>VDFB02271358.1:1089366691-1090659839 GCA_007258455.2 Sequoia sempervirens | reverse complement strand
GGGAAACTAAAACTGCAATATCTTTCAACCTAGGAATAGAAAATGAAAACCGTAAATTGGTAATTTAATTATGATGAAAAGGGTATCCAAAAATGTAAAAACATCTAAAAAACCGAGAAACTTGAAATTTAACTATTTTTGGGTGATGCAAGATTGCCCTTACACCACTGGATGCTCCTGCATCACTCTCTCAACATTATAAATTGTCTCCTTAAGGTAATTCCACTATCATGGTCTATTGTTCATTTAATGATGTGCTTTCCATCATTAGATCCTTTGACGATGTTTAAATCTCACATGTTTTTCAGGAGGCTAATTCTCTTATTGATGGGTTCACCAATTTGGGGGTTGTGTCTCATAATCATTGGTACTCTTATGATGACATTCCTTTTAATCTTTAGAGTATTTATAATCATGACCAATTGTCTTGTCATGGTAGTAGAAACATTGAGAGAAATTATTTTATTTCCTCTTCCCTTGGTTTATGAACTTTGAGTTCAAAGCTTGTTCGTTTAATTATTGCATATCTTCTAAAAACAAGATCATGGGTTGGAAATTTAATGTTAGTTACAATATTCGTGGTGTCAAGCTAACACAGTTTTATGGGTGTTATTTGGCTTTGCTTCTAGATTGTTTGATTAACCCTTTCTGCTCATAGGAACAAGGTGAAGGTTGTGAGTTACTTGTTTCAAGTAGCCATGGGGGTGATCATTGTAGATTTGAGCCACTTTCCTATCAGGAATTCATTGGCAATGAGATTGTTTAGGAATACTTGGAGAAAGGTGGTGTTTTCCCTTACTTGCTCAAACTTCATGGTGTTGATTTGGAAGTGACTGATGCCTTTGTGAATGGTTGGAACAATAGAATGTTGTGTTACTAGGGTGTGGAGGTGAATATCACTAAGGAGTTTATTGTCAAGATTACTGGTTTATTAATGGAGGGAAAGAGGTTTTACAAAGATCGTGCTGCTTCAAATGCTGCCTTAGCTAATTTTTTCAAAGGAAAGGAAAGGTAGAGGATGAGGTGCATGGAGAGTGATGGGTATGATCAAAAGTCAATTAAAGGTAGTATGGAGAGATGTGGAGCTAGCTATAATGAAATTCTTCAAGCTCAATGGAAGGTACTTTGTGATTTATGGCTACTACAAGTTATGTTGCTTAATCATTTCAAACACAAGAATTTGGTGTCATTCCCCTATTACTCACTCATTTCTATGGAAACTAGTATTGATGATCATAGAAAGAACCCTAGTAAAGCAATTCTCTTTGAGGGTCTCATGAAACTTATTATTGATCACATTAAGTTGAAGTTTTTACCTAACATTCCTAAGCTTCCTTTTTCTCACAAAAGAATGGGATGGTGACTATGAGGAGGAAAATTCTGAAAATGAGGTGTTGTCAGAGGATTAGGGGGAGTCTGAGGATGATTCAAAGGCTTCTAAGTCTTGGTCAAAGGGCTACAAGATTAACATTGAAATGAAGGAGGTTGCTTATCCTTCTATTAAAAATAATTTGAAGGGGAAGAAAGGGGGCACTAAGAAATAGAAGTGTGTTCTTATTTCGAGAGAGGATGGGATGAAAGGTGTGGAGGAGTCCCTTGTTCTATGTGAAAAGGGGTTTTAGGGGAATGTTCGTAAGAGTAAAGAGCAGGCTATGGTGGAAATTGTTCTAGAGGGTGTGTTGGCCCACAATTGTCATTGCACCAAATGATTGACCTATTAATACTTGATACAACTACTAGAGTTAACAGATCCATGAGAGGCGGTTAGTCCATGTCATGAATCTCAAGGGGAGTGTTGGCCATCTTCCAACAAACTCCCCCTCAATATTACCCAAGGGGATTTGAACCTGACAAATTTGGCTTTGATACCAATTGTTGGCCCATAATTTCCATTGCACCAAAAGATCAACCTATTAATGCTCGATACAACTACCAGAGTTAATGGATCCATGGGAGGCGATTAGTCCATGTCACAAATCTTGAGGGGAGCACTGACCATTTTCCAACAAGGTGAGGGTTTCATGAATTTTGGGGAGGCACCTCTCAAGCATGGTGGTCTAGAGTCCCATCTTTGCGAGGGTGATGAGTAGGTTAAGTAGGTTGAAGACAAGAAAGGGATTCTCAAGATGTTTGCGAAGTTGGCCAAATTTTCTAAGAAACATAGGGTGAAAGTTGAGGTTATTGATTTGGATGACTCTCCTATTGAGGAGGATTTGGAGGGAAAAGGTGGGAATCAAAAGGACCTCCATGAATTTTTTTTTTCCTACTATTGCATCGGTGAATTGGGATGAGATTGATTGGATTTTTTTGTAGAATGATGGAGGATGGCTTTAGAAATCTCCTTTCTCTTACTAAATGGCTCTTTTTAGAGGTCAAGGACGTCAATACCAAGTTGAAAGAGTGGCGGGATGTTTGTGTGGCTTTGGTGAACTACAATAAAAATAATGGTCAGTGAAAGATAAGGTCAAAACTATGAATGTGATCCTTGATATGGTAACTATGGATGTCGAAAAACTTGGCAAAAATCATGAGGAAAGAATGGCTACTTTGGAAAATATTGTTAATAGGGTTCATCAGGAGCGGTTTGTGGCTATGGAGGATAGAGTGAACAAGATCAACAATGACTTGCAAGTTGTGGTGAGAATTAGCAACTAACCCTTGAAATCTAGTGTGCATGGCTTGTCTTGATTGAATGAAAAAGAAATCAATTGGACTAGTAAGAATCTAGACCTTGGTGAACATGAGGAGGCTATTGCTGAGATTAGTCATATGAATTTGGTGGAGAAGAATGTGGATGTTGGCCCATGCATGGAGAAGGATGTGGAAACTAGACCATGCTTGCATACTAGGAGCAAAACAAAAAAGAGGGCAGCCATTTCGTTCCAAGAACTTGAGGAAGTGGTAGAGATGCATGACAAGGTCATCTCTAGTAATATGGATTCAATTGAGGTTCTTGATCAACCTTTTGTGTTGATGTTTTGTTGTTGGTTTTGTTGTCGGTTTGTCTATTGTTATCTTTTGATAACATTTTTTGGCTTTTTTGGGGTGTGGGTGCTTATGTTTTTTTCTCTTTAGTAGCTTGCTATCATTGTACAAGGTTTTGGGACCCCTTCAAAACCTGGTTTTCCATATCAAAAGAATTAATTAAAGATAAGCTTAATTAACAAATAAAAAAGTTATTATAATATTATCAAATTAATTATAAATATAATTGAATTATTAAATAAGTTGAAATTTCAAAAATGAAAATGATACTTCAAATAAATATTAAAAATAAAAATAAACCGTGTTAAATTTATTAAAGTTAGAATTTTAACTTTTACATTAAAAAGTATAAGTAACTAAAAAGTTAAAAATAAAATGAAACCTATTGAAAAGGTAAAGGTAAAACTTCAATTCATAATTTTTAATTTTTATTATTGAAAAATAATTATATATATTAAAAATTATATATATATAATAATTATTAAAATAAATTTAAATTTAAATTTAAAAATATTTGAGAATATAATTTATACTTTATTATTTATATATTATTTTTATTATATAAGAAATCTAAAAATCTAGAAGTTTGAAATTTTTTAAAGAAAAAAAAATGCATTCTTATCCTACTTGCTATCGTGTTGGTGTAATTTATTCGTTGACGTGGTGCTCTAGCTGGACATCAGTAACCTCCACTGCCACTGTAGTTCAACTGCCTCAACAACAACATTTAATTATTCTTCCCTCCTTCTACTCTTTCTTCTATCTTCTTTTATGTATGTCTAGACACTTCTTATTTTATGTATCTCAAAACTTCTTCGTTGCTGGAAACGTAGCTCTGTTTTGAAAATGTTTTTGGTTCTAGGGTACTCTTTTTTTGATGAAAAAAATGATGGAATGAATGTATCAACATAGGAGCACAGACAACTTTTCTTTTGATTAAAGGAATTAATAAAAACTCAGCTTATTGAATCCTCCAGATTTCCTTTTATCTCTGTTTGTGCATATTTCTTCATTTCACCCTGCATTTCATTACTTTTGTTTGTCTCTGTCTCTACCAACAAAGTGGTATCAAAGCAATTAGAAAATTTTGGGCAGTGATATCAAATGTGGGAACATTTCAACACTCATCTGGGCAAGAAGAAGCTATCACATAAGAAATCAAAGGAGGTCGATGGAATTTTCAAAAGGGTTTTAACACAGCCAACGATTAAAGAAGAGTTGTTGGTAAAAGAGGCTTGCATGTAGAGTCTTCCTAGCCGTAGGAGGGAAAACCCCTATCTGTAAAGTCAAATAAATCAAAGGAGTCAAAAGGGAGAATCCACCATAGCGTTAAGGAAGAATTTTGCAGATCTTGGAGCAGTGAACAGAGGCAGAGGTAGAGGCAAGTTTATTTATTTTGAAAATCATAGTAGGAACAAGTGGAAGTATTGCACAACCACAAATTTCAATCTTCGATCGAAAAAATTATGAATATTGGAGAATAAAAATGAAAACCTTGATTTTCTACCAAGATGTTTGGGACTTGGTTGAAAATGGGTTACCTAAACTAGCAGACCAACAAGCTTATCAGGCTCTGTCACAAGCTGAAAAGGATTACAAAAGGTTGCCGAGTTAGCTTTCAAAGCTTCATACAAAAATGAATCTTGGCTATGGCATTTAAGACTTGGCCATTTAAACTTTAAAGGATTATAGTTGTTACACAAGAAAAAAATGGTATATGGACTACCACCAATAGAGCCACTTAAGACAACATGTGAGAGTTGCATACTGGAAAAGCAACATAGGAAAGCATTTCTTGTTGGAGAGTCTAATAGAGAAAATCATCCACTTGAGACAGTGCATTCAGACCTTTGTGGACCTTTGCAAACACCATCCATAAGTGGAAAGCTTTATTTCTTGACATTTATTGATGATTGCATAGAAAATTGTGGGTTTATTTCTTGAAATATAAATCAGATGCATTTGTTGTTTTTAAAGAGTTCAAAGCAAAAGTTGAGAAAGAAAGTGGATACTATATCAAAACATTGCGAACCGATCAAGGTGGAGAGTATATATCAAATGATTTTTAGAATTTTTGAAAAGAAAATGGCATAAGGAAACAATTTATAGCAAGGTACACTCCTCAACAAAATGGAGTAGCTAAGAGAAAGAATAGAACAATCATGGAAATGGCATGAAGTATGATAAAAGCAAAACATCTACCAAATGAATATTGGGTTGAAGCGGGTGCATGTTCGGTATACATATTAAATAGATGTCCAACAAAAGCAGTGATAAATAAAACACCAAAAGAAGCTTGGAGCAAAAGGAAGCATAACATAGCACATTTTGGGTTCTTTGGATGTGTAGCATACTCATTGCTACCTCAAGAGTTGAGAAAGAAACTAGATGATAGAGGAGAGAAGTGTATATTTGTGGGATATAGTGAGCAATCCAAGGCATATAAGCTATACAACCCTATCACAAAGAAGCTGATAATAAGCCATGATGTTGAGTTTGTTGAAGAAGAAGCATGGGATGGCAACATAGACAAAATAACTATAGTTGCAGCTAGTGTTACACAAGAGAATGAAGAGAATGAAACTCAAGTTGTGAATCCTACTACACAAGCAAATGTTCCTACAACAACTTCTAGGGCACCTACCACTCCAAATCCAACTACCCCAACAAGTAATAATAGTAGTGAGTCCTCTAATCCAACACTTGCATCACTAAGATCAAGATCTATAAACACTTCAAAGAAGACATAAAGTCTAAGGGAGATATATGATGAAATACAAGAGGCTGAAAATGTTGATTTATGCTCTAATTTTGCATTCTTAACACAAGCTGATCCAATTTATTTTGAAGATACAATTAAGGATGACAATTGGATTGCAACCATGGATGATGAGATTCAATCAATTGAAAAGAATCAAACTTGGGATCTAGTAGAGCTTCCTAAAGGAAAGGATGTGATTGGAGTTAAATGGGTTTATAATACATAGTATAATTTTGATGGAAAAGTAGAGAAACACAAGGCAAGACTTGTAGCTAAAGGCTTCACACAACAATCAGGCATAGACTACAATGAAACATTTGCACTCATGGCAAGATTGGATACCATTAGAATGGTCTTATCTATAGCAGCTCAAAACAATTGGAAGGTTTACCAAATGGATGTTAAATCAACATTTTTGAATAGCATTTTAGAAGAAGTGTATATAAAACAACCACCGGGTTATGAAGTTTTGGGAGAAGAACATAAGGTATACAAACTAAAAAAGGCACTATATGGTTTTCAACAAGCTCCTAGAGCTTGGTATAGCAAAATAAATTCTTATTTTGTGAACAATGGGTTTAACAAGTGTGGCAATGAACCAACTTTGTATGTCAAAGTGAATGATGAAGGAGAAATCGTAATAGTGTGCTTGTATGTAGATGATTTGATATGCACAAGTAACATGTCATTTAACTCATTCAAGGTAGCCATGGAAAGAGAATTTGATATGACTGATTTGGGGCTCATGAGATATTTTCTTGGTATAGAGGTAAGTTAAAACAATCAAGGAATTTTTTATATGTCAAAGCAAGTATGCTAATGATTTGTTGAAGAGATTTAAGATGGAAAAAGTAAACCTAGCTCCTACACCCATTGCTTTGGGTTTAAAACTTAGCAAGGATTACAAAAGTCCTAGTGTTGTTGCAACTTTATTCAAAAGATTAGTTGGTAGCCTTATGTATCTAATTGCCACAAGACCGGATATCATGTATGGGGTTAGTCTCATTTCCAAATTCATGGACAAACCAAAGGAAACACATTGGAAAGTTGGTAAAAGAGTTTTAAGGTATATAGCTAGAACAAATAGCTTTGGAATTTTGTATACATCTTCAAATGATTACAAACTGATTAGAAGATAGTGATTGGGGAGGCAACATGGATGATAGAAAAATCACTTTGAGGTATATATTTCATCTAGGATCGGGTGTAATCTCTTGGGCATCAAAGAAACAACCAATTGTGACACTCTCATCAGCTGAAGCGGAATATGTTGCAGCCACATCAGCAGCTTGCCAGGCAATATGGATGAGAAGAGTACTTTTAAATTTGACGCATCCACAAGAAGAACCTACATAAAAAATTTGTGATAATAATTCAGCAATTTCTCTATATAAAAATCATGTTTTTCATAAACGGAGAAAGCATATAGATACATGATATCATTTTATACAAGAATTGGTGAACAATGGTGACATCTATCTTGAGTTTTGTAGGTATGAAGAACAACTTGCAGACATCTTTATGAAACCACTTGCAAAGAATGTTTTTGAGCATCTCTAGGAAGGTATTGGTATTGCAGACATACATGGCAATGAAGATTAAGGGGAAGTGTTGGCTGACGTGGTACTCTAGCTGGACATCAGTAATCTCCACTGCCACCGTAGTTCAACCGCCTCAACAACCACATTTAATTCTTCTTCCCTCGTACTCTTTTTTATATCTTCTTTGATGCATCTAGACACTTCTTATTTTATGTATCTAGAAACTTCTTCATTGCTGGAAATGTAACTCTGTTTTGAAAATGTTTTTGGTTCTAGGGTACTCTGTTTTTGATGAAAAAAATGATGGAATGAATGTATCAACACAAGGAAGCTCTATTTTTTATTCAAGGCATTAATAAAAACTCAGCTTATTGAATCCTCCATATTTCTTTTTATCTTTGTTTGTGCATATTTCTTCATTTCACTGTGCATTTCATTGCTTTTGTTTGTCTCTATCTCTGCCAACATAATTATTTTAATTATTTAATATTTTATCATTTTCTCTACTTTTAAATTAAATAATTATTTAATTTTAAAAGACAACTTTTCCTTTTCCTCTATAATTAAATAATTGTTTTAAATTATTTAATTATTTATTTTCCCTCTCAAACTAAATATTTATAATTATTTAATTTATTTCAGCCACCTCTTTATCTGTGACATTTTTATCTCTTCACATGTCAATTAATTTCATTCTTATCTTTTCACATCTCAATTAATTTCCACCCTTGATTGAATTATTCCATAATTTAATCTCCACCATCCGTCCTTAACCAAGTTAGCCCTAACCCTATTTCATACTACATCTTTCAATCTTAACCATTGATTTTCATATCATATTGAATATATTAATCCTAGCCCTTCATTCCAATTTGGTTTTCAATAAAAGAGACCTGCCATTGTCATTTCAATATTTTGCTATCATTATCATTAGGCTTATTGTTGCATACTGAGAATTTGAGGGCAATAAGCATATAAAGCAAGATGGAGAAGAACAATGGAGGTGAATCAACCATAGCATAAGAATTGAGGTAATATTATTTGTTATTTTATGTTTCTATGTTCATTTGCACTTCATTATTGATTTAGGGTATTTAGGGTTTGAGTTTTATGGATTCATGCTTTGTACCTTGATTTTACCCTATTCTACAATAAATATTTACAAAGCCCATTAATTTCTCTCAGTGCGGCAACCTCTCTCATGGCTTACAGAAGGGAAGTTATGGCTTGTAAAAGAAAAGGACTAAGCATAAATGATTTACCAGATAACTTACTGATCTTCATTCTGAGTAAAATCTCCTTGAAACAAGCAGTGTGTTGTTCTGTTGTCTCTAAAAGATGGAAGTTCCTTTGGAAGTTCTTACAAAACCTAAAATTTTCATCGGATTTCTTCTCTTCATCATGTAGCCCCCATGGATTCCAAAATATAATTGATGGTATTTTTGAGCTTCATTCTGGTTCCCTTGAATTTTTCGAGCTCAATAATATTCGTTCATGTTGTACAAGTGACATGATTTATGAATGGATTCGTCGTGCTGCTCTGAAAGATGTCAGAGAAATTAGAATTGAGAATAACAAGTCACAGCTGTCTAAATTTGAGGTTCCCACATCCATTTTTTTATGTCACACCCTCAGATCTTTAGCTCTCAAGCATTTTGTTCTCACTACCACGCCCGACTCTTTCAGTGGCTTCGCCAGCCTAACAACTCTGAATTTTTATAACGTAGAGCTGAATGACAAGATCATTGAGCTAATGTTGCAATTATGTCCAGTTTTGGAAATTTTAGTAGTTGGTAATTGCAGTGGACTTGAGAAATTAAAGATATGTTCTGACAGTCTTATTTCTCTCAATCTCTCCTCTCAAATCAGAGCAATGATAGCAAATTGCGCGCGATTACAGAGCCTTGTAATAAAAGACACATTTCATAGGGTGGAGATAGATTTCTACTTGCCAGCATGTTTAAGTCTATGCACAAATGTAAAACTGGAAGCTTTTACAACTCTCAAATCACTGAGAAAAATTACCTTCACGCACGGGTGTTTCTTTTTGCGTGATGTTATGATTCTAAGAGAATTTCCAGACTTGGAACAAATATGTATACACAAGGCTGAGTGGGCGGCAATGGTAAGTGTTTAACAGATTATTTTATTGCAAATATTGTAATTTAGATCTTTCAAACTAAAGTGGGAGTGTTGCAAATTGGCAACCGCTTCCAGTGTCAAGGGCTTTAAATACTCCATTTGAATCTTCAATTTTAATATTAGAGGAGGGAAAATTCGTTAAAAACATTAGAATCACGTCTATTATATTTTAAAACAGAACGCATTATTATATTTCTGATAAAAAACAGAGCACTCTGTTTTTTTATGAATTCTTGGTATGATTAGTATTGTTTTCTAATGATCATTGATAAGGAATTGCAGCTATATGTAATTGTGTTGTTTCATTTGTGTTCTATTTGAGTTTATCAGCTGGCTGTGGGAAACAGGGGATTCACTTTTGAATCTACATTTGGTATCAGAGCAGGTATTTTGTTTTGGGTTTAAGATCTAGTTGTTCGAATTTCGCCAAAGATTATCATGTCGAATTCTAACAGCTTGCCCATTCCAGAATTTGATGGAAATGAGTATGATTATTGGTGTATAAAAATGATGACATTTTTAATAGGAAAAGACTTGTGGGAGATTGTTGAATCAGGTTACCAGGAGCCAGCTGATTGGAATGCCCTCCCAGTCAATGAAAGAACAGCAAGGAAGGAAGCTAAGAAAAATAATTTTCAAGCATTGTTTCATATTCAAATAGCTCTAGACAAGAGTTTATTTCCAAGAATTGCAGGTGCAAAGACCGCTGAGGATGCCTGGAAGACTCTAAAAGAAGCTTACCAAGGCAGTGATCAGGTCCAAGTTGTTAAGTTACAGACATTGAAAAGAGAATTTGAGAATTTAAAAATGCAAGAAGGAGAAAGTGTGAGTGAGTATTGTGTCAGAGTAAAAGATGTGGTCAATAAGATGGCTACACTTGGAGAAACTGTGAACACAGAAGTTCTGATAAAAAAGGTGTTGAGATCTCTCACACCAAGATGGAATCACGTTGCCATAATAATGGAAGAAAGTAAGGATTTGACAACCCTTCAATTCGATCACCTTGTTGGATCGTTGATCTCACATGAAGAAAGATTAAAAGATTATTTTGGAGAAAGTGTTGAGAAAGCCTTTTCCTCCAAAGTACAAATCACAAAGAATGATGATGGCAGCAGTAGTAGCAAAAGCAATCAAAGCCAAGGTAAAAGTCAAAATCAGAATAATTCAAGAGGTAGAGGCAGAGGTTTTTCAAGAGGAAGAGGTGGTTCAAGAGGCAGAGGTAGAGGAAGATTTGATAAAAGGAATGTTCAATGTTACCATTGTAATAGGTATGGACATTTTGAAAGAGAATGTAGACTAAAAGAAGGTAAAAATGTTAATTATGCTCAAGAAAGTTATGAAAATCCTCTAGATAATTTATTCTTATCTTATTCTAAAAGTGAAAATACTAGTAAAGATGTTTGGTACCTAGATTCTGGATGCTCTAACCATATGTCAGGAAATGGGAAGTTGTTTTCAACAAAGGATGAAAGTTTCAAGTCAAAGATTCAGCTCGGTGATGATAAATCATTGATGGTTGCTGCAAAAGGAATTATGGAGGTCCACACAAAAGAAGGTATGAAGAGTGTTAAAGATATTTATTACACTCCTGAGTTAAAACATAATTTGTTAAGTGTTGGACAATTATGTGAGAAGAACTACAGAGTTGTTTTTGAAAATAAGAAATGTACAATTTTTGATAAGAGTCAGGGAAACAGAGTAGTCACAGTTGTTCCTATGACGAAAAATAGGATGTTTCCATTGAGATTTGGTGAAAATAACAGCAGCCTTGCCAATATGGCATTTGAGGATACAAGTTGGCTATGGCATCTAAGGTATGGCCATTTAAACTTTCACAGTTTGAAGCTTTTGACCTCACAAGCATTAGTTGCTGGTCTACCCAAGGTTGAAGAGCACAAGGAGGTTTGTGAAGGATGTGCAAAAGGAAAGCATGCAAGGGAAAGGTTTCCAAAAGGCACTGCATGGAGGGCCCATTACCCCCTTCAACTTGTTCATTCAGATATCTGTGGACCGATGCAAACAAAGAGTTTGGGTAAGTCATCATATTTTATCACTTTTATTGATGATTACTCATGAAAATGTTGGGTGTATTTTTTGAAGACTAAGGATGAAGCCCTTGATACATTCAAGAGGTTTAAAGCACTTGTGGAGAATGAAAAAGGGTGCAAAATCAAATGTTTAAGGACTGATCGTGGAGGAGAATTTTGTTCAAGAGCCTTTCAAGATTATTGTGATATGAATGGCATCAGGAGGCAACTCACCACTCCATACACACCTCAACAGAATGGGGTAGCTGAAAGGAAAAACCGCACTGTGGTAGAAATGGCAAGGAGCATGTTGCAAACCAAGGGATTGAGTAACTCTTATTGGGGAGATGCAGTTGCTACAGCAGTGTATATTCTCAATCGAAGTCCCACTAGTGCACTTGAGAAGATGACTCCTTATGAAGCATGGTATGAGAAAAGGCCTAATGTTAATCATTTTAGAGTTTTTGGATGTTTAGCTTATGTTCATGTACCTGATCAGAATAGACAAAAGTTAGATGCTAAAAGTGAGTCATGTATTTTTGTTGGGTATAGTGAGGAAAGCAAAGCTTACAGGTTATATAATCCTCTCACTAATAAGCTTATTGTTTCAAGAGATGTGATTTTTGATGAAGGGGGAGTTTATGGTCATCAAAAAGGCCAAATGGAGAAGTCAAAATCTGTTTTGAATGATGATATTGATCATGAGCAGCCCACTAATGTTGCTGTCCCAATTGCTATAAATCCACCAAGCAGCCCCTCATCTAATTCTTCAAGTCCATCTTCAACTCCAAGTTCTAGAAGGAAGGTAAAAAGTTTGAGTGATATTTATCAAAGGAGTGCCAATCAAGCACATGAAGAAAATCCAATAGGTGAGACAGTTAATTTTGCTTTATTTACCAAGGCTGATTTTGAACCATCATGTTTTGAAGAAGCATGTACTAATGAGGTTTGGATACAAGCTGCTGCAATAAGAGAACAGTTCTGTTTTTTAAAACAGAACGCATTATTATATTTCTGATAAAAAACAGAGCACTCTGTTTTTTTATGAATTCTTGGTATGATTAGTATTGTTTTCTAATGATCATTGATAAGGAATTGCAGCTATATGTAATTGTGTTGTTTCATTTGTGTTCTATTTGAGTTTATCAGCTGGCTGTGGGAAACAGGGGATTCACTTTTGAATCTACACTTTCAAACTAAAGTGGGAGTGTTGCAAATTGGCAACCGCTTCCGGTGTCAAGGGCTTTCAATACTCCATTTGAATCTTCAATTTTAATAGTAGAGGAGGGAAAATTCGTTAAAAACATTAGAATCACGTCTATTATATTTCTTTCATTTTTTTAATCTAACCTATTGATATTCTTATTCTTGCTTTGGTCTTTTGATGGTGCAATGCAGCGATTCTCGCGTCAGTTTTATGAGAATATCAAGTTGAGGAATCTAAAGTGGATTCATCTCAACATAACCTCATTTGCTCAGGAAATGTTACCTTTATTTCACTATCTTTTCGATCTGGCTCCTGCTATGAAAACATTATTAGCTTCCCGCAATAAAGGATTCGATGGCATTAACGGTCGCCGATTTGTTAACCAGTTGTTGAATCTTCAGAAACCATCTACAGAAACCAAAATTCTCATATCAGGAAATAAATTGAAGGAAGCGAGATGCCTCAACTGTGATCTTGATAAATTAATCTTGACTGATAAAGAATTGCAGTGAAAGAGGAATATTATCTTTCTGGCGTAACAAAGGACTTATTTTGAAGATTGCATGATCAATTATTTCGCTGTTTTTTGTTTTTCTTAGTTTTATATCATATTAAAACTGCAGTGCATGAGATTTTATTTTTTTGGCTACTGTCTAAAACTCTTTATATAAGAGATCGTACAGTTGAATAATATTGCATCTATCATTTTTCAGTTTGCTGTTCACTCTTTCAGTCTGCTGTTCAATTCTTTTCAATGTTAGAGCAGTTTTATAAGTTTTATTCTTCATATTTAGTGTTTTTATTTACAATTTATTTTAGTCGATTTTGCATTGGAAGGATGAATGTTATTATTACACATTGAAGGTGAGAAATTATGTGCATTTTGTGTACTGAATGAGTGAAGAATGGATTTGAGCTTAATAAGTTAGAGTAAATTATAATTCTTAAATATTTTCTCCAACCATTTTAGCGGGTCACATTGGATGTTTGAAAATAGTGGCACAATTTAAAATATCAACACTCAAGTTTGAATAATTATTTATTTTAATACAATCAGTAATTAAAAGAAAATAAAATGAAAAAGTAAAAAAACCAAATTAAAAAATTTATAACTTGAATTAAAAAGCAAACATAAGGTTGTGAATTTTTACAACCCATATTAACCCAAATATGAATTGTAAAAATTCACAACCCAAATCTTTAATTTAGAAAATGAGATTGTGCATTTTCACAACCCATTTCCAATTATTTTCCTCCACTTTAAAAATCAAAAGTATTAATAAATCAAAGCAACATATTCCATGAAGATGGAACTACAATTTAGAAAACTTTATTTAGGTGCCTCCATGAAATCAAACGGAACACATAGTTTGCAAAAGTTAAGACTTGAATGTACGGCATGCGATTTCACAGGTCCAGCGAAGCATAATAGAACAATTTCCAAATACAATCACTTCGTTGTTAATGCAATATGTAGGTTTAAGGAGGGTGTAAATTGCATGAAGGATATTGAATGATAATATGCTCTATATGATGTCCTGGATAAAGTCTTTAAAAGCTGTTTTATAGATTATTTTGAAGATTAAACATGAATTTCATGTGTCAAGAGAGATGTTTGTCTTAGTTGATCTACAAGTAAAAGTTGAAAGAAAAAAATATCTATTATTAATGTCGTGGAAATTATTCTTTTGCAAAAAAATCTCAATGTATTTGAATTATATATTAAAAAATATTAATACAATGAATTATCCTGAATTGCTGGTGGTGAATTTTTCACAAGATGAATATGTCATGACGGTGAATTTTCCAAATGAATTGTTGACCATAAATTTTTCCGATGATGAATTGTTGACTGTAAATTGATCTGAAACCATATATCAATTATGTTCTTCTAATATCCTCTACTTATCAGCATTGGATCTCAGTCAGTATCAGCATTGAAGACAAATTTTGAAGATAGATGTTGGTAAAGATTCGAAAAGATTTGAAATAGTTTGATAATAACTCATCGCAACTCTCACACGCTTTCTGGGTACAAAGTAATATATTATTTTATGTATTGTTGACTGTTGTGCTGAACCTTAGGTTTTTATATATCGTTGAATCTGTATTTTGTTACGCCCATAGGCGTTCCATTGCTGCGGCATTCTGTACATGTACATCAAAATGTATTTCACAGCTTAAATTTAAATAAAGATTTGAGTGGCTGACTGAATTACAATATACGAAAGAGCTGCAGATAAAACCTGCCAATTAATGATCCTTGGCCACGCGAGAGAAACGATACGGGGCATTTCACTGACGGCAAGCCTGTAACAACAAAAACAGCATTAGATATACATTTTCTGGTTGTAAAAGAATTTGAGGGAGAAAAGAACAGAAAAAAGAGAAATCTTTGGTAGATTTAAGCTGTCATCGAAAGGCTTGACAAGTTGGTTAAATGTGTGTTGGTGGTGTGGTTGTTGGTGCTGGTGCTGGTTTTGTATGCCGCCGTGGAGGAGGCGAAAGAACAGGCGCAGAAGACTGGAGAGGCAGCGCGAGAGACGGCGCAGGAGGCCAAGGAGTCTGCTGAGTTGTGGGCTGATTTTGGGAGGTTATGTGTTATGGATTCAGAGCTTTTTCCATTATTACAATTTGGGTGGACCTAGCTAGACAAGTGTTTTGTTAGCATTGTTATGTTTAAATTTTATCTGGTTGTGGTGGTGATAGGTAACTGTATCCAAGGATGATACAATTATTCTTGATGGAGGTGGTGACAAAAAGAGCATAGAGGAAAGATGCGAGCAGGCCTGTGTTTTTCATTTGTGAATCTGAAAGTGGCCAATTCATGCACATCCTGTATTAACTGTGTAATCATCATGGCAAGCAGATTAGGGCTGCTCTTGAAACAAGCACATCAGACTATGACAAAGAGAAGTATCAGGAGAGGTGGGCAAAACTTTATGAACTTGATTGCTTGTAATTTGCTGTTCAAGTACAGTTTGGTATAGAAGAATAACAAGAAGTTAACTTTATTTATAGTTTTATCGGTCCTGCTTTTCTTTTGTAGAAGTTGGGGAGAAAAAAGATCAGTTACAGATACTTTAAATGCCACGAAGGCAAGAGTGGAAGAGGGTATTCTGCTAGGTCAACATCATGTCAATAGGGGTATACTATTCTTTAATACACAAATGTGGTTAGTAAAGCAACGATTGCTTATTTCAAGCTTAAAACTGCTATTCCTGCAGGTGGTGTTGCCCTTTTATATGCATCAAAGGAACTAGATAAACTTCAAACTGCTAACTTTGACCAGAAGATTGGAGTGCAGATTATTCAGAATGCAGTGAAGGTGTGAGATGCAATGCCCATTTGAAGTTTCTAATCTGGTAATGTTTTATATGGCATCTACCATTAGAATTCTGGTTCTGGATGTTGAATATTCTTGATATAATATGGCTCTTGGTTATGATGCCGCCAAAGGTGAGTAGAGTATTCAATATAGTTAGAAAAAAACATTCTGAAGAAAAATATTCATTTTTAGTTTTCAAAAATCTTATATTCATTTTTAAAGCGAACATTTGGGTGTATATAATGTAGCTGATGTTTATAATGAGCCCAGTAAAAAGGCATTTTCTGCTTTTGGACCAGGTGAATATGTTGACATAGTTAAGGAAGGAATTATTGATCCCTTGAATATAATTAGAACTGCATTGGTTGATGCTGCAAGGTAACAATATTTTTCTATTATGTTGCCCTTGTAATTAGTGATGATATTCTGACAGCATTCTGGAGTGTAATGTGCTATTTACATACAAATTGGTACTCTAAGGGAATCGTTGGTTCCATGGTTTCTAGTATTTGCGAAATCCCCAATGGATTATTAATAAGATTGTTCCTGTACAGTGTATTATATGATGTGCTCCACAAAATTATTAGGTTGTAAAGTTGCGTTATATGATGTGCACAACAAAATTATTATTGAGTTGTAAAGCGTATGATATGATGTGCTGTAGGTTTAATTTCATGATTTTCTTTTGGTAAAAGTTTGATAGTTGGGTTGGTTTGTATGTGATAGGTAATTTGGGAAACAGATATTTTACATCATCATATTTAAATAAGAAATTTAATATAATTAAAAATATAATAAATTATTTATAAATTTAATAATTAGATATCTCTGAAGGTTATGTATATAGATTATTCTAGAAGATAATTGCATTTGTAAAAATTTGTAAAAGTATCATACATTATGTATTTAAAAATATAAATAATAGCATTTTTAACAAATAGGGTTTTGCCATTTTGAAGGCATTTTGTCAAGTACTGGCGTACAACTGGTAGAGTTGTACATGTCTGAGGAAAATCGATTTTCAATTATGCCTTGATCGATTTTTGCACCCAATTTGACAGCTCTCACCTTCACGCTGGAAAATGTGGTAGGTAGAGGTCGTAGCATCTGACATTACACCTGCGAGTACATTTGTTTGAAAATTTTCAAAGTACTCAGTCTCTTTGAGGTTTTCTCTCAAACCATTGAGGTTTTCTATCAAACCAATGGCCAGCCTTGTCTGTGCATTTGCATATTCTTCAAAGTTTAGAAACTCTTTAAACAAATCCATTAACACTTGAAGGCACTTTGTCTAACACAGTGATATTAAATTTGCACCCAATGTAAATATCTATCGATGTAATATAGATATATTATGCAATAAAATAACTAAACTAGTTAACCACTACCAAATGGAGTCCAGCTCCGCAGAGCTGTAAGAAGATTGAATGGCTCTATGTTTGTTAAGGAGCAGAAGCTCCAACAATAGTCAGATGATATAATGGAGTATGTTTGAATGAGCAGCAGCTGAGGTCTTTGAACAACATAAAATATTATGTCTATTTGTTTTCTGATTTATCCTCCCCTTTCATATCGTACAATTGGTATCATAGCCTGAAGACCTGGAGAGCATGAAGATTTTGGTGGAGTCACCAGCAAAAAAAGAAGCTGCCAAGAAAAAAGATTGCTGCTGCGAAAAGAGTGTGTGCTAAGTTCAGTCATAATGTTTTTTCTATTTTTTTTTTCAAATATAGCTTGCAGAATGAAAGGTAATCGCAGGAATGAAGAATGAAAGGTAATCGCAGGAATGAGGAAGGAGAAAGGCTGCCTAGAAGACTTAAAGAAGAAGAGCAGCACAGCTGCTTAATTGCTCAAAGTAGATTGAGGAAATCATAAAAGTCAGCATGGAAGGTGGTGAAAAAGTCTGAAAACTTGGTTGTAGCCACCGTTTAAAGACAAAAGATTTTGTTGGAAGACAAAGGATGCTAGTCAAAGGTTAGATGTAGCTCAAAGGTGGTTGCAGATCAATGGTTAAAATAAATCTTCAGAAGTACAGGTAACTTCAATTTTTGTTTTGAAAATTATTATGAGGAAGCTGCAAAAAGATTTATTTTTTGGTCTTTTGAAATGGAAGAGAGATTGAAGCTGTCAAATAAGAGAAGAGAAGAGGTCATTTGAGAATGTAAGTGTCCTGTGAGGCTGTTGTATGGATGAAAGAATAGTTTACAGTCAAGAAAGGAGACTGCAAGGAAACTGAAAGAGGAACTACTAAAAGAGATCAGAAGATCAAAGGAGGATAACATTATGTATTTGTGTGAATAAAGCCAATAAACCCAACTGATGGTAGGATCCTCGAGCATCAGCAGTGTAGCTCAAAAAAAGGTGTTGAAGAAAACAAGTGTTTCACATCTGAACTGATAATGGACTGGTCAGAGGAAGGCCAGAGCTCATGGTTAGAACATCCCAATAGAAAAACTGGGATTTCCTAGATTCGATCTCTGCAGTTGAGATTAAAGGGGAGTGTTGGAAATATATTCTCAACTGCTTCATTAAATTCCCCAACAGCACCTGTCTTCTAATATCCTCTACGTATCAGCATTGAAGACAAATTTTGAAGATAGATGTTGATAAAGATTTAAAAAGATTTGAAATGATTTGATAATAACTCATCCAGCTCTCACATGCTTCCTGGGTACAAAGTAATATATTATTTTATGTATTCTTGACTGTCCTGCTCAGGTCTTTGTAGCAGCTCAAAAAAATCATTGTAATGTTTTTATTGTGATCAACATAAAATATTATGTCTGTTTGTTTTCTGATTTACCCTCCCCCTTTCATATCTTACAAAATAGTGACTTAATCTTGTTAAGCTTTGTAGTTTGGAGATAGTTGTATCCTGTAGGGAATTATTGAACTTTAAATCTGACTAATTACATCAAGCAAGTAGTTATTATTGCTTATTATTTGTCAGAAGTTAATACTTTTTGAAGTTGATCAAATGGTCATGGAGGTTGATTGCGTAGCTTATGATCTTATATTTTTCTTTCCCATTATAATATAAAAGAAAGTGTGAGATAAATTATCTTGAAAGCGGGGTATGCATGTCATACTGTGGACGCACTGGCTATGACCGAATACCATTGATGGAATGCAATGATCATGGAATGATGTACAGATGGAGTTAGAAAAACCTACCCCATGTATGCATGGAAGCGGCTATCCAGCCATCAGGATGCACCATAGGCATCCGATGGCATTATGTCCAACCCATGAATTAATGCCCCTCATAGCCCGTCAGTGTTGACTGCCACCGCTGCCATTGTCAGATACGTTACGAAATTACTGTTTGCAGCCTTCCGCCGAAGATTCTACCCAGCCTGCGAAATCTTCAAATGTTAATTGCATGCTTTGTATTCAACGGATATGCATTTAGCGGTTGTCTGCAATTGTTTGATAAATGCAAAGAATACATCGCAGCTACTAATTAAGCAGAGCAGCCTGGTGCGGGAGATTGGCATGGTTTTTTGGAGAAGTTCGTTTGTTTGATATGCAATAGCCGCTGCCCATAACAAGAAGCTGTGCACAAAATAGATGTGAATAGGCGTTAGAAATGTGAAAGTTTCAAGCATCGAGCTGCTGAGAGAAACGGCTAAAATCAAATATTGTGCAGGAAAGTTTGTTTGAAGCATTGACAGGTTTAATATCAAACATTTCTGTGCATTCTCATGAGAGAAAGAGGCACGATGTGCTGTTGTTAGAAACTTCCAAGCCAAGGCATATAGCAGGTGTAAATCCAAATCCTACAATCTGCGCCAACCTTCTCTTTAGCCGTGCAGCAGAGGACATGAAGAAATTTTATCAAACACTGTAGTTGTACATACTTGACAGGCGTCTAGAGGAGATGGGTGAAATGATTGACAAATTTCTTCAGTTTCTATCAACGAGGAATATGCATAAAATGGATTTGTAAAGGCATTAGAAATTTCAAACAATACAGCTACAGGTATAAATCCAAATCTGCACCTCCTCCTATCCTGCCCACGTCTCACATGGGTCTCAGCTAACAAGTTGTGCCATATCAAAACTACCAGATATTTTTAATTTGGCAGGTTATATATAAAATGGATTTCTTCAAAGAGTTAGAGAAGCTGTTGAAATCTCCACACCTCCCTCTAGCTCTTAAATTTTCAGGCATTGAAAAAGGCATCATTAGAAAGTAGATCAATTTGTACAGGAGATACAAGTTTGAGTTTTTCCTTTTGGGAGTTCTATGATTTTCTTCCAGACTAGGTTTTTTTAATTATCTTGGAAACCTAAATTATCCTTTCAATGTGCTACAACTGTATTAAATTCTGTTTTATGACCAAAAATTTAAAATTGCAAGTGTTTAAAGTTTTAAGGTCATATATATATATATATATTACATTTACTTTTATTTTTTAAAATAAAGTTGACTTTATATATTGTATTTATACAATTTATTTTCTTTATAATTATTCATTTTAAATGTTTTTCTTTTGAAATTATTTGTGAAAACTATAACATTGTTATTATCATAATTGTTCTTAGTAAAAGCCCAGTCTTATATTACTCCCTCTTCTACATTGAAAATATTTTTATTATATCAATCAAATTTGACACCCAATTTCTTTTCAATTTTAATCTTAAAAATATGTAGAAAGTTATTATCTTCTAGAATTGTAAATACTCTTGGATGATATGTGTAAGCTCAAATGAATATAATTTTAGATAAATGTGTGAATAACGTTCAACTATTGCATTACCACCACTATTGTAATAGCATTGATACTATTTTTATTAGATGTAGAAAGTTATTATCTTTTAAAATCATAAATATCCTTAGATGATACGTGCAAGTATTTGTAGATCAAAAAAATATAATATTAGATAACTGATATCAATAATGTTCAACTATGGCATTACCACCACTATTATCATAGCATTGATAATATTCTATTACATCAATCAATTTCACATCTCAAAGTTTATTCAATTAATCTTTAAGAAAATTAGAGATTTATTATGTTCTAAAATCATAAATACTCTTGGATGATATGTGTAATATTGTAGCTCAAATGAATATGATTTTAATAAGTGAAGTGAATAATGTTCAACTATTACATTACCACCACTATTGAATAACATTGATAATATTGGCTTACAAAGTTTGTACTAGGAAGAAGAAAAAGAAAAAATATATAGTTTAAAAAGTCATAAAAGAAAAAGAAAAAATCAGCATCAACATTACACATATTAAGGTGTGAGATTTTCATATTTTATTTTGCAATTGGAAAACTTGTATAATTTGACAAAAAAATATAGAGGAAAAGAAATAGAAAAGAACAAGTAGATAACAAAAGAGCAACATAGTCACTTGGGGATTCTTATTTGATTCATTGGAGATGTTAATACAAACAAGGTTAGAATATTCAAGATCTATTTTAATTGTTATATTATATTTAATCATATTTTTATCTTTGTATTTGTTGTCATTTGGGTCTTTAATTTTGAGTACTTATATAAACATTTTGTTATTGTAATTTTCTTTCAAGTTACATTTGAATTTAATTGAGTGTATAGTTGTCTTTAAGTACATTATTTTTTTTTTATAAAATATATAATTTTTAGAAATATTGTATTATATAGAAGAGGAGATTTTAGATAGTCTATTAAAAATGATATACAATTACTCTGTCATATATATATATGGATAATTTTGAATAAATAAAGAATAGTTAAAAAAAATGTTGACCATCAAATTGAGGCTTTACTTTCTAGTACTTAAAAAATTAGTATAAGTTTATTTGTTCAATGAAACTAATTGTACTACCCAAATAAACTAGAAGTTTATATTTCTAGTACTTCTAGTAATTAACTAGAAGTATATTTTATCAGCTAGAAAAATTTAAAAATCATAAGTACCCAACACATGACATGTTAGATGCTAACAATTAATTTAAACATGTGTATAAATAAAAAATCCCAAAAAAAATTGTTTGATTATAATTCTAAAAAGAATATAATGTCAAACAAATTTCAACATATAAAATAGTGGTCTAAATCAAAAGTGCATTGTATAAATGATGTCTTTATATTCAATTCATACACTACTCCCTCCAAGCTCCATTTGTCAAATGGATTTATGTACTCAATAGATAATCCATTAGTGTGAATTGTAATAAACTATAATGATTATCCAAAAAAAAAATTGACCATAATCCTCCATTATAATATCATCAACACTTGCAAAGTACATGAGTTAGTTATAAAGTTAATTTACAAATTAAAGACTCAAAATTGATTGCAATTTGCATTGCATCCATTGTTGTTTTTCTTTGCTTAAGATCAACTGAAAAGGGTAACATGCACATTTAACAAATCAACTTATATAACATTAATTTAAAAATTAGAAAACTCATAAATTGATTGAATTTTGTATCTTATTTTACTTACCATCTACAATTTGTAGTTCATCCATTGTTGTTGCTATCCGATTAAGATCAACATAAAAGAGTAACATATGTTGAGTATCTTGTTTGAGATCAACAGAAAAGGGTAACATATATTGTTGAGTATTTTGTTGATCCTCTACAATTGTAATAGCATCTACATTTAACACATAAAATTGGATAAATTTTTCAAGCGTAAGATTACATTCTTACTTACCTGGAATGGTGTGTTGAAATTCTTGAGTAGAGGTAGCACTAAGCATTGATGGTTGAGTTTTACAAATTGTATATGTTGTTTATTTCATTAAATATAGAAAAATTGTTAGAAACAAGAATTGAGTATTTTTTATATTAAATAAAAGAAAAATAATAATAAAAAAAATTACCATCTTTTATTGACGTCGTCGATTATTTTCTTGATCATCCAAACCTACAATGACATACACTTAACATATGAAATAAGAAAAAAGAATTATTTCTATGTAAATTACTAAAATAATTTTCTATGTAAATTACTAAAATAATTTTAAATAAATGTACTCACTTTGTTGTTGCATTATAGTAACCCTTTCTTTGTGTACTGCTATCCCCAAATGGTTGAATGTTTTCTTCTTCTTTTGCTTTCTACCTCTTGTAGAGGGGAATTGAAATTTTTCATACTCCTTAGCTCTTTCATTCAAGTCTTGACAAATAGCATTTCCTCTTCAATGATTAGAATGATGTTTTTGCATTTTTGTTGGGCTAAACCATGGTGACATTCATTCATAGGCATGTTCTTTGAGCCAAGAATTGATGTGAATTTTGAAGAGGAGGAAAGAGATGCATGAATATCTTTATTAAATCTTTCAACACATTGATTAAAAATGAGTATTTCATCAACTTTGGTTGGTAAATTTGAAGTACTAAATTTAAATAATCAATAGAAATTTGCAAGTTATCACTAGAAGCACCAAATGATTTCCTGCAATCTATAATGAAAATAACAATATTTACGTTTAAAAATTTTATAAATTTTTTACTATTTCATTTAAAAAAATATGAAATTGATATTTACCTTTTGTTTGGTCTTCTCTAATCCCAACCCCAACCTCCTCTTGATCTTTTGATTGAATAAAAGCATCTATATAAATTAAAATAAGAGTTAATTAATTCTAATAACCCAAAAATACTGAATTTAAATGATCAATAAAACTTTGCAAGTTATCAATGGAAACATCAAATGATTTCCTACAATCTATAATGAAAATAATAATATTTAAGTTTAATTTTTTATAAAACTTTTAGTATTTCATTTAAAAAATATGAAATTGATATTTATTTGTAGTTTGGTCTTCACCAATCCCAACCCCAACCTCCTCTTGATCTTTTGATTGAATACAAACATCTATATAAATTGAAATAAGAGTTAATTAATTATAAGAATAAAAAAATACTAAATTTACATGATCAATAAAACTTTGCAAGTTATTAGTGGAAGCAACAAATGATTTCCTACAATCTATAATGAAAATAATAATATTTGTTTAAATACTTTAGAAAACTTTTAATATTTCATTTAAAAAATATGAAATTGATATTTACCTGTTGTTTCGTCTTCACCATTCTCGACCCCAACCTCCTCTTGATCTTTTGATTGAATACAAACATCTACATAAATTGAAATAAGAATTAGTTAATTCAAAAAACACAATAAGAATCAACAAATATTTTATTATAAAGATCATATGAACATTACTAGTAATATTAATTTCATGATTAGAATTCCCTCTAACATCATCATTATCACCAGCAACTAATAGAGTGATACCATCTATAATATGATAAAATTACTTTTGTTAGTTTTGAGAAAACATAATAATTATTAAAAATATTAATATTAAACTTAATTAAAATAACACTTACCAAAGACTCAATCTTGTTCATTTGTTTTGCTTTTCTTTAGAAGATCCAATATCTTCAACACATGTTTGCATGTGTTTCCCCTCTTTGCCCATTGACAATCACACACATGTAAATTTGGTCCAAATCTTCTAACAAGATACCATTATGTTGGATCAGTTTGACTTCTTATCTTATACATATTATGGAGATCATATGGATAACAATCTATATCTAGTATTTCTTTTACCTCTCTAATGTAGTTGTGTAATATCTTTCCTTTTTAAAGTTAGTTAAAAATCCTGAAAACTACAAATATCTTTTATTTCTATAAAATGCCTCTACATTATGAATAAGCCAATCCATTCTCCTTGTGCATTTCTTAGCACGGTCACTTAGGAAGTGATATGACTCCATGGAAGCATTAGTTTCTTGGTTTGCATGAGTGAAGTTTTGAAAGTTGTTTGCCCACATTGCTATGATAAATGGAACATTTTCTATGTTGTTTGGTCTTTTATAGTAGAAGAAGTTTTCTTTCTCCTCGACATGCCATAAGTTGACACTTTTCTCATCATCCTATTTTTTTTGTGATAAAATGGAGTGTACTCTTTTCCATGCAGTCAATACATCTTTCCTCAATAGACATATGTCCCTCTTATTCATTAACTCAACCAAACCATGGTCTAAGTAATGTTGTTCATATATTGTGTCAATCCCCACACCCATTAACAATAAGGACTCAATATATGATTTACATTCATTGGACAACCTTGGTGTAAAACTACTCCTTGGATCACCAGAAGGGTCGTCCTTTCCATGACAAAATTCACCATTAACATTGTAATGACTCCACTCATTATATGTAATAATTGAAACATTTGGTCTACCATACATGACCCTAACTTGAAAGTGAGTTTGACAACCCCCTTTTTTTGTAAACCTTTGCTTCCTTTCCATGTTCTTAGGTTTTTTTCTATTGTCTTCAAGTCCATAAGCACACCAATAACTATTTATACATGAACAAACATATATATATATATATATATATATATATATATATATATATAAAAATTTATATAACAAAATTTATTTAAAATATGGTAGACATATTGATTAGATTAAATATACACAAATCTTGAGTACATCTGTGTAGTGTGGTTGGTGTAATTTGCAATGTTGTTCTTTCTATGTAATTTACGTATAAATTTTGTCTCTATACTCTCCAATAAACCTTCTCCTTTAACAAAGTGAGGAAGTATTTCAAGAGGGATTGTTGCACATAATTCCATCTCACCATTGTCATCTCCAATAGGTGTCCATTCAAGGTCCTCATTTGAGAAATTATTTGCTTGGTTGTGAATATCTTGCACATCTAATTCATATAGTAATTCCCATTTATTCTTTCTACCCATTCTGGAAAAAAAAGATGACTTTTACTCCTCAATCTTGTTTAGAAAAAAAAAGAAAAAGAACAACTATCTTGATTATATTAACATAATCAATACACCATTTTTAAATTTAAGTAATAATAAATAAAATTAATTAATTGAATTTTAACCAACTTCACCTTATTATTCACACTTTCCTTTGAGCTTCAAAATATGATAAGAATTATTTAAATGACCTATTGCAAAATAGTATATAAAAAATTAGGATCAAGTTGCACAAAACAATATACTAATATCAAAATAATAGAAATATAATTTTATCCTCATTATATAGAATGCCATATTTCTTGATTGAATTTCATATTTCTTCATTGATTTTTTTTTTCTTATTCACTTCTTAAAACTTATCAATGTAATAGAAATATATTTTATGTTTACTATGATAGTCATATTTCTAAGTAATAGAAATATATTTTATGTTGACTATGATAGAATGTCATATTTCTTGATTGAATTTTTTTCCATATTTACTTCTACCTAAAAATTATCCAAACATGTAGCTTAAAAATTAACAAAACCTTAGTACTAAAGCAATGAAAAAAACCACTTAAAGAATAATGTAATTGAAATAACATGTCTACCATTACAATTATAATGTTATTAATTATATTAATATTAATATATAATTTAACAAATATATAAATAAATAATATTATAATTTAATTGAATTAGATAACATAATTAATATTTATATATTAAATTACAATGTTATTAATTATATTAATGTCAATATGTAAAATTAATTTACAATTATTGACTCAAAATATATTTAACATATGACATTAAAATTAATGCATAATTTAATTATTATAAGTTCTAATTTATAATTTATTAGTTCCTACCGTGCAGTCAAAATTCATTATTTTTTTGATACATTATATTTTAATTTTTTAAAGTAAAATGTAAACTTTTTAACTTTTCAAAATTTCAAAATTATTTTTTCTCAATCTCATTGGTTAAACAAGAATCCACACATAAACTTTTTTATTGTAAATTTTCAATTTTAAGACACTTTTTCACCACAAAAAGTTAAACTATTATCTGAAAATACTTTTCATTTGAAGATTAATTACTTTTTATTCATTCTAAACATTTGTTTACTTGTTATCTTAAAATATAATTGAAAAATTATTATATTGTATATGAAAAATAATCTAATCACAAATTAAAATTATATACTACATCTAATATATAATTTAATACATTTTTAGTAAATTATATTAATTTTTTTTAATATATTAAATTATCATGTAGTATATGAACTTTAACATTATATTATAATATATATTCTATATAATATGTAAAAACTCATAATTGATTGAATTTTATTTCTTATTTTATTTACCATATACACTTTGCAATGCATATTTGTTATTGTTGTTTTTTTATTAACATCAACATAAAAGTGTAACATATGTTGATTACTTTGTTGATCATGATTTAACATGCACATTTAACACATCAACTTATATATAATTTATTTTAAAAATAAAGACTCAAAATTGATTGAAAATAATTTTTTAATTTCTTTACCATCTCCACTTTGATTGCATCCATTTTTTATGATGTTTAGTTGAGATCTATTGAAAAGGATAAATATATTGTTGAGTATTTTATTGATTGTTTGCAATATTAATAACATGTACATTTAACACATCAACTTAGATAAAGTTTTCAAATGTAAGAATACATTATGTAATTAATAAAAAAATTAATTATATATTTTAAAAAATATATAAAATAAATATATAATAATACAATTTTATAATTAAATTAGATTATATAATTCATATATTATAATATAATTAATATTTATATATCAAATTATAATTTTTTTTATTATATTATTAATATCTTATACTTATGATTACAAATATATTAAATATGCTATTATATGAATCTAATTAATAATTAAATTAATTTAAATATTTTACATATTCCAAATATTATTTAAATTATAATTATAATTAAATTAAATATTTATTATATGATATAATATAAACTTATATATCTATATATGCGATTTTATTATGCTATTAACATAGTTTAGATTTGTGAAAGTATATTATAAGAAATTTAGTTTTTAACCTTATAACTTGTGCAAACTCATTTTAAAGGGAAAAATATGGGCTACACATTCTCAAAAGAGATTGTTAAAAAAGAAGTTCTATTTTTGTTTTAACAAGCCAAAAAAATAATGTGTAAGTGTTTTATGAATGAAAGTTTTAAATTATTAACGTTTGTTTAAAGCTTTAAAAATGAATTGAAAGTCTTTATTTACTGTATGCATATGGGCATACAGCAAGATTAATATATATTTCGAAAATTTTGAATTTTTTTTTAAAATAATACTTTCTACTTGTGTTAGAATAAAAATTTATTTTTTAAATATTTTTTATGTTTATTTTCACCTATGTTACAATACAGTTTTTTTATTTTTCCTGTGTTTCTTTATTTTATACAATAAATATAAAAAATATATTTTAAAAAATATATATTATACAATATTGTATCATGAAACAATGGAAAAAATATATATTTTATATAAAATATTATATATACAATTTTTTATTTTTCCATGTGTTTATTTATGATATTAAAATTAAGTTAATTCATTTATTTTTTATTTTTATTATCATAAAATATATAGAAAAATATTAATGGCGGTTAATTTTCTGTCTTGGTGAATTGCTGGCAGTGAATTTTCTCACGATAAGTCAATTTTCCCATGGTGAATTGTTGGCGATGAATTTTCCTAGAACCATGCATATGCTATTAGTAGAGTTTATATTTTCAAGAAATTTAGTTTTTATAACTCATTTTAAAGGGAAAAAATGGGAAAAATAAAGGTGAAGCATGCACCTTTTTGAGCAGATAAAACTGAAGATGGTCACTGCTGTGCTTCATCACAAGTCTCCGTTCAGAAGCGTAGGAAGCTCTTAAAATGCAAATCTCCAACCTTACCCTCCCAACTGCCAGAAGGAGATAGCGCGAGCCTCACAGCTGAGATTCTGTTTATCTTGTTCAATTGCCTTGTGGCCTGGGCATTCATCTATTCGTGGAGGCGGTGGAAACAGAAATGGTTTTGTGCAGCACAAAAATGTTTGATATTAAACCTGTCAATGCTTGAAACAAACTTTCCTGCACAATATTTGATTTTAGCCGTTTCTCTCAGCAGCTCGATGCTTAAAACTTTCACATTTCTAACACCTCTTCACATCTATTTTGTGCACAGCTTCTTGTTATGGGCAGCGGCTATTGCATATCAAACAAACGAACTTCTCCAAAAAACCATGCCAATCTCCCGCACCAGGCTGCTCTGCTTAATCAGTAGCTGCGGTGTATTCTTTTGCATTTATCAAACAATTGCAGACAACCGCTAAATGCATATCCGTTGAATACAAAGCATGCAATTAACATTTGAAGATTTCGCAGGCTGGGTAGAATCTTCGGCGGAAGGCTACAAACAGTAATTTCGTAACGTATCTGACAATGGCAGCGGTGGCAGTCAATACTGACGAGCTATGAGGGGCATTAATTCATGGGTTGGACATAATGCCATCGGATGCCTATGGTGCATCCTGATGGCTGGATAGTCGCTTCCCAACTATCTCCAAACTACAAAACTTAACAAGATTAAGTCACTATTTTGTAAGATATGAAAGGGGGGGGGTAAATCAGAAAACAAACAGACATAATATTTTATGTTGATCACAATAAAAACATTACAATGATTTTTTTGAGCTGCTACAAAGACCTGAGCAGGATAGTCAAGAATACATAAAATAATATATTACTTTGTACCCAGGAAGCATGTGAGAGCTGGATGAGTTATTATCAAATCATTTCAAATCTTTTTAAATCTTTATCAACATCTATCTTCAAAATTTGTCTTCAATGCTGATACGTAGAGGATATTAGAAGACAGGTGCTGTTGGGGAATTTAATGAAGCAGTTGAGAATATATTTCCAACACTCCCCTTTAATCTCAACTGCAGAGATCGAATCTAGGAAATCCCAATTTTTCTATTGGGATGTTCTAACCATGAGCTCTGGCCTTCCTCTGACCAGTCCATTATCAGTTCAGATGTGAAACACTTGTTTTCTTCAACACCTTTTTTTGAGCTACACTGCTGATGCTCGAGGATCCTACCATCAGTTGGGTGTATTGGCTTTATTCACACAAATACATAATGTTACCCTCCTTTGATCTTCTGATCTCTTTTAGTAGTTCCTCTTTCAGTTTCCTTGCAGTCTCCTTTCTTGACTATAAACTATTCTTTCATCCATACAACAGCCTCACAGGACACTTACATTCTCAAATGACCTCTTCTCTTCTCTTATTTGACAGCTTCAATCTCTCTTCCATTTCAAAAGACCAAAAAATAAATCTTTTTGCAGCTTCCTCATAACAATTTTCAAAACAAAAATTGAAGTTACCTGTACTTCTGAAGATTTATTTTAACCATTGATCTGCAACCACCTTTGAGCTACATCTAACCTTTGACTAGCATCCTTTGTCTTCCAACAAAATCTTTTGTCTTTAAACGGTGGCTACAACCAAGTTTTCAGACTTTTTCACCACCTTCCATGCTGACTTTTATGATTTCCTCAATCTACTTTGAGCAATTAAGCAATTGTGCTGCTCTTCTTCTTTAAGTCTTCTAGGCAGCCTTTCTCCTTCCTCATTCCTGGGATTACCTTTCATTCTGCAAGCTATACTTGAAAAAAAAATTAGAAAAAACATTATGACTGAACTTAGCACACACTCTTTTCGCAGCAGCAATCTTTTTTCTTTTCTTTTTTTGCTGGTGACTCCACCAAAATCTTCATGCTCTCCAGGTCTTCAGGCTATGATACCAATTGTATGATATGAAAGGGGAGGATAAATCAGAAAACAAATAGACATAATATTTTATGTTGTTCAAAGACCTCAACTGCTGCTCATTCAAGCATACTCCATTATATCATCTAACTATTGTTGGAGCTTCTGCTCCTTAACAAACATAGAGCCATTCAATCTTCTTACAGCTCTGCGGAGCTGGACTCCATTTGGTAGTGGTTAACTAGTTTAGTTATTTTATTGCATAATATATCTATATTACATCAAGAGATATTTACATTGGGTGCAAATTTAATATCACTATGTTAGACAAAGTGCCTTCAAGTGTTAATGGATTTGTTTAAAGAGTTTCTAAACTTTGAAGAATATGCAAATGCACAGACAAGGCTGCCCATTGGTTTGATAGAAAACCTCAATGGTTTGAGAGAAAACCTCAAAGAGACTGAGTACTTTGAAAATTTTCAAACAAATGTACTCGCAGGTGTAATGTTAGAGGCTACGACCTCTACCTACCACATTTTCCAGTGTGAAGGTGAGAGCTGTCAAATTGGGTGCTTCACTTGATATAACAGATGATGCAGGGACTGAGCATGCACTAACAGAGGAGGATCAATGGAAGCTCTTTGAGGATTCTAAGAGGGAAGTTGATGCTAAGGCATAAGCTGAGATGTTAACCAAACAATAGTAAGAGGATGCTAAAGCACAATCTGTGTTATTAGGTAAATAGAAAGAATTGGAAGCTTAGGCTAAGATTGATGAACTCACTCACCAACAACAACAAAAGGAGCAAGAACTGAAGATGAAGGAAGAAAGAGACAAATTGAATTTGCAATAGAAAATTCATGGTCTTTAGGAAGAGAAGGCTGCTCAAATAAGGGAAAAGGAAGCCCTTGAGGCTAAGTTTAAATCTATTGAAGAGGCTCATAAGAAGAGGGAAGAACAAGAATATTTGGAAAAAAGAGGAGGTTGCAAAGCTTACTCTATATGAAAAGAAGTCTAAAGAATCTTGGGATTATGTTGAAGAATTGAAGAAACAATGAGATCAGATGTTAGAGGAAAGAAGGTTGGAGGAAGAACGTCTAAAGGAGTTGGAAGCCAAGAAACTACATGAGCAGAAGGATAAGGAAGAGGCGGAAAAGCTTGCACAAGAGAAGGCACAGAGTGAGCAGTAAAATGTGCAGGAGGTTGACTCTCAGCCTAGAAATACAATATTACAACCTCTATCCTTTGCTGCTATTGCTTCTTCTTCATCACAGGTAGTTACTACTCCCACAACTCCCACTTGGTTGAAGCTTGACTTTGAAAGGAAGCAAATAGTTCAACCACAACCTCTCAATTGGGAGGAGATGATGAAAGAAATTGAGAAGGAGAGACCTAAAAAGAAGTAAAAGGGTTCTTCACTACCCCAAGCTTATTGATACAAGAGAAATCATTGTTGAATGTGAAATACCAATGGTGGACAAGAACCGAGAAGAGATGCAGATGGCTGATTATCAGTTGGGCACGGTAAATTTGGGAAGGCCTACAAGAAATCATAAAATGAGCTTGATTGATATTGTGACTTCCTCTACTAATTCCAGGATGATCAAAGATAAAAAAAAGGAAATATGAGCTTAAGGCTCAGCTAGATCAATTGCATAGGTTTTTGAAGGATCTCTCTACTCCACTTTCTCAACAAGAGGCTACTCCTAAATCTCCAATTCTATTAACAAAGAAGGAAGCAGATGATTTGGTGCATTTGAGGAGCAAGGTGGGGATGATGGAAAGATGGTTTGACAAGCTCAATCAGGAGGTTGATGATGTTCTCATTGATATTTTTAAGATTCATAAAACATCACTTGAATTGGTAGGATATTTAGACCAGCACACCAAGGATCTAGATAAGCAAGATGAGGAATATAAACAACATGTTAAAAAGCTTAAGGATATTAGCTAGGTGCCCCATTTGACTCTACTTGAGCAATCAATCCTTGAGGAAGATAATGTGGATTTCATTGAGAGGACTATAAGGATAATTGGGTATAAATCCAAGTCTATCTGAGAGCATAAAAGTGAGATTCAAGAGGTGACTAAAGATTTGAATCAACAGGTGGAATAATTAGGGCCAATTGTGGCTATTTTAATTAATTTAGACACCTCAGTAAAAGATGGTCTTTCTTTAGATAAGATAAGGGAGAAGTGGAGAGGAAGATTTGAAGAAGTGATGCAAAAAGGAGATGATAGAGAGGACTTTTTGCTGGACAGGTTCATGGACATCAAAGAAGAAGTGAATTCTACTAAAAGGAAATAATCAAATTGAAGGAAGTACGTGGATTGGTTTTCGTAGAATTTAAAAGAATTAAATTTGAAGATGATTGGTTGGATGGGCCTGATTCTAATGTACTTCAACAAGTGTTCTCCAATTATGATGGGTATATCCTTGAGCATTCGATGCAAAAATGAGTTGGCTCTCTTCACTAGACACAACATTCCCTTTTCTCCTCTGATGGAGGGCTTTGATGTGGAATAAACTCTAGTTCCTTTCCTTAGTTCTACCTTCCTCTTTGGGTGATAGAATTTGTGCAACATTTTTCTCTAGCCTCCTAACTCAGGAGTTCAACAATTCATTTCCATCAGCGATTCTCGTTCCTTAATTTGTGGATCTGGATTCCAAATGAAGAGGAATTCGTGTATGCTTTACCTTTATGTATTATTTGGTTCCATTTTGTAAAGGTCAGTTAATTGAAGAAATTTTAGCCACCTGATGAGAGAAGATAGGAATAGTCTTAGGTTTTCATAATTGTCAAGCAGATACTCTAAAATTTCAAGTAAATTTAGATACAGTTTCTTTACAACTATATGCAAGTTTTATGTTATCAAGTTAGACTCATTTGATGATTAATGATATATAATCAATCTGTATTCCAATTTTTTTTTTGTGCCTAAGTGTTTCTTATTTGATGAAAGTAAATAGAAGGAACCAGATTTAAAATTTCTTCATTAAGTTATCTATGAATGAATTACTATTATATCTATTTGATCTATGTGTAATGATGAGTGAAATATCTATTTTGAAGTAAATTTTAGTGAATGGTGATGGTATTGAATTAGAACTATTGATGTATGTAGTTGTATGGTTCATTCTAAGGATTGTATCTTGTTGTAGTTGTGGTTAGGTCAATGAACACTCATTATTGATATGCATGTCTAGATGTTAAGTAGTTTTATTCACATTCTTATAGTTTTAAAGCTTTGATATATCTTTTTCTTTTATTTAAACCCCCCAAAAAACATAGAATAGTTGACTTCAAGCAGTTTAGTTCCTTGTTACCAGCAAAGGCCCCTTGCAAATTATAGTTACATTGACTTCTGAGTGATATCAACATAGTTAAGAACCAACTACCAGAACCTTGGGAGTTAGATGGCTACATGTTATCTTTCTTTTTCAAGAGAAATAGAATAGTAATATTATATTTAATGTTGTTGTGCTAGTTTTTCCATCAATAGATCTGGCACTAGAAGGAGGGCCTGAGGAACAAACTGGCTCAAATTGGGTCATTCTCATCTGATAGGTATGAGAGAGTTCTTAGATCTTCCCAGAATCTTGAACCATTGAGTGAAATTCAAACCCCTGTCAGGCACAGACCTTAGGCTCATAGAGTCCTGATCCCACCATTGTCACCCCTGCTTACTCCACCTAGGTTTCCACTAAACCCACCTACACCACCTCAACCCACAAACTGACCTATTCCACAACCTGCTCAACCAGTACCTCCCCAAAGACCAATGGCATTCTTTGTCAAAAATCCCTCACCACTAGGGGCTATTGTTGGGAAAATACATGATCTGTCCAAGAACCCTAAGAGGTTCTATCCTAAGTGCATGCATGGAGGATCAATAAGAGTCGAGGAGCACATACAAGAATTTAAAGATGCATGTACACGTGCTCAGGTGGCCCATCATGAAATTTTCTATAGAATGTTCCCCTACTCATTGGGAGACATGGCATACAATTGGTACCTAAACTTACCTCAGGGGTCTATTCTGGATAGACTTGGAAAATGCCTTTATCAATTAGTCAAGGTTTATGTAGATCTTTCTATTCTCTACCATCAATTTTCCACAATAAGAAAGGAGCATAATGAACCACTTCCTTTATTCAATACAAGGTTCGAAAGGATGTACCGAAGGTTATAGGATCCTTACCTTGTGGCTGAGAACATTTCCATTTTGGCATACTTAAGGGTTGTGGATCCTTTGATTGGCCTGTTTTTGAAGAGGACATATCAGCCACCCGAAATTGATTCTTTGGCTAAAGTATATCACCTAGCCATCCAATTACAACAACATATAAGTCTACAATCTGGGAGTCTAGGAGGAGTTCTTCCTCCTATAGGCTACCAAATTCCCAATCCACCCACTCTATTCAATATGGTCCCAGGGATGTCCTACTCCCAATACAGACCTATGTCTAAATTCCAAGCTTAAACTCCCTTACCATTCTTCACCAATCATCCCTAGGACTCCTCCCAGCAAACTCAAAATTACCAAAATCAAGATGGGGGATCAAATCTTGTTAATCAGCCTCTATAGTAAAGACTGCAGAAAGTGAAAAGACTTTGCAATTGACTAATGAGATGAAGACAATTAGAAAGACTCTATCTCAGATGTCTAACGATATGGCTCAACTGAGACAAAACCCTCCTAAAAATAAAAACCAAGGGTTTCAGAATCAGGGAGGGTATTCAAATCAAGGTGGTTATTTTAACCAGAATGCTAATCAAAATTACAACTCCAACCAAAATCAGAACACCAATATAAACTATCAGAACCAAAACTGCTCTAACCAAAACTATCAAAATTAGAAGAGGATACAATCAAAGGTATAATAATAATATATAGTGTAACATCGAGCCAAATAATGGGGGAGTCCCCCATAATTAGGTAGGTGATAAAAAGTCACATACTACCAATGTGGCAAACCTCAACTTTTTGACCAATTGGTGTAGGCTACATGATACTATGGCCCATTCTGAGGTGAATTTCCCAGAGATATAAAAGATGGTTAAGATAGCCCAAGCTAATGCTCCATTTCATGGTGCTCCTAGAAAATATGGTGGATCTACTGATACTACCATGACTTATGACCTGTTTGAGGAGGAATCTTCATTTCCTAGCTAGGAAGAGAACAAATTGATGGAATATGTGTATGATGCCCATGCTTTCCAAACCAAGGGGGGCCATTTCCTAGGGAATCAAAATATGGGGCCATTCACAACATTTTCACCTCCTAATAACATGGTCCCACCAAATTAGAATGTGGATTATAACCCATGACCAGTAAAGGCCCCTTTTAAATTACAGTTGTAACATTGACCTCTAAGTGATATCAACATAGTTGAGAACCAGCTACTGGGACCTTGGGAGTTAGATGGCTACATGTTATCTTTCTTTTTCAGGAGAAATATAATAGTAATATTTTGTTTAATTTTGTTGTGTTGTTTTGACCATCAACAATTAGTTTATCATTCCTTTGCATTTCATTACTTTATTGAAGGTTTGATTACCAAAAGCGGGGTTTGACCAAGGCAAACCCCTATTCACTAACCTTAAACCATTTTTCCCCTATTGCATGTTTGTTTGTAGACCTAGGTATGTAGATTTGACAAGATTTTTGGTGTTGAAGATTGGTTTACAAGTCAACTTAATTCTATCTCAAGCTTGGAGAAGGTTTTCTGTCTGTTTTATGTATAATTGACTTCAACAACCTGGCAAGTAGTGATTTCTAGATCTAGTGTTGTAGAGTTGTCTCCTAATTTTTTAGAAATTTAGGAGAGGATTGATTTGCCACTTGCTGAAAATGAGTCCCACCTTAGGATTGAAAATCTGAATTTTGTCAGATTCTAGATCCCGATAGACAGAAACTTGCTTCCAATAGTTTTTCACCACCTGGGGGAGGACTAATTCGCCACCTTGGGAAAATGAGTCCCACTGTGAAAAATTAGTAACTTCCACCAACATTTGAACATTCCAGATTCATCACATTTCATCCAGGTGCACTCAGATTCATCTTGTTTCTTTTTGTTTTGCATAATTTCTTCATTTGCTTCATTATTTGCATATCATAGTGTGTTTTCAAACATAGCTTTAATTTCACTTTTTCATTCATTTTCATTCATTCAAATTAATCAATTGCATTTAGTTGACTTCATTTAGGTTAGAAAACATAACACAACATTATTTGAATGAACTAGGTAGCATTTTTGGCCTAATTCTCTCCTTTTAGGTGAAAAACCCTAGAAGAGTTAGAGAAATCCTTAGAGCCAAAAATCAACAGTTCATTTTGGTGAACCTAACTTTGGAGCACTCTGCAATTTTGATTTCATTTAAATATTGTATCCTAGTTTTCATTTGCATTAACATTCAATTATTACATTATTTTGTTTTTGCATTTTAGGATATTTTATCTTTCATTAGTGAAAACTTCATTTAGCTTTCATTTTTGCATTGCCTCATTGAAAAAAGTAAAAAATTGCATTCTGTGTCACTGTTTGCATTCTGTAGGACATTAAACTTATCTTAATTTTTTTGAAAAATACAGAAAATTTCCATACTGGGACTCATTCGCCACCCAGGGTGATTCAGTCCCTCTACACTTGTTAAACAACATTTTTAGCACATTTTTGGCATTTTTCTGCATTTATGTTTTCTGTCATTAGATCTCAATTATAGTTAGCAGTATTTCTATTATTTTTATTTCAAACACTTAGATTACTTTTCATTTGCATTCACCCCTCCTTAGTGGTACTTGCATGAGTGTTTGGTGCCCCGTTGATAATAATTTAGTGAGAAGAAGTTTTAGACTCATGGCTTCCCATGATAGCACTTTCTTTGCAGACCTTGGGATCTAATGAGCTCCTACTCCTAGTATGGAAAATGGTGCATTAGTCCCTAACAATACCACTTATATGCCTTCATCTTTCCATCCAATGCATATTGACAACCAAAACAACTCTCTTCCTCAAGACAATGTCATTAGTATTCATGAAGAATTTGCACATTTACAACAAGACTTGTCACTTGAAAACATTTACCAAACTACCATACCCACCATTGATAATCTTCATCATTTGATTGAAAGTGATGAAGAAGATTGTCAAAATTTATAATAAACATGCCACTTATAATACCCAATCCACAACCATTCTTGTAAGCCAAGGAGGACCTCAAGTCACTCCCCCTTCAACCATAGCTTCCATACCAACTTATACCAATCCAAAAATCCATACAACTATGCATCAGGATACTTCTTTCCTGATTTCCCCTAGCATTCCTACTTCTCTTGTGGCATCGCATGTCGCTTCCACCACCTTCACACCTCATAGTATTCCTTTCACTTCACCTCATATAACCTACACTCCATCACCATTTCCCCTTCCACCTCAACCCACATACCCTGATCCCCTTCTTACACAGCTACTTACCATCATTTCATCTATACAACATCAACTTTCCACCATTATCCAAGGTCAATCCACTCCACTTACATACCATGTCTATAGTAGCCCCTTATCCTTAGAAATTTTGCATACCCTGATGCCAAAAGGGATAGAAATGCCTCAATTTAAGAAATATGGAGGAAAAGGAGACCCTGTCAACCATGTTAATGCCTATACAACTTTGTGTAGTGACTTTGTCCTTGATGATAAACTATTAGCCAAACTATTTCCAAGGACCTTGAAAGACACTGCCTTAGAATGGTTTTCCAACTTGCCTAATCATTCCATCCGTTCATTCAATGAATTGGTGGATGCTTTCATTAGTCACTTTCAAGTTCACATGACACCTCAAAAGACAATGGTTGACCTTATGCAATGTAGATAAAAAACCAATGAAAAAGTAATGGATTTTATCTCACTATACTAATCTATGTATGCTCAAATTGATGCCAAGATTCCTAATGCACATCTACAAAAGATGTTTATCGAAAACTTGCACAAACACCTTTAGGATAAATTAACAATGATGAAATTCCCTTCGTTTATGCATTTATCCACAACATTGTGTGAATACCATAATTCAATTTCAAGTTGTGATTCAAAGTCCACTTCTAATCGAGTTGATAAACGTGAACACAAAAATCAACACCAAAATAACCAACAAAAATTTTGCAAACCAAATAGAATATTTTTCTAGTTTAATCCGCCTCCTTAACCTCAACCGCAACCAACTCAATCCATTCCAAATCAAGTGGCAGTTGTTAAAGTAGTGGTGCCTTATACCTATGGGGAACTGAAGAGACTATTTACTCCCCTACCCAATACCCTTCATAATACAATGAACCAATTAATCCAACAATTCCTACTAACTTTTTCACCTATCTGATTGCTTGATCCAAACCAGCCTTTATCACCCACCTTCAAACCTAATGCTTATTGTCATTTTCATCACTATAATGGGCATGGCACTAAACACTACAAAATTTTAAAACATTTAGTTCAAGACCTCATTGATTCAGGCCATTTGTCCATTATGGGTGTTAATGATCAAGGCAATAAGTCTGTTGCACCCCCTAACCAAAATTTACAAATTTTCACTAATCCCATACCTAAACACACTACTTCATTTATCAAGGCTAGCAAACCTTCAACCACTAATGTAATGAATGTTGATACAAATAATGAACAACATGATGTACCTCCACCTGTTACTACAGAAAGTCTTATGGATGATCTAGTAGCTAGGATAGACGTTTTCCCTCATAAGGGTCAAACCACTAAGTCTCTTGATATCACTTTTTCTACTAAAGACATACTACAAAAAATACTTGATGGTCCTCTTTACATAGCTAGCATAATCTATAATAAGTCCACTAATGGGATATTAATAGATCCTGCTTGTGGTGAGAATGCGATCATAGAGGAGTTTCTAGTATTACATGAGCTATATCAAGATGATTATAATAAACCAACTACATGGATTAAGACACATACTAGTTTTGCATGCCCTACGATGGAATTGATCGTGCTACCATTACAAATAGGACCTAAAACTTTGGAGGTAACATTTTCAATTATTCCACAATATAACCAATTTCATTTGTGGCTAGGCCACCCTTGGCTTCGCTCAATGAAAGTGGTCTCATCAGTTGTTCAAAAGTGTTTGAAGTTTCCACATGACAATTAGATAGTCACCATAGACCATAGTGGCTTTAATCCTTTATCTTCCAAAGGTAATTTTTCATTAGAATCCTTTTGGCCTACACTTATGGAACCTTTCACACCTCAAAAGGACTTCTTTTTCATAAGCTATCAAAATTTTAAAGCTAAAAGGATAGTTGAATTGTCTCTTCGTAACTTGTCCCCATCCACTTCTACACCTCCTATCATAGACAAAAAAATGCTTCAACCTGATTCTGACATTGAGCAAACAATACAACCTCCTAAACAACCACCCCTAGATACTTCCCCGCCATTGTTTAAATGACCAAGAGAAAATAAAAATACTCATGTCATGCCTCCTCACCTTGAAAAAGTGTATAAAGCTAAAGAGAAAGTGGTTGATCCATCCTCTTCGGTTTCTTCTCTTCTTCCCTCTTCAGAAGAAAACAAACCTATGATGACTCAATCCACTCTTACACCTCAAAAACTCTAAAATGGAATTAAAATAAACCATGGTTCTAGGGAACAAAGGCGTTGTCGTTGTCTCCTTGCTTGTCAATCTTGCATAGAAGAAGATAAAGAAAATCAACCTTTACCTTTAACTGAAGTAATAGATGACTACCCGCCTTCTCCTGACCTGCCACACAACAGTCTAGTGCAACCTTTGCAACAAATTGAACCAATCCAAGAGCCTCTACTTTTAATCCATCCATCCTTAGAAATCACCCTTCATCCTCCTATTGTCATTAATCTTGATGATGATGATGCGAAGATAGAAAAAATAGATGAAGTGCATAACGATTTAAATTATTTATTTTCATCTACAATGAGCTTAAATGATACATCGTCTTCACCAACTGAAGAACCTGGTACGACTCCTAGTTTGACACTTACAATTACACTAAACATGATTGAGAGGTGGATGACCTATTAGATGGTTGAATTGCATTCACCTAACTAGCTTGTTTTAACTTTTAACTTTTTATTTTCCTTTTCATGTATCGTGTTCCCCAATATCATGTGTTTGATATTCCCTCTCTCCATACACTTCTTCTATTTATATCTCTCTTCTTCTATATATTGTATATTGTCTTTTTTGCTTCTTTTTGTTTTGTGTTCTCATTTTGGGGATGATGCAAAGTGTTGAGAAGCCCTATGTCTCTTCCATGTTGACCCAAAAGATCTTTCTCTTTTTTTATTTTTTGTTTTGTGTTCTTCTTTTGGGGATGACAAAAAGCATAGAGATGCCCTATCTCTCTTCCATGTTGACCCACAAGGTATTTGTCTTTTTCTATTTTTTTTTAGTGTTCTCCTTTTGGGGATGATGCAAGGCATTGAGACCAAAATGTCTCCTTCATGTTGACCCAAAAAAAAATTCATTTTCTTTCATCTTTTCATTTTTGTCTCACTTGTGTTTTCCTTTTGGGGATGATGCAAGGCGTTGATACCACAATGTCTCTTCCATGTTGACCCAAAATGGACTTTTGTTTTCCTTTTTTTTTTTCACTCTCTTTATGTCATTCTTCTAGTTCTATGTTCTTTGGGGAATGATGATAGTTCTACACTCTTTCCTAAAATACATTGTAGCAATGAACATATTGAACCAAAATTCATAGATCCCTTATGTGTTTGGTGTGCTTTCTTTCCCGGGTGGCAACACCCTTTTCTTTGCCTTTTTTTTGTACTTGACATGACACAACCTAGCTTTGAAACATATGACTTGGCATAGGGCTTTCCATGTTAGCTCTCATGTCTTTTTTTTCTTTTTTCTTTTTCTTTTCTTCTCTAATTTAAATTAATTGCTCAAAGAATGATGTGTGGCAATTCCTTTAAAGCGGGGGGCATACATTATCATAAATCATTTTAATTCTTGGTTCCTAGTGCAACCTTGTTGTTTATATGATTTGTTTGTCACTTTGTGGATGACATTGGGTGTGATGTCCTTCATAATTGTGATCTATCTTAGCATATTACATTCCTCTTGGTGGCCTAATGTGATGCATTGCATCCCCTAAGTTGAGAATATACTATTATTTTATTGGTCCTCTCTTGGAGACATTAGACACAATGCCCCCTAAGTGACTGAAATTGCATGAACTAAACAAGACTCCTTTGAACTTATTTTACAATTTACATTTTTATATTTTTTCCACCTTACATAACATAGCTAGCATGACTATGGTACTTTCCATTTTTTTTTCATAGCATTTTTTTCCTTGTGGCACCTTGTTAAAGTTATCAATAGGTATAAATTTGGCATGGTTGAGCGGGAAGTCCACCGAGCAGCATGAATTTTCCCCATAGCCACTTTTCTTTTGTGTTTGTGAGTGCATACCAACTAGTGTATGTATCTTACCTTTTTGGGCTTTCTCACCCCATGAACAACTAGTTTTGTGGCCCGAGAGTGAGTACATTTTGACTTTCTCACCCCACAGACAACTTGAAGTTCCATGGCCCCAAAGTGAGTACACATTCTCTTTTTCAAACAATTAGCCTAGATCTAATCCACACCTAGTTGGACAAACAATCAAACCTTCATCCAATTCATCTTAGCAATTGTGTGTTTCATTTTTCTTATGATTAGTTTGCCATGGGATCTTCATCCTAGGGGCTTGATCATCCCTCTTGATCATTGTCATTCCATTTTTCTAGCATAAGTGCATTTGAACCCTCTTCTAGATGTTCATGGCTAATTTAGTGTGAGTTTGAAGCAAGTTCATCCTCTCACTAAAGTGGGCCCTAATGTGCCATAGGAAAATGACCCCTTGTCATTTTCATGGGCTTTTAGGTCTTGTTTCATGGTATTGGAACTATGTCGCTCTGATTTTATATTGCACATGGCTTGAACATGCTTATTTAGGTACTAAAACTCAAAGAACAACATCTTGTGAAGGTGTTGTGAAGTATTTTCAGACATTTCTACACTCTTCTAGACTCTATTAATTACAATTCACCTAAAAATCACCTTTTTATGCATCAACAAGTCCTATTTTGAAGTGTTGTAAAGTCTTGTAACAAGATTTCATGCTTTTCTAGGCACATCTTCACTATTTATCCCTTTCTCATGCTTTATTTGACCCCTTTATTCTCTCATATGCTTAGTTAAGTGTTTTTTTTAGTATTATCCTGACAAACAACATTAAATACAACATATTTTATGACACTTGTTTTTAGGTCCTAGGTGGGACCCATTCACCATGGGTGGTGAATGAGTCCCCCTTGGCCCCAAATTCAAAATATTTAAAATTTCCTTTTCGAATTTTATTCAAAATAACTTGATGTTTGCCTATGATGAGGTTTGAACATGTAACTAAGGCACAATTGTGTATAAATAAGTGATTTTCACCTCATTTCATATCTCCTATAATCTCCTCACTCATTCAAGCATTTCATCTCATATTTCAAGCATTCAAGCATTTCATCTCATATTTAAAGCATTCACGCATTCTACAACATCAATTCAAGCACTAATCAAGCACTTTGAAGTAGCCATTAACATTACTTCAGATTTACATCATCAAGGGTTTGGTAAGTTAATATCAATTGCATGTTGTTAGTTTATCATTCCTTTGCATTTCATTACTTTATTGAATGTTTGATTACCAAGAGTGGGGTTTGACCAAGCCAAACCCCTATTCACTAACCTCAAACCATTTTTCCCCTATTGCATGTTTGTTTGTAAACCTAGGTATGCAGATTTGACAATATTTTTGGTGTTGAATATTGGTTTACAACTCAACTAGGTGCTTCAAGTCAACTTAATTCTATTTCAAGCTTGGAGAAGATATTTTGTCCATTTTATGCAGAATTGACTTCAGCAACCCGGCAAGCAGTGATTTCCAGATCTAGTGTTGCAAAGTTGTCTCCATATTTTTTAGAAATTTGCGAGAGGATTGATTCACCACCTATGGTGAATTATTCCCACCTTAGGACTAAAAATCTGAATTTTGTCAGATTTCAAATCCTGACAGACAAAAACTTGCTTTTGACAGTTTTTCACTAGGGGGAGGACTAATTCACCACCCTAGGTGAATGAGTCCCATTGTGAAAAATCAATAACTTCCACCAGCATTCAGAACATTCTAGATTCATCACATTTCATCTCGGTGCACTCAGATTCATCTTGTTTCTTTCTACTCCACATAATTTCTTCATTTACTTCATTGTTTGCATATCATATTGTGTTTTCAAACATAGCTTTAATTTCACTTTTTCATTCATTTTCATATATTCAAATTAGTGAATTGTATTTAGTTAACTTCATTTAGGTTAGAAAACATAACACATAACATTATTTGAATAAAATAGTTAGCATTTTTGGCCTAATTCTCTCCTTTTAGGTGAAAAACCCTAGAAGAGTTAGAGAAGTCCTAAGAGCCAAAAATCTATAGTTCAGTTATAGATTTGTTCAGGCTAAAGCTAGGAATACCTTGGCTAGCTTCAATTAATTGAATCACCTCCATCATTCATAAGTTTTTGAAATTCTCCCACAAAGGTGTTGTGCATGTGGTGCATGACACTGGATGCTAGCCTTTGGTATCTTGTGGGGGCTACTCATTGGATCATTTTTGGCCCACCCTGATCATTCTGCTCCCCTCAAGAATGAACCTACTTAAGAAGAAATATGTGAAGTATAAGACCAAAGGCAAGGGACAACAAAAATTGATGCTTTTGGTAGAACAACAGCTACCTGCCTCCTCTTCTCAAAAGGTAAAAGAGACGCTACCCTATCCTTAGGATGGCTCTCCCACTCTCCTTTCCAAATAAGAGTTTTGGATGAGTAGGCCTAGATTTTACCCACCAAATCCAATGGTACCTACTTGGCATAGACCTAATATTAGGATATTAGATATCTATACTAAACCATCTAGACCTTGGTACTACTTGTCCGGCAAGAGAAAGGGTCCCTATGGGGAATCCTCTATACCTCAACCTCCACGGCCTCCCACCACTTCTTCCCCAAAAGTAGTAAATGGGAAGACACCCACTGCCGAAACACTAGAGTCTACCCCCCCTACTATTTCTTAGTCTTTTCTCCTACTCTTGTTCAAGAGCCTATTCCTCCACTAGAAACAGCTATAGTGGACACTCCCATGGCTAAGCAGGAGCCTTTCATTCCTTCACAACCCCTAGTTTGTAGCTTGAATAGTTATAGAAATATCCTTGCACATGAGCACAAGCATTGGTGAAAGGGTCTTGCAGTTGAGCATGCCACTTTGCAGAAGAAGGAAGAGGAGCCAACCACCCCTGATGTGTCCTCCTCTCTCCTCCCCTATGCTTTTATTCAATCTAGTTCAGTCTCACTTTTGGCTCCAGTTGTGAGTGTAAGTGCACCTGGTCCCAAAAAGGTGTAGGTATTTATCCCTCCTTTTCTCAAGCTGCCATAGTTGATGTCCTTACTAGACATATTGGAATTCCCTAAGCCTGTGGATATGTTGAATACTTCAGTGGTATCTGTCATGGTTTTCTCCTCCTCATCCTCCTCTGTGCCTCTTGGCTTGTCTATGGGGAGTTCACATCCCCTAATGAAGCAAAAGGTGGAGGATGGCCCTTCTAGAAATGGAAGGCATAAGAGGTGTCCACCTTTTCTAAAGGGTGGTCATGCATTGGCTTGTTCTATCTTAGTGATGGAACCAATCTCGGCTTCCCCTAATTTTGTCACTACTCCCAAGTCACTTGGTGAGCCAAGAGGTGAATCTTAGGAACAACCCTCTCTGTCCATTGAGTTACGACATGGAACTCTAGTAAATTGCATGTTTAACTCTCTGGATGAAGTTTTGGCTGTGTCAATGATCTTTACAAAATTTCTAACCATAGCTCCCAAGAGTCTAGTTGAGAAGACCTTGTGGGGCCTTCTTCCTTGGCCCTTGTTGTGGGAGGATCAAAATATCCTCCCCTTAATATTCCACCATTGCACACTCATCCTCCTTCCCCTTACAATGATCTATATTGGGAAGCAAATGACCTCTTGTTCGATGAGTGTTAGGGGGAGACCTCTTCTTTATCATTATATTAGATATGTGTATTGTGATGTTTCCCCTGGGTATGTGTCGGATCATCATGGAAAAAATAGGCCTTTAAGTGGCAAAAAATTTAGAAAAATTAGAGTTAGGAAAATTGACGTAAAAAAATTGAATAAGTTATCTATATTATTTCAAAAATATGTAAGAATAGAATCTGTAGCAAATTGAATGTAGTTTCTAAACTACTAGTTTTGTTTAAAAAAATAAAATCTATTTGGTAATAAATTGAAATTTCAATGTAGTAGTACTTAAATTTCAGGGAAAAAATAAGTAGGTATCTGTCTGACCACCCTAACCATGATAAAATGATAATATTTTTTAACAAGATTTTAGATATAAGTAGAGGACTCATGTCCTGATGTGATGCATATATATATATATATTTCTAAGTAAATAATTAATTATGAGTTATTTTATTACAACTTTTAAAAAATATAAAAAAATCATGTCTGGCAACCTTAACTTGGTCAAAACTTCACGAAATTCTATTTTTCTTTTTTTAATCCTATAATATACGAAGCATAGAATGTGACACATATTTTGGATTTAAAAAATGTGATACCATTTGAAAGCTATAGATGTTTTTCAATTAGCCTATCAATCAGGACTTTAGTCATAATTCAAATAGAAAATGAATAATAATTACTTATTAAATTCAAAGTAAAGCATAATTTATGTGTGTGGAAAGATGAGAATCTCCTTTAAAAACCCTTTTGATTTCATCAATTTTGGGTTAAAAAAAGTCATCAGTCACATACCCATCATATTGCCACGTTTTGGCCCATCATGATCCTACACATACCCTCCCATGACTGTGTTATGTGTTCGTGGATGACCCTTTTCACTCTTGTTAGTGCTTGGATACATGAGTTATTTGGTGTCATAAACCTTCTTCTATCTGTATCATCATGCTTTCTTGTTTGTGCTTGATTTTTGGCAAATTGGGGACAATGCAAAGTGTTGGGGGCATTTAGACTTCCCTTCCATGTTCACCCAATTTTTTATTTTTAGTTTTTCTTCTTGTGCATTCTTCACAAGGTCTGATATAGTAGGGGGTTGATGAAAGTTCATTTCTATAATATTATTATACTTATATATATTTATGAGTAGTTCTGACCCCAAAATATTAGATCACCCCTATGTCCTCTATTTGTGATTATTTTTTTTCACTCTTTTCTCATCTTTCTCTCTTATTTACTTGATTTGTCCCTTTTATGTGTGACAACTCCATTTCTATAATACTTTGATTTTCAAAAAATTTATTTGTTGACAAAGAATCTTTTCTCAAGAATCTTTGCAAGCTTTTTTCAAGAATCACATTCTTGACTTGGACCCCTAATGAAACATGTTTCCTTCATCATGGGTTTGTGATGAAATGGGGGAGGCCTACAACACACTCAAACACATTTCCAACAGGAGCAAACATTGGGTAAGTGCTCCAAGATGGTTCCCAAAAAAGGGGCTTAAGTGGCCACTTTTTTTCTGAAATCAGGAAATACTAACCTTGGACGTGAAATTGAGGATAGCTACACTCAAAATTTTTAGATGGAACAAAAACAAGGACTGTAGTGCTCCGAGTCTACTTTCTAAACTACTAATTTATTTTGAAAATGGTTGAGATTAAGGGGTTCAAAAGAGGGACACACACAAATTGCTGTTGTTTCTGAAAAACATAACATAGCAACTCTTGTGTGACCCAGCGGTGGACTTTTTTGTAGTATTTTTAAAATCACTCTAGTTAGAAGTTAGATAACAGTATGTAGTAAGGTTGGATATTTTTGATAATTTTTTAATGAATATTTATTTTTTATTAATTTTCTAAGTGGGCACTTCCTAAAAAGCAGAATTTTGGCCGTGCTCCCCCTAAAATTTTTTGAAACTAATAGATTTTTTAAATTTTATTTTTTTTAAATTGTAGAATGGAGTCTAGTTTCTAAAAATGTAATTTATTTCAAATTTTGATGAACGGTTAATTTATAGCAAAAAAATACCAAACATGCTTTTTGAAGAAAAACGGACATACAAACAAAAGAAATTATGGATGAAAGGCTTAACATTGTTAGAAAGTGAAAAAAATTACATCGTTGGAAAGCTAATAAAGAACCTAACATTACCCATGTGTTCGATTTTCTTGATATTGAACCGGATGCAATCTTGATGGTGAGCACGAACCCGATTATGTGAAAATTTGTTGAATTTGGAAAAAACACGTCTCTGGTCTTTGGGAATGCCCTCCAAGCCTTTGGGTTGGTATTCCAAGGCAAATACCAAATAAAATTTGCAAAGAAAACTATAGCATAAGCGTTATAGTAATGCAATGTTATTGTTAGTTTGGCCGCGAAAGTGGGACCATTTCATTGCACTTAACCAACCACAATTTCCAATTCACAATTTCATCAAAATCTCTTCATTCACCAAATTCAATCTATTTCCATGTAGCATAGGGAATCAACCAAATTGAGTACAAATTCTCAATGGAAACCTATCAGACAAAGAAATGAACCAATTCAGAGACTCATTTTGACACTCTTCAACATATCAACCAATCGCCTATGGCTACTTTGTAACAACTTGCTAAAAATAGGGATTTAACGCCTTTTAGGGTTCAAATTAGCCCTCTTTTAATAAGGGACTTATCTCTAAACATTTTCAATCTCTCTGAAACTTAGGTGTAGAAATTTCCACATGCTAAAAAGTAAGAATCCACATTTTTTTCTTAGAAAACCCTTCAACCACATGCCAAACCACTAAACCCTCTTATTTTTCCTACAATCTAGGTTTTCATTGAAAAACATCCTTCTAGCACTCACACAAACTTGAAAATACTTCAAATAGGCCCAATAACCTCTACACATGCTTAATCCAACAAAAAATTATGTTTCCCAACACAAAATCACAATTTGACTCATCAAAACCACCAAATTCCACTTGGGAAACACCAATTTCAGACCTAGGGCTTCATGTCCAACGCTTGTCCAGACCTCCCCTACTCTCATTAACCATTATCACACTTTCCCCTAATAATCTATACCCATTCCACCAACAAAAAATTAGGACAGAAAGGTGGAATGGGTTTAAATCATGTTTAAAACTTACAAACCCTTAAGACCTTGTTTTCTGACCAGTCTATGAAAACTAGAGATTAAATGCACAAAATTGAAGGTGGTACCTTCAAAATCGATTCAAAAAAATGAAGAAAATATTTACACTACAAGCCAACACAAATTTGAATCAATATAATGTTGTACGAATCGTATAAGCACTGCAAATACAAAATTCTATAGAAAATTGAAGGAAAATCAAAATTTTATTGCTTATACTCCTTTTAAAAAATTCTCCAACCATCCTGCAATGAGTTATCCAACATATTTATACTTAATCCCTTCTAAAAAACTATTTCAACTTCCAAAAACCAACTTTTAAATGTTATGTTTATTGGTCTTCCCTCAAAATGCATTTTTACATCTTTTATAATTGGCAACTTTTTCACAAAATGCAATTTTTATAGTATCAACCAAGAAGACCCCTAAACACCTGAGTATGAATAAAAAATGACCTATTAAAATCTCAAATAGTATGAATAAAAAATGACCTATTAAAATCTCAAATGGTCTTTAAGACTTTATTTTATGCATATTCATCAAAATGGTAAAGCCTAGACAAGAATTTCTTAACTTGACAACATTTATCTAATGGTGCTCCTGCCTCATACACCCCAACTTCAAAAATTTCCAAGTCCCTTCAAAAGATGAATTTCACATGTCCAACTTTGTATTATTCATTCCTTTGACTTCCTTGATTGTATTCAACTAGTCCATTGTGTTCTTGTTCCTCGTTGCCTTTAATATTCTTGATCTTATATTCATCTAAAACTTGCTTCTCACTGTCATACAACACTATGGGGTGTCTTGTATCCTTTCCTCCATCAAATATTGATCTCACTTTACCTTTTACACCTGTAGTCACCTTTGTACCAACTTCCATCACTTTTTTTTCAACTCATTGTTTATTCCATTGTCCAATACTCACACCAACTGCACATTCCTCACTATCAACTGTACCATCAAACTTCTTTATCTCTGCTAGACCTGTAAGTACTTCATTCCCTATCCTTTCCACTATCCTATCATCAATACATACCTTTATATTTTTTTCCTCTCTCCTTTCAATCTTGTGACTCATTGTCCCATCAAATTTCACTATCCTTCTATCACCACATACCACTATCCTCTTTCTTATCATCTCATCATTGTCACAAAGCTTTGTCCTAACTCTTTTTAACTATCGTTTTACCTGATTCAACACCACAGGGCACTTGACTATCACTACCAAAACAATTTCCCTCTCTTCTTTCCTTTCCAAAGGATCTTCAACCCTACTCTCTACTCTTTTATCCTAAGACATTCTTCTCAACCTTATTTTTCCACACAAAAACACTCTTTTTCCCAACATTTGATTGCAAGTCATTCTCCTGCTTTCTTCCTATTGTCCTATCTTCATCATACCTTGTATTGGCTACCAAATCTATACCCTTACCTTTATCAATAGTTATAAAATCCTTTCTCCCTAACATGATAATCTCACCATATTCTTCTAGATCCTCTACCAATGGAGTTAACATGAACTCTCTCCCATCCTTTTCAAAATATGTAGGTATTTTTTCTTCCATTATACAAGGCTGGCCTATCAAACTGCTAGGGCCTTCCAAACAATAGATGAAAACAACTCATGGGTAGTATATCAAAAAGAACTTCATCTCTATATGCACCTATTTGAAATTCAACCCTTGCTTGTTCACTCACCATCAAAGACTGATTTTCACTAACCCATGACACCCTATATGGCCTTTTTCTAGGTACTCTTTGTAAATGCAATTTTTCTACCATCTCATTAGACACAATGTTATCAGTATAACCTAAGTCAAAAATCACCTTGCATACTTTATTTTTACATCTATAGGCTATTCTAAACAATACTTTTCTTTCAAGCAACTCTTCCTCCTTTGTGGTCTTCAAGATTTGTTTGGTCATCATCAACATCTCTCCAACCTCATCCCTTGCAACCAATCTGTTTGAACTTGAACTACTTTCATCTTCATCTTCTTGAACTATTTGTTGTCTTCTATCAGGTTTTCTTTCTCCTCCAATTGAGGTTGAACCAACCTTCTCAAGGCACTTCCAAGCAGGATGACCATACTCTTGACAATGATAACACCTAATAGTAAAAGTATTAGAATTCCTTCCACCTCCAAATCTTCCCCTTGTAACTCTATATCCATCTCTAAAATTTGCAACTTGTTCATCTCTTTGGTTTGGTTCTTCTTGATTTTTAGTTGCTTGTCTTGGAGTAGACAAAGTTCCTCTTCCTCTCATGGTGTTGCCTTTTCCTCTTACTATTTTCTCTTGTCTTCTTTTCACTTTATCTTCAGCCTTGAATGCCATTTGATAACATTCTTCCATGCTCCTAAGATTTTTCAAAGCCAACTCATCTTGTATGTTCATTCTCAAACCACCCAAGTACCTAGCTATCTTCTCATCTTCACTTTTAATACATGGTTAGATCTCATACACAAGTTATAAAATTATTCAATGTATTCCTTTACATAAATTTCCTTTTGCCTCAAATTTTGCAATCTCTTAAACATTTGAATTGAGTAATCTAAAGGGAGAAACTTACCTTTTAACTTTGCTACCATCTTTTCCCATGCCACAATCTTGGACTTACCTTTCTTTCTTCTTTTTGACTATAGATAATCCCACCATACAAGTGCATGACCTTTAAGTTTGGTCTTTCCAATCTTAACTCTCTATTCCTCAGGAATCTCTTCACATTCAAAATAATTATCCAAAGAATATATCCAATCTAACAATTCTTCTTCATTCAAATTTCCACTAAAATTTTGCACCTTAATTTTACCTTGTATTTGTCACCTTTTACTACCTTCAATAACTTGTCCATTCTCTGATCTTCTAGATCAATTTATTCTTTAACCTCTTCAAACTCTTCATCATCTTCTTCCTCTGATTCACTACTTTTAACTACTTCTCTTCTCTTATTAGTTTCTAAGGCTTCCAACCTTACTTTCAGTTATTTGATCTCTCTTATGTGTTGAATCTTCAATTTATTCATCTCCTTTGTTGTATTCTTTCCTTTTGGAGGCATCTTCACAATCTTGCCTCTTCACCTTCCAAGCTTTCTTTCACAAACTTCAACTTTCTTCACAAAGACTTGGTACCTTTGCTCTGATACCACTTTGATGCAATGGGGGAGGCCTGCAACACAGTCAAACACAATTTCAACTTGCAACGACAATTTCCAATTCACAATTTGATCAAAATCTCTTCATTCACCAAATTCACTTTGTTCCCTTGTAGCATAGGGAATCAACAAAATTGGGTACAACTTCTCAATGAAAACCTATTAGAACAAGAAATGAACCAATTCAGAGACCCATTTTGACACTCTTCAACATATCAACTAATCACCTATAGCTACTTTGTAACAGCTTGCTCAAAATATGGATTTAATGCTTTTTAGGGCTCAAATTAGCCCTCTTTTACCAAGGGACTTATCTCTAAACTTTTCCAATCTCTCTAAAACTTAGTGGTAGAAATTCCCACATGCCAAAAAGAAAGAATCAACACTTTTTAGAAAAAAAACCTTCAATGACCTGCCAAATAACTAAACCCTCTTATTTCTCCTACAATCTAGGGTTTTATTGAAAAACATCCTTCTAGCACTCACACAAACTTGAAAATACTTCAAATAGACCCAATAACCTCTTCACATGCTTAATCCAACATAAAATTATGCTACCCAACACAAAATCACAATTTGACTCAACAAAACCACCAAATTCCACTTGGGAAACACTAATTTCAGACATAGGGCTTCATGCCCAATGCTTGTCCAAACCTCCCCTACTCTCATTTAAAATTCTCACACCTTCCCCTAATAATCTATACCCATTTCACCAATAAATGGTTCAGACAGAAAAGGTTGAATGGGTAAAAATCGCGTTTAAAACTTACAAACCCTTGAGACCCTATTTTCTAGTTGATCTATGAAAACTAGAGATTAAATGCACAAAATTTAAGGTGGTTCCTTAAAAATGGATTCAAAATAATGAAGAAACTATTTACACTACAAGAAAACATGAATTTAAATCAATAGAATGTTGTACGGATTGTACAGGCACTGCAAACACAAAATTCTATAGAAAACTAAAGGAAAATCAAAATTTTATTGCTTCTACTCCTTTTACAAACTTCTCCAACCATCCTCCAACGATTTATCCAACGTATTTATAGTTAATCCCTCCTAAAACAACTATTTCAACTTCCAAAAACCAACTTTTGAATGTTATGACCATTGGTCTTCCCTCAAAATGCATTCTTACAACTTTTATAATATGCAACTTTTGCACAAAATGCAATTTTTGAAATGTCAACCAAGATGACCCCTAAACACCTAAGTATGACTCAAAAATGAACTATTACAATCTTAAATTGTCTTTAAAACCTTTATTTTATGCATATCCATCAAAGTGCTAAAGCCTAGACAATAATTTTTGAGCTTGACAACATTTATCTAATGGTGCTCCTACACCAGTTCGTAAAGAAAGAACTTGAGAATTTTCCATCAAGGAGGGACTAGCCTTTGACTTACCCTCACAAGGGGGAATATTCTTCCTTTTGAATTCCTTGATGAAGTGAACATCTTTCGAAATGGTTCCTTGATGATGAATCGATTTGAGAAAAAACAATTCTTTCACACTTTCAAACAATGTGTCCTTCGAGTAGACCCTTCTTTGCGCTGGGTTCCCGAGGGACCCCTTTCAAAGCCTTCCAATTTATTGATGGTTTGTTTGATTGTCTTCTTATTTTCCTATGTGGTTTCTTTGTTTTGAGGCATGTTTTATCTATGGGTAAACATGTTGCTTTGCAGGTGCACCTATGAAGCTTCTTTTTGACTTTACAAAGTCCCCTTTTTTTTCTGGGTTTCCCTCATTGGATAGATCTTGGGGGATAGCTTCTTGTAGGTTTGTGGGCCTGTAAGGCACTTACACCTTCAATATTCTCCCATGTGAGAGATCTTTGGGGTCGCTCCCTTCTAGGTTTACGGGCATGTAAGGTGCTTATTTCATTGGGTTTCCTTCATGCCAGAGATCTTGGGGGATACCTCCTTGCAGGTCTGTGGACCTATGAGACACTTCCATCCTATGGGATTTGTCCCTCATTGGTCTGAGGGCCTTCAATGTACTTTGTGTGGCTTCATAGTTCTATGGGGCTATTGAGTCTTTTGTTCGAAGCTCCTCAGGGAGAGTAACTAGAGTCCTTTACCTGCCTTGTGCTTTTGAGCTCACCAGATCACGGTCTGCTTCATCAATGGTTTAGGTACAAATTTCTAACCCTACTAACTCTTTGATCTACTTTATTGGAGTACTCATCAATATTCATGCTCGCTAAAGTGGGGGAAAATGTGTAGGAGCGAATTTGCACCCCTTATGCAAATTCCCCTTTTACACACCCTCACCTTAGAAAATTTAATATGAAGGAGAAACTATACATCATCCAACTACCTTCCTTCCACTTAGCATCTATCTACTATTTCTATGAAAAAACATTTGTTGGATACATGCACACGATACAAAGATGTCCACATGGTCTGTTATCATCCCTGATGGATTCATACATATGAAGTTGGTAGAGGCATTACACTGCCAATTTGGGAAAAATTGTAACATCCCTCTTTGACCAACAAACCTCGAAAATGGCATATTTTTTCCATCCCACATTCAAAAACATTCTTCCTTTGTTTATTTCATTTCTTCACAATCTCTCTAAGCATTCTCTAGCACTTCAACTTCATTCTCTTTGCATTCTTCACTCTCAAGCAACACTTCAACATTCCATTACAGTAGCAACAACACTCTGTCAACTCCTCATTGCAAGTGTGAAGTAAGCTATAGGTGTGTGGGCTTGGAGTCTTGTGAGACCTCCTCTCACCATAGTTGCAACTGTGGTGGCTTTTCCAAGTCCATATCTCCTCCATCAGCTAGTGAGCCTTTGGGTGGACATGGTAACATTTAACTCCTCTCCTCTATGATTTGATTGAGTAGAATTATACTATTTTGTGGTTTTTATTGCAATCTCTACTTTCTTTATTTATTTATCACATATTTTGACTTTGTTTCTTTCTGGCTATCCATGGAGGTAGAAACACCAAAACAAGGGTCTAACTGATGCATGCCCTTATACAGGCCCAACATTTTCCCCTCTTCCTTATGTGTAGGTGAACACATGTTTGGAGCTAGTTGACGAACTGGTGCCTTTGTGGGATTTTTTATCACCCTAATGTTTATCTATCTACTTTATCATCTTCATTTTTATTTCTCATCCCTTATTATTCATTTTTTGTTCATTTAAGAATAACCAGCTAGGTTGTTAGTTATTTTTAGGTATTTCATATTATACTTTAAGTCCTCTAGCCATATAGATGCTAGCATGCCGAGAGACATTAGCGCATCGAGTTGTCATCCCAAAACTATGCTATCATCCTCAGATAGAGAGTTGTTTGAGGTAGAGTATTGACTCTGAAAACTAGCTCACCTAGCCTAAACTAGGATTTTAGGTCTAAAGAGTGATCAAAGTACATTATAGTCCTCGTCATTCTCGAACCCTATCTGAAACACCGCTTTAGAGTGAGGTAAGTTAGGGAAGCCCTCCACTCCTGGCTGTCTCTGACCTGGAGCCTTGACATGGTTGGTCTCCCTCTCTTACATTATGATATCTAGAAAATAGTGAATTGATTTGTCACTTAGTTGAAGAGTGTAGCATAGAAAAATGTATCTTTGGAAATTTTCATGCTCATTTGGGTCTTTCTTATGGATTTCAACCTAGTTTTTCCTTGATTTAATGTTGTAATGTGGTCAAGATGTTGACATTAGGTCTTGGACCCTTGTGAATCTATAAGTACGTTATGATACCTTGTAAAAGAGTTGTGAAGTGTTGTAACATACTTTCACACTTTTCTAGGATCTTATTAATATATTTCATTTAAACAACCTCTTTTATTGCTTACCAAGCCTTATTTCAAAGTGTTGTAAAGTGTTGTAACAAACTTTCATTCTTTTCTAGGCTTTTCATCACTAATTTAACCCTTTCTTATGTTTAATCAGCCCCATTATTCACTTACATGCCTTACTTAAGTGTTTTTTTTAGAATAATCTGATTAAACATCATTTAATACATCTTAATTTCTGACACCCACTTAAAATGCCTAAGTGGGACCCATTCGCCACTAGGGGGAATGAGTCCCACTTGGCTCAAAAATCAAAATTATTTCAAAATTTTAGTGGGATATTATTTTCTAAGGCTTAAGGTCTGCCTGTGATGTGGTATTTTCAAGAAATTTTGCATAATCATGTATAAATATAGGGTTTTCTCTCTTATTTCACTCCCATTCAATCATTAATTCACTTAAGTATTCAATCAATCATGTTAGTATTCTAGGAATTTTTAAGCATCTTAAAGTCTACATCCATTAGAGCTTTCACTTGCATATCTTCAAATTTCTACTTCAAGTTTTTGGTGAGTTGTTACATTGTTTTTGTTCATTCATCATTCTCTTTTCATATTTCATTTCATTTTCAAGGGTTTAATTACCAAACTAGGGTTTGACCAAGGTAAACCCCTATTCACTAACCCTCAACAATTTTTCTCATCTTTCAATGTGTTTTGCAGGTCTTGTGTGCATATTTTTCAAAGAGAAAGGTGTGAAAAGTTGTCAAAAATTTATAAAATTCATTCAAAGTAGTCAAAGCCCTAATAGAAACTTGAAGAACACCTACATACCAGATTCTATAGTTTTGGATATGGAAACCTATCAGGAGTAGAAGTACAGAGCGGGAGCTATAGATTACACTTTTTAATTTCCTGATATCTAAAAGTCGACTAAGTTTCCATCAGTGTCATATTAGTCCCATTGCTAGTCTAGTAAAGTGTTTTTTTGTAGTTCTGAGTACCCTTTTGTCTAAAACCTATTCTAGTAGAATTTCCCCAAAACTAGACTAAGTCGCCCAGCTTGGCGTATGAGTCCCAGTGGGCTTCAATAGTGACTTCTATAGGATTCCAAAGCTCCTTTCCATCCCTTACCAGCTTCTAGGTGCATATATTTAATTTCATTAATTTTTGTTATAGTTTACTTGCATATTTAATTCATTTTGCATATCACGTGTTTTCAAACATCTTGCATTTCATTAGTTTTGCATTAATATTTAATCTCTTTTATTAATTCTTTGCATCTAGGACATTAGCCTTAGATAGATTTCAATTATATTTTCATTAGAATTTCAAGGGAATATTCTTGAGTGAGCCATCAAGATTTTTGGACACCTCTCTCCTTTTAGGTGCAAAACCCTAGAAGTGTAAGAGATTTCCACATACCCAAAAACCTTTGGTTCATTTTGGTGAACCCAACTTTAGAACTCCATATTTCTGATCCAAAGTGCATTTACATCCTAGGAATAGCTTACATTAGCATTGCATTTCACTTCATATTGTGTAATTTGAATCTTAGGGTTTTTCAAATTTGCATTAGTGACAAGTTCATCTAGCTTGCATTTTTGCATTTCATTTCATTCAAAATCAGTAAAATTGTACATATTCATATTATAACTACATCAGAAAACATAAAAATCATAAAAACGAATTGAAAATTTATAAAAAATTTCAAAAAAGTCACCACTGGGACTCATTCACCACCCTAGGATGCTTAGTCTAGTAGCATATTTTTCATTGTATTTTCTGGCATTTAATCTACAATTTCTGAGTTTAAATTATTTATTCAAGGGGTAAATGCTTTTTACCGGACCTATGAACTGGAATACAACCATTCAACAATACCACCCCAATGGGGTTTGAACCTTGGTGGCAAGAACAACAATACCACCATTAAACGAACACACTATGCCAATACTGACACAATTTCTAAGTTTTTGTTTTTTGTTTCTGCATTTCAATTTTACTTTCCAGAATTTCATTGTTAAGAATTTCATTCTTGTTAGTTTACATTGTATTTTTATTCACCTCACATTTAGTATCCTTTGGATGAGTGTTTGGTGTCCTATTGCTAGTAATGTAGTGAGAGGAAATTCAAGACTCATGGAATCTCATGATAACACAATCGTTGTGGATCTTGGGTTATCAAGAGATTCCACTCCTAGTGTTAACAATAGTTTATTAGACGTGGAGAATAGCCTTATCAACTCTTTTCCTTCAAGAAGCATGCATGTTGAAAATAGACCTAATGATATCCCGCAAGACAAGATAATTCAAATCCATCATGACATAATACATCTACAACACCAAGTTAGCCTTGTAAACATTTTTGCTACAACAATTCCTACCATCAAAAAAATTCACTGTATGCTTGAAAGTGATGAAGGCCTTGGCCTTGTGTAAAACATAGTTCAAATCTTTGGAAAACATCTTCCTTCAACCTCAAGTTCTCATAAATCAACAAACAATGTGGTAAGCCAAGGAGGAACTCAAATTCCACCTCCCTCAACAATAGCATCAATACCTATGTATATGACTCCTCAAGTCACAACAACAATGCCACAAGTTAATAATGTGATTCCTTCCATTAGTATTCCTACTAGCATCCCTAGCTCTTATGTGGCACCGCATGTTCTATCTTCTTCCACACTACCACCTATAAGCATTCCATTCACTTGCTCTCCAAGTACATATATCCCATCACCACTTTCCCTTCTACCTCATACCATTTCTACTAATCCTCTTATAACACAACTTTTCCAAACTATTTCATCCATGCAAAAAAAATCTCCCTAATAAACCAAAATCATAATTGCCCACCCACATATTATGTTCAAAGTATCCCATTGGCTTTGGAAATATTGAAAACATTGATTCCACAAGGAGTAGAGATGCCTAGATTTGAGAAATATGGAGGGAAGGGAGATCCTTCTAACCATGTTAATTCCTACACTACCTTATGTATTTATTTTGTCCTTGATGATAAACTGTTAGCAAAATTATTTCTGAGGACTTTAAAAGATACTACCTTGGAATGGTTTTCATCTTTACCGAATAATTCAATTGATTCATTTAATGAACTTGTTGATGCATTTATAGATAATTTCCAAGTGCATATGACTCCCAAGAATACCTTGGCTAATTTGATGAGATGCAAGCAAAATAAAGAAGAAAAGATAACTAATTTTATCTCATGCTATCAATCACTTTATTCCCAAATCGATGTCAAGATTCCTAACCCACAGCTTCAAAATATGTTTATTCAAAACTTGGAAACTAAACTTCAGGACAAACTCACTATGAAAAAATTCCCCTCCTTCATGCACTTGTATGTACTACCCTTTGTAATTATCACAATTTGGTTAGTAGTTAAGATACAAGGTCAACTTCTAGTCGAATTAAGAAATCTGAATCTGCCAACCAAAATAATTCCCAACCATTTTGAAAGAAAAAAAAGGTTCTTATAGTTCAACCCCCCTCAAAAACCAACTCAAACTATCAAAAACCAAGTATTAGTTGTTAAAACTGTGGTTCCCTTTAGTTATGGAGATTTGAAAAGACAATTCACACCTTTACCTGACACCCTTTAGAACACAATGTCCCTACTTTTACAACAACAAATGATTACTTTGCCTGCCATCAAAGCACCCAATCCTACTAAGCATTTACCTCTGAACTTTAAATCCAATGCTTATTGCCATTATCACCAACAAAATGGATATGACACAGAACATTGTAAGCATCTTAAACATCTTGTGCAAGACCTCATTGATTCTAGCCATCTATCCATTGTAGGTGTTAATGATCAAGGTAATAAGTCTATTGCCCCTCCAAATCAAAACTTGCAAATTTTCACAGATTCAATGCCCAAACATAATATTTCATTTGTCAAAGCTAGTGAAACTACGAAAAAATGATATGATGAATGTTGATACAGATGATGAACATCCTGATCCTACCCCACATATTACTCATGCTAATCATATAGATGAAATGGTAGGTGCGATAGATGTTATCCCTCATAAGGGACAACCTAAGAAATCTCTTGATATTTCTTTCTCCTCTAAGGATATAATTAAAAATCTCCTCGATGGCCCTCTCTACATAGCCAGCCATATCTATGACAAGCCCACTAATGGGATAATAATAGATCCTTCCTATGGAGAGAACGCGATCACTGAGGAATTTTTGGTATTACATGACCTTTATCAAGATGACTATGATAAACTGAAAGAATGGATCAAGATACACAATGGTTTTGCTTGAAATACAATAGGATCGATCATCCTTCCATTACAAATAGGAACAAAAACATTGGATTTCACATTCTCCATCATCCTACAGTCAGACCAGTTTCGTTTGTAGCTAGGCCATCCATGGCTTCACTTGATGAAAGTTGTCCCTTCGGTTATACACAAATGCTTAAATTTCCTATTTGACAATGAAATATTCACTATCCACTATAGCAGCTTTAACCCCTTGTTCTCCAAAGGAAGCTTTCCCTTAGAAGACTTTTGGCCTAAGCCAATGGAACCTATAATGCCACGACAAGACTTCTTTTTCATAGCTTAACAAACATTCAAAGCAAAGAAAATAGCAGAATTGTCTCTCCGTGACATGCCCCTGTCCACTTCCAACACTCCTATCCTATACAAAACCATGTTTCAAGCGGAACAAGAACCAAACAATCTAGATCAACCAACACCAAAAACTTCACCTACATCATCCAAAAGACCAAGAGACAATGAAAGCAACTATGTCATGCCTCCTTGAATAAAACAAGTTTACAAGGAAAAGGAGAAAGTGGATGACCAACCTTCCATGGTTCCCTTCATTCCTCCCCTTAGGAAAGAACAAAAACCTATGGTTGATCAACTCCCTCCTTAACAAACGCAAATTGATAACAAAAAAAAGAAACTAAGGCACTAGAGAGCATAGGCGTAGACAATCATACCCTTGCTCACAAGTTACATGAAGAATTAAAAAAATAAAATCAAAATCCACACTTGATAGATGCGATGACTGATGACCCTCCTCCCCAACCACAAAAAAATGATCCAATACACCAATCACAACAAGAGTTACACTCTTCATTAGAAATTATCATTCATCCTCCTATTGTGATTAATTTGGATGACGATGTTGAGATCACTAAACTTGATAAAGAGGTACATAATGATTTGAACACATTATTTTTCTCTTCCATGAGCTTAAACAACAAATATCCTATATAGAGTAATGAACCTAGTACTTCTCCTAGTTCTTCATTTTCCCTTGTCTCTCTGGCTAGTTGCCTTCCCTCAGCATAGCATGAACATGACTGGGAGGCAGATGACTTGCTTGACGGTTGACTCATATTTTCCATACTAGTCTTTTTTATTTCATTTTCTTTTGCATGTGCATAATGTGATCCCCCATGATGTTCTTTTTGATGTTCTCTCTCTTTGTGACATTCCTCTATTTGTATCTTCATTCTTCTTTGTTTCGTACATTTCTTTCACCTTTTCTTTTCTCTTTTCTTGTTTTTTCCTTTTAGGGATGATGCATGGCATTGAGACATTCATGTCTCTTTCATGTTGACCCAAAAGGATTTTTTTTTTCTTTTAATTTTCTTTCATCTTTTCTTGTGCTTCCCTTTTGGGGATGATGTAAGAAATTGAGACATTCATGTCTCTTTCATGTTGACCCAAAAGGATTTTCTTTTTCTTTGCCTTTTCTTTTTTCTTTTCTTTTTTTTCCTTTTGGGGATGATGCAAGGCATTGAGACATTCATATCTCCTTCATGTTGACCCAAAATATTTTCCTTTTATTTTTCATTTTTCTTGTGTTTTTCTTTTGAAGATGACGCAAAGCATCAAGACACCCTACGTCTCTTCCATGTTGATCCAAAAGGTTCTTTCTTTTTTTCGTTTTCTTTTCTCTATTTCTATCATTCTTCCAATTATATGTATTTGGGGGATGATGACAGTTCCAAGCTCTCTATAAACATCATAGAAAAGAACATATTGACTCCAAATCCATAGATCCCTTATGTGTTTGGTGTTTTCATTTTTGGGGCAACCCCCTTTCTTTCCATTTTCCTTTCCTTCACATGAAGTAACCTTACTCAGAAAAATATGAATTGGCATAGGGATTTCCAAGTTGGCTCTCATGTCTTCTTTCTTGATTGTGTTTTTCATTTGCTAAGTTTTAAATTAATTTCTATAGAATGGTGTGTAGAAATTCCTTTAAAGTGGGGGCATACATTAGCATTATTCTTTTGCATTTTTCCTTTTTTCGATTCTTAGTGCAACCTTCTTCCTTCATATGATGCATTTTTTCACTTTGTGGATGAAATTGGGTGTAGTTTCCTTCATGAGTGTGATCTATCTTAGCATTGCATTCCTCTTAGTGGCTTGATGTGACACACTGGATCCCCTAAGTCGCTAATTTTATATTCTTTGATTGGTCATCTCTTGGATAAATTAGGCACAATGTTACCTAAGTCAAAGACCTCACATGAACTAAGAAAGACTCCTTTGAACATTCTTTACATGTTATATTTTTCATTTTATATGGCCACCTTGCATAACACAACTTGCATGCTTGTGGAGCCATCACATTTGTTCATGAGAACCAAGCATACAAAGTTTTGCTTGTCTCATGAAGCTTGAAAATTCATTTTATTTTGTGGCACCTTATTAAAGTTATCAGGAGCTATAACTTTGGTATGGTTGAGTGGGAAGCCCATTCCAAGGCACGAATTTCCCCATAGCCACTTGATTGTATGTGAGTGCATACTGGCAATGAGTGTATGTTTCTCACCTTCTAGGTCTTCTCACTCGATAGACAGCCATGATTTTTGTCATCTTAGAGTGAATATGCATTTTCTAGAAAAACAGCCTAGATCTGATCCACATCGAGATGGACAAATGACCAAAGCTTGATCTGATTCTCTCCTTTCCTACTCTCTTTCCTTTTCTCCCTTTCATTCTTTTACATCATTTTTCATGTGTGTCCCTTTGTGCTAATTTTTAGTTTACCATGGGATCTTGATCCTAGGGGCTTGATCATCCCTCTTGATTGTTGTTGTCTCATCTTTCCACCATGGGTGCATTTGGATCCCTCTTGATGTGTATTTTTGGCTACTTTAGTGCGATTTTGAAGCAAATTAATCCTCTCACTAAAGTGGGGGCTAAATGTAGCATAAAAAAATGTATCTTTAGATATTTTCACGCTCATTTAGGTCTTTTTTCTTGATGTCGACCAATTTTTTCCTTGATTTAATGTTGTAATGTGGTCAACACATTCACATTAGGTCTTGGACCCTTGTGAATCAATAATAACTTTTATGATGGCTTGTAAAAGTGTTGTGAAGTGTTGTAACATACTTTCACACTTTTCTAGGATCTTATTAATATATTTCATTTAATCAACCTATTTTTATCACTTACCAAGCCTTATTTTAAAGTATTGTAATGTGATGTAACAAAATTTCATGCTTTTCTAGGCTTTTCATTAATAATTTAACCCTTTCTCATGTTTAATTGACCCCATTATACACTTACAAGCCTTACTTAAGTGTGTTTTTGAGAATAATCCCATTAAACATCATTTAATACATCTTAATTTCTAACACCCACTTAAAATTCCTAAGTGGGACCCATTCACCACTAGGGGAAAATGAGTCCCATTTAGCTTTAAAATCAAAATTATTTCACAATTCTAATGCGATATTATTTTCTAAGGCTTAAGGTCGACCTGTGATGTGGTATTTTTTAGGAAATTTTGCATAATCATGTATAAATATAGGGTTTTCCCTCTTATTTCACCCCCATTCAATCACTAATTCACTCATTCAATCACTTTAGCATTCTAGGCATTTTTAAGCATTTTCAATTGTACATCCATTCGAGCTTTCACTTGCATGTCTTGAGATTTCTACTTCAAGGGTTTGGTGAGTTGTACCATTTTTTTTTCATTCATCATTCTCTTTTCATATTTCATTTCATTTTCAAGGGTTTAATTACCAAACCAGGGTTTGACCAAGTCAAATCCCTATTCACTAACCCTTAACAATTTTCCCCCTCTTTGCATGTGTTTTGAAGGTCTTGTTTGAAGATTTTTCAAAGAGCAAGGTGTGAAAAGTTGTCAACAATATATCAAAGTCATTCAAAGTATTGAAATCCCTAATAGAAGCTTGAAGAACACCTATAGACCAGATTCTACAATTTCATATCCAAAAACCTCTCAAGAGTAGAAGTATAGATCGAGAGCTACAGGTTGTACTTTTGAATTTTTTGATATTTGAAAGTGGACTAAGTCACCATCAATGGCGTATTAGTCCCATTGCTAGGCCTGGAAAGTGTTTTTTGCAGCTTTGAGTGCCCTTTTGTTTGAAACCTATTCCGACAAAGTTTCACTAAAATAGGATTAAGTCGCATAGCTTGGCATATGAGTCTCAGTCAGCTTCAACAATGACTTATGTAGGATTCCAATGCTCCTTTCCATCCCTTTCCAGCTTCCAGATGCATATATTTAATTTTATCAATTTTTGTTATAGTTTACTTACATATTTAGTTCATTTTGCATATCACAATGTGTTTTCAAACATCTTGCATTTCATTACTTTTGCATTAATAATTAATCTCTTTTATGAATTATTTGCATCTAAGACATTACCCTTATAAATATTTGAATCATCTTTGCATTAAAATCTCAAGGGAACATTCTTGAGTGAGCCATCAAGGTTTTTGGATACCTCTCCTTTTAGGTGCAAAACCCTAAAAGTGTAAGAGAGTCCCACATACCCAAAAATATTTGGTTCAAAGAGATACTCATTTACACATGTATTTCTAACCATTTAAATTTTATATAAATACCCCCACCCACCCAAGGGCTAACTTTGATGGGCATAGAAGAATATGTAAATAGTTTTAATTCAAAAATATGATCAATATTTAGAAAGAATATATTATATGAAATATAATTTTATACAAACTATTAAAATTATTATAATTATGTTGAGAGGTATTATACAAATATATAAGGGTGGATGAGATTCTATGTACATAAAAAACACCCATTAAATCACATTTATCACCAATAAATCACAACTATTAATTATGAAAAGTCTTATTTTTCATTTCCCATTATAATATACATAAAGTTCCTATATTCTCTTAATAATTATCTCGTAAATCCTTTACTCACATTTTATTTTCATCATTGGAATGAAGATAAAACCCTCTACTCTAACTTTCTTCCAAGAGTCCAATAAATCCTAGAACTCTCAAACAAAGAGTCCAATAAATCCTAGAACTCTCAAACAAGTTTTATTGTACTTCGTTAACCTTTACTTTAATTGACATCGTTAACCTTTACTTTAATTGACATCTATGCATTCCTGATTTCTTCTCAAACATTACATATTTGCTATATTATTTTAAGAGAACAAAGAAGATAATGATCAAGTATGAAAAATAATTTTAGTATGAAAACTAATTTTAGTTACCACCACAAAGAAATGCATATTTATTTATTAATTATTTATTAATTTAAGTTATTTATTCTTCAATCTTCATGTGTAATTTAAATAGATTAATATTAGTATTATATTTTACAAATCTATATAAAATATGTCTGAGGTGCCTATTGTACTTAACTAAATTGACATTATTATCACCTTTAAACCCAATTGCATAAACCAAATTACATCAATATTGGACAATGCACATTTTTATTAAAGTTTTTTAATCAATTTTTCACATATAGGTGTAATAGATGCCTTGTCAATTGTGGCATATTGTGATGGCTAAGTTTTGTTGTTTTTCTTGTTATCAAGGTTCAAACCCCACTATATTATTATTGTTGAATGTTTATATTGAAGATAGAGTCTCTCATTTATCATGCCCCATATAACTTGTGGACAAAAAAATCTTTCTTTTCATAAAAGTTTCTTTGACTTGAAAAAGACTCCCCAAGAAAGAAAACATTAAATTTGAACTATTTAAACATCAATATTTTAAGCAAATATATTTTCGAAAATATTAAATTTAATATTTAAAGTCCTCTCGAGCAGAATGAAAATGAAAGCTACTAAAAAAGAATCAGTCGTCCTGTAATAAGTTCTTGTGTCGGAGATTAATCAGTCACGGACTGCCGGGTGACAACTCAGTTATTGCATTGGCAGGCTTCAGACAGTGATTTGGCAACAGGAAATGTAGACTTCAGACGTGAGTTCTTTGATGTCTCTGCTTTGGACATTTCACGCACCGAACGATTCCACGCGATGAACCTTTTCAACTGCAAAGGATTCGAAATAGACGAGGAATCCACCAAGCGATTCGAGCCAAATATCGTGTTTCGTCCGTCTGTCTTAAAAGATGAAAACGATGTATTGGTCATCCACACGACAGAAATAATGAAGAGACTTCTTCCGGGAGTTAGATATATAATAATCAGAGGTTTGGCTGTAGCGATTCCTTGAAAGGATCAGCAAGAAAGTGCTCGGCAATTGCGTCTATAATATGAACTGATTGATATTTAAATGAAAATAAACTAGCAATAGCACCTTGGTGTGCAATGGGTATGCCGAAGAGGTGTAGAAGGTGAAATAGGAAACAATTTGGTTTTTTTTATACATTTGTGTATACATGAGGTCAATTGATCGATTATTTTTCAAATGGTATTGTTAATATATTATCATTATTATTATTACTATTATTATAGTATTAATTCGATTTATATACTAATATTATTATATATTTTATTTTATGTATTAATCATTATATTCACCACACACTTTCTAATATATTAACACATATAGGTTTTTTTTCTTCTAATCTATTCAAAAATCAATTAAACTATGAGATATGGTTTATTACTTCTAATAATTGTATAATTCTATTATAGAATATAATAATAATATAATGTATATATAATAATAAATGTAATTATAGTATATATAATGTAAGATGTATTCTAGTTAAAGTATATTTTTTATATTATAAAAGAAAATATGTAATAATAAACGTAATTATAATTTTAGATATTTAAATTAGAAAATATTATATTTTAAAATACGCATAAATATGCAATTATTACTTAAATTTTATGAGAAAATAACAAAAAAAAATTTACCCTATGATAACTGTAAAAATAAACATAATAACATAATGAAGATTATTTGTTGATTTTATTTATTGCCTTTCAATACTAATTAAAATAGAACATATTAATGTAAAAATATATATTAATATGTTAAATCTATTTATTAATATTTTTCAATATAATATTATTTATAAAGTATATAATATAATGTAATATATAAATACAGATATAATAAATAGTATATTATTTTAATAATATAATATACATAAAAGAAAAATAATAATAATTAATGGATATTATACCATGATTACTTTTAACGTGAAATTGTGCATCTTCAATACAAAGATTTAAACACTATATAAAAATCATTCACAAGAATGTCAATGAAATAAAAATATATATCTTTGGGGGCAAAAACAATTACCTTGTACTCAAACATCGAAAAATGAAAGGTTAAAAACAAATTGCAGAAAACATTCAACAGCCAAATTAATATAACTGTATTGCAGTATTTCTTCTTACCTATTAACTGTTAATAGTGATAATCAGATCAACCATTTCCAAATATGATATGCCTTCAGCATAAATATTTTAAGACTTTAACTAGAGCACATGAAGAATAAAGAATTCAAATGGGCACATGAAGGAAGAGAGACTTTAGAAATAAGTCAAACATGTTATATCATTTGCGCCTTGATGAATTCTAATTATTTAAAATATTTTATAATATACACTTTTGGTGGTGATCACATGATTGCGACAGCCTTAACATACAAAGATAATTTAGAAAAGGGGAGCACCCTATTGCTTTGAGCTCAAGAAGAATTAAAAGAAACAAACTTATATTCTAGTTAAATGGTCTTTAAATATTGCTATGAAGAGGAAACATATTCTTTAGGTCTTAAATTTCATTTTTCTTTTTTAAACAATGTTGTTGTCACCATGTTTTGGGCTTGTTAGGCGTTGCAAAAAAATAATGGTTTTAGAGTTCATGATATCTAAGGTTTATCAAACATCTTGAAATTTTTGGTCTTTGCTTCATGTTTGTGTGTTTTGAGATTTTAATTTGTTGGTGATTGGTGGAGCCTATAAGAATGCCTTAAGTTGTTTTAATGATGTCTCTTACATTGTTGTTTCATTGACCTCTTGTTCATATTACTGATCATGCCCTTTTTCCTTAATAAATAATGTGCATATCACTGATAGCTTATGCATTCAATATTTAGTGGTCACCACCTATTGCCTGTGTATCGAATGTTGTTTGAAATGAACTTGTGTTTCACAATTTGTTTCTTGCTGAGCATTTGGATATAAAATTTAGCTCTCACGTTATGGAAACATGTGCGACAGATCTTTTAATTCCTTAAAATGATTGTAGAGATGAACCAGGCCCTCAAATGATCGTAGAGTCAAACTAGAGTGGTATGATAGAAGGATTTTCTCTCCTCAATGGGCTCTCCCAATGTCTAATCTAATGGCACCTTGATCTGTTATCACAGGCAAAACCAATTCTGGTATATAGGGAGGGAGTGAAGGAGTTCCCCCTATTGTCTTGACCAATGACAAACCCTGCCAAAAAATAGGAAAATATAACAGTAGCAGAAATACGGAATGAAACTGCAAATAAACTCAAATAAAAACAAGTTTTGATAATTAATTTATTCATAAATAAATTTCATATTTATAGTTACAGAAGACTTCAACAACCATGTATAATTATGCTAATTTTATTCACAGCTAACTAAAATTATTCATAAAAGACTAAACTAATGAGAACAAATTCCACACTTCATTCTATACTAACAGACACTTCACTATTACACCTATTTATGTTGGAACATATATTCCAACACCAAATGCATACGTCCAATGCATTGTTGGTGCCTTCTCATTATAAGATCCTCAGTTGTCATTTATGCAAGCAGAGGAAAGTCAGTGCTATCATTATGTGACAACTGCCAATATTGTATTATATTACATCGCAACCTTCCTTTGCAAGTTTCAAGACTAAGCCGCTTTTCATTCATATGCTAAGGATTTATCAAATATTTTGTTTGCAATTGTTGGTATACGTGGTTGCTTTTTGATTAGAGAGCACAAATCATTCACAAAGTAGTTTCTAGGTGATACTCCTCGTCCATGATTGCGATGACACACAATGATGACATGTGTCCCCATTGTAGTTGGGCCCTAGTAGCTCAATTTCCCAATTAAAGTCTAAACATTATTCACTGAGGGTGACCAAATGTACTAACTATTGAGCTAGTCTTCGTAGCAGATCAATAATCCATATTGAAAGGACAAAATAGCTCATAGCACCGTGCAGTTTCGCTCATATATGCATTCGATGCAGAAGGTGGCAGAAATACTTTATCTTCTCTAGGGCTTCAATTAATGCTCGATCATTGAATTCAAGTTGTGAGATATTGAATGAAAATTGTGAAGCTCAAGAATCACGATGATATTTTCCTACTAAAGAGTCAAACTCAAGAATATCAAATTACGGGCAGAATGGATACATGAAGATTTTCTTATCTATACTTGTAATTACTTTCTCAATATTAGGTTTTCATTTTTTGAAGGCATTCTATAATTTGCAATAGAATTGTGTCTTCACTATTTGAAAAATAATCACTGTAGTCACTAGTATCATACCATTACAATGAGTCAAATTACTTCTTAGAATGGTAAGGGGAAGAGTAATTTAAAATAAGATTTCAATTAGCTCCTAGGCTTTGTAAAGGGGTAAAAGTATGCACAATATAATGGTATCTGATTAGAAAGAATTTATGACCATGCTGAGTCTATTAGAGATGTAATTGTCTTGGTTTCAGGATGGAATTTGTTCAAAATTTTCTAGAACCATAGTATGGAAAACCATCCAATTTATAATCTCTAGAGATATGATTTGGGAAAGTTTGTAGTTCAAAATGTCTTTGTGAATATGTAATTGATCTATACTATCTATAAAAGATATGATGCAAGAATTATAATGTTGAATAATTGAAAGGGTAAGAAATTCATAGTGATGATGAAAAAGGATTCGATTAGAGTAGTCTTCAATCTTGATATAAGGGAAATTGTTAAAATCATTTTTAGGGAAATTCAAAAAGAATACAAAAGTGATTGGTTCATCTATAGGGTTAGATGATTTCCCTATCATAGGAAAAAGAGTAATTGTCAACCAACACCCATTGTAGAGAATGAGGTAGATCCTTTTAATGAGAACACATTAGATGAATATTACATAAATATTTATTATTCTCTATACTAGGTATTGAGAATAGAGTTCAATCCTCAAATTTCAATCCATTTGATGATGATGGTAGTTGGCATTCCACACAAGGACCTTAATGAAGACTTTGATTATGCTTCATTCATTGTTGATGGAACTCATAATCAACTAATGTCCCTTAGGTAAAATGAGAGAATCCCTTACTTAAAATGGTATTCCATGTTATGCCACATCTTATTGCATAATGGGATACATATCTAGGAAAAATCCTTGCACCTATAATGTCAAACCCTTGAAGGATATCCCATGCCTATTCAAGGGAAAACATATATTTGGGACTGAAACTTTTGTAAAACTAAGTATATCTTGTTTTACAAACATTTTGTACACAAGATATTAGAATTTCTAGGTTTTATTGAGCTAAGACTATTTAATAATGTCATGAGATTCCAAAGACATATAGAGAATAAACCTAGGGAAGGAGTTGAACATAATTGGGGTGATTGGTTTATTGCTTCACATTCAATAATTATCAAATTTTATGGTGCAAATATGGCACCTCATGTTTTACCTACATGGGTCCAAGAAAAAAATGCCTAAATTGTCAAGGTAATGTGGCAACTAAATGAATCAAACAAGCTCCACATGAGGAAATATAAGATAGACTAATTTTTCCCACCAGCTATAAGGTTTTTTTTATTTTACAATTATCAAAGTCCTCGGCTTTTGGGAATCCAAGTTGCAAGAATACATGATATAAATGGGGAAGAAAATAAATTTAGATCCAAAGAATTTTATTGACCATTCCAAAAAAAAAAACAAATCCCCATATCAGCATGAGTATGTTGAATCTAAGGATCTAATCAAGAATTGCATGGCTAATGTGGAAGTTGCAGAAAATAAAGAAAAATGGTGCATTGTCTTGATTCTAGGAGGAAAGAGAAAGGATCGAAAGCCTAGATATAACATATCATTAATTGAAATCAAAGATCTAATTATTAGAATGCAAATAATGATGGATCATGTTGGTAGCTTAGGATTTATGCCTTGTGTTAGTAGGGTAATAGTGTAGTGCCAAATCCAATCATAAGCTACCACATATAATTTGCAGAACTTGAGGCTAAAAAGGGAGATCAAAATAGAGGTGTTTCATAAGGTTCATGTCTCTATAAGAAATAATGTATAAAGATATGTGCATAATAGATGTAAGAGATGAATATAAGGAATGATAATATATGTAGAGTATAGACTAATACCTTCCTTTTGTATCTGATATAATACAATATATGTTGAGATATAAGGATCTATATATATGTGTGTTATAGGTAGATCAATGTTTCTTTCTAATTTTAAGTAAATAAGGAATACATGTTAGTATATTTTTCCTTATTGAATTGATATTTTCCTTCAAGGCATGTGTAAGAAGTTGGGTGCACGAAATGTTCAAAAAGTTGAAGTGTCTTTCCTAATTTTTAGAATATTTTTTAGTTGTCCTAAAAATTTGAAGAAATTAGAAATTGAATATTAAAAAGTTTAGTATTATGAAAGTTATTATTTTGAGTCTAGTTTCAAAAAAATGTAATTTATTCTACTAAGTAGATGATAAAAATTAATTTTTAATAGATATGTACTGAAATTAAGAAACTAGGGACTAATGTTAAAATGGGGTATAATAAACCTATATTTCCTCTATTTTATTAGGAAATGAGATCCATGCAAAGAATTGACTTACAACTATTAGGTGAGTCAACTCAAGCTATGAATTTTCATATTTTCGTATGATTGAAGGATGGGGCTTAGGTTAACTAGGAACTTTTGGGAGAATTATTAAAAATAGTAAACTATCTCAATTATGCAAAATTAAACTTGAAAAAACAATATTAAACATAAAATATGAAGAACCAGAAATTAACTTTCAGATATGAAAAGGTCAAAACTATGTTTATAGTCACCAAAAGTGAGTTTTCGAAGGCTGACTAGGACTCACTCACACAAGGGAAAATGGGTCCATTGTTAGTGTCTTTCTAAAAAATTTAGGAGTCTTCGCTACAAATCCAAATCTTCTAATTTTTCCAAGTGGTAGTGTCAAAATGTTAGAAATAATTTCTATAGAGTTTTCATGAGATGACAACTTTTATGAGAACTTTTGTAATTTTGTCAACTTCTTCAAATTTTTTCTTCAAGAGATCTTCAAGCTTTCTTTCACCTAGACCTACAAACACATCATGTGAGGGAAAAAAATAAAAATTTTGGAGAATGGGGGTTTTCCTTAGTCAAACCTCATTTAGGTAATCAAACCTTGAAATGAATAAACACATGAAAGAGAGAATGAAGAATGAAAAGAGTAATGTTACCATTCAGCAAACCCTTGAATAAATGGCTTCAATAGATGTGGATCTTGACACTTAATATTGCTTGAAATAATGCTTTGAATGCTTGATTTGATCATGAAACCTACATCACAATGCTAGTTCCAAAAAAATGCATAATGTAAGAAGATTTTGACATGATGATTGGATATTGAATGCTACAATAAAAATTTGATAAATCTTCTCTTTAATGAATTTGAAAGTGCTCTTGATCATTAATTTTTCTATAGGAATGCTTGCTTCAAATTGTTAGGTTTCTTAGATGAAACTCGATGAAATAACCTTATATTTGTAAATGTGCATCATGAATTTCCTAAAATTCAAATATCACAAGCAAACATTGAATCACATATTTGAAATCATTAAAATACTGCCCAAAACAAAATTTAAATTTAAGTCCTAAGGTCTAGGGAGGACCCATTCGTCCATTGGAAAATGGGTCCTAGGTCCATAAACCTAGGACACACATTGCTCATTATGAAGTGTTATGTTATGGAATTAATGAATGTTGGGTTTCCTCTTTGGAAAATGTAATTAAAAATGCTTGGTAAATGAATAAAGGGTCAATTAAGCTAAAAATAAGTTTAATTAATTAAGGTATCCCAAAATTCGTGTGAAAGTGTAAAGGGATATACCTTACAACACTAAGTTAAGGCACAATTAAGTCAATTTAACTATGAGGGCCCAAAAAAGTGAGAAAATGTAAAGGGATACATTTTTCATCACTACATTTAGCTCCCACTTTAGTGATAGAATTACCTCAGATCAAAATAAAACTAAATTAGAGAATCAAAACATGTCTATGCAACATTGACAAGATACTCAATCATACAACGGAAAAAGACTTAAAGAGAAGCTTAAGAAAAGGGTAGATCAAGCCTCAACTATCCAATGCAATGTGGAACACATCTTAATTGTTTGTCCAAAAATGTTCACAAGCAGAACTCATTGTCCACTATTCAAAAAAACACACACTCACATGGGCTAATGGAACTCTAAATGTCCGGTAGGTGAGCCCCTAAGAGTGGAAAATGATAGATTATTATTAAGCCCCCATACAATATGAAATCTATATCTTCGATAACTTTAATATGGCACCACAAAATAAAATAGAACATAAAAGGGATGGCAATTAGAAAATATTATTAGGCTCCCATACCATACCAAAGATATAGCTTTGATAACATTAGTAAGGAACTACAAAAAAAAAAAAAACTTTGAGTTTTATAAGGCCTAACAAGCTGTATTATGCTAAGCGCTTATGAACAAAGAAGGCAAGGCTCCACAGGAAAGCAAAGTGTGTTACACTTGGTGACCATAAAAATGGTTTGAGCTTCACAAGGTTAGAAAGATATGTTTTTTATAAGGTAAGTAAGGTTTTGAAAGGACAAAGAACCTTTTACAAAGTTAAGAGAAGGAAAATTCCAAACAACAAAGTCTCAAACTTTTCCAACACCAGTGAAAACATCGCAACACTCAATAGAAACATCAACAAAACTTGGTCACAAGATAAATAGGAAAGACAAAACACTCAAAAATAACAACCCTAAGTCAAAGAAAGACTAACAACCCATTACTATCACCAAAACAACAAGTCTAAATGACTTGTTAGAAAAAAAAAAAAAAGCACAAACCACCTATAGTAGTTGGTCCATAGTAGAAAGTCCATTCAAAATTAAGCCTAAAAAATCCAACCAAAAGGCTTTCCTAAAAACAACAAGCCACAAACCATCTGCAATAGTTGGATAGTAGTAGAACTTCAACTCAAAACTAAGCATAATAGATTCCCAACGAAAGAAAGGGGGACCAGACTGAGGAAAGCGCAGCACCAACTCCCTATTAGCAAACCCAACAAAACCTTCTTCAAACCTTTCCAGCATAAAAAATTTCTACCTCAATAGGAAAACCACCTCAAAATGAGACACTAGAAAGGGATGACTGAAACCAAGGTAGCAAAAGCTCCCATCACTACTCTGATTCTCCACCTCTAAAGAAAGGATTGCTAAACTGAAAGCATGGCAACACCCACTCCCATGTGACAACACCATCAAATCTTGATGAGGAAGCCATATCCCATCATTAACCTTGAGAACTAACTTAACACAGACAATAAAGCTAACCTCTAAAGCCCTGAAATAGTGATTTCCAACACCAGTAGCACAACCATCCTTGAAACCCCTTTCAAGACAAGAAGACAACTCAATCTCCAAAAAAAAGATAGAGAGCTCCCCTTTATTGGAGAGCATCACATGAAATTTTTTTCCACTGAATGCGAAGAACTCCAACAACCCCATACTCCACCTCAAAAGGGATAGTGATAGAGAAAACCAACAAAGGAATCTTCCCACCAAAACCACAACACCCAACTTCACCTCGATAGGAATAGGTTGTAGAATTAAGGAGAAACCCACCACTCCCACAAAAAAATAAAGCACACCATACTTCAACAACCTTGACAACAAGAAATATTAGACGGGCAAGAAAAAAATCCAGGGCATAAGGAAAGGCATGAAATAAAAGCCAACATATAACCAACAAACCAGAGGAAGAATAGTGAAAAACCACCAACAACAAACCACACGCAGGGTTGAAAAATAAGATAACCCAACCACCATGAGGATAGAGAACCACCTCAACCAAAACTAGTAGAGACCCACACAAGCTTCAACAAAAAATCCTTTAAGGCCACACTAAATAGATGAAAAAGTGACTAGAGCCTAGAAGAGGAACGATAAACCCACAGTAAAAACAAAGCCTAGCCAAAGAAGAAGCCACAGACTCATAAGCAACCACTCAAGACCAAGATCCAACAATGCATTTGAAGGGCACCCCTCCAAAGCACAAGGAAGAGAAAAGGAGGATCCAAACATTAACATGAGGGCCAAAGCATAGCCAAACCCCTAATAAGCAGGGAATGTATAAAACATAGTCAACTTGCACTACAAATGGGATGAGTCAACAAAATAAAAATGACAATGTCTAGTCATTAAAAGGACCATAACAAAAAAAATATACCACAAAGTAAACATACAACCCTACGATAGGGCGCCAAAAGCAAAGAACATGGAGAGGACACCACAAAGACAAGGGAAATAAAGAACCATTACCACCCCCTCTCCCCTAACAAGAGCCCACACAGGATAGTAAACCCATTGTAGATCTCTAAGCAGACAAGGTGCCAAGGTGTGAAGCTAAGTAACCACCACAAAACAAACACCAAAGGTAGTGAAGACCCCCACAAGATATTTCTAATGCCAAGAATAAGCTTTCTAAGAGACTAGCATAGCCATCTAATGCCATTGGATCCCCAACCAATGGAATTCATCATCTTCATCCTCCACATCAGAACCTCTATCCTCTACAACCCCAAAGGAATTCAAATTTCCTTTCCCCTTAGCAAGTTCTGTTATGATAAACACTCATGAACAAAAAAATAATGCAAATAAACATGTTCAAAGGGATTTTTCTTAGTTCGTGTAAGGTCTCCTCTTAGGGAACATCCTGCCTAATGTATTAAAGATGGGAAAAGGTAAGGATAAATGATTCACAACTTAGGGAATGAAACGTGTAGCATCACCACTAAGAGGAAATTCATATTCCAAGAGAGGTCGCACTCCTAGAGGACATCAAACTCAATGACACCACCAAGAAAAAAGACACATTGCATGAAGTAAGAAGATCACACAATGAAACATAAGGAATTTCAAAATTTTGAAAAATAGTAATGCCAATTGATAACACCATTGTTCTGAGAAATTTACATAAAAGTAGCAAATAATCAATGCTAAAATAAAAGGATACATGAGAGCTTATTCCAAAAACCCTATGCCAAGTCATATGTTTCCAAATGAAGTTATGTCATGAAAAAAGAGGAAGTGGTTTCCCCTAAGATAAAATCCCAAACACATAAGGGATCTATGGATTTTGGGTCAGTATGTCTTTGCTACAATGATATTTTAGAGCTCAAAAATGTCATCATTCCCCAAATACTCATAGAATAGGAAGAATGACACATAGAGAGTGAAAAGGAAAGAAAAACCTTTTGGGTCAACATGGAAGAAACTTAAATGTCTTGACAAATTTTGTCATCCCCAAAAGGAAAACACAAGACAAAATAAAAGATAAATGTTTACAACATATGGAAGAATGTATATACAAATAGAGGAATGCACATGAATAGATACATCAAACAAAAAAATATGTGGGAGATCACATTACACACATGCAATTACACAAAGGTAATGAAAAGAAAACAAAGATAGGACTAGTAAGGAATATGTGAGTCAACCTATAGTAGGTCATCTGCACCCTAATCTTGTTTAGTATATGTGGAAGGTGGAAAACCAACCAAAGGGACAACATCAAGTGCCAAACTTGGACAAGCACCAAGTTCAACACTTTTTTTAGGAGGATCATCATTTAAGCTCATGGAATAGGAAAATAATAAATTTAACTCTTTATGCACTTCCTCATCAATTTTAGAAGTTTTGTTATCATCATCCAAGTTAATCACAATAGCAGGTCTAATGACAACATCCATAGAAGGTTATTGTTGTTTATGTTGCAGCAAAGGTGGAGAGGCATCATGCATTGCTTGAGACAAATTTGGATTCTGAGTTTCTATGTTTTTCTTTTCTTCTTTTTCTTGCAACAAATGAGAAATAGCACAATGTCTATGCCTACACTCTCTAGCCTTTTAGTTTCTTTTCATTCAATTTTCAAGTATTGATTGTGTAGAAGCAGATTTATCAATTAGAGGTTTTCTTCTTACCTTAAGCAAGGAATATAGGGAACCATGGGAGGTTGTTCAACCACTTTCTCTTTATCTTTGTAAACTTGTTTGAATTTAGGAGGCACAATAGGATTTATTTGATTATCTTGAGGTATTTTATAGGAAATAGGTGGAGGATTTGTCATGGATCAATCTTGGTTAATAGGAAGGGATTTTGGTCCAGTCATGGTTTCATCAAGGATAGGAGGCTCAATCATTGGTTGAGGCATATTGGTAAGGGATAATTCTGCTATGCACTTTTCCTTAAACTTTTGATAAGGTTTCAAAAATAAATCCTCAAGAGGGCTAATTGTTTCCATAGGTTTCAGCCAAAATAATTCCAATGAGAAATTATGAAAAGAAGAGACATGATTAAAGCCACTATGATGGACAATAAATATTTCATTTCCAAATGGAAACTTTAAAATTTATTGAGAACTAATGGGAAGACATTCATGGAGTGAAGCCATGTGTAGCCTAACTTCACATGAAATTTGTCCAAAGTTAGGATGATTGTGAATGATACATTACTTGTTTCGGTCCAAATTTTAAAGGGATATTTATTTAACCTATCATAGGGAAAGAAAAACCGTTATGTGTTTTGATCCATGCTTTTGGTTTTTCATATTTATTTTGCAAAAGATCATGCACAAACATGAATTCTTCAATGATCACAATCTCTACATAGACATGATCAATTAATATCCCATTGGTAGGCTTGGTGCCATTGATTCTTCTAGCTATGTAAAGAGGACCATTAGGTGCATATTTGATTATGTCATTTTGTGAAAAAGCAATGTAAAGGGGCCTATTAGTTTTTCCCTTGCAAGGTTTAACTTCAATAATTCCAACCATACATTTTATAGAGTCTTCCTCATTATAATTTGTGTTATCATCATTTGTGTCAACATTCATCACATCATTATTTGTTTCAGTAGCTTTGACAAAGGAAATTTTATGATTTGGCATATGATTAGTGAAGATTTAAAAAATTTGATTAGAAGGGGCTACAAACTTATTACGTTGATCATTAACACCGCTAATTAGGATATGATTGGAATCAATGAGGTCTTACACAAGCTTTTTAAGATGCTTGAAATATTCCTTCTCATGTCCATTTTGTCGATGAAAATGGAAATAGGAATTTGGTCTATAGTTTAAAGGTAAAGGTTTAGTAGGACCAAGAGCTCTAACAAGAGGTAGGGAAATCCAATTCTAGTCTAGGTTTTACAACATGGTATTATGAGGGTATCAAGTTGAGGGGTGAATTATCTATTTCTATCCCACAAGGCATATGTATTTTTTGTCTTTATAGAAGCTACTTGAGTGCCAACATGTTGATTTGGTTGATGGGGATTATATTGTAAAAATACCTTATTTTGTTTCATGAAAGGTTGATAGTTGGTTTGAGGTGTGGATTCAGGCCTTTTAGGACGATTAGAGGGATTTTTCACTTCATGACTACTAACAAAATTTTGGTAGTCATGAAGGATTTTACACAACTGTGTGGAGGAAGGAAACCTCAACATCTAAATATTATCTTGGAATTTGTCTTACAAATTGGAAATAAACATTCTTTGAAGGTTGGAACTAGGAATCTTAATGTTTATTTTTGAATAAAGCATTTGGTATCATGCTATAAAATTAGTGACCTTTTCATCAACCTTTTGTTTACATGTCATCAAATCAACTAAGGTCATCTTAGGACCCATGTGAATTTGGAAGTGGATGTAAAGAGCATCAATAAGTTCATTGAATGAACTAATTTAATTATTCGATATGGACCAAAACCACTCTAAAGAAACATCTTTCAAAGATCTAGGGGAGATCTTAGCCAAGAGTTTATGTTAAAAAATGAAGTCACTACATAAGGCTGCATATGTGAAAAAATGGCTAATAGGATCTCCTTTCCCACCATATTTCTCAAACCTAGGAACCTCTAGACCTTGTGCCATTTGTGTTCTCAATATATCCAAGGATAATAGGTTTATTTTGATGTAGTGTGAAGGTTGGCCATTTTTTTTTTGGTTTAATTTGGTGATTTGTTGTTGTAGGGATGAGACATTTTGCAAAAGTGTATTAATTATTGGATCATTGTTGGTATTTTGAGATGGAGGTGAATAATTATGAGTTGTGTATGTATGTGAAGGGAGAGTGAATTGTAGATTTGTGAGGGGGAATGGTTGAGGAAATATGAGATTTGAAAGTACAAAGCTAGAGGGATTCCTAGTGGAAATACCTAAGGAAGTGTTGAAATTGCTAGTACGTTGGATGATTGTACTAACATGAGTACTAGTGTATGTAGGAATAGAGGTAAGGGTTATGGTTCAAGAGGAATTGAATTTTAACCTTGGCTTTTGAGTATAACCAAAATATTGAGCACAACTAGTCATTGTAGGAGCATGTTTATCATTAATATGAACTAGACTTCACACAATATCTATTCCATGCTCATTTTCAAGTATTTTCCCCATATTATATAAAGAAAGAATGGTACTACTAGCAATGTATTCAAAATTCACAAAGTTTTGCAATTTCTCTATTTCTTCATCTATCCTTCTTATGTTCTCTTGTAGGACATTACCAACCATTGTTTCAACATCATTAACATTAGTTGTGGGTAGGGAAGTCATGGGAAATGAGATATTAAAGCTAAGATCCATAGAGGGTTGACTAGTGTCAACACTATGAGTGATAAAGTTAGAAAACCCAAGATCCATGATGAATGGTTCATCATATAATGACATGAGTCTCAAACTACATCTCATAACAGTATTGGAAATAGGAAACCATGTTGAGAAAACCCAAGATCCATGATGAATGGTGTAACACAGGATTACATGAGTCTTGAACTACATCTCATGACGATATTGGAAATAGGAAACAATGTTGTGAATCTCATACAAGTTTCACAAACTCAATATGTACCCTAAAATGGATAGGAGGTAAAATTCAATGAAATATCCTAGAGTGTAAAGTGAAAGGAAAATATTTAAAATCAATTTTTGGATTTCAAACAACATAATTTTATGATTATACTATGTAAAAACCTGAAAATGATGCAATTTAAATGTAATTTTGAATTCACACAATGCACTAAATTTATCAAATGAAGCTTAATATGATCAATTTGAGATAAAAAAATTCTACAAACTATAACAAAAAAAAAGAATAGAAACAGAGATTTTGATGCCCAAAATTGCAAGAAAAAACCCTAATCAGGGACTCATTTTCCCATGGGTGGAGGGGTCATAACTCAAGGTTTTGAAGAATGAATGTACAAATTTTTGAGTTGATTCTTATAGTTCTCAGATTTTGGACTAAGATAGGTGATTACAATTTGAAGTTTTTGTAAATTTAAGTCTAAATGAAAATGTAAAAGAGTGATAAATGGAAAACTAGGAGACCTAATTTGAGATGAAATTTTGGTGAAATTTTATTTTTTAAGTTTTTGATCATGCAATTTTATGTAAATTCTTTGTAGAATGACTGATCCTTTTAAATTTTCAAAATTTTAAAGAATGTGAAAATGCAATCCTAAAACCCTAAATGAGATTCAATTCAACGAAATGTAATATAAATGAATGAAAATCCTAGATCTAGGTCTAAAATAGACTCCAAAATCATAAAGCTACAATGCTCAAAAGTCAGGTTCACCAAAATGAAACAAAGGAAAATATGGATTGATGTTAAAATGGGGTATAATAAACCCATGTCACCTCTATTTCATTAGGAAATGAGATCCACACTTGAATAATTGACTTACAATCCTTAGGTGGGTTAACTCAAGGCGTGAATCTACAACTTTCCTTATGACTAAAGGATGGGGGTTAGGCTCATTAGAAACTTTTGGAATAAAGATTAAAAATAGTAAAATATTGCAATTATGCAAAATTAAACTTGAAACAACAATATTAAACTCAACATAAGTAGAACTAGAAATTAAATTTCAGATCTAAGAAGGGAAGAATTGTATTTACAAGTCACCAAAAGTGAGTTTTCGAAGGCCGACTAGGACTCATTTTCCCAAGGGTGAATGGGTCCACTATCAAGTTTTTTCTACAACTCTTAGGAGCCTCTGCTACAGATCTAAATCTTCTAGTTCTTCCAAGTGGTAATGCTAGAATGTCAGAAATAACTTTTGTAGATGAGTTTTTGTGAGATGACAACTTTTAGAACTTTCTCAACTCCAAATTTTCTCTTAAAGAGATCTTCAAGATTTCTTCCACCTAGATCTGCAAACAAAGCATGAGAGGGAAAAACTATTTGTTTTGGTGAATGGGGGTTTTCCTTGGTCAAACCCCATTTTGGTAATCAAACATTGAAATGAGTAAAATCATAAAAGAGGGAATGAATAATGAGCAAAGTAATGTTACCACTCAAAAAACCCTTGAATAAACCATGGAATAAAGATATGCAACTTTCATGAAATGGATTCAATGGATTGCGATCTTAACACTTGAATCTTGCTTGAAATAATGCTCCGAATGCTCGATTTGATCATGAAATCTACATCACAATGTTAGCTCCAAAAACATGCATGATGCAAGAAGACTTTGACATGATGATTGGATCTTGAATGCTGCAATAAAACTCTGATAAATCCTCTCTTGAATTCCTTTGAAATTTCTCTTCATCATCAGTTTTTCTATATGAATGCTCACTTTAAACTGATAGTTTATTTAGATGAAACTTAGTGAAATAACCTTATATTTATAGATATGCATCCTCAATTTCCCAAAATTCAGATATCACAAGCCAACATTGAATCATAGATTTGAAATCATTAAAATACCACAAAAAAATAATTTAAATTTATGTCCTAAGTTTAGGGAGGATCCATTCACCCAGGGCAAATGGGTCCCAGGTCCATAAACCTAGGAAACACATTGCTCATTGTGAATTTTTATTTTTGAGGCATCAATGAATGTCGGGTTTCCTCTTTGGAAAATTTAATTAAATATTCTTAGTAAATGAATTAAAGCTCCAATTAAGGAAAATTAAGCTCAATTAATTGAGGCCTAAATCATGTGAAAGTGTAAAGGGATACACCTTACAACACTAAATTAAAGCACAATTAAGTCCAATTTAAGTAGGAGGGCCCAAACAAGTGAGAAAATGTAAAGGGATACATTTTAAATGTATAAAAACCACATTTTAAAAGTCACTTTTTTAGGACCATACTATCAACATGTATCAACACCATAATTTGACCTAAATAAAACTAATTTTCTCATTCCTTTTAGGGAAAGATGTTTAACAAACAAAATATTGATGATAATTTTTTTATAATATTTTTCTAAATATATTTTTTATTAAATATTTGTTGGTGCTAATAGGTGTTTTTGAAAACCCTCATGTACAAACACCATAATTTGACCTAAATTAATCATTTTCTATAGATTTTTTTTATAGATTATATAATTTATTTTATAAAATAACAAATTAAAAGTTATTACAGAAATGCAAAAGACTAAAATTTCAAGTATATGGGTCCCCCCAAATGTGGATGGTTGAAGCTTAACTTTGAGGGCTTATCCAAACCTAACCTGGGTTGAGTAGGTGGGAGTGGGGTCATTCGTGATCATAAGGGTAAATTGATTTTGGTTTATGCAGTGAACTTGGGGGTGCAATTGTCTAGCTTTGTTGATATGGTGATGTCTTTTCATGGCATCCAAATTGCCACACAAGGTGGGATTTCCAACTTGTTCATTGAGGGAGATTCCAAAAATACTATTCTCATGCTTATGGGGAGGGCTAATCCATGTTGGTCACTTCGAGACCCTGTGTCATTAGCTCATAATCTCATGATTGGCCTCAGAAATTGAAAATCTAGTCATTTGTTTAGAAATGACAATAAATTTGTGGATTTTATTGCTAACATTGGTGGCTTCACCCCTAATTTTCTTATATAGAATAATATTTATCATATCCCTAGGCATGTGTGAGAATTAATTCTTCATGGTGCCAAAGTACTATCAAATTGAGATTGAGTTGGATCTGCTTTCAACTGTCTTTGATATTTTCCATGATTTTCACTTATAGAAAATTAATCCCTTTAAAATATATTTTCATAAACATATTTACTTGTGGCTTTAGTATTCATCTTGTCATTTCTATAGAAAATGATTCCTTGCTCTCAAATTTGCAAATTTTCCCATGGAGGGTGATTTGGTTTAGGAAGAACTTGCTAATTGTGAGATGTGGAAACAAGACAAGGAAGTTTGGCCCATCATTCAATGGGGAAAAATTTCCTCATATGTTGAAGGCATGTACAGGCATAACCCCAAGCTTTATGTGGAGTTCAATACCTCCTAGGCAAATGACATTATCACTGTTTGGGGGTGCACCTTCATAGTGACTACTAAGCTTATTGTTGAGGTGATGGGGCTTCTATTGGAGAGTTTTTGCATTCCCATAATCCTAAAGGTCATTATCAAAATGATATGGAAAACTTTTTGAATGAGAGAAAAAAGGTGAACAAAATCCAAAATGGCTTCAATTGAACTGACCTTCTTGGCATTTGGAGCAAGGTTATGGAAGTCCTTATGAGGTATGTAATGCTCAAGGACTAATTTCATTGCTTTCATTCCTATTTTTTTCCTATGCTTAACCATCTATGTTATAATTTAAAGATGAACCTTTCCTTTTGGATTTTGACCTCTCTTAAACAATCTATCAAATGTCTAGGGTAAAAGCAAGAATTTACCTATTTACTAGGGTCTTATCTTCCATCTCTGCCATTACCAAGCCATTGTCTTACCCTGCTTCCGCTATTAAAAATAATACCTTGGTCATTCATGACCCCACTAAACCCCCTGCAGACCCCAGTCCCTCCATTATCATGGATGCAACCCCACCCACTACTCATTGTATTACTCATGCATGTGGTAAAATCCTTCGAATGAGAAAACCCATCCTGACCCCATTAAATGCATTTTTTTATTGGATCCTATTCCTATTTCTACTTATGGATCTGATAATTTGAATAACTTGGACAATGGGTCATGGAATCCCATCCCTACCAATTCCCTCGTGTAATCACCTATTCATGAAGAGGGTTCAGATGTCCCCAACACCCCCTATCATTAGCCCTAGCATTCAAAATTCTCCTAATTTTTCCATCAATTTGGAGGGGACCTATTGTGACCTTTTCACACATCGTCCCATTGCAAATGGGGACCCCAGTAGTTTGCTTCTCTAGGGTTTTTTCGTAGTGTAACAATTTCCTAAGATCATTGCTTTGATAGTTTCAAGTTAGATTTTTGAGTCATCATCAGAGCCAAGTGGAGAATTCAAGCCCTAAATAGTGCCTAAATGTCATGGAAGTACTTAGAAGGTCTAGAAGATGAGGATCACCTATGCTTTGAGTCAATTTTGACACTTCCTACTTTTTAGGGATTCTTCTTTTTTTCTTTTTCATTTTTTGACCAATTTGAGACTTCTATTTTTTAAGGATTTTGCTTCTTCTATTTTTAGAAATTCAACCTAGGGTTTGGGTCTCACAAGTCATGGAGTCAACATTTCCATATTTAGAATCAAAATTTTAGGCCTCCAAAAGTAAAAATCAAGAAAATCAAAAGAAAATCATATGGTTTGATGATCTAGAAGCATACAAGCCTAAAAATCATGGAAAATTCACCCAAGGATAATGTTTGAAGACCATCTCAAAGTCTGCCTAGAGCATGGAAAGGAAAGTATGAAGTATGTCATGCCTTGGAAAGAACACTCCAAAATTCACCCAAGGATAATGTCTGAAGAGCTTCTAAGTCTACCTTGGATAAGGAAAGACCATTTTAAAGTCCACCATGCCGAAATGATGAATGGAAAGGCATTAGGTAAGTCTACCATACCTTGGAAAGAACACTCCAAAGTCCACCCAAGCCTTGGATAAGGAAATGGGAAGACATGGAGGAAGTCTGCCCACCTCTTGGCATAAGCAACATGAAGTCAGCCACAAGGGAGATAAGGAATGTCAAGAACTTCACAAAGTCTTACCTTACCTTTTGGAAAAGAAGTTCCAAATTCCACCTCACCTTGCAAGCAACATGGAAAAACATTTATAAAGTTTTCCATGCCTTGGAAAGAAGATTACCAAGTCTTCCTAGGCATTGAGGGACATCTGGAAAACCATTTATGAAGTTTTCCATGAGGAGAATGCCAAGACAACTCTGAAATCCGACCTAGAAAAGATAAGACATCCAAGCACATGGTAAATTATGACTTCTTTCAAAGAAGGATGTCCAAAGGAGAGTAAAGTCTACCCTAGGCCAAGGAGAAAACATTTCTTAAGTGTTGATGAAGTTCGCCTAGGGGAGAGATGGTTAAATGGCATAAAAGACTCAAAGTCCACCCCCCCAAAGCATGATACAAGTTTCTAAGGCATGGAGAGAAACATGAATGGTAAAGAAGCCTCCAAGTCCGCCCTTGGACTGATGGAAAGTGTCTAAGGAACTATGAAGTCTTCCCTAGGCTAGGAGGAGAAAAATCTTGGAATGATGGAAATTGTCTAAGGCACTATGAAGTGCCCCCTAGGCTAGGAGGAGAAAACTCTAAGTGTTGGTAAAATCCGCCCACAAAGAGAAAAATGGCAAAAAAATTTGGAAGTCTGCCCTAGCTAAAGGAGAGGAATAAAACAATGTGAATAAATAATTTATTAGCCATGGGTAAATTAAATAGCCAAAATTAAATGGGTTGGAAGAGATTTAAAGAGGTTGAAAATTTAATACTTTGGATATTTTATATTTCCAACACTTAGGAAAAAAAATTCTTTGTGCCTAGAGGAAAACGAAAAATGGCATGAGAAATATCAAATTTTCCTTAGACAAAATTAAAAAATTTCCATGAGTAAAATATTTAAAGGGTTGGAGAAATCGAATTTAATACATTAAACATTTAATATTTTCCAATGTTTGAAATTAAGATTCAACACATAGGTGAATTTTTGAGCTCAGAGAAAGAAATAAAATCTAAAGATTTTGGTTGAGGGTGGCACTTGGATAAAATTTAGAAGCTTTCCTTGCAGATTTTTGAAGAAATTGGAAACTTGCCATAATGAAGAGAAGAAAACAAGTCTAAATTCGATGAACTTAAGAGAAAAGATGAAATTTCTAAAATAAATCGAACTTCTCAACCTTATAATGAGTTTCAACAACTCATTCTTCCCAAATTCAATTGAGAAGAAGTTAAGATCTCTCAAAATTGCAAGAGATAAAATTTTGAAGGGATAATATTGAAAGCAAAGTAGATTTTTCTCTGTGGAGTAAATTTTTAAACTAGAGGATGTGATTTTTGAAGAAATAAATTGAAATTCTTGGCTGAAAGGCGCATTTACTAGGAAAAGGGCGTGACTTTTTCTTGGATTTTTGGGTAAATTCTTTGAAGTTGAATTAAAAGGCTTAACCAAGTTCGCCCATTTTCAACTTTCTTTTTCACATAAATTCATTTTTTTACAAGCTAAAAGTAAAAAATTTTGAATAAAGGCCCATAAATAACCAGGTTTAAAAGTCTATGCACTAATGTTAATTATTTTATTTATTAAAGGTTAATGACCACCTGGGAAAAACCGTCAAGAAAGGCATAGATGAAGTTTTCCAGCAAAGGATCACAGCTAGAGTCTAAAATTATTTCTAAGTGGGAAAATATTACCGACACCAATCTTAGGCATGTGAACTTCATGAAATTCAAAAACAGAATGTATGGACTAGATGGACTCCTGCCAATGGCTATCGCTTGAAGAATGATGTGTAATGGCACATCTAGGTAGCCGTATTTCTGCCAACAGTAGAATGTGTTGAATTAATGGTGGAGTGCACCATCCATTATGATGTGCAAGAGAGGCATATTATTGCACCTAATGGAAGGATATTATCTCATCTCAGAGAATTGGAAATCAATCATTTGGCATCCTGACATACCATCAAACTTCGTACAAGACTAAGGAGGACACCAGAAAGTTATATGAAGACCAGTCTGAACTTTGTACCATAAACATTAATAAGTTATGGCTTGAAAAACTGAGGACCTCTACCAAGAAAATTCCCAAGAAGCTACTTCATATAGACTTCAAGGAGGACTATGGGGACATTATTTTATTATTAAATAGAATTAGTTAGCAACCCTCTAGGTGCGCCATTTGAGATGTGGATGTACTATTTCATGGATGAAATCACCTTAGGTGTTAGGATGTTCAACTAGTCCCTTATGATTAGTGATAATCTCCACGAGTAACTAATCAATCTGAAAAGGAAAAAATAATTCCACATGAGCTCCTATATCATTTATCTATTGGCTAGGACTTACAAATATTCAAGTCTAATATGCAAAGGCATGGTAGGCAATGGTGAGAATGAATTTATGTCATATGATTGTTACTCGCAACTACAGCTCAGAGAGAAATATAACTTCAGATGGGAAAATGATTCTTTTCTCATGTACATCACCAAAATACTCCATGGAGGAACTCACTAGAGGCTAACTCATGAAGCCAAAATCCTGATTAGCAAACATGGATCCTAGTTTATCCAGTTTCCAAGATTCACATACATAAAGATTCAGGGATTCACTGGAAGTCCTTACCAAATTCCAATTTATCCTACCAATATGATGATCTTGCTAGAGGTCCTTAGATAGTTGGAGACCTACCAAAAAATCTAAAGGCAAAAGAAGAAGGAAGATATCACTTTCCAATTCTTCATTGGGAACATGCTGGAGTCTTGTCCAATGGCACAAGCAGTTGAAAGTGCCAGGTTGGAGATACAATGGTATCCATTCACAACTTACTAGTCTAGGGCCAACTTTGACCCTCATAACCACATTTGAACCGTGGATGGAAAAAGGTATTTAAACATAAAGTAGATCTGGAGGATTTCTGGGTGAATGTTGTAGACAAGTATGAAATCAAGAAAAGGTTATGGTCTAGGTTGCTAGTGAATTTAATAAGAGTAACTAAACTTTGTTGAGTGCCTAATCAGTTGGAAGATGATTGATAGAATGTCCAATCATGCTTCAATGAGAGCTAGCCTCTTCCTACAATGAAGTGGTTAGAGCCTGAGCTTGTAGATTTAACAACATTAATGAGGCCAGTGATCAAGTATACTTAGTGGTGGGTTGATCAGCAAGTCCAGGAGTTAAGACAGAAAAGAATGATGCTCACTTATGACTTGCCGAGTGAGGAAAAATTATACTCCTCAAATGTAGGTGCATCCCAAAGTGTCAAGTTGATTGAAATTACTAACTCCAATAAGAAAAAAGAAGTAGCTACAAATGAAGAACCTGGTGAAAAGAAACAAAGGGTGGAGCCATCTCTTCCACTGCATCAAAAATATTTACGAGATAATAGACACTACAGATGAGTCATTGGTCGATATGATGATTCCTTCTCCAATTCGTGAGGGTAATATTGAGCCAATCCAGCTAGATGATGACAAGCCCCCATCTCCTATGGGTACATAAATACTTCATTTAGAGAATGAAATGGATATCTAGAATGATGAATTTCAAGAAGGTATGATTTCTACTCTTAAAGGAATTTTGGATACTCCAAGTGGAGAAAATGTTCATGAAGAGGATGACATTGAACAACCCACAATTTGTCACGAGTTGAAGGAAAGATTGAAGATACAATTACAAGTCAAGACTTAGGAAGAAGATAACACTGCAAACATATTGGATAAGTTAGAACAAGTTGTAAAGAATCCCACCAAGAAATTCTCTACAATCCAGAGGGATGAAGTTGGTAGGTATCTTGTACAGATTGGCATGCCAATAGTTGATAAGACATAGAATAATATTACTCCCCATGAGTACACCATTACCACTATTGACCTGGTCCCAAAGAAAAAAGGCTAGGAAGTTGAACAATTGGAGAACTCAGTTTCTTCTATCAAGGAAAGACTGGAGAAAGAAGTTGAAAAAAAGAAAGAATACAAGGAGGTCGAGTTATTGAAGGAGTACATTCAGTACCTGACCAAACAACTCAATCTAGGTGATGAAGTAGCTCCACCTCTTCTAAACTCTTTGGAATAAATGACCAAGGATATTGAAGAAGATATGGTCATGGCTAAGGAAGCTAAGGAATGAATGGTGAGTAAAAGCACAGGCTTCCTTGTTGCTTTCCAAACTTGTTGTCATGAGAGAAGTTTGGGACAACCTCCTGGACATTCAGGAGAGAATCATTCAATGCCTCAGAGTATTGAAGGGAGTTCCAAAATAGGAGTTGATTGATGGGAAGATAATTGCAGGAGGTGTTTCCTATGACTTCCAAACTTGGTATTGGACATTGACAAAATGGAGCAAGGTCTTGGAAAGAGCAAAGGCTGATGGAATCAGAGTTGAAGAATGGATTAGAGAAATTCAGAACAAGATTTACCTCATAGCTCTAGATATGTTTGAGAAAGAGATCATCCAATAAAATGACATGCAGCTAGAAAATCTAAGGGACAAATTTTAGGAAATCTTCTTCTCCATTATAGGATTGATTCTAAGACAAAAATTCACTATAGTGGTGAATATTTTATCCATCCGAGATGACTTCATGAAACAAGAATTGGAATGGGAGGGTTCCTTTCCCATATATGCCGGGGACTTGGATGGGCTGGAATTTAGGATAAAAATGTTTCCTCAAGTCATGATGGAATATTTCATCTTGATTGTGTCTAGATTCATCAAACACATTGTTTCCTAAGAGGATAGGGATGCACTTCCTTGAAAATAGCTCTAGGTGCCACTTCAATCATTGATTACTCATTGATTACTAATTTTATTTAGGGAAACCCTAATTAGGATTGATGTGTATTGATCTTGATCATTGGTTTGTTTTAATCTTGGCCTTTCATTTATTCTCGAAAACCCTATATAAACTCTTCATCTCTCATTTTCATTTCGTGAAGAAAGTGTATGAGATTTTTGTGCATTGCTACTTCCAATAATAAAATTTATTATGTATTATTTTCTTTGAATACCTTTTATTGTCAAGTGGTTTGCAATGTTGCATAGCTTCTTCAACATTAGATTAGAATTAAGATATAATTTAATTTGAATGTTTTTTAAATGAATGAAATATCTTATAGTATTGATTGGTGAAACTTAGCTCATAGTTTCTTTGAATAGACGATTTCTATTCAATGCATAAATTTAACCTAAGCTTATGATTATGGATTCTTAACTTTAGTCTAGATAAGTATTGTTCAAGACATGAAAACTATAATCACACCCCTTGAAGATTGTACCCACTTTGTTTAGTTTTCCTAGTTAGGTAAAGCAAAGCATGGTTATTGTTGTACCCTTCAGCACACACACCTTGTTTAGAATGGGGACCCCCTCTTTCCTTCACCTTTTCGGGTCACTTTTGGCTTTTCCTTGTTTCACGTGCCCTTGTTTCGATGTTCAAAATGGTCATTAAGTCCTAAAGAGTCATCTTAAATTGGCCATGCTCTTTGCCCCCTCAAATTTTAAGGTTTTTTGTCTTGATGGGTCCCTAGCTGTTGTTTATCTTAATGTCTCAAAACTACCATCTATGGGGCTCATCAAGCTCGACCTGTTGGGTCTCCCCTCCTAGGTTTTCGTTGCTTGTTTGGAATTTCTAATGGCCATTTGCTAGCGGCCTTCCACATGTCAAGTCCCGAAGCTCCTCTTGTTGTCGATTTCCTTTCAAACTTTCTAATTTCCATTCACCAGTGGCTTTCCAGTTAACGGACTCAAAATCCGTTGTGGTCATTTTTGAAATTACCACTCACCAACTCGATGGATGCTATACATGCATTAATTAGGAGCATTAAATGCACTTAAGGGTATAAATAGATGGATTTGACCTGTCATTGTCACTTCATCAGTTCATCAGAGAAACTTAGAGTGATTTAGAGCCAACTTCTATCGCTGCCATCTTGCTTGAGCCTTTCTATTGTCATCTTTGAGATATTGTTGCTAGCTAGGTTGCTCACATTCATTAGGTCTTAAAGGTTAGTTCACCATCCATGCCCTGTGTTATGGTTTTCTTTGATTTCACACAAAACTAATGGACAACAGGATGAAAAAAACATGCATTAGATAGAACAAGGTAAGGTTCCTAAAACCCATGTTCTAAAAACTTGAGAAACAATTGAAATCACTCCTTAGGCGGCCATAAAACCTCAACCCCTCGACATCATTCTTTGGCAAGGGAATTCATAATCTGCAGACCCACTAAACCACAACATGGTTACTTGTATGTGAGAATGAAATAACTTTCAAATGGTGATCGTTGCTATCGGGTCTGCCATTGCCTCTACCTTCTCACCGTCTAAACTTGGAAAAACTCACCAAAACTGGGTCTATCCTAGCTTTCTGAGTGCATGCCCATGGGACTTCATCCCTAAGGGCTTACTTGTGAACAGCCATTTTAAATGGCATTCTGAGTCCAACCATCCATCCTTCGGGCCCCGCTCATCTGCTCACCGCATAACATTGAAATTTAAACGAACATACCATAAGGTCCCTCCAGGTCCCAGTTCACAAACCTCCATTCATGGACCAGAATGGTAACATTGTCATCCTTACAACTTTCTAGTGGAAACCTCCTTCCCTCTAGCTCTCGATCATCCCTCGAGTTTGTGAGAAAAATGTTAAAAACATAGGTGCAGCCTTCGGTAGGTCATTCCCATCGAAATTGCTCTATCGAGACTTCGTCATGTCCTGGTTGTTGCGAAGGAGAGAACTTCCATCATCCTTTTGCTTCCTGAGGCCCGATCCTCTATTTACTGATAAATTGCACTAAGTGAAATTGAAGAAAATATAGAAGCCAGGCTCTCTTCCGAACCCACGCCCTCAGATTTCCTTCAGTGGACTTTCGCTTGACGTCTATTTTTTTGAATGACAATCCATGAATGGATTTCTACCCCTTTTGAATTGAACTAACCAACACTAAGATTATGTTGACCACCCTCCAGATGAGTGGGTCTCACCTAGTGGAACTCTGCCCTTGAGATGTTGTCTCACTAGAGTCATTCCAAATAGAAAACCCAGATGGCCAAGCTCCTCCCTAACACCGACCACCTAAAATATTATCCAAATTCCTTATAATCACCAAACAAACTTTGACCCACAGTCCAAAATGGTTTGTTCTTCTTAGTGGATCCCCACAATTTGACCAAATCTTGGGGTAGGTGGAACCTTATAGGCTGCCTTGCCTTGTTGGCCCTTCAAAATAGCTATTTGGCCAAGGAAGTGTGACCCTTGGGGCCCTAAACATCAAAACTCCCTCTTGTGAACTATTGATGACAATCTAGGTTATATGTTAGATTTTTCAAATGTTGTATTTTCCAATATAACTCCTTTTGCAAGGATTTTGCTAACATATCATGCTTTTAGGATTGATTTTACTCATCTCTCCTTTGTCTACAAAATATATGGAATCAGGTGTAGGACCCTTAGGGGCAACCACAGAGAAGGACAAAGGAAAGAAAATAGGCAAGGAACCCCATGGAAAAAAAGACAAAGACCAGATGAAGTATCAATTCTAGGGGGATCCCCTAAAATACAAGGTCACCACATAGTGGAAGGAGGTCACTGACACAAATATTGGACACATAGACATCGAAGAATTCAAGCAGAGAGTTCAGATCAACCCTACGACATAGAGTGCAAGAAAAATTAGAGGTAGTGGAATAGCTAAGGTTACAGGCTTCCCTCCCACTCTTTTCGCCCCTAAACTAGTAAAGGCTTGCAGGAAGGCATACTAGTTAGAGACTCAAATGATAGTGGAAAAAGATGGAAATGTGTTAGTTGATATGTGTGCGAAACCAATAACTAGAACCTTTTATATCTAGGTACCTTCAGGGAAATGGAAATACCAACTAGGGATGATGGAAAAGAAACATGGGATGATAATCCCCTTAAATAAAAGAAGCTTCTAAATCAACATTGGCTAAAGGAGAAGAGGGGTAGTGTTGCCAATGTCCCCCAAGAACTGTTCCGAAGTGACTTTTATGAAAAATACCATGATTTTGTAACACTATTAAGTAGAGCAATGGGCATCCCAATGACTTCCTACTTCCAGGAGTGGATGATGTACTTCATTGAAGAGATTCAACTTGGAGAAGAAACCAAGTTTTACTAGGGCGGGATACTTAGCGATTACTTCCATGAGCAGTTTATGGTTGTTAAGAAGACTTCTAGATTTTATATGAAATCCTATTTGGCCTACTCATTGGCTGAACAAAGGCAATACAGTGGCTTATTCAAAGCTCTAGATGAAGAACCTGGAAGGGAGCTAAAGGTTTATGACAAATACCCCTAGCTACAATACAAATATTTCAAGAAGGATTATTGTAGGGTCAATGATGCTTTCATAGGTCATATATTCATATTGCTCGAGGGTGACTTTGAGAGGCGAGTCTCCCACATCGCCAACACTTTCCTAAAACAGTATTCCTTTATGTTCATCCAATATTCGAATTTCACATATATTCATGCAGAAGGCTTCTCAAAAAGACCAAACAAGCTACCCTGGTACCATAATGACCATATAATACTATTGGAGCTCCCCCAATAGCTACGACATATGCACATGCTCTTGAGCAGAAAACATATGGCAAGGATTCCTTATCCTGTCTCCTTTGTCTGAGGGATGTAAAAACTCCATACCTCACAATGTTCCCATAATTTAGAGAAGTAGTTTTCCAAATACCATTTGAGACTCCACACTACCCAGCCATAGATGGAACCCTATGGCAAGACCAATAAAATGCTAGGACTTCAATATGCCCATCTACATAGTGTTGAGGATTTCTAGGCTAATTGTAAAGATGAAAATGAGGTACTGATGAGGAATTATATGTGGATGACCGCATACTTTGTAAATCAGGTCAATATGTTCCCAGTGCTTGACCAAGTGGAAGAGGATCTAAAATCACGATTGTGGATCCCCAGTATAATGCAATTGCTACACTGCCACTACCAATGACTGATTGGGATGAGCAAGAGGTCAATGACCTCAACATTCTAGCCAAGCCCGTCGAGGTTTGTACAAAATAATGGATTGATGGGTAAGTTGCCTGATTGAAGAAGAAAAGGGTCACTTTGACCTATGCATGGCTCAAAAGTGAGACAAGTGGAACAAATGGCGAGATAGTTGCTACCCCAATGGGAGAAACTTTGAAATCCCCTCTTGTTACTAGGTCAAGGAAAGGAAGGAAACTAATGAGCAGTAATCAAATCCAAAGGTATACACAAGAAAGGCCTCAAAAGGGGAATCTTCCAAAAGACATAAGAGTTTGGGAAGAGTTGCAAAAAATCCTATTGTTCAAGAAGATCCACTCTGTCGAGGAGAGGAAATGGAGGCTGAGCAACCAAATATTGACCTGTCGCCTCCACTACTACTACCCCTCTACCTAATTATCAAGCCATGGTAGCTACTTCCCCACCTGTAGTGGACATCTCAGTCCACCTTGCCTCTTTTTCACCTACTGGACAAGTCATAATGATTGACTCTTCTTCCACCACCACCTCTCCACTTTCTTCTACTTCCATGTCTTCGACCACATCTCTCGCGTTAGTCACAGAAACAATGACAATGCCTACACTCTCACTTCAAGAGGCATTCTCTTCGCATATGTAGAAGGTTCCTATTGAGCTTTCTAAAGTATTGATGAACTCGCCTATTCAGTATGCCTTGGCACAAATTCTTTCCAATATCCCCACCTTCGTGCTTCCAACTGAACCACTCGAAATGAATTCCACAATGGAAATATCTAAGGAATTGGAGTGATTAGAGAAGGATGCCACAAAGGAATTAGAGGAAGAAGCAGATGAATACCATGGACATCTAGATCACTAACATTTGCAAATTGATAAGGTAGTCAGTGAGGGAGAGGAAATGCAATCCTCCAAGAGTGATGAAGAAGAAGATGTTGATAGAAAATATATTGTAGAAACCTTTGATTCAAACCTAGAAGAAGAGCTAGCTCGACAACTAGAGGATGTTAGAGAGGGAGTGGAAAGACCACCTTCCGAAGAAGAAAAGGAGCCTAGTGATAAAATGGAAGAAGAAACTAAACTTTCACCTAGCGTGCAAGAAGAAAGCTCTAATCCAGGTGAAGAAATACCCCATTCATTAGAACAAGAAGAACAAGAAAAGAAAGAGCAAGATGTGCCACCCTGGCATGAGAAAAAAGAAAGTAAAGGAGAAGACAAGCCCAAAGAAGAAGATGAGACCCACAAAAGACTAGAAAGATAACAACCTGAGGAGCACGTGCATGAAGAAGAAAAGGAAGAGAAGGATACTAAAGGGGAGGATAGCCCCAAGGAAAAAATGCCCACCAAATCCCCCATCAAACACACGTTGTTCATTCGAGATTTTGATGAAGAAGAAGGAGAAGACACAAGAAAAAAGTAGGAAGCTCCTAAGGATAAAGATATTGAAGTTAGAAGGGATGAGGAAGAAGGTGATTGTGAATCAACTGAGAAAGAGTCTCACATGCCCGAGTGGCTGGAAAAGGAATTAGAAAAGAAGACTATGGCTCCCAACAATTTGAGAGCAACATTGGAGGCCATCTTGGCCTGAGCTCAGACCAACACAAAAATTGGGAAGAAGCCCAAAGTTAGATCCAAGTTGACAATGGATGCCTCTAGATCTAGAACTATGTAGGTAGCTATGTTGGTGGTGGGTGAAGAAGGAATAAGTTATGTCTCCACCATCGAATTGGGGATAGCCACGAAAGAGAAGAAAGTAGATCCCCTTCAAGAGTCTGTTGCTATGGTGGTGCATTTGATACAACAGGATAAGATCTCCAAGGAAGAACTTAAGTCACAACTAGTTGATTTGATAGCCTATATTCAACAATGGTCATCTGTGGAATATTTTCCTACCACATCCTCGATGCCACCACAGTTGTTGTCCAAGGATAAAATTGAAAAGCTGGAGAAAAGGAAGAACTAGACTAAAACCATGGAGGATTGGTTCCAACAAGTCTTGTATGCTAGAAACATGGGAATTGGCCATGCTATCAGGACAACAAATAAATTCTTGGAAGTCCTGAAATCTCTTGAGGGCACACAGAAGTTCTGCACTAACTTCCTAGGGATATATAAATCCACCTATCCTAAGATTGAGGCCATCCTCAAGCTGCCTCACTAAACATGGAAATAAGACCTTGCATTCGTGGAGGACAATCAGTGGTTGGTGGATATGTGGAAGCTAAATTTTGATTATAGAAAAGGGATATTAGAGCAAGTACTTTGCAAAGTGGAGCCATACATTGATTAGGCCAAGGACATAAGGGCCAATTGCATTGACTATCTAAAATTGATGACGGGCTATGATGTGCCAGCTATTGAGATTGATCCGGGAAAGGTAAAGCCTTACTTCCATATCAAGATGGAATATGGAATGTCCAGAGAGCTCCCCATAGATTTCATGAATTTTGTTGCTTGGGCCTTCGCCCAATCTAAACAAGTCAGGCATAATAGATCTAATTATGAAGAAGATTAGCATACACTTACGGACCAATCCAGATAATGGAATTACCAAGTGCTCCAATCTAATATAATGGAGATTGAGAAACTTCAGGTGTTAATTAGTACGTTCATAGAGTACACTACTTTGAATAAGTAGGAAGGAAACCTGATCATTGAAGAGACGTTCCTCATAGAATAGCTACAGCAAAGGCAATCAACAAAATACAAAAATGCTACAGTGTTGTCACAAGAGGACAAAATAAGGAAAAATACAAGGAATGTATTTTAAATTGTAATATATTTGGGGGTAGGTGAAACCCTAATTTGTAGTGAATCTTGGCCACACAATGCAAATCAATCTTGGCCATTCATCTTGCTTTTTGAACACTATAAATAGGGGGTCTCCTCTCATTTTCAAGAGAGTTGAGTTGTTGTAAAGACATGATGTAGAAATTTTAATAGAAATACATTGACTTTTGTAGATTTATGAGTTTCTTTGCATGTTTCATGATTCATATCCCATAGTTAGCTAATTTAGATAGATTTACTTTTCTATTTTAGTTGGTTTTAGATTTCTTTGATAGATTAGCAAATATTGTTTAATGGTTGTGCAGATTTATGTTGTGTTGATGCCTTTCTTGTCCACACTTTTTGTTATTTACTGATGGTTGATAACTTTGTAAAGTTAGTTTGGGCATAAACTAAAAGCTGTTCCAAAATTTTATGTTTTTTTCATGCATGCTTATGGCACCTAGATGAATGATAGAATATTTGCAGTCCTTACAATCTAGCACAAGTTTCATGATACTATGAATTTTCTAGATAAGTGATTTATTTTTTTAAGGAATTTGTCCACAGTAGAACCCTCCCTGATCATTGTTCATAGTTAGTTTTAGATCAAGGAACCTCTCTTCTCCCCTGCTCTTTTCATTTTTTTCTTAATAAGTGACCTGTGCTAAGGTTCATTGCTTATTGTAAAGCTAAATCTTAAGATAAAATTGGAATTCTAGATTGTTGTTTGAACCTACTACAAACTGCACTCTAACTTCCCATGTTAGGAACTTCATTTCAAGATTCATCTTGTATCCAACTCAAAAAATGTAATTCTACCCTATGATTACAAGAAAAATCACATCAAACATCAACTAAGAAACTCCATCCATGTCATGACCTAACCCCCGAGAGACCTTGGGGTAGTAATTGGTAACTTTCTTGTGAATTTATACCTTTCAAGAGAGGTAGTGCGCCTATGCACTGCCTGTGTTGAGAAAGTGTTAAAACACCCATCAACAGAGTTGGTGCTAGAAGGAGGGACAAGTTAAGTTGGATTGAATTGCATCGTTATCCCCTAAAAGATTTCAGAGAGTGTTAAGATCAACACCAAACAAAGGGGAATTTCAAGAGTTGTAGCCCCCCAAAAGGGCTAAGTGAACCAAGGGAGGGGATGTTGCCTCTTCCTCTTCCTTCATCTCTTCCACTTCCCTTCCACCTTCAACTTTCTCCATCCTTCATCCATCTTCCACTCAGATGCCCAAAACTGCCTTTGGGCCTCATCCTTCCCACAGCTAGGGTGTTTCCTCTTCCCCTTCCCTCCAAGTCCAAGGCATAGTCCCAACTACCACTACCCCCATCCAGCCCCAAGTTATCGTTTTGCAATAGTAGGTACTAAATCTGCCTCCCCTCATGGCTTGGTTGGCAAAAAATACTTCTCCATTGCACTTCAATGTTTACCATGACATGCCCAAGAATCCAAAGAGCTTTTGCACAAAGTTTAATGCTCGCGATCCACAAAGGACAACAGAAGAACACATTTAGATATTTGAAACAACAATCAAAGATATTTAGGTTGATCATGAGGATGTGTCATGTTGGCTCTTCCCATACTCATTAGAAGAAGAATTTTTTTATTGGTATATAAATCTACTGAGGGGTTCCATTACTTCATGGGACCTTATGATGAATGCGTTCCTATAGAAATATAAAATTCTAATCAGCCCTTCAGAGTTGTACTGACAATTTATGTCCATCCACAGGGAAATCAATGAACCAATCAACTATTTCAAAGATCATTTCCATTGTGCCTACATCAAGCTTCAAGCTCCATATGTGCCCAATGAGGTCGCTTCCCTACCCATCTATTATGTAGTGTTGGACAATCTTAGATCAGCATTGGTAAAAAGAATGCACCCTCCGCTCACAAGGTTGGTGGATGCCTATTGAAAGGCGGTCATTTCTAGTACTGATTTGGGATAGAATATTTTTGATTCGCTGCCATCCTTGGGTCTAGTGGCTCATCTGATGTAGGTTCAAGGACCGAACCAAGCATTCACTCAGCAGACACCTCTTATGAACCAAGTGCCTCAACTTTCTATAGTCCCTCATCTAGGATAGTCGATAAACTAGGCTCCTCCTGTGCCTTAGTACTTGTAGTCCCAATAACAAAAGACCTACCCTTAGGCTCCCCAATAGTATAAACTCTACTCTCAACAACCTAAAGCACCATTGTACTTGTCGAGACCAAAATTTCCTCTAGCACAACAAAATTAACTAGTTTCCCCACCCATTTTTCTTTAAAATCAAGTGTTGCAGCCAAGCAACACCAAGAAAGACCAACTCAAGGAGCTAATTGAAATGATAAAGAAATTTTCCATGGAGAGGATGCACCTAATAAATAAGAATAATCAATTGTAGGCCTCCCAATGCAGTCTCCAGGCTAATATCAATTAGGACAATAGAGATAATAGAGATAGTAGAGATAACAATGAACTAGGTACCTCCTCAAGATAGAATTATGAAAGGAATTAGAACTCCAATATGAATTTCAAAACGAGACCCTCCCAAAGGTAGAACCAAATGTGGAATACAAGATCCAACAATGGGTCTGTTCCCACTCCCCTTTATCAGCCTGCCAGTAATGAGAAGACGAATAGTAGAGTATACCTCGCCGAGGCTTCCTTATCCAAATGGTGTCAGATTCATAAGACAAGCAGGTAGTCCAAATTAGATTGTTCTAAATTCTAGACAACTACAAAAATCTTTCAGATAGAGTTCTAGAATGATGTTGACAGTGCAAGCTATAGCAACATTGTTTCATTTGAGCCCTATGACTCCTCTTGTCTTGTAGTCAACCAAGCACCATTCATGTGAAGTGATTGCAATGATCCTAAGGTCGAGACCACTGAGACCAAGAATGAAGAAGTGCAAGAGGTAAGTAATGAGGAAACTTTATCTCAACTTTTTGCTTCCATAGACAATGGTCTGATAGATGAGGAAGAATTATATGTAGATGAAGTTCAAAAGTTCCATCAAAGGGAAACTCCCTACTACCTCAGGAATTGGTAGGTAGGTGGACCTTTTACTACTTCCATTTTTTCCAATAACTTCAGCACTCATCCTGATCCTAATGCTAGTAATAATCTTGGCTTTCCTCATGTGCCCACTCAATATATCAACAAGGATAGGCCATCAAGCCAACCAAAAAATCAGGACCAAGGTCAACCAAAAAATTAGTTAAGCCAAGAAAAAACCTAACATGCTAGCTTTTCCATAGTCCAAGAATTTGAAACTGAAATTGAACAAATGGGCAAGTATGTGGCAAAAGAGTTTAAGAAAGTTAAAAACAACTTATTCACCTTTGAGTTACTTAAGGTCCTAGCCATCAGTCATGCCTTCTTTAAATTCATTAATGGAACCCCATCTTCTAAGGTAGCACAAGAAGTATCATCCAAAAGAGTCTCCTTTGAAGACCCTCCAAATGATCCTATCATTCAACATATTCATGGCAAGAAGGCCGACCTACCTCAAAACCAGTCAAGATGTAAGTAACTTGTCAAAGAATTAGATCAGAACAATAGGAAAAACCCCAAGGATCATCCCTTTGGGTAGACCAAGGATAGGACTGGTGATAAGAATAAAACTCAAGTGGCTTAGATAGATACACCTATGGGAATTTTCTAAGGAAACTTGGAAACACCACCCTTACTTACCACCATCCTGATTTTCAGAAACAATTTGTATAATTACTTGATTGATTCTGAAGCATCATCCAATGTTGTGCCTCTAGTTGTATGCAAAGCTATTGGGATTACCCCCACTCCTTTAAGGAGAAAGGTGACCCAACTAGATAAAATTGAGGTAAACATTGTTGGGGAGATGAATCAGATCCCAATGCAGATTGTTGTAGACCTGAGGGTGCAACAAGTTATTGATATCTAGGCTGCGAATATCCCTGATACATATGGGATTTGTAACTGAGGGTAATTTCTAAGGATTTAGATTAGATCAATCAAATGAATGCAAATCACAAATGACAAAAACCCAAAGATCTATCGAGTACAAAGGAAATTAAGCAATAAAATGGTTATACCTATAAATTGCATTTTCCATGATTACCTCCATAGCACCTTCTTACTTGCTGGATGATATTGTGCCCTTAGATTCGTTGTAACTGAGGGTAATTTCTAAGGATTTAGATTAGATCAATCAAATGAATGCAAATCACAAATGACAAAAACCCAAAGATCTATCGAGTACAAAGGAAATTAAGCAATAAAATGGTTATACCTGTAAATCGCATTTTCCATGATTACCTCCATAGCACCTTCTTACTTGCTAGATGATATTGTGCCCTCAGATTCGTTGTGCGATCAATTGAAAATGTCTAAGACCTACAACAAGCTTTGATTTATGCAATGTCTAAATGCCTATTATGACAATGTCTATGAAAATAATGACTTCTAATGCCAAATGACTATAATGACTATTAAATTAAAAAAGAAGTTGTCAGATCCCGAAATTATGAGCAAAATTGTCTTTTATAGAAAACACAATTTTGAGTGGACGGATGAGATTAATTGATGACAAGAACCTAAAATGAAAGGTCCAGATTAAGTCTAAGAATCCCTAATTAGGGTTAGGGAAAATTCATTAATCAAACGGTCAAAATAATATCTCAGATAATTGGATCGACGGTGGAGAATAAATGAAATAATTAATTTAGAAAATAAAAAATTTCAAAAATCAAGAGGATAAAGATTGCCTAATTTGCGAGATTCGAAAAATCAAAGAGATAAGATTTAGACTGAAGATCAGATTTGGAAAATCAAGAATCTGCCCGTTTACTTGATTTTTAGAAGATTAGTTACCATTTTGAATCGAGTTAATTCAAATTATGGATTTTGTGAGACAATAAATAATTTTTTTCAGATTATTTACCAAAATGGACTGACAGTTAAGATTGTGATGACATTTTAAATAATTTCATTTATTTAAAATGAGAGGAATATTAATTGGCAATTAAATAATTAAATTTAATTTTTTAATTTAGCAGATAAGACTAAATAATGAAATAAATTAATCAATTTATTTAATTATGACAATTAGTGACATATTAAATAAATAAATAAAATTTACTTATTTAATAATCAGGAAGAAATATATGACAAAGGGTAATTAAATAAATTAAGAAATTTATTTAATTAAGGGAAGACTTAAAGAATTAATGACGTATTTAATAAATAAATAAAATTTATTTATTTAATAATCATGAAGAATACAAAGACATGAATTTATTAAATAATTATAAATTATTTAATTAATAGTCGAATGTGGACCGAGGACATAATTAAATGTATTAATTATGCTAGGACGAAAGTGGTAAAAATGAAGCTTGTAGGCATAGGTCATTTTTAAGTGTCTACATTTTTCCCCTCTTTGTCATAATGTTGCTTGTCGCGTTGTGACAAAGAAAATAAGTCAAAAATATGCCCCAGTGCAAAATAAGATGAGGAAGAATGATGAGGAGGGTTATGGTATGCCCCCTCGAGAGGAAAGACAGGTTCGAAGAACATGGGTGTGCTCTCAAAATTAATGAGAAGACTAGAATATGAAGAGACAAAGAAATGTTAGTGAAAAAGATATGGATGATGATATGAATGCAATGCCTATATGAGATGAGTGAGAGAAGATGACATGATTAACGAAGATGCATGTTAGTTCCTAAACCAAATCCTTCAAAACCTTATCGTAGGACTTTAATATTTATTGCTCTTAATCATCATTGGGCCAGTTGTTGTGATGGCTAACAAACACCATGTATGACATAGATCAAGGTGTACAAGGTCATACCATCACATAAGACAAGCAGTCGCAAACAAGGATGATCATGACTCATACCAAGAGCGTTATTGCCCTAGTCTTTGTCATAATCAACCACAAGCAGAAAAAGACAAAAAGGACAAGTCATGAAACATCGTTGCTCCTCTAAATCCTATTGCCATGACATCCTTGAGGAACTAGCAACATGACTGCCTAAAAGAAACAAAATAAAGCCATTACCATGATATGTCGTTGTTTTTCTAAATCCTTTTGTCAGGATCTCGCTGAGAAGCTAGTAACATGAGTGTCAAAAGACTTGACAAATTTCTTGATACGTTGTTGCTTCTCTAAATCCTGGTGTTAGGATCTTGCTAAAAAACTAGTAACATGATAAAAAGCCAAAAACAAATGCCAAGTTTTTGCCAAGTGTGTCTAGATGCTGAGTGCATTGATGTGTCAATGTAAATTTAAATGATGCCAAGATGACAAATGTCAAAGGTTGCCATATTCAGGAAGGACACATCCTGAATAATGTCGATGTCTAGGAAGGACACATCCTAAAACACCAATGTCAAAGTTTTGTTCTTCAGAAGGACACATCTGAAAGAACATTGTTGTCGAGAGGAATGATCCTTAAGTGTCAGAAAGGATCCCTCGAAAATGTCAAATGATAGGGACAATGCCTAGGAAGGACACATCCTGAGGCACAAATGAAAAAGTTTTGTTCTTCAGAAGGACACAACTGAAAGAACGTTGTTGTCGAGAGGAATGATCCTTAAGTGTCAGAAAGGATCCCTCGAAAATGTCAGATGACAATGCCGATTCCTAGGAAGGACACATCCTAAGGCATAAATGATACCGGTTATTCTTCATAAGGACACATTTGAAAGGTAACCAAAAATTGATAGTTTGACTGGTTGCGATAATTTGACTTGTGTTGACTGAATTTGACTTGTTTTGACTGATTTTAACTTGTTTTGACTGAGTTTCACTTGTTTTGACCATATGATGATAATATGCCATGGTGATACGATTGTCATGTTGAATGAATGATTTTCGTACTTTGTTTTAGGAGTTTTCCCATTTGGAGAAAAGATCTATCCTGACTAGCAGAATTTTGACATGTGTGCCAATGTAATGCCACGAACCCTAAAGGACTGACCTAGTGTAGCCTCGAGGGCTCATCAACAGATGGCCTTACCTATGTCATGCACTCAGAGACCTCGCAGTTCGACACAACCAATGACATTGTTTTGATGACAAAAGATTAAGTCGTGATTTATTTTAACACACCTAAAAGGACTAACCTAATGTCTCGGGGACTCAAATGTGAGTCTTGCCTACATAGCAAATGCGCAGAGACAACGTAGTTCAGACAAATGACAAAGACTGATTGACTTGATTGATTTTGACCAGAGATGACACTGCGTTTGTGTTCTTTGAGTAGTCTGAATTGTTGTTTGTGGTTTTCTTCAAGACGTTTTATGATTTTTAAGTCTTTCTTCAGGACATTTTATAATGTTTATGGTCTTTTTTCAGGATTTTTTAAATGTTTTTGGTCTTTTTTAAGGACTTTTTGCCATGTTTTTGGTCTTTTTTCAGGAATTTTTGTGATGTTTTTGGTCTTTTTATCGTTTTATGATTTTTTTGGATTTTGACGTTTAAGAGGATCATGAAAAATGCAAATGACTGATGCCTACACATGAGAATCCAAGGACAAACATGATTGTGCCCCTAGTCAAGCTGAATACCAATTGACAGGTGATGACAACGTTGTTTGACATGGGAAGGATGCATCCCAAAACAACGTGAGGACAATGATGATAATGTGACAAAAGTATGGAGGTCTATAGCTGGGGTAGGAATGTAGTCAAGTAATGTTTTGGATAATGTGCTTGTATGGATTAGACTCGTTGCATTTGGAATGACTTGGTTAGGACTAGATGGGATGATGATTATCCTTAGACCGTTTGACAAGGGAAAGCCAAGATAGGTGATAGGCATGAAAGGACAAGGGGTGGCCTTGGTAAAGGACGGGAGACATGAGAATAAGGGAATTGTCATATGATTTTCAAGGACGTCATATAAGGACAATAATAGTATGGCGTTCAATGAAATGATGTTTCGTGAATCATGTATGACCAAAGGATAGGCATGTCAAAAGTTTTCCCAAAGCATGATTTGTGTGTGCCAGTTTTATGTGAAGACCAAGGTAGGTGGGAATGATATGGATTAAATGGTCGAATGCCAATGCCAAGAGGAAGGCCTAGGAGATGAGACAACTTTCCCCCAAGTGTAAGAGTCCACATAGATGATTTATTTTACACATGACGCCTGTTTGCCAGGTTTTCATCATGGTACTTATCCAAGGCGCCTGTTTGCCAAGTTTTCACCGTTGGATGAAATTTTTCTCTTTACTATTTTCTTGACTTTTTGATTTTTTTGGTGTCACCAAGATGCCTGTTTGCCAGGTTTTCATCAGGGTGACGATTTTTATCATTTTCAATTTTTTATTTTTTTCGTATTTCTGATTTTGTGGATAGCTTGGATGCTTTAGATGACCACTAACTATTCAAAATCCACTGACGGTGCCGATGTAGAGACTAGTGCCATGATATGCCAATAATGACCTTGCTGAAGGAGTTGTCTTGTCAGAATTGTAGCACTTGTATATAACTGATCGATGTCATTGTGATTCTTTCTGATACTAGAGTTGGCCTTATCAAAATACGCACATTGCAATAGAGTGCCATGAGAGTCCTTGTGGTAAAGAGTTGCTGCCATGATATCACGGATTTGTGACGTGGGATTTTTGGACTTTAAACGAGATGTAGGGTTATGGCGAATGATGGTAGACGTGGAAAATTTGTTTGGACATTTAGATGAATCACTTTTTATTTTCCAAACTTGGTATGGTGAATGACTAATTTTGGAGGGATGGCATTTGGAACCAACACCTTTAGATAACTTGCTTGATTTCCATTTTGAAGGAGGTGGACATGTGTTATATGTGGGAGTCCTCTTGTCTTGTGGCTCCACATTGTGATTGAGTTTTATAATTGACTTGATGCCTTTGTTTGATCCATCTTTCTTTGGGATCCATTTCATTTGTCCACTTGTCCTTTTGTTTGATTCAATGGTCTTTGACATTTGATTTTGATCTTTTGACTTGTAAGACTTTTGTTTTTGTTGGTCCCAAAGGGAAGGTTTATTTATGATGGAATGATGGTTTATAGTGTGGGTGGACGGGGTGTTGGCAGCAATCTTATGACAAGGATTTCTCATCGACTCCATTTTGACATTTGTATTTAACAAGGTTGCCCCCAGTATCGAGGAGGTACCACTGGCATCATTTGATTTGCTTTCTGAGGAATAACCAAGACCTTGATGTCTGTAATTTTTCTGAAGTTGTATTGGTTCTAGATTTCCTTGCTCGTGTATGCCTAGTCCTTTGCCTTGATATTGCATGCTTTGAAAAATTCTATTTGCGATGGGGTATTTAATGTTTTGAAAGAAAGATGCTAACCCATCATGATGTCTATGGACACTGTCACTTGTAATATTTTCATTTGCAAGAAAGCTTGCTCTGACAAAAATAGATGACCCTAGTTGATAAAGTTTCTTAGCTTCATTTTCATGTTGGACATATTCCTGACTGATATCTTTGGTCTAATCATGTGACATGTTAGGTTCAAATGATTTTGTTGGTGCTTCCAAGACAATGTCGAAGCCATCATTATTTTTAGTGTCATAGAGTCCAATGATTTTAGCTATAGCTTGATCATATGCAAACATGTCCCTAGTGGAAGATTCTTGTTCTGGAGGAATATCATCTATGTGTCCCATGAAGGCAAGTGTCTCATCGTGGGAAGTGTCAATAGTAGAGGCCTTTATAGGGTCGACAAGTGTTTGATCATGAATAGCATAAAGGTCAAGAAGGGGACCATTTTGGATCATATCTTGGTCAATGGCAGGGTCTTGGTCCAAGATGGGGTTGTCATGGATTTGGATTTCTTGGTCAATGGTAGGGTCTTGTTCAAAGATGGGGTTGTCATGGATAGGTGTGTTTTGGATGTCATGATTATCTTGAAGGACTCCCTGAATGGAGTTTAAGATAGGATCATGGGATGGACTACCTTGTTCTTGACATGAGGGTGACATTATAAGGTTATGCTTTGGGCTTTCATTTTGACATGTATCCTTAAGTGTAGACGATGGGATGTGACTTTGAGTAATGACAAAATTTTCATGACTAGATGTGGCCTATGAGGGGATGACTTGAAAAGGATTAATGAATGACAGACTAGGATAGGACATGGGGACTTGGACGGGACTAGTATGTGAAGAACTAGGATATGACATGGGGACTTGGACTGGACTAGCATGTGAGGGACAAAGATAGGACATGGAGTCTTGGACTGGATTAACTATTGAAGGACAAGGATATGACATGGAGACTTTGACTGGATTGGTGTAAGGTTGATTGAAAGAGGACATGGAGACTTGGACCAGATCGGTATGGTATGATGTGGGGACTTGACATGAGTTGGTAGATGATTGATAAGGGATGCAGACTTGGATAGAATTAATAGGTGAAGGTTCAGAATATGACATGGAGGTTTGGAATGGACTATTGGACAGTTGGCTTCCCTTGTCAAGGTTAGGATATGGGTGATAAGTGGACGTTTGTTGTGAATTAATGGCAGGATTTGTGTCAAGTGACTATTGATTGTGAGGGTAGACAGATGGTGGCAAAGTATTTATGTCAAAGCCTTGTGGTAACTTAGCCCCTTCGTCCAAAAGCATGGCTAGATACCTTTGAGGGTCACATAAGACTGATTTTTTTACAAAGGAGAATATATCAGGATTTTGCGCGGCAGCTTCTATGTCTTTGAAATATACTCGTCCATTCTGGTCTCTTTCTATGAATGGCTCAAAAATATTTTGCGATGAAGATGGCATGTTCATGGGAGATTGCATGTTCATGTTGTGAAATGGGTCGAAAAAAGTCCAATGTTGGTTTGTGTCATAAGTGTTATTATCGATGTTGGGATTGAAATCTTGTCCAATTTTTTCCATTTGTCGTTGTTGTCTTTGAAGCCTAGTCTCAACCGTAAAAGGAATTTTCTCAAATGAGAATGATGAGAATGACAACTAAATGCGAGGATGACACTAGCCTATGTTTTTTGGATTATTTTGATAAAGGATGACAATGCAAGACTATGTTTCCTAAAATGTTGACTAGGATGACTAGGTGATGATAATGTTTGTCTAAGGAAATGATTGATATAAGATGACAAGGTGATCAAAGCCAAAGTGTCAAATGTGGACTAAGACAATAATGCTGACGAAGGACTAAAATGATTAATGCAAAGTCTAGGTTCAAAATGAGGTCTAAGATGAACAATGTAAAGTCTAAGGTTCAAAATGAGGACTAAGATTGTTTTTTGATGTTTTGCTCAAAAGTTTGATTTATCTAAGGTCGATTGTTTGTGTCCAGATTTGTGACTATTGTGTATAATGTTTGAGTAATCCAACAAGCACTTGACAAGCACAATGTTTTGGGTGTAAGCAAACACACATAAGACAAGTACAATCCTAAAAGGCCAATAGGCCAAGGGTTTGTATACTTGGTATAGCCCATCGATATACCCTGGATTGGTGATAAACACCTTTCCTTCTCGAGAGTGGATAGCTTAGAATTTTGGTGGCATTGGCTCCCCTCGATGGCTCATTAATGCCACTCGAGCACACCAAATTTGAATTCTTGGGTAGTGACTTCCCAAGAACTGCTATCTCTACTCAAGGGGATCAGTAGTGAGTGTCTTCAAACATGATACTGTACCCTGCACTATACCAAGCAACGGCCAAAGAACGGTTGGACACTAAAACAAGGGGTATTTAATTCAGGCATTTCGTTCATGGGGCATGATCCATGCGGTGAGAGTCCCCTTTTGGATCCATCTCGTCAGAACCACACTTGTGATTCTTGGGCTTTCCCCAAGAACCCACTTTTATATACCGGCTAGAAGTCCCTCGGTGTCAGGGTGCTACCGGTCTGAGTCATCCTGGGGTGAGTACTTTTTTCCACTAGAATAGGCCCAAGTTCTAGAGTTAGTAACTGTTTCTCTTACACCCAGGATCGCACGAATGCGCAAAGGGAGAGGATACTCTGATATACCAAATCGTGAAGGGTAAAAACAGATAAAAATGGGTCTGATTTTTTTGATCACCAAGTTTTCACAAGGTGAGAGCATACTCACCTACCATTTTGCAAACACATTCAAACATGATCAAACAGAGGTTCGTTTTAATTGCACCAAAATGAAATGTGTACTATACTAATAAAAAGGCAAGCACATTATTTTGATGTTTGGTCTTTGATGGTTGAACCTACAAGACAATTCGTTAGTAGTTTTAGTGTTTGTCTTCAACCCATGAAAAGTAACCACCAACAAGCTACAAATCTAGATTAGTAACCAAAAAATAAATAAAAATAAAAAAATAAAATTTAATGACAGCAGCAAATTAAAACAGCGATATCTTTCTCAAAACTTAACCAAATATTAAGTGGTAGATATCCATGGAAAGCTAAATGATAGACCTTCAAAACCCAAATTTTTTTTTCGATGATTCTGCACAAAATAAACGTTATAGACAAAAAGAAACATGGGTTTTAAAAGCTAAATTGAAAAAACAGCGAACAGTAAAATAGCCATAACTTTCTCAAATATTAATAAAATTTCAAACCGTTTGAAGTTCTGGAAAGCTGAGACCGAGATCTACAAAACCTAATTTTTTTTTTAAATGATTCTATACGCCAATTTTTCTGTGCTCAAAAGAAGGTGACGGGATTTTGTATGACTTCTTGGCTGTAACCTGCAAAAAGTTAAAGCAAAAAAGAAAAACACACAAATATTTCTATAGAATGTCGGGTTCACCAATGTAACTAAGGGTAATTTCTAAGGATTTAAATTAGATCAATCAAATGAATGCAAATCACAAATGACAAAAACTCAAAGATCTATCGAGTATAAAGGAAATTAAGCAATAAAATGGTTATACCTGTAAATCGCATTTTCCATGATTACCTCCATAGCACCTTCTTACTTACTAGATGATATTGTGCCCTCAGATTCGTTGTGCGAGCAATCTGCAAATGTCTAAGACCTACAACAAGCTTTGAAGGATTTATGCAATGTCTAAATGCCTATGACTATAACAATGTCTATGAAAATAATGACTTCTAATGCCAAATGATTATAATGACTATTAAATTAAAAATGAGGTTGTCAGATCCTGAAATTATGAGCAAAATTGTCTTTTATAGAAAACACAATTTTGAGTGGATGGATGAGATTAATTGATGACAAGAACCTAAAATGAAAGGTCTAGATTAAGTCTGAGAATCCCTAATTAGGGTTAGGGAAAATTCATTAATCGAACGGTCAAATAATATCTCAGATAATTGGAACGACGGTGGAGAATAAATGAAATAATTAATTTTAAAAATAAAGATTTTCAAAAATCAAGAGGATAAAGATTGCCTAATTTGCAAGATTCAAAAAATCAAAGAGATACGATTTAGACTGAAGATCAGATTTGGAAAATCAAGAATCTGCCCGATTACTTGATTTTTAGAAGATTAGTTACCATTTTGAATTGAGTTAATTGAAATTATGGATTTTGTGAGACAATAAATAATATTTTTTAGATTATTTACCAAAATGGACTGACAGTTAAGATTGTGATGACATTTTAAATAATTTCATTTATTTAAAATGAGAGGAATATTAATTGGCAATTAAATAATTAAATTTAATTATTTAATTTAGCAGATAAGACTAAATAATTAAATATATAATCAATTTATTTAATTATGACAATTAGTGACATATAAAGTAAATAAATAAAATTTACTTATTTAATAATCAGGAAGAAATATATGACGAAGGGTAATTAAATAAATTAAGAAATTTATTTAATTAAGGGAAGACTTAAACAATTAATGACATATTTAATAAATAAATAAAATTTATTTATTTAATAATCATGAAGAATGCAAAGACATGAATTAATTAAATAATTATAAATTATTTAATTAATAGTCGAATGTGGACCGAAGACATAATTAAATGTATTAATTATGCTAGGACAAAAGTGGTAAAAATGAAGCTTGCATGCCTAGGTCATTTTTAAGTGTCTACAAGATTATCTTGGGATGAGACTTCACCCATGCATTGAATGGATATGTTGCAACAAAATTTTCCCACATGTTGTCATGAAAGGGATTGCCAAATAAGATTCGCATAGATCAAGAGCCATGCATGAAATTCATGATCACATAATACATAACACCACCAATGAAGTGTTGTTTGCTAAAACAAAATTGGGAAATTACTGCCGTTTTTCTTATCAAGAAGTAGTGTCATAGGAAGAACTACGCACAAAAGTATTCTTGGTGCAATGCAGTCCTCCAACCAACTTATTCCATGCACCTCATAGTACAAAAATGTTAGTGGAACCTGATGATGAAGAGCCTTATGAAGATGACAATTTAGGATTGCTACATGGTTTCCAAGATTTTATGGAGAAATGCATACACGATCAACTCAGCTTGGGTGTGAGAATGGACTTCCAAAAAATTTTACTTCCAAACTAGTGCAAAGTATACAATGCTTCCCACTCTAAGTTTGAATGTTGCATGTGCCAAATAGTAGTGGAACATTTTAAAGGATTAATTACTCTTTAGAAAGAAATTCCAGTAGGGTAGCCTTCCCTAAATCATACTGAATCAATGTATATTCCACAAGATCCTTCCATGTTCTAGACATTACGCTTTGATGGATCAAAGTCAAAGTAGGGAGTCGGTGTCAGGTTCAAGCTAATCAGCCCTATGGGTAAGACCTATTTTTCTACCCATAGACTCCAATTCTATTGTACCAATAATGTAGCAAAATATGAAGCTTAGTGTATGGTCTTTTGATGGCCTTAAGGAAAAATGTTAAAATGCTACAATTTTTCAGTGATTCAAAATTGGTGGTCAAACAAGTTAGGAAATTGTACTCATGTTACGATAGAAGATTGGAAAATTATATGCATAAGGTTTGGGATCTCTTAGAAGGTCTAGACACATTTAATATACAGTTGATCCCACACTCCTAGAATCAAATAGTTGATGCCTTGGCCCAAGCAGCTGACACTTTGCAACCACTCTCCTTGTCTACACTCAAGAAATTCATAGTTGAGTTGACATCCACCCCATCCATGCCAAAAAATGTCACTCACTTCTAGGTATTTAATGATGATAATCATATCCTTGAATCCATCACAAGCTCTGATGTGTTCACCACACAAATCATTGATGAGGTTGACCCAAAAGAAGTTGAATTAGATATAGGAGTTATTAACCTAAATTTACAAACACTATTCTCAGAGGTATGGTTCAGCTAGAGAAATTATTTGATCTAGATTAGATTAGGGACCAAGACCAAAAGTCAGAGAAGGATGCTATGAGCAACCAAAGTGACGCTCACAACCTCTGGACAACCAAGGAAGTCAATATATTTTATTGGAAAAGTGTGCACTGTAGAAGAAAGGAAAGGGATTGTGGATGCTTTACAGAAGTATCATGATATGGTTCCATGGAGCTATGAAGATCTAAAAATGTATGTCACCTCCATCATTACACATACCATCCATCTCAATCCAGATGTGCAATCATTTTGCCAGTAGTAGCACCCTATCAACACCTTGCTAGAACCAGCCATCTACAAAGAGGTGCAAAAATTACTTTAATCCAGAATAATCTTTCCAGTCAAACATTCCACGTGGGTGGCCAACTTGGTCCTTGTTAGAAAAAGAATGAAAAAATTAGGTTGTATGTAGACTTCTACAATCTGAATAGGGCTTCAAACAAGGACAATTATCTGGTGCCATCACTGGATGAAGTGTTGCAGATCGTTAATGGTTCAAAAATGATTTCCTTCCTCAACGGGTACTCTAGATACAATCAAGTGATGGTGCAGTACAAAGATCGCCACAAGACAACATTCACCACCAAGTGGGCGACCTTTGCTTACAGAAAAATGTCATTTGGCCTCATCAATGTTGGTGCTACTTTTCAAGGTGCCATGGACATTGCATTCAAAGATCTTATTGGGAAGTACATAATCATCTATATGGATGATTTAACTGTATTTTCAAAGAAATGGAGTGAACATGTCTCTAATTTATGCAAAGTTTTCCAAAGGTTTAGAGAATTAAGAGTCTCTCTCAATCCTAAAAAGTGCATCTTTGGAGTTATAGAAGGGAAATTGCTTGGGATTGTTATCTCAGAGTGAGGAATCTCCATTGACCCTAAGTGCATCCAATCTTTATTGACAATTTAGCTACCAGGTAGCAAGAAAGAACTCAAATCTTTCTTTGGAAAGATCAAATTTCTACAAAAGTTCATTATAGGCTTTGCTGAGATTGTCAAGCCACTCAACAACATGTTGAAACAAGATGGTAAGATCGAGTTGACTCTTGAAACAAAGCAATCCTTTGAATAAATTAAGCAAGCGATTGTTGAGGCACCAGTGCTAGTCAGTCTAGACTATTTGAAGCTCTTCTACATCTATTCATTTGCTTCAGATCACTCATGTGCCAACATTTTGACCTAAAAAGATAATGATGTAAATGAGCATCTTATCACCTTCATGAGTGCTCACTTGAAAGATGCTGAGCTGAGATAGCAAAATGTAGAAAAATTGGCATATGTACTTGTTAGAGGAGTGAAGAAGTTTTGGCACTACATCTTGCGAAATAAAGTGTTTTCCATAGTTCCTGATCCTGCAGTAAAGGCACTGCTTATGCAAAATGAGTTGGGAGAATGAAAGGAAATGTTGGTTAGATTGTTGCAAGAATATGACATGGAGATTCATCCCATGAAATTAGTAAGAGGACAAGAACTTACCCGAATGATAGTTGAAACAATAGCTAAAGCAAGGCCTAAGCTGACAGTGCAACAGTACTAGCTCAAGGATGTTTCCCTGGGGGAGTGGTACGAAGACATAGTCTATTATCTATTGAATCACAAGTGTCCACCCTACCTACAAGGATTTCAAAAGTGTTCCCTTAGGTTGAAGATTTGCAGCTATATGCTACAAGGATCCATTTTATATAAGAAGAATCATGAAGGTATCTACCTGAGATGTCTTGGCAAAGAAGAAGATCGATTCTTGAAGGAGTTTCAAGACAAATTAGGAATTGGCCATGGATTTGGTCCTTCTACCACACATCAAATATAAAGAGCATGATACTATTGGACAATTGTATTTAAGGATGCTCATAGCCATGTTTGTATGTTCCACATATGTCCGACTACCACAACTAGAGAGAAGAATGTTGCTATCCCTTTGCAACCGGTTGTGGAGGTGAGGACATTTGCATAATCAGGTCTCAACTTCATTGGTCTGGTAATCCCACCATCATTTGTAGTACATAGGTGCATTCTAACTACCTTTGATTATTGCACTAGATGGATAGAAGCCATTGCATGTAGGAAATGAACAACTAAGGTAGTTACAAATTTTCTTGATAGTTTTATTTTAAATCGTTTTGGTTGTCCTTATGAATTAGTGTGTGACCATGGCCCTGAATTTTCTTCACACAGGATTTCCAATTGGGCTTTTGTTTATGGAATTTCCCTCAAGTTCTCATCTAACTACTATCCCTAGGGTAATGGATTAGCAGAATCCACAAACAAGAATCTGATCACGATCATTAAAAAATTGCTTGATTAGAATCCCAAGGATTGGCACACCCAACTCTATTTTTCCCTTTGGGTAGATTGTACCTATCAAAAGGTTTCCCTTGGCGATTCCCCATTCCATCTTGTTTATGAATTAGAGCCCATATTTCCAATCCACCTAAAAATCCCCACCCTCTAGTTTATTCATGACTTTTATGAAGGAGGAGATCATAGAGAAGCTTCCCTAGCTGAATTGTTGCACTTAGAAGAAGTGTGTGACTAGGCAATAGAAAATGTCACCAAACACCAAGGCCTAGTTAAGAGATGGTTCAACCATCGAGCCAAAATCAAGGCCTTTAGAATTACAAATCTAGTTCTATGTTGGGATAAGGCCCATGAAAAGAAAGGGGGACATAATAAATTCGACAAGCTTTGGCTTGGCCCCTTTCAAATAGCTGAAATCTTGGGAGAATTCTTTCCATTTGAAAACCCTAACTGGTAAGGATGTCCCATTTCCTGTCAACAGGTAGTACCTGAAGCATTACTTCCAAGTCTGAGCTCTTTTAGAGCTATTCCTACAAATACTTGTACATAGGTTAGGGTAGTTTTGTTTTAGTTTTCTTTCATTTCGTTGTTTTGCGTCACCTCATTTTGCTTGTCTTTTAGATTTTCTATTTTGAAAAGGGTTTTGTTTGTTATTGTTGTGCTAGTCATGATCATTCAATGAATGGTTCACTTTGTTGTTTTCCCTTAGTGTTCTCTGGCTAAATATTCATTCTCAATTATTGGTCCCTAATAGCTACCTCAGAATGAATTTCCTATTTGAACTCTACTTTAGAACTTGATCCTTTGTTGAATCTTTTTACATTCATCTAAGATCCTACACCAAAACACATATTAATTACTTCTAAGGGGTTATATAGTAGTTGTTACATGATGACTTGGCAAGTGAAAAATCTTAAGTCTGCTCTAGTGATCAGTGTGGTTCTCAAACCCATCGTAGGCTTCAGTGCTTATGTGGTTGAGAAAAAAGGATAAATCTGAAAATAAATATCTAAAGAAAGAAAAGGAAAGGAAAATTTGAAATTAAGTAACTATATGGGTGTGCAGATAACTCTACTGGGGTTATGGATGCCTGGCCGGCAGTAGAGCAATATTCGTGGGGTCACAATGATAACTTCCCCGGGGCTATGGATGTTTGATTGGTAGTGGGCCAATGTCCAAGGTTACTTTTGGGGTCAAATGATTTATGTAGCTTGCTCAGTTTGATTGATCGATGTCTTTCGTAGTTTCTAAGGAAGGTAATGAATTCACCGTGTACACACTTTTCAGATGTTTCATAGGTTGACTCAACTAAGGACCCCATTCTCCCAGTTCACTTTTGGAAGTAAGCCCTCGGTCTATGAAACTAGAGATTCTAGGTTTTGAATGAATACCTATCCTTAGAATGATTGGGAGCATTCTCCAGCAAAGTCTCCATTTTTTGTGCCCTCAACACACATGCCCCATTCAGAATGGGGACCCCCTCTTTCCTTCACCTTGTTGGGTCACTTTTGGATTTTCCTCATTTCATGTGCCCCCATTTTGGTGTTCAAAATGGTCACTCAGTCCTAAAGAGTCATATTAAATTGTCCATGTTCTTTTCCCCCACAAATTTTAAGGTCTTTTGTCTTGATGGGTCCCTAGCTCTTGTTTTCCTTAATGTCTCAAAACTATCATCCATGGGGCTCGTCGGGCTGAGCTTGTTGGGTCTCCCCTCCCAAGTTTAAATTGCTTGTTTTTTGTTTCTAACATTCGTTCGCTAGTAGCCTTCCACCCGTTGGCTCCCAGAGCTTCTCTCGATGTCAACTTCTCATTGAACTTTCTTATTGCCATTCACTGATGACTTTCTGATTAACGAAATCCAAATCCCCTTGTGGTTGTTTTTGAAATTACCGCTCACCAACTTCATGGCCACTATACATGCATTAATTGGGAGGATTAAATGCACTTAAGGGTATAAATTAATGGATTTTACCTTTCATTGTCACTTTTTTAGTTCATTAGAGGAAGTTATAGCAATTTAGAGCCTTCTTCTATCACTGCAATTTCACCCAAGCATTTAATCACCATCTCCAAGCTATTGCTGCCAGCTAGGTCACTCACATTCATCGAGTCCTCAAGGTTAGTTCACTACCTGTGCCATGTGTTATTTTTTTCTTTGATTTCACACAAAACTAGTGGATACATGAATGAAAAACACACACATTAGATAGAGGAAGGTAAGGTTCCTAAAACCAATGTTCTTAAAACTTGATAAAATATTGAAATCACCCCCTAGGTAGCCATGGAACCTTGACCCCTTGGCATCATTATTTGACCAAGGAATTCATAATCTGTGGACCCACTGACCCAAAATGATGTTTCTTGTATGTGAGAATCAAATGACTTTCAAATGAAAATCCTTGCTGTCAGGTCCGCCATCATGGAATGCCTCCATTTCCACCATTTGAACTTGGAAAAACTCACCAAAACTGGGTCCATCCCAGTTGTCCAGGCCCACACCCGTGGGACTCCATCCCCAAGGTGTTGCTTGTGAGCCATCATTTTAAATGATATTTTGAGTCCAACCATCTGTCCTTCGGGCCCCACTCATTTGCTCATTGCATAACATTGAAATTGAAATAACCACAACTTAAGCGCCCTTCGGGTCCCAGTTCACGGACCTCCATCTGCGGGCCACAGTGGTAAGATAACTATCCTCATAGCTTTCTAGTGGCAACCTCTTGCTCTCCAAGTCCCAATCATCCCTCAACTGTGCAAGTGAAACAATAAAAACACAGGTGCTCCAACCTTCAGCGGGTCATTCCCGTTAGACTTCTGCCATTGGGACTCTATCTCATTTTGGCCATTGCGAATGGGATAACTGCCATCATCCTTCTACTTCTTAGGGCCAAATTCTCTCTTTACCAATAAACTTCACTAAGAAAAAATGAAGAAAACATAGAATCCAAGCTCTCTACTAGATCCACACCCTTAGATTTCCTTGAGTGTACTTTCGCTTGTTGTCTGTTGTTTCAAACGATAATCCACGAAAGGCTTTCCACCCCTTTTGACCCAAAATTCCAAAACGCTAAAATTATGTCGACTCAACTCTAGACTAGTGGGTCTTGCCTAGTGGAACTCCACCCCTAGGATGTTGTCTCACCAGAGTTGTTCGAAATGGCTAACCTAGATGACCAAGCTCCTCCCTGACTTTGACCTCCTAAAAGATGATCCAACTGCCTTCCAATCACCAAATGAACTTTTCCCACTTGCCAAAATGGCCTATTCTCCTTAGTGGACCCCACAATTTGACCAAGTCTTGGGGTAGCTGGAACCTTGTGGGATGCCCTACCTTGTTGGCCCTTCAAAACAACTATCTAGCTAGGGAAGTTCAACCCTTGGGGCCCAAAACATCCAAACTCACTTATGTGAACTATTGATGACAATTTGGGTTATATGTTAGATTCTTCAAATGCTATATTTGCCAATATAACTCCATTTGCATGGATTTGGCTAACATTTCATGCTTTGATGCTTGATTTTCCTCACCTCTCCTTTGTCTGCAAAATATATGGAATCAGGTGCAGGACCCTCGGGGGAACCACGAAGAAGGACAAAGGAAAGAAAATAGGTAAGGCACCCTGCAGAAAAGAAGACAAAGATGAGATGAAGTATTAATTCTAGGGGGATCCCCTAAGATCCAAGGTCACCATAGAGTGGAAGGAGGTCACTGACACAAATATTGGACACATAGACATTGATGAATTCAAGCAGAGAGTCCAAATCAAGGCTATGACAAAGAGTGCAAGGAAAATTAAAGGTAATAGAATAGCGAAGGTTGTGGGCTTCCCTCCTACTCTTGTCACCCTTGAACTAGTAATGGCTTGTAGGGAGGCATACCAACTAGAGGCCCAAATGATAGTGGATAGAGATGGAAATGTGTTAGTTGATATGTCTGCTAAAGTAATAACTAGAACCTTTCATATCCCTACCTTTGGGGAAATGGAAATACCAACCAAGGATGATGGCAAGGAAATTTTGAGTGACAACCCCCTTAAATGAAAGAAGCTTCTAAATCAACATTGGTTGAACGAGAAGAGGGGTAGTACTGCCAAGGTCCCCCAATAACTGTTTTGAAGTGATTTTTATGAAGATTACCATGATTTAGTAACATTGTTAAGAAAATTAATGGGCTTGCCAATGACTGCCTACTTCTAGGAGTGGATGATTTACTTCATTGAAGAGATTCTCCATGGAGAAGAAACCATGTTTTACTGGGGCGGGATAATCAGTGATTGCTTCCATGAGTAGTTTATTGCTATTAGGAAGACTTCCAGATTCTATATGACATCCTATTTGGCTTACTAGTTGGCCAAACGAAGGAAATATAGTGGCTTATTTAGAGCTTTGGATGAAGAACCTGGCAGGGAGCTAAAAGTTTATCACAGATACCCCTAGCTGCAATACATAAATTTCAAGAAGGATTATCGCAGGGTCAATGATGCTTTCATAGGTCATATCATCAGATTGCTTGAGGGTGACTTTGAGAGGTGAGTCTCCCATAGTGCCAACACTTTCTTGAAACTTAATTCCTTTTTCTTCATCCACTATCTGAGGTTCACATATATTCATGTAGAAGGCTCCTCAGAAAGACCAAACAAGCTGCCCTAGTACCCTAATGACCGAATAATACTATTTGACCTCTCCCAATAGCTACAACATGTGCACATTCTCTTGAGTAACAAACATATGGCAAGGATTCCTTATTCCTTCTCTATCGATCAAGGGATGTATGAACTCCATACCTCACAATGTGCACACAATTTAGAGAGGGCGTTGGCCGAATACCATTTGAGACTCCACAGTTCCCAACCAAAGATGGATCCCTATTGCCATATCAAGAAAATGCTTGGACCTGAATATGCCCATCTGCATAGCATTGAGGATTTATGGGCTAATTGTAAAGATGATAATGAGGTATGGATGAGGAATTATATGCAGATGATGACATGCTTTGTAAAGAAGGTCAATTAGTTCCTAGTACCTGACCAAGTGGAAGAGGATGACAACATGATCATGGATCCCTGGTATAATGTAGTTGTTACTTTTCCACTATGAATGATTGATTGGGATGAGCAAGAGGTCGATGAAATTGAAATTCTAACCAAGCTTGTCGAGGCTCACACAATAGAATGGATTGATGGGCAAGTTTCCTGATTGAAGCAACAAGGGGTCACTTTGACTTATGAAGGGCTCGAAAGTGAGCCAACTAGAACATATGGAAAGGTAGTTTCTTCTAAAATGGGAGAAAATTCAAAATCCCCTATAGTTACTGGGTCAAGGAAAAGGAATGACACTAATGAAGAAAAACCAAATCCAAAAGTATATGCAAGAAAGACCTCGGAAGGGGAATCTTCCAAGAGACATAAGAGTTTAGGAAAGTTTGCAAAAATCCCTATTATTCAAGAAGATTCACTCCATGAGGGATAGGAAATGGAGGTTGAGCAACCAAAATCTCCACCTACCACCTCCGCTACTGCTGCCCCTCCACCTACTTCTCAGGCCATGGTGGCTACTTCCCCACATTTAGTCGACATCTTAGTCCACCTTGCCTCTTCTTAACCTACTAGACAAGTCATAATGATTGACTCTTCTTCTACCACCACCTCTCCATGTTCTTCTACTTCCATGTCTCCAACCACATCTCTCTAATTAGTCACAAGAACAATGCCAATGCCTACACTCTAGCTTCCAAAAGCGTTCTCTTGGAATATGGAGAATGTTCCTATGGAGATTTTTGAAGTATTGATGAACCTATCTATTTAGGTTTCCTTGGCACAAATTCTTGTGAATATCCCCACCTCCACACCTCCAACTGAACCACTCAAAATGAAAGCCACAATGGAAATATTTGAGGAATTGGAGTGACGAGAGAAGAAAGCCACAAACAAATTAGAGGAAGAAGTGAACAAATACCATGAACATATAGAGAACTAGAATTTACAAATTGATGAGGTAGTTCATGAGGGAGAGGAAACATAATCATCTAAGGGTGATGAAGAAGAAGATGCCTGCACTAAATATATTTTAGAAACCTTCGATGCAAACCTAGAAGAATATCTTGCTTGATAGCTAAAGGATGTTGGAGAGGATGTGGAAATACCACCTCCCAAGGAAGAATAGGAGCCTAGTGATAAAATGGAAGAAGACACTAAACTTCTGACAAGGGAGCAAGAAGAAATCTCTAAATCATGTGAAGAAATTCCTTGCTTAGCAGAATAAGAAGAACAAGAAAAGAAAGAGCAAGATGTGCCACCCCGACACAAGAAAAAAGAAAGTAAAGAAGAAGACAAGCCTGAAGAAGACGTCGAGACCCAAAAAATCCTAGAAACATAACAACCTAAGGAATATATGCATGAAGAAGAAGAGGAAGAGAAGGATACTGAAGGGGAGGACAACCCCAATGAACACATAACCAAAAAATCCCCCATGAAACACATGTTGTTCATCCAAGAATTTGATGAAGAAGAAGGAGAAGACACAAGAACAGATCAAGAAGCTCCTAATGATAAAGAGATTGAAGTTAGAAGGGATGAGGAAGAAGGTGATCATGAATCACCCAAGAAAAAGTCTCACATGCTCGAGTGGTTGGAAAATCAATTATAAAAGAAGACTCCAACTTCCAGGGATCCAAAAACAAGGTTGGAGGCCATCTTGGCCCTAGTTCATATCAACACCAAAAAGGAGAAGAAGCCAAAAGTTAGATCCAAGTTGACAATGGATGCCTCTCCATCTAGAACCATGTAGGTAGCTATGTTGGTGGTGGGAGAAAAAGGAATAAGTTACAATGTCTCCACCATCAACTTGTGGAAAGTCACCAAAGAGCAATTTAAAGTAGATCACGTTCAGGAGTTCATTGCTACAGTGGTGCATTTGATATAGCAGGATAAGATCTCCAACAAAGAACTTAAGGCACAACTAGCTAAATTGAAAACCTATATTCAGCAATGGTCATCTACATAAGAGTTGCCTACCAAATCCTCAGTGCCACCACAACTACTATCCAAGGATAAAATCGACAAGCTAGAGAAAAGGAAGAACTAGACTAAAACCACAGAGGATTGGTTCCAACAAGTCCTATATGCTAGAAACATGCGCATCGGTCATGCTGTCAGGACAACAAATAAATTCTTGCAAGTCCTAAAATATCTTGAGGGCACGCGGAAGTTCTGCACTGACTTCCTAGGGATATATGAATCCACCTATCCTAAGATTTAGGTCATCCTCAAGCTTCCTCACAAAACATGGAAAGAAGACCTTGCATTCACAGAGGATGATCACTAGCTAATGGATATGTGGAAGCTAGATTTTGATCATAGAAAAGGGATATTGGAGAAGTACATTGCAAAGTGGAGCCAAAAATTGATTAAGCCAAGGACATAAGGGCCAATTGTATTGATTATTTGAAATTGACGATGGGCTACGATGTGCCAGCTATTGAGATTGATCTGAGAATGGTAAAGCCTTACTTCCATAAGAAGATGGAAGATGGAATGCCTGGAGAGCTCACCACAGATTTCATGAATTTTTCTACTCGGACCTTTGCCTAATCTAAAGAAGTCAAGGATAATACAACAAAGTATGATGAATATTGGGATACACTTATGGAACAATCCAAACAATGGAATTACCAAGTGATCTAATCTAATATAATGAAGATCAATAAAATTTAGGCATTAATCAACAAGTTAATAGAGTACGCCACTTTGAAGAAGCATGAAGGAAACCTGATCATTGAAGAGAAGCTCCTCACGGAATAGCTGCAACAAAGGAAATCAACAAAAGACAAAAATGCTATAGTGTTGTCACAGGAAGAAAAAATAGGGAAAAGGAAAGGAATGTATTTTAAATTGTAATATATTTGGGGGTAGGTGAAACCCTAATTTGTAGTGAATCTTGGCCACACAATGCAAATCAATCTTGGCCATTCATTTTTCTTTTTGAAAACTATAAAGAGGAGGTTTTCTCTCATTTTCAAGAGAGAGTTAAGTTGTTGTAAAGACATGCTATAGAAATTTTAATAGAAATACATTAACTTTGGTGTATTTCTTTGTTTCTTTGCATGTTTCATTATTCATCTCCCATAATTGTCTGATTTAGATAGATTTACTTTTCTTTTTTAGTTAGTTTTAGATTTCTTTGATAGATTAGTAAATGTTGTTCAATGGTTGTTCATATTTCTATTGTGTTGATTCCTTTCTTGTCCATACTTTTTGTTGTTTATTGATGGTAGATAGCCATGTAAAGTTAGTCTAGGAAAAAACTAAAATTTTCTCCAAACTTTTATCTTTTGTTTATCATGTTTATGGTGGATGAATGATAGAATATTTGTAGTCCTTAGAAGCTAGCACAAGTTTCATGATATTGTGAGTTTTCTGGTTAAGTGAAATTCTATTTTAAGGAAGTTGTCCATAGAAGAACCCTCCATGATCACTATTCATAGTTATTTTCAGATCCAGGAACCTCTCTTCTCTCCTACTCATTTCCTTTTTTTTAATAAGTGACATGTGCTAAGGTTCATTGCACATTGTAAAGCTAAATCTTAAGATAAAATTGGAATTCTGGATTGTTGTTCAAACTTGCAGCAAACTGCACTCTAACTTCCCATCTTAGGAACTCCATTTCAAGATTCATTTCGTATCCAACTCAAACAATGTAAGTATGCCCTATGATTACCAAAAAAATCACATCAAACATCAACTGTGAAACTCCATGCATGTCATGACCTGACACCCAAGAGACCTTGGGGTGGTAATTGGTAACTTGCTTGTGAAATTCTACCTTTCAAGAGAGGTAGTGCACCTATGCACTACCTGTGTTGAGAAAGTTATAAAACACCCACCAACAGTTACCAATTTCACCTAAAATTTACCATCTCTTGAATTCTTAGGAATAGATTAGAACTTCTAAACCCTTGTCCTTTTGCACATTTTTTTAAATCCTAAATCAAAAATCCCAAAAAGAAAGAGTACGTAATGTTAAATCCATCTAAGTCCTAAACTTGTGAAGAATTCTTTAACATAAGTCCCTTTGTGTATTACCAGCATATCAAAATTCCCATTGAGATTATCCACACAACAAGAGTTGAGAAAAGAAACCTTGGAGTCGCCATATGATCTTCTCGCAATCTTAGTATATGTGGTGATTTTTTTCAAGAGAGGATAGAGTCTCTTTGGAAAATTTATTTTGTATGTTTAGTGGATGATAAAACGTACACCAACATAGAATTGGTGCTAGAAGGAGGGATGAATGAGGAAAAAACAAATTTCTCTAGTTTTCATTCATTTTATGCTTGCCTCTCCTCCTAGCCACCAACATAGAATTAGTGCTAGAAGGAGCACCAGAAACAACAAGGAATTGGTTACAAGTTTAGGTAGTAGAAATGATGTAGTATGATGTTACCACATGAGTTTCCTTTTGACATACCTGTTGAACAACCAAAGAAAGGACTGATAGACATTATTGATCAGTTGTACTCACTAGATTGGAAGTCACAGACAGATTGCACTCAGTTTGGAAAAACAAGTTGTGTTCTTGCTAGAGAAGAAGAAAATGGAAAGTGAATTGAGGAAGCAATCCAAAGGGACTTGATAAGACAAAATATCGATTTTCTAAAACAATATTTTGAAGAAATAGAATGATTAGTCACCACAAGCTCATCCTAAAATTCAAGCTTTGCTAATAGGATGAAGAATGGTGCTCCTGAGAAACGTTCCTAATCTAGTCCAAGATCCTAATCCAGTACTACAACCAGACATGGGTTTCCATAATGAACAAGAAGACAACATCACTAAATTATTTAGCCTAGAGTGGAGATTGAAGCGAAACATCCCTAACTTGCTTCAAATGCGCTTTGTTCTTGAAGAAGAAGAAGAGAGAGCCCAACGTATTGAGTTTAATATTCAAAGAGATATGTTCATCCAAACATTTGAAGCCCTCCAACGACAACAAGCAAATCAACCAGCTCTTGAAGCAACCCCTGCACTACCTCAAAAAAGCTTGAAGGAAGATATGCTAGATCGAATCTGTTATTTTTCAGTAGATAAATTTTGAAGAGTTACTAGATCCACTCCAAGTTCTTTCAAAGAATTTGTAGTGTTATCGTCTAATAGAAATAGATAGAGAAAGAAATCTAAAGCATCACAGGAGGGAACGTCAAGTGCATTTGGTCCCCATGAAGAAGCACCAACTAGGAAGATCCTTTTGGTCTCCTCCAAAACCCACTGCCACATACCCCAGTTTCAAGTACTACTCAATTGAACAATCAACAACTTCTAGTAGCTCCACAACCAATAAAACTAGTTTAACTAGTTCAACTAGTCTAAGTAAATCAACCAAATGCCCCAATGGTGTGGTGTCTAGCTAATGCATCACCTATGATGTTTATCATCTATCATGACATGCCTAAGAACTTGAAGCATTTCTATTACAAGTTTCATAGTGGTGACCTAAACCACACCGCAGACGAGCATATTAAAATTTTCGAAGATCTCCTTTATAACAGAGATATCCAAGAAGAAGATGTTTCCTATAAGTTGCTCCCCAACATGTTCGATGAGGAGGCTTCTTACTGGTACATCCATTTGTCAGCTAACTACATTCACAATTGGCAACAAATGAAGACTTCTTTCTTAGAGAAGTTCAGGGCACCAATTTCCCTGACTGATTTGTATAGGAAATTTGTGGAAGTATAGAGGAAAGAACATGAACCAATTATCATGTTCCATAATAGATTCTACAGGGCCTATGAAAGGTTAAGAGATCCTTACAAGTTGTACAATGTAGCAGCAAAACCAATCTATTATGAAGCTTTGGAACGTCTTACCACCATGTTTGTAAAGTCAAATAATTTGGCCTCAACAAACTTAAAGGAAGCATATGCTACAACAATTATGACCAGTAATGGTCTAGGAGTAGTTATGGCTCCTGGTCCACTCAATTACTTAGGAAATGCAGCCACCCATAATCAAATTCAAGATATCAATCGAGCATTGGCTCAACATACACCTATGATGAATTTGATCCCTTCTATAAATAATCAATTGGTCCTTCACCCAGGAATGCCTATGTCCCAAGTGCCATCAGCACAACCAATATACCTTCAGAATGCAACAACTTCAAGCTGAACTAAAGATGAAAAGGATGAAATGAAAGAATTGATTGACCAAGTCAAGAAGGTGTCAACTGAGGTTACATATTTGAAAGGTTAGACTAGTCAAATAAAAAAAAATCAAAGGAGCTATCAGTCACCGCAAGGGAATTACCAAGGTCAAGGTCACTCTAGATACCAAAGAGATAATCAAAATTACCAAAGGGACAATCAAGGTTTCTGGAATAATAATTCAGGGTTAAAAAAGAAGACATGGAACACTGGGCTTAACAATGGTACTATATTGTCACCCTTGGATAATCTACCCGCTAAGAATTGTCTCACAGAAAAGGTGTTCCTAGACGAAGCAACATTATCAAGATGGTGCAGACTGCATAACATAGATCAACATTCTAAGTTACATTTCTATGAATTCCAACTAGCCGCAGATAATTTCAGGAGCGAGAGAAGGAATTTAGAGGCAAAAGATCCTTTGATAATTGGATATGAATTAGTTCTTGCACCAATTTATGATCAAGCCTTCATGATTGAGAGTGTCAAACTTTCACCCCAATAGTACCCATAGTACCATCCTAATCAAAGATTCCCACTCGCATCTGCAAATCGCCCATTGGAGGCACCACAATATCAAGATGGACCAAAAACTCAAGACCCATCAAGCTAGCTAGCTACAATAAATTTTTATAGTTTCCCTCCACTGTATAATAATGTATTGGTGGAAGGAACCAAAGAAGTGCTTCAGCAGGCATCTGGAAACCCATTCAGGATATATAAAAGGAATACTCACCAAAATAAACCCTTGACTACATCTATTCCTCCAAACAATTTCTAGACTCCACCAAATCCAAATGCTACCAATGTGACATCTCTTCCCAGGGGTTCACTAGAATATCACCAACATAACGTCTAGCCAAATGGAACGAGACAAGCTACTATTCCACAAGTGGAACAAATGAGACAAGTGAGCCTTCAAGTGGAGCAGGCTCAGGTGCAGACAAAATATCAAACTAGAGAAGAACTAAAGAGGTTAAGTTCATATGTATTGGAAGAGTTAAAAAGGATGAAGGTCAGATTACCTCTAATTGAGTTGATGAGAATCCATGAGATTCAGGAAATGTTGCTAGGTAGTATTATTGAAGTTGTCTCTCCAAGAAACACCTCACAGAATGTTCCAAATAGAGGAGTACCCAATGGTATAGAAAATACAAATATTGTTGAGTTAGAAGTGCCAAGCTACATATTTGATGCTTCACAACAATCTCCTAATGTTGCAGGAATGGTCCAAACATTGTCTAAAAATTCAAATCATAGAGACATGTCACCAAAAGAAGTTCTTATGGACACAAAAATATTTCAAGAAGAAGTCTTGACAAGTGAGCAACCATAGACCCCACCGAAGAAAGAAATTGTCCTGAGAGCACAAAAGGAAAAGAACCAAGATATGAACAATCAGGAAAAACACTTGGTAGTATTTTACCAGGGAAAGAGATTAGCCAACCCCATTTTTGTTGTTAGTCTAAATATTTAGCAAAATGTTACACAATTACCTAGTAGATTTTGGTGCTTCAAGCAATGTGATGCCACTAGCTGACTGCCACATATTAGGACTTGTGCCTGCAAGAACCAATAATAAAGTCACCCAGTTACATAAGAAAAAAGTCCTAGTTATGGGAGAATTAAATAATATTCACATGCAATTAGTGGCGGACCCAAGAATACAAAGTTGTATCGACATTTCAATTGTGGATATTCCTGATGGGTACAACATGCTTTTGAGTAGATATTGGTCAAGGAGGCTAGATGGATATATTTTGACATACTTTTCTCACATGTGGCTACAATGGAAAGAAGTCTTGAACCAAATAAGGGTTGACAACACACCGAGGCTCAAGCTGATGATTACTCAATATGGAGAGAACAATGAAATATTGTTTCTAGAGACAGACTTAGGCTCTTATAGGCCTAGAGTGATCAAAGTTCTCATGTTGCATGGATCAATTCAAGAAAGAAAATGGATGAATGATTCCATAGATGCACTAATTGGAAAGGGGGAAAGCTCCTAGGATAATAATGAAGGAATGTTTGAAAATTTTAGAAACTTTGTCTAGAAAAGTGTTCAAATGAAGGAAAAATTGTACAAAAACATACATATTCAAGATCTATTATTTCTGAATTGCTGTCGAATCCACAACACGGATCATTTTGAATTCATATGTAAGATGTGCTATAAAGCCATAGAAGAGGTACAAAAAATAATTCCACAAAAATTGGGCCTTTCAAACCATTCAGAGGTCAATCACATAAATGGCTCTACCTCAGTAAGGATATAAGAGATAGAATTTGAGCAAGATCCACAAGAAGGAAACACAAATCCATAGACTCCATAGACCCTGCAATAAGAACATGTTTGAATCCTAAGGTTTGATGGATCATAATCAAAGAAAGGAGCTAGACTTGGTTTCAAGTTAATCAATCCAAAAGGAGAAGCATACCTTACAACTCACATACTAGAATTCCCTTGCATGAATAATGTAGTAGAATATGAGTCATTGATTCATGGGTTACTACTAGCACTGACAAAAGGAACAAAAGTATTGCATGCTCTTGGAGATTTAGAGATAGTCATGAGGAAGTTGAGGAAGTAGTATTTCTACCATGATAAGAGATTAGATCATTACCGCAATAGAGTGTGGGATCTTATTGAGAGCTTTGATGCTTTCAATATTCGATCTGTGAACCGATCAAACAATCAAGTAGCAAATTCCTTGGCGCAAGCAACCAGTTCACTAGAGCCACTAGCTATGGATGGTATAAGTTAGTTCATAGTGGAGCTATCATCAATACCATTAATTCTAGATAATATCATGAATTTCCAAGTTTTTGAAGATGATGACCACATTCTTGAGTTCTTAACAAGCTCAGATGTTTTTGCAACATAGGTTATTGATGAAGATGAGACACAAAGAGAAGTTGAATTTGATGATGATGGCATCATGAATTAAAATAAAAACACCATTCCAAGGGGGATCATACAATTGGAAAGATTATTTGACCAAGATCAAATTGATCAAGTGAAGAGTCAAAGGATCGAAGGTGAATATTATGAAAAGGTGAATCTAGGATCTGATGATGAGGTCAAGAATGTATGCATAGGTAAAACCTACACTTTTGAGGAAAAGGTTGAGATAATTCAGAGCATCAAGGAGTTTCTTGATGTCATAGCATGAAGCTATGAAGATTTAAGGATTTATGATACTTCCATCATCGCACATACAATTCTAGTCAAGCCAGGAAGTAAGTTGTGTCGACAGCGTGAGAGACAGGTCAACCCACTATTGGAACCACTTATTCATCAGGAGGTCAAGAAATCTTTATCAACAAGTATCATATTCCCAGTGTGCTACTCAATGTGGGTCACCAATCTAGTCCCAGTTTGAAAGAAAAATAGAGAAATAAGGCTATGTGTGGATTTCTATAACTTGAATAGGGCCTCTTGAAAAGATAATTATCTTTTACCATCACTCGATGAAGTCCTACAAATTGTCAATGGTTCACAAATGATTTCCTTTTTGGATGGATATTCTAAGTACAACCAGGTCCTTCTGGAATATGAAGATAGACTACTAGGTCCTTCTGGAATATGAAGATAGACTAAAAATAAAGTTCACAATAAAATGGGGAACCTTTTCCTACAAAATAATGCCCTTTGGGTTAATTAATGCAGGGCCCACATTTTAGAGGTCCATGGACATCGCCTTCAAATATTTAATTGGAAATTTTATAATTATCTATATGGATGATCTAATAGTGTTTTTGAAGAAAAGAGAAGACCACATAGAAGACTTGAGGAAGGTATTCCAAATATGTCAGAGGTATGACATTTCCTTAAATCAAAAGAAGTGCATATTCAAGGTCACCAAAGGGAAATTATTGGGTCACTTGGTCACTGAGTGAGGAATACTAATTGATCCTGAATGCATAGAGGCGGTCTTAAGAATCCATTTGCCTACTAGCGAAAAGGAATTGAGATATTTCTTTGGAAAGATTAATTTTCTTAGAAAATTTATCACCGATTTTGCCAAGATAGTAAATCCTTTAAATGAGATGTTAAAAAAGGATTCCAAGATAGAGTGGACACCACAAAAAAAGAATGTATTTGAAGAAATCAAGTAGGCCATAGCTGATGCTCCTATCTTGGTTAGCCTAGATTATACAAAGCCTTTTTACTTATACTCCTCAGCATCAAAGAATTCTTGTGCTGCACTGATTACTCAGTGAAAAAAAGAGAGATATGAGCATCCCATAGATTTCATGAGCTCACCTTTTAAGGATGTAGAATTGAGGTACCTCAATATTGAAAAGTACGCCTTTGCATTAGTTAAGGCCATCAAAAAATTCACACACTATATCTTGAGGAGTAAAGTTTTTTCTATCATTCTTGATGCAGTTGTCAAAATTCTCTTAATGGAAAATGAGCTAGGAGAGAGAAGAGGAATGTGGGTCACCACTATCGAAGAATATGATATTGAGTTACAACCAATGAAGCTAGTTCATGGGCAAGATTTAGCTCAAACAATGGTCATTGAAGGGACCAACCTAGTACAACAAACATATGTATTGACTGACACCCCCTAGAGGAGTGGTATTATGACATCATTGCATATCTGATATATCACAAATATCCCACACAGATGAATCCAACACAAAAGAGAGCCTTCAGGATCAAGTGCCAATGCTATATGCTTCAAGGATTAGTACTTTATAGAAGGAATCACAAAGGAATCTACCTAATCTATGTGGGAAATGATGAAGCTAAGAGAATAATGGAACATTTCCACTCTAAGTTCAGGATAGGTCATGGAGGAAGTTAGGCCACAACTAATCAAATTTTAAGAGCAGGGTACTATTGGCCCTCTATTTTCAAAGATGTATATGAGCATGTCAAAGCCTATCACAGCTACTAGATTACTGCAAGCTACAAAAAGAATCATGTTATGCCACTACAACCAATCACGGAAGTGAAACCATTCATGATGTGGGGACTTGATTTCATTGGCATGATAAATCCACCGTCTTCAACATAGCATAGATATATTTTGATTGCAATTGATTGTTGTACCAGATGGTCTTAAGCACAATCATTGAAGAATTACATGAAAGATGTAGTCAATAAGTTCTTGGAAGAGAATATCATTACTAGATTCAGTTGTCCCAAGGATTTGGTTTGTGACAATGGTTCTACTTTCACTCCCTTGAATTTTTCCAACTGGGCATTCGACTATGGGATCACTTTTAAATTTTCCTCAAACTATTACCCCTAGGGTAATGGGCTGGTAGAGTCCATGAACAAGAATTTGCTTAATGAAATCAAGAAGTTATTGGATCAAAATCTAAAAGATTGGCTTTCTCAACTTAGGTTTTCTCTATGGACAGACAGAACAAGAGCCAAGAAGTCATTGGGAATATCTCCATGTCACTTAGTTTATGGGAAAGACCCTATCTTTCCCATCCAACTAAGGAGCCCAACACTAAGATTCATGCAAGAGTACCTAGACCCAGAAGACAGAGTCCAAATTCATCTTTCACAGCTCTTATTACTAGAAGAACAAAGAGATCAAGCTCTCAAGAATTTTGCAAAACATCAAGGGGTTGTTAAACGACGGTTTGATAGACATGTAATGGAAAAGTCCTTCAAAATATTTTACCTAGTCCTTTATTGCGATAAAGCTCACGAACATAGAGGGGATCATGATAAATTTGATAACTTGTGGAAAGGACCATATCAAGTTGCCAAGATATTGTGAGAGAGTGCATTTAGATTGAGAAATTTGACAAGGGAAGACATCTTGTTTCTTGTTAATAGGTAGTTTTTGAAACACTATTTCCAACCCTAAGTTCCTTGATGGGACTTATCTATACATAGTTAGATTAGTTTCTTTTTGGGTCTTGGTTTGTTTCTAGATTAGACTACTTGGCGTAGTTTAGTTGCTTTTGTTTTGTTAGTTTTATTTGTTTTCTTAGATTAGTTTTTTTTCTTAGATTAGTTTTCTTTCTTTATTTTAGTTTGCTTTCATTTGCCTAGGTTTAGTTCTCTTGGATTAGTTTTGAATAAGGAGGGTTTCCCATTTTGTGAAAAGGTGGTGTTGCTTACACACACACTCTGGATTGACCTTGCCAAGGTATGTTAGGATTATTCCTCAGATAAATATTTGTGGAAAATCTTTGAATCCTAGATTAATTGTTTCTAAAGTATCTTAAGGTTAAGTTTAGTACTTGATTGGAATGGAAATCATCTATTGTGTCTTGACATTGAATCTTACAATTATTACATCTTACACACTTAATGAGTTCTATGAGTCATTATGATATCCTAAGTGAATTTATTGGATAAACAAAAAAGAATAATCAAAAGTCTTACTTCAGTGTCACTATAATTCTCAAACCGATGTGACCTTCATTGCTTATAGCACAAAGTTAGAAATATGTTAAAAGAAAAGAACATCGAAATGAACTAAAAGAAAATAATGAAAAATAAAAACTCTTGGCTTTTGGGTGTGCGGATATCTCTACAAGTGTACAAGAGAATCAAAATAATAATAAATCACTAGAAGTAGAGAAATCTCTGTGAGATTATAGAGATAACTTAGTTGGGGCTATGCATGTTCACTAGCAGCGAGGCTCTATCCAAGGATGCTTTTGGAGTTAAGGAAAAAACACACAAGAATTCCATGATGGAACTAAAGAGTTATATTGGTCTTACGAGATGGAAATAAACATATTTTCACACACTCATAGTTGAAGGATAAAGGGTCTTGATATATTTTAGGATTTATCTTTCCTTTTGAGTACTCTTCTTAGTCAAGGGGTAAGTTATAATTAATTTGAGATTCTGGATTTGAAGTGGGTACTAACTTTGGAACATTCAAGAACATTCCCCATGTGGAGTTGTGAGATGTTGTGACCTTTTTACACATCGTCCCATAGCAAATGGGGACCCCCGATAGTTTTCTTTTCTAGGGTTTTGAAGTAGCATAACAATTTCATGACGTCATTTCTTTGAGAGTTTCAAGTTAGAGTTTTGAGTGATCACCTGAGCCAAGTGGAGAATTTGAGCCCTAAATAGTGCCTAAACATCATGGAAGTGCTCAGAAGGTTTGAAATATGAGGATCACCTATGCTTTGAGTCAATTCTCACACTTCCCATTTTTTAGGGATTCTTCTTTTTTGCTTTTTTTCCTTTTTCATTTTTGTACCAATCCAAGACTCCTATTTTTTATGGATTTTTCCTTATCTATTTTTAGAAATTCAACGTAGGTTTTAGGTCTCATGGATCATGGAGTCAACATTTCCATCTTTAGAAAAAAAAATTCAAGCCTCTAGAAGTAAAAATCAAGAAAATCAAGCAAAAACCAAGTAAAAAGCAAGAAAAATCATGAAAATCAAAAGAAAATCATATGGTTTGATGATCCAGAAGGAGACAAGCCTGAAATTCATGGAAAATTCACCCAAGGATAATGTTTGAAGACCATCTCAAAGTCTTCCTAAAGTATGGAAAGGAAAGTATGAAGTCTGCCATGCCTTGGAAAGAACACTCCAAAATTCCCCCAAGGATAATCGTTGAAGAGCTTCTAAGTCCGCCTTAGATATGGAAAGACCATCTTAAAGTCCACCATGACAAAATGAGGAATGGAAAGGCACTAGGTAAGTTCACCATACCTTGGAAAGAACACTCCAAAGTCCACCCAAGCCTTGGATAAGGAAATGGCAAGACCTAGAGGAAGTTTGCCCACCTCTTGGCATAAGCAACATGAAGTCTGCCACAAGCGAGATAAGGAATTCCAATACGTTCAAAAATTCTACCCTTACCTTTTGGAAAAGAAGTTCCAAAGTCTACCCCACCTTACAAGCAACATGGAAAAACATTTATAAAGTCTGCCATGCCTTGGAAAGAACCTTACCAAGTTTTCCTAGGCATTGAGGAACTTTTGGAAAAACATTCATGAAGTCCGCCATGAGGAGAATACCAAGAAAAATCCAAAGTCCAACTTAGCAAAGATAAGACGTCCAAGCACATGGTAAAGTTGGACTTATTTCAAAGAAGGATGTCCAAAGGAGAGTAAAGTCTACCCTAGGCCAAGGAGAAAAAATTGCTCAAGTGTTGATGAAGTTTGCCTAGGGGAGAGATGGTTAAATGACATAAAAGACTCAAAGTTTACTCCCCCGAAGCATGTTAAAAGTTTCTAAGGAATGGAGAGAAACGTGAATGGTAAAGAATCCTCCAAGTCCGCCCTGGCTAAAGGAGAGGAAGAAAACAACATGAATAAATAATTTCTTAGCCATGGCTAAATTAAATAGCCAAAATTAAATGGGTTGGAAGATATTTAAAGAGGTTGAAAATTTAATACTTTGAATATTTTATATTTCCAACACTTAGGGAAAAAAATTCTTTGTGCCTAGAGGAAAATGGAAAATGACACGAGAAAGATCAAATTTTCCTTAGACAAAATATTTTTTTTGCCAAGAGTAAAAGATTTAAAGGGTTGGAGAAATTGAATTTAATACATTGAACATTTAATATTTTCCAATGTTTGAAATAAAGATTCAACACATAGGCAAATTTTTGAGCTCAGAGAAAGAAAGAAAATATAAAGATTTTTGTTGAGGGTGGCTCTTGAATAAAATTTAGAAGGTTGCCTTGAAGATTTTTGAAGAAACTGGAAAGTTTCCATAATAAAGAGAAGAAAACAAGTCTAAATTTGATGAACTCAAGAGAAAAGATGAAATTGCTAAAATAAATTGAACTTCTCAACCTTATAATGAGTTTCAACAACTCATTCTTCTCAAGTTCGATTGAGAAGAAGTTAAGCTCTCTCAAAATTGCAAGAGATAAAATTTTGAAGGAAGAATATTCAAAGCAAAGTAGATTTTTCTCAGTGGAGGATTAAATTATTAAATTGGAGGACATGATTTTAGAAAGAAATAAATTTGAATTCTTGGCTAAAAGGCACATTTCCCAGCAAAAAGGCATGATCTTTTCTTGAATTTTTTAGTAAATTTTTAGAAGTTGAACTCAATTCATAGCCAGAGGATACTTTCAAAGGTTTAAAGTTTGGTTGGATAAATTCTTCTATTCTTCTTCCATCTTATTCACTCTAGTAAAGGATTTAACCATGTTCACCCATTTTCAACTTGCCTTTTCATAGAAATTGTTTTTTTTTTAACAAGCTGAAAGTTAAAACTTTTGAATAAAGGCCCAAAAATAACTAGATTTAAAATTCTCCACACTAATGATAATTATTTTTATTTATTGTAGGTTAATGACCACCTAGGGAGAACCGTCAACAAAGGCATAGATGAAGTTTTCCATCAAAGGATCATAGCTAGAGTATACAATTAATTCTAAGTGGAAAAATATTACCAACACTAATCTCAGGCATGTGGACTTCACAAAATTCAAAAAGAGAATGTATGGATTAGATGGACTCCTGCCGATGGCTATCGATCAAAGAATGATGTGGAATAGCATTATCCGAGTAGCGAGTTTTTTACTAGTAGTAGAATGTGTTGAAATAATGGTGGAGTGTGCCATCCATTATGATGCACAAGAGAGGTAGATTATTGAACCTTAAGGAAGGATATTAGCTCATCTTGTAGAATTGGAAATCTAAGAAGCATTTGGAAGCCCGACATACCACCGGACTTTGTACAAGACTAAAGAGGATGCCATAAATTTATATGAAAACCACTTTGAACTTTGTGCCACAAACATTAATAAGTCATGGCTAGAAAAATTGAGGGCCTCTTCCAAGAAAATTCCCAAGAAGATACTTCATATAGACTTCAAGGAGTACTATGGGGACATTACTTTATTGTTAAACAAAATAGCTGGCAACCCTCTAGGTGTTCCATTTGAGATGTGGATGTACTATTTCATTGATGAAATCACCTAAGGTGTTAGGATGTTCAACTGGTCCCAAATGATTAGCGATAATCTCCATGAGAAGCTAATCAATCTAGAAAGGATAAAATAATTCCATATGATCTCTATTTGTTGGATATGACTTATAGATATTCAAGACTAGTATGCAAAGGCATGGTAGCAAATGGTGAGAACGAATTTAAGTCATATGATTGTTACCCACAGCTACAGCTCAGAGAGAAATCTCACTTCAAAAAAGAAAATGATGATTTTCTCATGTACATCACCAAAATACTCCAAGGAGGAACTCATTGGAGGCTAACTCATGAAGCCAAAAGCCTAATCAACAAATATGGATCTTGGTTTATCTAGTTTCCAAGATTCACATACATAATGATTCAGGGATTCCCTAGAAGTCCTTACCGACTTCCAATTTATCCTACCAATAGGATGATCTTGCTAGAGGTCCTTAGATAGCTGGAGACCAAGCAAAACATCTAAAGGCCAAAGCAAAAGGAAACTCACTTTCCCATTCTTCATTAGGAACACGTTGGAGTCTTTTCCATCAGCACAAGTAGCTAAAAGTGCCAGGTTTGAGATACAATGGTATCCATACACAACTTACCAGTCTAGGGCCAACTTTGACCCTCGTAACCACATTCAAACCATGGATGGAAAAATGTATAAACATAAAGTAGTCCTAGAGGATTTCTAGGTGAATGCTGTAGACGCGTATGAAATAAGGAAAAGGTTATGGTCCAGGTTGTCGATGAATTTGATAAGAGTGACCAAAATTTTCCAAGTGCCTAATTAGTTGGAAGATGATGGAGAGTATGTCCAACCATACTTTAATGAGAGTTTACCACTTCTTGTAGTGAAGTGATCAGAGCCTAAGCTTGCAAATTTAACCAAATTAATGAGATCAATGATCAATTATACTCAATGGTTGGTTGACCAGTAGGTCTAGGAGTTAAGATGGAAAATAATAATGCTCACTTATGACTTGCTGAGTGAGGAAAAATTGTACTCCTTGAAGGCAAGCACATCCCAAAGTGTCAAGTTGATTTAAATTAATCTCCAATAAGAGGAAATAAGTAGCTACAAACAAAAAACCTAGCTAAAAGAAACAAAGGGTGGAGCCATCTCATTCTATTGTATCAAGAAATATTTATGAGATAGTAGCCACTGCAGATGATTCATTGACCGATATGATGATTCCTTCTCTAATTCATCAGGGTAATGTAACTAAGGGTAAATTTCTAAGGATTAGATTCAATAAATTGAAAGAATAATAAACCCAAAGAGATAATGAAGTGCAAAGGAAAATAAATGAAAACAGAGAAAATAGAACAATCTCACCCAATGTCTTCAATCTCCATGGCTGATCTCCATTACACCTTCTAACATGTTGATTTGTATTGCCCTCAGATCAAGTGTGTGAGCAATCTTGACTATGTCATTGTCCTAAACAAGCTTTGAAGGATTTGAATCTTAAATTCCTATTCCTATGACAATATGATAAATGAAAATAATAACTATCAATGCTAAATGACTATAATGCCTATGTTAATGAAGTGGTCCCAAATTCTGAGCAAAATTGTCATTTTATAAAACACCCAATTTTAAATGGACGGACGAGATTGACTCTTGACAGAAACCTAAAATTAGAGGATGAGATTTCATTTGATAATCCCTAATCAAGGTTAGGGTAAAATCCTTAAGTGAGCGGTCAAGATGTCATAGGAGAAAATAAGATCGGCAGTGGAGAAAAGAGGAGATAATTAATTTTGAAAATAAAGATTTTCAAAATTGAGAAGATAAAGATAGTTTGCTTTGTGAGATTAATAAAAGATGGACTGAAAAGCAAATGTGATAAAATCAAGAACTTGCTTGCTTTATTTGATTTTTGGAAGAAAGCTACCAATCAACTCAAAATATGGATTTTGTGAGACAAATAAATAATATTTTTTAGATTATTTACCAAAATGGAATGTTAGTTAAGATTGTGATGACATTTTAAATAATTTCATTTATTTAAAATGAGAGGAATATTAATTTTGTCAATTTAAATAATTAAAGATAATTATTTAATTTAGAAGATATGATTAAAAATTAAATAAATTAATGAATTCATTTAATTATGACAGTTAGTGACATATTAAATAAATAAATAAGATTTATTTACTTAATAATCAAGAATAAATAAATGACGAAGGGTAATTAAATAAATTAAGAAATTTATTTAATTAAGGGAAGACTTAAACAATTAATGACATATTTAACAAATAAATAAGATTTATTTATTTAATAATAATGAAGAATAAATGGACAAGTTCCATATGCTATCAAAGTGAGGATGTCTACTCTGAAAACTCTAAAAATTCCTGCATCTGCTCCAACTGCTGGCGTGCATCACTCTGCGAATGGCCTTGGCGAAGGTGACTTTAAGGAGGCGATGCTGGAAAAAGTGTTAGCCATTTCTAGCTCTTTCCTAGATGCAACCATGTGTAAACAGGGGTGTGATGGTGAAGACATTTCTGTGCAAAACCCTAAGTCTCCATTGGCAGAAATGCTGAGTCTGAAAGATGGTAGTGTTGGTTTTGTCAAGCATGCAATGGCTGGTGTGATGGATTCGTGCCATGATGACGGTAGTTGCAGGCGGAAAAGCTTTGTTGATGCCCTTGCCGCCCACCATTCTTTGCATAAGGGTCCTCATGGGCCGGGTTTCTCCCTAGGCACACAGTCCATTGGCACATCCCCTAACAAGTGAGAATCAGAGCATCTTAGGCTCCACAGTGGGGCTTCCTTGCGTCCTCCATTTGCCGTGTGACAAGCTTCTACTCCTGAGATGAATTTAGAAAGCCTTGTTTGTGACAGAGAAGACTACTTCCAAGATCACACACTGATCTGCAGATTTACCAAGTTCTAGCCTAAACCATGTGACCTCCATTCTTGGATTGAAGCAAACTGGAAGGAATACCTAGAAGACGAAATCAACATTTACCCATGTGCAAAAGGGTTTTTTATCCTAGAATTTGAATCTATGGATGATAAGGAAAGGTGCTAAAAATAGGGCCCTGGTTCTTTCAAGGGGATTTTTTGTACATGAAACCTTGGTCTCCTTCATTTGATCCACGTACAAAGTCTTTTTCATCTGCATTTTTATGGGTCCGTTTACCTTACCTCCCATTATAGTTTTGGGAAATTGACTGTCTGAAAGCAATTGGCAATAGCCTGGGGAAATACTATGGTCTCTCAAATGAAACAGTTAACTATGAAAATTTGACTTTTTCTCACTTATGTGTAGAAATGGATGTTTCAAATGGCCTCTCAACAAAAATATTTCTCAAAGTTGGAAAAAGAATTTGGCGCCAACTGATAGATTATGAAAAGATTGCATTCAGATGTCGAATTTTCTTTGCTATAGAACATGCTACTACACAATGCAGTAAAAAATGTTTTGGGGAGAATACCAATGCTGCCCCAAACAATAACCCCTCATGGTGGGTTGGGGCTGAATCCAAACATTATGATGTTTCACCTTTTGTAAAGAATGCTAGTGCCTCCACTCCCTCATTGCAAGAAACTACTCCAGCTCTTGTCCCTTCCCACTCGGCTATGGAAGAATGCAATGTTTAGGTGACTGCACCTGATTCAAAACAAGACGTTGCTTCCAGTTCTTTTCCCTCTTTGGTGGTCTCCAACTCTGTCTCTTCTTCACCTTCGGTGGCTACTACCGTGGATTGTAAAATTGGCTCTTCCTTGTTGCCAGTTTCATGCGTGGGCCAACATCCTTCATCGGTTGACCATTAGGCTTGGACGAAGGTGAAGAAAAAGAAAACTCCACCTTCAAAACAAAAACATCCAATGTCACTAAGATCCTCAAGGAAAGAAGGAATTCTAGAGGTATAATTTGTGGTCACACCCATTTTCGAGTTGTTGCATGCTCTATTAGGTAAAATTATATTTGTGTTGGTGCACCCCTAGTGGTTAGGGAATGCATTTTTTTTATTGTATTTTTTGGGAGCTGTCCCCCTTGACAACACTTACCTATAAAAAAAATAAATGAAGAATAAATGGACATGAATTAATTAAATAATTATGAATTATTTAATTAAATAGTTGAATGTGAACTGAGGACATAATTAAATGTCATAATTATGCTAGGACGAAAGTTGTAAAAATAGAGCTTGTAGGCCTCGCTCATTTTTAGGTGTCTACATTTTCCCTTCTTTGTCATAATGTAGCATGTCTCATTGTGACAAAGAAAATAAGTCAAAGCCATGCCGCAGTGAAGGTAAAGGTTATCAATGCCCCCTCAGGAAATTTTTCAAATTTTGAGTCGGCGGCAAAAAAATTTGGAAAGAGTCCCGATAAGTGAATTCGGTTACTAGAAAAACAATGGCGCAGTCGGTTTTGGATTTTGACATGTTTAAGATAGTCTACGGGGTAGTCAAACGTGGTCAAGTGAGCCTCTAATAGTAACTTACTGGAGAAAATGTCATATTGACCTTATAAATAGGTTGACAAAGGGGTAAAAGTCAATTCATTTTCACTATTTACCTTGCAAATTTCAAGAGCTCAGAGTGAAAAGGAGTGCAACAAGGATGGTGATTCCAGTCACAGAGCATCGCAAGGAGATCGTGCAGACATTCTGATGGCCAGAGGGCTCAGAGCCAATGGTATGTACCCCTGTCCCACTTTGTAATTTTTTCATTTTCCATGTCATAATTAGGTTTATAGGGAAAATAATGAATGCACCGCAACGCATATGCGTTCGCGTTCAACGCATTCGCCTTCATGTTTGATGCATATGATGCGTCGCGACGCAAGTGCGAAAGGAAATTAAGGTAGAATGGTGGTTTTTGCCGCATTTGTCAATTCTTGCGATGCATTCGACCCTTCGAGTCTTATTTGAATGTTTGAATGTTGCAATCATCCATTTGCAATGCATTCGCTTGTTTGGTCGATGCAATTGTTACTATGCAACACATTCGCTTTTCTATGACGCAAGTGTCAAATTTCACGATGCAAGCGTGAACATGCGACAAATTTGACAAATCAAACAATGCATTTGTGGTTTTGGACCGTATTTGATGTACGAAATGACACAATTAACGTTTTGAGATGCAATTTCCCTAATGCGACGCATTTTCCTTTAACCTTGACCAGAGTTGATTTTGAAGCTAGTGCAACTTTAAACGCTTTTAATAATACTGAGAGTTTGTGCAAAAGGTACTGATGACTTGTTTGGCTTTTGTAGAGGTAGCTTGCCCTGATTTACACACGAGAGAGCAGACCGATGACATTTCGATTCGCTGACCAGCTGAGCCCACGAGAGCGATGATGATTGATGCGACTGAGATTATTCTATGTTGCTTACATGCCCGCCATTTGGGCGAACAGGGGATTACTGATTGTGCTGTGTGAGCGGTGGAATTTGGAGACCTGCTCCTTCCACCTACCAACAAGTGAGGCCACTATTACTTTAGAGGATGTCTATCAGATTCTATGAGTGTCGATTCAAGGGGAGTGGATCATCTACGACCCTCGTCATGGTGAGTAGACCTTCCGAGCGTACTACCAAGATCAAGGTGCAGGACTAGGCATCTAGGGATATGAGATCAAATGAGAGTTTATGGTAGAGCACTATGGTTGCTTTGATGCATTCCTTGCGACCTTGATTATAGGTATTTTGGTTCCTGACCGTCTGGGGCACATATTCCCTATTGGCTGGGGAGATGTCTTTGTTGGTATGAGACGATACAAGACCATTTATGCTTGGGGTCCCTGTTTGCTGGGGACACTTTACCATCAATTGCATGATGTTGCCTACAGGAGGGCAGAGAGTATCTCCTACAGGACTACTTTGATGATGATTTGGGCTTGGGAGCACATTGCCATATTTCATCCTCCCATTCAGAGACCACAGTTGGTTGAGGGGATTCCCTATGCCTATCACTACACAGGTGATTTATAGAAGACTCGGATGGGAAAGACAGGCTGGTGGTGACACAAGATTGACACGATGGTGTATTTTATCTGGAGACCATACAGAGACTGCAGGCAGTGGGACGATGAGGATGAGCACCTTAGCCTTTGCAGATAGTACAGGTATCTGATTAGGAGGACCATGCATAACTCACTTATCATTGAGATGTATTTTCCCCAGCGTGTCCTTAGGTAGTTCAAAGAGTAGCAGGGTGTACCTATAGGGACAACCGAGTATGCCCGGTCATCCAGAGAGTATGCTTGGGGACCAGCCATTCCAGTGGCCTTCGCAGAGCAGTAGATTGATGGGCTAGGAGCCTAGACATGGGGATGGAGAGGGGGATAGCTGATCCTGGGACCACAGTGGACTATTATTTATGGTGGCAAGCACACAGACTAGTGCCATTGATAGATCCTGATGGGCCAACTCCTGTGGATAGGTGGTCAGTGATACCTCATGTGTCGAGGGCTAGATGGAGAGGCATAGGTAGTGATAGGGGCAGAGGCCAAGGGAGGGATGGAGGTAGGGATGGAGATGGAGGCAGAGATGGAGGCAGGGGGGAGATGGAGGTACAGACAGAGGCATGGGGGAGATGATGGCGGAGACGACTAGAGGTAACAGCGAGACGGTCAGAGACAAGGTCGAAGGGTGTGACAACATGTGGCGAGGGTAGCATTAGATGCTATCCCTGAGGTTGGAAAGGAGGGGGAGGGAGAGGAGTAGCCCCAATAGGAGGAGAATGGTGAGGAGAGGCAGGACGAGGAGGTGGAGGCTGAGAGACAGGAGGAGGAGGTGGAGGTGGAGAGACAAGAGGAGGATGTGGTGGTGGCAGAGGATGTGGTGGATGATGATGATGATGAGGATGATGCCATGGATGAGGCCGAGAGACTACTCAGATGGCAGATGGTAGAGGGCGAGGAGGAGACACCCTCCAGTTTAGCATTGCCCCATGATGCCACGACCGACCAGAGGGTGGCAGACCTACAGAGGAGACTAGATGAGAGCATGGCCCAGGTCAGAGCCTTACAGTCAGAGTTAGAGGTAGTTCGGGTAGAGCGGGATCAGGCAGTGATCTGCCAGCAGGACTCGGCCCAGTGGTGCACATAGTTTGTGGCATTATGTATAGGGCCTTCAGGGGATATGGCTCGCAAGCTAGCTAGGGTGAGCACGAGGCTGGGTCAGTACAGGATATTGTATGAGCAAGAAGTGCCACCTGAGTGACGGGATCCTACCTTGTCACGGTCACAGACGAGGATAGGCAGTGGCCACAAATCAGGAAGTGCTAGTGGCAGCAGGAGTCATACCAGCGTCGAAGGGTCTATCTCGACAGGGCACATATCAGTGCATAGGTCACACCACTCATGCAAGCACACCTTGAGTCACCATTCGAGCCATAGTCATGGGTCGACTGGTTTAGTACAGAGGTCAGTACAGGGACAACCACTAGTTTTTGATCCATCTACTTCTCAGAGTCAGGCAGCAGTGGCATCACATATGTTCTTTATCGTGGAGATGACACCTTCATTATCAGTTCCATCGGTAGCACAGACAGAGGTTGCTACAGGTTCACCTATGATTTTAGCACCAGTGACAGAGCTTCCGCCTCCACACTCTTCACCACGAGGGGATGATGAGAGTCTACCCTAGGGCATGCTTGTTTTTATGACATGTTATGTATATTATTGAGCCTGCGAGCTCCATTTTTTGGATATCTGTTGACTCTATCCTATGACATTGTACATTTTTGAGTTGGTATTTATATGATGATACAGTTTTGATGCAGCCTACATGTGTGTTATGTGATGTTCTTTGATTTATGCATATGATGTGATGTCCTATGTATGATGCTTAATTTATGATGCCATGCATGTCCTATGATGTGTACTTATGATTATGATGCCATGATAATGTAGTGCTTACTTATGTGAGATGATGATGATAAAAAATATGCATAATGTATTTATGAAATGGGTGCAATGTTGATGATTATGTTACTGCCATGTTTGTAATTATGTAAATGCTATGGATGATGTATGTATGGACCTAATGAAATGTTTATATGATCATGTATGCACTTATGTTTTTGAATGTTACAGGATATCATCATGAGATGGATAAGAGGAGATGACCAGATTGACAAGAGAAGATGACCAGATCAAAGGAGAGAAGGTGACCAGACTAAAGGAGATGCATGTTAGTTCCTAGACCAAATCCTTCAAAGCTTTACCGTAGGACTTTAATATTATTGGTCTTAATCATCATTGGGAAAACTATTGTAATGGCCCACAAACACCATGATATGACATAGATCAAGGTGTGCAAGGTCATACCATTACATAATACCAACAGTCACAGAAAATGATGATCATGACTCATACTAAGAGGATGATTGCCCCAATCTTTTTGTCATAATCAACCACAAGCAGAAAAAGACAAAGACAAATCATGAAACATTGTTGCTTCTCTAAATCCTGTTTCTAGGACATCCTTGAGAAACTAGCGACATGATTGCCAAAAATATAACAAAATAGAGCCCTTATCATGATACATTGTTGTTTTTCTAAATCCTAGAATTAGGACCTCGCTGAGAAACTAGTAGTCATGCGTGTCAATCGTCATGATGCGTTGTTGCTTCTCTAAATCCTGGTAGTGGGATCTTGCTGATAAACTAATAACATGATAAAAAGCCAAAAGACAAGTGTCAAATGTTTGCTAAGTGCATCTGGATATCCATTGTTCTGATGTCAAGATGCCATGTTTGATAATGTCGAGATGCTGAAATGTTTAAAGTTTTGATGATCTTAGATGAAAAATGTTGAGAATTGTTGAATTCAGGAAGGACACATCTTGAATAATGTTGACATCAAGAGGATTTGATCCCTACTAGTCGAAAGGGGTCCCTTGAAATGATGACGATGCCTAGGAAGGACAAATCCTAAGGCATAGATGACAGAGTTGGTTCTTCAGAAGGACACGTCTGCAGAGTACTAATGTCATGAGGAGTGATCCTTAGATGTCAAGAGGATTGCTCAAAATGTCGAATGACAATGATGATGCCTAGGAAAGACACATCCTAAAGCATGAATGACATAGGTTATCGTTCAGAAGGACATATCCAAAGATTAACTAGGGGTTATCAATTTGACAGGTTACGGGGATTTGACTTGTTTTGACCGATTTTGACTCGTGCCGACCAGATGTCGCTATTGTCTTGATGATATGTGCCAATGGGATTGTCATGCTACGATAATGGTTGTCATAATTTGCTTTATGAGTTTTTTTCATTTGGGAAAGATTTGCATTGACTTGAAAACTTTTTGATGTGTGTGCCAGTGTGATGTCACGAACCCTAATGGACTGACCTAGTGCGGCCTTGGGGGCTCATCGATAGATGGCCTTACCTACATCATACACTCAGAGACCTCGTAGTTCGACACAACCAATGACTTTGTATTGATGACCAAAGATTGTGCCATGATTTTATTTTGACAAACCTAAAAGGACTGACCTAATGTCTCGGGGACTCGAAATTGAGTCTTGCCTATATATCAAATGTGGAGAGACAACGTAGTTCAGACAAATGACAAAGACTTGACCAATTGATAGGATAGATTTGACCAGAGATGATCCTGTGTTTGACATTTTGTTGTTGTTTTCTTCAAGACATATTTTAATTTTTAGGTCTTTCTTTAGGACATTTTGTGATTTTTTTTGTCTTTTTTTTGGGACATTTTCAATGTTTAGGTCTTTTTTTAGGACTTTTTCGATATGTTTTGAAGTCGTATGTGACATCCACTGCATTTATATGATACAAATTTTTCCCCCAGTCAAGTCCAAGACCTCGCTAACTTTAAGGAATATGGACGGGATGCTGCTGGTTTACCGGATGGATAGTCTTCAGGACTTGATGTCAATCGTTTATCAACCATGAAAGGAAGGGTATAATGTTATGTCGACTGGCATGATAATGGTGTGAGATGTCCTTCATCCTAAGCGAAGGCAGAAAAAGTGATAGTAGATGGCAGAGCAATGACTGATTATGCATGGCACCTGTTTGATAGGTTTTCACCATGGTACCTATCCAAAGTGCCTGTTTGCCAGGTTTTCACTGTTGGACAAAATTTTTCTCTTTACTATTTTGTCATTTTTAAATTTTTTTTAAATTTTTTTAATTTTTTTAATTTTTTGTCGTTCTTAGCTCGATCTCCTGATGCTATGTGTAGAACTTCCAGATATGTAGACTATTAATGGGCTCTATCAATTGTTCTCCATCTGGAGTTGCCAACTGATAGGCTCCAGAACCAAAAAAAGAGATGATGACATAAGGGCCCAACCAGTTCAGTTCAAACTTTCCTGGCTTTTCTCTATCAGCTTGGTTCTTCAGGTTCTGCATTAGGACTAAGTCACCAATGTCAAATTTCCTGACCATGACCCTCTTATTGTAACTGCAACATAGACAGTTTTGATATGCTTGTAGATGGTTCAAGGAATTTTGTCTTCTTTCTTCCAGCATTTCCAGCTCATGCAGGCACGATTGTCTATACTCCTCTTCATCCGTTAAACCCTTCAGGGAGACTCGTAACAAGGAATTTTGACCTCAATGGGAAAGATTGCCTCAACACCATAGACCAGGGCAAATGGAGTGGCTCCTGTAGGCATACAAATGCTAGTGCGGTAAGCCCACATAGCAGGATTGAGTTGTATGTGCCAATCATGGCCAATGTCATTGACCATCTTTTTTAGGATTTTAACAATGGTTTTATTTGATGCCTCAACTTGACCGTTTCCTTGTGGGTAATATGGAGATGAAAAATGGTGTTGGATATGGAATCACTCACATAACTCATGAACATCTTGGTTTTTGAATGGGCGTCCATTGTCAGTGATGATGGATTGCGGAAGGCCATACCGACAAATAATGTAGTTAAGGATGAACTTGGATATTTGTTTGCTGATAATATATGTCAATGGGATGGCTTCAATCCACTTCGTAAAATACTCAGTGGTGGTAATAATGAATTTATGGCTGTTGGACGAGGTTGGATGGATCTTACCCACGAGGTCGAGTCCCCATTGAGCGAAGGGCCAAGGAGAGGTGATCGGCTGAAGTTCCTGTGCGGGAGCATGGATCAAATCACTATGAATTTGACATTTGTGACAAGTCTTGACATATTCTAATGCATCATTTTCAATGGTCGACCAATAGTACCCAAGTCACATTATCTTCTTAGCTAGAGTGGGACCACTCGAATGAGATCCGCATATACCATCATGTACTTTGCGTAAGGTTGTACCTGCGTTGTTAGTATCGAGACATCTAAGGAGGTTATTGTCAAAGCTATGGCAGTAAAAGGTGTCACCGATGATGGCATATCTCGTAGATTTTCTATTGAAGGAATTCTTCTGGTTATTGGATAGGTTGGGTGGAAGGGTTTGGGATTTAAGGTAGTCGTGAATGTCTTGATACGAGGGAGAGTTGGGACCAACAAGTTCGCAGACCATTTCTGATTCTGGAATGTCATAGGTAGGAACCAACAATTGTTCTATGAGAAACTCCAACTGTGGGAGATTGCTTGGGATGTCAAGGAGAGAGCCTATTGTAGCCATTGCATCTGTTGCTTTGTTCTGTGTTCTTGGAACTTGTTCAAAAGTTACCATATTAAAGTACATTTGGAAACTGTCAACCATTCACTTATAGGGCATCAACTTCTCATCTTTTGTGTCATAGTCATCATTAACCTAGTTGATGACAAGCTGAGAATCTCCATTGACATGTAGTGCTCTAATTTTCCATTTTATTGCCATTCTTAGTCCTGTAACCAATGCCTCATATTCTGCCACATTGTTTGTGCATGGGAATGTAATGCAGAAAGACTTAGGAATGGAGTCTCCTTGAGGGGTGATAAACAAGATTCTTGCACCCGAGCCATGATTTGTGTGTGATCTGTCAAAATAGAGTCACCAAGGTGCCTTAGGTTCTGTATGGAATATTGACTCATATGGAAAATCTACCACTAGTGGGTGATCACTTTGCAAAGGTGCATCTGCTAATTGGTCTGCAATGACTTATCCTTTTATCGCCTTTCTTTCCACATACTGAATATCATATTCACTTAGAATCATGACCCATTTTTCCAAACGTCTTGTTAATGCTGCCCTTCTCAACAAATATTTTAGGGGGTCGATCTTTGCTACTAGCTACATCTGATGGCTTAGCATGTAATGCCTTAGTTTTTGTGCTGTAAAGACCACAGCTAGGCAAGCTCGTTTAATTGGTGTGTAGTTTAGCTCATACCTAACCAATGTCTGAATAATATAGTATATAGCTCTTTCTTTTTCTTCTTGGTTGTTTTGTGCTAATAATGCCCCCAGTGCTAAACTAGTTGTCGAGATGTATAGGATCAATGGCTTTCCATGAATTAGAGACATGAGAACTAGCATTAACAGTAGGTAGTCTTTGATTTGCTGAAAGGCTTCTTGACATTTGTCTATCCACACAAAGGGAATAGCCTTGTGCAACAGGTATTGAAATGGGTGGCACTTGTAAGCCAATTGGGCTATAAAGCGTCGAATAGATTATACCATGCCTTGTAGAGTTCTGAGTTCATTGATTCCTCTGGGAGGAGGAATGTCTATGATGGCTTTGACTTTTGCTGGATCAACCTCAATGCCTCTTCGAGAAACTATGTAGCCCAAGAGTTTACCTGATGTTACACTGAAGACACATTTCTTAGGATTTAGTCAAAGTTTGTATTCTTGCAGTCGTTTGAAAATTATATCTATAACCCTAAGGTGATCTTTCCTAGTTATTGATTTAGCCAATAGGTCATCTACATAATCTTCCATTATTTTATGCATCATGTCATGGAAGATTGTAGTCATAGCCCTTTGATATGTGGCACCTTCATTTTTGAGACCGAAGGGCATGACATTCCAACAATATGTTCCCCATGGGCAAGTAAATGCCATTTTGTGCTGGTCTTTTGGGGCAATGCGAATCTGATTATAGCCAGAGAAACTATCCATGAGGGATAGCATCTCATATCCTACTGTCAGGTCAACTATGATGTCAATGTTGGGTAAAGGGAAGTTATCCTTTGGGAATGCCTTATTTAGATCTCTAAAATCTATGCAGATGTAGATCAACCCATTTGGTTTTGTTACCAACACCAAGTTAGATATCCATTCTGCATAGTCAATCAACCGGATGAATCAAGCATCCAGAAGCTTCTTCAACTCTGCCTTGACCAATAGAGTGACTTAAGGGTGCATTTTGCATCACTTATGCTTGACTGGTTTGACATTAGGCAATAGTGGTAGATGGTGTAGGACCAATTCTGGGTCTAATCCTGGCATGTCTGCATAGGACCATGTGAAGTTTATTTTATGTTTAGCAAAGAATTTATGAAATTTTGGCCTCTCTTCTTCAGTCAATGATGTAGCAAAGAGGACCATTTTGGGATCTTCTACAGTTGATATGTTATCTTCTATGGTATCTTCTACCAGCATAGCTGACTTCTCTTTTTGCACAGGAAGAAATTACAGTCCTCCATCTTTGGGTGCCTTAGAGAGGTTTTCACCCATAGATACGTCCTTTGTTTTTACTATTTTATCATCAAAAGGTGCCTTTCGGTTTTCACCTAGAGATGTTTCATTTTTTATTTTATTTTTATTTTTACTTTTGCGACTGGAGGACAGAGCAGTCTCGCTGAAGTATGCCATGCAATCTAGATCAATAGTGAATCCTGCCTTGTGGTCACCATTACGTATGTCCTCACGTAATCCCATAAATTATGAAATTTCCTGATCATTCTGAAATATATCTAGGACTGGCGGGCCTTGTTGGTCCCAATCGACTAGTTGAGGATAAACTAGGGAAATGCCATCGTCAGTGTTGGTGAATTGTGGGGAGGATGTAGAAAGCATACAAATGGATTCAGTGATATTGTAGATGAGGTTATCATCATCCAAATCCACATTGGATTCTATCCAATATTCCCCTTCGCTTGTCTCATATTCGTTGTCGAAATAAGGGGTGAAGGACCTAGAGTCATGATTATCAATGTCATTTGGTAATTCAGATGTGTTGGACTGATGGGATTTAGGTAGTGGGGTTTGTAAATCATGGGGAGTGGTAATGGGAGTTTGACTATTTGGTGCCTAATCAATTTTAAATGTTTGCCAAAATCTTTGTTCAGAGGTCAGTTCCCCTTCTTCGACAAACAAATCATCTAGGCAATAGTCACTTAGGGATCATTCTGAGCCAAATTCCCACTCTTGGGAGTCAGTTTCAGTGAGGGTTTCCCTAGTAGTCTCAACATTATCCAAAGCATGTACTCGCTCACTTGAATGTCTAGAGGTACGTCGATCATCATAGTTGGGCAATCCAAGATAATTTGGTATTTTGAAAGGTTCTAGGGGCTCTCTTCGACCAGCTTTATTTTTCCCTAGGCCACTAGTACCATCATAGCCCTTAGCCCTCATTATTTTATAACCCTTGCCATATTTTTGAACTAGTAATGGGGGTAGTGTGATAATATCCTTATAGATCCATCCTATGATGTCAGCAAGGTCTTCATTACTCATGTCCCCCAATTTGATGAGAACTATTTTTGGTGGAACCTTAAAAATAATTTGGGGTTCCATTCTGAAACATGGCCTACTGTAGACCTTTGGTGACTTGGGTATTGTTGTTTTGCTGTATCCTATGTGTAGTTTGAATTCTCCACAGCCAAGGTCCTGGATCTTGACAGTGGATTCAACCTTAGGGTTTGCGGAAGGTGGTGGTATGGTGGAAGACATGGATGAAGTGGATGTGGAAGATGATGTGAGTGCAGATGGGTCGATGTATTTGGATGACAAGGAGCCAGGTGCTTCTCGGTTAATAGGTACTCATTTTTCAGAGATACCCCTTAAGTTTGTACAATATTGGAAAGGGTCGGGGTCTCCGTATATGGTTATTTCTGTGCCGTCAAATGGAAACTTTAGGCATTGGTGATATGTGGACAAAATAGCTTTTAAGGCATGTATCCATGGATGGCTGAGCAAGATAATGTATGGTAGTTCCAAATCCAAGACCTGGCAGGTTTTTTCCACAATGATTGGTCCCACTCTGATAGGGAGAGAGATAATTCCACGTGAAGAGCATTCTTCCTCATCATATGCTCTGATCACTATACTCTTTGTTGGGTCTACGCATGCATCAGAGAATCCTAGAGCCTTAACCAATTTGAGGGAGCATATGTTCAATCTTGCCCTGACATCTACTAAAACTTGTCTGACTTTGTGTTTGTGGACAAACGTTTCTATGTGCAAGGCATCATTGTGGTTGGTTTTAGGTGATGAATAGTCTTGATTTGAGAAGGAGACATGGTGAGGCATAGTGAGGTATCCCACCATGGTCTCAAACTAATTGACATCAATGTCCTTGGGGACTGAAGACTCTTACAGGGTTTTATCTAGTATATCCTTGTGCGCGGGAGAGATACGAAGCAACTCAAGTATAGAGATTTGTGCGGGAGTCTTGCTGAGCTGGTTGATAAGGTTGAACTGACTTTTGGGTTGTCCCTACTTTGTGGTTGGGGTGGTTTTTGTTTGTTTAGCAGATGGGCCAGGTATGGTAATTTTGGGTTGCCTAGCAGGAGATGGACCAACTATGGTGACCTTGCCACTTCGAGTAGTAGCATTACACTGAGGTGCTCTCTTGGTCGTAATGGTGTTGATGTATTTTTCATCAGTCCATACATTATTTATAATTGGTCCACTAGAATAGTCGTACTTGGCTAGGGAAAAGTTAGCTTGATTATTGTTTGTCTGTGGACATGAGGTGGAAGCATTATGAGAACCATGGTCTTGCAGTGGATTCTTATGGATACTATGATCTGAATTGGAGGCAAATTGAGATCCACCTACTTCAATGATACGACTTTCGATAAGATCTTGTACTAGGTTTTTCAATTGTCGACAGTTATAGGTTTTATGTCCTTTTATACGATGATAATTGCAGAATGCATTATCGTCCCACCATGCTAGTTTTAATTGTCCTGGGTCATATGGTTTTGGTTCCTGAAGTGTGATGACGCCAGTCTGGAGGCATTTCTTGAGGACTTCCTCAATGGGTTCACCCAAAGAAGTGTATGTGTGACCTTTAGGAAATTGTCTCATCTAACGGTACTGTCCCTGATTGTTTTGGTCACTCTAGTTATTTGAAGGGACATTGAGAGGAGGTTTCAATGTCGTTGCTAGTTTGTTTTGTTGTTGAACCCCTTTTAGGGCTAGTACAGGACCCATGATGTTTGCAATCTTGGCATCAACAACACCGTCATTTGTAACGTGTTTATTTTTAACCCAATATTTGTTTTTGTCAACGGGTGGATTGGCGTTTGTGTTTTTGGGACCTTATCTTAGTTCTCCCTTTACAATAAGGGCTTTCTCAATTTGGACCCCTTTTTCAACTAAGTCTGTGAATTTTGTGCAGCAATGTACTTGCATTGCATATTTTAGGGGTGCAAGAAGTGTTTGCACGAACATGTCAACCTTTTCCCTTTCGGGTATATCAATATGACACCGACTAGCTAGACTTCTCCATTTTTGAAAGAATGGCATGAAAGTCTCACTAGCATCCTCTTGTGTGAGATTGCAAAAGCTAGTGATAGAGGTATCCATGTCGATGTTGTACGAGTAATTTTTTATGAATTTTTGTTTAAGCTCATCCCATGTTTGGATATCCTTTTGAGTGGAAAACCATTCAAGTGCAGGACTCGCCAGAATTTTAGAGAAAATTCTCATCGGGTATATTTGTTCATAAGCGATGTCCATACAATTAGTTGCAAACTCACGAACATGTTCAATGGGGTTTGTCTTGCCTATGTATTTTGTGAAATTGGGTGACACATATCCTAGAGGAAATGGAGGCATGTATAAGCTCATGTCAAATGGGTATACGTTTAGATCATATGATATTTCTGATTTCTTGCCTGATGCATATATGTTTTGGATAGTTTTCTCTATACCCATCAATTGTGTTATAAGGCATCCATAATAGGATCATTTGTGGTCCCGTGTGTTGGGTTTCCTAGTACACCATAGGTCCCTATTTGTTGTGCGTGAATATTGGTGAATTGTGGGGATATGGATTGTTGTGACATGTATGATGTGTGTGGATTGATGTGTTGTTGGTACTAAAAGTTAGGGTTGGGTGTATGTTGGTGAGTATGAACCTGGGATGAGTATGTTGGAATATGTCCCCCAGCCATTTGTGTTGATATTTGGGGAATATGGTGACCATGAAAATTTTGATTTGTGAATGATGTCATGGGTTGTGTTTTTTGACTACCTTGTCCAAATTGTTGATTTTGTGCAAGGGGAATGTTCATATTGTGCCCTTGGGGTTTGATGATATTTGATAGTATTGACATGTTCACATTTTGTTGTTGTCCTTGAATGAATACATGTTGTTTGCTTCCCCCGATAGGATTTTGTGAGATACCAATGAGAGGGTGTGTCGAAGTTGTACTCATGGTACTAGATGTGGTTGTTAAGGGGGGATTGTTGTGACTTGATGATGTCCCCATGACATTTACCGTTGCAGTAAAGAGAGGGTTTGAAAAATTTTCCCACGTTGCCGAGGGGCCATAGGCCATCCCAGCCAATTGTGACAATGTCATGGATGTTGGGGGCATCGTGGCCAATTGTGATCCTCCAATAGATGTTGCGTTTATTGAGTTGGAGGTCTTTGAGATGTTGGGAGTAGCATGTATTGTCGTTGTAGTGTCAAAGAAAGTGTTGCTCGTAGTGTTGGAAAGTTGATCACTGTTTGACAAGTTATGTGTGTTATTGATCTTAGGGTCTAGGGATGTTGATCTCAATGTGTCGATGTCGAATCCTTTAGGTAATTTGGCTCCTTGACTTAAGAGTATGGCCAAGTATCTGTCTCTATCATATAGGACCATTTGTTTGACGAATTGAGAGGCCTCTGGATCTTGTGCCACTACCTCTAGGTTTTCCTCAAGTATTTGACCGTATTCATCTTTATGCAAGAATAGTTCAAATGGACTGTTTGATGAGGGGGGTGTTGTTGTGAGAGGTTGGTCCTTTGTGTTGGAAAATGGATTGTCAAAAGTCTAGTTTGGATCATATGTGGGATTGTTGACAGTGGACGTGGGGTCTTGTCAAAAGTTTTCCATTTGTCTCTTTTGTTTTTGGAGTCTAGTTTCCACCATAAAATGATATTGCTCAAAATGGAGATGACAACTAAATGCAAGGATGACACTATGTGAAGTCTAAGTTCAAAATGATGACTAAAATGTGCAATGTTTTTGGATTTTTGGGAATAAAATATGCAATGTCTAAACCTATAATGCAATTTAAGACAAGGGTATCTAAGCACTTCTAAACTGACTTTTTGTTTTTGATTTTGGTTACTAAAGGACTTTGCTGAAAACAATAAGATGACAAGGCCAATATGACTAGTGAGTTTTCCTAACTAGACTTTTGAGTTGGAAAAAGTCTCACAAAAAGGGACAATGACTGAAAAAGATAATGATGATGAAGTCCAAGATAACCTAGTTTCAAAAATAATGACATTTGTGAATTGGTGCTGAGATTTATCTAATCCAAAGTATGCAATGATTTGAAGCCTAGGAACAAACTAATGTCAAATGTATGCACCTAAAAATAATGAATGGTGAAACCTATGGTGAAGAAAATGGAAACTAATGGACAAAAGTTTTGAGCAATTTCAAAATTGGTTTCTGACAGGATTCCTTTGGAAACAGTGTTTGATAAAATACTGACAAAGTATGGACTCAAATTTGGATCTGTTTTAGGGTTTGATTCGTGACAGGCGAATGTGTCATTTGAAGCTGCAAATGTGTCATAGTTTGTCAAATCCGGTTTTTTTTTTAGATTGTAGCTTTTGGACTGTCAAATGCGACTCGATTTTGCATATGCGGCTCTGTAGTGTTTAGATGCATCGCGACGCATATAGATGCGGTGTTTTAAATGTCAAATGCGGTTTAACGGAGCAATTGCGGTGCAGAAAATTGATTGCGGTTAAACAGATGTGACATGGTTTTGTTTGAAATTGATTTTATTATCATTTTGATGGCAAGTTTGATCTGTTTGGTGTTGAATGTTTTGTTTGGAACTGTAAATGTGATGAAACTGGAAAGCACTTGACAAACACAGTGTTTTGAATGTAAGAAGTCACACATAAGACAAGTACAATCCTAAAAGGCCAATAGGCCAAGGGTTTGTATACTTGATATAGCCCACCGATATACCCTGGATTGGTGATAAACTCCTTTCCTTCTCGAGAGTGGATAGCTTAGAATTTTGGTGGCATTGGCTCCCCTCCACGGCTCATTAACGTCATTCAAGCACACCAAATTTGGATTCTTTGGGTAATGACATCCCAAGAATTGCTATCTCTACTCAAGGGGATCAGTAGTGAGTGTCTTTGGGCATGATACTATACCCTGCACTATATCAAGCAACGGCCAATAGAATGGTTGGACACTAAGACAAGAGGTGTTTAATATGGGAATTCTGTTCGTGGGGCATGATCAATGCGGTGAGAGTCCCCTTTCAGATCCATCTCGTTAGAACCACACTCGTGATTCTTGGGTTTTCCCCAAGAATCCACTTTTATATACCGGCTGGAAGTCCCTCAGGTTCAAGGTGCTACCGGTCTAAGTCATCTTGGGGTGAGTACTTTTTCCCACCAGAACAGGCCCAAGTTCTAGAGTTAGTAACTATTTCTCTTACACCCAAGATCACTCAAAAGCACAAGGGGAGAGGATACTTCGATTACAAAATCATGAGGGTGACACAAAATAAGATGGGTTTGGTTTTCTGATCACCTAGTTTTCACAAGGTGAGAGCATAATCACCTACCACCTTCAAGCACAATTAGACATAATCAAACACACATCCATTTTAAAAGCACCAAATGAAGTGTTTTCTACACTAGAAATTGCAAACACGTTGTTTGAGGAATGAGTCTTTGACTAATAGAGCTGCAAAACCACAAGTTAGCAGTTTCATCCACTAGTCTTGGACCCACGAAACATAACTGCCACACGCTACGAAACAGGATTAGTAACATGAAAGCCCCTACTAGGAAAAATGCAGAAAATAAAACCAGAGTGCTAAAAAAACTAGAAAGAACAGAAAAAAACTTCAAAAACCCAAATGTAAATGAGAAGAAAACATTATGAAGTGAATGCATCATGACCGAGCGAATGCGTCACTCTGTTCATCAAATGCAGCTCGGTATTTCAACTGTGGCTTTCTGAACTATGATTGCGGGTCAATAGAGCGATTGTGGCATTTGAGTCTTCAAATGCATCGCGATGCATTAGATGTGTCACGATTAAAAAAAAGTGACTGCGTCACTTCGAACCTGTACCTGCAAAAATGACAGAAAAGACACAAAAACCGTACAAAAGTAATAGCAAATAACAGAGTCGTGTTCACGTCAGGTTCACCAATGTAACTAAGGGTAAATTTCTAAGGATTAGATTCAATAAATTGAAAGCATAATAAACCTAAAGAGATAATGAAGTGCAAATGAAAATAAATGAAAACACAGAAAATAGAACAATCTCACCCAATGTCTTCAATCTCCATGGCTGATCTCCATTACACCTTCTAACATGTTGATTTGTATTGCCCTCAGATCGAGTGTGTGAGCAATCTTGACTATGTCATTGTCCTAAACAAGCTTTGAAGGATTTGAATCTTAAATTGCTATGCCTATGACAATATGATAAATGAAAATAATAACTATCAATGCTAAATGACTATAATGCCTATGTTAATGAAGTGGTCCCAAATTCTGAACAAAATTGTCATTTTATAGAAAACACAATTTTAAATGGATAGATGAGATTGACTCTTGACAAAAACCTAAAATCAGAGGACGAGATTTCATTTGATAATCCCTAATCAAGGTTAGGGTAAAATCCTTAAGTGAGCAGTCAAGATGTCACAGGAGAAAATAAGATCGGCAGTGGAAAAAAGAGGAGATAATTAATTTTGAAAATAAAGATTTTCAAAATTGAGAAGATAAAGATAGCCTGCTTTGTGAGATTCATAAAAGATGGACTGAAAAGAAAATTTGATAAAATCGGGAACCTGCTTGCTTTATTTGAATTTTGGAAGAAAGCTACCAATCAACTCAAAATATGGATTTTGTGAGACAAATAAATAATATTTTTTAGATTATTTACCAAAATGGAATGTTAGTTAAGATTGTGATGACATTTTAAATAATTTCATTTATTTGAAATGAGAGAAATATTAATTTTGTCAATTTAAATAATTAAAGATAATTATTTAATTTAGAAGATATGATTAAAAATTAAATAAATTAATGAATTCATTTAATTATGATAGTTAGTGACATATTAAGTAAATAAATAAGATTTATTTACTTAATAATCAAGAAGAAATAAATGACAAAGGGTAATTAAATAAATTAAGAAATTTATTTAATTAAGGGAAGACTTAGACAATTAATGACATATTTAACAAATAAATAGGATTTATTTATTTAATAATCATGAAGAATAAATGGACATGAATTAATTAAATAATTATGAATTATTTAATTAATAGTTGAATGTGAACCGAGGACATAATTAAATGTCATAATTATGCTAGGATGAAAGTGGTAAAAATAGAGCTTGCAGGCCTAGGTCATTTTTAGGTGTCTACAGGTAATATTGAGCCAATCCAACTAGATGATGACAAGCCCCCATCTCCTATAGGCACAAAAATGCTTGATTCAGAGAATGAAATGGATATCCAAAATGATGAATTTCAAGAGGGTATGATTTCCGCTCTTAATGGAATTTTGGATACTCTAGGTGGAGAAAATGTTCAAGAAGAGGATGACATTGAACAACCCACAATTCCTAACTAGTTGAAGGAAAGATTGAAGATGCAGGTGCCAATCGAGACTTAGGAAGAAGATGACATTGTAGACTTCTTGGCTAGGTTGGAACAAGTTGTTGTAAGGAAGCCCACCAAGAAATTCTCCACGATCTAGAGGGATGAAGCCGACAATCATTTTTGTATAGATTGTTGTGCCAATAGTTGATAAGACATAGGATGATATTGCTCCCCATGAGTATGCCATTACCACTATTGACTTGGGCCCAACAAAAAAGGGCTGGGAAGTTGAAGAGTTGGACAACTGAGTCTGTACTATCAAGGCAAGACTTGAGAAAGAAGTGACGAAGAAGAAAGAATACAAGAAGGAGGTCAAGCGCCTAAAGTAGTAAATTTAGCACCTAACCAAACCACTCAATCTGGGTGATGAAGCAACTACTCTTCTAAACTCCTCATAGGAAATGGACAAGGACATTGAAGAAGATATGGTCATGGCTAAGGAAGCTAAGGAATGGATGGAGAGTAAAAGCACATAAGTGACTGCATTTATAGAGAGATTGACACTAGCCTATGGAAAAAACTCCTCGTTGCTTTCCAGACTTGTTGTCATGACAGAAGTTTGGGAAAACCTCCCACACATTCAAGAGAGGATCATTTCATGCCTCAAAGTATTGAATGGGGTTCCAAAATAGGAGTTGATTGATGAGACGATAATTGCAGCAGGCATTGCCTATGACTTCCACACTTGGTATTGGATGGTGATAGCACAGAGCAAGGTCTTGGAAAGAGAAAAGGCTAATGGAATCAGAGTTGAAGAACATATTAGAGAAATTTAGATCAAGATTTACCTCATAGCTGTAGATATGTTTGAGAAAGAGATCTTCCAAGAGAATGACATGCAACTAGAAAATATAAGCCACAAATTTTAGGAAATCTTCTTCTCCATTACATGGTCGATTCTAAGACATAACTTCACTAGAGTGGCAAATCTTTTATCCATCTAGGATGACTTCATGAAACAATAATTAGAATGGGAGAGTGCCTTTTTCAGATATGATGAGGACTTGGATGGGCTAGAATTTAGGATAAACATCATACCATAGGTAACGATGGAAGAGGTCATCCCAATTGTGTCTAGATTCATCGAACACACTGATGCCTGAGAAGATAGGGATGTCATTCCTTGAAAATAGATCCAAGAACCACTTCACTCATTGATTACTCATTTATTACTAATGTTATTTTGGGAAACCATAATTAGGATTGATGTGTATTGATCTTGGTCATTGCTTTGTTTCAATCTTGGCCTTTCATTTATTCTTAGAAACTCTATATAAACTCTTGATCCATCATTTTCATTTTGTGAAGAAAGTGTATGAGATTGTTTCGCATTGCTACTTTTTAGAATAAAAGGTATTATGCATTATTTTCTTTGAATCCCTTTTATTCTCAAGTGGTTTGCAAGGTTACATAGCCTCTTCAATATTAGATTAAAATTAAGATAGAATTTGTGTTGAATGTTTGTTAAATGAATGTAAGATCTAATAGTATTGATTGGTGAAACTTAGCTCATACTTTCTTTGAATAGATGATTTTTATTCAATGCTTAAAGTTAGCCTGAGCTTATGATTGTGGAAGCTTAAATTTAGTCTGGATAAGTATTTTTCAAGACATAAAAACTATAATCACACCCCTTGAAGATTGTACCCACTTTGTATAGTTATCCTAGGGAGGTGAAGCAAAGTGTGGTTACCAATTTCACCTAATCTTTACCATCTCTTGATTTCTTAGGGATAGATTAGAACTTCTAAATCCTTGTCCTTTTCCATTTTTTTGAAATCCTAAATAGAAAATCCCAAAAAGAAAGAGGACTTAATGTTAAATTTGTCTAAGTCCTAAACTTGTGAAGAATTCTTTAACGTAAGTTTTTTTGTGTATTACTAGAATATAACAATTCCCATTGAGGTTATCCACACACCAAGACCTAAAAAGAGAAGCCTTGGAGTTGCAATATGATCTTCTCACAATATTAGAATATGCGGTGATTTTGTTCAAGAGAGGATAGAGTGTCTTTGGACATTTTATTCTATGTGTTTGGTGGATGATAAAATGTACACCAACAAGACCCATACTAAACCTAGGGTGGGTTTTGGTAATTGTTCCTCTAGAGACCCCCTTCATAATAAAATTAATGAAAATTTTGGAGAATGTTAATTTTTTAGAATGAAAACCTCAAGTGGCTCCAGGGTTAGCTTGTTATTGCAAAAGAGAGAATCTAGATTCTAGAAAATAAGGTGTTGTAGCAGTAAGTCATGTGGTTAGGGGGGTGGAGGACAGTGGCCATGAGGATATGATTTCCTCCTTGGCTAAGTAATTTGAGCATTGGGACAATTGGGATAAGTAGCTAGAAGAGCTAAAAGCTCTCATGGGTCTAGAGGAGGATAAAAATAATTTACAAATGGAGATTGTTGTTGTTTAGAAAAACCAGGAAAAAACCATGCAGTTCCTCTAGGTTATTACTAATTATAACAAGCATACCATAAAGAAAACTACTCTAACCATTTAGATATTTCAATAAGAGATGAGGAAAATCCATGGCTATCAAGTGATTAAGGATGGTCATGATGAAAGTCAAACACAAAAGAAAGGTAAGTTGGTGGAAAGCCCAACTCTAAACACAATGTTGGATACTTGGGATATTCAAGAAGGCCCCTATCTTTTGAGGAGACACTCCACTTCTTATCTTAGAAGATGAAGGCTATTAGTGGTCTCTGTTAGAGTAAAGTAATTAATTAACTTTTCTCTCCTCTTAAGATTTCACTTTATGCACATATATTAGTCATTTAATAATTAATATTAATTATTAAATGCACTCACCTTAGGGTTAGGTTTTCCTTTCGGTATTGATCTCCTTTTATAAGGATTGATCTCTTGTATTCTATTCGATTGTTCTGATAATAGATCTCTGATATTACAGAGCTTAAAACCCTCTCTTGCTTTTTTCTCCATTCTCTTCCATGTGATAGGTATCTCTTGCATGTAGGTGTTCTTGGGCTCTGAAGTTGGATTTGACAACTTCTACATGGTATCAAAGCAGACCTGCTACAACCTATTCTTGTTTTGAAGATTTTGGAGCTACGAGGGTTGGATCTGGCTTTCACAGGTTTTTAGTTTGATTTTTTGTGGATCTGGGGGTTGCCTAATTTTCTAGGAATTTTGGGCCAAAACGGATCTCACCATTGAGTCCACAATGCCCAAAAACCCCTATTTTCATATAAAGCAAGACCAATTCGGCCATAGTTGATCTGGGAAGCAAAAAAAATTTGGCCCCAAGGTCGTACGACCTCAGGGCACGATCTACAAGGTCAAAAAATTCAAAAAAAAATTTTAAAAAAAGTTTTTTATAAATTTTGGGCATTGCCTATTCACATCGGCCTTGCCACTAGTGAGCCGCCCGGCGGCCACCGCTGCCGGCGGCATCAGCCGGCCTCGGCCAGGCAGCCACTGCTACATCGTCGGCCTGCGTTCCCCCCGAGCGCAGCCACCACGCCACCAGGGCACCACCCACTCCCCGCCAGAGTTCCGCCCGTCACCCATGCTCTACTGCCGGGCCACTTGCGCCTAGCCCTTGGTCGCCTAGCAAACCAGGGATCTATTTTTTTAATCCCCTGAGGGCATAGGTGGCCAAATTGGACTTTTTCGAGCAATTTCACAAAATTGAGTGTAAAATGGGCATACGATCTCCATTTTTTTCCAAACGAGATACCGTTGGAAAGCTGATTCCAGTGCCGATCTAATGGTGGTGTAATTTTCATTTTTTTTCGTTTTGATGACTTTTTGCTCAGTCAAATTAAGAACAATATTTTTGCACTCCCGGAGCCATATCTTTTGCATACGGACTCCGTTTTTTGCAAACGAATAGGCATTGGAAAGGTGTTTCTGTCCTATTTCTAGATCTGTCATTTATTTTTCTAGAATCTACTCTAGGTACATTTTATTCAATTTTTTGTGTTTTCACACATATGTCAATTACTTGGACCTTTTGGGACCTGGAAATGATTTGTTTGCGTGGGATGGATTTATTTGATATGATTTATCAGTATTGAGGTCAGTTAGTCTTAGATGTTTTAATTTGAAGAGTTATCATGGGTTTTTCTACTCACCCTTTAGTTGTAATTCTGGAACGAGTTAATTATGAGTCATGGGCAAAGGGCATACTTACACATTGTAGGTGGCTTAATATTTTTCCTTATTTGTATGATCTCATACCTGAACCAGCAACTTCAAGGGGAAAACTAGCTTGGGATATCATTAGAGATCACATAGTAGGACTCATACAGTCTAGTGTTGATGATGACACTGTGTGGGCTATATCAGACATTGATTGTCCCAACCCACTTTGGACACATCTTTGGGAGATCTATGGAGACCCCAATCTCTCTCCATTCCTAGAGGATCCTATTTCAGATTGTCTCTTGCCCATTGCTTGGAGAGAGAATGCACCCTTTGATCATGATACTTTAAAGGAACTTTAGTATTTAGACACCCTTACATATTCTAATGGATCAGAGGCTTGTCTTACAGTTCCTACTCTTCAAACTGAGACTTCATCAACATCTCCTATTGTTCCTGATCAATTTGACATTTCCACATCTTTGGCTCCTATTGATTCAATAAAGTAGGACATAATCCATCTTCCAGAGATAGCACCATGGGATTCTTTTTTCACAGACATTTCATTCTTGTTTGTTGAGTCTCACATTGCAGATTTGGAGGATTATTTTGAGGACATTCATCTCCTCTACCTTGACAGTAAGGTTATCACTGTATGCCCACCATTATTAGTGCATTCAGAGGTTGCATTTTAGGACTCTCCACATCCATTTGGATTTGACATCATTTAATTCAGTTCAGACAGCAAGATTCTTTAGCATCCTATCATGGCACACATCTTGAGACAGATTGGTTCATTACTCTTCACAGGGTTTCTTCGACATCGTCCTTTGGATCCATTTCTTCCCAAGGGTAGGAATATCATTTGCCGCTTTAGGATCTCCTTTTGGATTCTACATCAGGCATCTACCATTGTGACATGAGTTTCTTCATTATGGGGGGCTTTCTTCTCTCTTTCTATCTCTCCTATGGAGACCATTGTATATGTACTTATATGATAGAAGTTGTCTATGGGGGTATCATGTAGTCCACCTCCTATCCTTCTTTCATTAGTGCATTTCATTCCTTTCTTTTCTCTCTTTTGGAGTAGAGTTTTTCCCATGAGGTTTTCTCTATTTATCCACTTTATAGAGATTTGGTTGTATTTGGGTACCTGATCAAGCCATGTTGTCGGGACCCTCTATTGCTTTTTAGTTCCTTTTCTTTCTTCTGCATTGTTTGTAGCTACATTGTAGCTCATCTTAAGGGGGGGTGTTAGAGTAAAGTAATTAATTAACTTTACTCTCCTCTTAAGATTTCACTTTATGCACATATATTAGTCATTTAATAATTAATATTAATTATTAAATGCACTCACCTTAGGGTTAGGTTTTCCTTTTGGTATTGATCTCCTTTTATAAGGATTGATCCCTTGTATTCTATTCGATTGTTCTGATAATAGATCTCTGATATTATAGAGCTTAAAACCCTCTCTTCCTTTTTTCTCCATTCTCTTCCATGTGACAGGTATCTCTTGCATGCAGGTGTTCTTGGGTTCTGAAGTTGAATCTGACAACTTCTACAGTCTCAAGCTGCTTGGAGACTTGTAGGTGTTTTCTAGTCCCCTTGTTGGTCTTTGGTATGTGTTTTGTCTCTACTTCTTTTTGCTAGTTGAACTATTTAATTTTTAGATTTAGTTTTAGTTTTTTAAATGTTTCACTTCTTGTGAGCCCCTTGTTGGCCTCGATGATCTTTTTTAATGGCTACTAGACCTTCAAGTCTTAATCTAATAAAAAAAAATCAAGTATTTGTATCAACTTAGAAATTAATTAAAAAATAGAAACATAATCAAATAATTAAAATATTACATATTTAGAAAAACTACACATGGTGATCTATAATTGGTTCTAATTAAATAAACCAGTTCTAAAATAAAGCCCATCATCTATATTACCAATGTTAGATTTTCACATCACATGTCCTTGGTCTTTTAGTTGTAGGCGTAAGGCTAAGGGTTGGGTTACCTAGCCTTTCCCTAGCCTAAAACCAAAACATAGTGGGTTGGGATGTTTTTTTTGAATGGGTACCCTTTTAGGAATGAGATCCTGATATGAGGCTCAGGTCCTTGTTCCTATCACTTCTTGCACTTACCAGTGACCATATTCTCTAGGGTATAAACTACTTACATAATGGATATTATGGTTCAAATATCTAGAATGTGTTTCCCTCTTTCTCTTGCTAACATTGGTTCCATTGTTTGGACCCTAAAGAGAATAGTGAGAAAAAATACAAAGTAAAAGGATAAGTGGTAAGGAAAGACAAGAAAGAAATTGATAGTGATAAGTGAAATTTTTTCTTAAACCTACGAAAGAAAATTCTTAGGTGACACCCTTGTGAGAGGGGTGCAAGCACTTATGGGATGAAAGATGGGAAAGGGGAAGGGATCTAAAAAGATATAATTAAAATTACATAACTATTAAAAATTAAAAATAACCATGGTATATATAAGGATTAATAGAAACCCACACTAAAAATACCCATGGATAAAAGACAAAAAAAGAAAGAAAGAGAGAATATTGAAAGAATAAGATTAGCAATGGAGATTGTAGACACCCCAGTTATGACATCATAACCCTAATTAACTAAAATTATAAATTTTAATTAATTATCCCAATTTCCTTTACAATTAATTAAATATTGTATTATTTAATTAATTAATCCCTCCTAGCCTATAATTAATTCAATATATTTTTCTTTTTAACCAAAAGTGGCATACCTCTATAATATTATATTATATATAAATATGATAGTACAAAAACTGGTTATAAAGGGAATACTGGCAGGAAAGAACTAGCAAGAAAACATCAAGTTACAGCCTGAATGTGATCAATTACATGACTAATAACCATGTTCCAAAGGTTCAAAAATTCACCCCCTAAGACCGACCCAAAAAACTAAGCAACCCATTATATCCTTTTTCAACATGCTAAAAAACCCCCCAAACTTGTAAATTTCAAAAAACCCACTACCTGTCAAATTACATTGTTAATAAACTTAGATATTTAACCAAAAAATCCAACTAAGTGTCACCTTTACATTTTCTTTGACCCCACCATAACTGAATTCTCATCTTGCATTTCAAATCCCTCAGCTATCTATAAACCACACTCAAAAACCTTTTTTCCTTGAGTAGGAAATCTGTGTGCATGGAAGAAAGAAACCAGCCCTGCATTCCTCATGGATGAATTTTCCTGAGCTTTGGAAGTAGCTTGGTTATGTTTGTTTTGAGCTTGAGGTTGAACATGGGTTGGCGAATTGACTCTAAGATGTAAATCTAGGTGCACACCATTGTTTGGAGGAGGAGGTACATGAGTTCAAAGATAATCCAACGCATAGTATTTCTCCCTAATGTCCAAATCCATTATAGAGCATATGTACTTGTGGTTTCTTCTCCAAGCTCTGAGTAAGACTTTTTCATTGTTGAATCAAATGGATAGTCTAATGGCATAAAAAAATTCTTCAAAACCCAACCATTTTTGTACATAGGCTTGTCAGAATAACCCTCCAATAAAACCTTCCCCTGAGTAAAAACTGTAGCTTTGCAGCATTCACAGAATTGTATTGTCCATTAAAAATTAAAAATTAATATATTTACAAGACAGTTCCTCCAATTCATTTAGAGATTGGATTAAGTTGAGTGCATTGGTTAGGAAAATGGAAATTACTTGAGATGGGAAGATAATTTGGTGTGCTCTAGGACTAGTTACCACAAGCCCTAATATGATGTGAATGTTGTCTTCCACCCTAGCATTATCTAACTTAAGCATTGTTTTGAAAACATCTCAAGTAATGTAGCCTTCAATCGGTCTCTCCTAGTGCTTTACCGACAATGCTACCTGCATGTTCCATGGACAAAACTTCATTTGAAAGTTGTAGAAACTCCATAACCTTTTGTATTTATCAAATCTTCACCAACCCTTCGCCAATTCTTTCTAATTTTTTATTAGAATGTGCAAATGACTAACTTTAGCAGCCTATTTAATCTCGATTCGAGGCTAGCACAAAAGAAAAAATCATGATGAATGATACTGTGGAGGGCTAAGAATTTAAAATGAAGCAGTACCTTCCCATTAATGGCTCGTATGGCAGTTTTCTAAAACATCACAAAACATAATTTGAAGGTATCAATTGGGTTAAATGAGAAATATGGGTATGTGCAAGATCATCATGGAAAAAATAGGCCCTTAAGTGGCAAAAAATTCAGAAAAACCAAAGTTAGGCAACTTGATGTAAAAATTTGAATAAGTTATCTATATTATATCAAAAATATGTAAGAATAGAATCTATAGAAATTTGAATATAGTTTCTAAACTACTAGGTTTATTTTTTATTTTTAAAACTATTTGGTGAAATTTTGAAATTTCAATGTAGTAGTACTTAAATTTCGGGAAAAATATGTAGGTATCTATCGACCACCCTAACCACAATAAAATGATAATATTTTCTTATAAGATTTTAGATATATGTAGAGGACTCATGTCCCAATGTGATGCATATTTTTTTATATTTTTTCCAAATAAATGATTAATTATGAGTTTTTAATTACAACTTTTAAAAATATAAAAACTCATATGTCTAACCACCTTAACTTGGTCAAAGCTTCATGAAATTCTTTTTTTTTTTTAATCCTATAGTATGCGAAGCATAGAATGTGATGCATGTTTTGGATTCAAAAAATGTGAGACCATTTGAAAGCTATAGATATTTTTTAATCAACCTAGCAATCAAGACTTTAGTCGTAATTCAAATAGAAAATAAATAATAATTATTTATTAAATTCAATGTAAAGCATAATTTATATTGGTGGAAAGCACAAAATATCCTTTAAAAACCCTTTTCGTTTCATCAATTTTGGGTAAAAAATAAGTCATTAGCCACATACCCATCATATCACCACTTTTTGGCCCATCATGATCCTGCATATACCCATATTCAACATCATTTATTGGTAATTGGTGTCCTTTAAGACTAGAAAATGTTATCATTTAAAAGCTTCAAGAAATCTTGTGACTTTATAAAATATCATTACCTCAAAAGGCTTAAAAGCAGATGATGAAATGTTGCTTGTTACTCATCTTGCAATATCCTTAGTGGCGCCATGGTGGCACATTATAAAATTGTTATGCATTAACCCCGGTGGTCGATGCTTCCCATTTGATTAAATCTAAAAGCATGTAGAATGAATTTAGCTAACCCTTTTCCTACAATGTTTTAATCTCCTTTCCATCACAGCCTAGGTTTGCAAGGAAATCATCTACCCTGTTACCTTCTTTGTAAGTGTGTGTTATTAAAGAAATATTAAAGCTATCAATTATTTCCCATATCTTTTGCAAGATATATTTTAAACTTCAATTGTGAACCTTTCTTGTTTTACATTCATTTATAACCAACATGGAGTCACCTTCTATGTGTATTTTTGCAATTCCCAATCATGAAGTGAGCTCCAACCCTGCTAACAATGTGTGAGCTTCAGCAATGTTGTTCGTATCATGAGTTAAATGAATTGAGGAGGCTGCCAAGACTACCCCAGAAAAATATCTAATGCATATGTCTACACCTAATTGAGCTAATTCATATTTAGACACTCCATCAAAATTTAATTTGGAAAATCCCTGTTGAGGTGGGTTCCACTTGACAGATCTCCTATCTATTTTAGAAGTATTATTCTTGAGGAGACTACCATCAAAAGGATATTTAATACTTTTCCAATTCTTTAAGATGAAAATGTCCCAATTTGAAAACATTTAATTTGAGAATTTTTCCTTTTGTACGCAAGTGTGTACCCCTTCTAATATGGCTCTTTCCATTTTGACCATTAACAGTTCAACTATGGATTTGGTTTTTTTGAATATTCTTATGTTACACTCCCACCAAATATTCCATATCACAATTGTTGGGACAATATTCCAAATACAAGCAAAGAAAGAAGATTTATATAGTAATGGCCAACACTGGAAAAGGTCCCAAATTGTATTTGGGAGAGGCATGTGAAGATCAAGCTTGTTTTTAATAAAATACCAACATAGATTTGAAAAATTACACTGACGAAGCAAGTGGTTAGCTATTTCAAACTCTTGCTCACATAATGGACACTTGAAGGGGTCTACAATTTTCAATTTAAAAAAATGATTTCTTGTAAGTATGTGTTTCTAAATGGAAAGCCAAGTGAAACTACCTGCTTTAGGTAGTACTTTGTTGTTCCAATAGAATGTGAAAGCTTGATGGGGTTGAGAAGAGTGTTTTGATTGACTTATAAGTGCATATCCTTCCTTGACAGAGTAAGTACCAAATTTTGAAGCTGCCCAAAAAACTCTATCTTGTTTTGTAGATAAGAAAACCATTCTTTCCTATAGTATTTTACGAAAAAGTTTAGATTGCTATGAGGGAATGAGGTTAGGTGGTGAAATTTTCTACACTACTTTCCCAGAGAGAAGATCTGATGAGTCGAAATAGTCTATCAATTCTACACCCAAAGCTTGAGATAAGGTTGTCCTTGCTTCTTGTAGCTCTTAATTTTTTTCCAATGGAGATTTCCCATTCCATGAATCTGACTAGAAGTTGACACTTCACCCATCATTTACCTCCCATGAAGAGAATTTCAATATAATATTTATGTTATTTACTGTGAAATTCCAAATAGCAGAACCCTTTGGAGGATTTGCTACTATTAGAATTATTGTTGGATTATCATTATCTAGGTATTTAATTTGCATTATCTTTGCCAACTTAGCTTCTGCATTTGCATACATTTTCCATGCAAGTTTAACTCCAAAAGCTTTGTTTCTCCATGAAATATTTTGAACACCTTCCCCCCTTGATTCTTACCTTTTCCTAATTAATTCAATATTTTATTATTTGATTAGTTAATTAGTTTAATTCTTATAATTTTTTTTTTAGACTGTAGGAATCAGGTACCACGACCCCCTATAAACTGCAGTGCACCTGGTAAACTTTTTAATGTGACTAACAGCACTGGTGCAACACACCCTCCGGTACCACGGGGGTGGGGGAGACTAGACCTCGTGACCAACCTCCTGCAATAGGAAAGATTTAGCCAACTGAGCTAGGGCCCCAACCCCATTTTCTTCTTATAATTGATTAAATATCCTATTATTTAATTAATTATATCATCATACATCCTAATGTTCTTCCCAATTAATTAAATAATGATCTATTTAATCAAATTCACCTTTATCAATATTCATCCCCTAATTGCACTTAATTTAATTAATCCTTGATTAATTAATTTCACCCATTCCCTAAGCATCATTATCCCATTCTCCAAACCTATAACTCTAGCGTAGTTAATAAATTCATGGTTTATTGATTCAAACCACACCCATTAAATTAATTAATATTTGATTGGTTTATTTAATCCCTTTGCCTAATCATCATTAGCAATTCTTTCTAATTTAAAATTCCTCCTCCTATCTCAAACTTTCCACTAAATGAAAAGTGTCAGGTAAGCCTACTCTCTCACATCCTCTCGCACATGTCTGAGATCCCACCTACCACCACTATACTCTTACACAAATCCACTATCTTACACCATCACTTCCCAAGGTTTCTTCAAACATGTGTGAGCACACCTCACCCTTGCCTCATTTCCCCCTTGTGACACATGCCACAATGCTAATGCCTCTCTCCACCACTCAATCCTAGCCATTTATTAGGTCAATGCATCTAAGCCATCCATTCCTCCCATCTCATTTGTATAAATTGAGGTCTTATCTCCCATTTCCAACATCTTGAGTTCACCTTTGCATTATTATGTTGCAATCTTGAGTGAGCAATCCACATAGCGATCATTTGAGAGAAAATCAACAATGAGTTGTGTGCACCTTTGTGAGCTCAATCCATGGAGATGTTGTAAAGGTATAGCTTAGGTTTGTGTTTTCATTTCACTTCGATTTCAATTGTCTTCCTTTCATATGTTATTTCCTCTCTCACATTTTGGGATGGTTGGTGTGATCCACGTCTCCTAAAATTTGTTTGAGTTTTTATTAATTTTTTAGTTTGAAGGTTGCATCCTTTGTAAAATCGTTCTTGCATCCAATTTCATTTCTCTTTTGACTCAAATGTTTGTCCCTCTGTTCAATTTTTTGGTTCTTGTTAAATAAATTTTGAGCAGCTCCCTTCAGGTTTATATTTGCATTATGTTTGCGCCAGTCTATGCATCACCAAGTTTGCTCGGATTTTTATCAAGGTTTTGATTTTCCACTTTACACACCTACTCTTCGCGACTTTGGGTATAAACTTTCCTTTCGAATCTTGGGAAGCTGCGCTGTGCGTCCACATGTCGCAATTACAGGATGTTTTGTTTCTCATTTCCTTGAGGCCTCGTCAGGTTGAAAAAGGCTTCCATAGAGCTGTCATTCCTAAAAAGTGTCAGAGGGCCCCACATCTTGCTACATGGCGGTAGATCACAAATATCTCAGCGCAGGGATGAAATATGCAACCACAGGCAACGAAATGCTGCCACGCGTCTTTTACGCCTAGCTGTTGGAGCATTCCCTCCACTGTGATAAAGTCCTCAGCCCATTTGACACATATCACATTTTCACAAATCCTCGGCAATGATGGGAGAAATGTTCAAATGGGCAGCGAAGGGCTTCAACGTGCCTAGCGGCTGATTTGTTATGTGAGCGATGAGTTGTTTAAACAAAATAATGTTATTAATTGCCACTTGTCATAATCATTCGTAGCAATGGATGGCATTTGTCTGATCGAGCTTGGCTGGGAACACCGCCATCATTATAGAGGATGCACCTATGCCTAGGATGACTGGATGCTATGTTTTGGCTTGATGTTGTTGTAATGGCCTTGGGAATATTCTGATTTAGGCATCATTGTAGTGGATCGTGAAATATTTTATTTTGCTACTCTCCAAAGCGGTGGGAGGTTTTCCTACTATATATATACTTTCTCTATTGATGAGAAAGGGTCCAAAATTTGGAGAAAAACACGTTGGTTTTAGCAAAAGACTCAAAGCCTCTATTACTGTTTTATTTAGATTACAACGTTTAGACTGTGCCAATTGTTCAACCTTTCTATTTTTCATGTTTTTGATTAAACTATGAACTGTGCTTTATACTGTCTTGACACTTCAGTTGAAGAACTTCTATATATGTTGGATACAATTTTGCTTATCTAAATCATTTCTAATGACTCTTCTTAGTGGTGAGAATGTATGCAACATTATTTTATGTCAATAAATGAATTGTCTATGCTATAATCTCAAGTCGCTGATATTTTGGTACCCAACAACACTATTTAGGCGCTTAGATCTATGATTTATTGTGCCCATCAGCAAATCTTGGCGCATTGCCTTAGGTTAGACTTTACTTTATTATATTCGCTTCCTTTTCCATTTCCAAAGCCCATTATAGAAGAAGTCAGCTTCTCTAAAATTCGGAGGTTACTCAGTTTAGTGCAAAAGGTCCCCCTTAAACTGAGTTTCCCATAACACTTTGTTACCTCATCAATTTTTGGTGTCAATAGTTTGTTCTTTTTCTGGCATGCCCGATGGGACCAGAACTTAATGAAATTGCATTGTAGAAGGGTGTATGAGTCATCGACCTATAACTAGATCCCAAACTGTAGGAAACCCAAGTTTACTAGTACCTCCACTAGGGACAGTTCAGGCTACTAATCAGCTGGTAACCGTTCCATTCCCACCACCTTTTCCTCTCACCATGTTACTGGCCACCAATAGAAACTACATAGCATGGGACATCGAAAGTCCCCTAGTAGCCCCGGTAGCGCCCACTGTGTGGGGTGCTATCCTGGTTTCGGCCATGAAAGCTATCCCCAAATTTTCCCGAGACAACTCAAAAACACCTGCAGAACATTTGCAGGATGTGGCAAACGTTTGTCTGGTACACAACATTACAGCGCAGAATGTAGCCATGAGGCTCCTCGCCGCATCTTTCAAAGGCAAGGCTCTAGATTGGTACCGAACATTGACTCCTAATTCAATTTGCGCCTGGGATGAGCTCAGAGATTTGTTCTATGAAAGGTTCTCTAATGACAGAGATCGTTCTTCATTATATTATCAGCTATTCATCATAAAACGAGCCCCCTAGGAGTCTCTGACGAACTTCAATGCCCAATTTCACACAAATTGGTAGAGGATCCCTATTACTATCCACCTAATTCTGGAGTTGGTAGTTATATTTTATTTGAAGTCCATCAATTTTGACATTTTTGTGATGATCAAGTCTTTCGGAGGAGCTACTCTACCAAATGCTTATGGTACCGCTATCAAAGTTGAGAATCATTTCATAGATTGCAAGAAATTGCCTCCTCGACCTATTATGCTGATATTTCCTGAAATATCGATCACCGAGCAAGAGGTCGCGTCAACTAGTGCACCTGTAACTTCCCAGTCAATGTACACATATGCGGCCGCCCCTGAAAATGTGGCTTCTACATCAGGATCTTCCAAGGATGAAATAAGCGACCTCAAAGAAATGTTGTGAACCATGGATAATGACATAACGACTCTTAAGCAGAACCAAGCAACGCCTCTGTGGCCCACATATCAAAACTATCAAAGCGGGTGGTCTACTTATCAGCAAAATCAATATCAAGGTGCACCTTGCAATAATCTACTAGCGCCAACTACAAACCAAATTGTGTCGGTGCCTTCTCCGTTGATGAGCGCATCACCAAGCTTGAGTAGGGAATTAACCGTAGGGCATAACAACCTTATTGATGACATCAATTCGTAGTGTTTCCCCTGCAGCGATGCACATATGCCCCGAAGCTATCCACGTGGCAACCTACAACAAAAGGTGGTGGAGCAATGTAGCCAAGGCACGACAACGAAAAATGGAGGTTATGCATATGCCTCACCAAAAATGGAGAGTGTGGTCCTTACTATGCAAATGCAAGGAATTTCTTTAGAACAAGAATCAAATATTGCTCCTAATCATGCACTTTTCTCCTGGATGGAAGAAGAAGAAATGGTGTTTGCTAATGATGCATTCGTATATGAAACACCGTGGGTGTAGTTTGACTATAACACACACTCAAAGAGGAGATTCATCGATGAGCCTGTTGTTTCACATCTGGATAGCTCACAACTCAAAGGTATGTCTGATCAAATTCCCAGTGTCTCAACCGTCCTTTCACCTTCTTAGCCACAAAAGGAAATTTCTATAGCAAGATCCAAGGAGCATAGATCTCCAAGTTTTCCACCTTTTAATGTGGTAAAGCAATTGAAGAAATCATCAGCTAATGTGTCTTTGTGGGACATTCTAGCTATCCCAGAACAGAAGATGCTATTACAGAAGGCTCTTCGGGAAGAGGTCAACCTGACATCAATAGAGCCATCTTCCATTAAAGAGGTTGTTTGTCTCACACTGCTAGTAAAGGTTCTTACAAACAATATAAAAGAATCTCCTACTAAGCACGGAAGTAGGTCCAAACCTCAGCCCTTCTTCTTGACTCTCATTATAGGAAAGAAGCTATTACATAATGCTATGATTGATTTTGGCTCTAGTACAATGGTTATGCCTAAACAGATAGCTGAAGCTTTGGGACTCACCTATGAACCTATGAAGAGAGGGGTGATGCAACTTGATGGAAATAAAGTTGAGACCGTAGGTGTCATCAAAGCACTTCCTTTAACTCTATTTGCATGCCCAAGTATCACAGTTCCACAAGACACGGTGATTATAAATGTTCCTCTTATGTTTGGTCTTTGTCTATCCTGAGAATTTACTTCAAAGGTGGTTGGATACATGTCTTTGGATTGGTCGCATCTGATACTTAGGACCAGGCACGGTGCGAAAATGAAGATAGAATCAAAGGCTCTACATTGCAAACATGTGGGGGACAAGGCCTTGATCAATTTTGAAGCAACGCATACCTCTATCACCAAGCAAGAAATGTATGGCATTGAATTACTAAAGGAAGAGAAGGTGAGTGGAGATTAGAATGATAAAGAAGATCCTCTGTTGAGTGAACACATAAACAATGATCCATTTAGAAATTATCATGCTACTAGATTGGGTACATATGTAATTTATGACGAAGACCAGGTGCTACCAAGGGTCACCAAAGGGTTTGAAGATAACAAGGAAAATGAGCTATGGACACTATACTTTGATGGAGCAAGAAGCAAAGCAGGTGCTAGAGCAAGGGTATATCTAATATCCCTACAAAATAAAAAATGGTTGAGGCCTTTCCATTTTTATTTTGCTTGTTCAAACAACGAGGCTGAGTATGAGCGGTTAGTCCAAGGCTTAAGCCTTGTGAAATGAATGGGCATTAAGCAATTAATTGTGTTCAGAGATTCCAAATTGGTAGTTAACCAGGTCTAATGAATTTCTATAGCAAAGAATATTCGCATGAGATCCTATTGACATCAAGTATGGGACTTGATTGAGGGTTTTGAAGCTTTCAACATCCAGACCATTCCCCGAAGACAAAATAGTAAGGTAGATCGCATGGCTGTGATTGGTGCTTAGTTTGATCCTATCTTTGACTTTCTTCAGAACGAATATTCAGTATGAGTGCTTGTTCAACCAGTGATCCCCGATAGTGATCAAAGTTGGAAAGTATTTGAGAGTGATGAACACATCACCTCGTTTATCCAGCACTCAGGGGAATTCATCGATCAACTTCAACCAAAAATTATCGAGGCTTATGAAGGAAAAATTATGCAGCTCAAATAAAATAAACACCTGAAAGGATTGGTTACTCTTGAAAAAAAATTCTATTGTGATGATGCCTGAAATGATAAGCAGAAGATCATTGCAGAAAAAAGTGATTATGAAGACCTTCGGGTCTCTGATGGTAGGAATCTCTGAGTTGCAAAAGATGTCCCGCATCATACTAGGGAAAGGTTGATTAGTTTCTCTAAAAAATATGGAGTAGTGGCTTGGTCCTACAATGATCTAGAGGGTTATGATCCTGGCATCATTCAACACACTATTGAGCTAACGAAAAGTGCAAAACCAGTCCAACAGAAACAGAGGCTAGTTAACCCTAAAATTGAGGCCCTAATGGCACAGGAGCTAACCAAGATCATTGACTCACGCATTGTCTTCCCAATTAAACATAGCACTTGGGTATCGAATATGGTTCCAGTCCAAAAGAAGAATGGGGATATTCGCTTGTGTGTGGACTTTTGAGACCTAAATAGAGCATCTCTGAAAGACCACTATCTGTTGCCTTCTATGGAGTCAATCCTACAAACTGTGGCAGGATCGGAAATGTTTTCTCTACTGGATAGTTTCTCCGGCTACAATCAGATCCGTGTTAAAGAAGAGGATCGGCACAAGACTACGTTCACCACAAAGTGGGGGACATTTGCATATGCTAAAATTTCTTTTGGTTTATCCAATGCAAGGGAAACATTCCAGCAGGCGATGGACGTTGCATTTAGCGGACTAATCAATAAGTTTATTCTAATCTATTTGGATGACCTTACTATGTTCTCTAAATCTAAGGATGATCATTTTGATCATTTGGAATTAGTTTTTCAAAAGTGCCAAGAGTTTGGGGTTTCCCTAAATCCAAAGAAATGTGTATTTGGAGTACCACAGGGTAAGCTATTGGGCCATGTTATGTCCAGAGAAGGTGTTTCGATTGACCCTGAACCAGTGAAGGCAATCAAAGAGCTTCCCCCTTTGGTAAATAAGAAGGGTGTCCAGTCTTTCCTAGGCAAAGTAAATTTCGTCAACAAATTCATTTCTGATTTCATGGGGATGATTAGGCTGATCACCTTAATGTTGAAGAAAGATCAGACATTCAAGTGGATGACGAAAGCTCAGGAGGCTTTTGAAAAGGTCAAGGAAGTGATTTCTGCAGCCCCAGTGCTGGTTAATCTAGATCAATTCAAAGATTTTATAATGTATGTTTTTAGTAGCAAGTCCAGTATTGCTACTATTCTAACCCAAAAGGATAATGAAGAAAAGGGGGAACACCCCATGGCGTTCTATTCACGGACCCTAAAAGAATATGAGGAAAATTATAATTTTGTCGAAAGATAGGCCTTTGTGATAGTAAAGGGACTTAAAAAGTTTTGCCATCTAATTTCCTACAACAAGGTTCTAGTATATGTCACACATTCCAGTGTGCGTGAATACATCATGGAAGGGGAGATCACATAAAAAAGGGCTAATTGGATCACCAAAATCCTTGAATACGATATTGAAGTCAAGCCTACTAAGACTATTAAAGGAAGAGGACTGTGTGAGTATATGACACAAAACGAGGAGGTACTTATCGCAGAGGAGCAGCTAGAACTCATCCTAATAAATGAATTAGGATCAGAAGGTAGTTGGCTGACTGATAGAGTGAGGTTCATGCAAACCGAAAGGTATCCGCCAGGCCTCTCGTCCCAAAAAAGGAGGTTTACCGGCTGCAAAATTGTGGATACACTCAAATAGGAGTCCTTTTAAAAAGGAATTTCAGTGGTGTTCTCTTGCGATGTGTTACTTCGGAGTAGGTGAAGAGGATCCTTGACACATTCTGCAATAGCGTTGCAGGCGGACATTTCTCTGCCAAAACCACCGCAATCAAAATCATGCGTGCTGGCTATTATTGGCCCACACTTTTCAATGACTCCCACTCTCTAGTGAGGGCTTGTAAAAAATGCCAGTTCTTCACCGACAGAAGGAAGAATTCCGCAATTCCCTCAGACCTATAGTGGTGAATGAACCATTTGTGCAATGGGGCCTAGACTTCATCGAAATGATCAACCCGATTTCTAGTGCCATACATAAGTGGATTCTAACCGCTATAGACTACTTCATAAGGTGGACAGAAGTTATTCCCCTTAAAGGTGCAACAGAAACAGAGATTGTAGACTTCCTCGAGGAACTAGTGACAAGGTTCAGCCCTCCAAAAACAATCATTTCGGACAACACCAGAGCATTTCTAGGTGCAAAGATATGTCACTTTGCATTAAAGAACGGCATATTCCTTAAAACGTCATCAAACTATTTTCCACAGGGAAATGGTCTAGCCGAGTCAATGAACAAAATCTTAGTCTAACTGCTTAAAAAGATTGGCTCATAACACCAGAGGGAATGGCATAAAAACCTCTAAAAAGCGCTCTAGTAAAACCACATAACTCCTAAGCAAGTCCTTAAGACTTTGGCTTATGAGCTGGTATACAGGAAAGAGGCACTGTTACCCATCTCCATGGAGATCCCAACAATACAGTTGTTGAAATCTCTTGAGATAGAACAAAATGAAGCCATGGAGATTCGGCTCGCCAAGCTATTGGAAGTATAGGGAAAAGGGAAAATTCCCTAATAGCAATGACAAGTCATCAACAGGTGGTCAAACAATGGTTTGACAAGAAGGCTTCCGAATAGGGTCTAAAATGTGGAGACTTAGTGCTAAAGTATGATAACAAGGTTGCAAAGCCAGGTCAGCACGGTAAATTTGATAGCCTATGGGAAGGTCCCTTTAAAATAATTCAATGCAAACAACACAACTCTTTTGAGCTAGAGAATATGGAACAGGAACTGTTAGGAATCCTGGTCAATGGGATTCATCTTAATCTATTCCATTAGGCATTAAGCTCTACTTTGTACATATGTAAATAGCATTTTTATTTTTGTTTCCATTTGTTTGGCCGGTCTTTTTCTAAAATTAGTTTGTTGTTCTGCGGAATTAACTCATTATTACTGGTGGGTATCACACTGAGGTTGCTTTACACAAAACACACCCATGTGCAGAGAAATAGCATATAAAACTTGTAAACCCAAAAAAGCTTAAACACAGAATGAAAGAAAGAGCATGGATTTTCTTTAAAATGATAGATATCTATTTATATATGTTCTTTTTGTTACAAAATGGCTAGGAAGCCATATTTCAAGATTTACAAGCATATTGAAGTATATATTATATACGGTGGCCTTTTGTTAGGATTATATACAACAGGCAAGGAAATATATTTTGAGCAGCAAGAGAAACACATTTTGAGTAGGTGGCAGGGGTTTGTTATCCAAAGGCATGGTTGGCAGCAATTGACGCATTAACTGTAGCATCCACTTCTTCCTCTTCCAAGGGTTATTTGGTAGCACTGGCAGCATCAGTTGGCACAACTGCCATTGGCGAGGGGAACACTAGGTTCCTAAAATCCATATACCAGTCCACATCGTAGAAAGGTATCATGTTGTAGCTACAAAATAGGAAGTACAGGGCATGGGTAACCCTCTGCTAGTGCTGGTCACGAGTCTGTAGGTAGAATCTGTTGAGGAATGACAACCAAACAACAACTTCTTCCTCAATAAAGCGACGCAGGTCACTGGCTGATGGAAGACCCACCCCATAGGCAACATGAGCAATGACCTCACCGAGACCATTCATGTATTTCTTGGGGAAGATTTCTTTAACCAACTTCAAGATAAGTGGCTAGCAAACACTAATGTCCAGCATGTATGCTACGAAGTGGGAGCATATGTCAGTATTCATCTGGTACTTGTCCTCATATTCTTTACAATCTCTGCCTAAAACCCATTTTATGGCTACCAAAACCAAAGAATGCTTATTCTTCGTCATCCTTTTCAGTCTCTTGTTGAAATCTCTCCTGGGAATGTTGTCTGTGACTTATATGAAGTCAGGCAAACTGGGGTATCCATTGCTCTGTCACTATCCCTAGGCTTTTGAGTTATCTACCACCTAACCTATGAGAGGGCTTGCTTAAAACTCTACTACTGACCTATCACTTCTCAAATGCTAAGTATGTTTTTCCTACTACTTACTAGCGTATTTATAGAAAATTGACAAGACATATGCTAATCCGCTTCAAAAAAATCTGATGTTAAGCATGTTGCCATCTTGAAAGGTGAGCCTATGTTTGCTCACATTTCTGGGCCAATTGCATCATTGATAGCACGACCCAATGCGTGCTTGATTAAATGGACCTGATTAATTAGTTTTAAGAGGGTGGGGCCCATTGGCAGGGAGACATATGGTCGTAGTCTATTGTGTCATCTCTCAAGCACATCCCGGAACCCAAGGAAATACTCTTATCTTTTCAAGCCATGATTGTTTGCTTTGTGTAATCATTCCGGCTAAGATATTAATTACCAGCGCATGCTAACGCAAGATTAGCAAGCAAATTGTTGGCTCAAGTTTCAAGGAGATCATAGCATATCACACGATTTCCAAATGCAATAATGAACTCCGACCACCTCAAAATAGCAATCAGTTCATTTTGCACAAATTGTAAAATTAGCGGTACACGCCAAATTAAATGCAAAAGGCTTGCTTTTACCTACCACCTTGAGAAAAGTTGCTATTGTTATATGAAATGGCTTAATATTTTAAAGTCTTTTCACAAATGCCAAGGATAAGTGCAGAGTTATTTTTTGTTTTTATATCTTGAGCCGAGCATAGTCACAGCCAACCAGGAACTTGCGAAAATCTTCAAAGGAGAAAAATGTTAGAATCTTCAGCTCAGCCAATGCAAGAGGAAATTAACCAGAAGCTATTTATGGCTATTCGTTCTTTAGTAGAGGTATATGTCTATGAGGATGTGGCATACGCCACGTCTGGTATACCTAGTAGGACAAGGAGAGCCTACATAGAGAAGCTGAATAGACCCAAAAAATGGAGAAACCATAAAAAGGTTGAGGAAAAATGGGACAATATCTATGACCCAAGGCTCGCGAAAAACCCCAAGTCCCTCAGAGAGGCAGCTTGTGCAAGGTTATCGGCACTAAAGACAAACCAATCTACGACGAGTAGAGTTTGGTACAGTGGTCTTCCTCAATACATGGTTCCACTGGTGCACTATTTCGTGGAGGTTGTTGATGCTACTATTCAACATTATAATCCTGATACCTAATACATTGAAGGCTACAACTTAAGGGTGTGTATCACTCTAGAGGCCATCTAGCACATGTAATGTATTTTGGATCCAAGTAAGAGGAAGGAGAGTATTGATACCTTTCACCCGAGCAAGGGAGAGAAAATATGGAGGAAGATGAAAACTAGCTCAGAATTCTTGTTAGAGGAGACTAGTAAGAAAGGCATCCAAGCCACTAAAGCAACAAGTATTCCATTGACGCGTGGTGTGTTTCGCAATGATCTCTAGGATGCCATGTCCATGCTGGCCTTTGTTTGCAGTCGAGACTCCGATGAGAAGATATAAATTTTTCAACTAGGACCGGAAATGCAATTTTGTAAGCAACACGAGCTCTTCTAATATGATTTTGCTGAGTTTATAATTGAAGAAATGAAATAGTAAATTGAGAATTATCAGGATGAGAAAAAATTTAGGTTTCTTTCCTTTCTAGTCCACATGTTTCTGCATCAGAACCTAGATTTCTTTGCCCGGTACTTTCCGCTATCAATTTTTGATGAGAAAAATAGAAGGAAGCTGATGTCCACATGGACGCCTTTTCTTTCCACATCATATGATTATTATGCATTTGCGAACTATTTCATAACCCCAGTCTTGAATGATTTTATCAGAGAGGGTGATATTATCTAGCTTGATAAGGAGTAGGCCGGATTTATGCAGACCTTCACCCTTGCTTATGACTGGTTCTTAGGCAGGGATTTTACTATCCTTCGAATGCAGGGTTTTACTAGCAAATCATTCCTGCTCCCAACTTGCATCACCAATAGAGTGCCCATGCTAGAAATGTTCCAACAGGTGTGTATCATTGATTTTACTTTCTATAGCAATGAAAGGGTCAAGAAGAAGGGATTATTTACTTGTCCGAAAAAATTAAGTCAGTAACTACTAAAAAAGCAATCACACCAATTGCTAGAGGACAAGCTGGCACATCTTGGGTTGGTACTATTAAACGATAAGTGGGAGTACAACCCTTTCGAAAACTTTCCAGAGCCACATATGAGAGTTACCCATGTTTCTCGATCATATTGGAAGAAGTGACGTAATCAGCAAACGGATAAAGATGAGGATTTTGTCGAATTGGTGCAAATCCCTACACTGAACACTAGAGGCCCATGGCACAAGTTCTACTTTCCTACGGTTGTGGCCAAGGATAATGTCCTCATGGAGCGTGGCATATACAACAGGTTAAAGAAGGATGAGGAATGGAGTGAGGAAAAAATAAAAGCTTTCTGGAAATATCGCTAGTAAATTGCACAGTTGGATGCTCCTTACAATCAACTAAGAGATGCCAAAAAATTTGAAAGATGGTGGAAGGAGGGCCATCCCAGCCCAAGCTCTAGTATTAATAGGAGCATAGAGGGGGAGGAATTTGAAGAGCAGGAAGAAGAAGCGGTGACATCAACCTCCTTTGCACAAAAGGAGGTCTCTAGATAGGCTACCTATGTGGCCACAAACGTATGTTTTAATATATCACGGGGCTCACATACACTCACTTGGGCTGCTAAACCAGCCAGGCTACCACTTCAACAGAAGGAGATGACTGCCGAAGCTAGTGAGATTTCACCTGTGAAATGACAGCCATAGAGAGCATTATTGGAGAGGGTTCACAAGAACCCTCCGGAGGAGTACTTGCTGCTACTCAGACACCAGAGGTTGTGGGGGAGTCAGGAACATTTTTGGAGATGCCAGCAACCAGTCTATAGGTACAATTCGCTCCTTCTCTTGCGTCTCATTCCTTGGTGTCTGCCCCTACCTCACTAATGATCCCTACCATAAAAATTGGCCCCTAGCCTTCTATTTTTAATTTGACATATTCGATTGGATTCATCCAGTTTTCATAGGCCATTTTGTTCAGAATTACTCCTCTGCGTATACTTATGCCTGCCACTACCACTCATACCTTCCTCACCTCGTTTTTGGAAAGCATTCCCCCTATGAGTGCCCTTTCTTTTTCCACTATAATTACGGATCCTCTTCTATTGCAATAGGCTAACACCCAGTTAACAACTCCCCCTTTCTATCCAATGAGCCTTACGGCTAATTCCCCAGCCTAGTCATTACAAATGACTAGCCCTGATGTTGGTTCTCAAACCAAACTATGGAACGTGCCTCATTTCTGTCTACAAACTATCACTTTCCAAAAGAAACAAATGTCTGCGCCTATGAAGGTTACCTATCCCTATGCCCTGCCTTCTGGTGCTCCTTTCGCAGGTGGACTGGTTTCATCACCAGCCGAATTTATAGCACAGATAGATTGTGGAAGGGAGGTGTGCACGAATAGAATGAAGAAATAAAAAGCAAAGGATGATAGTGTTTCCACCGAGCCAAGAGTGCAAGCTCTGTACAATGAAGCCCGACAAGAATTGAAGTTCACAACCATGTACTCGAGGGTAAGTAAGCCTCAGGGAGAAATGCAACTAGAAGAATATGAGATATATGCAGTCAGACTCGACATGAAGGTAGCCTGACTACAGGATAAAGTTGAAATCATGGAGGAAAAGCAATGGGTAGTCACTTCCAACTTCCTCAAAACTAGTCACCAGCTAAAGAAGAAAGATGAGCAACTCAGGGTAGCTAAGGAAAGGGTTAGTTTTCTAGAAAGGAAGGAGAAATCCTTAGAGGAAAATATTGCCCGCATGACCGAAAGAATGCTGATAGCAGAGAATGAGAAAAATAGGCTTCAAGGTGAAATTGTGAAGATTCAGGTTGTTGACCCTAGCATAATAAAAGAACTACAAAGCAAGAACCAAGAAGTGCAACACAATCTACAAATGAAAGATGAAGAGCTAAAGCGCCTCTGCTTTGAGCATACTCAAGGGGTGGCACAAAAAAGCCAAGAGTTGGAACACTGACAAACTCAATATGAGAAAAAATTATAAGAAAAAGAGGCCAAATTTAAAGGCCTAAAGGCTCAAATTGAGGAAGAGCTCCGAGAGACAAAGGATTCTCTGGAGGATCACTTAGCAAATCACTCCTAAGCTGAGGAAACTTGGAATAAAGAAATGAGCAGCTATGCAGAGTAGCTGGCGTCCGAGAGAAGGAAAAAGGCAGAATTAGCTAAGGCCCTTATTTTAAGAGACGTAGACATTTCTTCGCTTAAAGCCTCTCTCTTGTCTTCCCCTGCACAACCTGATATCATTCCACTGGTTAGGCAATTATACATTTCTCATTGGGAGAAAATCAAAACCTTTTTCCTAACACTACAGCCTACCCTCCATTTTATCGATAAGGCATCAAGGCTCAGCTAGGAGGCCCATGATATGATTGAGTAGTTCCCACGATTCATCTTGGAGAAGGTTCCTGAGGTGAAAGAATTGCTCAACAAACTATACTCTATCTCTAACGAACACCTTGTCGGAGCAAGTATTGAAGATTGGGATGCTACTGTTCAAACGGTAAACAAATTTATCCATTGCCACTCTCCCTTCCAATGCACTAAGGTAGCCACGACTATTATAAGTAAAACACTGGATAGCATATGGGGATGCTTCTCTGGATTAAGTAGGATAGGACTGCTGTCCCCATTCCTCGAAGATGGCTCTATTGCCATGACTGCACAAATTATAAAAATTATTGAAGAGAAGGAGGGTGACCCGGAGGCTTTTAGGGAGTTCAACCATCCTCCAACAGTGGCCAACATTGAGCCAGTCATTCATCCACTCTCTCAGCTGCTATTTCATATACAAGCGGGGGCCGATTTACCTGATGTGCTACCTTACAAAGAAACTATTGACCTACGTGGAGCACAGGATAATTTACACAAAATAGTGAAGCCATCCGAAGATGAGTGGCCGCCTTTGCAGATGGTTCTTTCCAATCTCTGACTCTATTACCCCTTTGAATAAGGCTCTAGTCTACAGAACAAAAGAATTTTTGGGTTCTTCGTTCCTTAGTTGAAATGCCCCTGATAGTCGCCAAAAGTTGTTAAATAAATTTTGAGCAGCTCCCTTCAGGTTTATATCAAAGTTTTGATCTGCCAATTTGTGCACATACTCTTCGAGGCTTTGCATATCGGCTTTCCTTTCGGATCCTGGGAAGCTACGCTGTGCGTCCACGTGTCACGATTATGGGATGTTTTGTTTCTCATTTCCTTGAGGCCTCATTGGGTTTTGAAAGGCTTCCACGAAGCTGTCATTCCTAAAAAGTGTCAGAGGGCCCCACATCTTGCTATGTGGTGGTAGATCACAAATATCTCAGCACAGGGATGAAATATGCAACCACTAGCAGTGAAATGCTACCACGCATCTTTTACTCCTAGTTGTTGGAGCGTTCCCTCCGCTGTGATAAAGTCCTCAGCCCATTCGACACATATCACATTTTCGCAAATCCTTGGCAATGATGGGAGAAATGTTCAAACGGGCAGCAAAGGGATGCCACGTGCCTAGCAGCTGATCTGTTATGCGGGTGATGAGTTGTTTGAACAAAATAATGCTATTAATTGCGGCTTGTCATAATCATTCGCAGCAATGGATGACACTTGTCTGATCGAGCTTGGTTGGGACCATTGCCATCATTACAGAGGATGCACCTGTGTCGGGGATGATTGGATGCTGTGTTTCAGCTCGATGTTGTAACGGCCTTGGGAATATTCTAATTCAGGCATCATTGTAGTGGATCACAAAATCTTTTATTTTACTGCTCTCCAAAGTGGTGGGAGGTTTTCCTGCTATATATATATTTTCTCTCTTGATGAGAAAGGGTCGGAAATTTGGAGAAAAACACACTAGTTTTAGCAAAAGACTCCAGGCCTCTATTACTATTTTATTTAGATTACAACTTTCAGACTGTACCAATTGTTCAACCTTTCTATTTTTCATATTTTTGATTAAACTGTGAACTGTGCTTTATACTGTCTTGACACTTCAGTTGAAGAACTATATATGTTGGATATAATTTTGCTTATCTAAATCATGTTTAATGACTCTTTTTAGTGGTGAGAATGTATGCAACATTATTTTATGTCAATAAATGAATTGTCTATGCTATAATCTCAAGTCTCTAATATTTTGGTACCCAACAACACTATTCAGGCCCTTAGATCTATGATTTATCATGCCCATTAGCAAATCTTGGCACATCACCTTAGGTTAGACTTTACTTTATTATATCCGCTTCATTTTCCCTTTCCAAAGCCCATCATAGAAGAAGTCGACTTCTATAAAATATGGAGGTTACTCAGTTTAGCGCAAAATGTCTCCCTTAAACTGAGTTTCCCATAAGACTCTGTTACCTTGTCAATTTTTGGCGTCAATAGTTCCTCCATTCAATCTTGTGATGCCTACATTCATTCCTACATTGTTTTAGTGTTGACCTATGATGCTTCTGTTTACTAAAAAAACACCTTCATTTGGTTGTGATCACTTTACTATTTCGGTTTAATTTTTTTATGTTTGTATGGTTTCTTGTTAAATCCATTAACATAGTTAGATTTACCATTTGGGATTTAATCTTTTTAACATATTACATTAGTAGTAGAGCTTTGTTTCTTTTTTATAATTACAACTACAACTTTCACAATCTATACAAGATAAAAAAAGATTACAAATACAAAAGAAATACCTATGTTAACCAAAACCCTAGATTCACGTCACATTTTTGTTTTGGACTAAAAATTTACCCCTCAAGGATAAAATAACTCACATCTACAATCACAAGCCTAGTTTTAGTTTGTATTTTCTTGCTTCTTGTTACGTCTTTGTTCTGATACACCTACATAGAAAAAAACCATGCTTATGTGTCAAATTGCATTGTTTTTACTTTGAATTTCAATGCATGTTTAGATACCAACTACACCTATGTAGCGATTAGGTACACCTGCATAGAGACTTTTCGTGGCTCTTTTCCATAGAGTTTCACTTCTATTTCTAAGCATAAAGCATAAACATTTAAGGGCTAAATAATTTTTTTTTATAATTAGTGATGTTTTCAACCAATAGAGTTTCAAACAATGTTAAACATGTTCCATTATTACACCTTATTGGTAATTTTTTGTTTTACCTTGCAAATTTGTGCAAATTTTATCTTTGATGAGAAGTGTTATTTTTATGAAGCTACACCTACTCTCTACGCTTGCACATAGAATTTATGTGATTTTGTGCTAGCCTTCAATGCCTTGTTTTTTGTAGAGTTGTACCTCTATTCGGTATTTTTCTTCTTTTTTTTGTCTTTTTGCACATTTTCCTTAGTTTACTATAAAGTTGTGCTTGTGTTCTACTTCAAAATTTTGACTTTTGAGCTATCTTTCTAGACTAACAAGTGGTGTAGTTGTTCAACTGGTCCAAGATAAATCATAAAGACTACTAATGTGTGGATTTGTAGAGTGTTAGTATAAGACCTTTTATTTTCAAATAGGTAGGCACTAAAGTTAGATTAGTTGGTTATTGAACCTTGTTTGTTTTGTTTGGAAATGTGAAATAGATGCAAGCTCTCTCATCACACTAAGAGTGACCTTGGGGATAAAAAATATTTGCATTTCTTTATTTTTCTTTTAGATTAGATCCTAGGGTGTGCTAGTTTTGTGTGTATGCTCTCCCCTCATGCTTAGTGTGATCTTAGAAATAAAAAAACACTTAACATTATCATTCCCTTTAGGAGGCCTACCTAGGGATTTCATCACCCTAGGGGATGACCTCAACCATGTGTTATTGGTGGGGTATAGAAAGGGGGGAGAGAACACATTGTAATCTGAACTAGTCACATTATCTCTAGTGAAGATCTCATACTTCGGTGATTCCAAGCTAAGAGTGCAAGGTTGGTTTGAGCTTTCCTATCGAAAGTTCCAAACCCATGCTTATGAAAGGCTAGTGTTCATGGTTGTGCCTCACACAACCTCTTAGTGTTTAGAGGATTCCCTAGAGAGCTTATGTACTCTAGATTAACACATTTTCACTATAGCTTAGTTTGGTGTAAGGGATGTTGATCATACCCTAGAGTTACTCACCATGTACTCCCTTAGGTTATGTAAACACTAAAAAATGTCCTAATCAATGTCATAGACTCAAATTGGATTTATTAACATCATTTCCTCTTTATCCACCCTCTTTTTTCTTAATTAATTCAATTAGCCTAGCTAATTAATTAATTACCTCATTTTCATATAATTGGCCTAATTAATTAAATTAGGTTAATTCATCTCTTTCCACACTAACACTTCATCTAATTAAATTAAATACATCAAAATATTTAATTTAATCTCCTAAGTCATCTTATTTAATTAAATAACCTTAAGTTATTTAATTAAATATCATTTCATCACCCCTCCCTATTTATTAAATCATTCAATTTAATAAATATCTTTTAACTCCTCTAATTCCCCAATTACATAAATTAAACCTTGTTTGATAAGCAATTAAACTAACTTTCCTCTAATCAAAGGGAATATTCCCATGGAATATTCTTTATCCTTTTTGCACAAGTAAAACTTTGCTTTAATTTACAAATTACCTTTTTTTCCTCACTCTAAAGGAATATTCTAAGGAATATTCCCTCTCCTCCAATCAAATCACATATTTTCAAATGCAATTCAACCCTTTAACCTTCTAAGCAAGTTACATTTGACCTATGTGAGCAGGTTGAAAGTGTGTTTTTTTGAGGCAAGTGTGAGCCTTTGATTAACTTTCATCTTTCATTCTCATCCATTGACGAAATCCATGATCCATGCCTCTCATTTCCTTCATCTTAAACCATTTATTAAGCTTTTTGATCTCAACCACCCATTCTTCATTTTCTCTCCTTTAAATAGATTATTATTTGGAGACAAGTGGATCAATCTTTTATTGAAAACTTATGCAGTTAAATTTACTCACATCCATACTCTCAATTTGCACACATTTAGCTTATTTTCACTTTACTTTATTTGCAAAATAGATTCAAGCTTTCATTAATGGCTTCCATGCATCCATCCTTGTTTGTAAATAAATTAGGGTTTTTATCTTTTAGCTCATTTTTAGCTAATATTAGTTTAGAAATTGCATAATTAGATCATTTATAGCATAAAATCATGGTAACTTAGCTTGCCTCATGTTCATTTTTAGCTTAATTTAGGTTTTCACACATGAAACCCAATGGTTTCATTGATTCTCTTCCATTGAATTGACTAAGACAAGCTCATTGTCATGACATTGGGAAAGGGTCATCAGTCCACATCAACAAGACACCAATTATACAACAAGATAAATTTTGAATGGATTAGATTAGATCTTTTGATAGATTTCATAATTTAGTATGTTAGGTTTTTATGAAATGTTTAGTTTTAATCGTGTTTGATCGATCTCATTGAAATTAAACTATTGGTGGCTCTGTTATGCTTTGATTCTTCATGGATCAAGCATAATTCAGCCCATACTAGCAATCCTTGCATTGACATTCTAGTGCTAGAAGTAGGGAAAACTGATTATTTAGTTGTCTTTTAGCTTGAAATCCATGTTCATACTATTTTATAGGTTGTAGTGATGGTCAAACCACAAATAGTGACACTATTTGAATAGCATCACCATATAGCGACGCCCAAGAAATTTGATATTGTGAAACATATTTAATTGGGTAACATTTATTTAAATATAGAAAAGCATATTTAAATTTGAAATATCGTGGAACAAAAATGGTGACGCTCATCTACACCAAATCGACGCTTTCAAATTTCAAACTATGGAACACTCATTTATAGTGACGTAATCATGCTCACTAGCCTTGTTGTAGAGTGATGCTCAAATTCACTAGAGCGACGACCAAATTTCAAATTGTGATGCCATTGTGTGAAGAGATGCTCAAATAGGGTAAGAAGCTTTATGTTTATTTTTTGACATCTGACTTAATTTATTTTGATTATCTGATCACTGATGGATGTCTAACTATTTTTTCATTGTTATACTAACATGGTTTCATAGGTTTAAAGGCATGGATTGAAATTGAATACCTTCTCTTCTATCTTCACATTCTATAATTGTAACTGGCTTTCAACGCTTTGGGGCAATTATAACCCAATTTCATGCTTTTTTACTTTCAGTTTTAAGCAACGCACTAGTTTTCCATTGGATTTAAAATGAACATTCAAAGTTGGATAAAAATGAACCCTCACATCACATCTTTCAATTGGGCTTAAAATTGAACAAGGACAACTCATCTTTCAATTGGTGCATAAAATTAACTCATTATTACTTTGAAGGATAAAATTGACAATTGTTTGTTTTGTTTTGTGACTTCTCAAAATTGATAGTGAATACATATTAAATTATCTCATGCCAATTGGTGATCTTGAAAAACATAAACATTCCCTAACAATTTGTAATGTCACCTCCATCTTTCAATTTGGCTTTAAAATTGAACAACCATGCTAGTGTGAGAAAAGGAATAGCATGTTTTCTCTCTTTGTGCATGCAAGAAAAGATGATCAAAATACAGATGTACTTGCTATTTTTCACCTTTACAGGGCTTTCCTTGGTGGGAGAAAGTACTCACCCCAAGGGAATGACCCAATCGGTAATGAGCATAAGCCAAGCTCTTCCAAACTGCTATATACATTTGTGGTTTTGGTGAAGATTGTAATCAATGGGAAGTGGTGCATGATAAATCTTCCCCTGTATCTTTATGATGCATAAAGCCCTTGTTATAAGGGTTGGGAGACCTCTCACAAGGAGTTTATCATTGCACCCGCTAAACTGAATTCCCTTATTATGAACCTGTTGTGTAATAGCCAAAAATTCCTTATATTTGTTGATGTCAAGAGGTCAGACCTCCAAAGCCATTGCACATATTTTCAGTTCTTAGTAGAGATGAAAAGTTTTTCATGAGAGATTCATGAGAACTTGAAGCTTTTTTGACCTATAGAAGTGAGTGTCGTGGAAGGGAGCCAGTGTGGTCAACCTTCTAATCATGCACTTTGAATAAAAGTAGCTAGAGAAATCCAAGTGAGAATACAAAAGATATAGCCATTTCTATCCTAGGATTGTAATGCTTGTGAGTTAGTTTAAAACTTTACTTGATTTCAAAATGATGCAAAAACATTCACTGTCCAAAATTTCAAACAATTTGCCTTAAATATGGACTTCTTGAGTTAGCCTTGATATTATTGCTTTTCTTAACGATTTATCCTTAGCGATTTCTAAATATCTTGACATTAATCTCAAACCCATATTTACAAAAGACAACATAGGAAATTGTGGCTTTAACCTCATGATTTTCATGAAATGAACATTGTGAAAGTTATGATGTTTTTGACATAAACATCTAGTTTCAAAACATAATCAAATATAAGTGTTTGGGGTAAAATAAATTTACCTAAGAAAAGATAAATTGTAAAATGAACCCCACATGACTATTTGAAGACCGATTGCTCCTGTTGAACAACCTGATCTTCTAGGTGCTATGATTCAACCAAAATTTGAACTCATAAATGGTGAACAAACAGATCTCCTTAGTAGTTTTAGAACCTTCACTTTTTAAAACAAGGAAACAAACTCATAGTGGAGAAATGTAGAAACTATTTTAGATGAAGAAGAGGAACACATTGATATTAAGGCTAGAAGGCCCCTATTACCACCAATCATGTGGTAATAAACATCTTCCTTTCTTCCATAAACTTAAATTGTTCCCACATGATCTCTTGAAAAATCAGGATTCCTAAGCCAAAGTCTATAGGTCCTCATTTTAGACTTAGGAATCTCACTCCAAAAGCCCTTAAGAAACACCTTCAAATAGTTTACAAAAATAGAAACCAATTGGTAGCAAACTGTTATAGACAGGCTTCGAGCAGTTTACCTCAAGTGATCCAAAACTTTTAGAATTTGATCATAAAAGTCATGTTACACCATCACAACAACCATCATCTCCTTTGGGACCATATAAAATTGAATATGTCACCAAAAACCCAATTGATCTCACTAGGGAAGAACTTTTAGAACATCTATCTTTTGAAAGTGTAGCTCCTATCTCCCCAACATTTGTAGCACATAGTTTCATAGAGGATTTCATAACCCCAACACAAGGGCTAAGTCAAACTTACATACCTAGTTTTACAACCAACCTTTCTAAATATTTTGGTCACACCTTACCATTTGAAATTAATAATCTTGTGGGTACTCTTGAAACTAATCCTCCACCTCCCACCACCATTTGGATACCTACTTTTGGTGCTCCTCCCATTCTTGAGGATCCAAAATAGCTACACAATCTGCTTGAACTTCACTATTCAACCACCACCTCAATATTTTGGGGACATCCTTCTTCATCAACACCTATGAGTACCACAAGTATGCCTACTATCACATAGAGCAGTATAGACCAAAAATATCAAAACAAAAAACTACGACATGTTAATACCATATCACATAATCAACCCTAAATTCAAATATGAACATCTTTATCCAACCCTTTGGGGGGTTCATCCATTATCAATCCACCTCAAAAAATCCCTTGGTTACAAGCTCTATCAATCCCGCAAGTACCTTGATCATGAATCCTTTGTTTACATCTTTTTCACAAGGAAATCCTCAAAACATAAGACAAGGAAATCTTTTCAAGCAATTGACTTAAGGTCCTAGTGTGTCATTTCCATTTTAAAATTTAATGAAATCATCTTTTCCAAAAACTCCCTTTTCTTTGCCAAATCAATCAAGACCTCAAACATACATTGCTCCACCTCATTCTACCATATTGCAAGGAATGTTAAGCAAGGGGAATCCTCCACATTTCACCAGCAATCTGTTGTCCATTCAAAACATCAATGTCCCTATTCCTTCACATATGTCTCAAAAACCACCTGATCCCACCTTGCAAGTACATGTCGTAGCTTTATAGTAAGCACAACAAAATTATCAATAAGTCATACAACAACAAAAATAGCAAGCAAAACAACAACAACAACAAGCATAACAAGCATCCTTAGTAGCACAACAAGTAGCCTTCGCACAACTAAAAGCTCAATAAGAAGCCTTAGCACAACAACAACATCAAGCTTAGCAAGCAACCTTAGCACAACAACAACAATAAGCACAACAAGCAACCTTAGCACAACAACAACATCAAGCTCAACAAGTAGCCTTAGCACAACAACAACATCAGGCTCAACAAGCAGCCTTGGCACAACAACAACAACAACAACAACAACAACAACAAGCAACAATTTCCCAACAAGCTCAACAAGCAACCTTATTAGCACAACAATCCAAACAACAAAAAAAAATCACAAGAAGTAGCTTTATTAGCACAATTATAGTAGAAGGCCCAACAACAAGCCCTAGTGGTGCAACAAAAATAGCAAGCCTTACTAGCTTAGCAATATGCCCAACAACAACAAGAAGGATCTTATTTTCCTCATGCAAACATAATCAATCCAAATGCATCAGGAACATATTTGTCACTTTTGAAAAATATAACTCATCTCTCATCCTATCATATGTTCCTCCACCTAATCCACAAGATGATCTAGTATAATAGTTGAAAGCATTCTCACAAGAAGTGTAGGAATTTTGCATGGGAAAAATAAAGAAACATCATACATATAATTTGTGTCCTTAACCATTTCATCGAAACATAGAAATGATACCATTCCCTCCTAGTTTTGAAATCCCTAAGTTTGACAAATAAAGAGGGAGAGGAATTCTTGTTGACCATATCAAAGAATTTAACGTCATGCACATTGAAATGTGTTACAATTTGATTCATATCTAATTTTCCTCTTCCCTCAAAGTTTAATAGATACTACTATGGATTGGTTCTCCCATTTTCCTCATGGTGTCAAAACATTTCTAGAAATCAATGATAAATTTATTTCTCCTTCAATCTTGACATGGACGTTAGTCTAGAAGATTTTTATGCTCTCAATCAAAATCCAAGAGAAACCTTCACTAATTTATTACAATGATGGAGACAAAGATCTAGTAAAAGAAAATGGCCTCTTCCTGACTAACAATAAGTGGGAATGATTATAGCCAACCTTGATACGAATCTAGCATGCCACTTGAAAATGCAATGCATCACATCTTAAGATGAGATTTTTCCAAGAGCCATTAACATTCAAATAGCCCTAATCTCACAAGGAAACACTCAAGCATAAAAATACAGCCATCCTTCAACTAGTTCCAATGAGAAACCTCATGTATGGGCTAAGAAAAAAATCATAATAAATGATAGTGTGTAGTAGATGCTAAGGTCATACTCAGTGCTCCTAGACCTAACAACAATAAAGTTGCTAACATCCAACCAACTATGCAACATATTGTAACACCTCAGAATAATCAAAACAATAACACCAACATGCAACCATGGAAAACCGGTAACAAGAACAACTATCTCAAATGCAAGTACACATAGTTATTGGAACCCATCAAGACAATCATGAAGAAATTGGTAGAGTCAAATTTGATAACACTACCTAACTTTCAAAACTACCAAGAACCACAAGAGAAGCCATCCTAGTACAACAAGTGTGATCTCTATGAATTTAATTAAATCAAAGGAAATAAAACAAAAAAAAATCATGAAATTTAAGAAAATCATCTAAGATCTTATAGAGAATGATACCATATCTATTGAGGTACCAATTGGAAACCAAGATCTGAAGATATACAAGACTCCTATACATGACCATAACAAAGAAAACAAAAATGGAAAAACTAAGGATTACACCAATGTACAACACACCTATTCCAATGTAGTTGCCTCCTATGATAGCATTATCACTGTTGTCACCATAAAAGGAGCTAGTACAGAATGTGGAGTCACCACATGATGTGGCAAAATAACCATTCAAGGATCTACCCAAATCAATCTAGGACACAACCCCCTTTTCCCACATCTAATCCTAGCAAGTACAATCTTGTAGATCAAATTTAACAAACCCCTACTTAGATATCAATCTTAGAACTCTTAAGGTTATCTCCCGCACAAAGGGAAATACTGGAAAAATCCTTGTCTGAGTCATCTATTTCTGAGAACATTGATACCAATTAGTTTCAAACTATGGTAGGGAAAATAACCAGCCATCTTCTCACCTTTTTTGAGCAATATCTACCATCACAACCATCTCATAACCATGCTTTACACCTCGAGTTTTTCATTCATATAAACAAGGTCAAAAGAGTTTAGTTAGATGGAGGTGTTGGTCTAAAATTTTTTACCTTGCAACTGATCAAGCATCTAGCTATTCAGAAGACACTATTCATAATACAAAGAGTACCACCACCTGAGCATATGATGATCAACAATGAGTATCACAAGGAATCATAGCACTTCTAATGTAAGTGTGACCTCTTATTGCAGAAAATACATGCCAATTATTTTATCTTGATCTTTTGTATAAGATACTACTTGGTCGACCTTGGATCCATGCTTTGAAAGTTGTAGCCTCCACCTATCATCAGTGTGAGAAGTTTCCTTTTCAGGGAAGAGATATCACTATCCACGGAGATCCTGAACCTTTCTATTACTACAAGAGCCTTGATGCCAAGTTTTATAAGATCCCACAAATACCCAAAAATGATGAAGGACCTACAACATCAAGCTCATTTGTTGACCCATCATCTCTAGCCTCTACCTCAGCATCACAAGTACCTATTGTGAAAAGCATACCCAATGTCAAAGCAGTAATCCAAGATGATGATTGTGGATACTACAAATTATTGGAAAACACCTTTGTCTTAGGAGAGTTACCTATTTCTCCTCAAACTCATCGGAAACCAACATCTAGAACCAAAAAACTAGAAACAATTAAGATGGTAGCTACTACCTTCACTAAGTGGGGAGACTTGAATCAAGAAGACATCAATGAACAAGATATCTCTAAAATCCTCTATCAAGATGAGAGAATAGTTCATGTTCTTCCCATGGAAGATAAAAAAAAAGGTCTATAGCTATTGTGGAATTGGGATATAACAAGAATGAGAAGCTAGGATAGAATGACAATGGTTTACTAGAACACATTATTCCTGAGAAATGACTAAAAAATCTTGGCTTAGGTTGTACTACAAGAAAGGTAACACTTATTGGAAAAGGTATTGCTGCTAAACGAGTTGAGGTTTCCACTTGGTAACCTACATCATGTGATACTACCTTAGATGACTTTCCTCTTGATGTCACTAACCTATTTTAGAATAACACCCTCTTCATGATATCTATAACATCCTTTGTCCCAAATAACCAACCAACTAAAATACACCTAGTATATCTGCAACTCATTGACATGAACCAATAAGGACCACCGATTCTAGATTCATTAAAAAATGATGAAGTGATCCTAGAATTCATGGGACTCCAAGACAACTTATCATGGGTAGATCACAAAGTCGGCTTCAACATAGAGCTTAATACATGGGCATGCTATGGGGAGAGGATTGAATCATTCAGTCACAAAATAAATGAAATGCAACTAACATGCAGATCCTTGAGTGAAAACCATCCAGTGGAATTCTTTAGTCCCAAAATAGTAAAAACAAAGAATGCATCTAATGGTGAAAACTCTCTGAGGCACCCAAGGATGAAGGATTCAATCTCCCCCTTAGTTCCATGCATCCAAAAGAGTTAGTGATACTAGAAGAAAAGGCTACTCTAGTCGATTTGGGAAAAGAAGAAGAACCTAAGATAACCTTCTATGTTGAATCCTTGTTGGATGAAGAATAGAAGAACCTTGCAACATTCCTTAAATAGAGAAGAGCTAACTTTGCATGTTCATATATAGATATGATAGGCCTTAATACAGAATTAGTTGTACATCACTTACTAGTATATCCTAACACCAAACCAGCCAATTTTTTTTTAAGAAAGATGCACCCTAAGATAGCACTCTTGGTCAAATTGGAACTACAAAAGCTACCTGATGTTGGATTCATTTGACCAATAGATTATCCTGAGTAGGTTTCAAACTTGGTACCAGTCTCAAAACCCATTGTGGGCATCTGAATATGCACTGATTTCAAATATCTAAACAAGGCATGTCCAAAGGATGACATCCCTCTTCCCAACATTGATCTCATTATGGATTTAATAGTTGGGCATGGAATGTTGTCACTCATGGATGTCTTTTTACGCTACAATCAAATCATAATCACCAAATATGATCAACTTAAGACTTCCTTTACTTTTCCATGGGGAACCTACTACTAGAAAGTGATTCCATTTGGGTTGAAGAATGTAGGAGCTACCTATCAAAGAGAAATGACCCTTATCTTTAACAACATGATCCACAAAAAAATTGAAGATTATGTGGATGATATTTTGACAAAATAAAAGAAGAGAAGTGAGCACATACAAGTTCTAGGACCTATCCTTGATAGACTTGAAGAATACAAGGTACAACTAAATAGTCACATCAGGGAAAATTCTTGGCTTCATCATTTCACAAAGAGGCATAGAAATTGATCTAGCAAAGGTAAAATCCATCCTAGACATGAAGCCACCACAAACATTGAAACATATGAGGGGATTACAAGGAAGGTTGTAGTCCATATGGTTTATAGCTTAGCTATCAGAAAAGACTCATCCCTTTTCGCATCTTCTCCATAAAGGGATAACTTAAAAATGGGATGAAAAATGTGATAAATCTTTGCAACAGATCAAGGATTATCTACTAACACCTCCAGTACTAATTTCATTGATACAAAACAAACCATTAATCTTATATATCTCAACAACACCAGTAGCACGAGGAGCTCTTTTAGCACAACATGATGAAAATGAAAAGGAAAAAGCCATATACTACATCAACAAATCCTTGGTAGGCTATGAGATGAACTATTCACCCATTGTGAATGCATGCCTAGCAGTAGTTTTTGCTTCACAAACATTTGGGAATTAAATGTTGTCACACCAAATCAAGCTCATCACAAATACTGATCCACTAAAATATGTGTTATCCAAACAAAACCTCATAGGACAAATGGCTAAATGGATAATGATCTTGACAAAGTTTGACATAAAGTATGTGGAGTGTAAGGAAATCAAAGGATAAGTAATCATACACAAACTATTAGAAGAACCCATCTATTATGAGAACTCTTTGATATCTGAGTTCCTTGATGAATCAATGTTCCTTATTAATCTCATAGCTCAGTGGAAAATGTACTTTGATGGATCATTCACACAACATGGATCAAGAGATGGCGTTCTTTTCATCATCCCCCAAGGTGATTGCATTCCAAAATCATACATGATATCATTCCCATGTACCAATAACATTTATAAGTATGAAGCCTTGATCACAAGTCTCAGGATAGTAGTTCAATTGTAGATACAAGAGATGAAAGTCTGTGGAGACTGATAAATGGTTATCAACCAATTCAGTGACAACTATCAAAGAAAAAATGGCAAGCTCACTCCTTACAAGAAGATTGTGGAGAATAAAAAATATATTTTTATAGACATAACTTTTGAGTAGATTCCTCACATGAACAACATAGTAGTAAAAACCATGGAAACAATTGGATCACTAATAGACATATCGAACAAAATTCTTCAATGTGAATTATTGGTAGAATAACTTCTTGTACCGACTTTCAAAATCCCTGAATATAAATTTGCATGTGTTATTGTTGGTCTTGGATCCCCTTGGTACCATGGTATCTTTACTTACCTTAACAGAGGAACCCTTCCATTAGACATCACCTCGAACCTCAAAAATACCTTTGTCAAAAGGCATCCTAATTCGTGATCCTAGGTGATAGACTTTACCATTGAAGCATCAAAGTGACATTACTATGATTTCTTAACCAAGAGGAAGTCTTAACTACCTTAACAAAAGTGTACAATGGCATATGTGGGTCTCATTCTAGTGGTAGGACATTAGCTAAGAAACTATTGAGGATGGGGTACTATTGGCCAACAATGGAAAAAGAAGCTCATCAGTACGTGCAAAAATGTATCTAGTGTCAACACCATGGGTATCTAATTCATGCTCCAGCTCAAGAATTACTACCAATGGATACACCATGGCCTTTTTCATATAATTTTATCATAACTACCATTGATCATTTTCTTGAGTTAAAGCCATTCCTATTACCTACATAATAGGGAAGCAAATAGCCAAGTTTATCTTAAATTACCTAATTTTCCATTATGGTGTACCAAAAACCCTCATCTAAGACAATGGAACCCAATTAAAAAATTAGAATGTGAAAGAGTTGTGCCAAAGATTCAATATCCAACATCGATTCTCCACCCCGTACTATGCCCAAGGCAATGACCAAGTAGAAGCAACAAACAAAACTATATACACAAAAAATGTACCAATCACACTTGATCTTGATCAGTAACACCCCGAATCATCCCCTTTGCTAATCGTTTAATCAAATAGTCTATATTTGATTAAATTCATCATATTTCATCCATTAATCAAATAAATCAAATTTATCCAATTAAGTCACCATCTCCTGTTATTTGAATAAATCAATGTTATTCAATTAACCCTATAGTTTCTATTTAATTAAATAATCTATTTTATTTAGTTAAATTTCTAAAGTCATTCTATTAAATTAAATAAATCTTTATTTAATTTAATATAGCATTGTCCCTCTTTAATTAAATAAATTAAAATATTTATTTAATTAAGTCTACATCATATTCCTCTCATTTTGACTTAAATTAATCCTCAAATCTAAATATAAATGGTCAAATCAACTAATCTCCTTTTAATTTAATCAAATCTTGATTAAATTAATCCTAATCACCTAAATCCTCTAGATTTTTCCACTTTCTCAATAAATCATTTCTTTTGATTTGTTAAATCTTCTAATTTCCCTCAACATGGCATCAAAAAGGGAATATTCCTCCAAATTTGAAAATCCCTCTAAGTGGATTTGGCATTCCAACAAGGAATTCAACATCTCTTACATGTTCTTGTGCATTGAGACAAGTGGCATTTAATTCATTTCTTTCTCCCTCCAACATGTCATTTCATAAATTTGAAATTCCACCTAATATCATTTATTGACACATTCATCAAAATTTTCTCCACCTTCATCCTCTCACATCTTGACAAGTGGCATTTGGCCATTGGTTGATGATTAATCCCACATTCATCATTTTTTCCTCATTCTCCAAAATTCACATCTATAAATAGGAGGATTTCCTTTGTATTTTGGATCCACAACTTCATGCAAAGTCATAATCTTCAGATTTTGAATTTTTCCCATTCATCATTTATCCATTTTCAAGTTTTATAGCTAGGTTATGTAGGATTTTTTCCAAGGAATAATCAAATTATCATCAAGGCATCAAAAATATTACAAGGGATTGGGAAAGGGCCATTTCCACATCAAAATGGCACCAATTCCCCCATGGGATTGAGAGTTTGCATGCTCTAATAAGATTTAATAGATTTCTTTGTTGTGTTCTTCATTTATTTCCTATTTTGTGCATTGTAAATGAATTCTATGGTGAATGTGGATTTAAACCTACATATTGATCTAATTGTGTGATAGTTTATTGTGTTTGTGTATGTCTACAATCTCCATTCAAATTTTGGTGCTAGAAGGAGGGAACCTTTGCATTGTACAACTCAATTTTCTTACTAAAGTGAACAATAGGGAAAATTTTCCTTAATTTCCTTGATTTCCACATAATGGACCTTTTGGGATGAGAAGAAATTGGGACATTAGGAATTTAGTTTGAAAACCTAATCAAGAATTGTTTGTGGTAAAATGAATTCATTAAGCAAAGCTAAGAAACAATTCAACCTCACACATTTTCTCTTTCAAATGATTTCCCAAAAGATAAAGATCCGAAAATAGAAGACCAAAAGTCTTAGTAAAAAAGCTTGTAAGAAAAAGTTGTCTATGCTTTATGAGTTTAGAGAAAGATTGACCTTCAAATTTTACAAATGTGCATCAAGGAACAATCCAAATTTGTATTTGTTTTACTATTGTCAAAATCTAAGTCTCTTTCAAAGGTTTGAGTATCTCACATAGGAAGTCCTAGCATGTTCTTCAACACCTTGGTCTAGTAAAAAAAAGTCTTTCTAAGTCTCTTAGGACCAAAATAAAAACACTCTCATCCATCCTTCAAACATCAAATCAAAATTCACCTCACAAACAACTCTTGGAAATCTTGAAAAAATCCTCTATGCTAAAATTTGGGTAAATTGGGTCTTGAAATCAAAAATCAAAACAAATCCAAATCATCTTATTTGACTATGTGTATAGATGAATCCTTCTTTGTACACTTAGTCAAATTATCATCTTGTGAACAAATTCACTCTAGGACAACATCTAACCTCTTAGATTTTATGAGTTTATTATCCCAAATGAAAATGAAAATAAAATCAAATGAATCCAAAATCAAAATAAAAAATAAAAAATGAAAGCATAAAATCCAAAGTCCTAGAGTTTAGTATCCCACTCAAGGTTTCCTAAGAGTTCAAACATCCACCAATCCCCCACCTTTCATTATCACCATCATTATCATTTTGATCCACATTATCTTAGACTTTCTTTTTTGTAGCTAAAGATTAGATCAATCTAAAGAATTAGAGGTTCATCTCTTACATTCTTGAAAATTGATCCTCATTTTATGGTTCAAGCTAGATCTCAACATAAAAAGAACATGTAAATGAACAAAGAAACATCAAATTCAAGTGATCTAATTCAAACCAATTCTAAAATCAATCTCATTGGATATAGCAATCCCTAAACCAGTCTTCCTCTATCATCACAAAATATTCAAGAGGAAGGTCAACTAGAATATGTCACCAATAGTGTCTTAGGGATGACACAATATGAGATCATTTAAATGGTTCAAAATATTGAAACTAACAGAATTGTCAATACCATGATGAGACTCAATCCATCGCAATACATGCTTGAATTAGCTAAAGAAGGGGCTAAACTCCCTTATGATTTTTATGTAACCACTATTGTGGAGAAACCTCTTGGGATCATTCCCCCAACCTCATTCACACCCCCAATCTCATCCACACCTCCATTTCAAAGCATCACTCAGAGCATCCCACAAATCACATAATCCATTGATCCAACTCAACCAATCATTAACAAGGGGAGATTATTGCTCCATGCATAACACACAAAAAAATTTTTAACAACCAAGATTTGGATGCAAACACTCTTTTGGTTCAATTCATCCCATTGAATTCGTTGCACCCCCATGTTCCACTCACCTTCAAGACCCCAATGACCCATCATCATCTTTTTGTGTGACAACAACATACCCTCTCAACAGACAAACATCTCTCCCTATGACTTCACAAGGAGGAGGTGCATTATTTGGACTAGGGAGAATCTTTGACCCTTCATCTTCATTTCCTCAAGGGAGTATACCACCCAATTTTCCATCACTTCCACCTTTTCCATTAACATCCACACCATCTCTCGGTTCAAGGTTACCTCCTTTACCACCACTCAATCAAAATAAAAACAACCCCCCAGTCATCAATCAAAACATCCTATTCTTTCCTCCAATCTTGCCATTGATATTGCAACAACAAATGGAAACCATCTAAACAACCCAAACAATCACTACACCATCCATAAATGTGGTCTCTCAAGGACAAAGCATATTGATTGCACCATCCACAACACAAATCCTCACCATCAATACGATGGTACCTCTCATCACAAAAATGAACACAATTCCAAATCCACCACCACCACCACTAAAATCAAACATGGAAAATCTATATACCATCACATTGAAAGTAGCTCAAGAAGTGGCCTGTCAAAAAGAACTCCAGAAAATTCAAAATTAGCAAGTTTCCCATGTTGCGCAAGCAGCTCAAGGTGCACAACAAGCGCAATAAGTACAACAAGCATAGTAGGTTGCTCAAGCCCAAGCCTTGTTACAAAAAAATAAAGCTACATAAGATGTGCAAGAAACTCAAGCCACTCAAGCTACTCCAGCCACATAGGTTGCACAAGCTATCCAATAGGTGCAAGCTCAAGCACAAGCTCAATCTTAGGTGAAAGCCCAATACCAGGCTCAATAAGCACAAGAGTAGGCTCAATACTAGACACAACTATAAGCAGCCCAACAAAAAGCATATTAGCAAGCCTTGCAACAATACCAAGCATAGCAAGAAGTAACATTACTAGCCCAACAATGAGCATTGTTGGCACAACAACAAATGCAAGTGTATCAGCAAGCCTTGATCACATAGGAGAGCTTGGAAAAAACCCCTACCAACACACCCAACACTCCACCCATCACCCAAACACCTCAACCACTTCAAAACACATTCACTCCACCCGCTGATCCATAAGATGACATGACAACACAAATAAAATTGCTCTTGCAACAAGTGCTCGACCTTCAATTAGGGAAAATGAAAAAGACACCAAGCAACTTGTGTCCCTATCCATTTGACAGGAGCGTTGCAATGGTACCATTCCCAAAGGTGTTTGAAATTCCTAAATTCAAAAAATATCATGGGCTTGGTAATCTTGAAGATCATATCAGTGAATTCCAAGAAGATTTCATGGAGGTCGCATATGATGATACGTATCTAATGCAGCTATTTCCTCAAAGTTTGGTTGGCCCCACCATGGAGTGGTTCTCCCTTCTTCCTCCTTGCATCAATTTTTTTCAAGAGATTGTAGATGCATTCATAAAAAACTATGCCTTCAATATCGGTAAGGATGTTAGTCTAGAGGAACTATCTATTCTTAAACAAGCTAAGGGGTTATCATTTGCTTCCTTCTTACAAAGATAGTGATCCAAGGCCAATAGTAGAAAATGGGCCATGCTTGAAGAAAAACAATTTTGCACCATCATCACCAATCTTGAGAAAACCTTGGCATTTCATCTTAAGGTACAATGTATCACCACTTATTACCAACCAATCCCCAAGGCACTCAGCATCGAACAAGCCCTTATGGCACAAGGGGGAACACCTTCATATCAATAAAATCAAGACAATCGCCCATCCACCAATGATAATGAGAAGCATCATGCGTGGGGAAAAAAAAATCATTAATGACAAAATTTTGGATACCAAGGTCATAATCAACACTTCGAAGAAAAACACCCAAACTTACCAACAAATACAAAACAATAATCAAAACAACACACAAACCAATGTAGTATCACAAAAACCACCCAACAATTAGGTCAACAACCTAAATAATCAAGGGGTACCACCTACATGAAACAAAATTCTCCCCAAGCAGAAGTACACTACCCTTGGGCAACCCATTCAAGCAGTCATGAAGAAACTGACAGACAAAAACCTTACAAGATTCATACTTATAAGAATTATCAAGAACCACAAGTAAAACTACCATGGTAAAATGAGAACAACCTTTGTGATTTCCACAAAATCTAGGGGCACATGACAACTAGCTGCATGAGGTTGAAAAATCTAATCCAAGACCTCATTGATGACAAGATCATAAATGTTGAGCAACTAGCTAGAAATTAGAACTTAAAAATATACACGAATTTGATGTTGGATCATAACCAAGGAAACAACTATGGAAAATAAAGTATGCAAATGTGAACCATGTGTATGATCATGTTGTTGCATCCATTGATGAAATGGTCACTTTTGTCACAATTAAAGGAGCCCAAGCTAATTGTGGAGTCACCACACATAGAGGAAATGCCACCATTGTTGGGTCATCGCAGCCACCTAGAGCATTCACTTCCAATCTGAGAACCGCTCCTAATGGCTATAATGTCCTAGACCAATTGAAAAACCCCTACTCAGATCTCCATCATGGAGTTTTTGAAGATATCTCCAGCACATAGGAAAATCCTAGAGGAAGCATTGGCTTCATCCACCATCTCCATATATCTCAATGCTGACTAGTTCCAAGCTATGATAAAAAATATCACCACCTAAAGCCTCCTAAGATTCTCTATTTAGGACATTATGGCCCAACCATCTCACAATTGTGCACTCCACCTTGAAGTCCTGGTTCACAAAAACAAAGTCAAAAGGGTCTTGGTTGATGGGGGTGTAGGTCTCAACATATGTTCCATCAAATTAATAAAGAATTTGGGATTCTTAGAGGATGCCATTGAAAAGGGAAAGGGCATCACCATCAGAGCATATAATGATCAGGAAAGAGTGTCTCAGGGAACTATTCAGCTCCCTATTCAGGTAGGGCTCACGATTATGGAAACCACATGCCAAGTCCTTGACCTTGATTTACCCTATCACATTCTCCTAGGGCATACATGGATTCATGGGATGCAAGTAGTCACTTCCACCTTCCATCAGTGCATCAAGTTCCCATACCAAAATCAAGAGGTCACAATTCATGGTGATCCTAAGCCCTTTTCCTTCTGCAAGAGCCTAGAAGAAAAATATTATAAAATCCCCCAAGTTCCAAAAAGATGAAGAAGGCCCTACCACTCCATATGTATACCCAACTACATTACTAGCCTCCACTTATGAGACAAAGACACCCACCATCCCTGACATATCCAAAATAAAGGTCATTATCAGAGATAACGGGTGTGGGGATTGGAAAATGAAGAAAAGTGCTTTTGTCATAGGAGAGTTACCTCAATATCCTAGGATTCATGGACAACCCCAACTAGTTGAAACATTGTCCCATACCTTCAAATTAGATCCCTCTAGATTTACATCTTGGGGGGATCTAAGTTAGGAAATAGTAGATGAAAGAGACATATCCAATCTCCTATATCAAGACGAAAGGCTTGTGCATGATATTCAGATGGATGAAAGAAGCAAAGGACTATAAATGATGCTTAGTATGGGCTATGATAGAAACAAGAAACTCGAGTAGAAAGACAACAACCTATTTGAACCCCTCATTTTGAATAAGTGACTAAGAAACCTTGGTCTCGAATGTACCCCTCCAAAGGTGACCATACTTGGAAAATGTGCCTTGATTAGAAGGGTCAAAAATCCCCCTTAGTTATAGCAGCCACCCTTTAATTACCAGTATCCATAGGTCTACCCTTAGACAACTTTACATTTGACATAACTGACATCTATAGTAGTAGTAATGATGAGGGTCTCATAACTAATTTTCCTATGATTTTTGAAGATTCTTCACTACTCATGATTAGTACCTTATATTTTGAGTCAAACCATTAAACCCATGAAATAAACCTAGTCTATCCCCAACTCATCGATTACAACCAACGAGGACCTCCAATTCTAGAAACTTTAAAAAATGATGAAAAACTCTCATAATTCATGGGATTATAGGATATAGTACCATATGGAGATCACAAGTTTGGGTTCAACATCATAATAGACACACAAGCCTATTATGGGGAAATGATTGAATCCTTTAGTCACAAAAGCGAAAATCTAAGAAGAATCTCTAGGTCTTTAAGTGAAAACCACATTGTGGCACTCTCTGACTCAAAAATAGTAAAAATAAAGGATGTATCCAATGGTGAAAACCTCTATGAGGTGCTAGAGGATGAAGGATTCAATCTTCCTCTCAGTACAATTCATTAAGAGAAGTCAACAATATTAGTCAAAAGGTGCAATCCAATCAACTTGGGAATAGAGGAACTACCACACATAACATTCTATGCAGAGTCACTTCTCATAGAAGAATGAGAACATTTAGCTACATTCCTAAAAGAAAGAAAGAAAAACTTTGCATGAACCTATGCCAACATGCCTAGGCTTGATCTAGAAGTTGTGGTTCATCACCTAGTTGTATACCTCGAAGCAAAGCTCATAAAAAAAAAGCTCAGGAAAATGCATCCTTAGATTTCATTGTTAGTCAAAATGGAATTGCAAAAGCTTATAAATGCAGGGTTCATATGGCTGATAGATTATCTAGAATGGGTCTCAAACCTTGTAGCTATTTCAAATCCCACTAGGGGCATCCACATATGCACAAATTTCAGAGGCCTCAACAAATAATGTCCCAAGGATGAGTTTCCACTTTCAAACATTGACATGATAATGGATATGATGGTAGGACATGAGATGCTATTGTTGATGGATGGGTTCTTAGGCTACAACCAAATCATGATAGCTAAAGAAGACCAACATAAAACGGCTTTCACTTGCCCATGGGGGACAAATTACTAGAATATGATCCCGTTTTGGTTGAAGAATGTGGGGGTCACCTATTAGAGGGCCATGACACTAATATTTTGTGACATGATCCAAAAAATTGTGGAAGATTACGTGGATGATATATTGGAAAAATCCAAGAAACAACATGATCATATAGCTGTATTGTACTCCATCTTTGATAGGTTGGAGGAATACAAAGTTAGACTTAATCCAAAGAAGTGTGTATTTGGAGTACAGTAGGGGAAGCTCCTTAGGTACATCATGTCCATGAGAGGAATTGAGATAGATCCTGCTAGGGTCAAATCCATTCTCAAAATAGAGGCACCCAAAACACTAAAATAGCTAAGGGGTTTACAAGGAAGACTCTAGTCCTTCTGTCAATTCATAGCATGACTAATAGACAAAGTTGTCCCCTACTCTTAGCTACTCCACAAGGGGGTAGCATACAATTGGGAAGAAAAATGTGATCAAGCCTTCAACAAGATTAAATAATACTTATTTACACTGCCAATCCTTATGCCACTAATTCTAGGAAAACCTTTGATCTTATGCATATCCACAACAGTAGTAGATCTCAATGCTCTCCTAGCACAACATGATGAAAATGGAAAAGAGGGAGCTATCTATTATATCAATAGAAACATGGTGGGCCATGAACTAAAATACACATCTATTGAGAAAGCCTATATAGTAGTTGTATTTGTAGCACAAAAGTTTAGGCATTACATGCTAGCCCATCAAATAAAGCTTATCGCAAAGATATATTCCCTTAAGTACTTTCTTTCCAAAGAAACACTTACAGGGTGGATAGCAAAGTGGGTTATGATCCTCACAAAACATGACATTGAATATGTGGAGTGCAAGGCCATCAAAAGACTAGCAATTTTGGATCAGTTGGCAGAGGCATTAATCTACTTAGAGAATCCATTGGTTTTAGAATTCCCTGACAAATAAATCTTTGATATAAGTGTAGCGGATCACTAGAAAATGTACTTTGATGGATCCTACATACAACATGGATTGGGAGTAGGGATATTCTTCATAACCCCACAAAGAGATTACATTCTAAAGTCATAAAAGTTGTCATTCACGTGCACAAATAACATCACAAAATTTGAAGCTCTTTTCATAGGGTTAGGAATAGCAGTGCAATGGCAGATAATGACAATCAAGGTATACGAAGATTCACATCTCATAATCAATCAAGAGTATCAAACAAAGTATGACATGTTGACTCCCTACAAGAAATTGGTTGAAAGTCTTAAGGATTTCTTCATTGGTATCACATTTGAGTAGCTACCAAGAGCAAACAACAGAGTGGCAGATGCAATGACTACAATTGGATCACTCCTAGAAATCCCATGTGACATCCCAAAACAAGAATTCCTCATAGAGCACCTTCTCATGCCTACATTCGAGGTATTGAAGTCTGAATTCATGTGTTAAATCATTGGTCCTAGTGATCCCTAGTACCATGATATATACACTTATCTAAGAATAGGAGTCCTCTTAGCTAACATAACCCCAAACCTCAAAAGAGCCTTTGTCAAAAAAGCATCCAATTTTGTCATCCTAGGAGATACCCTTTACCGTAGAAGCATTGAAGGAACCCTTTTACGTTGCTTAAATGCTAAGGAGGTATTGACTTCCTTAACCAAGGTATGTACATTTATGATTCACACTCTAGTGGTATGACTTTGGCCAAGAAATTGTTAGGAGGGGATACTATTGGCCTACCATGGAAAGAGAAGCACATGACTATGTCAAAAGGTGTCTACAATGTCGGCAACATGGGGACCTCATCCATGCACCAACTCAAGAGCTCCATCCAATTATCACTCCTTGGCCCTTTTCGTAGAGGGGAATTGATCTCATTGCAAAAATCACCCCCACCTTATTCAGTGGACACAAGTTTATCATCACTGCCATTATTTCACCAAGTGGGTGGAAGCCATCCTCATGACATATATTACTGGAAAGCAGATATCAAAGTTCATCTTGAACTATTTAATTTTCCATTATGGTGTCCCTCAAGACATTATCTTAAATAATGAGACACCTTTCAAGAATTATGAAGTATATGACCTATGTAAGAAATTCAAAATCCAACATCACTTTTCCACTTCATATTATCCCCAAGGAAATGGCCAAGTTGAGGCTACAAATAAAACCATCTTAAAAATCCTCAAGAAAATAGTCAATGAAGTTGGTTGTGATTGAAATCTCTATTAAATGCCCCCTATGGGCCTATTGAACAAGTATCTACACTCCAGTAGGTGCCAGCCCTTTCTCCTTGGTATGTGGATCATAAGCCATATTACCCATCAAGATCGAGCTTTTGTCATTGAGAATATCATTGTAGAATCTCATCATAGATGAAGAGTACTAAGTATCACAAATGAATGAGCTAGAGCTATAGGATGAGTGACATATGGATTCCTTAAATCATTTGTAGGTGTATCAAAACTGACTCAAGTAGAGATACAAGAAAATCAGGAACCATGTCTTCGAAGTCGGAGAGCTTGTGTTCAAGGAGAAATAGAAGAACATTCCAAATCAAGATGGCAAGGGAAATTTTGAACCCAATTGGTTGGGACCTTTTTTCATCATAGCAAGCTACAAGTCAAGGGAATATCAACTATCAACACCTGATGGGGAACCATTGCAAGAGCCCATAAATAACTCCCATCTCAAAAAAAATTATGCCTAATCTTGCAGGGTGTAAAATTGGAAAATACAAAAAAAAAATTAGAAAATGTCCTAAAAAATGGTCACCTTGATGAAAACCTGGAAAATAGGTGTCTTGGTGACAACATGAAAAATGAAAAAAGAAAAAAAGTCCCAAAAAAATTAGAAAAAGGATTAAAAAATAGTAACGAGAAAAAATCGTTCTCTAGTGAAAACCACTTCGGTGCCACTTTGGGCAAGTTCCTTGGTGAAAACATAGAAAAATGTACCTTGTGTAAATAGGCATGTTCCATAAACCAATATTTCCACAGCTCATTCTACATCATCCATCCATCACATTTCCACCATCCATCTATCTCCATCCATCATCCATCTACATCTACACCATAACTTCATCTTGTGTTCATGTCATGATCCCTCCTAGTACTACTTGACCAATTCTCAAGGTTAGTTTGTCCTGCCTATATTGGAGTAGTTTATTACATCACACTAGGGGCATGTTCTCATTGGATCTAATTCATGTATATTCTTAAAGTCTTCAGAAAAATATGAAAACATCAGAAAATCAAAAAATCCAAAAACTTCAAAAAATCAAAAAAATCCAAAAACATTAGAAAAAAAAAGAAAATCCGAAAACATTCATAAAATAAAAAAATCCAAAAAAACATTCAAAACATTTCAAAATCCAAAACAAGTCAAAATTCAGTCAAAAAGTCAAAAAATAGAGTCATTTTGTCATACTACGTCATCTCTAAGCATTGAACATAGGCAAGGTTGATCTTTGATCATCCCCCGAGACACTTAGGACAGTTCTTTAGGAGTTTTTCATAATAAACAGGCAATCCATTTGGTCATATCTCATCAATAATCAAGTTTGTGTCAGTTGAACTACGTGTTCTCTATGTGTATAATGTAGGCAAGGCTAATCTATTGATTAGCCCCCAAGGCCCCTAGGATAGGTATTTAGGGTAGTCTCCTAGTCAAAATCTCATAAAGCCCCAAAAACATTGGAAAATTTGAAAATCAAAGCATTTGCAAAATCTTGAAAATGCCAAAAACAACCTCAAAACATTTCAAAAAAATCAAAAACATCCAAATATTTGAAAAATCCATTTGTCCAATCTTGCTTTGACCCATAATAAACATCCATTCATAATAAATATTCATCATCTTCACCCTTTGGTATAATAGTCAAAAACAAGTCTAGCAGGTTAAAAGTAAAAACTTAAACGTCAAATTCTCAAGTCTCGGTCAATAGGTAAACAAGTTAGTCAACTCTTGGTATTAATAGCTCATCATCCAATCAAGTACCATTTCAATCATCTGATAACATCATGTCCTAGGATGCATCCTTCCTACAATGGACATCAACATCAGGCATCACCGTAGTTAAGTCTTGGCTAGTGGTATTAAAGAACATTGGCTTGCTTGTGTACTAGATCTTTGTCTTATTGATTTATCTTATTGCACCCATTCCAGTGACCTCTCAATGATGTCTACTCAAAATTATTTAGAGAGAAAGGAATGGGGAAAATATAATTATCTTTGGTCTATTGTGCTTGTTGGATATTCTTGTAATATAACCTTGGTCATGCATGCTTTGTTTGGGTGTAGGGAGGATGTTTCTAGTTGTCTTGTTGACCACATAGGAAGGCTTTCCTTTCTATGTTTTCTTCTGAGATGTTTGGAATATATGAGCTACATTTTGAATAGGGTTATGTGTGTTATATGTGCACAAGAGTACTATCTAATTGCCGATTCAAAGTCCATCACACTGGGTGCAATGTGATCCTAGTCCTTTATACCTTGATGCATTGTTCCTATGTGTATTATCAAACATAAGGTAAATGGTCCTTTTAAAATCCAAATCCTTGGTAATAAAATCATCATCATCTTTTGAATTGTTGTAGTATCTTACTTTCTTCTATCTTCTTTCTATGTTAGCATGGTTCCATGACAATTAATCACAAAACATCGCCATTGCATCTGTCCTGCATCAAAAAACCATCAACAATAATGCATATCATATCATAACATATAGGAAATACTGACCATGTCACATGCATTGCATTTCATCATTACATAATATAGATTGGTTATTTTAAGCATCTCATAAACCATAAATTTGCATTCATTGCATATACATAAAGGGAGCCATCACATAGGCATTATTAACTCATATCATATACAATGTCAAATCATCCATTGCATAATCACATATACATCATAATATTATTCATTTGCATCTAGTACATAATAATATAACATCATATGCATATCATGACTTACGCATCAATACATAGGCATTAAGTGCATCATCACATAGGTGTCATAATAAAAGAATCATCACATCATATCATGTGCATCATCATGTCATCCATAAATGCATCACCATATCATACATGAGAAAGATAATGGAAAAGAAAGAGATAGGTGCATAATATAGATTTGTTAGTCTAAGCATTCACATATCATAACATTTGCATTATCCATACGTCATCATAAAAGTCCATAGAAAAGATACTAAAAAATAAATCCATCCATAAAACACTGCATCATATCATAACATTATATAAACATCACATAGAATCATCACATTGCATCATATAAAATAAAGTCATAAATGCATCAAAAAATAAATCCATCCATAAAACACTGCATCATATCATAACATTATATAAACATCACATAGAATCATCACATTGCATCATATAAAATAAAGTCATAAATGCATCACATAAAATAAATCCACCCATAAAAGCATAAAAAGAATAGAACACATCACATCAGATCAAACCATCTCATAATGTCTCATATATCAAAATAATAATATATTGTCATGGTACAATAAAGGGATCAAGTGTATATCAATCAATACAAGTACAATCACCCATGAGGCTATAAAAAATGAGCTCAAGGATATAAAAAGAATGGTAAACAAGCTAGCCCTGCTAGTTGCTCCCCTCACCACCCGACCTTTCCCCAATGCTCATCTGGAGGCTTGTATCCTATCTGTTGAGAGTTGTCTATACCTCGTGCTGCCCGAGGTATGACCTAGTGATAATGAACATGAAATTACTCTGCCTCTCAGATGACATCTTTGTATGCCCGCATGGATACAGTGCTCCAGGAGAAGGATGAAACCATACTCTCTAATTGTCATCTCTAACCCATCTCCTCTGTAGCCTATAGCTCGATAGTCTTCCACTACTGAATGGCCTGATCTCTCTCTGCTATAAGGGTCAAGACCTGTTGTCTCACCTAGTCTCTCTCCACAATCAACACCTATATTTGCACCTGCAACTATAAAATCTTCCCATCCCTCGGGTCTAGCTATGGTGGTGGCTGGTCCTGGTGACCATATTTAGGTGAGGTCATCTTCCTATCTTGGTCTTCATGACCATCCATGGGTTGATTCTGATGTCGATCTCTCTACCCCCTTTCCTACTCAGGTTGTTGCTCTAGCTTTCGTGGAGGTGTACCACCTTCTCCTCCACCCCTGCCTCTATCATTGTCACCATCGTCATCTTTGTCTCCTCTACCTCTACCTTGCCCCCACCTTGCAGATAGCCCTCTTGGTCTCCTCTGTGGCAGTAGTCCTCCAAGAACTGTCAGTCTCATTGGCGGTTGGAACCAATCCATGTAGGCTTGTGTCATCCACGGGTCTACCTATCCCTAATCATAAGGCCACGACTTGGACACTAGGTGCATGAAGCTCTGTATTGCATCTATTGTGGGGATCATCTAACCCCATGTCATCTCCCTTGTAGTACGAGTGAAGATGGCCATGTGCTTGTCATCAAGATTGTCCTATGTGTCCCCAAACTATCTGGCCACATGGTCTGGGAGATATCTCTCTATCATGGTATGCTTGTGACCCTACATCAATTGGTCCTTCCTAGTGAAAAATAACTATTGTACATCATCATACTAGGCAGGCATGCCAAGATAGGCTCTCCAGGTGAAAAATTTCATCTCGTCGATGACCTGCCGCTAATGCCAAATGTCTGCTAAACCTATATGTGAAAATGTCAGTGCATCCCTATACCTCTAGATAACTAGATCATCTAAATCCATATTGACTAGTGTAACTCTAACAAGGAAAAGCATTGTAATGTGTTCCCAGGCCTAAATATGCAGTAATGTGACCCTTGATCTGATAGCCTGACTATCGTAGTAAGAAAACTCATGTAGATCATGGTATAGGGAGGCCAACATCACTGGCCCCTAGGAATATAACTCCCTCTATCAGAGCATCCACTCCCAAGAAAGCCCCCAACCTTAAAGTATCAACCATGCCAATTTGGTGCTACGAGCCCTAAAATGATGGTAGCAATAATGAATCTGAATGACGGTACTACAACCCTATACCGTACAAGCTCAATCTATCCCTCAAAGAAAAAATGATCATCGAGGCCCATGATATAATAAGAAACATCTCTCCCAATAACCACATCATAGATAACTCACTCTTTGTGAATAGGAAAACATAGAATGCACCATACATCCTCCACGATCACTATGGCCTCGCCTGTTGGAAGGTGGAATGAAGAAGCCTCGCTATGCCAGCGCTCCGCCAATGCTATCATCATGCCCAAATGTGTCTGGATGACTGGGGCATATGCCATATACCATAATATAATCACCCCTAGGTTCTCCTAGAGTACCTCTTGCAATGGGGGGTCCTAGGTTAATTTTCTCAAAATGGATGATCTATGCGCATGTGAATGGACCGGCTCCATGTCCTCCTACATCAAGAAAGTCACGGCATCAAGTTTTGTGAAAAAAATGGGATCTTGTTTAAGGTCTGTGCAAGGAAAACAACATATGCATCACTATCTACATATGCATCATTGTTTAGAAACTTGAAACTGTGCCGCTGGAAGCCAAAAAGTTCCAAAATCCACCGCTATAGTGCAGTTTGAAAGTGACCTAGTTTAACAATTAAACCTAAATTCCAAACAGGACCATCGTGGTGTTGTTTGCAAGTGCGGTGCAATTTGCAAATAAACCCTAATTTCTAAACTCTACTATCATGGCACAATTCACATCAACATTGCAATTTAGACCTACACAACACTGATTTGAGGTTTTCAGTGGTGCTATATAGCACCACTTGACTTCGTTGACCACTAGACCCTAATAAATGCACTTGAAAATAAAGAATGAAGTTGAGGCAAGATGAGTTACCACTGGTCTTATGTTGGGAAGCCTCTGGTACACTCGCAAATGCTCAAAAATGTGGTGGGGAAGCATGTGTTGCACCATCTCGATGAATTCTTAGAGCTCAAATTATAGAAATTTTAGAGTCTATATGTGCAAATGAATTGGAAGTGGGTCCTCGAGGCCTATTTAAGCCTAAAAGTTAGGGTTTTTTGACCTTGTTTAGCCATCCAGCTAGGGTTTTGGACCCCCAAGCCTATTTTCGCCTAGCTGAAGGGCATTTTGCATTTTTTTTTGCATTTTTGTAAGTTTTTGGCATTTTGGAGCCTTTTTGGACCCATCAAGCATCTTGTCCTCCTTTTTCGTGAGATCACCCAAAAAGTTGAAATTTTCGTCCGATCTCTCAAGGAGGTAGTATATTAGAATGTTTCTTATCACCAGGGTAGTAGTTGGGCATTTTGAAAAATCTTTTTTTTTTAATTTTGATTGAGATAGGTTGTTCTTTCAACCAATGCAACGAGTACTTTGCTTCAAAGAGGGGTAAATTGTAGACATAAAAAATGTACCAATCACACTTGATCCTGATTACTAACACCACTTCATCTCAAATCATCCCCTTTGCTAATCATTTAATTAGATAGTCTGTATTTAATTAAATTCAACATATTTAATCCCTTAATTAAATAAATCAAATTTATCTAATTAAGTCGTCATCTCCTGTTAATTGAATAAATCAATGTTATTCAATTAACCCTATAGTCTCTATTTAATTAAACAATCCATTTTATTTAATTAAATTTCTAAAGTCATTTTATTAAATTAAATCAATCTTTATTTAATTTAATCTTACATCATCCCTCTTTAATTAAATAAATCAAAATATTTATTTAATTAAGTCTAAATCATATTCCTCTCATTTTGACTTAAATTAATCCTCAAATCTAAATCAAAATGGTCAAGTCAACTAATCTCCTTTTAATTTAATCAAATCCTGATTAAATTAATCCTAATCACCTAAATCCTCTAGATTTTTCCACTTGCTTAGTAAATCATTTCTTTTGATTTATTAGATCTTCTAATTTCCCTCAACATGGCATTAAAAAGGAAATATTCCTCCAAGTTTGAAAATACCTCCAAGTGGATTTTTCCTTCCAACAAGGCATTCAATATCTCTTACATGTCCTTGTGCATTGAGCCAAGTGTCATTTAATTCATTTCTCTCTCCCTCCAACATGTCATTTCATAAATTTGAAATTCCACCTAATATCATTTATTGGCACATTCATCAAAATGTGCTCCACCTTCATCCTCTCACATCTTGACAAGTGTCATTTGGCCATTAGTTGATGATTAATCCCACATTCATCCATTTTTCCTTATTCTCCAATATTCTCATCTATAAATAGGAGGCTTTCCTTTGTATTTTGGATCCAAAACTTCATGCAAAGTCATAATCTTTAGATTTTGAATTTTTCTCATTCATCATTCATCCATTTTCAAGTTTTATAGCTAGGTTATGTAGGATTTTCTCCAAGGACTCATCAAATCATCATCAAGGCATCATAAAGCTTACAAGGGATTGGGAAAGGGCCATTTTTCACATCAAAATGGCACCAATTCCCCCATGGGATTGAGAGTTTGCATTCTCTAATAGGATTTAATAACTTTCTTTGTTGTGTTCATTTATTTCCTATTTTGTGTATTGTAAATAAATTCTATGGGGAATATGAATTTAAATTTTCATATTGATCTAATTGTGTGATTTTTTGTTGTGTTTGTGCAGGTCTACAATCTTCATTCACAAAAATTGTCCTGAAATCCTGAAGAAAATAGTTAATGAGGTTGGTTGTGATTTCCATCTATAGCTAAATCCCACTCTTTGGGCTTACCAAACCAGTATTTGGACACCAATAGGAGCAACCAATCTTTCCATGGTTTATGGATCAAAATCCATCTTTCCTATTGAGATTGAGCTCCCATCATTGCGAGTGTCCCTCAAGAATCTGATAACTAAGGAAGAGTATAGAGTGTCTCAACTGAATGAGCTAGAATTCTTGGATGAAAATCATCTTGACACCCTTAATCACTTACAAGTGTATCAAAAATAACTGAAATGGAGTTATAACAAGAGAATCAAATGTTGGTTGTTCCAAGTAGGTGATCTTGTCTTAAAGCAAAATCAGAAGAACCTTCTAGATCAAGACAACAAATAAAAGTTGGAGCCTCGCTGGTTGGGTCCCTTTGTCATCACAACAAGCTATGGATCAGGAACATACCAACTATCAACCCCTGAAGGTGAACCCTTCTAGGATCCAATCAATAGCTTGCATCTCAAAAAAATGTATGCCTAAACATGAAGGGTATAAATAACAAAACAAAAAAAACAAAAAAAACAAAACAAAAAAACAAAAAATGATCAAAATCCAAAAAAAAATGAAAAATGATTAAAAAGCATCCTCTAGTGAAAACCACTTTGGTGGTGCTTTCGGAAAGTACCTTGGTGAAAACCTAGAAAATGGGAACCTTGCATAAATAAAGCATCTCCATCTATTCTTTGACTCTTTTTGGCCTATCATTTTTTGCACAAGCATTCATCCCCCATCTGCATCCTTATCATGGCTTGTCATTGTAAGGTATCATGAAATCTTTAGCACTACATGGCATCTTCTGAAGGTCAATCTATCCTTCCCTTATCGAAGTAGGCTAACATATCACATTAGGGGAATTTATTTACATCACAATCAGATTCTTATATATCTTGAGGTCATGGGAAATATTATTAGAAAACACCCAAAAAAATCATAAAATCTTATTTAGAAAATCCAAAAGCATTTTCAAAATCCTATATGGAAAAAATCCAAAAACATTCAAAAAATTGTAAAGAAACAATCCAAAACATCTGAAAAACATCAAAATCCCTAAAGAGGTCAAACATTCAAAATCCAAAAAATATCTCTTTATCAAACTGCATTGTCTCTGTGCTTGAATGTAGGCAAGGCCATGACTGATGTTCCCTCGAGACACCCTACATTAGTACTTTATCCATCCATTGTAATTAGTTTTCATCTCTTGTTTGTTCATATCTTTGTCCTATAAATCGGTCAAGTCAGTTGAACTATGTGGTCTCTACATGTATAACGTAGGCAAGGCTAATCTTTGATCAACCCCCGAGGCCCCTAAGATAGGTATCTAGGTTAGGTTCTTGGTTGAAACTTGAAAATTCTTAGAAAACCCCTAAACATTTGTAAAACTCTTGAAAAAACCAAAAACATCATAATATTAGAAAACACAAAAACATTCAAAAATGGAAAATCCAAAAACAATAGAAAATTTTTAGAAAACCTAAAAAGCCTCAAATATTTAGAAACGCCTAAATAACCTTAGAAAATAAAAAAAATACTAAACATCCATATAAATTTTCAAAAAAATAAAAAATAGCCTCAAAAAAATTTCAAAATACCAAAAACATTGAAATATTCAAGAAAATCTAAAACCCATTCACCCCATCTCGCTTTCACCCATAATAAATGATCATCATCTTCACCCTTTGGTGAAACAAGTAGGAAAAAAAATAGCAAGTCATAAAGTGCAAACCTGAAAGTCAAAATCTAAAGTCTAAATCATAGGTAAATGCGTCAGTGAAGTTTATGGTAATAACTCATCTCAGTATCATTATCCCAACATCAAATGACACTCTAATCAACATGCCCTAGGATGTATCCTTCCTACAATGGACTTCAGTATCATATATCACTTTCAGCTAAATTTAAACTAGGCAGGAGCTATAGATAACACTGACTATTTTTCTTTGATCTATTCTTATGATTTATCTTAATGACCCACTCCAAGGACCTCTCGCTGGTGTCTATTTGAAATGATTTATAGAGAAAGGAATGGGGCATCAATCATTATCTTTTTTTTTCTGTTCTTGTGGATACTCTTGTAAAATAATCTTGGCACATACTTACTTAGTTGTGTGTAGGAAGGTTTTTTGAGGTATGTTGTTGTATATTGCGTATATTTTGTTTCAATTTGTTCTAAACCTCTAAATTACATTCCAATGATTTTTTAGTATGTCAAGATGTGAACATGAACTATCCTATTTGTTTATCAAGTAAAGGTTCATTACATTAGATACAACGTCGCCCTAGTTATCAATAGCTTGATGCATCGTATCTATGTGTTATATCAAACAATAAGGAATGACAAAAATTACCAATCCTGAAGTGTGAGAACCCATCTTGCATTCTTTTGCATTGTCTCATCACTATCTCTAATAAAATATTGATGGATCATGGACTTGATCGAAGCAATCATCATCAACGATAGTCATTCATTCTTTATTCTTCTATCTTCTCTCTATGCTAACCTAGTATCATGACACTAAAAAAAAACATCAATGCATCCACCCTACATCCAAAAATCATTAGCATACATGCATATTATAATCATAAAAGAAATCATCTCATAATCATAAGCATCCATCTCATGACCATTTGCATATCACATCATCTAGTTTGCATAATTATTTGAGTTGTGATGAGCAATATAGATTTTTTATCCTAAGCATCTTAAATCGTTGCATATCATAAACATTTTCATCCATACATACATATGCATACATTGTCATCATCATAAAACATGCATATAAAATATACAAAAAGAAATGCATCCATATCATTTGCATCCATAAAATTTGTATATCATAAATCATCCATCCATATCATGTTGTGATAAAATATAATGAAAAGGAATATAGCATTGCATCCATCCATATCACGATTATCACATATCACATAGGCATAAAATAAAATGGATCCATACATGATCATATATAAGAATCATCCATGCATGAAATAAAGTGAACACATCATAAAATGAATCATCACATAAATCATCTGTATCATATATATATATATATATATATATATGTGTGTGTGTGTTATGGTAGAAATATGGATTAGTCTATGTACATCGATGATAAGTAAAATATACAAGAGGCTATCCAAACAAATCCCATGAATGTATATTAGTATAAAGAATGGGGAAAACTCAAAAAGTTTCTATACGTAAAAAATGCTAGCACTGATAGTTGCTACCCTCTCTAGCCTATCGCTTAGGCTGATCCTTGACATGGGGATGTGCATCACTATGCTATGAAAAATTCGGTTGATGAAGAGCCACTGGAACACCCCTATGGTAATGCTTCCTATAGTACACAACCTTCGTAACAACTTCTTTGTACAATCTAGTCAAAACAGTCCAGCCATGTGTGCTTGCTACCATCCCCTCAACCTATTGCTGCCTCATAACCTCTTGATCCCTCTTCCCAGTAATAGCCTTTACTCTTTGTAAAGATGCATCGCTCTCATTTGTCATCATGACCACTTGCTCTCGATCTTGGTCTCACTCAGCAGTCACAACCAAAATATGCTTGTGGTCCTAGTCCCGCTCACCTATCAAAGCCTCCACTTGTTACTACAGCTATTGTATATGCACATCTCGTGGATCTGGTGGTGGTGGTGGCACTAGCTAGTGCTGCACTACTAGAGGCTGCTGAGGAGGCTACTATCCCATTGGAGGAGCCCCTAAAACCTATCTATCATGGCCATCCTAGCCTCCCTATCCTTTTCCCTTAACACCTCTACCTTGTAGCCTCCCTCTATGAGGAGCACCTGCAGGATCTTTGAGTCACCTTGGTGGGATGAACCATGTATCATAAGCTTGAGTGGTCTACACTATTGACTAACCCTAATCATATGCCCAAGGCTAGGAAACCAACTAGTGGAAACTCTCATTGACCTTTGGTGTTGGAATCATTAGTCCCTAGGTTGGGACCTCTCTAGTTGATTGCACAAAAATGATTCTATAGGCATCATCAGGCCTATCATGTACATCACCAAACTGTCTGGCCACTTTGTCAAGGAGATACCACTCAATCATGGTGTGCTCTTGACCCTACATGTAATAGGTTTATCTAGTGAAGTAAAGCTACTAAATATCATCGAACCATGGAAACATTTGCAACCATGAGCACTAGCAAAAAATGGTCATATCATCTATCACCCGTCACCAATACAGGATCCCAATTTGTCTTGTGTGTCTAACTGTGATGGAACCTAAGTATCTCCATATGACAGGATCATTTGGCTCCACATCCACCATCTGTACAATTGGCCAAAGCACAAAAATCTACTCCCATGCCCAGATATGAAGGAGAGTCACAACTGCACCGAGGGCTCTCACATCATAGTAAATGAAATCATGAAAATCATGGTATAAGGAGGCCTGCATATTAGGCCCCCATGCAAAAAGAGTCCTCTAGTACAACATCCACTACCATGCCAAACCCCATCCTGGACTAAAGAATCAACCACATATTTTCAGAACCACCAAACCTAAAATGATGGCTACAACAATCAATTTGAACATCGACACCTGACTTGTGTATGTCTCTAGGTCAATCTACAAGGTGACCAATACAATCTGGTCCATATACATCACCTCTAAGTAGTCATCAAATCCAACATTAGGATCATAGATCTCATGATCGCATGGATAGGCAACCAAAATATTCGCCACATTTCCTCCAATGTAACTGTCACCTCCCTCGTTGAAAGGTGGAAGGATGAGGTTTCATTGTGTCATCTCTTGCACAATACTTTCATTATAGACAAATGTGTCCTCACAATAGGTGCATATGTGATATACCACAATCTTATCTATCCCAGGTGCTCATGGAACAACTTTGACAGATCATCCAATCTCTCAAGTACTGTTAGCCTATGCTCCCTCAACATCAATGGTGGGAAGACATCCTGCACCCATGAAGCACACAACATCAGGACATCATCAAAATTTGAAGTTATTTGGAATTTCTAACTTGGAAATCACAAATGCGTTGCTATTTACAAATGTGTCACTATATTCAAAACTCAAACAATGCCACCCCACATATTTCAAAAGTAAACTTCTCAAATGTGTCACTAGACAAGCTGGTGTCACGATTTAGAATTTTTCCTACCCTAACCCTAACTTTTAAATCGACAAGTGTGTCACTGAATACAAATGTGTCACCATTTAAAATTTGAAACCCTAAATTCAAATCTGAAAAAGTGTTGCCCTAGACATATGCATCGCTATATATCATTTAGGCATCGTAGATTGAAGTTATATAGCAACACCCCCAAATTCTAAATTCAAACACCTAATAAATGCATCAAAATTTCAAATTTCAAATCAAGTTTCAAATCACATACCAATGCTCTTGGGTTTAGACGTCACTAAAACTCACAAACTCGATCAGAGTTGTGTTGGGGAAGCTCACGACATGCCATTTTGTCAAAGGGTCAAAGCTCAAATTGCAAGAATTCCTTAAGTGTGAATGCACAAATGAATTGAAAATGACCCCTCTTAGCCTATTTAAGATAGAAAATCAGGGTTTTTTCCCCTAATTTAACCTTTTTAATGGGGTTTATCATCATTTTCACCACTTTTTCGAATCTAGACCTAATTTTGCATTGTTTTTTACATTTTTTGAATTATTCTTGCATTCCATAACCTTTCTGGACCCTCGAGGAAAATTTTGAACCTTAATCGAGAAATCAATCAAAAATTCAAAATTTTTGCTAGATTTCTTGAGGGGGAAGGGAGTCAGTTTTATTCTTCCACTAGGGCATCCAAAAAATTAGATTTTTTTTTAATTTTTTGATTTGAGTAGCATTTTTCATCCAAAAAGGCATTGTTCTTTGAACCGAAGCAACAAGTACCTCACTTCAAAGAGGGGGAAAATGTAGACACTAAAAAATGTCCTAAACAATGTTATACACTCGAATCAGATTTATTAACATCATTTCCTCTTCATCAACCCTCTTTTTGCTTAATTAATTCAATTATCCTGGCTAATTAATTAATTACTTCATTTTCATCTAACTGGCCTAATTAATTAAATTAGGTTAATTCATCTCTTTCCACACTAACACTTCATCAAATTAAATTAAATACATCAAAATATTTAATTTAATCTCCTAAGTCATCTTATTTAATTAAATAACTTTAAGTTAATTAAATATCATTTCATCACCCCTTCCCTATTTTTTAAACCAATCAATTTAATAAATATCTTTTAATTCCTCTAATTCCCTAATTGCATAAATTAAACCTTGTTTAATTATCAATTAAACTAACTTTCCTCTAATCAAAGGGAATATTCCCATGGAATATTCTTTATCCTTTTTGTGCAATTCAAACTTTCTTTTAATTTGCAAATTACCTTTTTTGCCTCACCCCAAAGTAATATTCAAGGAATTTTTCCTCTCCTCCAATCAACTAACTTAGCTTAAAATGAAATTTAAACCTTTAACCTTCTAAGCAAGCTACCCTTGACCTATGTGAGCAAGTCAAAAGTGTGTTTGTTTGAGGCAAGTGTGATCCTTTGATTAACTTCCATCTTGCATTCTTATCTATTAATGACAATCCATGATCCATGCCTCTCATTTCCTTCATATTGAACCATTGATTAAGATTTTTGATCTCAACCACCCATTCTTCATTTGCTCTCCTATAAACAGATCACTATTTGGAGACAAATGGATCCATCTTTTATTGTAAACTTATGTTGTTAAATTTACTCACATCTATACTCTCAATTTGCATACATTTAGCTTATTTTTCAGTTTATTTTAAATGTCTAATAGCTTCAAGCTTTCATTAATGGATTCCATGCATCTATCCTAGTTTGTAAATAAATTAGGTTTTTCATCTTTTAGCTCATTTTTAGCTTAGATTAGCTTAGAAATTGCATAATTAGATCATTTATAGCATAAAATCATGGTAACTTACCTTGCATCATATTCATTTTTAGCTTAATTTAGGTTTTCACATATCAAACCCCATGGTTTCATTGATTCTCTTCCATTGAATCGACCGAGACAAGCTCACTATCACAGGATTGGGAAAGGGTTTTCGGTCCACATCAATGTGACACCAATTCCACAACAAGATAAATTTTGAATGGATTAGAGTAGATGTTTTGATAGATTTTTATTATGTTAGGTTTTGATAAAATGTTTAGTTTTAATCTTGTTTGATGGATTTTGTTTAGATTCGATTATTGGTGGCTCTGTTATACTTCGATTCTTCTTGGATCGAGCATAATTTGACCCATACTAGCAATCCTCGCATCAACTGGTTAAGATAGAAATCTTTAGGTAAACTATAATAGATCTTAAGGAGAGAAAGAAGGTGTGCTTGTGCCAATATTGAGTGTGTCACTAGATCTCTAGCTATCTACCATCATGAGAAAGGGTGTTCCACCTAAGTATCAAGTATTATTAACCTAAGAAATTTAATGGTGGGCCTACATTAAGTCTATAATCCTAGTGGAATAATTTATATTTGTGAACAAGTGCTTGGTATGTCTTCTTGTGAGAAAATAGTATTGAGACACTCATCTCTAGGGATGAGGGTAGCCTTTTAACCCTTAAAAATTTTTAGTTTTAGCCATTGTGTTTTATTATTTGATCAATATCTTGCCAAAACATTGAGACTACAAAACTACACCTATGACCAATAAATTTATTTGTTTGTCCAAAATACCTATTCCTATAATATGACACACTACCACTATCAACCTACACTTCTATCCTAAGAAAATGCACCCATTTCCTTTGAAACTACACCTATGTGTGGCTCTATTTGTAAAGCTATGCCTACATTTAACCTTGAAAATTGAGCCATCTAATAGTGACCTTATAGGTGCCCCTGACTAGTTTTCCATATTTTTCTGCTCAATTATCTCTTTTCCATCATTAAACACACCATCTCACACCTCATCATCTTATTTTTACTTTTTCATTTCATCTTTCCATAACCATCTAATCTAACCATGAACCTCCATTTTCGTAAACATCCCACCCTCCCCATTATTTGGACTTGTCATTATTTTTGGTCATCCCATCCTTTATACTTCGTTCCAACCCTTAAATTTTTCACCATTAACCTCCCATCATCCTCTAACCTTCATCATTTAATCCCCCCTTGTCATCCTCTTTTCATCATATTCACCCTATTATCCTCATTATTTACAATTATCATACCATCCTACATTTATTTTGGACTTGGTAAATACACCTTAATCCTTCCCACCATTTTGTCATCTTAATCATATTATTTATCATATTTTTTTCATCATAATCCCCTATTATTAGCCTTATCACCTTAATTAATCCTAGTAATTATAATCATCCCACTTATCAACCCCTTGTCATCCTAACCAATTTTATAATATCATTTAAAATTTATTCAATCATCAAATCTGGAAACCTTTACAAATCACCCAAGTGATTCCTCCAAATCATCACTTCAGCATAAGTCATCCTATTCTTCACCATATAATCATTATCCAATCATCAAATCCCCAAATCCTTTCAAATAAAAAATTTCTCTTAAGGTTTTAATCTAGATCCTTATGTACACCCCCTCTAATCTAGGTGTTTCTTAAGAAATTCTCTATCGTAAGTAGCACCCTTGATTATCCCATCATTTTGGACTATTTAGCTTAATCATATGTCTTCCTTAAGTTATGATTTTCAAAAATCCCTCATCTAACCTTGCTTAGGAACTTTCCTATCATATGTAAGCAAAGATAAATCCTGAGAATAACCCCATCCTCAAGGATCTAGATTCTTAACCTTTGTTACAAAGTTTATTTTTCATCTACCATCTGTCTAAGGTCTATCCTTGTCATAATCAATCCAACCAATAAATAAATAAATATCTTAATGTCTTAGCTTTCATTATTATCAATCATAATCCAACTTCCTATCATCCTTATCGCACCCTAAATTGAATCCAGTATCCAAATTCCATCATCCACATTTTGCTAAAAGTCTAAAGTCCAAATTTTCCAACACCAACTCTTAATCATCATTGAATCATAATCTAACCATAATTCCAAGATCAAAGCATTATCCAACCCTAGTCCAATAATAATACATGTCCACATTTTCTAAATACCAACCTTAAATTCCATCATCCAAACCTTGATCAAGTCCTCCAATTTAATCCAAACATCCAATTCTATCAAAATCTATTTATCATTTACCATAAAACACCTTTTTAGAAAAATCCTTGTCTTGAATGCTAATCACTAGATCACAAGCCAAAAGACTTTTGGATTTTCAAAGAGATATCTTATTTAACTCCACCTCCACCAAACCACCAACTCCTCATGAGGAGGTGGTGGATGTAGACCAAGACAAAGATTCCCATAGGTTAACAAAATTTTCCCAACCATTATAGCCAATAAATAATGGGAAAACTTTTGATGTTAGAAAAAAAAAACTCTTAATAGAGCTCCTAGCTATAGGAACTAAAATTCCCTCTAACTTTGATATCTCGCAAATTAGAAGGAAAGACCTTCTAACAATCCTTCATCATCTACAAACATCTTCAACAATATCTTAGGCTCACATCCCAATCCTAGTCAACAACCACTAGATCAACTTCCCCCACTTACATATCAAATAAGTGTTAGTATCCCTCTAAAGTTCTTAACATCACCTATACATCTATGAATCCCACCATCTCTACACAACCCCCGACTACAACCATACATGTCATCTTCATTCATAAACAAGGTCCAAATGTATCACAACCTCCACAAAATCAAAATATAAATCCCCAAACATAAAGTCACTAACAACAACACAATGAAAAAATCAATAATCCTCCACATAATCAAAACACCCACAATCCTCCAAATCCAAATCCTCAAAAAAAACATAACCTATTCATCAATAATACCCTAAAAACAAATAATCAACAAAAATACAATGAATATATCAATAACCCTCCTCTGACACCTTCTCACTAGCATCAACACACTCGCCATTAATAGCTTTACACCTATTCATCCAATAACATTAATTTGGCCCAAGGGTTGCAAAAAATGAGAGACATAATTCAAGGGCTTCAAATAGGTCAAACTAGGAGGACTTATAGATTCAAGGACATATTTCCATACCCCATCAATCAATCCATATTTTCCATTCCATTCCCCAAAGATTATGAAATTCCAAAATTTGATAAATAAAAGGGAAAAGAGGATTCAATTAAAAACCTCAAAGAATTCAATGTAGGATTCCAAGAGGTTACATTCAACCCAATTTATCTCATGAGAATTTTTTCTAGAAGCCTTGTATGACAAGCGCTAGAATGGGTTACACACCTCCCTTGGGGCTAAATAACATCCTTTTTTGATTTAGCAAAAAGTTTCATCATACACTTTTCCTATACCATTGAACAAGAAGTAACCTTTGCTAAATTATGCACTACTAAACAAAAAATTAGAGAAAAATTTACCATATTCCTTGAATGATGGAGACACCTTGCAAGTAGATTTCCCTTTCAAGTGATAGAGAAATAGATGGTAAATATATTCATCAAAAACCAACACCCAAAAGTGGCCCTACACATAAAACTATAATGTGTAACTAGCTTTGATGAATTAATTGAAAAGGGTCTAATTATTGAAAATGCTTTGGTTGCTCAAGGGGTAATTAAGATTATAAAGACCAAAAAGATAACAATCAATAGTATAATGATAAACCCAAATATTGGTCTAAGAACAAAAAATATTTAAACAATGGAGTAACTAATAATAAACACGTGTAAAATGTACAAAGTACTTCATCCCAAAATCAATAAATATCACAACTACAAGGTACATCTAATACCATCACTATTCCCCAAGGAAAAGGAAAAAAAAATTAATCAACCTATATAGGAGCAAATTTTCACCCCTTACGAAAATTCATGTTTTACACTCCCCCACCTTAGAAAACCAAATTTGAAGGAAAAAATGCACATTCGCCCACTACCTTCATTCCACTTGGTACCTATTTTGTGAATTGACAAAAAAATAACTTTTGGGGACACCCATGTGCGCACATAGATTTATGTGCAACATGCTTACGTCTTTGATGGATTCCTACATTTGAATCCTATAGAGGTGTTACACTTTCCATTGGGATCGATTTGTAACTCCACTCTTCAACCAACCAACCCAAATATGGTCATCTTTCTCATTCTCCCTTCAATTTCATTCTTCATTCTTTCATTTCATCCCTCTAAGCTTTCAATCCATTTTCTACACATCATTCTAAGCACTCAACTTGATCTCTCCAAGAATTCTAGCATTCACTCCTTGTATTCTAAGCCTTCCAACAACACTTTGGCACTATATAGCAACCGCAACAACACTTCATCATCTCCATAAAGCAAGTGTGGAGAAACACCATTATAGTAGGGGCTTCAGTCCTTTGATTTTCTGCCCCATTATCTTGTGAGCTCTTCATGGAGGTGGTAAGCTTTTTACTCCTCTCCTCTACAATTTGGTTGAGTAGCATAATACTATTTTGTAGTGTTATTGTGTTCATTTCTTTCACCATACTATTTCTCCATTATTGCTATCTTGGTTCTCTGTAAAGGTGGAAACACCAAAATGGGGGTCTGGCTGAGGTAGGCCCCTATACAGCCACCCAACAATTTTCCTAATTCTTGTGTGTAGGTGGACATGCTTCTTGGAGCTAGTTGGTGAACAGGCTCTTTTTTGAGATCATTCTTTTCACCTTGGCTTTAATCTACTTTATCATATTCATCTATATATTTCTTACTCAGTGTTATTTTGTTCCCTTAAAACCCATTAGCTAGGTCTTTAGTCCGTTTTCTAACTGTTCACCTCATCTTTTTAGTCCTCTATTCATACGGATGCCAACACACATGGGAGACGCCACTACGTTGCGCTGTCATTTGAGAACTATACTTTCATCATCAGGCAGAGAGCTACCTGAGGCATACTGTTGAACCCAAAACTAGCTCACCCAACCACATTTTGAGTTTCAGTTCTGTAGAGTGATTGAAGGTCCTTATAGTCCTCATCATTATTGTCCCTCATCTTGAAACATTCCCTTAAGCTGAGGTAAGTTAGGGAAGTCTTCTACTCTTGTCTCTCCATGACTTGGGGCCTTGAACGTGGTTGGTCTTGCTCTCTTACAATTTTGGTGAACCTGATGTTAACCATTTTGGTTCCATTTTGTGATATTGAAAGCTCATTTCCTCGTATCATAGGAGTGTTTTAGGTGTGAGTGTTGTGATGCTCCCTACCTTGCAACCCAACCTGCAACCCCTAGTAGGCATAGTTAGAAGGTTCTGAAGATGTTGCACACCAAAAACTTAATTGGATCACCATCTTATCCTTTAACCTTTAGGGACTCTATGAAAGTACCATCTAGTGTGTGTAATGACCTCTTTCCTACCTCAACCTATCCCCTATGTACAACCTGTGATCAATGGTACTAGTATAACCTTCACTTCATAGGACTTGTCGATGGGTTTTAATAGGGAACCATCTCATCTCTATATCCCTGTGCAAATCAATGGGAAAATTTTAGTAGATGTTCTCATTCATCTGACATCTCAAGTAAAAATCACAACTGAGGAGATCATGCTAATCATCTTTTTGCATAAAGATGGGTCCAATGCACCTATGAGCACCATCTCCACACATGACGTACTTTTCCTACCCCCTTTGGGTAGTATTGTCTTATGAGTTTTGGTTGGACCTAAATATGTGAATATTTTGTTTGACATAATCCCTGGGTCTAAATTTTTTAGAGTAAACTTGCATATCCCTTGGTTAGTAGCCATGAATGTCATATCCTTTGTCATGCATAAATTTTTAAAATTTATCCATGAGGGTTTCGTGCATGTGGTTCATGACACCAGTTATAAGCCACTAGATGGTCATGGTAGCTACTCCTTGGATTACTCTTGGCCTGCACGTGTTGGTCCCTCCCACCTAGGATGAACCTCTTGCACCAAAATTATCAAAACTATAAGAAAGGGTGCCTAAGGCCAAAACTGAGATACCCTCCATCACCTTATGTTGTTTCACATAGGGCTTGCCTAAAAGCTGATAGTGATGTTGCTAAGGCACATAGAAGAGAAGAAGAGAAGTGGTCCTAAGATCCTCTTTCCTCTTCTGCTATTGAGCTTAATGCTTCCTCTCACCCTACTAAGGTGTCATTAGATTCTATTCCATCTTTGAGAGAGAATCCTATGGTGCACGCTTGGTGAAATCCTAAGAATCCCCCATTTGAGCTTCTTGTTTTGCCCTTGGAGCCTAGGCCCATTTGGTATAATAGGAAGAAAGACCCTCTTGGAGAGTCCTCTTTCTCTCAAACTCTACAACATCCTACCACTTCTGCTCAAAAAGCAGTGAACGAGAAGAGGCTTGCTTCCAAGGGACTTGAATCAACTTTCCCCACTACTTTTCAACCTACTCCTCCTGCTCCCATTTAGGTGTTTGTTCCTCCATCGAAAATGGTTGTAGTGGAAAATACCATTGTTGAGCAGGAGCCTTTCATTCCTTCACAGCCTCTAGCCTCTAGTTCAAAGAGTCAAAGAAACTAGCTTGCATGTGAGCATAAGCACCGGTGAAAGGCTCTCATGGTTGAGCATGTTGCCTTATATAGGAAGAAAGTGGAGACAACTGCCCTTGTATTAGGGCCTCCTATCGTATCCTCCTCTCTCCTCACCTTTGCTTCCATTTAGTCTAGCTCTATATCACTTCCAACTTTTGTTGTAAGTACGAATGTGCCTAACCCTAAAAGGATGTAGGTTTTCATCGCTCTTCGATGGAGCCACCTCTGTTGATGTCCCTTCATGATGGCCCTCCTTTCCCAAATCCCATAGATATGACTAACACCTCAGTCGTATCTACTGTAGTTCTCTCTTCCTCCTCTTCCTCCACACTTCTTACCTTGTTTGTGGGGATTTCACATCCTCTAATGAAGTAGAAGGTAGAGTATGGCCCTTCTACCAATGAATGACATAAGAGGAGACCACCTTCTTTGAAAGTTAGTCTCACATTGGTTTGTTTTTTCCTAGTGATAGAACCAGTCCTAGCTTCTCCTAAGTTTGTCACCACTCTTGAATTACTTAGTTAGCCTAGTGGTGAATCTCAGGTGCAATCTTCTCCATTCATTGAGGTCAAACATATCACTCTTGTTAAGTGCATGTTTAACTCTATGGACAAGGTTTCGGCCTTGTCAGCGATCTTAACAAAAATTGTTGACCTTAGCTACATAAGAACTCAGTGCAAAGGACCTTGTAGGTACCCCTTCCTTAGCCCTTGTTGTGGGAGGGTTGAGCACTCCTCCTCTTAACATTCCACCACTGCAAGCTTGTGCACCTTCCTTCTATGATGATCTAGAGTGGGAACTGGACAACCCCTTGGTTGATTAGTGTTATGGGGAGGCCTCTTCTTTATCTTTAGATTAGATGTGTGTGTTTTTGTGTTGTGATGTGTGCCCCCATGATCATGCTATGTGTGCCTAGATGGCCCTCATAACACATATTGGTGATTGGATATAGGCGTGGTTTGTGTGTCGTAAAACTTCTGCTATTTGTATCATCATTTTCCCATGTTTGTGACTTGTTTTTTGATAAATTAGGGATGATGCAAAGCATTGGGAGAATTTAGGCTTCCCATCCATGTTGAACCAATTTTTTAGTTTGAATTTTTCTTCTCGTGCATTTTGCACATGATCTAATATAGTAGGGGGTAGATGACAGTTCATTTTATATACTATTACTACACACACACACACACACACACATATATATTTATGAGTAGTTATGACCTTGAAGTATCAGGCTACCCCTGCGCCTTTTGTTAATGATGCTTTGTTTTTTGCTTTTCCTTTATCTTTATCTCTTCTTTGCTTCAATTGTCCCTCTCATGTGTGACAACATCACTTCTACAACATTTTGATTTTTAGAAAATGCATTTGTTTCTAGTGAATATTTTCTCGCAAATCTTCATAAACTTATTTTCAAAGAATCACATTCTTAACTTGAAACCCTAATGGAAAGTGTTTCATTCATCATGGGTTCATAAAGAAACAATTTGAGAGCCTTCCTCTAAAGTGGGAACAACTTTGATCTTCCCCTCGCATTGGGGCATATTCTTCCTTCAAATTCCTTGATGAAGTTAACATATTTCAAAAGGATTCCTTGACGATGAATTGATTCGACAAAGAAATATCTCTTTTGTACTTTAGAATAATGCATCCCTTGAGTGGACCCCTTCTTCACAACATGATTCCCAAGGGACCCCTTTGAAATTTTGCCAACTTGTTGATGGTTTGTGAGACTGTCTGCTTACTTTCTTGTGTGGCTACTTTTGGGCATGTTCTATGTACGGGTAAACATATCACTTCACAGGTGTTCCTGTGAAGCCACTTTCAAACTCTATGAATTCCACACTCCTTGGGTTTTCTCCATGTGAGAGATCTTGGGGGATACCTTCCTATAGGTGTGCAGGATTGGGTGTGGCTCCCCTATAGGGCACCTTTTTTTGGGTTTCCTTCATGTGAGAGATCTTGAAGGACACCTTCCCTATAGGTTTGTGGATCTATAGGGTGATTTCTTAGCTTCCTCCATGTGAGAGATCTTGGGATACACCTCCCTTGTAGGTATGTGGGCATGTGAGGTGCTTACTTCTTAGGGATTCCTTCATGTGAGAGATCTTGGGGGTTTCCTCCTTGTAGTTCTATGGGCCTATAAGAAATTTTCATTCTATAGCTTCATATTTTTATAGGGCTATGAAGTCATTTACTTGTCCTGCACTTTTTAGTTTTCTAGATCGTTGTTTTCTTCCTTAACGGTTCAGGTATACATTTCTAACTCTACTACTTCTTTGATATACTTTACTAAAGCAATCATCACTATTTGTGTTCACTAATGTGGGGGAAAAATATATAGGAGAAAATTTTCACCCCTTATGGAAATTCCACTCTTACACTCCCTCACCTTTGAAAACTAAATTTGAAGGTGAAAATCAACATTTTCCCACTGCCTTCATTCCACTTGGCATCTATTTTTTGCGTTGAAAAAATAATATTTGTTAGGGATGCTTGTGTGATGCACTTACATCCCTGATGGATTCCTACATTTGAAGCCTACATAGGTGTTTTTTATGAGGAAAAATAGGTTTTGAAGGGACCCAAAACCCTTTACAAGGCAAAGATGCTACAAGAAAAATCAACAAGCCAACCCGCAGCTCCATAGCAACACCAAATACAGATAAACAAATCAAACCATGCTGCAACAAAAAGGTTTTGAAGGGACCTTAAACCCTACACAGCCAAGTTTTGAAAAGGAACAAAAACCTTAGGAGAATCATTAAAGAGAGATTCAAAACATCAACATTCCAAAAACAACCCTCAACCACCAATCTAACATCCTACTTCATCTAGGAAACAGTCAAGCCAACAATAGAATACTGTAAAACAACAACATTCCTACAATACCCTTATGCCAACTCATAAGAAAAAGTGAACAACCCAACCAAAATATCAACCACGAAACAAGGTTGAGTCAAGGGAGATAACCTCCTGAATGAAGGGATCTTTCACCCTTTACAACTAGGTTTTAATAGGTTCTTTGAACCTTTAACAGTCTGATTCATCCAAGCAAAATTTGGCCTAAATAAATCAACAAAATAATGCAAAGCATCAGCCTTCCAACAACAACCCTCAGCCAACATGCAAACTACCTAATTCATCTAGGAAACAATTAGCCCAACAATTGAATACTGTAGAACATCAAAATTCCTACAACATCCCTCATCCATCTTATAACACCAAACTAGTTCAGGCACCAACTCAGTATCAACATGAATATGAGAGAGTTCCCCTCTATTGGAGAGGATGTAGTAAAAACCATTACCACCAAAAACCTCACCCTCCTCCCTACCTAGGCTCCACCTCAATAAGAGCATGAAGTAGAAAAGAGAACCTCCAACCAAAACATCAACAACCAGCTCCTCCTCAATAGGAGTTGTCTCCACCTCTAAAGAAGACATCAACTAAAAATCCAAGAAGGAAGAAGAAGCTCTAGAAGAAAGAGTTAAGATAATATCCTTTGGTATGAAAAGAAATGAAGCAAGAAGCAACATGACCACCAACACAACAATAAAATATTCTTACAGATATCAAGTAGCCCATAAAAAATAGCTTCCCCCTCAAGTTGAAGAAGCATGAAGAACTAGAAGGGAGACAAATAAATTTTGGGAAATATCAACACCTGAGAGAAAATAGGAGATAACCAAAACTAGAGGACCTCACCAAGCCACACTAAGGAATCCTTTGAAACAAAATCCAAGAGGGAAGAAATCCCAACAACAACAACCTCTGAAGAAATAGATTCAAGAGGAAAAACCCCCTCAAGGCACAAAAACAAACACACCTATAGAACCACCCACCAAAATTCCATAGAAGGAATGAAGGAACTAAGAAAGAAAAAAAAACCCAGCACCAAAGAAGAATCTCCCATGCATAGTGAAGAAAATCCCAAAGAGAAAGGAAGTAGAGAGTTGGAAAAACAGTTAAGCTCACCATTAGACTCGTCATGCTAGCCAGAGTCACAAGACAACCAAAGACTCTCCATAGACCTCCCATCCACAAGCAAGAAAAATCACACACAAGAAGCCAAAGAAGGAACCACTAGGTAAAACCACACCGGAGCCACAACACCAACAAGTAACCCCACAACTAAAGGGATGAGAACCTCCCAAAGCTCTAAAACCATGCCCAAGGCCAAGAAAAATAGCAAGCACAGAGAGCCCATGCAACAAGGGAGAGGAGAGAAGGAAAAATGATAAAGCACACCAACCGACCCAACATGCCATCCTAGGTCAAAGAAAATCCTAAAACACTCCACACTCCACCTCGCACAGTGAGACCAAGAACAAAAACCAAAGCCAGGGAAAGCTAACATGCCCATACTAGAGATCTATTCATATCACAAAGCATCCACCAATGAACAAAGAGGGCCACAACACCATGAGCTAACAAGCCAACAATAGTCCAAAGAAAGCATGATAAAACCAAAACAAAACTATTTTCAGCACCAACCAGAGGAAAACCATGATAAGAGGCTACAATGGATGCAACCCACAAGCCACAAAAAAGGATGGAGCCCCTACAAAGTGGAGGAGAACCAGACCAAACAAAATGTAGCAACAAGAAGAGAGACCCAAGCTCAGAATAAGAGAAGATCTCAAACACATAGAGGGTGCTACACCCATACTCCACCTCCACCATAGGGAAATAAGAGCATAAACTAGCCTGTAGGAAAAAAATCAAAGGACAAGATTCTAGGAGAAAGCTCACAACACACACTCGGATGCAGGAATTGCAAGAAAGGTTAGCAAAAAGAAGCACTTGCGGACAATGTAAAGCATCTAGATCATTCCCGTCATCGACTTCTGCTTCATCCTTAGACCCAAACCCCTTAGAGTTTAAATTTCTACCTCTCCCACCTCTCCCGCTCAAAGCCATCCAACCTAAACAAGAGTAGGAAAGATTATGAGCCTACAGAGGTGTTACACTTCCCATTGGGGTCAATTTCTAATGCACCTATTCAACTAACCAACCCAAATATGGTCATTTTTCTGATTCTCCCTTCAAAGTCACTCTTCATTCCTTCATTTCATCCCTCTAAGCTTTCAATCCATCTTCTACAAATCCTTCTAAGCACTAAAATTGATCTCTCCAACCATTCTACCATTCACTCCTTGCATTCTAAGCCTTCAAGCAACACTTTGGCACTCCATCGTAGCAACAACAATACTTTGTCAACTTCGTAGAGCAAGTGTGGAACAAAACCATTTTAGTAGGGGCTTGAGTCCTCTCACTTTCACCACCATTAGCTAGTGATCTTGGTGGAGGTTTTAATATTTCTACTCCTCTCCTCTACGATTTGGTTGAGTAGCATGATACTAGTTTGTAGTGTTATGGTGTTCATTTCTTCCATCATACTCTTTCTCCATTATCTCTATCTCGGCTATCCAGGGAGGTGGAAACACCAAAACTGGGGTTTGACTAAGGTAGGCCCCTATCTAGGCACCCAAAAATTTTCCTCCTTCTTGTGTGAAGGTGGATGTGCTTCTTGGAGCTAGTTGGCGAACAAGCTCTTTTACGAGATCATTCTTGTCAACCTAGCTTTAATATACTTACTTTATCATATTTGTTTATATATTTCTTACATTATAGTGTTATTTTTTTCCCTGAAAAACCATCAAGTAGGCCATTATTTTTTTTTCTAGTGGCTTGTTGGTACTCCAAATCAATCAACTCAACAAATCCTAAAGAATTAGCCAATTTCTTATACTCAAACTCAAAGAGGGATTTGGCCAACTCACAAGATTTAGTCAAAGACTAAGATCTTCTACACTTTTGGATCTACAAGAGCAAGGTGGGTCAACCTATACAATGCCTAAAAACATAATTCAACCATACATAGACATTGCTTTTTATAGCAGATAACACCCAATGAGAATAGACCAAGGAAAGCATTGCCAACCTCAAATTGGGCTCAAATCTTTGTAAATAAGCACTCACTCAAAAATTGGGAGGAATAACTCAACACTAAACTTCAACCAAACAACATGGATTTAAAATTATTTTGATTTTAAACTTGTTCTTGAGATGCATTAAGCTAAATGATAGACTAGTGCCTAATTCTGGGCCATGGAGTCAAAATGCATAAAATGAGTTCATCAACAAATAGATTTCAATGAGTGAATTTGCAACTATTAATGCATTACATTAACATATCCCCTCATATTTCTAATCAAAATCTTCTTATCAGATCCAACCTACACACTTAAAGTCACAATCAATTGCTCAAAGCAATTTAACCATTTCATTGAAACAGGCCCATGAACAAATAAAATAATCTCAAGGAAATAGAGATGACAAATCCAAAGATACTTGTTAGTATTGAGCTCATATGACTGAAAGTGTACAAATATGGATACAATTTGATGAAATTTATGACTTTCATGATTTATTTGCACAAACTTGCTGATATTTACTAAAGAAAACAACATTAAAGCTTACATACTCAAATTTATGACTCAAAACTCAACATTTTCTATATACGCAGCCCCATACAAGAATTTAGAACCTCAGAACCATGAGAGAAGAAAATAATATAAATAAGAAAGGAAAGCTCTAGAAGTAGATTTTATGAAGAGATCTAGGAGCTCAATTCCTGTTGATCAACAAAATTGTAAAGCATCTCTCATGTATCTTCCTTGCAACAAATTTTTGCCTCCAATTCTACCTTTAATGTAAGTTGTCAAGCAATTGAAAAGTTTCCCATGTGGAGAATCTCCATTGATTCACCTAGGTGTGAAAAATTCCTTCACTTTATTCTCTCGTGAAAACTCTGTTTCTACCTTTTATTAAATTGGAGAAGCACATTACTTTACTTTAGCAAAGTAAAATAGTCTCCCTTTGCAATTTTCAAAATATTTTCCTTTGTATTAAAAGCATAGCTTTTAATAAATCATTGGCCCCAAAACATTCACTTGGGCCATTCATTTTCATGTGCCATTTTGCATTTAATCCCTGACAAAGAGAATATTTTATGAATAGCTCCCTATACACATTTATTCCTCCCACATTTAAAATGCTTGCCCCTAATATGTTATTTCACTTTACAAAAGTGAAAACCTTTTAAAAGCTTATGAGGAAAAATAAAACATTACCCGTGACCAATTTGAAATTTTGATGTGGGCCTCCCTTTTTATCATGTTAACCATGTTCACCTTTTACACCACCATTTACCATTTAAAAGAAAAGCTTTTAAGTAGTAAAAGTTTAACTTTTCCATACACAACAATATTTGAAAATCTTTGAGAAGGCATTTGCATTGTATTTGGGTAAAATAATTTACCCATATTTCCTTTTGTTTCATAATTAAATACCTAAGAAAACATGTTTCCTACAATATTTACACTCCTTATTTAATTGGCTCACTCATGTTTTATAATTTTGATGCATTGGACTTTGAAATTTTCTTTGGGATGCTTAAAAAATCATCACCCATGCGGGTCCCACCTAATATTTAAATATTTTCCCTTTCGACTTTACTTCCTTTTAAAATTTCATCAGGTATTCAAGAAAGCTTTCCTAAACCTGCCACATCCACATGGCCTTATTTTGCTTACCTCGCATGAATTAACCTGTGAGCACCTGAAACCCGTGAGCTAATGGGGAGTTGCTTGGATTTCACTTGCAAACTCACCTTCTTTTTCCCTTCGTTGATCTTTGTTCAGTTTCTATTTGTTGTTTGCCTAATTTTCTATTTGATGTTTCCTCATGGTCTACTCTTTGGTTATGGCAGCATTCTCTCTATGGAGATCACTTTAGACATAGCCATCGAGCCTCCTCCATTCTCAAATAGCTCGAGCAACTTCATTTGATCTACATTCCATTTTTTTTTTAAGTTTTAAAGTATTCAACATTCCATTTGTGAATACCTCTGCATTCAATGCATTTCTTAAACACCACACTCAGAAAGGGACTTTTTCAAGGAGGTTGTGCACCCTCATCATTCCTTCATTATTGGCGCTGGAGGCTCTAACTTGATTTAAGGATCCTAAACCTCATGATTGAACCCATTGTGTATATCCAATAATCATAACATTCCCTGAGATCACATTTTTTTGATCTTTTTTGAACTTCACATACCTTGTCTAAGTTGCACCCTCTTCTTGCAACTCATCCAATCCCATGCGCAACCAACATCTCTTTAGATAAAAATTGATACACCTTTATCTCAGTCATGGGACCTTATGGATGGTACGCCCATGAATCATTTTCACAATTCCTCAAAAGCTCTTGTGTAGGAAAAGCATGGAGGATTCTGTCAAAGGGGACATTTAGCTTTACCTCTACTAATTGCATTTCCTTGAAATTTTTGTTGTCTTTTCAACAAATGCATTTTTTTAATTTTTTGTTGTTGTGGTACCTACCCTTTTCATCTTGTATGATGGCAAACAAATGTGAAGTTTCTTCACTACAAATTCCAAGTGCATTTTCTTGAAAGTTTCTAAAGTCTTTTCAACAAATCCTTTTCTATGCATCCTAGCGCGACATTATCCTTTGTATTTTCTCTTTACTTGGCTTTTCTTGAGGGTTTATAAAGGCTTTTCATAACTTCGTTTTGGTACACTTGCCCTCAATAATGGCATCCCCTATAGTTTTCAAACTCATTACATGAACCATCTTGTTCAAATGCACTTGCTTGAATGTTTTTGAGACTTTTCAACAAATGTATTGAGTTTAAATCCATCAATTAGATCATTCCATATCGCTGCCAAAAAGTTCCTCTCTGAAATTTTGATTTGCATGTTCTCATAATGCCCCGACCACTACCTGCATTTGATTGAAAGATTCTGAGATCATTCACAATGCATCCAATCTATGTGTATTCTGCAATATAAAGTCCCCTTGCTTCTAATACATGTCTAGAAGTTTCCAGGAGAAATTTTTTAATATTTTCATTTGACACAGTGACCCCTTTCATTTCCTGTTGAAATGGCAGAAAATAGAATTCCATTATCTTCATGCTCTGATGGATGTTCACTTGAATAAGTACAAACACCATCTCTTGATCTATTTTAGAAGCTCCTATATCCTTTTGAATAACTCGTTCAAGACCACATTAGTTATATTCATTTTCATTAAGATCAGCATCATAACAACACTTAGGGATATTGATTTACAATATGTCTAATATAACAACTTCATTAGTATTGATATTATCTTGAATTAACATGTAATTCTCTGAGAGTTTTACTCAGTTTATTTGTGTCATATGGTTGAAAATGAACTACTAGTGTATAATTGTCATCTTCCTTCCATGGGACTAATGTACCATATAAACCTTAGCACTTTCAACCATGCCAATCCAAGTAGGAACCTTGAGAAAAACAATTTAGCCTTGATGAATTACATTTCAACAAACTGGTAAATGCACTCAACCCTTTGAACCCTAAAACTATAAAGAATATTCAAAAGGACATCAATGAAACTTTGTGAAAACACAAATATTGACTTTCCCTCATAACTGTGCAAAACATGTCGAGTCCTCCTGTGGGCCCAGCTAAAAAAAAATGTTTTCAAACAAATTTCAACCTTGAATTGATCAGGAACAACCTTCAAATGCACATGGTGTAGAAACATGAAATTAGAACTTGCTTTTGGGCACTTTTGCAGAATGGGAAAAACTGGCTAGGTGGACTCTAGAATTATCCTGGAAAACTAGGAAAATGACCTAGTGAAGTCACGAAAAACTTGCAAGAATGCAAAAATTTGTTCCAATAATTGAGTGTAATAGATGGCTCAGCAAAATGATTCATGAGGCCAAATTTATTAATTGGAAAAGTTTCCCTCTTGGACTTTTCTACAAATGTAGCTATTCAAAACCAATTAAAGCTGACCAAATCACCTTGTTGGGAAAATACCAAATAAACTCCTGGTGAGCTTCCCATGGAAACATGAGATCATCTCAATACACTAAGTACATGTGAAAAATAAATTTTCTTGAATCATTAGTTTGCACAAGATATTGAAGTTCAAAGTTAACCTCACTAAAAGGTTTTTGAAAATGCAAATGCAAAACTCAACAAATTGCATTCGGTTCTGACTTGTTAAAAATAGAAAATCAACTCATGCATCTCAAAATCATGAAATGGGAGTTCACGAATGCATGGAGAATGGATAGGAACAATCATTTTGACTTGACAGTCATTCAGTTGCAAACTACAAGCTCAAACGGGAGGCCACTTTGTAGGACTAAAAGTTTTCAAATAGCTAAACAGTGTCAAAACCCTCCAGCTTCACTTTTCAAAACCCTAGCAAAACTCATCATGGGAAGCTAAAAATTGACATGCCTACTCACATAGGACACATGAATGGTTCTACAAATTATTTTTGCACCAAAATCAATAGTCTTCAAATTATGACCCTCACAAGTGGGTCATTTGGGCAGATTTCTCAACTGCACTTCTAAAAGTGCAGAGGCAAATTTTTTTAAATGGGCACTTCAAATTTGCAAAATTTGAGAGTGCTATCAGTGGCTCTGATTGGGGATGTCTTCCCCCTATTGGAATAGCAAGATTCCATATCTTTGGGGAGTAGACCAAATTCTAAGTTAATCAAGTGTCTTCAAATTGCTCCTTTATTCAAACTTCTTCTTTTTCAACTTGATCTAGTGACCCCATGCCACCAAATGAAAAGGGGAGATCAATATTTACCTCTGTCAAACACAATTCTAATAAAATAATTAATCTCCCTCAACTTGTGCTTGCCTCTATCAAACCATAACAACATAAGTGACTACATTCTTGCAAACACAAGCATCAGGCTGCCTTCATGTAAGAGGGAGCTTGCTCTCTATTCAGCTTTGTCATCAAGTGACAACCAAATTACATATGCCACATAACTTTCCATCTCTTCATTATTTGATATTATATCAAGTGGAAAAATTTGAGGATAATGATCAAGACCACTTGAGAACACGGTCTTATAACATTCACCAACACCCTCATAATGATCATGCTCAGAGGAGATATGATGGTTGAAGAAAAATATTCCATCCTCTTGTATGTTGAGAAAATATTGCTCATTCATTTGTAACTCCTCCAGCTGAACTACATCACAAGTTGATTTTTCTTCACTTAGACACCACAACCCAAACACATTGTCATGTGTTTCAAGATTCTGAAAATCAAATTTATCAACACCAAAAGTACTTTCATATTTATTCAAATCATGACATTCAACAAAAATGTCAGCGTCCAATGCACAAGCAGTGTTCTCTTTCTCAATCTTACACATGATATCAAATTCATTCTTAAAACCACTATGCAAGTCTATATGCAATGTCCTAAACAAAGATTCAGACAACTCAAAAATTAACCCTGAGCCAATAATTTTACCTTGATTTTTCATAGAATATTCACTGCCTGAATCATTTTGAATGCTATCATTTTCAGGAGTAACACGATCAGAAAATAAACTTTCATGTACACTAGTAACTTCATGTGCACCTACAATTGATAACCATATTGATGTATGTGCCAAAGACTCACTGTAATCTAAAAATTATTCATTAGCAATAAGACTAAAACCTTCATTCTATTTCACACTAATGTATTCTTCATTCAAAGAAAACATATCCACTTGCATACTATGAAGATGCGAGAGATCATCAAAGAAAGACCCATATTCCATATCATATTGACTAACCTCACATCCATTGTCATTTGCATCATATGGCTGCACTACACATTGATCAAAAGGTCTTGCAATGTCAACACAAACTGAAAATCCATCAAATTGTTTAACATTATCGATGGGTAACAAGGTTGATCCTAGATCCATATGTTTATCATAATGCATAACTTGATCATTCAAAAATTAACTTCTTCCTCCATCAATGTGCACCTCATTATCCTTTTTCATATATAGATAAAATTTACATACATGCTTCATATAAACCATCATGAGAAGAAAAAACATAAATAGGTTCATCAACATCTTCATTGCTTCCAACACTATGTTGATGATCAACAAATTGAACACACATATGCTTGTCCTCAAATTCTTCATCATTAACAGAACTAACATGCTCCATTGATGTCAAACCTGAATTACATTCCGAGTTTGCATCAAATGAAATCAGATCATTCACTTGTGAACAAGTGATTTCATGAGCATTCATGTAATTGCAATCTTCATGTGAAGAAAGTATCTCCGTATCATCCCTACATGAGCATTCATAATCAACAGAAAAGCAATCAGTTTGAACTTCATCATCATCCTCATCACAAGAAGTCTCATCACTACATAAACCATGCTCAGATTCTTCGAAGGGAGTGCTTGAACTTATATCTTCAATATCTTGATCACTAATTTGTGATGAGATGTAATCATCATTAGCATTATCTTCACTAACCAAAACATGAAATGGAATGATGTTGTGCATCTCTTCTATTTCATCACCCAAGATATTGCAAGAATAATTTTCATGCATATCTATTTTCTTACCATACCATGTATCTTCATCTTCATCACTGTTGCAAGGATCTACACATGTGCTAATTGTGAGCTAATTACAGTCAACATTTTCAATCATACAAAACATATCTTCATTCTCTAATACACTCTTTTCATTCTTGTGTATCATGTTCATATTTTCTTCATTAAAACAACTATTATCTTTATTTTGAGTCACCACCTTTTGCACATAGGTAAGTCGGGCTCCCTCAATAACCTTTATCCAATCAAGTACTTGATCCAAACTATGAGGCTTCAACCCCTTTGGAAAAGTACTCAGCCCAGACTCATAGATTTCACAAAATAGATCAAGGGTATGTACAAGATCATCATGGAAAAAATAGGCCCTTAAGCGGCAAAAAAACCAGAAAAAACAAAGTTAGGAAACTTGCCGTAAAAATTTGAATAAGTTATCCATATTATTTCAAAAATATGTAATAATAGAATCCATAGAAAATTGAATGTAGCTTCTAAACTACTAGGTTTTTTTTTTTTTTAAATCTATTTGGTGAGAATTTGAAATTTCAATGAAGTAGTACTTAAATTTCAGGGAAAAAATAAGAAGTAGGTGTCTGTCTAACCACCCTAATCACAATAAAATGATAATATTTCTTATAAGATTTTAGATATAAGTCAAGGACTCATGTTTAGATGTGATGCGTAATTTTTCTTCTTTTTTTTCCAAGTAAATAATTAATTATGATTTTTTTATTACAAATTTTAAAAAATATAAAAATCCTATGTCCTGACCACCTTAACTTGGTCAAAACTTCATGAAATTCTTTTTTTTTTAATCCTATAGCATGTGAAGCATAGAATGTGACACATGTTTCAGATTCAAAAAATGTGATACCGTTTGAAAGCTATAGATGTTTTTCAATTAGCCTATCAATCAAGACTTTATTCGTAATTCATATAGAAAATGAATAATAATTATTAATTAAATTCAAAATAAAGAATAACTTATATTGGTTGAAAGCTGACAATCTCCTTTAAAAACCTTTTCATTTCATCAATTTTGGGTAAAAAAAAAGTTGTCAACGACATACCCTACACATAACCATCATATCGCCACTTTCTGGCCCATCATGATCTTGCACGTACCCTCAATGCACACTAAATCCTTAGGTCTAAAATTTGTGGGGAATTTCCTCAAGGTATCCAAAAACATAGAGAACAAATCATGTGTTGATTCTCCTTTGAGTCTTTTCATTTTAGACAATCCTTGAACAACAAATGTTTGATCAACATTGCTCAAAATTTAATAACATTTAGCATGAAGCTCATTATGATCTATAGATTGTGATGATGGAGAAATTAGAGTAGTAGCAACATTACTATTTTGAAAAGTATTTCTATTATCTGATCCGTGAATTCTATCTGCATGAGGTGTATTAGGATGATCATCACTCACAACTCTATGTCCCTTCATCATTGAATATCTCAAATTGTTCTCAATGTCTATGGCCATTTGATATGCTTGGTGCAGGGTTGTGGGCTCCTTGTCTCTTAATAATAAATTCATCTTCTTGTCAAATTATCCCAAGTACATGACCAAACATTCAACATCATTTGGTCTTATGTCTTCCAGAATCTCTCTTATGATCTTTGAAAACTTGAGATTAAAAGATGGGACTAACTCATCTTTTTCTTTCTCCATGTTCATGAAATTTTTCCTTATCAACATAGGGTAGCGTCAATCCTTTCTCCAAATTTCTCCATGAACACTTCCTTAAACTCTTCCCATGAATGAATCGAGGAAGCTAGCAGATAGGAGAACCAATCCCTTGCATCTCCTCTTAAGGATTGAACAAAAAGTCTCATGATCACATCCTCGTAATCAACCTCATAATCTTCCATCATATTATTGAATTCTTGCAGATGTTTATTTGCTAATTCAGACTTATAACCAATGATTTTGGTAACTTATTTCTGAATTTAGCTGGAATGTAATTTGGGTAACCATTAGTGTCACTAAAATTGATGGCTCTGTACCTTCCAGTGTTGAAACTTCTTTAACAATCTGGCTGGGATTGATCACAAACCATGGTTGCACCTAGAACCATACACAGATGCATATATTGAAGCATTGTGACATACCTCTTTCAAATTTCACATATCATCTCTATAGTTGATCATTCATTACCATATTTCTATCTTTTATCATGAACTTAGGATATTACAATGCATAATTCAAATGCATCTAAGCCTAAGATCTATTTATTGGGAAACTTTAAAACATACTTCTCCAACACAATACATTGGATACAAATTACAATTCAGAAGTATGAAAACTAAATATTATTATCCCTTCCCTTTCTTCATGCTAATTCACTCAATAGGGAACAAAATTTTTATCCTAAGATGTTCAAATATGGTTTTCATATAATTTTCTTGAAAACAAAAGGTGAAGAACACTTGGAAATGTTGCAGTTGCTTTAAATTGTTTTGGAAATATTAGAGATTTGGAACTTTTCTTCAAATTTTCAACACGTTCTTCTAATAGAGCCACCACCTCTCTTCATAGAGGACTAAAATTCAAGCAGTATGGAGTTCTTTCACATGTAAATCTTCTTTTGAGTTCCTTTTACCAATAGAGCACCACAAATTATGAAATCTTTAGGTTCATTACAACAAATTCTTTCTCCAGGTTTGAAATCCTTCAACCAAAATCAGAATAGAAAATAACTGGCTCAATACAAATGATATGAATATGTTTCTAAATAGTCTACAACTCGAGATTTAGAATTATCCCCAATAGATTTTCCATTCTATTGGTGCCCCAAATTGACCAACTTAATGAATCATAAAGAATTAGCCAATTTCTTATACTTATACTCAAAGAGGGATTTGGCCAACTGATAAGATTTAGTCAAAGATTGAGATATTCTACACTTCTGTCTCTATAGGACCAAGCTGGGTTAGCATATACAATGCCTAAAAACTTAATTCAACCATACATAGACATTTCTTTTTATAGTAGATAACTCCCAATGAGAATAGACCAAGGAAAGCATTGACAACCTCAAATCTGGCTTAAATCTTGGTAAATCAGCACTCACTTAACAATTGGGAGGTATAACTCAACACTAAACTTCAAGCAAACAACAGGGATTTAAAATTATTTTGGTTTTAAACATGTTTCTAAGATGCATTAAGCTAAATGACAGACTAGTGCCTAATTCTTGGCCATAGAGTCAAAATGCATAAAATGAATTCATTAGCAAATAGATTTCAACCAGTGGGTTTGCAATTGTTAATGCATTACGTTAACATATCCTCTAATATTTTCAATCAAACTCTTCTTATCAGATCCAACCTGGACACTTAAAGTCACAATCACCTGCTCAAAGCAATTTAACCATTTCATTAAAATAGACCCATGAACAGATAAAACAATCTCAAGGAAATAGAGATGACAAATCCAAAGATACTTTGTATTATGGAATTCATATGACTGAAAATGTACAAATCTAGAGAAAATTTGATGATATTCATGACTTTCATGATTTATTTGCACAAACTGGCTAATATTTACTGATGAAATCAACATTAAAGCTTACAGACTCAAATTTATGACTCATAACTCAACATTTTCTATCTACCTAGCCCCATAAAAGAATTCAGAACCTCAGAACCATGAGAGAAGAGAAGAATATAAAGAAGAAAGGAAATCTCCAAAAGAAGATTCGGTGAAGACATCTAGCAACTCCATTCCTGTTGATCAACAAAATTATAAAGCATCTCTCATCTCTCTTCCTTGCAATGGATTTTTACCTCCAATTTTTCCTTTGTTGTAAGTTGTCAAGAAACTAAAAGTTTTCCTATGTGGAGAATCTCCATTATTCACCCAGTTGTGAAAAATTCCTTCACTTTATTCTCCCATGAAAACTTTGTTTCTTCCTTTTGTTCAAATAGAGATGCACATTATTTTACTTTAACAAAATAAAACAGTCCCCCTTTGCACTTTTTAAAATATTTTCTTTTGTATTAAAAACATAGATTTTAATAAATCATTGGCCCCAAAACATTCACCTAGCCCATTCATTTTCAAGTGCCATTTTGCATTTAATCCCCAGCAAAGAGAATATTTTATGAATAGCTCCATGTACACATTTATTCCACCCACATTTAAAATACTTGCCCCTAATATGTTATTTCACTTTACAAAAGTGAAAACCTTTTAAAATCTTATGAGGAAAAATAAAACTTTACCCGTGACCAATTTGAAATTTTGATGTGGGCCTCCCTTTTTATCACATTACCCATGTTCACCTTTTACGCCACCATTTACCATTTAAAAGAAAAACTTTTAAATAATAAAAGTTTTACTTTTCCACGCTTAACAATATTTTAAAATCTTTGAGAGGGCATTTGCATTGCATTTGGGTAAAATTATTTACCCATACTTCCTTTTGTTTCATATTTAAATACTTAAGAAAACATGTTTCTTAAAGTATTTACACTCTCTATTTAATGGGCACACTCATCTTTTACAATTTTGATGCATTGGCCTTTGAAAATTTCATGGGGCCGCTTAAAAAATCATCACCCATGTCAAGCCTACCTAATATTTAAATGTTTTCCATTTAGAATTTACTTCCTTTTAAAATTTCATTGGGCATTCAAGAAATATTTTCATGGACCTACCACATCCACGTGGCCTCATTTTGCATTCCCTGTGGGAAATAACCTATGATCATGTTAAACTTGTGAGCTAGTAGGGAGTGGCTTTGATTTCAACTGCAAACTCACCTTCTTTTTCACTCTGTTGATCTCCCTTTTGTTTCTATTTATTTTTTGTCCTAATTTTAATGTTTGATGTTTTCTCGTGCTCTTCTCTTTGGTTATGGCGACATTCTCTCTATGGAGATCACTCTACACATAGCCATCGAGCCTCCTTCATTCTCAAACAACTCAAGCAATTTCATTCAATCTACATTCCATTTGTTTTTTTTAGTTTTAAAGTCTTCAACATTCCATTTGTGAATACCTTGCATTCGATGCATTTCCTAAAGACCAAACTCAGAAAGGGACCTTGTCAAGGAGGTTGCACACCCTAATCATTCCTTGATTTCTGGCATTGGAGGCTCTAACTTGCTTGAAGGCTCCAAAACGTCATTATCGAACCCATCGTGTATATCGAGTAATCATAACATTCCTTAAGATCACATTTTTTTGATCTTTTTTGAAATTCACTTACCTTGTCTAAGTTAAATTGTAATGCTCGAGAGATGATGTTCACAAAACCACATAATTTTCCAAAAATTATTACATTCCAAGTATATTAAAAGTAAAGGATGCATGGATCAAGATCTTTCCATAAATGCTCAAAAGGAAAATTCATTAATAAATTTCATTCCATGTATGCAAAAGAAGTAAATTGCATTAACAAGAAAGATCATTGAAATGATACATATGTAAATGCCATTTGCATATCAATGAGTTTCCATAAAATCATTATAGTTTCAATTACATCATTATCTTTCAATCAATACATCTATTTCAATGGTAGATCAAATTTTCATTCCAAAACATCTATTTCAATGTTGCAATACTGAATTTCAAATAGAGTTATATTTACAAGTGGGCTTTACAAGCCATTCAAAATAATACATGAATACATTTATAGCATGTGAACCTTTGAACCTCAACTGTCGTGACACCACTGGTCTTCTTGCAAGTTGGGGCCAAGAGTGTGATTAAGGTGCATTTTCTGCCCAACCATGAAGTACAAGAATTCCCCATGTTTCTCCCTAACTCGAAGAAATCCTTGGCACTGCATGAGGAGCCTAGAAACCTAAACCAACAATGTAGGAGGGAACTCTCGATGCAAGCCTGATGCCTATATGCATTCCTAACATGAGAATCACATATTTCTTGCCAATAAGAGGTGGCAGAGACCTATATATATTTAGTTCTAGGCTTTTAATTCCATCTATTTCAATGGTCCATGTGCTTGGCCAAGCATAAATAAAAAAAATGATAGTTTTAGAAAAGGTAAAACTACCATCTCTGTGGGTCCACCTTCACCATCCTGTCCTGGAAGTTTCTCTAAATACAATGAATAATGCATTTTCAATCTAAGTTCTCATTCAATTTTACACATTTCAAATTCCAAAGAAATTCCACCATTTTCCAATGCTCACACAAAGATTACCAAAATTACTTTTCAAACATACATTCAGAATGAGAGGTTTTTCTATACAATTTCTATTGAAAATTACTGTGCAAAAATCAATCCAAGTTATGTTTTCTAAAATAGCTTGATCAAAGTAAATAGACTTGATAGATTCAAAAAAGAAATCTACTCTTTTCAAAAAATTCACTAGTTTTAAATGTGTTTTCAATAGTCTACATTTGCTATAAAGTTTCATCTTCAGCGTTTAACATAGCCTTATGTGTATTTCACTAAGTTTAGAAATGATATATGGTGACTCATAAAATGCATTGATGTTTAGAAGTATAACAGTTTTAGAAAAGAAAAATAATGTAGATAACCAGATTTGCAAATGAATACAAGTTTGCTACTGTACACAAAGTTATTTATGTGAATTTATTATGCTTCTTTTTGAATTTTTAACTTAGATATTAAAATTCACTGTACAAATTTGTATATGTATTTATTATGTATGTATATATATATTTATAATATATACATACATATATATACACACACACACACATATATATATATATATATATATGTATGTATGCATCGTAGACTAATAACTGAATATATATATTGAGCTTGTACACAATGTTGTGTTTTTTTTTGTAATACTAATGACAAAGGTAATGTTTTATGTAGAAAACAGTGATATTTATGCCAGTGTATATGTGTGTGTGTGTGTGTGTGTGTGTGTGTGTGTGTGTGTGTGTGTGTGTGTGTGTGTGTGTGTGTTTATTCATATATCAAAAATATTTCAAACAAATTTACAAGATGCATATACCAAAATGCTATGTTTTTTGGAAGAAATAAAATTTATATTTATGTCTATAAGTAATAATATATATATATGTATTTATGTTTGTAACTACATTTCAAATGGTGTTGAGATTACATACAAATTTTTTAAAAGAAAATTTAAAGAGTTCAGTCCCCACGCATAGAGGTTGATGCCTCTCCCAAAGGGGAAGCTACTGCCTGTGAGGGGGAGACGCCTCCTCCATAGGCCGCAGCCTATGGAGGGCGTTGTCCCTCCATAGTGCAATCCCTTCCTCTATGGGAGGGGGCAGGGGTTAATCCCCATTTCATTATAATTTGTTTTCAAAAAAAAAATTACGTCAATGATTTCCTACTGCCGCCTGTTTGAGAAACTTTAAAAAGAAAAATTTGTGTATATAAATATATATATATACATATATATATACACACATATATATGTATATATATATACATATATATATATATGTATATATATATTTTCTAAATTTTAGTGAAATGAATGAGCAATCTAGGACAAAATTATAAACCACAGTTTGCAAAGGAGAAAAGCCCCAATCTGAAAGGGGTAAAATTATGTAATTTCTTTCAATGCATAGAAAAGAGTAGAATATTTTCTCAATTTTCATAGTCTTGCATACAATTCAAACACTTGGCATTCAAATTATTCAGTAGTATTTTCATATTTCAAACAAGATTTGTGGAAAAAGAATGGAAAACCTGGATATTTCGCTTTGAGTTGCAGACGCTCTTCAGACAACTTCTTCTCTTTGCCTCTTTTCAATCTGGTTTTTCTAAGAAAGCTTCTTCTTCTTTCCTCCTTTCCAGTTGCTTTTCTAACTCTTTAATTTCCTACTATCTCCCAAAGAATAATTCTCAAACTCACTATTATGAAGGATTCAACATTTTCTTGGCAGCCATTAAAGCAAAATTTGCAGAGCTTAATTTCAAGAATGGATGTTTTCTCGGGAACTCTTTTCCCTTTTTAATAATGTTTTACCTTTCCATTTCCTATCCTAATATTGAAATTGGATTTTAAAAATAAAACTAAAATATAAATATAACTGTGTTTTACATTTCATTTTCATAAATAAGATATATGTAAAAAATAATCTACAATTACCATTTCCACATAGGAAAACCTTTCGAAAATAATCACCCAAGGGCTAAGTTCAAAATAAGTATTTATCTAACATTTGAATAAATGTCAATTAATTATTATTTAATTTTATTATCACAAAAGAAATTTAACACAAGTAAAATAAAGTAGGATTCTCACTTAGATTTAAATCATGATAATCATTTAAAACCGAAGGTAAATTATAATTAAAATTAATTCCTTTACTTTATCATGCTTTCATTTCATCATTTATTTAATTTACTAATTGTTATTTAAGTTACAAATAATTCAAAACAATCACACTAAAATTGGCATTCTTAAATGCAATCTACATGAATCTAAGTGCACGTGTGTGTGATCGAGAGGACATCCTGCTTTGTTCTATCAAGAAGCTAACCTTCTCTCCTTAATCACACCCTTGGTCTTTGACCTCCTGCAACTCAAGTGGACTCAGGCACACACCAATAATTGAATTAGTATCACATAAAGATATAAATCAAGCAATATAATACATAAATTCAAATATTTCTACTCTATTTTGCTTCATCTTCAAAGTTATACACATTCAATACTATTCAAATTTTCATAATTTAAGTAAACACTTTTTATATACCACCACACCAAAACACCATAATATTCATTATTATTCTACCACACAAAACCAAAAGCAACCTGCATTAGGGCTAAGACATGACATCCTTCCCCACTAGGAAGAGACATTGTCTCAATGTCTTATTACAAAGCCACATAACAAAATCTGAAACATTAGTGTATCATAAGTCTCTAAATGCATGAAAATAAAAGCATGCTAAGATCTCAAGTGAGGAAAAGCTCTATCAATGTCCTCAACATTCTCCCAGGTGGCATTATCCATCGAGTATTTGTCCCACTAGACCCTATACTATGTAATGTCCCTATTCCGCAACTTAACATTGCGCTCTTCTAGTATCTTGATGGGCTCCACCTACATCACTCATGTGTTGTGTACTTGCAATGCACGCCAATCAAGAATATGAGCTACATATGGATAATAGGGCTTAAGCACTGAGCCATGAAAAACATTATGGATCTGGAATAGAGCTGGTGGTAGAGTAAGCCTGTAAGCAACCGGATTAATAACCTCCAAGACATCAAAGGGACCAACAAACCTAGGGGAAAGCTTAGAATTCTTTCCAAAAGAGATTGAACTCTTATGTGGCTGAACTCTCAAAAAGACCTTGTCTCCTGCAGAGAATTTTCTGAAAGTTCTATTCTTATCTGCAAGATTCTTTTGTCGATCTGAAGCTTGCTTTAGCTTTTCTTTAATAAGATTCATTTGATCTTCCATTTCCCTCAATATTTTAGGACCAATCAGAATCCTATCCTCTACCCTGTCCCAACTAATGGGTGTTTGTCATTTACGTCCATACATATCCTCAAAATGGTGCCATACCCAAGGAGGCATGGTAGGAGTTGTTATAAGCAAACTCCACCAAAGGAAAATACTCCTCCCATTTGTGTTGTTGATCCATACAATATATCTGGAGGAGATCCTCCACAATCTAGTTCACCATCTCTGATTGACCATCGATCTGTGGGTGATATGCGAAGCTAAAATTTAATTTGGTTCCCAGGGAAGAATTCAGAGTAGTCCAAAATCTGGAAGTCATCTGAGTGTCACGATCTGAAATGATCACCTTTGGCACTCCATGCAGTCAGAATATTTCTTGTACAAATTTCCTTGCCAAAACCATTGAACCATCCTTGAGGTTCCCAAGGATGAAATGGGATACCTTAGTCAATTTATCCACCACAACTAGGATGGTATTGTGTCAATTCCTAGACATCAGTAATCCTTGAATAAAATCCATAGTTATCACTTGCCACTTGTATTTTGGCACCCTATGGGGATATAAAAGTCCTGCCAGATGTACATCCTTAGCCTTAACTCACTGACATTCTAAAAATTAGGCTATAATTATGCAGTAACATCTCTTTTGAGTCCTAGCCAGAAATATAGAGGCTTGAGTCCCTCAACCATTTTAGTCACACCAGGGTGTCCTGAGTATGGCGCATTATGGAATTCCTCTAGCACCAACTCTCTCAACCCTAAAGAGTTAGGAATACACATACGACCTTGGAACCTCAAGAGTCCATCAGACTCAAGTACATACCCAACAAATATGTGATCTAAAGGATCCTACTCTAGGGATTGTTTTACCCTTTCATACTACTCATCCCCATGTAAAGCTCAAACCACTTGCTCCCTAAAATTAGATTTAATGGTAACAATGGCTACAAGATGTCTTCTCCTACTCAAGGCATCTGCTACCCTTTTTTCCTTCCGTTTAATGTACTCAATGCCAAAGTCATATTCACTCAAAAATTCCAACCATCACCTATGACGAGCATTTAGGTTGGGTTGAGTAAAGATGTACTGTAATCCAACATGATCCATTTTTAATTCAAAGGGCTTACCCAAGAGATAATGTCTCCACATCTGAAGGGCATGAACTATGGCTACCAAATCTAAATCATGTGGTACATAATTTAACTCATGTTTCAACTTTCTTGATTCATATGCCACCACTTGTCCTTCCTACATGAGTACTACTCCTACCCCTTCCCCTGATGCATCAGTAATCATTATAAAATGACCATTTGGATCAGGAACCACTAAAATAGGTGCAGAAGTAAGATTCTCTTTTAGCAACTGAAAATATTTTTCACACCTATCACTCCACTCAAATTTCTTTCCCTTCTTCTGGAGTGCGGTAATGGGTGTTGCTATTGTCGAGAACCCTTGCACAAATCTCCTATAATAACCTACAAGTCCCATAAAGCTTCAAACTTTTGAAACATTCTGTAGTGCTAGCCAATCTAAGATTGCCTTAATCTTATCTAGGTCCACGACTATCCCTTCTGCTGAAATAACGCATCCCAAGTAATGCACCTTTGATTGGAAAAAGGTACATTTGGAAATTTTCCCATATAACTTATGTTCCCTCAACTGCTGCAATACTATCCTCAAATGATTCTCATGCTCTTCCTCTGACTTAGGATATATTAGGATATTGTCAAGGAAGATTAAAACAAAGTTATCGAAGCAGTCCTAAAAAACACTGCTCATCATATTCATGAAGGCTACAGGGGAATTGGTTAGCCCAAACGATAGCACTATAAATTTGTAGTGCCCCTACCTTATCTTGAATGCAGTCTTGTGAATATCTTCATCCTTTATTCTCAACTTATGGTACCCTGATCTCAGATCTATTTTTTAGAATACCTTGGCATCTTTTAACCGGTCAAACAAATCATCAATACAGGGAAGCATGTATTTATTCTTGATAGTAACCTTGTTAAGCATCCTGTAATCAATGCATAACCACAAGGTCCCATCCTTCTTCACAAATATAAGAGGAGCTCCCCAGGGTGACACACTTGGTCTAATGAATCCATGTTTCATCAGTTCCTCCAATTGGGCTTTTAGCTCATATAACTTCGTTGTGTTCATCCTATATGGGGCTTTAGACTAAGGTTTTGTGCCCAGTATCAAATCAATTGAAAAATTGAATACATGCTTAGGTGGTAGCTCAATTAGTTCTTCAAGAAAAACATCCTCAAATTCTTTTAGAATTAGATGATCATTAACTGATGATTCTATCTCATCAAGGTCCTTGAACTTTATTGCATAAATAGTGCATCCCTTTTGGCTTGCCTTCTTTAATTCCATGGCAGAGACTTTCCTAAGTTCCAGAGGCCTTTTTACACCACAAATATCCACATGATTTCCTTGGTCATCAAGACACCTTATTGATTTCTCTTCACAATCCACAAGGGCCTCGTGTTTAGAAAGCCAATTTATCCCCAAAATCACATCATAAGATCCCAGTGGTGCTACATACAAATTAACTTGCGTTTCAAGACTAGGGAGTTCAAGTTCACTACAAAACATACATTTCTCTACCTTCCTCTCTACCTTGTTCCCATATTGAACTTTCCATGAATTTTCCATATAGCCTGGTCTAACTAATAATTTAGATACAACATGAGGATCCACAAAAATATCAGTGGCACCAGTATCAATCAAAATAGAAATAGGAAATCCAAAAAGTTTACCTGATAGCTGGATAGGAGTGGATTGATAATCTGCTTGGCAATTATCAACTGACGCATGATATGATGTTGATTCCTATTGTTCTATCTGTTAACCCTTTGAGGGAACACACTAGTGTAATGCTCACCACCACAAGTATAACAACCCCCACAAGGTGCTTTGGGCCAGTCATAAAAATCCCTCCTGTTATTGCCATTCTTCTTATTGAAATTAGCCCTCTTATTGTTATTCTAGTTTCCATCATTACGGTTCTAAGGACTACCACTCCTTTTTAAATTTATGATCTTCTTGTTATTATTTCCTTGGTTACCCTAATTGCTCTAAATGCCCTGGTTATTGTTACCTTGATGATTTCCTTAGGACTTCTTATTTCCATACTTGGCTTCCCTGCTTTTCTTGTAGTTTGCAACCTGCTGCATTGTATGTTCCTGCAAAAGTGCCAATTCAAAGGCTTCATCCATGGTAGCCAGTCTATGCATATCCACCTCATTTTCAATTTGAGGCCTAAGCCCCAGAATGAATTTATGAATTCGAAACCTCTCATCATGCTAGTACTGAGGCACGTACTTAAGCAAGTGAGAAAATTTCTTCCAATATTGAGTCACTGTCATTCCTCCTTCAATGATCACCTAGAATTATGTCATTTTCTTATCAAAATAAGATTGTGGAAGCCACCTCTTCTTGAAAGTCTGCAAAAATTGTTCCCATGTCACCTTGCCAAGTAAAAACTATTTATCAACCCTTTCATTCTCCCACCATGTAGCAGCTTCACCTGTGAGCTGGTAGGATCCCAATTCTACCTTAGTTTCCTCAAATAGGTTTTCAGGGGAAAAGTACCTCTCCATTTCAATAATCCATGCTTCTTCCCCATCACCAAAAGATTTACCATAAAACTTGGGTGGCAAAAACTTCTTGAGGTCCTTACCCAATTCTTTAGCTACCTTTGTTAGCTTACTTTGATTCTTTTCAATTTCAGGGTTTTATCCATTTGGTTCATTTATGATGTTTTCACTTTCACCAGGATTAGACCTTGTTGGCCCAGTTTGTCTTGCCTGCTCAAGATTATCAATCCTGGGCTCTTGCCTACATAAAATGGCCAAAATCTGATCCAACTTATCATTGGGATCACCACAGGATCCTCCTCCCCATTCCCGCTGATAATATCTACCCTCCATTAGGGTTACTCTGGTCAAACATAACATCACGCGTAATTACACATAGGTCCTAGAGTTGAACCTAGCTCTAATACCAAAATTTAACGCTCGAGAGATGATGTTCATAAAACCACATAATTTTGCAAAACTTATTACATTCCAAGTATATTAAAAGCAAAGGATGCATAGATCAAGATCTTTCCATAAATGCTCAAAAGGAAAATTCAGTAATAAATTTCATTCCATGTACGCAAAAGAAGTAAATTGCATTAACAACAAATATCATTACACTGATACATATGTAAATTCCCTTTGCATATCAATGAGTTTCCATAAATTCATTCAAGTTTCAATTACATCATTATCTTTCAATCAATATATCTATTTCAATGTTACATAAAAACTTTCATTCCAATACATGTATTTGAATGTTACAATACTGAATTTCAAATATAGTTATATTTACAACTCGGATTTACAAGCCATTCAAAATAATACATGAATACATTTATAGCATGTGAACCTATGAACCTCAACCATCGTGACACCACTGGTCTTCCTGCAAGCTGGGGCCAAGAGTGTGATTAAGGCGCCTTTTCCTCCCAACCACAAAGTACAAGATTTCCTCGGGTTTCTTCCTAACTCGAACAAATCCCCGGCCTTGCATGAGAAGCCTAGCAACCTGAAACAACAACACAGGAGGGAACTATTGATGCAAGCCTGATGCCTATATGCATTCCTAACATGAGAATCACATTTTTTGCAAACAGGAGATGGCTAAGACATATATATATTTAGTTCTAGGATTTTAATTCTATCTATTTCAATGGTGCATGTGCTTGGCCAAGAATAAATAAAAAAAATGATAGTTTTAGAAAAGGTAAAACTACCGTCTCTATGGGTCTACCTTCGCCATCCTATCCTGGAAGTTTCTCTAAATACAGTGAATAATGCATTTTCCATCTAAGTTCTCATTCAATTTTACACATTTCAAATTCCAAAGATATTCCATCATTTTCCAATGCTCACACAAAGATTACCAAAATTACTTTTCACACATACATTCAGAATGAGAGGTTTTTCTATACAATTTATATTGAAAATTACTATGCAATTTAAAAATCAATCCAAGTTCTTTTTTCTAAAATAGCTTGATCAAAGTAAATAGACTTGATAGATTCAGAAAAAGAAATCTACTCTTTTCAGAAAATTCACTAGTTTTAAATGTGTTTTCAATAGTCTACATTTGCTATAAAGTTTCATCTTCAGCTTTTAACATAGCCTTATGTGTATTTCACTAAGTTCAGAAATGATATGTGGTGACTCATACAATGCATCAATATTTAGAAATATAATAGTTTTAGAAAAGAAAAACAATGTAGATAACCAGATTTGCAAATGAATACAAGTTTGCTATGCATTGTAGACTAATAACTGAATATATATATTGAGCTTGTACACAATGTTGTGTTTTTCTATGTAATACCAATGACAAAAGGTAATGTTTTCTATAGAAAATAGTGATATTTATGCGAGTGTGTGTGTATATATATATGTATCTGTGTGTATATATATATATTTATATATAAATATGTATTTATTCATATGTCAGAAAGATTTCAAACAGATTTACAAGATGCATATACCATAATTCTACGTTTTTAGGAAGAAACAAAATTTATATTTATGTTTTTAAGTAAGTATATATATATATTTGTGTTTATATATATATTTATGTTTGTAACTACATTTTGAATGATGTTGGGATTACATGTAGTTTATTTTTAAAGAAAATTTAAAGAGTTCCATCCCCATGCATAGAGGTTGACGCCTCCCCCAAAGGGGAAGGCGTTGCATGTGAGGGGGTAGCACCTCCTCCACAGGCCGTGACCTGTGGAGGGCATTGTCCCTCCACAACACAACCCCTTCCTCTATGGGAGGGGGTAGGGGTTAATCCCCATTTCATTATAATTTATTTTCAAAAAAAAAAAAACTTCAATCATTTCATTCCGTCGCCTGTTTCATAAACTTGAAAAAGTATAAAAATGTGTGTATATATATATATTCTGAATTTCAGTGAAATGAATGAGCAATCTGGGACAAAATTATAAACCACAATTTGCAAAGGAGAAAAGCCCCAATCTGGAAGGGGTAAAATTATGCAATTTCTTTCAATGCACACAAAAGAGTAGAAGATTTTCTCAATTTTCGGAGTCTTGCATACTATTCAAACATTTGGCATTTAAATTCTTCAGTAGTATTTTCATATTTCAAACAAGATTCATGGAAAAAGAATGGAAAACTTGGATATTTCACTTCGACCTAGAGATGCTCTTCAGACAACTTCTTCTCTTTGCCTCTTTTCAATCTGGTTTTTCTAAGAAAGCTTCTTCTTCTTTCCTCCTTTCTAGTTACTTTTCCAACTCTTTAATTTCCTACTATATCCCAAAGAATAATTCTCAAACTCACTATTCTTAAGGATACAACATTTTCTTGGCAGCCATTAAAGCAAAATTTGCAGAGCTTAATTTCAAGAATGATTTCAAGAATGGTTGTTTTCTCTGGAACTCTTTTCCCTTTTTAATAATGTTTTACCTTTCCATTTCCTACCCTAATATTGAAAATGGATTTTAAAAATAAAAATAAAATATAAATATAAATTTGTGTTGTACATTTTATATTCATAAATAAAAGATATGTAAAAAGTAATACACAATTACCATTTCCACATAGGAAAACCTTTCGAAAATAATCACCCAAGGCTAAGTTCAAAATAAGTATTTATCTAACATTTGAATAAATGTCAATTAATTATTATTTAATTTATTATCACAAAAGAAATTTAACACAAGTTAAAGAAAGTAGGATTCTCACTTAGATTTATATCATGATAATCATTTAAAACCAAAGTTAAATTATAGTTAAAATCAATTCCTTTACTTTATCATGCTTTCATTTCATCATTTATTTAATTTACTAATTGTTATTTAATTTACAAATAATTCAAAACAAACACAGTAAAATTCACATTCCTAAATGCAATCTACATGAATCTAAGTGCTCATGTGTGTAATCGAGAAGACATCCTGCTTTGTTCTGTTAAGAAGCTAACCTCCTCTCCTTAATCACACCCTTGGTCTTCGACCTCCTACAACTCAAGTGCACTTTGGAACACAACAATAACTAAATTTGTATCACATAAAGATATAAATCAAGCAATATAATACATAAATTTAAATATTTCTACTCTATTTTGCTTCATCTTCAAATTTATACACATTCAATACTATTCAAATTTTCATAATTTAAGTAAGCACTTTTCATATACCACCACACCAAAACACCATAATATTCATTATTATTCTACCATGCACATCAAATCATGTAAAAAATACACAAAAAACCAAAAACAACCTACATCAGGGCTAAAACATGACATGTGCCCTCTTCTTGCAACTCATCCAATCCCCTATGCAACCAACATCTCTTCAGATAAAAATTGATATACCTTTATCTCAGGCGCATGCCCATATGGTTGGTACACCCAACAATCATCTTCACAATGCCTCCAAAGCTCTTGCATAGTCAAAGCATGGACGATGTTGTCAGAGGGGACGTTTAGATTTACCTCTGCTAATTGCATTTCCTTGAAATTTTTGTTTTCTTTTCAACAAATTCATTTTGTTTATTTGTTATTGGCATGGTAGCTGCCCTTTTCATCTTGTATGATGGCGAATGAATGTGAAGTTTCTTCACTACAAATTCCAAGTGCATTTTCTTGAAAGTTTCTAAAGTCTTTTCAATAAATCCTTTTCTACGCACCGTAGCATGATATTCTCCTCTATATTTTCTCTTTACTTTCTTTTTCTTGAGGATTTTTAAAGGCTTTTCATAACTTCATTTTGGTTCGCTTGCCCTCAATAATGGAATCCCCTATAGTTTACAAACATGTCCCATGAACCCTCTTGTTCAAACACACTTGCTTGAATCTCTTTGAGACTTTTCAACAAATATATTGAGTGTAAATCCATCAATCAGATCATTCCATATCACTGCCAACACTCCACTATGAAATTTTGATTTGCATGTTCTCATAATGCCCCAGCCACTACTTGCATTTGATTGAAATATTTTGAGATCATTCACAATGCATCCAATCTATGTGTATTCTGTAATATAAAGTTCACTTGCTTCTAATACATGAGTAGAAGTTTCCTGGTGCAAAGTTTTAATCTTTCTATTTGACACAGTGACCCCTTTCATTTCTTGTTCAAATGGCCAAAAATATAATTCCATTATCTTCATGCTCCGATGGATGTTCACTTGAATAAGTACAAACACTAGCTCTTGATTTGTTTTAGAAGCTCCTATATCATTTTGAATACCTCATTCAAGATCACATTAGTTATATTCATTTTCATTAAGATCAACACCATAAAAACACTCAAGGCTATTGAATAACATGTCTAATATAACTTCATTAGTATTGTTATTATCTTGAATTAGCATGTAAATATCTAAGATATTTACTTAGATTATTTGTGTCATATGGCTGCAAATGAACTACTGATGGCTATGTGCAAGATCATGATGGGCCAAAAAGTGGTGATATGATGGGTATGTGTAGAGTATGTAGCTAACAACTTTTTTTTTACCCAAAATTGATGAAACAAAAAGGGTTTTTAAAGGATATTCTCATCTTTCCACCAATATAAATTATGCTTTGCTTTGAATTTAATAAATAATTATTATTCATTTTCTATTTGAATTACGACTAAAGTATTGATTGATAGGTTGATTGAAAAACATCTATAGCTTTCAAATAGTATCACATTTTTTGAATCCAAAATATGCATCACATTCTATGCTTCGCATATTGTAGGATTAAATTAAAAAAAATGAATTTCATGAAGTTTTGACCAAGTTAAGGTGGTCAGACATACGAGTTTTTATATTTTTTAAAAGTTGTAATAAAAAATTCATAATTAATTATTTAGTTGGAAAAAAATTACAAAAAAATATGCATCACATCGGCACATGAGTCATCAACCTATATCTAAAATATTATAAAAAAATATTATCATTTTATTGTGGTTAGGGTGGTCAGACATACACCTACTTATTATTTTTCGGTTTGGGTAGGCGGTTTAGCGAAATTTCCATTTTCTATTTTTTCCTTGAAATTAAAGTACTAATGCATTGAAATTTCAAATTTTCACCAAATAGACTTTTCTTTTTAAATAAACCTAGTAGTTTAGAAACTATATTCAATTTTCTAAAGATTCTATTCTTACATAGTTTTGAAATAATATAGATAACTTACTCAAATTTTTATGTCAAGTTGCCTAACTCTAATTTTTCTAATTTTTTTTGCCACTTAAGGGCCTATTTTTTCCATGATGATCCTGCACATACCCTGATGTATAATTTGCATCTACCTCCATGGGACTAATATACCAAATCAGTTCATGATAAACCTTAGCACTCCCAACCATCCCAATACAATCAGGAACCTTGAGGAAAACAAGATAGCCTTGATGAATCACGTTTGAAAAAACTCATAAATGCACTGAGCCCTTTGAACCCTGAAACTATAAAGAATATTCAAAAGCACATCAATGAAACTTTGTGAACACACACATCTTGACTTTCCCTCATAACTATGCAAAACATGTTGGGTCCTCCTGCGGGACCGGCTAAAAAAATATCATTTTCAAACAAATTTCAACCTTGAATTGATCAGGCACAACCTTCTAATGCACGTAGAGTAACAATATGAAATGGGTTTTCATCAGAACTTGCTTTTGGGCACTTTTGCAGAATGGGAAAAATTGGCCAGGTGGGCTGTGGAATTAGCTTGAAAAACTAGGAAAACGACCTCATGAAGTCACAAAAAATTCAATAGACGACTCAACAAAAAAATTCATGAGGTGAAAGTTATTAATTGGAAAAGTTTCCCTCATGGACTTTTCTGCAAATGTAGTTGTTCAAAACCAATTAAAATGGACCAAATCACCTCATTGGAAAAATACCAAATCAACTCCTAGTGATCTGCCACTGGACATAGTAGATCATCTTGGTACACTGAGCATGTGTGCAAAATTTATTTTCTTGAATCATTAGTTTGCACGAGATATTGAATGTCAAAGTTGGCCTCCCTAAAAGGTTTATGAAAATGCAAGTGCAAAATTGAACAAATTGAATTCAATTTTGACTAGTTAAAAATAGCAAATCAGCTTATGAAACTCTGAAACCTAACATGAGAGTTCATGAATGCATGGAGAATGGAGAGGAATAATCATTTTGACTTGACATTCATTCGGTTTCAAAATACAAGTTCAAATGGGAGGCCACTTTGCAAGACCGAAAGTTTGCAAACAACAAAACAATGCCAAAACCCTCCAGCTTCACTTTTCAAAAACTTCTCAAAACTCATCATGGGAAGTTGAAATTTTACATTCCTACTCACATAGGACACATGAATGGGTTTACAAATGGGTTTTGCACCAAAATCAATAGGGTTGAAATTATGACCCTCCCAAGTCGGTCACTTGGGCACATTTCTCAAGTGCACTTCTAAAAGTGCAAAGGAATTTTTTTTGAAATGGGCACTTCAAATTTGCAAAATTTGAGAGTTCCATCATGGTTAAACTTTTATTTTTATTCCTTTGGTTGTACAAATGCTAGTGCATCTGGGATATGCGAACACACTGTGCTATCATCTTGGAATTGTGCTTTCATCCTTGGGAAGAGAGTTACCTGAGGCATAGTGTTGAACCTAGAAAACTAGCTCACCTAGATCTCTAAACACTCCTTTAAGTTGAGGTAAGTTAGGAAAACCTTTCACTCTTGGCTCTCTGTAATTTGGGCCTTGAACATGGTTGGTCCCCCTCTCTTACACAACCTAAGTGTAAGTACACCACTGAGTGGGAGCCACTCAAAGTTGTATTTCACAAACCTGCATAAGAGAAGCTAATAAAGTTTCCACTAACTAAACCCTTTGATGAAAATCAACCTAAACTAGCATGGTACAAATACAATGAATATTGTGAATATCACTAAATCAAAAGGCATAGTACATCAAAATGTATGAAACTAAAATATTACATCCAATACATAATTGATAGGGGAAATATCAAATTCCAAAGTTAAAACTCCCCTAAGGAGCAATTAGGCATATATATGCAACCCTTCCCACAACAAAATGAAGGGAAATCCTCCACATCGTATAACAATGTATCATACTCATACACCAATACCATTAATCCAACATCTCATGACACAACCATCATTCAAATAGAAGAGTGTAACACCATAACCATCAAAGCACCTGATTGCACTGTCACTACCTATTGAGGCCAAGTGACAATACATGGGGAATCATCCTCATCATCCACTCCAACCACCAATAATAATAAAAAATTATTGAAAAATTCAAAAAAACACCTACACTAATATTCATTATAGAATTATTTTGCACATCTAGCATTCACAAATAAATACCTTTATTCAAAAGTTCTACATAATAAACCACTTCACATTAAAGCCATTATACACAAGTTACATAACATCAAAAGAGTCTTAATGGATGGTGAATTAGGACTCAAACTATGTACACTAAAATTAATAATAAATTGGGCTATCTTGAAGATGTAATAGATCCCCAAAATATGATAACAATAAAAGCATATGATGATGCATAAATAGAATTTGAAGGTACCATAAAATTACCCATTCAAGTTGGCCTAGATAATATGGAAACTACATGTTAGATCCTTGATTTTTCTCTGTCATATAACATACATGCTATGCAAGACATCCCCTCCACCTATCACCAATGCCTAAAATTTTCACATAATGGTAGAGAAGTCACTATTCCTATTGACCTTCAACCTTTTCAATATTACAGAAGGTTTTAAGGTAAATACAAAAGTTACCATCACTACCCGATTAATGATGTAGTATCCACCTCATCCACCTACATTAACTCATCCACCATACAACCCTCTTCCACCTCACATTATACCTATGAGATCATGGTCAAGATAACTGACAAAGGATGTGTAGTCTATGGGATCCAAAACTCCTTTTACATAGGAAAAATCCCTACTCCACCATGATTTTATGGTCAAACTAGGGAACTCAACATGAAATAAAAAGAAACCTTCAATAACTTTATCAAGTGGGGACTACTAGACAAAAAGGATCTAATCTAAGATATCTCATACTATCTATATAAGGAAGAAGAACAAGAACTGCTTCTTTCTCTTGAAATTTATTAGTATCCTAAGGGACATTATCTATGCAAACATATGGGCTATAAGGGAAAAGGATTGGGAGAACAAGAATAAGGAACAATGGAACCAATCTAGATGTGATAATAAAAATATCATCAAGGAATTGAATTTCAAGCCACTAAAATGGTAACCATAAGACCTAAATGTACTTATAATAAGGGCAACAAGTCTTCATAAACTATTCAAAGCTCTCAAGAGTGTCTCATTGAGGAACCTTTCAAATCCATTGCTGAAATTTTTGATACCAAACACATCTATAACATCACAACATCTATGTTGTATATCCTAAGTTAATTGATTATGAGTGACAAGGACCTCCCATAATAGACACTTTTTAGAATGATGAATCAATTGATGAACTCATGGGATTTCATGATTATATACCAATGAAAACCCATAGCAGGATTATCAAATCAAATTGAATAAGGATTCTTACTTTGGGGAATAAATCACATGCATTGGTCATAAAAATAAAAAGGGAAAAAATAAGAAAGAAAGATCACTTATAAAAAATCTTAGTCATGTACTTTTGGATCAAAGACATCATTGGCATCAATTTGGGAATAATGGATGAGCCTAAAATCACCTACATTGCTACAAAATTAGAGAATGGGATTAATCAGAGATTACAAAAATTCCTCAAAATATTCATCTACTTTTCCTAGACATTCATAGACATGTTAGGACTAGACCCATCCCTTGTGGTGGATAACCTTGCAATGTATACAAATGCAAAAAATATAGAGAAAAACCATTGAAAGATGCACCCTTAGATTGATCTTTTGGTGAAAGTGGAATTCCAAAAGCTTCTTGAAGTCAGTTTCATCAAACCTACTAATTATCTTGATTAGGTCTCAAATATAGTACCAGTTGCCAAACCCATTGGGGGCTTCATAATTTGTACCAACTTTTGTGACATTAACAAAGCATGTCTAAAGTATGATTTTTCACTTCTAAACATTGAAATTATTGTCAACCTCACGATGTACCATGAGATTTTGTAACTCATGGATGACTTCTATAGATATAATCTAATTAGAATCATAGAAGAAGATCAAAACAAAACAACCTTTATCACCCCATGGGGCACATTTTGTTACAAAGTAATGAATTTTGGACACAAAAAATTGGAGCAAAATATCAAAGATCAATGGCAGTATTTTTCATGACATGTTACAAGACATCATGGAATATTACGTAGATTACCTTCTTGGAAAATCTAAAACAAGGGATGGACATATTGAATTACTGGAAAACATCTTTGATTGACTAGAGAAATATAAAATTCACCTCAAACAAAAGAAGTGTATGTTTGGGGTCACATCCAAAAAAATATTGGGCTTCATTATTTTTCACAAAGGTATTTAAGTTGATCCATCCAAGGTTAAAGAAATTAGGTAAATTCCTCCTCCTAGGAATACCAATCATCTCAAAAGTCTATAGGGAAAAATTTAGGCTATCAAAAGATTTGTCACATAATTCACTGATAAGTGTCAACCATTCTTACACCTCTTGTATAAGGATGTTCCTTTCAAATGGGATAATAATTTCCAACAAGCTTTTCAACAACTTAAGGATTATCTCACCTCACCTCTAGTCCTAGTTTCACAAAGTCTAAACAAACCAATCCTATTATATATTAGCTATTGACCTAGCATTGGGGGCATCGTTGGAACAAAATGATGACAAAGGAAAAGAAAGAGAAATATACTAAATATGTAAAATATTAGTTGGATGTGAGTTTGATTACTCTCCAATTGAGTGAGCATGCATGTCCATTGTTTTATATGCCAAGAATAGAAAAATGCATCGTGATCTTAAGCGAATTTGATATCAAGTATGTAGATACAAAGGATATTAAAGGACAAGTAATTGCTGATCAAATTTCCAAAGCTCCATTTCTAGGAAATCATCCATTGTTAGTAGAATTTCCAAATGAAAAATTTCTAGCTGCAAAAGAAAGCACATGGTGGAACTTATACATTGATGGATCCTTTATGCAACATGGCTCAGGGGTCAAGATACTATTTTTCATTTCTCAGGGAGATTGTACCCCTAGGTCCTATTGAATTGAATTTCCTTGCATATACAACATAGTAGAGTATGAGACATTAATCACAAGTCTCAAACTTGTCATCCAATGGAAGATTACAAAACTATAGGTCTACAACTTGACTCTTGGTTGGCTATCAATCAAGTAAATGATGAGTATCAAATAAAGGATGAATTTTTTTTCCTATATAAGAGAATCATGGATAGATTCAAGAAATACTTCACAAAAATATAGTTTGATTAAATTTCAAGATTAAACAATAAAGTAGTAGATATGATGGCCACCATCAGTTCCATTCTTCATGTCCCAAAATATAATTAGCAATCTGAGTTCCTTATTAAACATCTGTTTCTTCCCACTTTTATATTTTTGAGTTAGAAATGATTTGTCACATAGTTGGTTCCAACTCCCCATGGTATCAAGATATATATCATTACCTTCATAATAAAAATCTCCCACCTAACCTATCATCATCCCAATGATAATCCTTCATCCATAAAACTGCATACCTCACCCTACATGGAGACACCCTATACCACCACTCCTTCGATGGCACCCTCCTGAGATTCTCATTCATGGAATAAGATCGAACTTCTCTAAGTGAATTGCATCAAGGTATTTATGGGGCCTATTCTAGTTGACCTTCATTAGTCAAAAACTTGTTACATGTAGGGTAATACTAGCTTATAATGGAGCAGGATGTGAAGAATATGGTGAAATTTTGTAAACCTTGTCAATAACATGGTGATTTGACTCATGCACCATCTCAATAATTGTAACCCATTGTCAAAAAATGGCCTTTCTCAAGGTGGGGATTATACTTTGTTGGAAAAATTCACCCTCCATCATCTAATGGTCACAAGTTCATAATAACCACCACTAAATATTTGATGCAATGGGTCAAATCCATCTCAATGACATACATTAAATAGGAAAATGAATCTCTAATTTCATCATCAATACATCATCTTTTTCTTTAACTAACCATATTCCATTATCATAGATAACGAGAAAACATTCATAAATCAAGACATCTATAATTTGTGCCAATAATTCCACATCCAACATCACTTTTCCACTTCATATTATCCATAATGAAATGGCCAAATCCTCAAAAATATGGTCAACCAAGTTGTTCAGGATTGGACTCTCGAAGTCAATCCCACCTTGTTGTCTTATTACACAAACATCTACACTCCTATAGGAGCCACACCATACTCACTCATCTAGGATGTGGAATCCATTTGGATAATAGAGGTCAAATTCCCATCATTGAAAATTTCACTCCAACATCTCATTGATAATGATGAATATTGTGTGGCATGACTACAAAAGTTGAAACTACTAGATAAGAAACATTTGAACACTCTTAATCATATTTGAGCATATCAAAATAGGATCCATAAAAGCTACAACAAAAATACTAAGCCTAAAGAGTTTGTAGTTGGTGATCTAGTCCTAAAGGAGAATTAACATAATTTATAGGACTATGAGAAGAAAGGAAAATTTGAACCTGATTGGATAGGTCCTTATTTTGTCACCACAAAATATAGATATGGGGCATATGAATTGGATACTATGGAAGGAGATCCTATAGAAGATCCCATGAACATCATCCATCTCAAAAAATTCTTCTTTTGAAGACCCAAAAAAATACAAAATATAGTAAAGAGAAATAATCCCTCCAATAGTGAAAACCACTTTGTGGTGCCTTGGCAAACTACCATGCTAAAAACATGGAAAATAGATGCGATGTGTATCTAGGTCACTTACACCATCTATTAGGTCACTTGATGATCCATACATTCACCATCCCCTATTCACACCACCAAATATGGCATGGAACACATGTTCTTCCCCTAATTTGATAACTGGAGAGATTTTTCTACCATCATCCTAACCTACCATACTCCCACTTGGCTTGACACATCCATGAATTATGCATAAGAACATCATACTAACTCATATACATAAATTTTCATACATGACACCTCATTATCATTGAGCCATCATTGTCTCATCGATCATTCTATTACAAATGACTAGACACCCTACACAACCTAGTTCACCCACATGATCACCATCCCTTTCATCCATCCATTCTTCCATTTAATAGGAAATATTATAATACGATGATCTCACTCATCATATGTAGCCCCTCATGTATCCCCCATTATTCCTTTAGAATTGATTAGACAACCTACACTACCTAGCAACCTTCAGATACAACCCCCTTCTATTACAACTAAGGGGACAACTTCAATGAACCAACCCAACAACACATCTTACCCTCTACTCTTCATGTGAGTTTGGGAGTGGTAGTAATCATGCCTAGTTGTTAATAATAAAAATAACACATTTTCACTTGCCATAATAAACATCCACCCATAATAAAATTTCATCATCCCACACTTCCACCCAAGTCTCATGGACAAGCAAAAAAAGGAGCATTCATAAATGTGAACATTAACATAAAATAATGACTAAATCAATTGGATTCATAAGCACAAACATTTCCCTTGCCACCCACAACAATCTCCACGAATCCTTTCCCAACAGGATGAATCCTTCCTTAGTTTGGCATCATCAATATCGATCAACCCTAATTTTGGAAAGAGATATGGTCATTTTTATTTTTATGATTTTCTCTTTGAACCCATGGAGTCACCTAGTCTAGGCCATGACCTAGATATATTCATATCTTGGTGTGTTATGGACGAAGTGAAAAATGGGGATTGATCATTTTTATATGGTGTGCTTATGATTATCCTAACTCATTGACACTATCTAGTACCTTAGATAGAGGTGGATACAAAAACATTCAGATCAACAATATATCATCCCATTTATAGTCCACTAAGGTTATTAGAAGGTATTGTGTGATAAGGAATAAATGTGCAGGAATAGAATGATTTTAGTAACAAAATATCTATACAATATCATCACTTACAAATAAAACCTTTAAGGAACCAATTTTGAGGATGTTTTGTGTCCATGGATGCAAGAAGAATCAAAACTACACTGTAATAGAATTATTGGTTTTAGGAGAATATGCATGATAAGGAGGACACATGAGAATACTCCTCATTTTTCTATCCATAAAGATAATTTAACACGTGAATTTTTCAACAACCCATGAGAACATGATAAATATGTACCTAAAATATCTTATCAAATAAGTCACATATCACATGGAATCTCATATATAAAAATAACTAAGTATCCAGGGGTATGAGACATCTTAACATGTATTGCACAGAGAGAATACATTTTTGACACTAAGGATCTAAGGATTCATATGTTCGAACACACACTCATTCCAGTGCTATGAGTTGGAACAATACACATACAAATGTAATTAGCAAATGGATGATATTCAAAATTCTAATTAAAATAAGATACTTACTAGAAGTGGGAGAATATATTGGCATACCTAAATAAAATGGAAATATATTGTTGCAAGATCACTTAGAAACTTGTATACAAATATGTGAGGAAATAAATGAACATGATGAGAGACTATATATTGAACTCTTCTATTGAAAATTAACACTGGTTTCCTAGACCTAGTATATAAATCAATAGAGAAGAGGAGAAATAAAATCCTAGATAGAACTCAAAATGGATTTCTTTCTTTTCTTTTTACAATTAGGATCAACATATACACACCATACTACTTAAAGTAAAGGAAATAATATTCAAACATGACATAAGAAATGAAGTACTTTTACTACAACCTACTTCCCTACCTCCTTGGACAAAGGAATATGGAAACATATTGAATAGATGTATAAGGAGATAACTTGTAGTGAAAGGATGTATAACATGGAAAGAAGATGATAATAAATATAACATGGATATAGTGGTGAATGAAGGGGAGCAGGAACTAGAATCATCTACTCAATCTAATAAAAAGTAGTATAACAAACCAATTAATCTTAGAGAGGAAAATGATTCTAAATAAGGGGATCATAAACTTACTAAAATAGGGGAATATTAGGATGAAAAGTTGGTAGCATAAGTTGCAGAAATTATATCAAGGTAAGAGAAGAAACCTGTACCATTAAAATAAAAATAAAGAAGGGGGTTAAACCATTAAAGAAAATATCATATAGACTCAATCCAAATATGAAAAAGAAAGTAAAAGCAAGACTAAATAAAATAATTCTTGCAATAATTATAAAACTAGTAGAGGATGAAAAATGAATAAGTCTTGTGGTAGTAGAAAATAGAAAGATAGGAAAAGTAAGGATATGTGTCGATTACAAGAAGTTGAGAAAATCCTACATACATGATCCTTTTCCTAAACCCTTCACAAAAGGAATATTCAGATCAATTGTTAGTAGAGAGATATATTCATTCACTAATGGGTTTTTTGGCTATCACCAATTCAAAATAAGGTAAGAGGACTAGCCTAAAACTATATTTTTATGAAAATGAGGATCCTATGTATTTATACAATGATATTATTTTTCCTAAAAAATACACCTATGGTATTAAGAAGAATCATAAAAGTGTATTCAAGGATTTTATACATGACTCATTGGATGTATATCTAATTGATTGGATAAGATATGGATTAGTCAAAGATCATGTGAATTTTTTTAAAATGACCTTAAATAGGTGTAAAAATATGCATATCTCATTGAAGTCAAACAAATGTAAGTTTTTGGTACCCTTTGGAACACTATTGGGTCAAATAATATGTAAGGAAGGTTTGATTATAGAACCTATGAAATTTGTGCATTAATCATAGCACTACCACCTCGTAAAACTACTCTATAATTTTAAACCCTCTTTGGATATACTAATTATCACTAAAATATCATAAGATTCTATGCTTGTATTTTTGCACCTAGTCGAACCCTCAAGTTTTCTTGTTCCACTAGTCTGAACATACTTTGTATTTGGTATGCTCTTGGTCTATAAAGGGTCGGGCTTTAAGGTTTTATGTGGGGAGTTGTTTTACTGTGATGATTTTCTCCTTTGTTGACTTGTTGAGGCCCATTTCAGGTCATGTTAAAACAACTTGAGTCACGAATTCCATGAAAGCATAGGAACCTTGTGGTTAGGGTTTCTCATTACCCGTCACTTAATTTTCTCACGTGGTTAGGTCTAAGAAATTCATTTGTTTTATAAGGTTGGTTAATTGGCCTTGTTTGGCCTTTACATCCTTTACATAAAATGGTTTAAGTTCTTTTATGGACTTATCTTACATTTCCCTAGGTTGTCCCCCATTTTTAAAAATAACTTGTGAGCACATGAAAAAAAAAATCATTTAAGTTCTCATTCATTTCTTTTCTCATCACTCATCATAGATAGTTTTGTGAATACTTGACTTATATTAGCAATGCACAATGAGCAGTGTTCCTTTCTATCACATATTGAGGATATGTTATTGATCTTGGGAAATATATCAATGTGAGATGTGAGTTTTTTCTTCATTATCACTGGCTAATGTTCTATTACTAATTTCTTATAAGTTATGAGTTGTAAATTGGTGATATGCGAGAACCCATTGAGCTTTCTTTATTTTATTTTATAGCTCACTATGGATTGTTTGTGAACTTTGAGCTCTCAAGTAGTTATGAACAATGAAATCTTTTGTCCTAATGTTCAATCATTGAATTGAAGTGTTACCATGGGTGATGCTTCTTGTGCCTTTGATGTGGAGACATGTATATGTGGCTAAATCCTTTTCCATCACCACTTCTCTCCCATTGTTCATGTGATACAAATATTGAAACATGAATCAATGATGCATGATGGAAGATGAGTGTAAGCAAAGGAGAACCTTCATCCAACGATCTATATCTTATTGCGTAGATGTTCACATCGCTAATAGGACTCATGAAACAAGAAATATATTAGCGATGCATGATGGTATCTAAACAAGAGGTGACTATGGTAAATAAGAGGTACACATCGTAGAATCTTGATGGAATTGTTTCAAGAAAAAGAGAAAAGAAATGAGGTTAAAGTAGAGCCACTAATATGTTTTTAAAACAAGATGATCAACATCCAATGTTTAAACTGAAATGTCTAATTTTTAGCTCGCTCACATGATATTTCTGTTTTTCATTAATGGTGATACGTTCCAATATCTAGCCATAAAGAAGGTAGCTGACTTGTTTTTCTCACAATTTTAATCACTCAATAGTAGAGAAGATAATGAAAGTTGAAGGAGACAACATGAGGAGCTCCAAGAAACAATTACAGAGGCATTAGTAGTGAATTTTCACTTGGGTAAGCAAACCATCCCATCTTTTCTTTCCAATTGCATTGAATTAAGCTAGTCCATAAATTAGTAAGAAGTTTGCAATCTTTAAGTGATTAGGGTTTGAGCATTGTGCATTTTCAATTGGGTTTGTTAGAATTGTGTAAATTCTGGGAGGATTTTAATTCTACAATTTTTTCTGGAGAGTATAAACTAGTAGCTTCTTTTCCACAAATTAAATTTTTCCAACCCTAGCCCTGTAATTATGTGAAAATGAGTAAACTAGAACCTAGTGAGTCTAGCATTAGGCCTAAGAGAAAACCCAAGTAGAAAAGGGTTAAAAAACCTAAAACTTAGGATGTTACCTCCACACCTAAGCTAGAGGTACCAAATGCACCTACAAATCCCAAATATGAGAAGAGAACATATGATAGATTCATGGAAGGTGTAGCCAAGGATGTGAAGCAAGGAGGTTCATGGATTGGAAAGTGGCCCACAACGCAGGCTATTGTGACTAGTCGACTCATTGAACTAGCTGGTGAAATTGGATAGATACCCGAACCACAGAGTGGATGGGAGTTATTATTCTATGATATTAATCGATTCATTTCAAGCCATTTGTGGGGTTTCAACCTTGGGAGAATAGTTGTACCAAATGTATTTTTGGAAGTCAATGTGATGGAGGCACTATCCAAATATTATGATCCCAAGGAAAAGAAGATCAAAAGTGAAAATGACACTTTAATCTTTAGGGTGACAAGGGATAAAATCATTGAGGTGCTCAAGTTGAACACCAACTATATTGTTGGCATTAGACATGCAAAATTAAATCATGAGTATGAGGAAAATAGATATCTTACAAGAATAGTTTGATTACAAGGCACAAAAAAAGTCGCAAGGGATTTAGTCATATGGACTTGGAGCCTTTTGATTGTGAATAATTTGTCAATTATTTCAAGAACACCTTCTATTGCTTGAATTAGGTCCTAGGTCACAATTTTGATGCAAGAATAGTTGTAGACCTACTGGTAATGATAGTTGACATACACAAATTTTAGAAACATAATAGGGGTTTTGATTATGCCAATTATATTGTAGAGGAAATACATCAGGAGCTTATTTCTTTAAAGAATGGAAGTAGTTGGATAATGAGAATAACCCTTTCCCTATCTAAATGTGGACACATATTTGGGATCAAATTTTTCTCAAATCAAACTATTTGTTGGTTTTTAATTTCATCAGATAGGGTATCCTAAAATTTTTGGGTGTGGCACCCATTTATAGGATTTCAAAGGTTATCAAAGATACCATGTTCCTAAAGGATGTGGCAAGAAATAATGGAAAACAGAATTGGCATGATTGGTTCTTACACTCAAAGTATACATTGATCATGGCCTATGTAGCTAGGGTGGCACCTCATTTTCTACCTCTGCATGTTTTAGATAGATTGGAATTTATGGAGTTAATGTGGAAACTTCATTTTATGGACCAAGAGTTGTTTAGAAATCCTAGGAAGGGTTATGTAATTGTGCCACAATGTTCTTTTGGTTATTTCAAAGCCATTGCTAATGAAGCATATGAGAAATTTGGAATAATGGTAAATAACCTCAAGATGCCTATTGATGAGGTTAGAAGATTTGATCTAGAACACTTTGTGAATGGGAAGAGAAGAAGAAAAGGTGTGCCTAGTTTCTCTCAATGTTTTATGTATACTAATGATATGCTTAGAGATATGACAAGTGATGGAGTATTCATTCAAAGAAAGAATGGACTGCCATTTGTGCCATGCAGAAAGAGATCATAAAAAGAAATGTTTTTTATGTAAGCCCATTTGATGAAATAGAGAACCCATTAGAAAGGGCTATGAAAAATATAAGTGATTACGAAAGTGGAGAGTTTAGAATAAGAGTGAGGGAATATGTTGAAAGAGTACAAGCTCTTCTAGAGCAACAACCTTAGGCTATGGATGTTCTTGTGAAACCTACTAGCATTTAAGGAGGATATTTTGAATTGATTGGGTATGAGAAAATGGAAAAGCATGTGCCTAATGATGAAGAAGTGAATGAGAGATTCCCTTCTCCAAAATCCAATGATGTTCTTGATTTAGAAACCCCCCAGGATAGAATGGTTAAGTGGAAGTATCATAAAAGGGTTGATGATGATCTAAGGATCAAGGTCTATGATGAATTCAAGTTGTAGATGATGATTTTGTGCAAACAAAAGATTTTAAAGAATTCATTATTCATCAAATGAGTAAGGACATAAAATAAATAATTGATGAAACTAAAGCTAGAGTGGATGCTTCTTAGCAAGAGGAGGTAGAGATAGAAAAAGAAGAGAAAATCATGGCTGAGATAGTAGCCATAACTCCTAATGAAGATAGGAAAATTATTGCAGAAAGTGTAATTATGTTTCTTCTAGGATGTACTCTCACCTCAGTAATTGCACTTGATGCTATTAGGAGATATCCATAGGCTTTTGTATCTAAGGAGAATTTGCTAATCGGGTGTTTGGATTTGGCTATAGTCCTAAATTACAGACTCTTGTAATTTGTCTATGGAACCCAATACTAGAAAGAATGAAGTCATTAGGCCTATGGAAGAGGTTCTTGGTGCAATGATGGTAAAGAGAGCTTTGGATATAACTCTTGTTTAGGAAACAAAACTAGATGTGCATGTTGCAATTCTCAATACTGATACTACCCAAATATCTCAAAAAAAGTATGATGTAGTTTCTTCAACATCCTCTTCATCATATTCGTCCACACAAGATAGAGAGACTCTGTCTCTAGGGATTCATAATTGTAATGACCCACTGAAGATAGAGTAGGAAAACTTTAAGAAGGAAAAAATGGAGATAGTTCAAGTGGCGAATGACATTTTTAATGATGTGCTAAAACATAGAGTGACAATGTTGGTGTATAAGGGTGATGATGGATAGGCTACTTACAAGAACATCCATGATGCTAACATAAAACATTCGTAGGTTCAAAATGATTTCCATACTAAGTGGATAAAATGGAGCACCAAGGTAGGGACACAAAAGAAAATGATGACTAAAATGCAAGAAGATATTGAAGCTCCCACTAATGTTCCTGAAGTATTCCAAGCCATTGATATGGTGAATGAAATAACAAATTTTCATGGGAAATTGGGAATGCAACTCCAAAACAAAATGAGGTTTTTCAAGGAAATGGAATGGCATGGTATGCCTAAAATATTAGATCATAAGGGTGAGTCAAATGAGTTTGCTAAGTAGAAGGATGAGTTGGGAAATTTTCTCTCTCATGAAAAGATGATGTTAAGTGTCATTGATTAATCCATGTTGAATCCAAACATAGAAAACATGACTAGAGTTGAAATGAGGATGGAAACTTTCATTAAAGAGGCCAGAGCTTTAATTGATGTGAGGTATAATAAACACAGTCCAAAGATACAAAAGTTACTCAATGTAAAATGGCCACATGAGGATGAATACAACACATGGATGGAGAAGCATACAGATTGAGCCTATTTTATGAGTTTTTAACAAAATAGTGAATAATGGATGGGAGAAAAAAATGCATAGCTTGGAACTAGTACAAATTAGGCTTGTTGGATAGGATGACTAAGAGGGGGGGTGAATCATTTATCACAAATTATAACCTTAAATTCAATTACCATAACTAACACATAAGTTGATTAAGTGACTAACCATCAAATGCAAAAGTGAAAACATTATAACACCACATTTATGTGGAAAGCCCAATGAGGGAAAAACCATAGTGATGATTAACTCACACTATAAAGAATATCAAAATCAATTACAAAAAGGGTCATTGCCTAAGATAAGGCTCACTACTTGAAATAAGGAGTCACTTTCCATAGGGCTACAACCTGGAGGGATCACTTCCATAGAGATGCAAAGAATACAAAGAAGACTTGTTATAGAGAAACAAAAATCCCAATGTAACAAAGATTCCACCACAATCACTTGTCAACTCGCATGAATGATAGAGTTAGCCTTCTCACTACATCTGGAAACTCAAAGTTTAAGCTCCACACTAAACAACCACCACTTAACTAACATACTTTAAGAATAGCATCGAAGTTGGATTTTATCTTTCACTTATCTTCCTTCTCTTCTTATATAAAATTTTCATCATTATCAAATTCTATATCTATACTATCTCCAACCTTGAAAAGATACAAAGTTGGTGATCCAATTTTAAATTCAAACTAGGTCGGCACCAAACATCCTAGGGTGGAATTAGAATGAGGGAAAACCAAAACACACACTTATCTGGGACCCATAATAGATCCAACATGCTTCATCAACTTTGAAAATAGTGCTTAACACATAGTCGACCATACCAGTGTAAAACACATAGATCAAGTAAGCTCAACACTTCCAAATTCCCAAACCAACTTCAATAGAACTAGATCAACACAACTCTTGAACCATATGCCATAAGACTTCAACAAAGAGAAATCTAGACCAACAAAAATAATCTTGAACCTCAATCAATAGATGGAAAAACATAGTTCACAAGCACCATAACTAACAACCTTCTTTTAATACAATTTTCTTAATATTGTTGACATGTACAAACAATAATAACTAGTAGATAACCAACTGAAAGGTTGACATCAATGGAAAAAGTTAATTCTTCTTCCATTCTTGTAACAATCTCCCCCTTTGTTATTGATGGCAACACATGATGTGAAAAACCATCAAAGACACCATACCTATTCTAAAAATAATTCTCAAGATTTTTCCTTCCTGCTTCTCCCAATTTGAAAGATCATCTTCCTCATTACCTATTTTCTCTTGATAAATGTCTTTTCCTTTTCACATGCTCTCTCTCCTTTTTTTTCTTTTTCACATGCGCTCTCTCCCCCTTTGACATCAATGGAAAATCCAAAATATATGTCCATTCAAACTTCCTTTGACATGAAAAAAATACTCATAATGACAACACTTAGAAAATCTACTTGCTCCCCCTGAGGGTAGCCACCAACATACATCAGTCCAAAATATAGAATCATGAATTCATCGTACTAATGCATCTCCAAATGCATCTTAGTTTGTAAAAGGAGGGGCAATAACCCCTAGCTTATCCCGGAGATACTCAAAAGTATCTTTAGGAAGAGTCTTTGTAAATATATCCACAATCTAATCCTTTGTAAAAAAAATACTCGAGCTTGACTTCATTCTCCATTACCTTCTCTCTCTTAAGAAATGATACCTGATAGATATATGCTTTATTTTTGAGTGCATCATGAGATTCTTCAAAATTCTAATTACACTTGTTTTATCACAAAAGATAGAAATAGGATCATTATGTAGGATTGTGATATCCTTCAATGTTTGTTTCATCCATAAAAATTGTGTACAACATGATGCAACAACAATATGCTTAGCTTTAGTAGTAGACAAAGAGACTGAATATTTCTTTTTACTCAACCATGCCACCTATTGATTGTGTTTTCTACACAATAACATCCAGACAGAATATGATATCCTATCTCTCTTGAAAGGTAAATCTCTATCGGCAAGCCTCAAGAGATAACCCCAAGGTCTCTAATGTCAGGTCTTGACAGTGCATAAACAACTCAGTAACGAAATGTGAAAATGTTGGTAATCACAATGGGACCTTACTATGAAAAAAATACTAAATCGATTCTATCAGATTTAACAAATTGGGGATGCTTCGATCCTAGGTTTAATCCAATAATCAAAGAAATAGACAAAAGAGAAAGGTTTTAGAGAGATTTCTAAATCTAATACTACACCTAGGATTAACAATGAAAGTAACCAATACTCAGAAGGGACCAATCCTTCAAAACTGATTTCTACTTGACCAAGATAAATCTACAATATCACAAAAAATAGTGCAATCTTCTGAGGTGTTAATATTTTCAAATTGTAAACATTCATTCAATTAACCCTATTACAGTTAAAATGAAAGAATCCTCACAATCGAACTTAAGCATACAGAATATAAAGTCCAGGCTAACTTTGCAAAGCAACTAACAATCAATTGGTTGCGAAAAGTATGGACTAAAGGATTGCTGCAACATTCAAGTGTTGAATCACAAACATTATTGAACCCAAATTTAATATAAACATTAACCTTCTCAAAGAAATTTTAAAGATGGAATAACAGGAACCATGCAAAACAAAAGAAACAAGTATGGCACCAAATCACAATGTCATTTCTTGTATTCAAATTGTTCACTGTAGCAACAATTCTAGTTTTCTCTTACAATATTTGCTTGAGGGAAACTACCTGCTAACTTACTCTACTTTTAAATAGCTATGCTCAAATTCTAACCTTCTAATTATTTCTAATTGTTCTAACCCTTTACAAGTGAGGCGACATGCCATATATATAGAAATCCCTAGGAAACTGTCGGTCAGGCAAGGGTTTCGCAGCAATAACTTGCCACAACCACACAACTAGGAGAGTCCTTGAAATGGGTCAAATAGGCATTAAATGCACATCCCGTCGAGGTCAACCCGAGATCTGCAATGCAATTCATACCAACGCGCGGGAAGATATTATGGAAGCATAAATCGCACTGCAGCCTATCATTAGCTCTCTTCCCTATTATCCCCACGTCGATCTAACTCTTCATGTAGCCTCAAGAAGGCTCCATCTAAGTTAGATATAGGTGGTACTGGCAGAACCCTAAGTCACCTCTCAATGGACACTATCTCGTCCCTTGAGTGTTTGACCAACCTATCCTAGTCTACCTTATATGTCACATGCTTATCAATAACTGCAAGGTAGGTGGCCGCATCATCTAGTTGGTGCTTGGAAATAGAACCATCATCAAGTAGTGCATACACATCATGCCACCATCCTCTCAACTATTCCAGGCTCAGGTACTTGGGTATAATCTTCCTTCCCATCATGATTTCAAAGAAGGTGATGGAACGATTGTAAACCCCAGTTAAGGTGTCATCAATCTGTTTCCCTCATTTATGAATTTCTTTTAGCACCTTCTGCCTAATTTGCAACGCCTCGAACCATTCCCATGGTTCGATAGCTCTAGAAGAAGGAAGGATTCCATCACTCACCAATTTGTCATGGGTGTACTCCATTGGAGTTCTAGTTTTCTATAGAAGGAGGTCTATATCCTACTTATCTTGTGCTAAAACTTGTTTCAACCACTCAGTCGCCATGAAAGCATCCTTCTCTGTTGATAGAATTTCCTTAATAGCTTTGTCACCCTTTTCTTGCACCCCTTTCAACCAATTCACAGTGGCTAGGGTGGAAGCTTTCATCTTTTCTAGCTTAGTTATGGTCTCCTGAGGTAGAGGATTGGTAGCAGAGGAAGAAGGATTAATGGCCTGTAGTGGTTTCATCAATTCCTCCAAGCACTTCTGGAGATTTTCATTTTATTTCTTTAGTTCTTGCTTCGTTTTTACATCCCTTCTCAATCTATCCACCATAACTGCAGTAGAGACCTCATAGTCCTCAATATCTTGCTCAACTGACGTAGGCCCAAGATTAAAGTTCTATATATTATAATCATTTCCAACCACATCGTCTCTATTTTTATCTAGAACAGGGGTAGCAATATGAACCACCTTGTTATGTGCCTCATCTCTCTCAACCTATGAGATCACCCTAGCCTTCTTCTTGCCTTTATCTTTTCCAATCCTGGCTAGTAGTGCATCCCAGTTCGGTGGACTGTCTTCTACAACCACCTATTTTCTCTTTATTCCTTTCTCCAGCCAATTAGGAACAATAGACTCCAATTGCACCCCGCTCTACCCCATTTCCTCTTCCTGCCGATCTCCCGCTATTCCCTCATTTAAATTCTATTTCTCAGTAGCTTCATCTATTTCACTTTCTTCCTCTGCAACATGCTCCTCTTCATGTGTAGGTGATGGATCCTTTACTGCCTCTTCTTCCCTTGGAGGATATTCAACAACCTCATTCCTAATAGGAGAGTCAGCATGTGCAACCATGGGGGACTGCATTATCCTTTCAATTTCTACCTCTGCACTGTGGAGTTCCCCTTCATGAAACTCCTCACCTTCAATGCCTGGATCTTCATCAACCTCTTTTGTCTCCCCTGGTTCACTTTGGGTTTCATGAGCAAGAGGGATGTCATCATGTTGCTTCTCATGAGAAACCACAAAAGGTAGGTTAGCCTTAGGTACACTATCCCCGGGAGAGGGATTCCTAGACTTCCTTGCATATACTTTGGACTTCTCCTTCGAGTTTTCAACATTTATTACTAGTGGAGCAACTTCCTCCCCAACCTTGGAGCTAGCCTTCTCTGGTAATTTGACAATTCTTTTCCTCTTAGGCACAGAAGCATCAGCCTTAGGACTCTATTTTTTCATTCTCTTTCTGCTTAGGCTTCTTAGTCCTAGTCCTTTTCTTAGCTTTTGGCTTCCTCTGTTTCACTGCTCTCTGGACTTCTTCCCCCTGAACACCTTTAGATTTAATTTTGACAGGAGAGCCTAGTTTACCTTTACCTTTGGGATCCTACTCGATGGATTCTTCGGAAGTAGAATGGGGATCTAAGTCCCCCATCAGGGCATAGGTGCATTGTACTCCCTTGTTTTCCAACTCCCATACTATGTGTTTGAGCCACATCCTAGTAAATTTCATGACTGGATCCATCAATTGTTTCAGTTCTATCCTCTCCTCTTTCAACCAATCCACATCACCGATTGGCTTGTCCTACCACTTCATAGGCATGATCCTAGATGAAGTTCCCATCATCCTCCAATTGATTAGGAACTGCACTTATGTTGTACAATTGGGCTGCATCTACTGGAAGCCAAGAGAATTTCTTCTTTCTGACCTCGTATTCATCACTGCAGTTGGCCCAATAGTCCTCTAAATCAACCGTATGGTTGAAGTCTCTACTAGCCTTCTTTTGAGCTTCCCCCGTGATGTCAAATTTGGATCTCATGGAGTGGAAAGATAAGCCAAGAGCACTCAATTCCTCTTCTGAAGCTTGGGCATAACCAATGGAAGGACATACCTCTCCAGTGCCAATCCTTAGGGGAAAATCCCCACCAAATCCTATCTTGTGTTTGTCCTTCTTGACAATGGCATCGAAGTCACAAATCTGCTTGGTGACTTCTGACAATATGATGTGATTAGTGGGGTACCTTGGAAGCCTGTATGGGGCATTTTGATAGTCATCAATCTAGATGTAAGAGAAGGTTGGGAACTGAATAAACCATGCTCCATATTTCCCAATGAGCTGCTTAGCCAGATCTGAAATCCTGACATGCTCTACTTCCTGAAGCATTCTTGTGATATGCATGGTGAATGCATCATTTTCCCTCCTATAGTTAGAGCTTCCTAAATACAATTGAGAGAAAACTTCATAGATGATGTCCTTCTTGAAAATTCCCTTTGTATCCAATCCTCTATAGGGATGGAATCTAACAAGTGCATAGACCAAATATGAGGTCATTGTGAAGGTCTTTGTCTGCAACACATTGGACAATTGCTTATGAATCAGTTGGTTGATGACCCCTACCCAATGGTAGTTGATATTTTCTTGTTCCATCCTTACAATGGCATGACACATCCAATTCTCAAATGTACCAGCACTCCTCAATCCAACCACCCTACTCAAAAAGGTGATGGCATCATAGTACTCCTTGAATTTTGTTCTCAACAGCTGCTTTGGCAACTTGGAGTAGTGAGACTTGGGCTTCTCCAGCCAGGAGTTGATTAGCTGCTGTGACTTTACAGTCTGATCATCGTAGAATTCTTCAGCCACCTCAATGGTGAATCCCACCACATGAGATTTTCCTGGCATGTCAAAGTTTTGGGAAATGGAGACTGGGTTGAGATTAGTAACAACTCCTCCTTAAGGTCCAATGATCCTCTGCATATCTTGATCATAGTGCCTATCCCACTCAAGGACCAGCTCATAGCATTGTAATGTAGAAGGGAAATGGGCTATGTGGGACAAGCCTGACTCTTTCATTCTCCTCGCCACCAAAGGAAGATCCTCAGCTGCCATTCTTCCTTTAAATTCCTTGTAGTCCCAGAGGCCAAAATTTGTATTGTTGACTTCTAACCAGAAAAAAAGATATCTTACTCTCTGAGACTTTCCTCTTAATGTCCAGCTTGATCCTCTATGCATCAGACAATGAGGAACCAGCTACTACCTTGCTTGACTCAGCCTGCACTCAACATGAAAACATAGTAAGAACCATAGGAAAGAAAGGTTAATCTATCAAAACACCATTAGAATGCATCTCATATAGTCAAGGTGTTGTTAAAATTCACATGAATTGACCACAACAAACTTTAGGTTTGAAGACCATCCGCAAAATCTAAGCTAGAGAGGAATTTCGAGAAATTCCAGACTGATCGGATTCTAGCGAAAAACTCGAAACACCTACTTAATCATCAAACCTGATCATTTTCAATGAATAAATCACATGAGGGATCCAAATATGACATGAAATAGTCATCAAATGCATCACAAATTATAAACAGATTCAATTATTTCATGTTCCTTTACACTTTACCAAATTTCAGGGAAATCCTTGAGGGACGGATTTCCACAAAAAATGAGTCAGATGGGAGACTTCGGAAAATCAGGGAAAGGGTAGATTTCAAAGAAATCCGGACCTAATGGATATCTACAGTTTAGACACAATTCCAAACCACTAGAGATTCCCAAAACGCAAGCTATGGTAAGAGTTGAGATCTCATGGAGAAGTCTTGGTGAAGCCACAAAGTTACGCTGAAAGATGTTATTAGAAAAGGTCTCGCTAAGACATGGTGGTCTCGGTGTAACGTTTGGGCGAACGGCGATATAGAAAAAAACATCAGTATGATCAAAGGTCAGTCAGGATAAGGTCTTGGTGAATGTAACATGTCTCACCGACTGATGGGTCCAAGCAAACACTTCGGCCAAACTCTGGTATGTTCGGCGAAAGGTCTCAGTGATAGGATAGAAAATCGGCAAGACGAGAGGAGCCCGCTATGAGCTCATGGCAATGAGGTTTGTGTTGCCGATAGAAAGACCTTCGGCATGAGAATCACAGTTTCTTGGCGACTAAATACAAACTCGAAAAGGTTTCGGCGAGACACAGAATGGCCTATGTGATATCTCCCCAACATAAAGGTTACAGCGACTGCAAAGAGTGAGGCTCAGTGAAAGTGAAAAGTGTTCAGTGGGAGGGTCTTCCCAAAGGATGGATTTCTTGGCGAAGCAAGATGACTATCGGTAAACCTATTAGATCCTGCTATGACCTCTTGGTGATTGGAAATTGTCTTGCCGAAAGTGAGTATGAGCAAGCATGTCGATGAGACATTTCCTCGCGGGGTGAGGTCTCGTTGAAAGTAAAGGTCTCTTCGATTGATATGCATAAAGGGTTTCATCGGTGTAAAAATGATAACGTCGCGATGATCCAATATGAACCTAGGAAGACCACTTTAGTGAACCTCGAGGTGGTCAATATGATATCTCAGTGATCTTGAATGGTCACAGCGAAGGGAATCTAAAAGGGACGGAGAGTCCTGATTTGATCCAGACATTGAACCGAATATGGATTTTGACAAGTTTAACTTAGGGCAAGTTAGGGACAGACCTCTCATGAATTTTCTCTGCATTCTAGGTCAATCCTAAGATGAAATCACCTGATAAGGCACTACCCTAGGTCTGAACCCTACTCATCCGCTATTAGCGCGCAGGCAAACTCAGAATTTAGTTTTTTCCATTGTTGAGCCCTCGCTAGGGTTTACTAATTACTCTCAGGAAAGATTCATTAAAACACAGGTGGACACATGAACTCAAAACTCGCCTGGGAGATGACAAAGGACGCAATACCAACCAACCCTAGCATGAAATAAACACATACGTAGGAATTCAAATACCAACATGCCATTCATAATTCAATTCAAAGCAGAGCAATCACACACATACCATTACAAAGTGGGAATGGATCTCAGAAGCAGTGAATGTGAAGCTCAAGGATGTCCACAATGAACACAAACAATAATGCACAAGAAACCACTACCAAATCAACCAAGTCAAAGATGAATGACCCAAAATCCCAACCAAATACTCACAAGAAAGCACTTCTTAGCTCAAATGATGGAAAATAGTGAACATAATGGAAAATCCCAACCGAATCAAAAGAGGGTCCCTGCTTATAGCGGGCCATGTGTGCGAAAAAATTGCACAACAAATGGTGGCTTCTGCTAGGAAAATGCTCTAGAGAATTTGATGACAAACTGGAATCAAGAACCCAAATCTTTGGTTTTGATCCCACCATTAAAAAAAAAGCCAAAATGCAAGATTCAAAGAACCAGAACCAAAGGATAGATCAAATCCTCCATAAACTGAAAGTCCAGGTGTGTGCACATGAGTTCATTTCCCTCCTAAAGTTACTACAAAAACCAAGTTCAGTCAAGTCAGGCTACATAAGGATTCTAACTTGAAAAGAAACCTAGATAGGGCCTCATTTCCAGTCAGGCATCCATAGCCCTAACGAGGTTATCACTGCGACTCTCCTGAACATAGCTCTACTACCAGCCAAGCATCCATAGCCCTGGTAGAGATATTCAGATACCCCTGATGAGTTGATTTTATTCTTTTGATATTAAATATTTCACTTTTCTTTTCTTTTGATATTCAATGTATGTCACTTTCATTTCAACCTGTGAATAATGAAGTTCACACTTAGGGCTGAGAACCATAGTGGCGCTAAAGCAGAAATAAGATTTTTCACTCGACAAGACTTCACAAGGGTTCCTATAGTGATCTCATGATTCTTAAGATATATGGAAGATATAAGAGTTTCAGAGTACTTCAAATTCACATCCACACCAGTGACTCAATCTTCTATAAATCTGACATTAAAGTTGTTGGCAACAACAAAGATTTCAACCATCCTTTCAAGATGCAAGATTAAAGTTCACCCACAGAAACACTTAGAACAATTCCAGAGAAGGTAGATTTGTCATGTAGGTGCAACACACCCAGGAAAAAGCAGAGAGACCCCTCAAAGCAAGAGCAGAGCAAATGCAAAATGAACCAAAAGAAAACCTACACTAAACAACACAAACAAAAACAAAGTAGAAAGGAAAAACCCTAATCTAACTATACACAAGACCAGAGCTGAAAATAGCTCAAGACTGGAAATAATGCTTCAAGTACTACCCATTGACAGGCAGTAGGATATCCTCTCCAGTGAGAGTTTTCAAACAAAAAGCATTATCTCCTAGGATTTCTGAGATCTGGTAAGGACCAAGCCAAAATTTATCAAATTTTCCATGCTCTCCCTTATGGTCATGGGATTTATCCCAGGAAAGAACCAAGTAAGAAATCCTAAAAGCTTTAACCTTGGCTCTCTTATCAAACCATCTCTTAACAACCCCTTGATGCTTAGCAATGCTCTCCAGGGCTTCATCCCTCTTTTCTTCAAGATGCACTAGTCCGGTGAGCCTTGCCTCATGTCGATCTCCCTTATCATAATATTTGTTGATGAACTGAAGGGTAGGATTTTTCAATTGTATGGGAAACACATGTTCTAATCTATAAACTAGGTGGTAGGGTGACATCCCTATAGAGGCTTTATGTCTTGTATGATCTGCCCAAAGAGAAAATCTGAGTTGGGTATGCTAGTCTCTAGGATTCCTTCCTAATAACTTGTAGATGATAGTTAGAAGATTCTTATTAGAGGATTCAACCAACCCATTACCCTGCGGATAGTAATTGGATGCAAATTTTATAATGATCCCATGATCAAAAGCCCAGTTAGAAAACTTTAACGATGAAAATGCAGGACCATTATCACAAACCAAAGACATGGGGCATCCAAAATGATTAAGAATACCAAATTCAAGGAAGTTAATTACTTCCTCAAAAGTACACTACTTGCATACAAGAGCTTCAATCCATCGCGTAAAATAATTAGTGATAGTAATAATATACCTATGACCAACAGAGGAAGGTGGGTTGATGGGGCCAGTGAAGTCCATTCCCCATTGAGAAAAAGGTTTTATCTCTACGACTGGCTAAAGTGGGAGCACTGCATACTTTTCTTTGGTGGTTGTCGTTTGACACACATGGCATGTCCTGACATGACTGTGGGTGTCTTTGAACAATGTAGGCTAGTAATAACCATCTCTAAGAATCTGGTCTGCTGTAGATGGTGCTAACCCATGGCCTATACCATATCTATCATGGAATTATGACATCATTCTTTCATATTCTTCCCTTCCTAGGCACCTTAAGTACACACCTTCGTGATTTCTCTTATATAAGACAACCCCTTTTAACATGAAACTGTCACTCCTTAGGCGCAATGCCCTTCTTTGTACTAGATTGAGATGATTAGGGAACCTCTGAGTCATGAGATAATGAACAACATCATCATACCACTCGCCAGGAGAAACATCCTCTAAAGTATAAGCCTGAGCTATAAGATTAGGGCTTGTCTCTACCATTGTCTTTGTGAGCCCCTGTCCTCTTACCAGCTTCATGGGCTGAATTTCCATATCATATTCTTGTAGCATGATTACCCACTTGGCTCTTCATTCTCCTAGTTCATTTTGTATCAAGAGCAGCTTAACAGCAGGACTAGGAACTTTAGCAAAGATCTTATTTCTGAGGATGTAATGTTTGAATTTTTTAACTGCCCTGACTAAGGCATAAGCCAGCTTCTCCACATTTGGGTACCTCAACTCCGCATCCTTCAATGGTGTGCTCATGAATGCTATGGGGTGTTCATTTCATTGGTCTGATTTCTGAGTTAATATAGTAGCACTGGAGTGGTCAGAAGCAAATGAATATATGTAGAATGGTTTGGCATAATCAGGGCTTACTAAAACTGGAGCTTCAACAATAGATCTCTTTATTTCAGCAAATGCTTCCTTCACTTCTGCATTCCACTCCACCTTGGCCTCCTACTTCAACATCACATTCAGGGGCTTGACTATCTCTGCAAATCCAATCATGAATTTCCTGACAAAATTGATTTTTCCAAAGAATGACTTCATTTCTTTTTTACTAGCAGGTGGTGGGATCTTGAGAATAGCCTCTGTACGTTCTGGATCAATTGTGATCCCCTTTTCACAGATCATATGCCTTAACAACTTACCTTCTGTCACTCCAAAGATGCATTTCTTTGGGTTGAGGGATATCCCAAACTCCCTACATTTCTAAAAGACTTTGCATAAATCTGAAATATGATCACCTCTCTTTTTGGAAAAGACAGTTAGATCATCCATATAAATGATTATGCACTTACCAATTATATCTTTAAAGGCTATGCCCATTGCTCTCTAAAATGTAGCTCCAAAATTAATCAGGCCAAAAGGCATTCTTCTATAAGCGAAAGTGCTCCACTTGGTGGTGAAAGCAGTCTTATGTCTATCCTCATATTGCACCATGAGCTGGTTATATCCTGAGTAACCATCCAAAAAAGAAACCATCTGGGATCCGTTGACAATCTACAACACCTCAGCCAGTGAAGGCACTGGATAATTGTTTTTCTCTGATGCTCGGTTCAGGTTCCTAAAATCTACACACAATCTGATTTCACCATTTTTCTTTCGTACATGAACTAGGTTCGCGACCCAAGTAGAGTGTCTGACTTGAAATATGATTCTTGCATACAATAATTTCTACACTTCCCTTTGTATTACAGGTTCCAGTAGGGCATTAATAGGTCTTTGCCTCTGTCTAAAAGGTTTCACTCCTGGGTTGAGAGGGATAGTATGAGTTATGACTGATGTATCATAAGTCTTAAGGTCCTCATAACTCCAGGCTATCACATCTGGATATTTGTGCAATGCATCAATGATTCCCCATCTTTCTTCTGGGGTGCACACTTTGCCAATAAGAACATTTTTTACATCGTCCTGAGATCCCACATTATACTTGTCACATTGTCCACTAATGGAATCTTTCCTAGTGTCTTGATCTTGGTCTCTGATCTTGTCTAGATCAAAAATCCTCTCCAGTTGCACCATTCCCCTGGGGATTGTGTTGGTCTTCAAATTGATTACCCCTTCTAAGTTTATCTCTGCCTCTTGAGGCTCAATTTCATCAATGATCTGAGAAGCAAAAACATCTATGTTTGTGATAAAGTCTAGAATATGCTTATCATCCTCAAACACCTGGAAGCTGGTAACATTATCAGGGACTGAAGGCACTGGGGTCAGTTCCATTGTAAACTTCTTTAATCCAGAAAGAGATAGACGCTACAGAGTGCTGGCTACCTAGGCCAAGGAATTAGCTGTCTGGTTTTTATGTCATGCATCAGTTGAATGTTAAAGGCGTCAAATCCTTCAACAAGGTCTCATACTCTATGTCTATAATTAGCCATTCTTCTATCATGGCAGGAATACTGCCTTCTAACTTGCTTGACTACTAATTCAGATTCTCCGTACACTTGCAAGATCTTAACCTACATCTTCAAGGCCATCAACAATCCATGCACTAGGGCTTCATACTTGGCTACGTTATTTGTACAATGAAACTGAAGTCTATGAGCAGCAAAGAATGTTTTACCTTTTGGGCTGATTAGCTCAAATCCTGCTTCAGCTCCTTGCTTTGATTTAGACCCATCAAACCTCAACATCCAGCACCCAGCAACTACAGAGTCTCTTGATGTATTACTTACACTGTTACTATTGGCTAGCCTCTCAGAAGGCATCATCCATTTTGAATTAGTATACTTCTGTATTGTTTTTACTGCAGTTTGGCATAAGCAACAGTCTAATTCTGAATGTGAAGCATTGTGTACCCTGCACCAATTGGGAAAAAGTAGCTCTTCAAAGTTCATCCTCCTCCCTAACTGAATCTAACCTTCAGTACACTTTTGAAGGAACTCTTGAAAGCTATCTAACAAAGCCAACTGATTATCCTCTGGATCATCATTTCCTTTAGCTGGTTCACCATTCTCCTTAACTGGGTCCACTAGGGATTCAATACCACTAGACTTTGTCGTGAGGCTATGAGATACTATATGCAACATGAGGACCTCCTCTAAATCTAGTTCTTCAAAGGGAGTGGAAAGCATGTAACTACCCATACTTACTTCTGACACCAAAATTTTGGTAGAGGTTTTATGATACTCTTTAATCATATATTTCATTCTGGGTTCTCATTCAATTCTAATCTGATTTGGCACTCCTTTCTAGGGGAGCCACATATGGGAGTGATCAGTTGAAACATATCCATTCAACGCCCTAGTAAAGTCCCTTCCCAAGATTAGGCCATAAGCATCAGGAATGTCGACCACTTGTATATTAATAACTTGCTAAATCCTAGGATCATAGGCAATCTGCATGTGGATCATATTCAATTCTCCCACAACATTGACTTCAGTCCTATCTAGCCATGTGACTTTCTTTTGAAAATCAGCAGGGGTGATTCCCATAGCTCTACAGATACCAAGGGGCATAACATTGGTTGAAGCACCTGAATCTAGCAAACAATTATGTAAAGTTTTTCCAAATACACGGTCAGAAATCAAGAATGGGGGAGTATCTATTTTCCCTTGAAATAGAGTCAAGGGAGTATCCACTTGGGCAACTTGGGATTTGTCCCTCTCTTTCTCCGTACTCTCAAGGGACATATGGTCTTGACTATGTGCTCAATGTTTCCCTCCTATTGGTTGAGAACTAGATACTTTATGGGCATTCTTGCTAACTGATTTATCTTGCAATATGAAATTTACATCATAAGAACCTAAGACTGCATTTCTAATGGAGGGAACTCTTAATAGCTCAAATGCAGATAGATTTACCTTTAACTTCTGGAGTTCTTCAGCAACATATATGGCCAATTTTTTTTCATTTAAATCAGTGGGGGTCTCCCTCAGGTACTCCACCATCTTTTCTTTACCTGCATCAACATTTCTTCCCTTTGGTACATCAGCTTGTCCTCCTTGAGATAAATATTGTTGGGAAACTGGGGGCAACGAGGGATTGTTACTAGCATTGGGGTCTGGGGCCCTGTTGAAATTATTTGGTGGAATGGAAGTAGTGAAGGGGCCTCCAGCCTATGGGCGCCTATGTGGAAACTCTCTCAAATCATACTTCTTGATGGGCCTCTAGAAGGTCTGTACTTCTTAAATGTATGCCTCCTCTTCATCCCTAGGACCATTATCATATACTAGATTCTCATCAAATAATTGAGTCATTTCATCCCCATTGCACACCTGGTCTACCTCGTCCTTTAACTGGTCAGATTCCTCTTCAGGTACATTCTCATCACTTTGCGGGAAAGGAGCATGGTTTAGCACCAACACTAGTGAATCATAAGGAATGGAGGGTACAATTTCCTAATAGCTTGTATTGTTCTCCACCTCATACTGGAAAATCGAGGCTATTGTTTTGAACTCTTAACAGTCCAACTCATAATGTTGACTAGTCTTATGGAGCCTACACCACCCTGATAAAGCAGCCTTAGCCAAGTACACACCACTAGGAGGCTTCTCTTGATTTACTGGCTAGCTAGCAGACTGATTGATAGGTTGATTGATTGGTTGATCTAATGGGGTGGGAACTCCTCCATTTTTGGGACTTGTGTTCCAAGTCCTATTATGTCTTGACTGTTGTCTTCTCTCGAATCCTTTCCCACCACCAGGTCCTCTGTCAAAGTTTTGGCCCAAAGATTGTCCTTTGTCATAGTTTTGTCTTCTGTCATTATTATACCCTCGGTCTTGATTATAACCTCTATCATTTTTATACCCTCTATCATTGTTGTATCCTCTATCATTGTTATACCCCCTATCCTGGCATTTCCCCCTATCAAAGTGTTGTTCTTGTGGATTTTCTCTACTTTGATTGGACTGCATGTTCCTCTAAGCAACTTGCAACTGACTGTTCTGATTCCTTAAGTAGGTTACCTCCATATTGAATTTCTTTATTTTTTCCAACAATTCATCCATTCTTTCCTTGTCAGAATTACTGTATGAAGGTTGATTTGCATTATTCTTGGAACACCCAACTACAACATTGGGATTTAGTGACTGGTTCAAGACTTCACAATTTTGCAGGTATGAAGGATAACTAGCCTGAGGCTAAGTGTGCAGGGGTTGATTCACATTTTGCTGGGGATAACTCATCGTGGATAATATTTGTCCCATAGGGGGTCTTGGGTGAGGGACCAGAGGAAACTGAGGTACCTGGTTCATGATAGGAGTATGGTGTGCAAGGGCTTGGTTGATAGCTGGAACTTGTCCAAGATGATTAATGGGTCCTAATGAGGGTAAAGGCCCATAAAAATGTTGCCTTAGATTTATGCTAACTTTTACAGCCTCTACATATGCATCTAGTAAACTCTCAGGGGGGGTATTACTCCATTTCATAAAAGTAGCAGTCAAACTATCAAGTCCTTTGTAATAGACTTCTAAGGCAGTGGGTTCATCAACAACATAAGGGGCCTGTAATCTGGTATAGGCATGGTGAAACCTATTGTTGAAAGACCCTATAGGCTCATTGACCTCTCTCTTCACATTAGTGAACTGTCGGTATAGCTCATTAGAACTGATGGGGATTCAAAATTTCTGTAAGAAGGCCACTTCTAACTTAGTCCAATGTTGGATAGATCCAACAGGCAAGTGGTTATACCAATAGAATGCATCTTCACCTAGTGAATAATGAAATAACCTACATGCTACATCCTCATGGTTTATTCCTCTATCTTTAAGGCCGGTCTGAAAGATTCTAATGTGTTCTTCAATGGTTCTATTTGGGTCATTGATATGGAATTTTGAACAGAAATGTTCAGGGTTTTTTGGCATAACATTGTAGATAGCAAAGCTCAAGGGAGATGGGTTGGTTGCCAAGAAATCCATTGGTGGAGGTGGGGGGTGGTAATGGCTGATTTATGACTGGCTAAGGTTGTGGACTGGGAATGGTCTTAGACTCAGAAGAACTTGATGAAGATGGGGATGATGGGAGTGGATGTGATGGATGGGAAGATGATGATCCTCCCCTTCTGTTGGTCCTTCTTGACCTAGTGGGGTCTGGTAACTCTTGAAATTCTTCTTCTCCTAGAACATATCTTGTCCTTCTTCGGAATCTCTTAGGAGAGATGGCATTCAAAAATTGATCTAGCTTGCTTCTTTGGCCCTCCTAGCGCCAGTTCCTGTTGATTGTGTTTTTCGCACAATAACAACCAGACAGAATATGGTATCTTATCTCTCTTGAAAGGTAAATCTCTATCGGAAAGTCTCAAGAGATATCCCCAAGGTCTCTAATGTCAAGTCTTGACAGTGCATAAACAAATCAATAACGAAATGTGAAAATGCTGGTAATCACAATGGGACCTTACTACGAGCAAAATACTAAATTGATTCTATCAGATTTAACAAACTAGGGATGCTTCTATCCTAGGTTTAATCCAATAATCAAAGAAATAGACAAAAGACAAAGGTTATAGAGAGATTTATAAATCTAATACTACTCCTAGGATTAACAATGAAAGTAACCAATACTTGGAAGGGACCAATCCTTCAAAACTGATTTCTACTCGACCAAGATAAATCTACAATCTCATAGAAAATAGTGCAATCTTCTGAGGTGTTAAGGTTTTCAAATTGTAAAAATTCATTCAAATAACCCTATTGTAGTTAAAATGAACGAATCCTCACAATTGAACTTAAGCATATGGAATATAAAGTCCAAGCTAACTTTGCAAAGCAACTAACAATCAATTGGTTGCGAAAAGTATGGACTGAAGGATTGCTGCAACATTCAAGTGTTGAATCACAAACATTATTGAACCCAAATTTAATCTAAAAATTAACCTTCTCAAAGCAATTTTAAAGATGGAATAACGGGAACCATGCAAAACAAAAGAAATAAGTATGGCACCAAATCACAATGTCATTTCTTGTATTCAAATTGTTCACTGTAGCAACAATTCTAGTTTTCTGTTACAATATTTACTTGAGGGAAACTACCTGCTAACTTACTCTACTTTTAAATAGCTCTGCTCAAATTCTAACCTTCTAATTATTTCTAATTGTTCTAACCCTTCACAAGTGAGGCGAGATGCCCAATATATAGAAATCCCCAAGAAACTGTCGGCCAGGCAAGGGTTTCACAGCAATAACTTGGCACAACCACATAGCTAGGAGAGTCCTTGAAATGGGTCAAACATACATTAAATGCACATCTCATTGAGGTCAGCCCAAGATCCGTGATGCAGTTCAGACCAATGCGCAGGAAGATAATATGGAAGCATAAATCGCTCTGCAACCTATCATTAGCTCTCTTCCCTATTATCCTCGCGTCGATCTAACTCTTCATGTAGCCTCAAGAAGGCTCCATCTAAGTCAGCTATAGGTGGTACTGGTAGAACCCTAAGTCGCCTCTCAATGGACACTATCTTGTCCCTTGAGTGTTTGACCAACCTATCCCAGTCTACCTTATTAGTCACATGCTTATCAATAACTGCGAGGTAGGTGGCCGCATCATCCAGTTGGTGCTTGGAAATAGAACCATCATCAAGTAGTGCATACACATCATGCCACCATCCTCTCAAATGTTCCAAGCTTAGGTACTTCCGCATAATCTTCCTTCTTCCTGTCATGATTTCAAAGAAGGAGATGGAACCATTGTAAACCCAAGTTAAGGTGTCATCGATCTGTTTCCCTCATTTGTGAATCTTTTTTAGCACCTTCTACCTAATTTACAATGCCTCGAACCATTCCCATGGTTCAATAGCTCTAGAAGAAGGAAGGATTCCATCACTCACCAATCTGTCCTAGGTGTACTCCATTAGAGTTCTGGTTTTCTATAGAAGGAAGTCTGTATCCTCCTTATATTGTGCTCACACTTGTTTCAACCACTCAGTCGCCATGAAAGTATCCTTCCCTATTGACATAATTTGCTTAATAGCTTTGTCACCCATTTCTTGCACCCCTTTCAACCAATTCACAGTGGCCAGGGTGGAAGATTTCATCTTTTCTAGCTCAATTATGGTCTCCTGAGGCAGAGGATTAGTAGCAGAGGAAGAAGGATTAATGGCCTGTAGTGGTTTCATCAATTCCTCTAAGCACTTCTTGAGATCTTCATTTTGTTTCTTTAGTTATTGCTTGGTTTTTACTTCCCTTCTCAATCTATCCACCATAATTGCACTGGAGACCTCATAGTCCTCAATATCCTGCTGAACTGACGTAGGCCCAAGATTAAAGTTCTATATATTATAATCATTTCAAGCCACATCCTCTCTATTTTTATCTAGAATAGGGGTAGCAATATGAACCACCTTGTTATGTGCCTCATCTCTCTCAACCTGTGAGATCACCCTAGCCTTCTTCTTGCCTTTATCTTTTCCAATCCTGGCTAGTAGTGCATCCTAGTTCGGTGGACTATCCTCTACAACCACCTATTTTCTCTTTGTTCCTTTCTCCAGCCAATTAGGGACAGTAGACTCCAATTGCAACCTGCTCTGCCCCATTTCCTCTTCCCGTCGATCTCCCACTATTCCCTCATTTAAATTTTGTTTCTCAGGAGCTTCATCTATTTCAATTTTTTCCTCTGCAACATGCTCCTCTTCATGTGTAGGTGATGGATCCTTTACTGCCTCTTCTTCCCTTGGAGGATATTCAACAACCTCATTCCTAACAGGAGAGTCAACATGTGCAACCATGGGGGACTGCATTATCCTTTCAATTTCTACCTCTGCACTGTGGAGTTCCCCTTCATGAAACTCCTCACCTTCAGTGCCTGGATCTTCATCAACCTCTTTTGTCTCACCTGGTTCACTTTGGGTTTCATGAGCAAGAGGGATGTCATCATGTTGCTTCTCATGAGAAACCACCAAAGGTAGGTCAGCCTTAGGTACATTATCCTTGGAAGAGGGAGTCCTAGACTTCCTTGCATATACTTTGGACTTCTCCTCCGAGTTTTCAACATTTATTACCAGTGGAGCAACTTCTTCCCCAACTTTGGAGCTAGCCGTCTCTAGTAATTTGACAATTCTTTTCCTCTTAGGCACAGAAGCATCAGCCTCAGGACTCTATTTTCCATTCTCTTTCTACTCAGGCTTCTTAGTCCTAGTCCTTTTCTTAGCTTTTGGCTTCCTCTGTTTCACTGCTCTCTGGACTTCTTCCCCCTGAACACCTTTAGATTTAATTTTGATAGGAGAGCCTAGTTTACCTTTACCTTTGGGATCCTGCTCGATGGATTCTTCAGAAGTAGAATGGGGATCTAAGTCCCCCATCAAGGCATAGGTGCATTGTACTCCCTTGTTTTCCAACTCCCATACCGTGTGTTTGAGCCACATCCTTGTAAATTTCAGGACTGGATCCATCAATTATTTCAGTTCTGTCCTCTCCTCTTCCAACCAATCCACATCACCAATTGGCTTGTCCTACCACTTCATAGGCATGATCCTAGATGAAGTTCCCATAATCCTCCAATTGATTAGGAACTGCCCTTATGTTGTACAATTGGGCTGCATCTACTAGAAGCCAAGATAATTTCTTATTTTTGACCTCGTATTCATCACTGCAGTTGGCCCAATAGTCCTCTAAATCAACCTTATGGTTCTAGTCTCTCCTAGCCTTCTTTTGAGCTTCCCCCGTGATGTCAAATCTGGATCTCTTGGAGTGGAAAGATAATCTGATAGCACTCAATTCCTCTTCTGAAGCTTTGGGAGAACCAATGGAAGGACATACCTCTCCAGTGCCAATCCTTAGGGGAAAATCCCCACCAAATCTTATCTTGTGTTTGTCCTTCTTGACAATGGCATCAAAGTCACAAATCTGCTTGGTGACTTCCAACAATATGATGTGATCAGTGGGGTACCTTGGAAGCCTGTATGGGGCCTTTTGTTAGCCATCAATCTGGATGTAAGAGAAGGTTGGGAAGTGAATAAACCATGCTCCATATTTCCTGATGAGCTCCTTAGCCAGATCTGAAATCTTGACATGCTCTGCTTCCCAAAGCACTTTGGTGATATGCATGGTGAATGCATCATTTTCCCTCCTATAGTAAGAGCTTCCTAAATACAACTAAGGAAAAACTTCATAGATGATGTCCTTCCTGAAAATTCCTTTTGTATCCAATCCTGTGTAGGGATGGAATCTAGCAAGTGCATAGACCAAATATGAGGTCATTGTGAAGGTATTTGTCTACAACACATTGGACAATTGCTTATGAATCACTTGGCTAATGACCCCTGCCCAATGGTAGTTGATATTTTCTTGTTCCATCCTTACAATGGTATGAAACATCCAATTCTCAAATGTACCAGCACTCCTCATTCCAACCACCCTGCTCAGAAAGGTGATGGCATCATAGTACTCCTTGAATTTTGCTTTGAACAACTGCTTTGGAAACTTGGAGAAGTGAGACTTGGGATTCTCCAGCCAGGAGTTGATTAGCTGTTGTGACTTTATAGTCTGGTCATTGTAGAATTCTTGAGCCACCTTAATGGTGAATCCCACCACATGAGATATGTCCAGCTTGTTGAAGGTTTGGGTAATGGAGACCGGGTTGAGATTAGCAACAACTCTCCCTTGAGGCCCAGTGATCCTCTACATATTCTAATCATAGTGCCTGGCGCACTCAAGGACCAGCTCATAGCATTGTAATGTAGAAGGGAAACCTGCTACGTGGGACAAGCCTGACTCTTTCATTCTCTTGGCCACCAAAGGAAGATCCTCAGCTCCATTCTTCCTTTAAATTCCTCATAGTCCCATAGGCCAACATTGGTATCGATGACTTCTGACCAGACATAAGAGATCTTACTCTCTGGGACTTTGCTCTTAATGTCTAGCTTGATCCTCTCTACATCAGACAATGAGGCACCAGCCGCTACCTTGCTTGACTCAGCCTGCACTCAACATGAAAACATAGTAAGAACCACAGGAAAGAAAGCTTAATCTATCAAAACACCATTAGAATGCATCTCATATAGTCAAGGTGTTGTTAAAATTCACATGAAATGACCACAACAAAATTTGGGTTTCAAGACCATCCGCAGAATCTGAGCCAGAGAGGAATTTTGAGAAATTCTAGACTGATCAGATTCCAACGAAAAACCCAAGAAACACCTACTTAATCATCAAACCTGATCATTTTCAATCAATAAATCACATGAGGGATCCAAACATGACATGAAATAGTCATCAAATGCATCACAAATTATAAACAAATTCAATTATTTCATGTTCCTTTACACTTTACCAAATTTTGGGGAAATTCGTGAGGGACGGATTTCTATGAAAAACGAGTCAGATGGGAGACTTCAAAAAATTAGGGAAACAACGCATTTCGGAGAAATCCAGACCTGACGGATATCCACGGTTGAGGCACAATTTTGGACCACTAGAGATTCTTAGAACGCAAGCTTCAATAAGAGTTGAGATCTTGTGGAGAAGTCCCAGTGAAGCCACAAAGTTACACCAAAAGATGTTATCAGAAAATGTCTCGCTAAGACATGGTGGTCTCGGTGTAACATCTGGGTGAATGATGATATAGAAAACAACATTGGTATGATCAAAGGTTAGTTGGGATAAGGTCTTGGTGAATGTATCATGTCTCACCGACTGATGGGTCTAAGAAAACACTTCGGCCAAACTCAGGTATGTTCGGTGAAAGGTCTCAGTGACAGGACAAAAAATTGGCAAGACGAGAGGAGCCCACTATGAGCTCATGGAGATGAGGTTTGTGTTGCCGATAGAAAGACCTTCGGCATGAGAATCACAGTTTCCTGGCAACTAAGTACAAACTCGAAAAGGTTTCGGCGAGACACAAAATGGCCTATGTGACATTTCCTTGATAGAAAGGTTATAGCGACTACAAAGAGTGAGGCTCGACAAAAGCGAAAAGTGCTTGGTGGGAGGGTCTCGCCGAAGGATGGATGTCCTGGCAAAGGAAGATGACTATCGGTAAACCTATTGGATCCCGCTATGACCTGTTGGCGATGGGGACTTGTCTTGCCAAAAGTGAGTATGAGCAAGCATTTCGATGAGACATTTGCTCGCACGATGACGTCTCGTCGAAAGTAAAGGTCTCGCTAACTAATATGCATAAAGGGTTTCATTGGTGTAAAAATAATAACATCACATCGATCGAATATGAACCTAGGAAGACCACTTCGGCGAACCTCAAGGTGGTTGATATGATATCTCAGCGATCTTGAATGGTCACAGTGAAGGGAATCTGGAAGGGACAGAGAGTCCCAATTTCATCCAAACATTGAACCGACTATGGATTTCAACAAGTTTAACTTATGGAAATCAAGGACAGACCTCTCATGAATTTTCTCTGCATTCTAGGTCAATCCTAAGATGAAATCACCTGATAAGGCACTACCCTAGGTCCGAACCCTACTCATCTACCATTAGCACGCAGGAAAGCTTAGAATTTAGTTGTTTCCACTATTGAGCCCAAACTAGGGTTTATTAGTTACTCTTAGGTAAGATTCATTAAAATGTAGGTGGACACATGAACTCAAAACTCGCCTGGGAGATGACAAAGGATGCAATACCGACCAACCCTAGCACGAAATAAACACATACACAGGAATTCAAATACCAACGTGCCATTCATAATTCAATTCAAAGCAGAGCAATCAGACACATACCATTACAAAGCTAGAATGGATCTTAGAACTAGTGAACACGAAGCTCAAGGCTGTCCACAATGAACACAAGCAATAATGCACAAGAAAGAACTACCAAATCAATCAAGTCAAAGCCGAATGACCCAAAATCCCAACCAAATACTCACAAGAAAGCACTTCTCAGCTCAAATGATGGGAAATAGTGAACATAATGGCGCAAAACATCTCAAAATCAAGTTAAATACATTGCTCAGAGCATGCACGGAGCCATTAATGCAGTTGATAAGATAGCTAGAGAAGGAATTCGAGAATCCATCGACAGGGCAGAATCAGGGAAAATCCAGACCATGTAGAAATCTGCGAAGACCAAAATTTCCCAAACAACAAGGTCCAACTGGAGGTCAAGTAGGATCTAGGAAAATCTGACTAAGGCAGAAAATCCTGAATCCGAGCAAAAGCCCAAAATTCATCCAGAACTTAAAATTTTCAATGAATAACCTAGGGAAACACTTAGGCAATCAAAATAAATATTTAAGCACATACCCAAGTAAGAAAAAACCTCAAAAGAAAGGGCCAAAACACCGAAACCGAAGCAAAAGAGGGTCCCTGCTTACAGCGGGGCATGTGTGCGAAAAAATTGCACAACACCACCAATCTATATCCAAGAAAGAATGCACCAACACTTGTACTCTTTCTATCATCTATACTTGCAGCCCAGTCTACATCAGTATAAGCATTAAGTGTAAGATCAGTATCTTTAGGATACCATAATCCATAATCTAGAGTGCCTTTCAAATACCTAAATATTATTTTAACTATAGTCACATCTATTTCCTTCAGATCTTCTTGAAATATATTTACAAGACAAACCACATGCATAATATCCGATCTAGTAGTAGTCAAATACAGTAGTCCACCAATCATATATCTATACTTTTTTTTATCAGTCTTAGGTGAATCATCTTTTCCCAACTTGCATCCAGTTACCATAAGAGTACTTACTAGTTTGGAACCATCCATCCCAAATTTTCTCAACATTTATCTCACATACTTAGATTGTGAAATTAAAATTCCTTTCTCTATTTGATTAATTTGTAGCCTAAGAAAGAAATTCATCTCACCAAACATAGAAATTTCAAATTCTCTACATTTCTTCCACAAAAATCTTACACATCTTTTCATTTCCTCCAAAGATAATGTCATCAACATATACAACTACAATCAATATTTTGTCATTTTCAGTCTTGAAATACAAATTACTGTCTACTGTACCATTGTTAAATCCTTGTTGATTCAAGTACTTATCTAACCTTGCATACTAGGCTCTAGGAGCTTTCTTTAGTCCATATAAATATTTCTTCAATCTAAACACCATATCTAGTTGATTTGTTAACTGAAATCCTTCTAGATGTTCCATGTAGACCTCTTCATCTAGTTCACCATTCAAAATGGATAACTTGACATTCATCTGATAGACTTTGAAATATTTATAAGTAGCTAATGCCAAGAACATCCTTATAGCTTCCATTCTTGCTACTAGGGAAAACCATATGCTTCTATATGTCTCTACAAAATCAATGTTACCCTCATACATATGCTTCAGTTCTTCAAAACCTAATACTTCAATTCTTATCTCTGTCAACAAACTTATTCTGCTACTTAATGTACCTACAACCTTTTTTGGCTTTCCACTTTGGTGCTTCAACAAAAATGTGTAACTCTAAAAGAATTCTACCCATCTGATATGTCTCTGATTCAACTTCCCTTGACTATTGAAATATTGTAAAGCTTGACGATCTGTATACAACACAAATTCCTTAGGTAACAAGTAATTTCTCCACTTCTTTAAGGATTTTATTATTCCATAGAATTCCTTATCATAAACTGAATATCTTTTCCTAGCATCATTCAATTTTTCACTGAAGTAGGCTACTTGATTCCCTTCCTAATTTAACATGGCTCCTATTGCATTTCCACTAGCATCACAATCTACTCGGAATACCTTAAATCAAATTCTGGTAGTGCTAACACAGGTTTTTTTGTCACTTTTTTCTTCAACAACTCAAAACTATTATGTGATCCTAATGTCCACTTGAATTCCTTTCTGTCACCCCTCATTGTCACTTTCTTAGGTGTGCAAATATTACTAAAAAAATTATGAACTTCTGGTAGAAACTTGCTACTCCATTAGATGATCTTACCTCTCCAACATTCATAGGTGTAGGCCATTCAACTATTGCTCTAACCTTCTCAGGGTCCATCTTTAATCCTTCTGTTGATATCACAAACCCCAAATACACTAATTCCTTCATCAAGCTACACTTCTTGATGTTTATCGACAACATCTCTTCTCTTAGCCTTTGAAATACTTATCTGATGTGATCCAAATGTTCTTCCTTAGTCTTACTGAAAATCAAAATATCATCAAGGTAAACAATGACAAACTTTCCCAAGAATTTCTTCAAGAATTCATTCATCAACCTCATAAATGTACTAGGTGTGTTAGTTAGTCTAAATGGCATGAACAACCACTCATATAATCCCTCATTTATCTTGAAAGCATTCTTCCATCCATCTCCCTCTCTAATCTTGATATGATGGTATCCACTCTTTATGTCTATTTTGGTGAAATACTTTGCTCCTCTCAGACTGTCCATGATGTCATCCATCCTAGGCAATGGGAATCTATACTTCACAGTGATCTTATTAATAGCTCTGGAATATATACAAATCATCCATTCTCCATCTTTCTTAGTTGAAAGTATAGTTGGTACCACACATGGGCTCATAGTTTCTCTGATCAATCCTTTCTTCAATAGTTCATGTATCTATCTGTTTAGCTTTTCCTTCTTTGTTGGTGTCATCCTTTGTGCATATTTGTTTAGAAAACTAGATCCTAGAATAAGATCCATATGACGACTAATACTCCAAATTGGTGGTAATCCATCAGACACATTCTCTGATACAAGATATTGGTACTATGTCAATAGTTCAATGACTTCCTTCTCTAGTGGTTCTTCTAGGGCTCCACACTTCCTTGGAATTAAAGAAAAATATAGGTTTTCATGTCTCAATCCATCAAGAAATTTCCTTCCATCTACCAAATTGATTCTAGCTATTCCACATACTTCACTTTCTTCCAATGGTGTCAAGGTGATTCTCTTTCCATTGGATGTTATGGTATAGGTATTCTTTCTCCCATCATGTATAGCTTTCTTATCATATGACCAATGTCTACCCAACAACATATGACAAACATCCATTAGCATAATTTATCACATAATACCTCATCATGATATGATCCTATATGAAATTTTGCTAGAAATTGCTCACTTACTAGTATCTTGTGCTCATCTTGAATCCAGGCTATCCTATAAGGCTTTAGATGTTCTCTTTTTTCCAAATTCAACTTTCTCACCATTTCCTTTAGAAAATGGGCTATCTAAGCTACCACTATCAATGATAACTTTGACCCACTTGCCTACTACTTTACATCTAGTCTAGAACATGATTTTCCTCTGTGATACTTCCTTAGGTACTTTTTTCTCCTAGAACAGTGCTCTCCTCATGAATAATGATTCTCCCTTCTCAGGACTTCCTCCAAAATTTGATGGTTCCACTAGTTCTTACTCCGCATATCTGGTTCTTGCATGATTTTCAATCTTCTTGCTTTCTTGGAAACACTTGAATGCTCTATGTCTTTCTCCGCACTTAAAACAGGTTCCTCTAAAATTTCTCTTGTCATATCCTTCCTCATCTCTCTGGTATCCATCATTGTGGTAAGAATTGTAGCCTACTTTGTTGTGGTGGTAAGAATTTATATCTATCACTTTATGAGTATGAATTGGAATCCCTCTCTTCCTTGTGGTATGAATCTTTTTCCTTATTTTGCTCTGCATATGGTTTTTCTACTCTGGAATGTGACCTTCCTTTCTAAAATCTACCTCCTCTTCCTCTCTTCCTCTATTCATGTCCTTTTTTTATCTTTTCCTCCACCTTTAATGCAAGCTAATATGCTTCCTCCACCGAATTCATCCTTAATAGAATCAACTCTTCTTGAATGTTCATCCTCAGCCCATTGATATATCTTGCCACTTTCTCCTTGCTTGCTTCACTATGTCTAGTCCTAGTGATAATCTTATGAAATTCCTTAGTGTTTTCTTTCACAATATTTTCCTTCTATCTTAGGTTATGCAATCTCTTCAGTAGCTCCAACTCATAGTCCACTGGTATAAACTAGGTCTTCAATTTTGTCACCATTCTATCCAATTTCATAATCTTCTCTTCAAATTTTCTATTTATTTTCAATTGAACTTCCTTCTACCATATTGCAGCATGTCCTTTTAGTTTATTCTTTGCAAATCTCACTCTCTTTGGATCTTTAATTTCTTCATATTCAAATTATTCTTCAATGTCATTTATCCAATCAACCAACTCCTCAGGGTTTAGGTTACCGGTATAGTTCGAAATCTCCATTCTAGGTCGCTTTCCTATTTTTGAAATGGCCTTCAACATCTTCACTTGATCTGATTCTTCCTCTTTTGAGGTTTCTTCAGTTAGATCTGCATCTTAAACTTCATCATTATCACTTTCATCATTAGGTCTAGGGTTTAAGCATTTTCTTTTGTCTTCTTCAATAACATCCAATCTCATTTTCATTGTTCGCATCATTTCCATCATCTCATCTATATTTCTAGTAACATTAACAGTAGTATGAATTCTTCTCGGTGACATCTCTTCCTAGGATCTAGTGCAACTGCCTTAGGTTGACGATCTACCTACAGGGTTGTAACTGCCTCATAGTTGGCACTCTATTGACAAACACAAGTAGGATGACTCTAGTTGGCAATCTTTCCACACAAAGATCTTAGGAATTTCTTGCTTAACTTTTCTCTTCTCTCCCAAGGTCTATGAACTCGCTCTAATACAACTTGGTGAAATCAAGGATGGAGGGTCTAGAAATAGAACTATCCAACCTTGCAGCAAGAGTAAACACAATGGAAACTCAAAGAATTACAATAACACTCCCACATGGATATATAGATAATGATCAATTATTCACAAGAAACATGCTCTGCCTTCCATCTTACAGATTTAAAATGATATGGTTCTAAGCCCAAAAATACAATGCAAGTCGAAGCACTTATTTCCTAGATCTTCCTACTTCTCTATCACTCTATCACTATTATCACTATTATCCCTACTGCTTAATGCAACTACACAATGCTTATATATATCAATTTATAGCTCCAAAAAAAGGTTAGCATCGGCCTTAAGAGGTCCCAAACCCCAAAGTTGATGAAACATCTGAACGTCAGCCACAACATATGATTCTCCTTTGATCCTTGGATAAACATGATGTGGATCAGAACAAAGGTTCATTGATGGATGTTCATCCTTATGAAATGGTTTCCTGAGCTTCACAAGTCACATGATAGGTCTGTACACTTCAAAATCCAAGACTAGTCAGTGAATGCTCTTTGTCCAATTACAACTGATATTCTAGTATTGATATCTTTGTACTAGGATCTCCAAAACACTTTAATTATGGATATGAGGTAGATGTTGCAATGAAGATCATATATCTTGAGATACTCTGCATCATTTATCAACTAAAACTCTACAATTCTAAATGAAGCTTTTTTATAAAAATATTAATTAAAGAAACTTCAAGGTTTCACACTACAAAAGAATAGTTGAATAATTAAATAATTTAGAGAAAATAACAACAATTTTGAAAATAATGGAGAGGAGAGTGGGAGTGCACACACGAGGAGGGATTTCAAATTCTTTTGTCGGCGAGGAGTACTCAAAGGAGGGTGATGGAGACTCGGGAGGAGGCATAGGTAGCTTGGTTTTGTTCTGGGCTAGCCTTAAGCTGCAGACTATGGATGAGATTGTGGGAATTGGTAGGGCGCCAATTGGTGGGGTAGATTTTGAGGTTTTTGGAGTTCGTGGAGGGGTCTTCAGGGTCCCCGCTGGGGTTGAAGTTGAGATTATATTGGATGGAGATGTTGAAGATTGGCTTCCGGTTTTAGCCATGTCTTTGCTTGAGGGCTACAGTGGAGCTTGTGGCTTCCAATGGGTTCTATTTTGGGATGTTGCTAGAAACATTATTTCTAGGGGTAGGGTTTTGTCTTGGGTGAACGCTGCTTTTGCAGAGCCAGGGTGTTATCTTGAGTCAAATTTTAGTGATTGTAGCCGCTAGGCTGGCTTTCTCTGATGCTTGTTTCCTCTCGTTTCCCTTGGTGGTGCCTCTTTCCCCTGGTTACATTTTCTTGTTGTTGTCAGACGACTGCTCTGCCCGGAGAGGCTCCAAATTTTCTATTGACTTTGGCCTTGCATAGCTTGGTGATGTTAACTTTTGTTCTCTTCCAAGATTCTTGTTTCCTATGGCGGCTGTGAGTATTTTTTGGCTAGAGGTTTCTCTCCAGCTTTGTTTGTGTAGGGGTTTGAATGTTTATTGGCTGCTCTTTCTGAACCCCTGCTTATTTTGGTCAAGGGCCTCCCCTATTGTGTTGGAAGAGATATGGTTATGGGAGTTGATTTTCAAGACCCTTGTGTGTTTCAAAGATTTTATGTTGATTAGGGTTTTTGTAGTCCTTCCGTTACTACTTGTTCAAAAGTATTCTATAGAGGTGAGGATTTTGATTGGTCGTAAAGATCATTGTTGTCAGCTTTTCTCTTTCTCTCATGTTAGTCCTATGGAGGTGGATGCTTCTTCTATAGAGGTGGAGAAGGTGTGCATGGGAGAGGCGGTTTGTTGGTGTTGGGGGTGGTATTCTTTCTATCTTCATTCCTTTTCTTCTTTAGCTCATTCTATTGAGGTGAATTCCTCTTCTATTGAGGTGGAGAGGGGTTGCTTGGGAGAAGAGATGTGTTGGTGTAAGAATGCTCCTAATACTAAGATGGTGAAGGGCTGCAAGGAAGAAGCAGACTGTAGTTCTTGGGGGCTATTTGATGCTCTAAGTTGCTCGGCTCGTGGCTGCCTAAGGGTGGAGACCTTCATTTTTGGTTATGGGATCAAAGTAAAATCCATGTTTCAAGTTAAGGGATCCTATCAAAACCCTTATATGGTTGAGGGAGCCTTATGCAATAGCGGTGACCTTTCCTATAGAGGTGGAAAGGGTGTTTTTTTGGGCACAAAAAATTTTGTTGTTGGGGCTTTGTTCCTGCCAATGGGATGTAGTGGGTTGTTGGTCCCATCAAAACCAACTAGTTCAAGATTCATGTAAGACCTTGGTTCTTTTTTGGATAGCCTGCTGGCTTTTGTGGTTGTTGGCTTGTTGCTTCCCTATTGCGTTGCTGGTTGATTTTGAATCTATCTTTTGGGCAGCTTGTTCTTCTTTGTGTGGGTTTTGGGTCCCCTTAAAACCTGATGGTTTCAGGTCCATTCAAAACCTGTTTTTCCTTTTATCAAAAACAACAATTTTGAAAACTAAAATTTTATCTAGAGAAAAAACTTTGGCCAGAAAGAAACATTATCTAACAAAAAATATCTACCATTCTATAGACCAACTAGTTCAGAGAGTTTAAATGGGGACAATAATATCTGTTTTGACTTCTTTTGAATGATGCCTTGCTATTTCACTACAGGTGGATTTTACTTCAGTACTCTAGTATCGATGACTTGCATTCTATCTTGTTTGTTAATGGTTTTTCCTTCTATTGACATTTGAGAATACTTTTGCATATGGCATAATACTTCCTTACAAACAATTCTTTTTCACAGTCGTTCATTCTACTAGATCTACTGATGGCCTTGCCAATACTGATGCAAATTGATCTAGAAGGAGGGTTTCGTACCACATTAAGTGATTATGTTGTTTTGTCAGAAGATTTTTTATATTTATATAAGAAACTCTATTCAAATATAATAAAGTATAAACATAATTTAAACAATGTATTTTAAGTTTTGATTTGTTTAAATGACTTATCTTAAATTGTCCTATAAATCAATCTTACTAAAAAGAATGTCATTTTAAATAAACCTTCTAAACAAATTAAAAATTAAAGTGTACTGTTTAAACCTTAAATATGAAGCTCTCAAGGCCATGAACCCTCCATCCACTAGTGGTGATCCACACGATTTATGATCTCCTGCTACTGTCTCTCCATCATCTGTCCAGTGATGTACCCTGTTGACTTTAGTTGTCGTCACAGTTTAATTCCTCCCCCCACCCGAACATTAGCCCTCCATAACCCTCCACCCAGGGGTGTGGAGGGAATTATGGTTCGGGGATTCTAGTGGGGAAGCCAAAGCTATTCTCATATATCAATAGAAGGAAAGAACTTTTTGAAACAAGATGGAATGTAATGAATCCATACCAGAACACTGAAGTAAAATCCTCCCTTAGTGAAATAGCAGAACATCATTCGCAAGAATTCAAACCGATGGATTAGATCTTATCACTGTTAACCCTGGCAGATCAATTGTTTTCATCGTGTTCAAATGCAACAGCTTCTTCCGGTTCTTTCACAAACACATCCATTTTTTGTTCCATTTTTTTAGTCTCTTTCCACGCATGCGTATGCTATCTCTGCCACCCAATGAAGAATCCACAAATTCTGTTACGTTGCCGCATGAGAGTAGTTTGTGTGCCTGTAAAGCATATGTTATATAACGATTTGTATGTGGCGTTGAGAGTGCACAGTTGAATAACCCAATGAAAGTTTCGATCAGCAACAAGCTCAACCTTATGGACTCCATACCAACAATCTTTTGGATCTGTCGCGAATGCTAAACAAAATCCACTAACGTTCAGGCATAAATTGTATACAGTATAATCAGAGAGAATGCCAGCATGATAACATAACACTGGGAGAAAAGCCAAAGGTACCCTTATGAAAAGACTTCATTAGAATTCCAAAATGCTTCTTCCGAGGTGTTGGCACAGGGCTGCTAGGTTCAGCTCACCGATTTCAGAGATTGACATCTATAAACACAGATAAAACAAAAGTGCCAAACTCTATGAAAAGAAGTCGTCCTAGTTTTATGAAATTTGTGAACCAATAAAAATCAATTAGAAATAATTTGATAGTTATCTAAATAAAAGATAATTTAATTTAATTATTTATTTTCGATTAAACCAATTTTATAAAGAATATTATGATGAAGAAGTTTATTAAAAGGAAATGTTGTTTGTTACGTATCCAATTGTAAGATACGTCATTTAAATTTAGTCAAAACAATAAAGAAATAATTTTATTAATTTATTTCATATTAAATAATATATTTATGAGTAAATTTATAAAAACTATTAAAATATATAAGATATAAAATTTAGTATTGCACATCAAATTATTAAAAAGTCTTAGTTTTTTGTTTAATATAGTCAAATTTGTTAAATAATTTTATAATATAAAATTTAATAGTACATGCCAAAATTATGAAAAAGTTTTCAATCTTTTATTTAAGATGGTCAAATTTATTTAAAAAATAAATAAATAGATATATAAAAATTAAAAAAAACACTTAATCAAATTTAATTCATATTTAATTACATAGATAAAATGTCAATGAATAAATAAAATGTGTGTGTTTGGGGTTACTTACTATTAAGTTCAGTATGTAGAGAAAATGCCAATGCATAAACCTATATTTCCCTTGAGTGGACACGTTTAGAAAAAAAATTGATGGATCAATTTTTTTCACAACATTGACAACAATGTTGATAATGCAATAATGGCATGTCGTACTTGCACAACAACATACACACAAGTGTCACAAAGAAACGTCAACAATAACAAGATAACTTTGTTATTGGATAATCATGGTGGAAACAGTAGAAGACTAACCACTCATAGCATAAATCCACCATGATAAACATATGAAAGAGACAGGACAACGCATGCATGATGACATGGGAAAACCTTCACAAGAGGTTTCGTAGTCAAGATGCACAACTCTCCACTAACTAGAATGATGATGGGTCACTTTCAAATGACCACACACTTCCCAAGATGTCATGTTTAAATAATACAACACATAGGTGGAAGGATACTACTCCACAACACACAATGACCTATCAAGAATATTTAGGACAGCAACTAGGCCAACCATGAAGGATTACAAGTTTCCCAAGACTTTACAAGACTATGTACAAAATCTCCCTAACCCTAGGTTTGACAACCAAGCAACTTCATAAGAAGGCGCATGAAATGAGGTAAGAGAAGCCACAAGTTCTTAAAAAAAAAATGCATAAGAACATGCACACAATACCAATATACCCCTAACACCATAATGGATAACTTTTGTTTACATGTTTTTTCTGTATGAGGCCTCAAATCAAAGAAGAAAGATCAGGTCTTGAAATAGAGAAGCTTGACTAGTTTTTTGAAGATTTTGGTGACTAAAAAAATTAGAATGGGAAAAATAAAAAGAATTAAAATCATTCATAAGTGGAATTAAAATTAAAAAATCACTGGATAATTGAGGTTAAGAGGGTTAACATTATGCCTTTTGTATGGTCCAACGAGGTTTCCCAAGCACAAGATGAGATCGCCCAAATAGAGATACGCAAAATTTTGAGTTCTTAAGCTTGCAAAATCAAGCCACCCAAACATGCAACTAGGCCACCTTAACATACTAAGCCATCCAAACATGCAACTAGGCTTCCCAAATTTACCAGGTTTCCCAACTAGACTTAGCAACTTTTATGGTCAACTTGGGTCAATTAAGTGCAAGACATGGCCACCTATGTACAGTACCAGGCCATCCAACTATTAAATGTGACCACTAAATTCATTTTAAACCCAAAATAAATGTTCCTAAGATCATTTTAGCTTTCCAATACATAAATAGAACATAATATGAGTACGATCATATCCAATGCCAACAGTGAGATATGTAATTAGGGCTAAAGCACTAACATTTACAAATTTTATAATCTTTCACAATGAGAGGTCCATTAATATCAATATTACAATTTGAATGAAAGGAAAGCATCTAAATAAAACAATTATACTTGGTAGAAAATGGTACCATCATTTTCCTTGATCCACAAACCTCCAATCTTGAATGATGGTTACAATGCTACTTGCCTTGTGGAATAAAATGATCCACTCCCACTGTGCTAGTCACATGAGCTAAAAACACAATAGTTACGCTGAACACATGGGGAGATGGCTTACACAAGCATTATACACAATGAAAAAATACACATACACATCAAATATCAAACAATCATCTAAATCACATAATGGGTCCAAGAAAAATCATCATCTTGTAGAATTATCATAACATAAAACAATACACATTGGGTGAACTCATCAATGTAACATCACAATTCACATTCGGCCAACTCACCAATGCCATGTGATATAAAAATCATGGGATAAATCACTACAATGGTACCCTAATGATTGTCATTGGGCCAATTCACCAATGGCAGAACACACACACGTCAAAGACTAGGGTAAGATGCTAGAGATGTAGTTTGGGAGTGACATCATGCTAATAGAAGGTATGATAGCCATGGAACCTAGTACTCCTCTCATATGGATGAGTATACTTGATCTTAAACTACCCAAGCTTCTTGAGCCAACTTCTCTTCCCAAATATTCTTAAACTATACAAGCTCTTAAGGCATGAGGGGGCATCCATTTTCTTAGTTAATTAATTACCCATGTTTCATTAACAATCACTTGATTATATGAATCCCAAAATATGCTCAACATACTTGCCATTTTGGGTTGGGGGCACATTAGGAGCCACTCTCATAACCTTCTCTAGAATATTACTCCTAGGCTCTTCACACTCACCAACTAGTGTGGGACAAAAAATGATGTGGGTATGTGTAGGATCATGATGGGCCAAAAAGTGGCGATATGATCGGTGTGTGTAGGGTATGTGGCTGATGACTTTTTTTAATCCAAAATTGATGAAACGAAAAATGGTTTTTAAAGGATATTCTCAACTTTCCACTAATATAAATTATGTTTTACTTTGAATTTAATAAATAATTATTATTCATTTTCTATTTGAATTACAACTAAAGTCTTGATTGATAGGCTGATTGAAATACATTTATAGCTTTCAAACGGTATCACATTTTCTTAATAGGAAATATGTGTCACATTCTATGCTTTGCATGCTATAGGATTGAAAAAAAAAGAATTGAATCTCATGAAGTTTTGACCAAGTGAAGGTGGTCAAATGTATATAACATTTTTATATTTTTTAAAAGTTGTAATAAAAAATTTATAATTAATTATTTACTTGGAAAAAAATTACAAAAAAATATGCATCACATCAGGACATGAGTCCTCTACTTATATCTAAAATACTATAAAAAAATATTATCATTTTATTGTGGTTAGGGTGGTCAAACAAACACCTATTGCTTATTTTTTCACTGAAATTGAAGTACTACTACATTGAAATTTCAAATTTTCACCAAGTAGATCTTTTAAAAAAAAACTAAACCTAGTAGTTTAGAAACTACATTTAATTTTCTACAGATTCTATTCTTACATATTTTTGAAATAATATAGTTAACTTATTCGAATTTTTACATCATGTTTCCTAACTCTAATTTCTCTGAATTTTTCGCCACTTAGGGCTTATTTTTTCCATGATGATCCTGCACATACCCATGCACAAAACTCAACGTCATCAAAATTTTCTAATAATTTTCCACAATCATTATTACAATAATTCATGAATGAAAATTTCATGAAAACATTAAAATTCATTATTTTTTATGAAAAACATGCAAGTTTCCTTCATATTTTCACAAGCCAAAAACCAAAAAATTCTCAAATCTACCATTAAAATTTTCTTCAAAATTTATTTGTAAAATTTTAAAAATCTAAAGATACCCTTTTTCTCTAAATACACCCAACAATACACCTTTCACATTAATTTCACTTTTGCACATTTCCTAAAATCCTTTTCATTATAACACCACATTTTAGAAAAATTAAAAACAATAAATTAAGAATCATATTTTATAAATTCAATGGAATTGTGATGTTTCTACACTACCCCAAGCCCACTCCAACCTTTTGCATTGAAATAAATTGGTTAAAAAAAGAAATAAGAAAACTACTTCAATTCATGTTCAAATTTAAAATGGAGAAAACCTCTAGCACGCCAAAAGAGCACACGATACCAATTACAAGAATGTTACCCTTCATATTCCTTCTAATTGCTTGAAATCTAATTCAAATATGTTAACAATTACATCCCCAATACATTTTAAAAAAATTGGCAAGAGAGGGTTTTGAGAGCAAAAGTCCTCCAAATTGAAGAATTCCATTAAAAATGTCATCTTTTTCTCTTTTTCTCTTTATCCCTTTCTCTTTTTCTTTTATAATATTTAATTCATTTATTTCTAATTTCTCAAAATTTACAATTGAACACAATTAAAAATAAAATGCAAAATCCCTTTTCAATAATTTTGATTAGACAACTAATTCTAATACAAATACACATTCCCAGCCCAGGGCTCTTCCCAAATTAATTAACTTAACTTTATTTTCATTTCCCACATTTTTTCCAAAACACAAAATATATTGATAATTACCATAGAAATCATTTAAATTCTCGAAATATTTGATTTATGATCAGAAAGGTAATTTAATAGTCATTTAAATACTGCCTTAATCTGATTCCATTATTAAACCATGATTAAATCATTAAGTTTTCAACTTATTAAATATTTTATAGAAAATCATGAAATTAGCAAACTATTTAAATGGACACATTAGCATTTCACAATATAAAGGGATTCTAAAATAGTTTCTAACTTAGATTCAACTTCACATAAATTTAAATGACACATATCATACTCGATGTGAGTGTGGTCAAGGAATGGATAGGGAGGACCAGTGTGACATCTCAAAATTAACCACCATTTGTAAAGAACTCAAACTTGTGTAGCCAGGTGGAGAAATTACCCTGTACCTATAACCATTTAGCGCACATTAAAGGTGCCTACAAGATTCCAATTACCAACATATTGAGGAACTTCATCTTGAACATGGATTGGTTCATACATACCATTCAAAGCCATATAAATAATCATCACAAAATGTCATGAAGAAATGGTGAAGCTAAAACATTGATCTAACACTAATAAGATGCAAATGGAAAGGGAACTACAAAACCCATTAAATATTATGAAATATGTTAATATTTATCATATCCCCTTTGTTCTAAGCTTATAAGAGTTCTAGATACATAATTGAGAAGTTGGCTCAAATATATAACTATTGATTGATAAAGTATAGCTTCCTCATACATAGTCATCAATAAATTGATCACTTTTAGCACTTCATATGTGATTGTTTTATGGTGATAGAGTTAAGGGATACAAAATATCAAATCCTACTACACACAGAATCATCATTAGTAGAGATGTAGTATTTGATGAATTTCCTCTCATAAAATCAAACATAGTATAATTTGAAATGAAATAGGAAAAAATACTACAATATCAACAAATTTATTTATAGTAAATAGGAAGCAAGAAAAATAAATCAAGATAAAGATGAGGATGCAAAAACTATATGGGAAATGTTGAAATTTCACAACTCAAAGGAGATACAAATGGGAAATAAATCTTCCTAAGGGGTATGATGATTATAGTTTATCTATTTCATTACTTTCTAATGGTGGGGAAACAAGTTGATTTCAAGAAGTGATGGATGGTATTGAACTTGTGCTAGTGAAAATATAAATTACATAATAATTTTTTATGTCTTGGAGAAGAATAAAAACTAGGACTTAATAAAACTCCCAAAGAGTGGGAAATTTGTTGGTGAATGTGAGACGAGGATTGTTAGTGTGCGTCGATTACACTTAATCCATGATGAATTGAAGCACAATTTACCCAAATAAACCTGCATCTACCAAACAAGATCATTCAAATTGAAAATATTAATCTAAGCATTTGTACAAACTAAAAGTTACAAACTATAAAATAGTTAAATTCCTACTCTAACCCATTTGAAACTTTTCTTGTGTTGGAACTGGTGTCATGTTGATGTGAAATGACAAACCTTTCTCAATCCCATGATTAGTGAGCCTATTTTAGTCGATTCTATGGAAGAGAATCAATGAAACCATTTTGATAAATGAATGAAAACCTAGTTCATGCTAAATTAAACATGATGCAAGCTAAGTTAACATGATTTTATGCTAAAAATGAACTAATTATGGAACTGCTAAGCTAATCTAAGATATTTCTAAGCTAAAAGATGGAAACCCCAATTCATATACAAACTAAGATGGATGCATGGAAGCCATTAATGGGTGCTTCTAAGCTATTATGCAACTTAAAATTAACTAAAACAAGATAAAAGTGAATAAAAGATGAGTATGGATGCAATTGAGTTCAACAACATAAGTTTGCAATTGAAAGATGGATGAGATACAACAACATGAATCTTCTATTAAAAAAGATGGATCCATATTTCTCCAAATAGTGTTCTATTTATAGGAGAGCAAATGAGAAATGAAGGGTTGAGATTGAAAATATTAATCAACAGTCAAAGATGAAGGGGATGAGAGGTATGGATCATGGGTTCTCATCAATAGGTGAGAGTGCATGATGGGATTTTAATCAAGGGTTCACATTTTCTCTAAACAAACACACTTTTGACCTGCACACACAGATCAAAGGTGACTTGTTCAAAATGTTAAAGGTTAAAACTTGTTTAAGAAGCTAAGCGAAAATATCCCTTTTTCAAATGATGGAGGAATACGAGTATTCTTTGGAATATTCATTTGGGTGAGGATAAAAGGCATTAATTGAAAATTAAAATAAAATTTTAATTGTGCAAAAAATGAGAAGGAATATTCCAAGGGAATATTCCCTTTTAGAGGAAAATTAGGTTAATTGCTAATTAAACAAGGTTTAATCATGAAATTAGGGGATTTGAATAATTAAAGGGGTTTTTATTAAATTAAATGATTTAATTAATGGGGGAGAGAGATGAAATGATATTTAATTAAATAACTTAGAATTATTTAATTAAATTAGATGACTTAGGGAATTAAATTAAATGTTTTGAGTTATTTAATTTAATGAGATGAAATTTTTGCATGAAAAGGGGTGAATTTACCCAATTAAATTAATTAGGTTAATAGATGCAAATGACATAATTAATTAAATAGCTAGGATAATTCAATTAATTAAGTGAAAAGAGGATGAATTTGAGGATGAAATGATGTTTGTTAGCCAATGTGATCCATCAAGACATTTTTAAGTGTCTACATTTTTCCCCTCTTTGAGGAAATGTACTCGTTGCATTGGTTAAAAGACTGGTGTTCATTTCGAAGTTGATTTTGATGCTAATGATGATGCAGAAACAAATATCGATGATCTCTTCGAGATGTTGATAGCCAAACTGAAAGTTCATTGATCTGATTGATTGATTGATAACATTGTTGAGGATTCACAACAATGCAAGGATTGTGTTGATTAACATGAGGACTTGTAGGGAAAGATATATCCCAACAATGATTGATTTTATAGATTGATCAAGATTTGCTAGCAAGGATAGGAACAAAATTTGTTAGATGATTTGACATCGATATGATCAATTTTGGTTGGTTTCCCTCTTAAGATACTGATAGGAGAATAAAGTGTTCTGATCAAGCTCACGATAGTTGAAATCAAACTTATGCTTGAAATGCTTGAGATTTCAAGCTGCTTTTGAATCAAAGAGCTGCAACTTTTTAGATTGAGTTGAAGATGGTATAGATGCCCCACTATGCCCTAGTGGAAGAGGGATTGCTAGTAAAGAGGATGAAAAATAGTTCCTATAAATCTCAAACGTTGGTGTAGATAGATTTCATGATGTACAGATAGTCATCAACTATGGGTAGCCTCATGTATATTTTGATGTAGATCACATAGATTTGATGCTTGGATAGAAATGTTAGTCAAGATAGAAGAATAAGAAGAATAAGATGAATGGATTGACCATTGATCTAGATGATTGCTTCAAAAAGATCCAACAAGTCTATGATCCAATGAGACTTTATTAGAGATGGTGATGACACATGCAAAATGCAGGATGAAATGTAGGATGATGAGTTGCTCACATTTCAGGATTGGGACTTTTTATCATTCCTTATTGTTTGATATAACACATATACATGATGCATCAAGGTATTAATAACACGGATGGTGTTGTGTCTAGTGTAATGGAATTCAACTCTAAAAATAGACAGGATTTTTCTTGTTCACACCGTGACATATGAAAACCTCATTGGAATGCAACTCAAAAGCTTAGAATATATTGGACCAAAGCATACACAATAGTCAACAACATACTCTAAAAAACCTTCTTACACAAAACTAAGCAAGTATGTGCCAAGATTATTTTACAAGAGTACCCACAAGCACAACAAAATGAAAGATAGGGATCGATGCTCCATTCCTTTCTCTCTAATTTTTTCAATAGAAATCATCGAGAGGTCCTTGGAATGGGTCATTAAGAAAAATCATGAGAAAAGATCAAAGAAAAGCAATCAGTGTTATCTATATCTCTTGTCTAGTTTAAGTTTAGCTAAGGTGATATCTAATATTGATGTCCATTGCAGTAAGGATACATCCTAAGACATGTTGATTAGAGATTGTTTTGATGTTAGGATGATGATGCTAAGATGAGTCATTGATACAAACTTCACTGATGCCTTTACCTATGATCTAGACTTTAGATTTTGACAATTAGGTTTTCACTTAATGAATTGCTACACTTGTTTTCTTTTTGTTTTTCCAAAGGGTGAAGGTGACGATTTATTTATTATGGGTGAAGGTTTGTTGCAGGTAAAAGTGAGATGGGATGGATGGTTTTGGATTTTCTACAATATTTTAATGTTTTTGGTATTTTGAAGATGTTTTGAGGTTGTTTTTGGTCCTTTTAAAGTTTATGTGAATGTTTAGGATTTTGATATTTTTTGAGGTTGTTTATGGTTTTCTGAGATATTTGAGGCTTTTTAGGTCTTTAGAATATTTTCTATTGTATTTTTGTTTTCCATTTTCAAATTTTTTTCTATTTTTTGAATATTTGGATGTTTTGGTTTTCAAAGATTTTACCAATGTTCATGGGTTTTCTAAGATCTTTGGATATTTTGGGGTTTTTGAGAATTTCTAAGTTTCGACCAAGAACCTAACCTAAAGACCTATCCTAGGGGCTTCGAGGGATAATCTAAGATAATCCTTGCCTACGTTATACACACAGAGACCACATAGTTCAAATGACTCAACCTATTTACAAGATGAAGATATGAACAGATGAAAGATGTTAGTTTATTATGACAGACTCCTAAAGGACTAACCTAGGGTGTCTTGAGGACACATCAATGATGGCCTTGCCTACGTTCAAGCTCAGAGATGATGTAGTTCAACAATGGGACCGCTTTTTGGATTTTCAATGTTTTTGACATTTTTAGGGATTTTGATGTTTTCTCTAAATGTTTTTGGATTTTAGCTGCACAAGATTTTGCAAATGTTTTTGGGATTTTCTGATGATCATTTTATGAATGTTTTGTTATTTTTTAGATAAGATTTATGATGACCTCAAGATATACAAGAACCCAATATGATCCCATAACAAAATGCCCCAAGTGTGACATGTTAGACTACTTCGATAGAGGCAAGAAAAAATAGCCTTTCGAATATGCCAAGTAATGTTAAAGGGTTCATGATACTTCATAATATCAAGCTATGATAATGACGCAGATGATGGATAAATGGTAGTGGAAAGAATGATAGGACAAAAGAGATAAAGAATAGATGGGGGTTCTTTATTTATGCAAGGAACCTATTTGCTAGGTTTTCACAAAGGTACTTTCCCAAAGCAACACCAAAGTAGTTTTCACTAGAGGATTATTTTTTTCTTTACTTTTCTCAATCCTTTTTCTCTTTTTTTTTTGTATTTTGTATTTTTATTTTTTGTATTTTTCATATTTTATACCCTTCAAGACTGGTGCAGGAGCACCTTAAGGTCTTTTGGAAAATCTTAGTGATTTTTGGCTTGTAGGTGGTTCTAGCCAACCACCAAGGGAATAAGGACTATGTTATAAAGTCGCAAGGGTGTTTTTGATGTGTGTGTTATGGAAAAATTAGGTTGGTTTAGAGCTTTGAGGTTTGGAAAAGTCTTAGTGTAGAGATTGGGAAAAACTAGACAATGTTGTCTTAGGAATTTGGCCTAAAAGTTGAAAAATAGCATTAATGTTGTTCCAAGTCCAACCCAAGGGTCCTAGCACGTGGGAGAAAGGTATATAAGCTCATCCAAACCATAATACCTGGGTTGGAAGTTCATTTTCATGAATTGAGACTTGGAGAGCATATTGTGTGATTGGAATTCAACAACTTTTGAGTGAATATTTGTGTTTGAGCCTTCATCCAATCAATGATGGATTGAAAGGTCTTGTCTAATGGTTTGAGGCTTTCCTTTGTGTCATTTATTTACTATGTGAGGCATTATATTATCCATTTAGTTCAATTGTTTTCTATTTTGCAAGTTTTTGGAGTTTTGGCCTTAAAGTCGGTTTAGGCCATTTTTTGGAAATCATGATCCCCACTTGAATTCCTCGTGGAAAGGCTACCATGGACACTTGGAATCAAGTAGGGGACCTTTTTTATAGTGTAAATATTATGTGTGGATTCTTGGTTTGCAGGGGAAGAGCTGAATTCAATAAGCACTAGGTGAGTGTAAGTGCATTCTGGCTAGTGGCTTGGAGAGGACAACAATAAAGAAAGCTGATAAATGGATTGGTTAATGCCAATAAAGAGTAGGAGAGTGTGGTAACATGTCATCTAGACATGTGTGTGCAAGGAGGAGTACTGAGGAGGTCGTTGAAGCCCTCAAAGTTAGAAAAAGGAGCCAAAACCCTAGAAACCCTTGAAAATAGGGGGTATGAAGACAGTCCTATGTACAAACACTTGCAGAACCTTAAAACTAGTAAATATTGAATCCTATGGTACTAATAGGAAGGATATATAAAAATATTTGGGGGTTGTTAAGGCCGTTTTTGAGAAAAGCCAAGAAACAGGGTTCTAGGAGGCCTAAAAGGGGCAAAAAGGCTACAAGGCCTAGAAACTAGAAAATCTTGAAAGCAAAGGGAAAAGGTGAAAGTATCCAATGAAATGGATTAGTGAGGAGTAAAAACACCTAAAGAACAACAAGACCACCTTACCTTAGCCCTGGAGTGGTTAGGGCGCACTTGGGCCAGTGTGGAGCTCATGGAAGCCTAGTGGTGAATTGAGAGTGTTGGTGAAGATTTTGAAATTGGTGGAGAGACCTACAAGTCATTAGGGGTTTAAGAGAAATACCTAAGTAGGGTAGAGTGGAATACCCTAAGAAGACCAAATAATAGGTCTTGGGAAGAGCAAGATTGCTCTTGAGGTATAGGGCTCCCCATCAAATTTGTATCAGAGCCAATAAAGGCTTGGGAATTGAAACTAGTAAATGTTAGAGGGAAGTGAATCCATAGGAGAGAATACCATGGTGACCAATGCAAAGCTAGCTAGAGACTTGAAAAAGCAGAAAGAGAAGAATAGGCTTCTTGAAGAGGCTATGGAAGAGATGAAGTAAAAATTGGAAGAAGTTGTTGAAATGGCAAGCAAGATGAAAGTGCAGTTGTTAGAGGACAAAGGAATGGGTAAATACCAAGAGCAGGAGGACATAGAACCAGAACTTGACCCTCCATTAGTAGAGGAACCCTTCCTCAAAGTATTGAAGGCATTGAGTGGCAAGGCACTTGAAGGTATCCCTGTGTTCATAGGAAGAATGGATGCAAAGTTGGTTATGGAATGGATAGAGGGAATGGAGAATCACTTTGAATGTGATGGAGTTACAAAAGCACAAAAGGTGAATATAGCCAAATCAAGGCTAAGAGCACAAGCATTAACTTGGTGGAAGTTTCTACAAGAAGAAAGAGAGAAGGAAGGCAAGAAACCCATAGGAAGTGGAAGACAATGGTGGCTAAAGTGAAGGAGAACTATCTACCTGAGGACTATGATATTCAATTGCACAAGAAGAGGCAAAATCTCAGACAAAGAGACCTAGATGTAGCTGCATATACAGAGGAGTTCCAAAAACTAAGCCTTAGATCTAGAGTGCAAGAAGCTGAAAGAATCAAGGTGGCTAGGTACCTAAATGGTCTTAGATGGAGCATCCAAGAGGAGTTGAGTCTTTCCACACTTACTACCCTCCATATCTGCTATCAAATGGATATTAAGGTGGAAGAGAAACTAAAAAAAAAACAAGATTCCAATACTAGGGGTAAAGGAAGAGGTAGAGACCCTAGAGGTGGACATAGAGGAGGTTTTGGTGGAAGAAGCCAAGAGAACAAAGGGCAAGGTGATTCCACAGGTGGAGAGCAGTCCCATGAGACAAATAGTAGATGGGGTTATAGAGGTAGAAGCTCAAAGAATGGAGGAAGAGGCAAATCAGGAGGCTTTGGGAGAAGATCTCATTTTGCTTCCATGAAATGCTACAATTGTGGACAGTTGGGTCATCCAGCTTATAGGTGTCCTGACAAGCCAACATCTTCACAAAGTGAGAGGAAGATCAACTATGTTCAAGAAGATGACTGCTCCAAACAATTAGAGGTGAGTCTAGATTTAGAGAAAGGTGAGAATCTCATGTTAAGGAGAATTTTGATCAAAGCACCTATTGAGGAAGAACACAAACAAAGGAGAGCTCTTTTTAGAGTCAAATGAAAGATACTAGGAAAGGTTTTGAAGGTCATCATTGATTCAGGGTCTACTGATAATGTCATCTTAGAGGTGGCAGTACAAAAGTTGAAACTCACCAAGAAACCCCATGTGTGCCCTTACAAGGTTACTAGGTTGAACAAGGGGCATAATGTACTAGTCAATGAACAAGTGTGGGTTGAGTTTACTATAGGAAAGTATCATGATAGGATACTATGTGATGTGCTACCAATGGATGCATGCCATCTGCTGCTTGGTAGACCATTGCAATATGACAGGGAGGCAGTGCATCATGGCAAGGAGAATAAGTATTCATTCAAGAAGGATGGAGTGACTTACAAAATATAGTGGAAAAGGCAGAAACCAGTGTCCTTTTGTTGAGTGGAAAGGAATTTCTAAAAGACATCAAGGAGGAAGAAGGAGTTGTCTATGCAATCATGTTGAAGCCAAAGGAAGAGGAGTTACCTAATCAACTACCTATGACAGTAGAAGTGAAGTGACTATTGGATCAGTTCAAGGACATTATTTGTGAAGGTACACCAGCTACACTACCACCTAAGAGAGAAATCAGTCATCAAATAGACTTTATACTAGGAGCAACACTATCTAACAAGGCTGCATACAAGATGACACCGGAGCAAAACAAAGAGATAGCAAGGTAAATTCAAGAACTTTTGGACCAAGGGCTGATCAGAAAGAGCATAATTCCATGTGTTGTTCTAGTTGTGTTGGCACCTAAGAAGGGAGATAAGTGGAGGATGTGTACTGATTCTAGGGCCATAAATAGGATAACCATTCGATATAGGTTTCATATTCCTAGGATAGAAGATCTAATGGACTGTTTAGGGGGTGCTAAGTTCTATTCCAAAATTGATTTGAAAAGTGGCTATTATCAGATTAGGATGAAAGAAGGAGATGAATGGAATTCAGCATTCAAAACCATAGAAGGGTTATATGAATGGTTAGTGATGCCATTTGGGCTTACAAATGCACCTAACACTTTTATGAGGGTGATGAATGAGGTCCTGAAGGACTTTATAGGAGTCTTTTTGGTTGTCTACCTAGATGATATCCTCATCTTTAGCAAAACAAGAGAAGAACATATGAAGCACCTAGAACTTTTGTTGAAGAAACTTCAAGAGGAGAAGCTCACCATCAATCTTGAGAAGAGTGAGTTCATGAAGCAAGAGTTAGTCTACCTAGGATTTGTGGTATCTCAAGGGAACTTGAAGATGGATAAAAGCAAGGTTGAAGCCATTCTTAGTTGGCCTACTCCAAAGACAGGGACAAAAGTTAGGAGTTTCCATGGATTGGCACAATTCTATAGGAAGTTTGTGAGAAGGTTTAGTGAAATTTGTGCACCGGTTCTTGACACCATTAAAGGAGGACTGAAAAAAAAGTTTGTGTGGACCAAAGAATCCAATGAAGGATTTGAAAGGTTGAAGAGGGAGATAGCTACCCAACCTATCTTAGTTTTACCAAGTTTTGACAAGCCATTCATAGTGGAATGTGATGCAAGTAACATAGCAGTTGGGGTTGTTCTAAGCCAAGAAGGCAGGCCAGTGGCATTCTTTAGCGAAAGGTTGAATGAAGCAAAGTCTAGGGTACTCATCCTATGACTTAGAGCTATATGCTTTGGTGCAGGCTCTTAAGAAGTGGAGACACTATCTATTGCCAAAGGAATTTGTGGTATACACTGACAATCAGGCTTTAAGCTACATAAATACTCAAGAGAAGCTCAGTTTGAGGCATATCAAGTGGATGGAGTTTTTGCAGTCATACACTTTTACCATCAAGCATAAGAAGGGGGTTAACAACAAGGTTGTTGATGCTCTTAGTAGGAGGTTGCTTACTGTCCAAGAGATACAGTTACAAAGCACAGGGGTTGAAGGATTCAAAGATCTATATGAAGGAGATTCTGATTTCTCATAAATATACAAGGTATGTACTAATTTTGAGAACCATTTTCATAGTGAATATGCTGATTACACCTTGCAAAATGGCTTATTGTTTAGGGGAAAGCAATTGTGTGTTCCTAGAGGTTCTATGAGGGAGAATCTGATCCAAGAAAAGTATAATGGCAGTTTGAGTGGTCACTTTGGTTTGAACAAGACACTAGACTTAGTGGAGAGGTTCTATTGGTGGCCTAAGATGCAAAGAGATGTAAGAAGATATGTTGAACAATGTGGAGTATGTCAAAAGGCAAAGGGAACATCAAGCAATGCAGGTCTTTACCAGCCATTACCCATTCCAAATAGACCATGGGAATGCATAAACATGGACTTCATAGTAGGACTACTTAGGACACCAACTGGTTTGGATAGTTTGATTGTTGTAGTGGATAGATTCAGCAAGATGAGCCATTTCATACCATGCAAGACAACACATGATGCAAGTCAGATTGCACACCTATTCTTCAGGGAAGTAGTGAGGATACATGGGTTGCCAAGGAGCATAGTTGTAGATAGAGATGTGAAGTTTATGGGGCATTTTTGGAAAACTCTTTGGAAGAGGCTACAAACCAACCTGTCTCATAGCTCAACATATCATCCACAAATAGATGGACAGAAAGAGGTGATCAATAGGGTACTTGGGAACTTTTTGAGATGCTTAACTAAGGAGTATGTACAAGGATGGGAGCAAGTGATTCCATAAGCAGAATTTGCTTACAATGATAGCACAAATAGGACTACGGGTAAGTCCATTTGAGATAGTCTATGGTTTACATCCAAGGGGTGTACTTGAGCTTAGAGATCTAAAAGGATATGAAGGGATTAGTGGACATACTAATGATTTTTCTCAATCAATGAGAGAGGTTCTTGACCAGGTCAAAAAGACATTGATAGAGGCTAATCAAAAGTTGAAGGCTAAGAGAGATGAAGGGAGAAGAGAATTACAATTTGAGATAGGTGATTTGGTGATGGTATACTTGAACAAGGCAAGGTTATAGAAAGGAATACCAAACAAGCTACATATGAAAAGGATAGGGCCATGCAAAGTGTTGGCTAAGTATGGGTCAAATGCATACAAGGTGGAGTTACCCAAGGAGGTGTCTATTTCTCCTATCTTCAATGTGAAGGACTTGGTGAAGTACAAAGGACTAGAAATGGATGAAGAATAGTACAATGTTGAGATAAAGAAGGATGTGGAAGCACTCAAGGTACCTGATCAGATCAGACCACAAGTGGACAGGATTTTAGAATCAAGGGAGAAGAAGACTAGGCATAAGACATACAAGGAGCACCTAGTGAAGTGGAAACATCAACCAGAGTCAGAGGCTACTTGGTTAGAAGAAGGTGACTTTAAGAAGCATTGAATTAGTGAGGAGCTCTTGACACCACAGGTTCCTTAACTTATTCGCTGCAGGGGGAGAATGGTGCAGGATCACCTTAAGGTCTTTTGGAAGATCTTAGTGATTTTTCACTTGTAGGTAGTTCTAGCCAACCACCAAGGGAATAAGGACTATGTTATAAAGTACCAAGGGTGTTTTTGATCTATGTGTTATGGAAAAATTATGTTGGTTTAGAGCTTTGAGGTTTCGAAAAGTCTTAGTGTAGTGATTGGGAAAAACTAGACAATGTTGTCTTAGAAATTTGGCCTAAAAGTTGAAAAATAGCATTAATGTTGTTCTAAGTCTGACCCAAGGGTCCTAGCACATGGGAGAAAGGTATATAAGCTCATCCAAACCATAATTCCTGGGTTGGAAGCTCATTTTCATGAATGGAGACTTGGAGAGCATATTGTGTGATTGGAATTCAACAACTTTTGAGTGAATATTTGTGTTTGAGCCTTCATCCAATCAATGATGGATTGAAAGGTCGTGTCTGATGGTTTGAGGCTTTCCTTTGTGTCATCTATTTACTGTTTGAGGAATTATATTATACATTTAGTTCAATTGTTTTCTATTTTGCAAGTTTTTGGAGTTTTGGCCTTATAGCCGGTTCAGGCCAGTTTTTGGAAATCATTATCCCCACTTGAATTCCCATGGAAAGGCTACCATGGCCACTTGGAATAAAATAGGGGACTATTTTTAGAGTTTAAATATTGTGTGTGGAGTCTTGGTTTATAGGGGAAGAGTTGAATTCAACAAGCACTAGGCGAGTGCAAGTGCATTTTGGCTAGTGGCTTAGAGAGGACAACAGTAAAGAAAGCTGATAAATGGATTGTTTTGTGCCAATCAAGAGAAGGAGAGTGTGGTAACATGTAGTTCAGACATTTTAGTGCAAGGAGGACTATTGCGGAGGTCGTTGAAGCCCTCAAAGTTAGAAAAAGGAGCCAAAACCCTAGAAACCCTTAAAAATAAGGGGTATGAAGATAGTCCTATGTACAAACACTTGCAGAACCTTACACCTAGTAAATCTTGAAGCCTAGGGTACTACTAGGAAGGATATCCAAAAATATTTTGGGGTTGTTAATGCCGTTTTTGAGAAAAGCCAAGAAATAGGGTTCTAGGAGGCGTAAAAAGGGCAAAAAGGCTACAAGGCCTAGAAACTAGAAAATTTTGAAAGCGAAGGGAAAAAGGTGAAAGTATCCAATGAAATGGATCAGTGAGGAGTAAAAAAACCTAAATAACAACAAGACCACCTTACCTTAGCCCTGGAGTGGTTAGGGCGCACTTGGGCCAATGTGGAGCTCATGGAAGCCTAGTGGCGAATTAAGAGTGTTGGTGGAGATTTTGAAATTGGTGGAGAGACCTACAAGGCATTAGGGGTTTAAGAGAAATACCTAAGTAGGGTAGAGTGGAATACCCTAAGAAGACCAAACAATAGGTCTTGGGAAGAGCAAGAGTGCTCTTGAGGTATAGGGCTCCCCATCAAAGACTATGCATAAAACTCTTTGAGATGAAAGTTTTTAGATGGCTCTTGAAAGGGTTCACCTTCAGGGGTTGACAGTTGGTATGCTCCTAATCCGTAGCTTGCTATGATGACAAAGGGGCCCAACTATTTAGGTACAAACTTTCCTTTGTTGTCTTGATATGGAAGGTTGCTCTGATTATGCTTTAGGACCAGATCTCCAACTTGGAACGACTGACATTTGATCCTCTTGTTATAGTTTTGTTTCAATCAGTTTTGTTATACTTGTAGGTGATTGAGGGCATTGAGATGACGTTCATCCATGAATTCAAATTCATTCAACCAAGCCACTCTATATTCTTCCTCAGTAATCATGTTTTGTAGTGACACATGCAATGATGGGAGCTCAACCTCAATATGACAGATAAATTCTAATCGATACACCAAAGAGAAAGGGGTTGCACCTCCCAAAGAGTAGGATTTAGCTACAGATGCCAGTCACAACCAAATTCATTCACTGTTTTCTTCAATATTTTTAGGATGGTTTTGTTTGTAGCTTCATCTTCGACATTTCCTTGGGGATAATATGGGGTAGATAATTGGTGTTGGATATTGAATCTTTGGCATATCTCTTTCACATCTTGATTTTTAAAGGGGATTCCATTATCTGAGATGAGACTTTGAGGACCACCATAACGACAGCTAAGGTAATTCAGGATAAACTTGGCATTCTGCTTCCTTGTTATATATGTCATAGGAATGGCTTCCACCCAATTAGTAAAGTAATTAGTGGTGATTATGATAAACTTGTGGCCATTGGATGAGGTTGGGGTAATTTTTCCCATGAGGTTCAGGCCCCACTGCAAAAAATGACATGGTGTGATTGGTTGTAATTCTTGAGTTGGAGCATGAATCAGATCCCCATGCTGTTGACACTGGATGCACTTCCGCACATAATGATGAGCTTCATTTTCCATTTGTGGCCAATAGTACCCCATCCTCAACAGTTTCTTAGCTAATTCCATACTGCTAGAATGGGACCCATATATGCCATCATGTACTTCTGTTAAATTAGTTAAGGCTTCCTCTTGGTTAAGAAATCATAGTAATGTCTTTTCGATACTTCAACGATAAATGGTATCACCTAGGATCACCAATCGGGATGCCTTTTTGACAAAGGTCTTTTTAAGGTTCGAGGTGATATCCGGTGGGAGGGTTCCTCTACTTAGGTAAGTGAATATGTCATGATACCATGGAGATCTAGGACCAACAATGAAACACATGAATTTAGATTTAGAGATTTTGAAAGTTGGTACAAGAATTTATTCTACCAAGAATTCACATTGGAGGACATTATTCGGAATGTCTATCAATGATCTGATTGTTTCCATGACATTTTTTGCTCTATTATTTAGGTGAGGAATCTGCTCAAAAGTTATGTCTATGAAGAGATGTTTGAGATTCTCCACAAACTTCTTGTAAGGATTGAGATTTTCATCTTTAGTTTGATAGTCATCATTTACTTGGTTGATAACCATCTGTGAGTCTCCATAGACTTTCATCTCTTGAATCTGCCACTAAACTATTATCCTTAGACCTATGATTAGGGCTTCATACACAACAATGTTCTTGGTACAAGGAAATGATAGCTTGTTTTAATTTGGGATATAATCACCTTTGGGAGTGATAAAAAGAATTCCTGATGCAAATCTATGTTGGGTGAATGATCCATTAAATTACATCTTCCATTGAGTTGTGAGATTAATAAGAAACACTGATTCATCAGGGAACTTATATATCAAAGGGTTATCAACATAGATGGGTGCTTCTGCTAGTTGGTCTGCAATCACTCATCCTTTGATTTCTTTGTGCTCCACATAGTCTATTTCATTGAACTCTATTAATATCATCACCCATTTAGCCATTCATCATGTGAGAGTTGCTTTGAATAACATGTATTTTAATGGATCATTTTTTGTAATGAGCTTGATTTGATGTGACAACATGTAGTGCTTGAACTTTTTTGAAGAAAAAACAACTATTAGGAATTCCTTTTCAATGGGCACTAAATAGTTCATCTCATAGCCCACCAATGTTCTGCTAATGTAGTAGATAGCTCTTTCCTTTCTATTTTCATCATGTTGTGTTAAAAGAGCCCTTAGTGCTTTTGGTTTTGTTGAAATGTATAGGATCAATGGATTGTTTGGTATTGTTGGCATGAGCACTAGAGGTGTTAGTAGATAATATTTGATCTACTGGAAAGATTTATCACACTTCTCATCCGACTTACAAGTTATCCCTTTATGGAGAAGATGCAAAAAGGGGTGAATTATATTTGATAGTTGTGCTATAAACCTTTTGATGGACTACAATCTGCCTTCCAATCCTTTCATTTGCTTCAATATTTGTGGTGGTTCCATATATGGGATGGCTTTAACCTTTGTTGCATCAATTTCTATCCATCTATGTAAAATGAAGAAGCCAAGAAGCTTCCTCTGATGTAACTCAAAAGAAACACTTTTTTGGATTTAGCCTTACTTTGTATTCTTCAAGCCTATCAAAGGTATGTCCTAAAACTTATATGTGCTCACTTCTCTTTGATTTTTTCAAAATATTATCCACAATCTTTAACAATTTTGTGGATCATGTCATGAAAGATGAGGGTCATTTTTCTTTGATAGGTTGCTCCTACATTCTTTAACTCAAATGGTATCACATTCCAACAATAGGTTCCCCATGGAAAAGTGAATGAATTTTTATATTGATCCTCCTTGGAAATTATGATCTGATTATAGCCTAAAAGACCATCCATGAGTGATAGCAATTCATGCTGTATTGTTATGTCCACAATGAGATTAATGTTAGGAAGAGGGAAATCATGCTTTGGGCATGCTTTGTTTAGGTCTCTGAAATCACTATAGATTATGATGCCCCTAGTGGGTTTTGAGGCTGGTACCAGTTTTGAAACCCACTCAAGATAATCTATTGGTTAGATAAAGCCAATATTAAGAAGCTTTTGTAAATCTAGTTTGACCAAGAGTGCTATCTGAGGATGCATCTTTCTTAATTTCTGCTTAACTGGCTTGGCTTCAAGATAAACTATTGAGTGATGCACAACCACTTCAGGGTCAAGGCTTGGCATATCTATGTATGACCATGCAAAGTTGGTTCTTCACTCTTTGAGGAATGCTACTAGGTTCCTTTGTTCTTCGTCTAGCAAGGATTCAACATAAAAGGTAATTTTAGGTGCTTATTTTGTTCCCACATTGATGAGAGTGGCCTTTTCTACTAGTATTACTAACTTTTTGGATGCATTGCACTAAGGGGGAGATTGAATACCTCATCCTTGGGAACCTCAGATAGGTTTTCACCATTGGATGAGTCCTTTTCTTTTACTATTTTAGGATCAGAGAGTGCCACAAGGTGGTTTTTACTCAAGGATCTACATGTTAGTTGCATTTCATTAATTTTCCAATTGAAGGATTCAATCATCTCCCCATAGTATGTCACTGTGCTGAGCTCTATGTTGAAGCCTACTTTAGGATCCACCCATGATAGTTTGTCACAGAGTCCCATGAATTCTGAGATCACTTCATCATTTTTGAATAAATCTAGAATATGTTATCCTTATTGGTCCATGCCAATAAGTTGTGGGTATACTAGGAGTATTTTAGTTGGTTGGTTGCTACTGAGAACTAATGTTGTGGATATCATATAAAGAGGGTGTTGCTCTCAAATAGGTTTGTAACATCAAGGAGAAATTCATCTAAGGTTGTATCACATGATGTAGGTAACCAAGATGAAGCCTCATATTGTTTAGTGGAAATACCTTTTCCAATAAGTGTGACCTTGCTAGTAATACAACCCAAGCCAAGATTCTTTATTCATTTCTCGGGAACAATGGGTTCTAGTATATCATTGTCATTTTGTCCTAACTTTTCATTCTTGTTATATCCCTAATTATGCATGAGTTGCAAGCCTTTGTTATCATCTTCCATGGGAAGAACAAGGATAGGTTGTTCATCTTGATAGTGGATTTTTGAGATATCTTCCTCATTGACATCTTCTTCATTCAAATTCGCCCACTTGGTAAAGGTTGTAGCTACCATATTGATTGTTTTGAGTTCTTTGGTGCTAGATGTGGGTTTCCCATGATTTTGAGGAGAAGTAGGTATTTCTCCTAAGACAAAGGTGTCTTTTAATAGCTTGTAGTTCCCACAACCATCATCTTGGAGCACTACTTTGACGCCAGGCATACTCTACACAATGGAAAATTTTTTTGCTAAGGTAGAAGCCAGGAATGATGTGTCAAAAAATGGGCTTGTTGGTGTAGGCCCTTCATGATTCTTAGGTATTTGGGGGATCATATAGAACTTAGCTTCAAGAATTTTGCAATAGTTAAAAGGCTTAGTATCTCCAAGGATAGTGATTTATCTACCTTCAAAAGGAAACTTCACACACTAATGATAGGTTGGGCTACAACTTTTAGCACGTGGATCCATGGTCGGCCAAGTAAGATGTTATAAGGAAGATCAAGATCAAGCACTTTGATGCAGGAGCATACATTGGTGTAGGGAAATCTTGCATCACCCAAAAAAAAAATTATTTATTTTATTTAGTTGTTTTGAGTCATATGATGACGGTTAGGGGATATAAGAATGTTAGGCATAAAAAATAACAAAAAATGAGAACTTACTCTTTTTAGTAAGTCGGCCAAAATGAGCTCGTATGGACGTGAAAATTTACCCCAAGGAGCAGAGATGAAAAAAATTTCCATTTGTGAAAGAATCACCTCAATACCCTACATGGTTTGGGAGAAATTAAAGTTTTTGTCTAGGGAAATTTCTCCAATGCAGCTTCAAATTCAGATATAAAACTTTAGAGGCCCGAAAACCAAGCCAACCTACAGTGACTACTATGTTGTAGATCTCATCGAGAGCTTTCCAACGATATGCAATAATAGAAAATTGGACACCCGGATCAAAAGTTATGGCCTCACGAAGCTTGTCCTCTAAAAAGTGAATCTCTTAAAAAATTCTTCCTAGGCCAGAAATCAAATGGTGAGACTTTTGGTGCCAAAAAAAAGGGGGAAATTTGTACTTTCTAGAACATTCTAGGGTAGTTATTGGGGAAAATAAAAAGGTTTAAGTGGGGGTTGTTGAAGGTGGCCCTAATGGTGCTGATTGTGGCTCTAAATAGTAGAGTTTTCTTTTCTAAGTTGATTTTGTTGTAATGAATCAAGCCCATGAGGTTGTAGCATGTAAGCTTTGAATTTTAATTTCATTTTCTAAAAATAATTGAAAGTGAGCCATTTTTTTGTCTCCCATCTCTTGTGTTGGTATTTGTTATTTTGATTTTTGTGGGTTTTTGGGTGGTGTAGCCCTCATCAAGTGGTATCAAAATAGGAGTTCCTAAGCCAGTAATAGAGTGTCTAATGTGAATAAGCTGCAACAAGACCTATGAGTGTGGATTGGGTTCAAGATGCCTCCAAGAATTTCTTAGTATGGCAATGGTAGAGGCCGAGGTCATGGATGATGAGATCCACCAAGAGATGAAAGAAAATCCCTTAGAAGGCAATTAGAAACCTTACAACAAAAGGTTCAAAGAAGAGATGTGCAGTGAGACATATATGATAGTGAAGATGAAACATGAAAATAAATGGAAGAGGAAGAGAAGGATCCAATGGATCCTAGAGAAACAAGATTGCTGCAAGTGATCTCAAGCATTGGGAAGAGACCTAAAATAAAGGTTTCAACTTTTAGTGGAAATTTGAATCATAAAGAGTTGATTGATTGGATCAATGATGTGGAGGAATTTTTTGAGTTTGAGGAAATTGAAGACCCTCATAGAGTGAGGTTCGTAAAGACAAAATTGAAAGGTCACACCAGTATATGGTGGAAAGAGGTCTAGCTAGAAAGAGGAAGACAAGGGAAATATAAAATTTCTAGATGGGACAAAATGGTGTCAAAATCGAAGAAACAATTTATTCCAATCAATTATGAATTGGAGATGCTCAAGAAGATGTAAAGCTTGAGGCAACCTAGATAAGAATAGTGAAAGAATACACATAGGAATTTTACAAGGTCTTGATTTGGATAGGATATTCTAAGGAAAATAAGGAGAAAGTTGCTAGTTATATTAATGGGTTGAAGCCAAGCATAGATGAAGAATTGGCACTAGTAAGAATGACCGCCATTGAAGATGCTTATTATTTTTCTCTAAAGGTTGGAGAACAACTAAACAAGTGGTTTGAGAACAAGCAATGAGGTGGAGGCTATGGAGGAAAGACCTATGGATGGTCATATGGAGGTCAAAATGAAGATTAAAAGAAGGGTCAAGGATCCAGTAGCAGCCAAAACCAGAAAGGAGATAACACCTATTGTCCTCCTGATCAGAATAATGGAGATCATAGAGGAAGGGGAAGATCTAGATGAGGACCTAGAAGAGGAGGCTTTTGTGGAACCTATTTCTACTATTGAGAAGAAGGACATAGAGCCTATGAGTGTCCTCAACATCAAGGAAGGACAAATAGAAGACCTGAGGATAATGCACAAGTTGCACATGTAGATGAAGATGTCGAGTCTTCACATTCTAAGGATGCAAAAATGGGAGAGGTTCTTGTTACTAGAAGGGCCTTTCTAAATGAAGAGAAGGAACAAACTCAAAGAAAGAATTTGTTTCACACCAAATGTAAGTGTGAAGGTAAATTTTGGAATGTTATTATTAATGGAGGTAGTACTGATAACCTTGTTTTAGAAGGAATGGTTAGTAAGTTGTGATTAGAGAGAAGAAGGCATCCAAACCCATACTAGATTGCTTGGTTGCAGAAGGACCATAAAGCCTTGGTAAATGAGCAATGTTCAGTAAACTTCAAGATTGGAAATTACCGTGATGAGGTATTGTGTGATATTATCCCTATGGATGTTTTCCATATGTTGTTATGAAGACCATGACAGTTTGATTAGTGAGAAGTACATGATGGACATGCCAACACCTATTCTTTGACAAAGGATGAGGTTCATCATAATTTAATGCCCTTGAAAGAGGCCAAAGAAAAGGTATGTAGTAATGCAAGAATTTGTTTGGTTGATGGAAGAAAGTTCCTAGAAGGTATGAAGCATGAGCATATGTGTTTTGCATTGATCCCTAGAGTTGATAAAGAAGATACTACTGAGGTACCTATAGAGGTTTTAGATTTGTTGAATGAGTCTCAAGTATTTTTTTTTATAATGTACTTGAAGGTTGGCCTCTAGTAAGAAAGATTAGTTATCAAATGGACTTGATTCCTTGAGCTAGTTTTACAAATAAGGAAACTCATCGTATGACTCTAGCAGAGAGTGAAGAGTTGAATAGATAGTGTAAGAGTTGTTGTGAAAAGGATTGATTAGGGAGATTTTGATTCCATGTGCAATACTAGCACCAAAGAAGGATGGGGAATGGTAGATGTGTACAAACTCTAGAGCCATCAACAAGATCACCATCATGTATAGATTTTGCTTGCCAAGAATGGATGCCATTATGCTTGTTTGAGTAGACTGAGTACTTCACAAAGATAGATCTAAAGAGTGGATATCAACAGAACTGGATTAGAGAAGGAGATGGATGGAAGATAACCTTCAAAACCAAGGAGGGCTTGTACGAGTGGCTATTCAAGCCTTTTGAGCTAACCAATGCACCGAGCACATTTATGCGGCTTATGAATGAGGTATTGAAAGAATTTTTAGGAAATTTTTTTATTGTTTATTTGGATGATATTTTGATCTTCAGTAAGACATTGGAGGAGCACTTGATGCATACCTAAAGATTTTTTGAGAAGCTAAGGGAGGAGAAGTTGTTGATTAATTTGAAGAAATGTAGTTTTGTCAAAAGGGAGTTGGTGTATTTGGGATTTGTTGTCTCAACAAAGGGTCTTAAAGTGTATCTAAAGAAGGTGAGAGCTATCATTGAATGGCCTACCCCAAGGAGTGTTACAGAGGTAAGATCATTTCATGGTCTAGCAAGTTTTTACAGAAATTTTATTAAGAATTTTAGTAGTATTTGTGCACCTCTAACTAAAGCGATGAGAGGGGATAGAAAAGAGTTTATGTGGACCACATGAGCAGCCAAAAGTTTTGATATGTTGAAGAATAAAGTTATAGAGCAACCTATTTTGGTACTTCTAGATTTCAATAAGGTCTTTCAGGTAGATTGTGATGCTAGTGGCACTGCCATAGGAGTTTTTTTGAGTCAAGAAGGTAAGCCTATTGCCTATTTTAGTGAGAAGTTGACTGATGCCAAGAAGAAATATTTTGTCTATGATCAAGATTTTTATGCTATAGTTCAAGCTTTGAAGAAATGGAGACACTATTTGTTTCCAAAATAATTTTTTTTATATACTGATCACCAAGCCTTGCAATATCTCAATAGTCAAGGAAAGTTGAATCAAAGGCACTTAAAATGTTTTGAGTTTTTGTAGAGTTATATTTTTGTTTTGAAGCATACGAGTGGAAGGTAAAATATAGTTGTAGATGCCTTAAGTAGAAGGAAAAATTTGTTGATAGAGATGAATATAGAGGTTGTTGGGTTCAATGAAATCGAGTTTGTATCGAGAAGATCCAGAAGAACCAGACTTTGTAGAAGCTTGGAAGGCTTGTTTGGAACCTATTACATTGGATAGGATGAGATGGTTGGATTTCTTAATCCAGGATGGGATGTTCGTTAGAGGAATCCAATTGTGCATTCCAAGGAGTTCTATGAGAGAGAATCTAATCAAGGAGAAGCATAGTGGAGGATTAGCTAGACATTTTGGTCGAGATAAGACCATCGCTCTTGTCAGTGATAATTATTATTGGTAATAGTTACAACAAGATGTGAAGAAATTTGTACAAAGTTGTAGAGTATGTCAGATGGCGAAAGGAACAAGTCAGAATACTAGATTGTGTCAGCCATTATTTATGCCTAAGGGGCCATGGGAGGATATTAGAATGGATTTTGTTCTTGGATTGCCAAGGACATAGAGAGGGGATGATTCCATATTTGTGGTGGTGGATAGATTTTCAAAGAGTTCACATTTCATTCTGTGTCATAAGACCAGTGATGATGTTCATGTTGCAGAGTTGTTTTTCAAAGAAGTGGTAAGACTACATGGTCTACCAAAGAGTATAGTTTCAAACAAAGATACCAAATTTGTTGGTTATTTTTGGAGGACATTATAGAAGAAGTTGAAGAAAAATTTGAAGTTCAGTTATGTACACCATACATAGATTGAAGGACAAACAAAGGTGGTGAATAGGAGTTTGGGCAACCTGCAGAGATTCTTAGTTGGAGATAAGTCCAAGGGATGGGATTTTTTTATACCATAGGAAGAATTTTCTTACAACAATTCTATCAAAGGGAGCATTGGTAAATCACCATTCTAGATTGTATATGTGAGTAGTCCAAGAACTTCTTCTAAACTAAGAAAGATGGATAAGGGGGAGAAGAGTAATGTTGAGGTAGAAGATTTTGTTGAGCACCTAAAGAATTTTCACGAAGAGGTGAAGAAACATATCAATAAGATGAACTCACAGTATAAGGCTCAAGCAGATCAGAAAAGGAGGTATAAGGAGTTCCAGGTAGGAGATGAAGTCACAGTTCATTTGTGAAAGGAAAGGTTTCCAGTTGGTACATACAAGTTAAAGATGAATTTTGGACCATGCAATATCCTCAAGAAACATGATTCAGGAAATGGTTATGAGGTAGATTTTCCTAGTGGAATCAACATTTCTCCTATGTTCAACATTGCTGATTTGATAGAGTATCATGAAGGCGATATAGAGGAGAGTCCGATAAATGAACATTTGAAAAATCAAGCACCTATTTCAGAGAAGGAAGAGACAAAAGAAATCATGGATAGTCGTGTGGGTAGAAGCACAAGAAACAAGCAATATGTAGAGTACTTCGTGAAATGGAGATGAAGGCTTGTTGAAGATTGATCATGGTTATATGAGGTTGAGGTTATCTCTCTTGGTTTCCCTCTAACTCCTGAGAAGTGACCATTTTTCAAATTACCCTGGGTGTCTGATGTAGGAGCATCCAATGGTGTAGGGAAATCTTGCATCACCCAAAAAAAATGTTTTCTTTATTTTCTTTAGTTCTTTTGAGTCACATGATGGCACTTAGGGGATATAAGACTGTTAGGCATCAAAAATAGTGAAAAATGAGCACTTAATATTTTTAGTAAGTCAGCCAAAATGAGCTTGTATGGATGTGAAAATTTACCCCAAGGAGTAGAGCTGAAAAAAAATTCAGGTAGCAAAACAATCACCTTAATACATTGCACAGTTTGGGAGAAATTAAAGTTTCTGTCTAGGGAAATTTCTCCAATGCAACTTCAAATTCAGACATAAAACTTTAGAGGTCCCAAAACAACTCAAAAGGTGGTCGAACCAACCTACGGTGGATTCGTGTGTTGTAGAGCTCATCGAGAGCTTTCTAATGATATGCAAGAATAGAAAATCAAATACTCATATCAAAAGTTATGGCCCCACAAAGTTGGTCATGTAAGAAAGTGAATTTCTTAAAAATTTCTTCCTAGGCCAGAAATCAAATGGTGATACTTTTGGAACCAAAACAAAAAGGGGAAATTTGTACTTTCTAGAACATTCTAGGGTGCTTATTGGGGAAAATAAAAAAGGGTTAAAAGTAGGGGTTGTTGAAGCTGGCCCTGATGGTGCAGATTGGGGCTTCAAATAATAGTTTTTTCTTTACTAAGTTGATTTTCTTGTAATACATCAAGCCCATGAGGCTGTAGCATGTAAGCTTTGAATTTGTAATTTTATTTTCTAGAAATAATTTAAAGTGAGTCATTTTTTTGTCTTGCATCTTCTGTGTTGGTATCTATTGTGATTTTTGTGGGTTTTGTGTTGTATATCCCTCATCACACTTGGCATGTAGTTTCTGCAATAAAAGGTCCCACTTGGATTAGGAGTGCAATGATTCCTTGTGATACCCATTCTTGGTTGTCATATGCCCTAATAGTGGCACTCTTTGTCTTCTCAATAGTATCTTCTAAATAGCCCATAATTTTTATCAACTACAAGGTACAAATGTTCAAACTAACACTTACATCTACCAAGACTCTTTTAACCTTTTTTTTATGAGTGATAATCTCAAGGTGTAAAGCACAATTATGAGATGGTTGTGATGGTAGGTCTTGCTTGGAGAAGGTAAGAAGATGGTTTGTGATATTCCCTACCATAGCTTGAAACTGATCGGTATCAATATTCTCAAGAACGAATGACTCAGACAAGGCTTTCTCCAATATATCCCTATGTTTGGTGAATAACCTGAAGAGTTCTAAGATATATATCTATGTGGGGGTCTACTTAAGCTGATCTAGAAGATTGTACTTTCTAGGATTAGATGTGGGAAAAGTAGGCTATGTCCTAGATTGAGACAAGATACCTTGAATGGTTATTTTTCCATGTCGTGTTGTGACACTGCATTCCATACTACCTCCTTTGATGGTGACAACAGTACTAATGCTATCATAGGAAGCCACTACATTGGAATAGGTATGTTGTACATTTGTGTAATCCTTAGCTTTTATGTTGTTTTTTACTTTGTTATGATCTAGTATAGGGTTCTTGTATATCTTAAGATCTTGATTCCTAGCTAGTACCTCAATAGATATGGTATCGTTTTATATGAGATCTTGAATGATGTTCTTCACTTTCATGTGGTTGGTTGTTTTATTTCCTTTGATTTTGTGAAATTCACAAATATTGTGCTCATTGTACTAGGATGGCTTCTCTTGTGAATCTTGGTCGCTTTCAAAGTTGGGAAGTGTTATCATATTTGACTCGACCAATCTCTTCATGATTCTTTTGATGGGTTCCAATAGATGTGTGTATTTGCATTCAGGATAGTTGTTATTGTTAGTGGTCTACCTTTGTTGCATGTTGGTGTTATTGATGTGATTGTTCTAATGAGGTATTGTTTGTGGCAAAGTTGGCTGGATATTAGTAACTTGATTTTTATTAGGTCTAGGAGCACTTAGTATGACCTTAGCATCTAGCACACTATCATTTGTTACGATTTTGTTCTTTGTCCAAACATGATGTTTCTCATTAAAACTAGTTGAAGAATGGTTGTCTTTGTAAGCTTGAGTATCTCCTTGTGAGATTAGAGCTCTTTCAATGTTAAGGGATCTAGGGACAAGTTTGCCATATGATGAGATGCATTACATTGTTTAGGTGGAATGATAGATTTCGATCTAGATTGGCTATGATGATTCCCAATTGTTTTTCATCAAGAAGAGGCCACTTGCTTTTACTATCTTGGATCGAGTAAAAGTTTCCCCTTGATTTTGTCTAAGAGTGTATAATTCTTATAGAGTGGTGTCAATGTCAAGATTGAAGGAGAAGTGATTGATGAATTTATCAGTGATTTCTTGAAAAATTTTGATACTAGTATGATGATTCCCACTTGTTGTTCATCAAGAAGAGGACACTTTCTTTTACTAGCTTGGATCTAGAAAAAGTTTCCGCTTGATTTTTTCTAAGAGTATAATTCTTATAGACTGGTGTCAATATCAAGATTGAAGGAGAAGTGATTGATGAATTTATCAGTGATTTCTTGAAAATTTTTGATACTAGGAGGAAAATGAGAAAACCAATCCATAGCATGACCTACTAAACTCTGAGTGAAGAGACACATTAGATATGAATCACTATAAGCTACCTCCATACACATCATGTTAAATTCTTTGATATTGTCCATAGGTCTTCCTCTCCCTTTACATTTTTTGAAATTTGGGGATTTCCAAACTAGGAGGGAATGGTACCATTGCTATGTTTCAGTCAAATGGATGAGGACATAAGCTCTACGTATGGGGTTTCTTTGTCTTTCCCATTGGAAGGTCCTACATTTCTTGTGAGAGTACTTTAAATTGTGATGTTGTATCATCTTGCAGGTTGGGTGGAGGGACATGTGGTGGCATGACAAATGAGTTATATGGGGTGTATGGTGGTGTGAGATTCTATGAAGGTGATTGAGGTATTGATGTACATGTTCCCAATGCATTTGGATTGACAATGTTTAAGTGAGGATAATAAGAACCATGTTGTTGTTGGGAATATTGTTGAGCTAGTAAGGCTTGTTTTTACCTTGTTGTTGGGCATGTTTTTATTGGTGTGCTAATAAAGCTTCTTGTTGTGTCTGATGTTGTGGTGTGGCTTGTTGTTTTGCTAAGGCTACTTGTTGTCATTGTTGTTGTGCTAAGGCTTCTTGTTGAGATTGATGATGTTGTTTTGTTAAGGCTCCTTGTTGAGCTTGATGTTGTTGTTGTGCTAAGGCTGCTTCTTGAGCTTGATTTTGTTGTTGTGCTAAGGATGCTTTTTGTGGTTGTTGTGCTACTAGGGCCTATTGATAGGATTTTTGTGCTTGTTTTAAAGCTAAGGCATGTTCTTGTGATGTCAGATTAGGTGGTTGTTGAGACATCTGTGAAGATTATGGGTATTGATGTTTTGAGTGGGTAATGGATTATTGATTTAAGTGGTAGAGGGTTTCCTTGGTTGAAAATTCCTTGTAACATGGTATAATGAGGTGGAGGAATGTATGTTTGAGGTTCTGATTGATTTGTCTTAGTAAAGGAGGTTGTGGAAAAAGATGAGAATGGTGCCACCAAATTATGTGATGGAAATGACACACTAGGACCTTGAGTCCATTGGTTGAAGAGATTTCCTTGTCCTATGTTTTGAGGATTGCCTTGTGAAAAATATGTAAACAAGGGATTTGTGATCAAGGTACTTCCTAGGTTGAAATAACTCATAACCAAGGGATTGTTTTGAGGTGGATTGATGATGGATGGTGTGGATTTGTTTTGTGAAACAAATGGTATGGATGAACCCATTGGAGGATTGGGTAGGGATGTCACTATTTTCTTCAAGGGTTGATTCTATGGTATGCTATTGGTATGCCCTTGTCCACTATTTTGAATTATTTGATCTACACTGCTTTGTGTAATGGTAGGAACCTCTATGGTACTCATGGATGTAGATGAAGGATGCCATTGATATGTAGAAGTTGTGGTTGAATAATGAGGCTCAAGAGGTGTGTATATCTATTTAGGATATTTAGGAATAGGAGGAGCACCAAAGATAGGAATCCAAGTGGTTGTGTTAGGTGGAGGATTGGTTTCAAGTGTTCCCACAAGTGTATTTTTTTCAAATGAAAGAGAATATGCAAAGTCTTTGGCAAGGGTTGTTGTAATACTAGGAATGTAGGTCTGATTTAGCCCTAACAATGGAGTTGTAAAACCTTGTGTTAAATTTTGTGCCACAAATGTTGGGGAGAAAGGAGCTACATTTTCAAAGCCTTTATGTTCCATAATTTCCTCCCTAGTAAGTTCAAAGGGGTTGTTTGTGATATCTTCTATCTCATATGCTCTTGATGGGGATGAGGGCTATTGTGATGGTGTAACTTGATTCCTTGGATCAAATTCTAAAGGATTTGGATCACTTGAGGTTAATGTCCCTTTTGTTTTCTCCATGATTCTCTTGTGTTGTGATCTAGTCCTTACTATAGATGTTGTGTCACATGTGGGAAAGTTTTGTTGTGATTTATGGTGTTTTAACTCTCTCTAGTTGACTAAAATCTAGGTAAAAGAGATGCTATAAGTTTATTGGGATCAATTGTGATAGTGGGGGATAAAAAGAAGGATGATGTGGAGAGTGATCTTTGTAACTATTTTGGTACAACACTTTTGAATTACTCTTGATGTTTTGATGTTGGAATTACTTTTGAATTAATATTTAGTGTAAAATCATTACCTTCAAGATGAACTAGTTCAAAGATGATAACTAACTTAAGTAAGTGCATGGAAAATGATACATTTCACATAAAAAGTAGCTAAGTTAGAGGTTGGTTTGATTTGATGTGATGTTTAAGTCACAAAGTGTTGGTGTACTTGCGGTTTTGTAAAGTTGGATGAAGTGAAAGATGAATTTTGATGGAGTGAGTGAGATGTTTGAATGATGCTAAACCTCTAAAATGTTAAAATTTTAAAGACCCAATGCTGATTTAGATGAGTGGATGAAAGGGGGTGTTTAGACCTATTTGGATCCACCGAGCTCGAGCATAAAAGTTTCTTAACAAGTAGTAGTGATTGTGATAAAGTATTGAACCCAACTTCCTACTTAATTGTGTAGTATGATATCTATGTTTGCAATGATTGGATGGATATCTTCCCCTATGGATTTTTATTATGTTATGGGGGAAATGCCACAAATATGGTTTACAATTTCTGGGAGGATCTATTTTTTGTTGAAATCACATATTTTTAGAAAATATAATGATTTAAGCCTTAAATGGTTCCATTTAAAAGCATTCCAATTGAAGAGGGTTTGATCAAATTACCTTAAATCAAACCCCCTTGGATAGAACCCCACTAGTTTTAAACCATACCTATAATGGAGTCTCCTTTACACCTATCAAAATGCTGATAAAAAAACCACTTTTGATTTACCTTTTGGGGGATCAAATGAATTCATTTAAATTTATTTTTGTAAGTATGTATTCCTTATTATAAGCTTCCCAAAAGTATAATTTTAAATAAATTTAATTTTATTATTATATTTATTTTTTATTTCTTGTGAATGTAGGTTTTTCACCGAAAATCAAGATCTTTGTTTTGCACATGTGGAAAAATAGTAGATTATCAAAAAAAAAATTAAAACATATGAGTGCACTAGATATTGAAGTCCTTGATCCAACAAAGAAAAAAAATTGAATTTTGATACATACAAAAAAAGTTATGCGTTATACGGTCACGCTATGTCTGAATTATATTTGATTTGACTTCAAAACTTGATTAAAGAAAAAATATTCAATAAAAAACTATCTAACCAAGTGGAAGCACTAGATATCATAGTTAAGAATATAAATTCAAAATAATTAGAATTTTTTCCTTCATGGAAAAAAAATTATGCGTTATATGGTGAGCGTCACTTTTTTAAAATGCTATTTTCTGAAAAAAAATAAGTTTTCGAGGGAGATGGAAAAAGATGTGAAATTTGATTCCAAAAATTTTGAAAAAAATATATTTAGAATCTATAGATAAAATGTCACAAAACCCTAGTTTGCATCATCTTCAAATTCCTCACGGTTTAGCCGCTATAGGTTCCCGAAAGTGAAGATCTAGTTAAAAAAAATTATTTCAGTGTCCAGTTTGGCCAAAAATTGTAAATCACTATTGTGGATCACCCATGGATCACTTAGAGGAGTTTAGTATCATGAAAAAGACCAAGATTTTGACTCCAAAAGAATGCATATATTTTTGGGTTGTTTCTTGAAACATGTCTATAAAAGTTTGCTACCAATTTGTCTCTATTCTTGTGAAGTTTTAAAAGATGTTTCTTGAGAGCTTTTGGACTAAGATGCCTAATTCTAGAATGAAGACCTATAGACTTTATTTTCATAATCCTAAATTTACGTGAGATCATGTAGAAATAGTTTAATTTAATGGAAGAATGGGAGATATTTATTGCCATGTAGGTGGTGGTAATGTGGGCCTTATAGCCTCAATATCAACTTGTTCCTCTTCTTTGTCTAAAATGGTTGTTGCATTTCTCCACTGGGTATTTATTTCTTTTGTTTCAAAAGTGAAGCTTCTCAAACTACTAATGAAATTGGTTTGTTCTCCATTAATAAGTACAAAGTTTGACTGAATTATAGCACCTAGAAGATTAGGTTGTTCAATGAGAGAAATCAGTCTCCAAATAGTCATCTAGGGTTCATTTGTCAATTTACCTTGCTTAAGTGAATTGATTTTACAAAAACTTGTCTTGATTATGTTTCCAAACTAAATGCTTATGTGAAAAATATTATAAATTTCACAATGTCCATTTTGTGAAACTTATGAGATTAGAGCCATAATTTCCTATTTTTTCTTTGGGAAATATGGATTTGAGATTAATGTCAATATATTTAGAAATCACTAAGGATAAAACCTTAGGAAATGCAGTAAAATCAAGGCTAACTCAAGAGGTCCACATTTAAGCCAAAGTGTTTGAAATTTTGAGGAAGATAGTGAATTTTTGTTTTTGTATCATTTTGAAACCAAACAAAGTGTTAAACTGACTCACAACCATTACAAACCTAGGTTCAAAATGGCTATATTTGTTGTGTCCCCACTTGGATTTCTCCAAACACTAAACAATGTGAATACTTAGAGATTTGAAAACACTAGATCCCCTCCACAACACACACTTTTCAAGACCACCAAATCTCAAAATCCATAAAATCCAGATATCAAAAGTATTTTTTTCAAGTTTCTATAATTAAATAGTACAAATATGGGGTGAATTTAGAATGACCGTTCTTGCACCAACAAATATTAAGGATTTTTGGCTTCTAAACAAGGGTTCATAATAAGGGCTTCTAGTTTAGGGGGTGCACTGATAAAATCCATCAAGAGGTCTCCCAACCCTTAGAACAAGGGATTTATGAATCATAAAGATAATAGGGGAGATGTATCATGTACCACTTCCCATTGATCACAATTTTTATTGCAACCACACCTTTATATCGTGGTTGGGAAGAGCTTAGTGTTAGCTCATTACCACTTGGGTCATTCTCTTGGGGTGAGTACTTTTTCCCACCAAGGTAAGCCCTCTATAGATAAAAATAGCAAGGAAGTATATGTGTAGTTTGATCATATTAATTCTTATGAACAAAGACAGAACACATGCTATGCCTTTTTCTCACACTAATCCAAATTGAAAGATGTAGGTGATTTTGCAAAGCGTTAAAGAATGTTTCTATTTCTCAAGGTCTACAAATGGAGTGAGAGAATTGTATATACATCCACTAACAACATTGAAAATCACAAAATATAGAAAACAGTTGTAAATTTTAACCCTTCAAAGTAGTGATGAGTTTGTTTTAAGCACCAAATGAAATATGAAGTTTCCTTGTTCAATTTTAAACCCAAAAAAGTAGTAATGAGATGAGGGTTAAATTTTAATCCTACTTAAGCATAATTTTTAGACCCAATGGAAATTTAGTGTCTGTCCTAAAGAAAAAATTAAAAAGCACAAATTTGAGTTATAATTGCCCCAAAGCATCAAACACTTGTTACAATCAAAAAAATTTAAGATAAGAAAAGGCTTTCTTCACTTGAGCTCCATGTCTTTCAACCTACAAAACCTTTTTAGTCTAACAACCAAAACATAGTCAGAAGTGTATCAGTGATCAAACAATTCAAGGAAATTAAAGCACTTGTCAAAAAAATGATCATAAATTTTCTTAGCCTGGTTGGGCATCATTGAACATGATAGTGTCACAGTTTGAAGTCTGGGTTGTTGGACACAAGAAACACTGAGAGGCGGGGTGAATTAGTGTTGTGCAATTTTTAATTTTATTAAACTGATCTCTCAGGTGTATATAACATTCAATCAAAAGAAATATGCATGAACAAAAAATAATAAGCCACAACAACATAACACAAGGATTTTTATGTGGAAACCCGGTTAAGGGAAAAACCACGGTGGAGGTCAATCCATAATTTGAGTACTCAAAATATAAGTGTTTTACAAAATGGGAATGACCTTGCATTCAAGCACACTGCCTAGAGCTCACTGCTCAAAATCAGGAAGAGTTACTGCCTTACAAAAGATTTGGATTACATCAAAAGGTTGAACTAAGAAAATAGCATCTATAAATGCCTAATTACAGTTCTGGTTAGGCTCATAGATTAGATTCTAGACCTTCTATCTAATTCTACACTTCGCTCTGCTCTGATTTTTTAGACACCTAAATTTGGACACCTACATTTGTCCAAATTTATCCTTTTTTGACTAAACATCCTCGTATTTGCATTAATTAAGTAATATTGCTATTACTTGATTAATATCCTTAAACTCTTCTAAATCCCCAAGGTATTTAGTTAATAAAAAACCTTACCCTTTATTTCCCTTTTCCTCAAAAGAATTAAATAAATAATACTTTTATTTAATTCCTCACATGTCACATCCTTTTCTTAATCTTAATCGACCTCTTAATCTCATCATTAGGGATGTGCACATGCCTAATCCTTGATTAGGATGTGCCACATCCTCCAACTTTTGCAAGTTGGCTTCTTATCCTCGTTAACCTCTAACTATCTTCTAACCACTGATTAGCTATTCTAATCAGTACCTTGGTCAACACTCTCTCATTCCCCTAGGAATTTTTAATTCCCTTTTGTCTTCCCCATGTGAATTTAAAATTCACTTTTATTCCTCCAAGGAATCTCCTCTTCCCCATATGATCATTGAGAGGTCACATCAATCACATGTGGGTAAGTACTTACCTTTTTAAGGACCGTGTCTTATCCAAGGTACTTCTCACCTCTCTTTTTGGGAATCTTGTCTTATTCTTAAGATATCCCCAATCATGTGAATTTTAAATTCACTTTTCTTTATCCAAGATTCTCCTCTTCCCCATGTGATCATTGAGAGGTTACATCATCCTTATTCCAGGTACTTACAAGTACCTTTCCATAACATTTCATCTTTCACCTCTTGTCTCCTTGCAACACATCATCCGCCACATGGAAAGATGTGACAGCTTGTGAGTCCTCAACTCACCTCATCCCTTCATCTTGCCCATGGTGGAAAGATCTCAATCTTCCATCTTTCTAGGGCTTCTCTCCACAAAATGAAAGATTTTCTTTCATTCTCTAACAACACATGCATTCTCATTCAACCAATTTCAACTCTCAAGTTCTCCAACCTTCATCCACCATTGTTGCAGATCTTCAAGCTTTCATTCCATCCATTTTTCTCACTTACTCAAATACCCACATTCATCATTTTAATCTACATCAAATTCTCATCATTTTGAATCCATTTCATCACATCTTTCCATCAAAGGAGCACACATAATCAACTATCAAGTGCCAACCAAAGATCAATTGAAGACAAGGTAAAATCTACTCTTTTCATCTTTATTTTGTTTTGAATTCAACTAGGCTAATCATGAGGTGTTAGTGTTCATTTCCTTTCCTTTTGCACCTTGTTTTGCATCTTTTAGAGTAGGTTAAAAGCACTTGATCACAACCTTAATTCACTTCACAAAATCCTCTTCTACACAAATGAAAATCACATAACTACTCTTTTGATATTCGCAATACACACCCATACATATCGAACACCACACATACATATCAAAATGAATTAACCAATCTCATATATATATCCGCTACCAAGAATTCAGTCGCTATATGTCAACTTCAATAGAATATAAAATATCTTCCAAGGATTGGATCAAATCATAAATAACATTTAATGTGCATCCACCAAAGTTGGCCATAGCATAGTTAGAACCCAAAACAAAATATTCAAACACAAAAATACTTCAAAAGAATTCTCTTGAAACATCTACAACACCCAACATTCACTTAGTCGGCCTTTATACATTGATGAACAAAAAATTGAGCAACCGGACCTCCTCACTCATACACCACTTGATGAAATAGCACAAAACTCAAGAATAACACATTTCATATACCAAAAAATCTTTCTAGAGATCCACAACCAAAACTGATAAATTGATAATGCAAACCACTTGACATATTCAACTTCAGTTGGATACCCTATTCTCTACTCTGTCTTCTAGTAGGGTTAGATACTGAAGTGCGGACCAGATCAATGACTTAGATTGCCATCAATAATAACAATAGAAGCCATATGCCAACAATCTCCCCCTTTGGCATTGATGGAAACACTTATTGAAAAATTACTAAGTGTCAAAACCTCCAAAACTTCAAAAATCCATAGCTTACAAAACTCAACAAAACTCCCCCTAAGTTTGATAAGGAATTTTTCACTACTCTCTCTCCCCCTTTGACATCAATGAAAAAAAAGATAATTAAAGATTTTCTCTCTCCCCATATGAAGTGAAACCAAAAACTTACTTATGCAAAAATTGAAGGAGTACAACTGCTATTTGAAGATTATTTTGTACGTTTCCTTCATCTCTAGAAGAAACTTCTTCCATGCTTCCACTGCAATCCCAGTGATTATGATCATGTTGTTGTTTTTAAATTTCTAGTTGATAATCTTGATGAGGGATTCTGGAATGGTGAAGGCTTCCTCCAATACTTGTCCCTTCCCCAGTAACTCAATCAATTGTTTGAGCCTACATTTAGTTGTGCCCTTCATTTTCTAGAAGGTCTCAACAATCCTATTCCTAGTGTTTTGAAAATTTGTATGCTTTGACTACAATTCCTGAATCCTTTTCCTGATTGCACCATCTTGATCTTGAGACATGTTCAAATTTTTTCCAATATTGTTCAACTCTATTTGAATTTGTTCCAGCTTGTCTTTGTACTTGCTAATTGCATAAGGCCATCAAAGACAATAGTTATAAATGTTGTTTTTTGTGCTTATACATTGCCTTAGTTCATTCATGTGCCTTTTTAGCTTGGTAAGTGATAATCTATACTATTTCTTCAGGTGTAGGATCACTTCTTCTTCCTCCTTGTTCTTAGACACAAAGTCCATGGTCTCCTTGATGCATTCAATCATATCTTCTAGCAACTTATTCTACAAACTCTCCAATTTGATATGATTATACAGAAGATGAGCACTTAGTACACTTAAGATCATGTCCTACTCATATGAAGGTTTGATAGACCACACGCTCACAATTTTTTGCATTCCACCTTCATCATGAATAAGCTGCAATAACTCTTCCTTGGTTAGATCACCTTCTTCTTCACCTCCTATTGTCTTTTCCTTTTCTTGTTTTTGTTAAGTTGTTTCTAGTTCTTTTTCAAGGGTGTCCTCATATTCATTATCATATTTCTCATCTAGTATGTCCACAATCACTTGTTCTTTCCCTTTCCCTTCAACTCTTAGAGTCTTGCATGTTGGTGGAGTACTGGTATCAATTTATTTTTCTCTTCTCTTCTTTCTCTCCATCTCACTAGAGGAGGAACCAACTTCAAGTCCTCTTACCAGAATGGAAAGACCATTTGATCCAAAATTCCTTAGAAAACCCTTAAAGAAACTTTCATCTACTTGATCATAGTTTTCCAAATTATTAGAGTATATGTAAATCTGCTTGCAAATTGGCTCACTCTCTTCCCATATAACATTGTTATTCAAGGGTAAGCAATTGAAAAAATACTTCACAAGGTATATAACCAAAGTACCAAGCCTAAAAGGGTAATCCGTGTCCTTTGTCAATTACACGTTCTCGATCAGTTGATCTTTCAGTAATCTACAAAGATGAAAATCTTGATCTTCCATTATCATCTTGTGTGAAATATAAACAACACCTACTGAAGTTGGACCTTCTCTGTTTCTGAAAAATATTTTATAGGATATTCCATGTGCAATGTACCTTGTCATTGAATCTTTGATTGTGGATATTATCAATGCCCTATGATCTCTAGTTACTCCAGTTAGGGTTTTGACTTCTTTATTTTGGATTGAATTCTTCCTCGACACATCCCCAACTTTGCATAACCCAGGTACAACTTCAATCACTTATTTTGAGATATGGTAGGGTTTATCCAGAGTTAGAATATCATCAATCAATCTATCCAAAATAAACTCACTGACTTCTACATTTTTGAAATAGGGGAATTCACTCCAAATATCCAATCTTTTGTGCTTTGCTTCATTCAACCATTTCAATTAATCATGCGACAACATGTTTCCTTTAGCTCTAATCTTCTCATTGCTATATCAATCTAGTTTTACCATTCATTTGATTTGTTCCATTTTCCCTTTCATAGACATGTCTTGAAAATAAGTTCTTAACCTTACACTAAATTAAAATTTCTCAATACTACTGAAATACCTAATGGATTAGGGTTTCTCCACCGAATTCTCTTCACGTTTTCAAAATTTTGGTGTAGAGTGTTCTCCTACTTCTTTTTCTTTGACACAAAGTGGAAAATGAGGGTTTCAACTTGCCTTTTATATTTTTCACACCTAATTTTTTTTGTAATAAATGTTTTTTCCCTAAATTATCTGGATACCCTATTTTCTAAGTCATCAAACAAAAAAATTTGTGGACCTTCAACTCAGCATGATATCCTTTCCAACTATTCCAACAACATCTGTATATTATCAGTGCAACCACTTCACTCATCCATATCCCGGTGTCAAGTACCGATAGGGGGTTTGAAAGATTTTATTGACAACTCCCCCTAGGCCAAAGGGCCAAAAATAATTCGCGAAGGAATTACCAGAAGTAGGTTTTGGTGCAGGCTCATTTCTTGTAACAAAGGGACACTTCTTCACCCATGTCTTCTTCATCCGATCTCTTATTTCATCCACAGTCATTTTCCCTTTTCCTTTATCATCTTTTTACATATATTTTCCTTTATATACCATACCTCTTCTATCCATATTCTTGTTTCTACAAAATCTTGCACTATGATTGTATTTACTGCAATTAAAGCACAAAAAATTTCCTATTCCAGACTAGTCACTCCATTCATTTCTTCTCGATCTAAACTGGTTAGCAATATGATCAAATCTTCCATAGGTATAACATCTAACACTCCTATTAACAAAGTTGTTTGACACATTTCCACATTCAATTGACTTGTGACCAAACTTATTGCAATTGAAACACTGATCGAAAAATGATGAATCACTTAATTTCATTTTTATTCTACATTGAGTAGCCATATGACCAAATTTATTGCAAGAAAAATAGTATCCACTAAACTTTTGAGCATTAGGTTGTCTTACCGTATGCCTTTTTGCTTTATTCATTTGATTACCTTGCATAAAATTACTTTGTCCAGATCCAAAACTCTCTCCTTTTTCATAATCAAGACCTTTCTTATCATTTGCATTCTTCTACCCTTGAGTTAGCTCATCAAGCTTAACATAGCTAATCTTGAACTTTTCCTTGTATTCATTTGCAATAGTGAGTTCATCAGGCTAAGAATAACAATCTTTTTTTTAAGCTCTTCTTCATTGTTTCTAGATTGTTGCAGTTCAATCTCTAACTAAATGAGTTCTCCATTAATTCTACTACATTCCTCAGATCTCTCTTTTAGGGGTTGGGCAATATTTTCCTCATTCTTCTTTATTTATTCAATTTCCTTAGTCATCTTTATCACCATAGATTCCATCTCATGCTTTAAGGTAGCATTGTCTCTAGCAAGCTTTTCACATTCTTCAGTTATTTCCTTCAAGGTTTAATTTAGGTGAACATCGTCCATGCTTTTTCTCTCTTTCTGCTTCATTTGATCATAGAGATCCTTTCTCTTTTCCGTAGACTTAATAATCTGATCCTTCAACTTTTGAATGAATTTCTCAGCATCCTTAAGATTTTCTTTCAATTCTTGGACTTCTGCTTTAGACTGATCAAGATCATCAAGTGACACCAAAAGTAGTTGCTAAAGACTACTAGAGTCCATTACATTCCAAGGTCCACCTCAAGCTGTTAAACTTCTTCCAAGGAACTTAGCTCTGATACCAATTGTTTGACTCAGGCAACACTGAGAGGGAGGGTGAATTAGTGTTGTGCAATATTTAACTTTATTAAACTAATCTCTTAAGTCTATATAACATTCAATCAAAATAAAGATGCATGAACATAAAAAAATAAGCCACAATACCATAACACAAGAATTTTTATGTGGAAACCCGCTTAAGGGAAAAAACATGATGGAGGTCAATCCACATTTTGAGTACTCAAAATATAAGTGTTTTACAAAATGGGAATGCACTTGCATTTAGTCACATTTCCTAGAGCTCATTGCTCAAAACCAGGAAGGCTCACTACCTTACAAAATATTTGGATTACATCAAAAGGTTGAACTAAGAAAATAAAATCTATAAATTCTTGATTACAGTTCTAGTTAGGTTCATAGATCAGATTCTAGACCTTCTATCTAATTTTGCACTTCGCTCTACTTTTCCTTAATTTTCTTCACAAAATCCTCTTCTGCATAAATGAAAATTGCTTAACTTCTCTTCTAATATTTGTAATACACACTGACACATATCAAATGCCACAAATATATATCAAAATGAATTAACCGATCTCATATATATATCCGCTACCAAGAATTCAATCACTATTTGTCATCTTCAATAGAATATAAAATATCTTCCAACTATCGGCTCAAATGATAAATAACATTTAATGTGTATACACCAAAGTTAGCCATAGCATAGTTAGGACCCAAAACAAAATATTCAAACAAAAAATACTTCAAACAATTTTTCCTTAAACATCTGCAACACCCAACATTCACTTAGTTGGCCTTCATACATTGATGAACAGAAAATAAAACAACCAGATCTCCTAACTCGCACACCACTTGATGTGATAATATAAAACTAAAGAATAACACATTTCATATACCCAATGACATTTCCAGAGATCCATAACTAAAACTAATAAACTAGTAATGCAAACCACATGACAGATTCAACTTTAGTCGGATACCCTGTTCTCTACTCTGTCTTCTGGTATGGTTAGATACTAAAGTGTGGACCAGATCAATGACTTAGGTTTCCATAAATGACAACACTAGAAGCCATATGCCAAAATGGGAATCATAGGTGAAAATGGGTGTCACTTTGCAGTAGAAACAAAGAGCACAATAGTGTTGAGATTTGTTCTGACGTTGCTACTCATAGTAGTGTTGCATTTTGAAATTTTGGGGTGTCAGTCTAGTGAATTTGGGTGTTACCATTTGAAATTTTTGATACCTCTATATTAAATTGGTATTTCCAAATTTAAATTGATGGTAGTGCCTTTAATCAACATTGGAATTTCAAATTGGAGCAACATCACTATATGGCGACACTCTTCAAAGTGTGTCATTATTTGTAGTTTGGGTGTCGTTGTATCCTGCAAAACAACAAACAAATGGAATTCGAGCAAAAAAATGGTTAAATTAACGATTTTCCCTACTTCTAGTGCTAGAATGTGAGATGAGTATTGTTAGTGTGGGTCAATCATGCTTAATCCATGATGAATTGAAGCATAATTTACCGAAATAAACTTGCATCTACCAAATAAGATAATTCAAATTGAAAAGATTAAACTAAGCATTTGTACAAACTGAAAGTTACAAACTATAAAATAGTTAAATTCCTACTCTAACCCATTTCAAACTTATCCTATTTTGGAATTTGTGTCATGTTGATGTGAAACGATGACCCTTTCCCAATCCTATGATTATTAAGCTTGTTTTAGACAATTCTATAGAAGAGAATCAATGAAAACCTAGTTCATGCTAAATTAAACATGATGCAAGCTAAGTTAACATTATTTTGTGCTAAAAATGAATTAATCATGCAATTGATAAGTTAATCTAAGCTAATTCTAATCTAAAAGATGGAAACCCCAATTCATATACAAACTAAGATGGATGCATGGAATCCATTAGTGGATGCTCTAAGCTATTATGCAACTTAAAAAAATTAACTAAGACAAGCTAAAAGTGAGTAAAATATGAGTGTGGATGCAAGTGAGTTCAACATTGAATAAGTTTGCAATTGAGAGATGGATGAGATTCAACAACATGATTTTTTTATTAAAAATATGGATCCATTTGTCTCCAAATAGTGTTCTATTTATAGGAGAGAAAATGAGAAATGGAGGGTTGAGATTGAAAAGATTAATCAATAGTCAAAGATGAAGGAGATGAGAGACATGTGTCATGGATTCTCATCAATGGGTGAGAATGCATGATGGAATTTTAATCAAGGGTTCACATTTTCTCCAAACAAACACACTTTTGACCTGCACACACAAGTCAAAGGTGACTTGTTCAAAAGGTTAAAGGTTAAAAGTTTCTTAAGAAGCTAAGTGAAAATACCCCTTTTCAAATGATGGACAAATAAGAATATTCTTTGGAATATTCATTTGGTTGAGGATAAAAGGAATTTTGAAAATCAAAAGAAAACTTTAATTGTGCAAAAAAGGAGATAAGGAATATTCCAAGGAAATATTACCTTTTAGAGGAAAACTAGTTTAATTGCTAATTAAACAAGGTATAATCATGCAATTAGGGGATTTGAAGAATTAAAGGGGTTTTCATTAAATTAAATGATTTAACGAATGGGGGAGAGAGATGAAATGATATTTAATTAAATAAATTAGAGTTATTTAATTAAATTAGAAGACTTAGGGAATTAAATTGAATGTTTTCAGTTATTGAATTTAATGATATGAAATGTTAGCGTGAAAAGGGGTGAATTAACTGAATTAAATGCATTAGGTTAATAGATGCAAATGACACAATTAATTAAATAGCTAGGCTAATTCAATTAATTAAGCAAAAAGAGGATGGATTTGAGGATGAAATTATGTAAGTTAGCCAATGTGATCCATCAAGACATTTTTAAGTGTCTATAGTGACAAATGGGTTTACAAATTTAAGAAGAGTGTTGATGATAAATTTGAAAGCTACAAAACAAGACTAGTAGGAAAATGCTATTCTCAAAAGAATGGTATTGATTTCCTCAAAAAAATCACCAAGTGTTAAACAAGAATATTTCTATTTGGATACCATTAGCACTAATTTCCTTACTTCATCATGATTTAGAAAGGCTTGATGTTAAAAAAATCATTTTTAGATAAAGATTGAGATGAGGATATATATATATGGAACTGTTAGAAGGGTATTTTAGGATAACAAAAAAATATTTGATTGCAAACTCAATAATTCATTGTATGATTTGAAGTTGTGACCTAGGGAATGGTTCAAGTTTGATCTATTGATGGTGAGACAAAAAATTACAAGGAGTGAGTTTAACAATTGTGTTAGCTTCAAAAGAAGTAAAAATGGTTTATTTATTATCTTGGTGTTATATGTTGATGACATACTTGAAGCAAGAAAAATCATGGTTGATATTAATAGGTTAAAGGCTCAAGTAGCTATTATGTTTGATATGAAGGATATAGGGGTAGAAAAACCAATGTTGGGCATGAAAATATATAGAGATAGGAAACATGGTAATATTTGGTTATCACAATAGAACTATGTCAAGAATATCCTCATTATATTTAGTATAAAGAATTTGAAATTAGAAACTACCCCTTTGGCTTCCCATTTTAATCTTTCTTCAATCTTATATCCTAAAAATTAAGAAATGGATCATTTGTCTCATGTGCCATATTTTTGTGCACTAGGAACTTTAATATATGTGATGGTATGTACAAGACAAGATATTTCACATGTAGTTGGTGTTGTGATTAGATACATAGAAAAGCTAGGTAGAGAGAACTAGACAATAGAGAAATTAGTGGTTTTCTATCTTAGAGGTAGAAGTGATTATTGTATAACCTATAATTGTTGCACTAATTCAATTTTTCTTTATTTTGATTCATATTTTTTAGGTTATTTAGAAAAAAGGAGATCTACTATGTCTTTACTCTTGTAGGAGGACCTATAACAATTGTTCTATAAAATATTTGGGTAGAGAATATTCCTATCTCACATGCACTCAAAGAGGTAATTTTGTTAAAGTATATATTGGGTGAGTTTAAAAAAAAAGATTAGGACAAGATGAATGTATTTTATGATAGTCAAAGTGTTACATATTTACTTTAAAATTTATCTTATCATAGTAAGAGAATGGGTTGTAGTTAAATACCATTTTGTGAGATATGATATTTATGGAAGTGGAGTGTATCTCTTGAAAAAATTCATATTCAAGAAGATTGTACGTAAATGTTTACATAACTAATACTATTAGAGAAACTAAGGAAGAGTTTGGCTTCTCTTTGGTTTTGAAAATGGTGATGAATGGGAATGATAAAGAATCATATAAATTATAGTCAAGATGGAGATTTTTGGATTGTGACAATAGTATTAAGAAAAATTATTATCATGTTTGATTGCAAAAATGGATCTAGATCCGAAATCACACTTGTGAATTTGGCTGATTAAAAATGATCACAATACTCACTTGGTTACAAACCTTAATGGAAGATGTAGAATGATGGGTTAGGGTTATAATCCATTATTAGGGGAGGGTGTTAATTTGATTAATGGACCTTTAATTAATTGAATTTTAAGATGCAATGGAGTTTCCAAGTAAATTGTGCAAATGTAGCAAACTCAAATGATTTTTGAGAAATTGAAAATAAAAAGTTGAAAACATATTATAGAAATGCAAAGGGAAGACATAGAAGAACCTAGCATATAAATTTGGTGTTGAAATGACTATTTAGGGGTGTGTAGCATCCAAGACTAGCTTCCTTCTTTCCAAGATCTGATTTGACACTTCTCTAGCTCTAGATCTACAAGTTCTATTCTCTTGGGGTCACTATTGAAACATCAGGCCTGTTACTATTAAAATCCATTTTCCTTGACTTGAAAACTTATAGGGTTTGAATGCATTAATGAGGAACTAATATTCAATCATCCTCCAATTTGCTTCATATTTGAGAACTTATATAAATGAAAAAGGGGGAAGGGTTTTTCCATATATGGGATTGTCTAATTCAAACCCTATTTTGGTATTTCTACCCCCACAAAAATATGATGATGTGAAAAGAGAGATTACCCTCGATCGAGTAGAGGATAAATGATAAACATGTAATGGATTCACTAATATTTTAATCACCCCTCATATTTGCATTCCTTGATGGACTGAAGTCATGTGCTCATCACCTTCAATGAGAATTTTTTTCTTAATTTGAAGTCTTGTAAGTGTTAGTATTGACAAAAAAAATGAAAATAAAACATGAAAAAGCTTACATAAAAATATGATGAATAATTTACATGATGATTGGCTAAAATAAATGTTAAAAAAAATATTGATAATTCTACTCTTCATTGCTCAATAATAATCTAAATTATCTTCTTCAAAATTGCTAGGATTAAAAGGATGAAAATTATTTGTATTTTTATGAAATTCTTCTAGTTTCCTCAAAATAAAATCTCAATAACTAACAAATGAATTCAAATTTTTAAATAATAAATACCAACACCGACATATCCAAAATAGAGCTAAGAAGGGTTGGAGAAGGGAATGGAGCATCCTAATCACAACCCAAACTTTTTGTGGCCTTAAACATTAAGGGTAAACGTTAAATGATTATTTTCATTTCTATTGTTTAATTTTCTAAAGATATTTGTAAAATGAAAAATTATTTATGCATAACTAGTTCCAAGCACATAGGGGGAGCTAAACCTATTGTGAGATTGATAAGGGTTAATATGTTTTATGCTACATTTAGCCCCCATTTTTTAGTGAGGGTTTGAACTAATGGTCAAACTCACACTAAAGTATTGATAATCCAAGAAGGGTTCAAGTATCCAAATATTCAAGAGATAGGATGACATCAAATCTAGGGCATGTGCTAGCCCGTAGACTCAAGAAACAATGGGAAGACAATATAAGGAAAAAGGAACACACATATGAAGTGAAATATAGCATAAAAATCATGAATCATACATGGTGAAGACATACAAAAAAATATAATTCAAAAAAATGAAATAAAAACAAAACATGATGTAAAAATAATACAAATATGCAAGGTGGGTATGAAAATCACAGACTCACAAGTTCCACAAAAATATTACTAAAATCCATACCTAAGGCATTCATGAGTCATAGGCTAAAAAAGTCTAATATTTTCTAGGTGAACCATGAACCAAAGCACCACATGTTAATAAATTTTGATATTCATTAGGTGAGCTTTCTAAAAAAGTAGCTAATGAGAAACAAAAAAGGGATAGTGAAGTCTGATATTCACTAGGTGTGTCCTCATGTCAACCATATGAAGAATTATAATCCTAATAACTTTGGTAAGGTACTACACAAATGATAAATATACCAAGAAAACACAGATCACTATCTTCAATGCATGTGAACAAAGTGAAGCACATAATGAAATGCATGTCCCCACCTTAAAGTAATTGCTAACACCATCTATGAGCAATTAGAAGGTAGAGTAAAATAGTAAATACAATATGAAAGGCCATGAGATATTATTGGAGAAACCCTATGCCAAAAATATGTTCCCAATAATATTTTCTCATGATAAGGGGTTTCCCCCAAGACAAAGCTAGATAACAAGAAAAAAATATCATGTAAGGGAACCATAGGTCGAGGTTCAGTATAGACCATAGATAATATATAATATGAATATGATTGGAATCAACATAATTCCTTCAATACTCATGGAGCTATGAACAAAATGGAGGAATTACACATTAACACAACATAACATGACTTTTGAGTCAGAATGGAAGAAACCTAAATGTCTCAATACCTTGCATCATCTCCAAAAGGAAAATAGAAGACAATAATGTTTATGACATAAATAATAGTGGGGATACAAATAGATGAATGCCACAATATATTTGTTTTCTTTGTATCCTTGATACAATAAGAACAATAAGGTTCATCCAAAGAAAACTAACATTTACATAAAGACACACAAAGAAACACATCACGTGCAATCAAACACATAAAAACATACAAAGCAACACATCATGAGAGATTCACTTTAATTGTTTGCAATCCTTAATTGAAATATCCTATTTTATAGAATTTCAACCTTTTCAACTAATTTATTATCATTATTTTTATCATAGATGACACATTCATTACTTTTAACTATTACAGATTATCCCTTTTCAAAAAGTTGTACTATACCTAAAAAACAATGTGCAAACCTAGGTACATATTAAACATCAGGGTATACCTTATTACGTTCTTTTATTTTGACTACAGTAGTCCCCTTACCCATGACTTAAAATTCATTTTCATCACTAAGATGAACTTGTGCTCTAATAGAATCTAATAGAATAATCAATATTTATAAAAATATTTGTATTTCTTGTTATGTGGCTACTACAACCACTAACAAGAAGTCATAAATTTTATAACTCTACAATTTTAGCATTGCAAGAAAAAAAAACTTAGTTCAATGTTCTTTCTCTTTATAAAAAATTTGTAGGTTGTTTATTCTTTTTCTAGTAGTCATGTTTATAATGACTATTTTTTTATATTAGTGGCATTATACATGTGATTTGTCATAATTTTGACTACTCTTCTGATCATCACTAGAATTTCTTCTTCCATAATAACCTCTACATTTTATAGTTTTATCTTAGCTATGGAAATTTGTATTTCTTCATGTTCCTTTGAAATTTCTTCTACCCCTATAAGATTTTTTTATCCTTTTCCATTTTTTTAGATATATTCATCTTAGTTTGAAAGGCTTGTTCAACCAACTATTTAGCATACCTATTCATTCATTTCTCATTGGTTTGAAGAGACCCCATAAGCTCATTTACATAAGAAGGGTTAAGTCCTTTGACTCCCCAATAACATCTACAAAAAAATAAGATTGGGGAGACATATTAAAATGTTTCCCATAATTTTATTAACTAGGGAAATTTTCTTTGTAGGACCTAATCTCCTTAACCAATCTCATCACACAAGTAAAGATCTCTTGCATAGGTTCTAATTATTAGCATAGATTCACTATTACATTATTTAGTGGTTATGTTTAGTTGTTATGTTGATTATGTCATTACATGAGGTTATGAAACTTAGTGTATTGTAATTTTTTTCTCATTTGTATTAATAATTCTTTTGTTTGATCAAATTATGAAATAATTTTTTTTCTCCTTAATATGATACCAAAGCGGTTACCAAAGATGAGTGACCTTGCAATGGTTGTGTTGAACACCCAAAATACTGAGAGGGGGATGAGTTAGTATTCCTTTAAGGGTATGTGCAGGATCATGATGGGCCAAAAAGTGGCAATATGATGGGTATGTGGCTGATGACTTTTCTTTTACCCAAAATTGATGAAAGGGTTTTTAAAGGAGATTCTCAACTTTTCACCAATATAAATTATGCTTTTCTTTGAATTTAATAAGTAATTATTATTCATTTTCTATTCGAATTAGGACTAAAGTCCTAATTTGTTAGGCTGATTGAAAAACATCTATAGCTTTCAAACGATTGAATCCAAAACATGCGTCACATTTTATGCTTCACATACTATAGGGTTAAAAAAATAAAATTTGAATTTCATGAAGTTTTGACTAAGTTAAGGTGGTCAGACATACGAGGTTTTATATTTTTTAAAAGTTGTAATAAAAAATTCATAATTAATTATTTACTTGGAAAAAAATTACAAAAAAAATATGCATCACATTGGGACATGAGTTCTCTACTTATATCTAAAATATTATAAAAAAAATGTTATCATTTTATTGTGGTTAGATGGTACACCTACTTGTTATTTTTGAAATTTAAGTACTCGCATTGAAATTTCAAAATTTCACCAAATAGAATTTTTTTCTTTTAAACAAACCTAGTAGTTTAGAAACTACATTCAATTTTCTACAGATTCTATTTTTACATATTTTTGAAATAATATAGATAACGTATTCATATTTTTACGTCAAGTTGCCTAACTCTGATTTTTCTAAAAATTTTGCCACTTCAGGGCCTATTTTTTCCATGATGATCTTGCACATACCCTTAAACCAATTAAACATAAGCCATCCAACTACTAGAATAAATATAACTGTACATAATGATGAATGAAAACATGAAGACATCCACAAAATCACATGAAATATGAACACTCGTATTTTTACATGGAAAACCCAAAATGGGAAAAACCATGGCAATGTTTAGCTCACAATATATTATATTTGGATATAGTATATTATAGAAAGGCTTACTACTAGGTGGACTCACTATCCAAGTGAACTCACTACCCATAGAAAGTAATAAATATAGAAAGAAGGCATGGCTACACAACCTACTTGAACTAATACAATAACATCTATCATATACTATATTAAAGTTCCAATGAAGCCAAAAATAATCTTCACATATATTTGAAACAATACTCTTCTCTACTCATAATTTCCTCAACTCTGATTATATTCACATCACCCATATGTAGGTAGAATACCATACATGTCATATGTATCTCTTTACCTACATACAATTCTTTCTCTAATCCTTCCTCATAATCATTCTTCCACACTCAAGTATCATAAGTTAGTATGGACCACATCTCAATTCTAATTAGAAGTAGCACATAAAATTAAACATGTCATCCTAAAAAATATTATATCAACATCTTGTGCCATAATTCAAAATTCAATTCACCTTAAGAATAGTTAGTATGGACCTAATATAGATCCCCTATAAGATAAAATTACTTACTTGTCCTCCACAAAACATCAAACGTGTTAGGTCGGCCCAAAATAAGACCTAAGCACAAAACCTTCATATGTATATATAATTTTCCATACGTGTGACTTCAAAACTTCATCTTGCTTTTAATTCCCACTCAGTTGATAAATAATATATTATCCTCATCATCATAGAAAAAAATATTATCCACAAAGAAATACAAAATCTCCCACATTGATACACTATACAAGGAATGACTACAATATACAGAGCTAAACTCTGTCATACATATCTTTTAGAATACTTAACAAATTCCACCAAATGTTGAATGTAGATGCAACTGATGATGTCAAACCTATAGTTAGAATCACAGAGTGATATGTCAACTTATGGTGGAGTGCAGACCCAAAGATTGTTGCTCCAAACAATAATAATCTTAGGAGGAATATTTGGCCAAATTCATGTATATCCATATTTTCTGGATCAACTTGTTCTATCCAGATGTTTTCATGAATACTTCCAATTAATGATAGAATGAACATAATAATTTTGACATCAATGACAACACTAGATCATATAGTATATGCACCTCATGCTCATGTTTATGGACAACATCAATAATGACAAAATTCCAACAGTCTTCCCCTTACTTCCAACAATCTCCCCTTTTGTCATTAATGGAAACATGCATATCAAAAATAATTTTTAGAAAGTTGCCTCTCCCCCTTACCCATATTTCTCCCAAAAAGTATTTCTCAAAATTTCCCCAAGTATTTTTCAAGTATCTCTCCCCCTTTGGCATCAATGGAAAATGGTGTAACTTGACATAAAAAAAACTTTGTATACTCCCCCTCAAATATATATGTGAGCAAAAGTAATTGGAAAAGTGTGTTGACTCCCCCTACGGGAGTTAACCAAAAACTTCTATACCTTCCGCATATATGCAAAAAGAACTTTAAATTTCAAAAATCCATAAGAGTAGAGGGTATGTGTAGGATCATCATGGAAAAAATAGGCCCTTAAGTGGCAAAAAAATTAGAAAAATCAAAGTTAGGCAACTTGACATAGAAATTTGAATAAGTTATCTATATTATTTCAAAAGTATGTAACAATAGAATCTGTAGAAAATTCAATGTAGTTTCTAAATTACTAGGTTTGTTTTGAAAAAAAAAAATCTATTTGGTGAAAATTTGAAATTTCAATGCAGTAGTACTTAAATTTTAGGGAAAAAATAAGTAGGCATCTGTCTGACCACCCTAACTACATTAAAATGATAATTATTTTTTATAAGATTTTAGATATAAGTAGAGGACTCATGTACTTATGTGATGCATATATTTTTGTAATTTTTTTCCAAGCAATTAATTAATTATGAATTTTTTATTACAACTTTAAAAAAATATAAAAAACTTGTATGTCTGACCACCTTACCTTGGTCAAAACTTCATGAAATTCAATTTTCCTTTTTCTAATCTTATAGTATGCAAAGCATAGAATGTGACATATGTTTTGGATTCAAAAAATGTGATACCGTTTGAAAGTTGTAGATGTTTTTCAATCAGGACTTTAGTCATAATTTGAATAGAAAATGAATAATAATTACTTATTAAATTCAAAGTAAAGCATAATTTATATTGGTGGAAAGCTGAGAATCTCCTTTAAAAACCCTTTTCATTTCATCAATTTTGGGTAAAAACAATTCGTCACCACATACCCATCATATTGCCACTTTTTGGCTCATCATGATCCTGCACATGCCCTAGAAGGGTGTTGGTAAGAAGTTGAGTCCACTTTTTTGCCATTTAGTGGAAGTGTTTTCCCTGATTTTTAGAATTTGATACATTTGACCTTAAAATTTGAAGCACTTAGAGATGGAATCTTGGAAAAAGTCACTAATCATAAAATGTAGTACTCGGAGTCTAGTTTCCAAATATGTAATTTATTTCAATACACAGATAATACAAATTGATTTTACAATAGGTGTTTCTAAAAACCACTGCTTAAAAGTGAATTTTTTTTTACCATACCATGCATGTGTACACCATCCATATTTTGACCTGAATAATCATATTTTTCTAAATCCTTTCGGGCAAAGATTTGTAACTCACTAAAGCACACTTTCCTTATTTTTTGTAATTTTTTATTGAATATTTTTTTTGTTAATTTTTTATCAGCTGTATTTGATGGAAAATCATCATGTATGTCAGGCATAAGATGACCGAAACTTATCATTTTTTTATTTTTTAAATTGAAAAGAATTTTCTAAAGTATGCTTTTGTACAATTTGTTTTAAAAAAAATGTTAATAAAAAGTTACTAAAATACTAAAAAACCTTAATAATTCAAGTTTATGGATCTATTTCATCAAAAATTAATTGAAAGATCAAAAAAATATTTCAATTGTAAAAAAATTACATATTTGGAATCTACACTATCTCATCTATAATGGATTTTCATTTCATCAAAAAAAATTCCAAAAAATGTCTTCATATGTATGCCCAAAGACACTCTTTTCTTGTGACATTGCCAGGACCTTCAACTTGAAGGTCAAACCAGGTCCAGGGCCTAGGTTTGGATCCCCAAATATTTTCCTGAACCTGTTAACAAAGTAAAAACCTAGCCTACATTTCAAATTTCAAGAAACATGATCTTGTTTACTAAATGGGATCTCGTTTTCTTTATAAACAGGATCTTGTTTCCCATTTGTTCATTGAAAAATGATTGAGATCCTATTTACTATGGGATCCCCTTTAGTAAATGGGATCCCAATTTATATAAATCAAGATCTCATGTAATAAATGGGATCCCAATTTATATAAATCAAGATATCATGTATTAAATGGGATCCCAAGTTATTTTTGAATGTGTATTAATTATTTTGTATGGCGGACTGCTACATATTCCCTATTTTCTATCAACTTTTATCTTGTAGAGCCTCATCAACTTGGTATTTTTTTCAATTTTGAAAGGAGGCATCATTAGGACACTGTTAAAAAGGAATTTTGTTGAATTGCTACTTGTTTTCAAAGGAGGAAGAAGAATTTTGCTCAATTTCTACTTGTTTGAAGGAGGAAGAGGAATTTTGTTCAATTTCTACTTGTTTGAAGGAGGAAGAGGAATTTTGTTCAATTGTTACTTGTTTGAAGGAGGAAAAGGAATTGTGTTCAATTACTACTTGTTTGAAGGAGGAAGAGGAATTTTGTTCAAATGCTACTTATTTGAAGGAGAAAGATGAATTGTGTTCAAATGCTACTTATTTGAAGGAGGAAAAAAGAAGGAAGACTTTCATGTTTTTGACATTCATTTGTGCATACTTCAATTTTTTTTAATCATGGGATCAAAATGTTGAAATAAGCAAAAATATGGGAAGGTATTGACCCCTGAAGAAATTGAATCAAAGAGAGAGGAGGCAAAAAGACAAAGATATAGAAGAATGAGAATTCATTCAATGAATGATGTTGAAGAATCCAATTCCACAACTATTGAAGATAAAAAACATTAAGGAGACCATGAATATAGATGATGCAAATTTGCAAGAGGTGAATGTGGAAACTAATAAGATTATACAAACTACTCCTTTTATGTCTTCAAATATCCATTTCAATGCTATGAAGAATGTTTCAATGGGCACAAATCTAGGTGCATCTTCAAATCCACCTTTGAATGAAATGGAAATAGTGTTTATGGGAGATTTAAAAGAAGCTGGATATAACAATATTGACATCAATAATATTTGTAGTGTTCAAGATTTGACTCAAATTGTTGTTGAAAATGAAAATAAAAATCATTTTGTTGTTGAAAATGAAGATAAAAATAGTTTTCTTGTTGAAAATGAAAATGAAAATCCTTTTATTGAAAATGAAAATGAAAATGATTTTATTGAACTTGAAAATGAAAACCATGTTGACGAAAATGAAGATGAAAATGAAAATCTAGGATGTAATGTTGAAAATGAATATATTCTTATAAAACTTGAAAGTGATGTTTTGGATAATCTTCCTGGTAATATTTCTTGGAGACAAATAAGAGAACATGCCAATAGATTATACAAAGAATTCTTTTATCGTAAAAAAAATCAATTCAATTTCAACTAATGATGAAATTGATGAGAATGTGGAAAATGAGAAAAGTAGTTAAAAAGTTAGGCATTTTTGTTAAACCAAGAAGAAAAGATCAATCACTAAAACATGCTATGTCTACTATTGCTAGTTTCATTTGGTCTATTGGAATAAATAGTTTATCTAAAGCTAAGAATATAGCATGAAGAGCTATAACAATTGCTATAGTTAATAAAGCAACTTTGAATAAAAGAATCACAAACAATACTAGTAAAATTCTAAAAATACATCTTAAAACATTGCTAAGAGCGGAAAAAAGAAGAGAAAGTATAGAAAATGATCCAAACAACCAATGTTGGAGTTTTAATGGTCGACTCTCGATTTCTTTCTTGAAATTGAATGTTGAAATCAAATCTTTGATTGAAAAATATTGGCATGATAATACTAGGGTATCATCTAATGCTAGAGATGTTTTAAAACTAAGAGTGGGGTCCAAACATCGCAATCCTCATCCAAAACACCTATTAGATACAACACAAACTGAATTTTATAGAAAATTTTGTGGTGATTTAGTGTTACCTAGTAATATTAAAATAAGTCAAAGGTCTTTTGAAAAATGTAAACCTTGGTATATAAAAATTAATAAGTAATGAATATCTTGTTATAAAATGCATGTTCAATTTTGTTATTTTTATGATGTTTTTTGATATATATGTTGTACTTTGCATACTAACATGATTATGTAGGAATGTGTTATTAATATGCCACCTAAAACAATAAGGGAGTTTATATCAAGTTTCTTTTGTGAAAGATCTAATGGGAAATTATTTTATTTAAGTTCTTGTATTTTTGAATAATGCACTAGTTGTGGAAATTTTTCATTCTTTAGAGTTTGTATGGATGAAAGTGTTGATAATGATTTTGGAAAAAAATTAGTGGATGTTAAAAGATTTAAGAATGTTGACTATTCTTTAAAAGATGGAAAAAATGGAGTGATTTAGTTAGAGAAAAAGTTAGCATACATGCATTCATATCAGAACTTAAGAATAAGATTTTACCAAAATATGTCATGCACTCTCAACATGATTGATGGATTGATGGCTAATTTCATGCATTTAGAAATACAGTTCTAGTTGGTACTATACTATCAGTGGCTGATTTTGCATAAAACTATACTCTAGCTCTACAAGAGGAAATTCAATCACATTATTACAATTCAGTGCAAGTGGCTATGTTTGTTCATATTTTTTATATACAAGTAGATGATAGCAAAGAGGATGATCAAATGTTTTTGAGGGAGTATCATTTATATTTGAGTGACAACCAGTTACAAGTTCGTTAGAGTTTGTTCAATACTATTTCAATATATTTTATACAAATTTAAGAGAAAGAGGAATCCATATGAGAAAACACCTCATATGGTTAGATAATTGTACGAATGTTAAATTGGCTATGTAGGGTTAACAAGGAAAATAGTGTGTAACATTTGTGGAGTTTTTTGTAGCTGGGCATGGTAAAGGAGAACATGATGGAGTTGGTGTGTATGTTAAAATAATTATTACTAGAGAACAATTGAAATTTGAGGATGTAAAATTTAAAGATGCATGTGGGATTGTGGATTGGTCTAATACAAGATTATCTATGCCTAGTTCGAGCGAGTACTCTAAAGTTCACTGATTCTTTTGGTTGGTTGAAGAAAAGTCTAACATTCTACCTAGAATTGATTGTGAGACAATTGGTGGATCTACTAAATGGCATTCATTTTAGAGTTTGAATGCAAGCACATTGACTATCTAGACAAGAGATCTTGCATGTTTTTGTCAGTTTTGTATCTCAGGAAATTGGGAAGCATGTGAAAATATAGAATGGGTTGAAGAGTGGAAGCACAAATTGTTGACACTTGCATAAGCACACAATCAATATAAAATTATAATTGAAGACAATGATCAAGTGTTTGCATCAGATGACTATGACCGTGTTTCAGACCTTGCATAAGAAGGTAATTTAATTCAATGATTTCATTTTATTTCACTTTATTACTATTTTGTAATATTAAATTGTTTATTTATATACATATGAATGGATGTATGTAGATTGGTCAAATTATATGGACACACACAACTTATTAAGTGAATTTTTTTTTGCAGGACATGTGTATGCTATTGTTGCACCTAAGGGGAATGAAGAAGAAATGAAATATTGGTTGGATCGTTGTGTGGAGACTAAACATAAGTTAATATCACCTTGAGAAGATGATGATGGTTATATTTATCCACCATGTATGGCAACCCCCTTAAGACACCCCCTTAAACAAATTTTGATAACAAGTTTTTGATCCCCTTAAGAAAATTTTGAGAAGTTCTTTAATGATGGCTATCATGTTATCCAATAGGATTGGTGGTGTTTTTTGGCACTTGGCTACAAAAATACCTAATAAGGAAGAAAGGTTTTCTTGCATTCAAAGATTATGAAACACATAGAAGATTATACACTACTCACATTTGGTGGTGGCAAAAAATATAAAACTAGATCGGTATTGTGGAAGACCTACAAATAAAGTGCTATAGACAATTTCTATGAAAGAGCATGAGATAATCATATATGCATTGCAAAAAATAGAAGATGCATATGGTATAATGGAATTGTGAATACTAAAAGCTACATTGATCGAAGATTGACAAATATATGAGTTAGATTATTCAATATTGAACAACTGAGATAAAATCCCTCCCCATGAAATTGTTCAGCAATGTAAAGGAAATGACAACATTATCAAACTAACATGAAACTACAAGTAAGATGAACATGAAATCTATTCCTAAACTACTCAAACCATCATCCCATAGGGGATTGGTGCTACTTTGATGTGGAAAGTATCCCTTTCCCAACCCCTTTTGATAAGTTTCTTGATATTGATAAGAAGATGTAAAGATGACTTTGATGCAAAATGATAATAACCACAAGCTAAGATGGGATGAAAATGCAAGCGATGAGTGCCTATAGTGCAAATACTAATATTGTGGATGGATTGTGGAGTAGAAGTGCCTTGTATTTATAGGTCGAAGGTTTGAAAGATGGAGAGATCGGAAGAATGTGGGACTAAAGAAGAGCCAATGATATTGTGACACTTGTCATGTATGGCTAGTGGAGGAAGGTGGAGCACATTTTGGAGAATGTGCATGATTAATGAATGTAGTTTAGGATTTAAGAGATGTAAGACAAATTAATGCACTTTTAAGAGGCACTAAATGAAAATGGTTGAGATGTTTTGGAGGGAAATGGTTTGGGCAAGAAAGTCAAATAACTAGAGTAAATGAAGGAATATTCCTTGGTAAGATGCCTTGTGAGGGAAAATATGACATTAAAGAAATTGATTTTCATGTGCAACTAGAGTAGTTGACCATGGTTTTCTTTGACCAAGGTTGAGTTAAAAGCTAGATAAATGAGGGATTAGTAATAGGAGTTAATTAATTTAGGATTAATTAACTTGGATGAAATTAGCTGATTTATGACATTTAATTTAAATGTTTGGGTTTATTTAAATCAAATGAGAGGATGTTAGAACACTAGTATTTTAATTAAATATATTGATTTATTTAATTAAAAGAGATGAAATTAGTTATCAAAAAGTGAATTAATCAAATAAACTTAGCTACTTGATTAATAGTAGAAATAATGTTAATTTGAGCATCTACAAGAATAAGTAAATACAAGCAAATATAGTTTTAGTTTCATATTGTCCTTTTAAATAGATTAAATACATGTTTTGATATTTCTTGTGTGTTATTAATTGAAATTGATTTAAATTTTCCTTTTATATCCTTAAGCCATCATCACAAATTCATCACATACTTTGAGACAAAAAGGAGAGTCCATGCAGATTCAACCTAGACAACATGGAATACTATGTAAAAATAGGTAATTATTAGTTAAATTATATTTAAATACATGTTTTGATTATAAATTGATAATGCTTGTACATTAATAGTTGAAATTGATTTAAATTATCCCTTTTTATTTCCTTAAGACATTATCACATTGATATCATACTTTGAAACAAAAAGGATAGGATGTAGATTCGACCTACACACATGTGTGGAATACTTTTAATTACAAGTACTTGATTTGTGTACATATAGATAGTTTTATATGAATTAAAATACATATTTTTTATGATTTCATTAATATTTCTTGTACCATTTTTATATCTAGTGGAATTAAGACCTACATTTTGAGCACAAGTTTCAAATTTTCTTGAGATGGCATAGAAATTTTTTGTAAACATTATTTTGAGTTGACATATATGTACATAAATACTTACAAAATTACTCATTTTGTATAAATTTGTATACATTTACATACCTAATTATACTCTATACTTTTATGTATCAAAATCAATATTCTATATATTTTTCTTGTTAAATGTGTATGTTTTCCTACTTTGAAACTTTAAATTTGATTGTATAATCACTAACTATCATGTATATTATTGTGAAATCAATTATATCACTCACGATTAAATATGAGACATGTACTTTGAAGTATTTCATCCCCTTAAGACATCTTATTAAGACATATACTAAATATTATACTTAATTATATAATTTGTTATGACGAGTCACCCTACTTTGAAACTTTAAATTTGATTGTATAATCAAAAAATAACATGTTTATTATTGTTAAATTTGGTTTCCTTGGGAAACTTTACCAAATTTTGACAACTTCTTTGATCCCCTTAAGATGTCATATTAGGACCCGTTAAGACATCTTATTACGACATGAATTAAATAAACATTGACACTATTTAAATTGTAGGGAATGTGATTGCTATGACAAGTCAGCCTAAATTCTAAGTTACTTAATTATATCAATTGCGATTAAATATTGATTTAAATACATAAATATATAAGATCATTGTCTCAATTTATAAAGTGTTGCGACTCTCTACTAGATCTCTACATTTCTTTTTGTTTTCCTTTTTAGAATCATACTTTCACCTCTCCTCTAACTATTTTTGATGCTCATCTAAGACCACATCCATGAACCGAATAACATGAAAACAAATTTGCATTGTAGATGTAAAATTCTTGAAATGTGGTGAAATACATTCTTCATTCAAAATAGCATCGATTTGATCATGAATGGATCTAACATTCACATCAATTCATGCTTGCGAATGAGAACCATCAGATTCAGGTGGTGGAGGTGGGGGGCTATGAGGTGGAGTGGGTGGAGGTTGAGGTGAAGGTGGTGGAGATGGAGGGTGTGGAGGTGGATTATAGATATTGTCATTATTGAATTGATCCATGATCTCTAATATATAAGTGAACATGCATTAAATAATTTTTAATTTCAAAATGTAAGATACATGTTTAAAAATACCCTTAAACCATTCAATATAAATGGCCTAAATGAATACAAATGATAAAATGTGTAAGCCTCAATTATGTCTAAGGCATATTACTTGAATGGAAAAACAATTAACTATTAATGTGATGTGAAATCTCATTAAAATTCACATTAAAGTAGGAGAATTTATGTTGGATTTTAAATGGGTCCTCATAGGATGGCTTAAGAGGAACTATGAATGAAGGTCCTAGAACAAAATTACATGGATTAAGGGAATAAAATCTAGTGAAGTTTCCCAAGGCAACCAAATTTCAATTTAAGGTCGTAGGAAAACATGAATGCTTTAGGGTTTAGGGTTTAGAGTTTACGGTTTAGTATTTAGTGTAATAGCATGGCTTAAGGGGATCTATGTAGTAAGGTCTTAGGATAAAATGACATGAATTAAGGGAATAAAATTTGGTGATGTTTCCCAAGGAAACCAAATTTAATTTTAAGGTCCTAGGACAAAATGAATGCTTTAGGGTTTAGCGTTTATGGTTTATGTACCTAATAGGATGACTTAAGGGGATCTATTAATTAACCTGTCATAGGAAAAAATGATGGATTTAGGGTTTAGGGTAATGCTTAATGAGATGTATGTAGTAAGGTCCTAGGATAAAATGGCATGGCTTAAGAGAATAAAATTTGGTGAAGTTGCCCAAGGACCCAAAATTTCATTTTAAGGTCCTAGGATAAAATGAATGTTTTATGGTTTAGAGTTTAGAGTTTGGGGTTTATGGTTTAGAATAATAAGATGACTTAAGGGGATCTATGAATTAAGGTCCTAGAACAAAACTATGTATTTAGGCTTTAGGGTAACAAGATGGCTTATATGGATCTATGTAGTAAGGTCCTAGGAGAAAATGACATGGCTTAATGGAATAAAATTTGGTGAAGTTTCCCAAAGCAACCAAATTTCATTAAGGTCCTAGGACAAAATGATGGGTTTAGGGTAATAGGATTGCTTAAGGGGGCCTATGTAGTAAGGTCCTAGGTCAAAATGACATGGATTAAGGGAATAGAATTTGGTGAAGTTTCCAAAGGAAACCAAATTTCATTAAGGTCCTAGGACAAAATAATGGCTTTAGGGTTTAGGGTTTAGGGTTTAGGGTAATAGGATGGCTTAAGGGGATCTATGAATGAAGTTCCTAGGATAAAATGATATATTTAGGGTTTAAGGTTTAGTGTTTAGGGTAATAGGATGGCTTAAGGTGATCTATGAATTAAGGTCCTAGGACAAAATGATCGATTTAGGGTTTAGGGTAATAGGATGTCTTAAGGGGATCTATGAAGTAAGGTCCTGAAAAAAAAAATTATGGCTTAAGGGGATAAAATTTGGTGAAGTTCAAGATAGTGCTTCTAGCTTTAACTAATTTTTTTTACATCAATTTCAAACTACAAATAAATTGTAAATAATGAAGCACTATCTTTCTTAACTCTATGTGTTTACTAAAAGTTAATATTTTAAAGGGTCTTCAAAAGACCTTGAAATATTCTATAAAAAATTTATTGGGGTATGTGCAGGATCATAATGGAAAAAATAGGCCCTTAAGTGACAAAAAATTCAGAAAAATTAGAGTTAGGAAACTTGACATAAAAATTTGAATAAGTTATCTATATTATTTAAAAAATATGTAAGAATAGAATTTGTAGAAAATTGAATGTAGTTTCTAAACTACTAGGTTTATTTAAAAAAATAAAAAAATTATTTGGTGAAAATTTGAAATTTCAATGCAGTAGTACTTAAATTTAGGAAAAAATAAGAAGTGGGTGTCTATCACCACCCTAACCACAATAAAATGATGATTTTTTATAAGATTTTGGATATAAGTAGAGGACTCATATCATGATGTGATGCATATTTTTTTGTAATTTTTTTCCAAATAAATAATTAATTATGAATTTTTTATTACAACTTTTAAAAAATATAAAAACTCGTATGTCTGACCACCTTAACTTGGTCAAAACTTCATGAAATTCCTTTTTTATTTTTTTAATCCTATAGTCTACGAAGAATAGAATGTGACACATGTTTTAGATTGAAAAAATGTGACACCATTTGAAAGCTATAGATGTTTTTAAATCAGCCTATCAATTAGGACTTTAGTCGTAATTTAAATAGAAAATGAATAGTAATTATTTATTAAATTCAAAGTAAAGCATAATTTATATTAATGGAAAGCTGAGAATATCCTTTAAAAACCATTTTCGTTTCATCAATTATGGGTAAAAAAAAATCCATCAGCCGCATACCCTACAAATACCCATCATATTGCCACTATTTGGCCGATCATGATCCTGCACATACCCATTGGTTGATCTACTCATGATATAACTACAATTTTAGTTACATTTTGAAACATAGAAGGCTTCAAAAATGAGTTCCTTACAAATAATGGACTTGATAGAACTTGAAAAATGTTGAAGTTTGGGTGGCCCTTGAAATAATGGACTTGCAAGTTAGTGAACAAAATTTTCTTGTGCAACAGTTGATTAAGATAGCTCTTGTTTCGATTGACCAACCTCTCATGAAATCCCATTCATATTATAATATTCTATGATCTTATTATTGTTAAATTTGGTTACCTTGGGAAACTTCACCAAATTTTGATAACTTCTTTGATCCCCTTAGGGTTTAGGGAAATAAGATGACAAGTAAGGGGGCTAATATTTTTGATTTTATGAATAGACTAATTATTTCCTTAGATTACTTCTATGATTGAGGAATTAAGCACACAACTATAAATTAGGCCACTTTTGACAATTTATGATAATCTCTATGGTCTACCCTTGAATTTATAGAAATATGTACAATTAGAGAAAATCAAAATGTGTCTTTCCAAGTTGTTGGAGCTAGATCTTAAAATTTTGTTATTGAATCCTTGATTAGTATTGGTAATATCTATTCCTTCCCTAATCGTCTATGAAGTCTATGAATAAAAGGTGTGGAAATGTATACTATGACCAAAGTTGGATTGATTCTTCTATCTAGATCAAGGCAATTGTCCATAGTAAATTTGAGGATTGTTAAGCATTCAAGCGTAGGGAAAAATGATTCATTGATCCTAAACTAGCTACATTATTCTTGGGAACAAGGTCAACAAAACCTTTAAGAGGTGAATCAATGTAGATTTATTTTAAGAGTATTTTCCCATATAATTATTGAGTAATGATGTTTAACTTGTGGACTAGGTTTTATAATGCTCTAGCTAGATACCTTCCAAACATGAGTTTGAGCCTGAGCTTCACACATATGTTTACTCATTGAAGAGCCATAAAAATAGAATATAAATCATTACCATATAAGTATATAAGTGATCATTAAATTATGTTGAGGTCTTTACTCTTCTAGTGAGGAAATTTAACTATATACTCAGTTTTTAATAATCATGGTTTAAATTGTAACATATTATGCCATAGTATCATGTTGTAAGATAGTATGAATCATAATAGATTCATAAGACCCATATTATTAACTAAATTAAGGTACCACATACAATTACCCTTTAATTGGACATTAGAAAACAATACAAAACACCAAAGTACATATTAAATATATTTTTCATTGCAAGGTAAAAATTTAACAATTTAACATCTCAATATAACATAATGAAGCATCACAAATTATGCATACATTTAGATCTATTAATTTATCATGTGGTAATAAATATATAAACTAATTGAGCATAATCCATAATAGAAACACCTAATTTATATCAATTCAAATGATCCACTAGTCGCACAAGTAAGGTTTAACATATTGTTTTCTAATCTAATTATATCTATGTTCATAACATTTAATTGATTATGTCTCAACATGTCTCTAACTTAATGAATGCACATTTAAATGTATAATATTTAGATCAAATCCTATTTCATTGTCAATATCAAGGACCCTAATTTACTATGTATCAACCTAAATCTACCAAATAATTTCTTCCATAGGCATTCTTACATACTTGTCTCCATATAATCAAAATGGAATTTAAAAAACTTAAGCAATACAAATTATTTTTTTCCATTATCAAATATTCAAGCTTGAAATCAAGGTTTTCAAATGCAATTTTTTTGTTTCATTTCAATAGGATTTTAAAATGTTTTTTTTGTTTGATTTCAATTTAGGGTTTCAAGAATCAATTAGGGTTGTTATCACCTGAAATTGCACCCTTGTTGAAACTAATGTTCAACACCTCAGTGTAACATGGGAAGACCTCCAAAGCTGTGGGTCACTTGTAGACAAAGGTCAACCTCCGAAGAAGGCCTACTTCCTTTGGTGTCACCTAAAACCACTGATCTTGTAAGGAAAAGGGAGAAAGAAAGCATAAAATAAAGCTAAAACCTAAGGTGATACACCGAACTAATAAGAACAATGAGGTACTCAAGTTACACTTGAGTACTGATGATGGATATGGGACTGCACAACAAGATTCTATGGATTATGCATACAAACAAATTTGACATGCACACTCTTTCAAGAAGGAAAAAATAGACTTTCACAAAATAAAAGCTCATGTGCAATTGAGTAAACACAGTTTATAACCTACATGATACCACTTTTGCAAAGAAAGGAATCCTAACATGAAACAAAGCCATAAGGAAAAGAAATATTTCACTAAGTAGCTTGATGAATCACTTAAAAATGCACAATACTTCACAAGAACCAAAAGGCAAAAAATGAACCATCAATGGTAATCAAGGTAAAATTTATATAACATGTTCCAAAACGAGTTACATAATTTTGCTAATCTGAGAGGACTAGAAAAGTCACAGAATTCAAAAAAAGCATCAGGACAACCCCTTTATAAGAAGGAAAAAATGCCTTATATACAAGAGAGTGTCGACCTCTTAGGACTTACAAAAATATTTGGGCTCAAAAAAACTATCCTTAGATCTTTTATTGAAATTAATGTTGTGTTCGATTGAATCCCTGTTGTCCTTGTCAGTGTGAAAGATCGCCCTTAGGGGAAGCCTTCTTGATCTTTTTGCAACCACCACATTCACTTATGTTCCTCATGCTCACTTCTTGAACCTCCCTGTTGAGTTGCCTTGAATGCTCCTCTACTCAGAATAGATACACGTTGCTTTTCATTCTGTCAAAACTCTCCTTGCTAGTCAGATAGCCACGACTCGCCTTTAGCTCCCTCTAATTGGCTAGGCACATTTCACGTAGATCCCCCCTATGGTCAAAAGCTTGCTTAGTTAGAATTGCATCTTAGTGAGACACTGTAAGTGTCTCACCGATGTGATTATGCCCCTCTGCAGCTATTGGCATAACATGGAACTGTCAATGAGAGTTCTTATTGGGCTTCAAAAATTCATACCGATATCCCTGGAACCATCGATAAGACTATCACTTTTGAGAAGACCTCATGGTGAGTGATGAAGAGTCATACAGATATCTCTCTCATCACTGAGACCCTCACCCCTGGGCAAGACCTTTTACTGAGCACATTTTGCTCTCCCCGATCTCTGTTCATTCCATTCGATGAGACTCCCTGTCGGTCGGTGAAACATTACACTGACCGAGCCCTTTGCTAGCGAGTAAAACTCGTTCGGCGGGACACCCATGTGTCGGTGAGACCTCACATCGAGGTCTTCATTCCTTCCTTATGCTCTGCCTCCCTTTGCCGAGATGTTACGCTGAGCTATGAACCCTCAACCGACTTCTTTCCTTTCGGCTTGACTCCCGCCGGTTGGGAAGACATCTTCCCGAGCTCCAAATGTTATACTGAAGGCTCCCTTTCTTGGCAAGACCTTCACCATTCAGCCAAACATCGAGTCGGTGAGCAGCCCCGTTCTCCCCAACCTCCTTAATATTTTGGTGAGACACTAAGCCATCGGCAAGACATCCCGATGACTTAACTTTCCTTAGGCAAGAACTCTGGCTCTCGACGGGACATTACTTGGTCATCAGGACCTCATGGCGATGGCTTCAACTCTTGGCAAGCTTTTTTCATATCGGGGAGACCTCCTACTGGTCGTTAGGACATCTCACTGGTCTTCCCTCCTTATACCGAAGCCACAACCCTTCGGTGAGACATCATTTGGTCGCCAGGACTTTATGCCGATATGAATCCTTCTCGGTGAGACCCTTTGTTGTTGGCGAGACCTCCTGCCGAAGGAAAAACACACATCAGGACCCCTCATCCTTTGGCAGGAGTCATGGCGAGGGCATCAAGTTCATCGAGACCTTGGCTTATCGGCCAGACCTCTCGCTGGGCACCTTATTCTTTCGGCGACGAGTTTACTTTCTCTTCAATCGAGGAGACATCGATGTATCGGCAAGACCCTTTGCCGAACCTTGCCTCCTTTGCTGACATCGCCTCCGTTCGGTGAGACCTCACCCGATCAGTAAGACCTCCTACCAAAGCTGCCACACATACGCCGAAGGCATCTTGCTTCAGTGAGACTTTTTCAGATCAGCGAGACATCTGAACGATGACAGCTACTTTGACAAGACCTATATATGCTTTCTATGAGACTCGCCCATATCAGCAAGACATTACATCGAAGCCATTCTACTTCGGTGAGACATCATTTGATTGTCGAGATATCATAGCAAGCTCCACCTCCTCATTCGATAAGACACTGGCAAGTTGGGAAGACCTCTCGGCGAATTCCCTCCATTATTATACCGTTGTGCCCTCGATCAGTGAGACCACCCACATGTCAGCGAGACCTCCTGTTGAAGGCAAAACACTATACCGAGGCCCTTCATTCTTCAGCAGGACCTTCTACTTTCACTGAGACTTCACGACGACTTCATTTTCCTTTACCGAAGATTGGTCCATCTCGCTGAAACTTGTGCTTGGTCGCCGAGACATTACTGCGAACACAAACATCCCCCAATGCCAACCTTGTGAGCTACATTAGGCGAGACATCCCATGTGGAGAAACATATAAAGATTCATGGTGACCTGAATGCCCCTGGTGAGTGGCACACTCAGCCAAATGGAACACAGTGCTAGTCGGCAAGACAACGAGAGGGTCTTGCCGACTTTCTTCTGTGAGGAGTTTTTTTGCCAAAACCGATTGAGGCATGCTTTTCAACTGAGCTCCTTGTGACTTAGCATCACATTTATGATTTAATCCTGCACAACAATGTCCCCATTTGGCCTTTATGAACACTTGAAGCATAGATTGCCAAACTGATTGAGCCCGTAGGTGAAAATTAGGTAACATTTCTGGTGACCTTTGCTGGATGTTTTCCTACTAAACATAGAAACCAGTAGCCTAGGCCTATCCATTGGGCATGGAGTCATTGGGAAAACTCAGGAACAAACCTAGAGCAGCCTTGTACATAGCTAGTAACTCAGGAAACAGATCAGGACACTGAAACTTATTGAAAATAGGAAAAACTGAAATAACACTATTTATTTTGCTTGGGCAGCACTTAGGGAATGTAACTACATCTAAACCTACCCTACACTAAATAGTATGAAATTGGTCAAAAAAAACCATTCACTGGATGACTGAAATAACTGCCCTCTCTTCTCAATATGCAGTGACTAGCATGTTTAAGGACAAATGAGTAAAAGTAAAAAATAGAAAAAATCTTACCAAGGTGATGCATTGCCTCTTGAAAGAGGTGAATGAGTTCACGTACCTCACTAGATAGACCATACGTATTGTCAACCAAAGGAGGAGAAGTGAGCTGAACATACTCTAGTTTGGCTGTCAGTGCATCTTGGATATGTTCTTTTGTTGTACCTTCATATATGGGTGCCTCATTGGACTCCATCTAGACTAAGTACCTGATTGGACAGCCTCTAGTAAGGGAAAAGCTTGAACTTTCCTTGCTGGCCTCTCGTTGATCTCTAAAGACTTCATCTTTTCCTTGAAAAGATGCTGATTGGAGGCAATATGCAAGTTTTTCATTGGTTGCTATAGTCTGATCTTCTTGACTAAGGAGTTGATATCCTTGTTGGATAACTAAAAAAAAATCTTCAAACTATGGTTCCTTATCCTCTTTGTCAATGACAAAATATAGCTCCTCCTCAAAAAAGTGGGGCAGCTCCGAAAATAAGTTCATAGGCTGTAAGGAATTATCCTCTACAACTTTTTCAACAGTCTCACTGACTTGAATGGGTTGATAACATGCTTCCCTTTCATATGATGCTAGATCAACATCTATGTTAGAACAAAAAACTTCTATGATATCATCGAACTCATAATCTTGCATTAAATCTAGATGATTTTTATCATTTAGTTGCTCCATACCAGGCATAGGTGCTATCATGCATGTGAGATCTTCATCTTTATCAACAAATTGAGGAAGTTGATCAAACAAGTCAGCGATATTCTCTGGCTGCTCCAAATCAACTAGTAAACTAGAAACCTTCATGCTTTCTTTCGCTTGCTCAACATAACGAGGTAGTTGGTCAAATAAAGAAGTCAATTGTTCTTCTTTATGTGGCTCCTTTTCTAGTGAAACTTGGGTATCCTCTATCTACAAGTGAAGATCTTCAACGGACAATTCCTACATTCTGGCTTCAACCATCTTATAACAATCATGAGAATATTTTTTAAATGAATCAAAATCTAAGGGATTCAACAATGAATTTGATTCAACATCATCTTCACATGTGCAATTGTTATTTTGCAGACTGTCATCGATTGACAACTCCTCAAAATGTTTGATGTCTTCTAGCTGTTCAATCCTTTGCTACTGCAATTGAAAACACTTTATAGCTAGATGTACAAGATTTACCTTTTTAATCCTTTCCCATAGGAGTAAGTTGTCCAGATCAATGGGCTGCTCTTCCTCTTTAGCTGCAACATTCTGCTCTTTGAAACTCCCCTCAAGTTGCCTCTTTTGAAACTCCTCCATTAGTTGGTACTAATAATCAGAGTAAGCTTGAGTATTTTGCACCTTAGTAGAGAGTAGCTTCATTTGTTCTTCTTTAGCATCTATTTCTTGTTCAAGGCCTTCCTCGAACTGGATTCTTTTTTCCACTCTCTCTTGATCATAAAAGAAGACTTATTCAACCACTTCTTGCTGTTGTATAATGGTACCTTTCTGCACCTTGATATCAACCAATATCTTAGATAGGCACACAAGCACCTACTAATATTGTTAATCATCATATTGTGAAGACCTTGAATTAGATCCCACAATGTATGGTCAATCTGTTAGATCAGGTCCAATATGCTCTAATTTGGATGTCTTTGAGGTTGATTAGATAAATAATCATACTGGTTAACCTCAGAAACATCCTCTTGGGGCTTATTTTGATCAAATATTGATTGAAACATAGGTTGAACTGGAGTGGGAGGGTGGGAAATATGATGAAAATGTTGATTAGTTGTTACTACAAGGGGAATTGGGTTGAAACTAGCACTGTGGTTAGGTGAATGTGACTGATAAGGTGTAGGAGCAACATTCTCATGATATGGAGGGTAATAGTAAGTGCCTTCATGAATATTGGACATCTTCTATTCAAAGAGCTGGAAACTCAAAACTAACAGACTCTTTTGAGAAATACCAACACTTATGCATGTGAAACCAAAATATTTGAGCTCGGAGTCGCCAGGTATGTAAAGAAAATGCCTCCAAAAGGCTGAAAATATTGCTGCACACACCAAAAAACAACAATAAAATGTCTAAACATGAACTGAGAAGTAGTTCACAGTCCCACCAAGCGTACAAGAACAGTTATCACCTGAAATTGCACCCTTGTTGAACCTGATGTTCAACACCTCAGTGTAACATGGGAAGACCTCCAAAGTTGTGGGTCACTTGTAGACAGAGGTCAACCTTTGGAGAAGGCCGACTTCCTTTGCTGTCACCTAAAACCACTGATCTTGTAAGGAAAAGAGAGAAAGAAAGCATAAAATAAAGCTAAAACCTAAGGTGATACACCGAACTGATAAGAACAATGAGATACTCGAGTTACACTTGAGTACTGATGATGGATATGGGACTGCACAACAAGATTCTATGGATTATGCATACAAACAGGTTCGACATGCACACTCTTTCAAGAAGGAAAAAATAGACTTCACAAAGTAAAAGCTCATGTGCAATTGAGTAAACATAGTTTATAACCTACATGATACCACTTTTGTAAAGAAAGGCATGTTAACATGAAACAAAGCTATAAGGAAAAGAAAGATTTCACTAAGTAGCTTGATGAATCAATTTAAAATGAACAATACTTCACAAGAACCAGAAAGCAAAAAATGAACCATGAATGGTAATCAAGGTAAAATTTATATAACATGTTCCAAAACGAGTTACATAATTCTGCTAATCTAAGAGAGGACTGGAAAAGTCACAGACTTCAGAAAAAGAATCAGGAGAACCCCTTTCCAAGAAGGAAAAAATTCCTTATATATAGGAGAGTGTCGGCCCCTTAGGGCTTAAAAAAATATCCGAGCTCAGAAAAACTATCCTTAGATCTTTTATTGAAATTAATTTTTTGTTAGATTGAATCCCTGTTGTCCTTGTCGGTGTTAAAGATCACCCTTAGCGGAAGCCTTCTTGATCTTTCTGCAACCACCACATTCACTTATGTTCCTCATGCTCATTTCTCGAACCTCCCCATTGAGTTTCCTTGAATGCTTCTTTGCTCATAACAGATACACGTTGCTTTTCATTCTATCAAAACTCTCCTTGCTAGTCAGATAGCCACGACTCGCCTTTAGCTCCCTCTGATTGGCTGGGCACATTTCACATAGATCCCCCCATAGTCAAAAGCTTGCTCAGTCAGAATCGCATCTCGGCAAGACACTGTAAGTGTCTCACCGATGCAATTATGCCCCTCTATAGCTATTGGCATAACATGGAACTGTCGATGAGAGTTCTTATCGAGCTTCAAAAAGTCATACCGATATCGCTGGAACCATCGGTAAGACTATCGCTTTTGAGAAGACCTCATGGTGAGCCATTAAGAGTCATACATATATCTCTCTCATCGCTGAGACCCTCACCCCTTAGCAAGACCTTTTATTGAGCACATTTTGCTCTCCTTGATCTCTGTTCATTCCATTCAATTAGACTCCCCGTTGGTCGATGAGACATTACACCGACCAAGCCCTTTCCCAGCGAGTAAAACTCCTTCGGTGGGACACCCATGTGTCAGTGAGACCTCACACCGAGGTCTTCATTCCTTCGTTATGCTCTGCCTCCCTTCGCTAAGATGTTATGCCGAGCTATGAACCCTCGGCCGACTTCTTTCCTTTCGACCTGACTCTCGCCGGTCGAGAAGACATCTTCCTGAGCTCCAAATGTTATACCAAAGGCTCCCTTTGTCAGCAGGATCTTCACCATTCGGCCATACATCCAGTCGACGAGCAGCCCCGTTCTCCCTGAGCTCCTTCATCTTTTGGTGAGACACTAAGCTGTCGGTGAGACATCCCAATGACTTAACTTTCCTTAGGTGAAACCTCTGGCTCTCGGCAGGACATTACTTTGTTGTCGGGACCTCATGGCAATGGCTTCAACTCTTGGCGAGCTCATTTCATATCGGCGAGACCTCCTACTGGTCGTCAGGACATCTCACTAGTCTTCACTCCTTATACCGAAGCCACAACCCTTCGGTGAGACATCATTTGGTCACTAGGACTTTATGCCGATATGAATCCTTCTCGGTGAGACCCTTTGTTGTCGATGAGACCTCCTGCCGAAGGAAAAACACACATCAGGACCCCTCATCTTTCGGCAGGAGTCATGGCGAGGGCATCAACTTCGCCAAGACCTTGGCTTGTCGGCTAGACCTCTTGCCGGGCACCTTATTCTTTCGGTGATGAGTTTACTTTCTCTTCAATCGGGGAGACATTGTTGTATTGGCAAGACCCTTTTTCGAAGCCTGCTTCCTTTGCTGACACCACCTACCTTTGGCAAGACCTCACCCGATCGGTAAGACCTCCTACCGAAGCCGCCACACATATGCCGAAGGTGTCTTGCTTTGGTGAGACTTTTTCGGATTGGCGAGCCATCTAACCGATGACAACTGCTTCACCGAGACCTCCATACACTTTCAGTGAGACTCCCCCATATCGACGAGACATTACATCGAAGCCATTCCGCTTCGGTGAGACATCATTCGATCGCTAAGATATCACACCGAGCTCCACCTCCTCGTTCGGCAAGACACTGGCAAGTTGGGAAGACCTCTCGGCGAATTCCCTCCATTATTATACCATTGTACCCTCGGTCGACGAGAGCACCCACATGTCGGTGAGACCTCCTGCCGAAGGAAAAACACTATACTGAGGCCCTTCATTCTTCGGCAGGACCTTCTACTTTCACCGAGACTTCACGGAGACTTCATTTTCCTTTGCTGAAGATTGTTCCATCTCGCCAAAACTTGTGCTTGGTCACCGAGACATTACTGCAAACACAAACATCCCCCCAACGCCAAGTTTGTGAGCTACCTTAGGTGAGACATCCCACGTGGAGAAACACATAAAGAGTCATGGCGACCTGAATGCCCCTGGTGACTGGCGCACTCAGCCAAATGGAACGTAGTGCTAGTTGGCAAGACAATGAGAGAGTCTTGTTGACTTTCTTCTCTGAGGAGGTTTTTTGCCAAAATTGATTGAGGCATGCTTTTCAACTGAGCTCCTTGTGACTTAGCATCACATGTATGATTTAATGTTGCACAACAATGTCCCCATTTGGCCTTTATGAACACTTGAAGGATAGATTGCCCAATTGATTGAGCCCGTAGGTGAAAATTGGGTAACAAGGGTTTTTAATGTACTTTTTTTTGTTTGATTTAAATTTAAGCTTTTCAAATGTAAATTTTTTTGTTTGATTTCAATTTAGGGTTTGAAAAAGTAGTCAAGGTTTTCAAATGATTTTTTTGTTTCATTTCAATTTAAGGTTTTCAAATGCAATTTTTTGTTTCCTTTCAATTTAGTGTTTTCAAATGGATTTTTTTTTTTGGATTGAACAATTTTTAGGGTTTCAAAAGGTAATTTTTTTCTTAGCTTACAATTTAAGGTTGGTTTTTTTGTTTCTATTCAATATCAGATGGTTTCATTTCATGTTTTATTATTCTTCTACAAATCACCATTTCTTCTATTAGAGGTAAATAAAAATGCATAAAAGTCCAAAGAAAATGAAAAAACCCATACTAAACGCTAACTTTGTATTAAAATTTTCAAGAAAAACAAAAAAATTCAAAAAATTGGGGTAGGGTGCATACTTTGAGGTTGTTGTTTTTCTTTGTCAATCAAGATCCTATGCATGCAGTGAAAATAACTATTGTTTTAGATCTTTTTGAAAATAAATACTACTACAAAATAGGATCCCATTTTTTACAAAATGAGATCCTGATTTTTACAAATTGGGATCCCACTTTTTACAAAATGAGATCCCATTTTTTACAAACTGGTATCCCATTTTGTAAAAAGCAAGATCTTGTTTCTTATAGGCCAGTTTAGTAACACATTACTAAACAAGATCCTATTTTTTAATAAATCTGATACCATTTATATTTTTGGCTTAGGATCTCAAACTGAAATGAGATCCCATTTCTTAAAACTGGGACCATGTTTATTAAAAAGCGCGATCCCATTTTCTTCAAGTTTATTTCATGTTTTCACCTAAGGTAAAAAATTCCACATTTCATGGACTCATCTTCTGGCATTTACCTATAAATTGTCAACTTGAAGATGTTAATTCTTGAAGCTTTTGCAAGATGACTTGCCAAGTGGATCTACCTTCTTCCCATTGTTCCTTTGTTGTTGCAAGTATTATGTGTTGTAACTCAAGCTTCACTAAAATCTTCTTTCCTTCTTCTGAAGTATAGGGGTTGATATTTATCTCTAAAATCCTCTTTGAACTAGCAAGGGAACTTGAGATAGGTATATGCTTCATTTTCACCAAGTCCCTTATCTTCTCAAATTGTCTGATCTTCCTTTTGGCTCTATAGGGTAAATTATTCATGTAAGATCACTAAAGGTGTCCAATTCTGATAATCTCTTTCTTGTACTAGGTAATAAGTGTTTCATGTATAGATTATTTCTAGCTCAATTGTATTTATAGTATCCTTTATGCTTTGTGTAACATCAAGCCACTTCACGCAATATAAAAATAGGTTCCTTGCTTCCTCTTCATAGGCATGAACATCCTTCAAAATCTCTTCCACTTTAGTATGTGTAGCTAAACAGTCCTACAAATCCATGCTTCAACATCTACTTCAACTTTTTCTCTTAGTCCAAAGGCATATCCTTTGAATTTATCAATTATCTCTTGTGTTTTCACTACAACTTTACTAGTCTCATGCTCATGTTGAGCATCATATATATATCTTCTTCAAATGTCACAGTGATACTAGCATCCCTTTTCCTCATTTCTTTCTACATAAATATCCTTGTTTTCTTTTCTTCTACCCTGATGGATTTCTGGGGGGGGATTTGTCCCTTCTTGAAGGACTACCTATGTATCTCCTCCTCTCACCAATTGTAGGTATAAATGCAATAACTAATCTCCTATAGCTATCAAAGGCTTCTTCTATACTCATGCCATATATATCTCTCGATATCTATTCTAACTTTTTCTTTTGAGATGACAAAATCTTTGGCATATGATTCTACCTCAACATCAACTTGTTTCTTTGTCTATGATTTCTTAAATTTATGAGAAAATTTCATTGTCTTTTCGTAATAGTTTCCAAATATTAGTTTGGTAAGATCCTTAGGAATTTTTAGTAGTACATCAGTATAGCAAGTTTCTTCATCTTCTATAACTTCATACCAAATCTCTAGGACCCAAATAGATCTAGGTTCAACTGCTTCGATTATACAATAATCAAAAGAAACCAAAAAGGCAATGACATCCATGTATTTTGTTACCACATCTCTCGGGAAATCTTTGGATTATATTCAGTCTCCTTTGAAACATGGCAAAGAATGCTATAAGGGAATCACCCTGAGTATCCAAATCTCCAATATTTCTCATGTAATATCTTATTTTATGAGCAATAGGTTTTTCGTTCAACCTATCAACCTTTCCAACTACCAAAACTTCCTAAAATAGAAAACCACACATATTATCAATGTGCCATACATGAATACAATCTTTTTCTATAATCATAGTTGTATATTAAATTTTTGGATTTCTTATAGGGTTTATTGTAGTACCCATTTGAAACATTGTCTTTGTTCTTGGAAGATTTTCACATTGGAATCAGTCCAGTGGACTGTAAACTAGTTATTTCTAAAATCACTTATTTGGTAGTCATGTGTGTGCCATCAATCCATACAAAATGATCATAAATTCTACTCAATTCCACTCTAATACACTTATCTCCATTGCTAGAGTCTAGAAACTAGTGCCACACATCTAATTTCTTCTTAATCAAGATATTGCATTCTAGTTTTAAGGTGTAGGGTATGTGTAGGATCATGATGGGCCAAAAAGTGGCAATATCATGGGTATGTGGCTGACAACTATTTTCTTACCCAAAATTGATGAAACAAAAAGGGTTTTAAAATGAGATTCTCAGCTTTCCACCAATATAAATTATTCTTTACTTTGAATTTAATAAGTAATTATTATTCATTTTCTATTCAAATTATGACTAAAGTCTTAATTGATAGGCTAATTGAAAAACATCTATAGCTTTCAAATGGTATCACATTTTTTGAATCTAAAACATGTGTCACATTCTATGCTTCGCATACTATAGGATTAAAAAAGAATTGAATTTCATGAAGTTTGACCAAGTTAAGGTGGTTAGACATACAAGTTTTTATATTTTTTAAAATTTGTAATAAAAATTTCATAATCAATTATTTACTTGGAAAAAATTACAAAAAATATGTATTACATCGAGGCATGAGTCCTCTACTTATATCTAAAATCTTATAACAAAATATTATCATTTTATTGTGGTTAGGGTGGTGAAGACACCTACTTCTTATTTTTCCTTGAAATTTAAGTACCCTTGCATTGAAATTTCAAATTTTCACCAAATAGATTTTTTTTTTTTTAAACAAACCTAGTAGTTTAGAAACTACATTAAATTTTCTACAAATTCTATTCTTACATATTTTTGAAATAATATAGATAACTTATTCAAATTTTTATGTCAAGTTGCCTAACTCTGTTTTTTCTAATTTTTTTGCCACTTAAGGGCCTGTTTTTTCCATGATGATCCTTGACATACCGTATAACCTTCTCCTACTAACTTATCTACCAATAGATTGAATTTTTTTCCATATGGGTGCTCTTCCATATTCCCATGAATATAAGCCCTAATATCTTTAGTAGGTAGAACCCTAAGAGGTATATGCAAAATTCACCTGGGGGATCAACTTCTAAAGCTTTGGTGGACTATCTCCTAAATGTGGATTGCGGTTTTTGACAAACATCTACAATTTTTGGTGTCGCCATTCCATTCAAATTTCCTTCTACTAGTAATTATAGAAAATGAGAATGTGTAGGGATTGTTAAATACCTTTTTCTCTTGCTCAATGAGATAGGGTTTTGGAATTCTACAACTTGAAGATGCTTTAGATCCTTCAAACTCACTTCTTCCTCCTCTACTCTTCTTTGAATGAATTCAATGAGATATATTTTTCTTGTCAAGCATGCTTTTAACTCTTTAATTTTACCAATTCAAGCAATAAATTCTTCAAACAAAAAGCTAATAACCCTAAAAGCTTTTATACACAGTCAACTTCCAAAGCTTCACAAATTTTTGCATTAGAATATTTTCTTCTATAATTTTTTTCCTAAAGTTAAACATTTCATTCTTCATCAAATATCTTCATACTATATATTAAGCACCTCTTTTCTATCAGGGGACATAATATATTCATTAAATACCCCCTAAGCCATAGCTTTAGGCTTAGTTTCTAGATGAAACATCTACACTAGAGAGTGGTACAAATTCTCCCTTATCTTACACCTTTCTCCCTTTTCTCAAAATATTTTCCATTTTCTTCTTCACTTCATCTAGATCAATCTTCTTAACAGGTTCATTCTTCCTTATTTTTTTACTTCTACAAAAAAATTAGCAATATGTCCAAGCATTTTGCAATTGTTTCATATGATACTCCTTTGAGAATTATTCCTTTCATTCATTCTAGATCTGCATTAGCCTTGTGTCCAAATAGATAAATGTATATCAATAACCTTTGAAAGATTGAATCATTCTACCATTGTTATATGCATTTGTGGACATTGGAAATGGATGCTCAGCTTACTTTTCCACACAAAAGGGGAGGAAGGAAGTGGGATATGATTTCACAATGCTCACATTCAAGAATACCTTGGATATCTCAACCCAATGAAGGATATTAGAGATATAATTGCAAGATATCCTTGGAGATGAGTGGAGACAAGAAATGGGTTCACTACCAAGTGTAAAATTGGAAAATGCCATATGTTTGAAAACATAGTGTGATATGGAAACTAATACTAAATTACCTAAAAATGCAAGTAAAATGCAAGAGAAAGTTATGAAACTTGAAATGTGCACCTGGAAACTTGTTGCAGATGGAATGGAGCTCTGGAATCCTAGAAAATTTGTTGTTCATGCCAACTAGGAATCATACGCCAAGTTGGGCGACTTATTCTAGTTTTGGGAAAACTATGTCAGAATGAGTTTTAGAGAAATGGTTACTTAGATCTACAAAATTCTCATTTAGGCCTAGGTAGTGGGACTCATTCACCAATAGTGGTGAATTATCCCACCTCTAGATTTTTGGAAATTTAAAATAGGAAACTATAGCCCTCAGTCTGCTCTTCTACTCCTGATACAGATCTAGGTCCGAAACTGCTAAATTCAACATGTAAATATTCTCCCAACTTCTCTTAAGACTTTGACAACTTTGACTTGTTTTTACCACTTTTCCAATCTTAACTTGGTAAATATGCAACCCATCCCTACAAATCACACACAAGAAGAGGGAAAAAAATTGTATGATTAGTGAATAGGGGTTTTCCTTGGTCAAACCCATTGTTGGTAATTAAACCCTTGAAATGAAATGAAAAATAATGGAGAATGATGAATGAAAAAATAATGATGTTCAAACTCACCAAACCCTAGCAATAAGGTGTTGCAAACATGTAATTGATGGCTCCAATGGATGTATACTTTACCTCTAGCCTGATGTTGATAGATCTTGAATGCAATGCTTACAAATCCTACACCATAATTGTTAAACCTGGAAAACAGGTGTCTTGGTAACACCAAAAAAAATTGAAAATCCAGAAAATAATAAAGACAAAAAATTCATCCAATAGTGAAAACCACTTCAGTGGAACTTTGGATAAGTACCATGGTGAAAGTATAGCAAACAGGCACCATGTGTAGTTGAATCTACTCCTTTGTCTACTATTATTCTAATCTGACATCCCTATACCTATCCCTGTACATATCACATGTCTTTCCTATCTATCCCTTTGCATACCATTCATAATAAGTGGTAGTCTTTTCCATAACCTGGAACAATTGACATTGAGTGCATTTCCTATCCCCCATTTTACCCTATTCATAATCAGTTGGTCTTATACTCTACTGGGGGCAAACATTTCACATGCATCATATTGGTTCTTCCATTGGCTTTGTTGAAGACGTAAAACCATAGAAAAATCCAAAACATCACAAAATGACCTGAGAAAACACAAAAAACATCAGAAAACTTCAAAATGACAAAAAAATCAAAACATGTTGAAAATCCAAAAATAGAGTCAGAGTCAGTCGCATTTGTTAGTCTTTTTCATTTATCAAACTACGTTGCCTCTACGACTGGATGTAGGCAAGGCCATCTACTGATTTTCCTCTGAGGCATTAGGTTAGTCTATTTAGGTGGCTATATAAAATCATGACTCAATCCATATGTCTATATGACAAGGTCATTGGTCGTGTCAAACTATGAGGTCTCTGTGTGTATAACATAGGCAATTCCATGAATCGATGAGCCCCCGAGGCTGCACTAGGTCAGTTCATTAGGGTTCGTCACATTCACTATCACACACATCTTCTATTTGTAGTCAATCTTGTCATTCAAAGTCAAGTTGAACTATGAGGTCTTTGTGTGTATAATGTAGGAAAGGCTGCCAATCGATGAGCCTCTGAGGCTGCACTAGGTCAATCCTTTAGGGTTTTTCATCACACACAATCAATTTTCCACACATCATATCAAGTCATGCATCAATCTGGTGAACAATTTAGAAATGTCTCTAAGTCAAGTCAAACAAATTACCAAAAGAAACAATAAACAAAAATCAACTAATGTCTGCTACAGGATGTGTCCTTCCTAGAGACAGACATGATCAAAGCAATCAACCTCTGTCATATTCAGGATGAGTCCTTCATGAATACCAATATCAGCAAAAAAATCTTTGTCTTATACAAGATGGGTCCTTCTTGCATATCGACATCGTCAAACAATCAACATAGCCTTACACAGGTTATCACATCAATGACATCAAACTCAATGTCTTATATGATACATGTCTTTCTAAAACTAGGCTTTGTCATGCGCTATACAAATAGTCCTAACATCGAAACCAGACTCAAAGTCTTATCCGGTATGTGTATCTCCTGAAATCAGGCTCTATCAATCAAAACAAATCAAACAAACAAGATCAAGTTATGGCAAATATTTTACTAGATTTTTGACTTTATGGCTTATTTATCTTATCATTTCACTTGACTTTATGATGAGGATTATGTTACTAGCTTTCTCAAGGATGTACCATGAAAGATTTAGAGAAGCAATGATGTATCCGAATTCTATTTTCTTGGACTACTGTCTGTCAACTGTCTTTTAAATTTGGATTTTGAGTCATGTTACTAGTTTCCTCAAGGATATCCCATGAAGGATTTAGAGGAGTGATGGCATCTCATGACCCATCTTTTATTTTGTTTGTTGTCTGTGGTTTGTCTTGACAAAAAAACTAGGGCAACTTGTGCCCTTAGTATGAGTTAACGAAAATCCTTGTCTGCGACTGTCTATTGTTAGCAAGTGGATGACCCTGCACACCTTGATCTATGTCATATCATGGTGTTTTTCTCCATTTATATTAGTCCTGCCCATTGATAATAAAGTGCAACACCTTTTGTGATACAACGAAACATCGAAGATTTCTAATCCTAACATCCATCTCATTTCTTTTATTATTTCTCAATCTTTCTTTCCACACTAACAATTCTTCTTTCTTGCATTATGACAGAGTCCTATGACACACACCAATAATAAGTCATCCTACATACACATTCATGTTAGAAAATATCATTTCCAAAACATATATCATCAATCATACATACAAACATATAGGCATTCATCATATCTAGGATATCATGGCATAATAAACATTCATCATCGTAGATTACATATCATAAGCATCCCATGTACATCACAAATGTAAATACATGCACCATATTACATCTGTATAGCATCACATGTAGAAATCATTATACATACAACATCATAAATTGCATCTCATAACTATAAAATGCATACAACACATAGAATTAACATTACATAGAATCAACATCACATCATAGGTTTCATAAACACATCATAAAGTAGATATGAGCATCCATCACAAAGCATATCATATAAACATAACATGTACAAATAAATGACTACATAATCAATAAATAGAAATGCATATCATGAGAATCGCCACCAAAATCATATATATATATATATATATATATATATATATATATATATATATATATCACTCAATAGTGTCACATCACAATGTCATAATGTATCCATAAATATGGAAGCCCATAGGCTATATGATCATAATACAATGTCTTAGTACATATCAACAACTGTCCCTATCCTGAACTACCACTACTACCATGACTGGAGTGTGCGGATGACTGATACCGAGAACTTGATGACATGCGCCCTAAATGTGGCCTATCATATGGACCAGCTCTACATGGATGCTCAACACCCTCTGTGCTAATTGTCCTACTGTGGGTCCTAGTCTGGGACCTCTCACTATGTGCCTCTAAAAAACTTGGGGCCCGTCTATCTAGAGGAACTGATGTCTCATAAAAATATCTATAGTAAGTGGCCCTCTCCCTGACTCTAACTAACTCTCTAGCAAATGCAGTTGTCGGTCCAGTGCATAGAGCTCTAATCTTTGTAAATCTCTGCTCGGTCTCCTACCTTTGAGTTATGGCCTAATCTTTGTCCATGACAGCTCTGTCCCTCTCCATTAGTAACGCATCTCTCTCAGAAATCATGACCCTCATCTGCTCCTCCAAAGATGCAACCTGGGCACAAAGTGTAGCAGTTTTGAGATCAACTGCCCCTATGTCAACCTATCTCACCCTTGGCACACCATTATCCTCATCCTCCAACTACTCCAGAATCCTATCACAAATCTCTCACTCCTGATCATCATCCTCCTCATCATCATCCTGATAGGCACCAAGTAATCCTAGGGCATCAATCTTTGCCTCCTCCCTGTCTGCTTCCTCCTCTGCATGAACCTCTAGAACAACCTCCTCAGTGGGATGCTCCTCATCTCTCCCAACCTCAACATGCACCTCCTCCCCACCTCTACCAACATCGGGCATGTGCACATCCTCCTCCCCTTGTCTCTCCTCATGGATAGGTGATAATGGTGTCCCTCATACCCTCTGTCCACAACTCCCTCTCCCACCACCTCGCCGACCACCTCCCCCGCCATCTTCATCATTGCCATGTCCCCCTCCATCTCTCTAACCTCTACCTCTGCCACACCTACCACATGGTCTTTTCCCTTGCTGCTCTATCAACACAGCCTGATCTGGATCTATAAGAGGTATCAGCCTGTGCACGACCCACCATTGATTGTATGCCTTCGTGGTACCTGGGTCTGCCGCACCATCTCTCCATCCCCACTGAACTACCTGCAATGCATCAATCTCTACCTCCACAGTGGCCACTGGAATCTCTAGACCCCATAGGGGGATCTCTCACGAGGACCTCAAAAACTCTGCTCATCCTCTGGGCTCATCCTGAATCTCTCCAAATTGTCACAATACACAGTCTGGAAAATGTCGCTCTATAATATGGACATGTGAAACAGTCCGCCCGATCAGGTACTATGTCTGGTGGAAAAAATGAAAATTCTCATCCTCGTCTGACCACTTTGCACATCCCAAGTATGGTCTCCATGTAAATTGTACCATAGTCTCGATGGCATGTCTAAAATACCCGGTATCTCCCATGTGGTTCTAAGTGTTAGCCCCCACATAACGGAAGGCATAAGGGGCTCTGTGTTGTACATCAACTGTAACCGATGGAAAAAAAATGGCAATGTGTTCCCACGCCCATACCATTAGGAGCGTGGTACCACAACTCATAGACTAAGCCTCTCGATAGGCTTTATCATGCAAATGAAAGTATAACATGTTGAGCAGATAAGGACCCCAAGCATATACCTCCCGACGCTCTAACATACCTACCAACATCTCCCCCCAACCCATAGGAGAACCATGACCTTGATGGACAAGAAGTAGTAGACCACCTATCAATGTACATAATAGACAGTCCAACTGCCTATACCTCTGTGCCAATACACGCCATCTAATCTCATAATGATCAAAACCTAACTGTCTGATATCGGCATGAGGGTAGTATTTGCACATCTCAGCAAAACCCCTCTGGGTATCCTACCTCACCCTCGTGCCTCTGATAGGAAGTCTCAAAATCCTAAAGATGTACTCCAAGGTAACTATCACCTCTCCAGTAGGCAGGTGAAATGAAGAAGTCTCTGAGTGCCACTGCTCGCATAATGTTGTCAGTAGACCCCAGTTTTCCTGAATGGTGGGCATGTTTGTGACATGAAGAAGAACCAAATGCCATAGGAATCATTTCTCCAAGCTCCACAAACTATCTCAGAAGCGAAAAGTTGATGGTCTCGACTCTCGTGTATATAAAGTGTCCAAAACAACCTGAAATGGCATTGTACATGCCTCATGTGAAAATCAATCACCTATCTTAATGCAAAGTGACCAAATAAAATGCTATTCAAATGTGCCATTATTTTGCAAATGTGTCATTCTTTTGCAAATGCGTAGCAGAAAACCAAATGCGTAATTCAATTTCATAAATGCGTCATTATTTATCACATGCGTCACTTTCAAATGCAAATGCGTGCAAAAAATAACAAAAAAGAATACATATCAAATGCACCTCTTTATATCAACGCAAAACAATATCCTGCTAAATGCAAATGCATAACTAAAATATCAAATGCGTTAAAAAATAAACAATTGTGGCTATTTTAAATGCAAATGCGTGTAACTCAAATACAAATGCGGGGAACTATGGACAACCTATGCTAACCATAAATGTAAATTTTCAGATGTGGTGTTTCACGTACAGATGCGTTGATTACGCACCCACATGTGACTTTTCAACAAAATAACGCATAAGAAAAATTCAAATTAAATGCATAAAAAAGTGTGAAAACCAAAAATTCAAAAGTCAAGATTAAGGTACGTACTGGGGGGTCCACGTCAGTTGGCCACCTAAAGGTCTAGATCATGTATGTTCAATGGTGGGTGTGCAGAACGAGAGACATCTTTGCTAAGGGTGCAGAGCAAAATTCTCAAGTTTCAAAGCAATGTGGATAAAAATGAATGGGTTTTTACCCCATTTTGTATTTATACCTAGGGTTTTGGTGGCATTCCTTTCTATTGGTTGCGTCAACTTCTAACTTCATTTGACATGTACCCATCCTTAACACTTCCAACTTCAATTCTGTCAAATGGACTAATCAGGATTATTTCTAAATTTCTGAAATTTTTCAAAAATCTGTCAATTTTCCCGAGGGGGCATACCTTCACCTATTTTACACCGGGGCATTACTAGGGCATATTTTTATCGATTTTCTTTGACACAATGCCGAAATGACATTGTATCAAAGAGGGGAAAATGTAGACACTAAAATCTGGTCTAGGCCTGTGACTTTAATATTTCTTAATAATTCATATTTCTTCCATGGTTATGATTAAATAATGTCAATTATTTAATTATTCTCTAAGGTCTTCATTTTTTCTATTAATTAAATAATTTTAATTATTTTATTAATTCACAAATTTTTTATTCCATCTGATTAATTAAATAAATGCTTTTTATTTAATTATGTTACTAATTAACCTTATCCTTCTTCTTCGATTAAATAAATTCTTATTTAATTTACCTTTATCATATTCAACTATAATTAAATAAATTATTTTATTTAATTAATTATTCATTTAAACCCTTTCATCACTTAATTAAATAAATCTTATTTATTTATTCTTCAAATATCAAATATTGAATTAAATGAATTATTTAATTCATAAATCCTATTTTAACACATTCCTCTATATTTAGATAATTGTGCAAATTATCTAAGTATTCACTCTTACTTGACTCAGAGATCTATTTGATTCAGTTAGTTAACTCTTGATTTAATGTTTGAGTTGCTTTATCAAGTAATCTCTTTGTCAAATCATTCAATCATCCAGTTCTAACTCAATTGTGTGTACATGCATATTAATTAGATATTTCTATTTAATTAATTAAATCTTGTGCATGTGTTCGAATAGAGAGTTGCTTTAATCCATCTTTATCTTTGTCATGCAAAGATAATTCTTCTATTTTCGAATACCAAACTTGAAGATTAAATCATTTATTTAATCTTTATTTCTATTTCTGATTTTTATCACTCATGCCGCTACTAATAGTTATTATAATGCATGTCTAATCTTTCGATCTCAACCGTTCGTTGATCTTTCGATCTTGACTTGTCATTCGAATGATCAATTTTCTATAAATTGATCTATCATTCATCATTCCAATCTCTCTTGAAATCGTATGACTTTTAGAGCAATTATCTTGAATCTTCGATGTTTTGTATTAATCACAACACTTAGGCCATGCTTGCAAGAACTTTGAAAATCTGAGGGCAAGTACACTACACTGACGAAATGGAGAAGAATAATGGAGGTTATTCAATGGAATTGATCACATGTTCGGTAAAATAGTTTCTTTTATGCATGTTGTTCTTACCTTTCTTTTGTGCTTGTATCTAAGCTTTGAGGATTCATTAGTTTGAATAGATTAGATCTAAATTGCCTAACTCTCTCGTTTGTTTTTCTCTAAGCTATAGTAGGTACAGGGTTATTCTGGTTTTTCAAAAAAATTACCATCGATAAAAAAAAAAATCTTTAGGGTTTTTATTATTTTTTAGCTGCAAAATAAAAAAAAAATTATCAAAAAGTGGGTCTTATATTTTGATTTGAAATCAAAAATTAAAGAAAGCAAACAAAGCAATTTTTTGTGAAAAGTAGGGTACTTTGTACTCGGCCTACAACACAGGCCTACGTGTATAGCTTGCTTGTCAAGCCCACTTGCCACTTGGGCCTCCTACTTGCTATAGCGACGGGTGTCTTGTGGTCGACCAACAACTTTCCAAGCACTGCCAACATAGTTTCTCCCTCCAGTGAACTCCACAACTGGCACATGCAAAGAAATCAGTAGCCCCCTCACACAACAAAATTCAGCATTCGTGGTTCTACTGCCACTAACTTCCCAGTGGCACATGAAAATTGGTGGGTAACACAAAGCAGCGACTCCAAAAAAAAAATTGGTGCATCTTCCAATAATCCAACAACGAAATATTTTGTCTAGTGGGTTTTTTAGGTGATCAATTTTTTTTTGGCAAGTAGGCAATTTTTTGCCATGATGGCTCGATGGCCCTCAAATTCATGCTTGGGAAGTGTTTACATCATGCTGAGGGTTGTTGAAGGGCTTATTGGGTAGCTGTGAGCACTTTCACAGAATCGGGTGTAAAATGAACATATGATCTCCATTTTTCAAAAATGAATAGGTGTCAGATAGCTGGTTCTGGGTATTATCCAATGGTGTAGGTTTGATTTTCTATTTTTTATTTTTTGATACTTTTTTTGGCCTCTGAATTCATAAGTTGTTGTTTTCAGTCCGGGAGGCATAACTTTTGCATCTGGACTCCATTTTTCGCCATTCTCACAACCTCGGAAAGCTAAATCCATCCTCTTCACAAATCTTAGACCTGATTTTTCTAGAATTTTTACTAGGTACCTATTTTTTTGTCAGATTTCATCTTTTTCTTTCTTGGCTATTTTCTTGGGAAACGGGCAATTTAGGCTTTTTTTTTTTATCAAAGAGATTTTTTTCGTATTGAGAGTATATACTATTTTTTTCGTGATGGAGTCACATAATATTGTATCCCTTACTTCATTGAAATAGTTTGGTTGGAAAAAACAAATGGAGATTCATTTGATGCACAAAGGGTTGTATAGAGTGACCATGGGTACAAAAGTTGAACCTACAAGTGCTAATGAAAAGAGAAAGTGGTTTAATAGGTGTGATGAGGCTTTTGGGACATTATGATTGTCTATTTCTCCTTATCTTATTTTCCATATTGACTCTTGCACTACACCCCATCAGATCTGGACTAATATGGAGTCTTTGTTTGGGAAGCAAGATACTATGGAGTCTTTGTTTGCAGTTGGAGAATGAGCTTATTGGCTTAAATCCAAGGGATTTTGACAGAATCCAAGAGTTTTTCACTAAACTCAAGTCTCTGAAATTACAACTTTCATAGTGTGGTGTTCAGAAGGAAGACTCTTAGTTGATATTGTCCACTCTTTCTAAGCTTGGACCAGATTATTCAGTTTTTGTATCTACCTTTTATGACACTAGGGATGCTCTTGGTACTAGGTTTACTATGCCTTCCTTTTATGATTTTGCTTCATCTCTCACTCAAGAGTAGACCAAGTTGGATAGCATGGGAAAGTTGAAACCTTCTACATCAAAGGAACTTATTGCATCATAGGAGCCCAATGATTAGAAGGATTCTATAGGAAAAGGCAAGAAATAGAAACAAAAGGATTCAAAATCTCATGAGCAGCAAAAGGAGTCCTCAGATTCATCCTCCTCTTCTAAGGGGAAATCATATAAGAAGCAGAAGGTTACATCTGCATATTGCAAGAGGGAAGGACATGTAGAACATAGTTTCTATAAGGACATTGATGAGTTAAAGCATCTTCTTCAAAAAAATTAGATTGATTTTCCTTCTAGGATGTCTACATCATCTCCTTCCCCTCATTCTTCTTCTTCAAAGCAACATGATAGGGGCACAATTTTTTTACATACTTCATCAGTTATGAAGGGACATGCTCTTTGTGCATATTCAAGTCTTGGATCATGGAGATGACTTCTTGATTCAAGAGCATCTCATCATATGGCATCTTCACAGTCTATGTTCACTTCCTTTGAGCCTAGCACTATTTCTCCTATTTTGATGTGAAACAATACATACATGAGCATTACAGGGAAGGGGTCTATTAGTTTTTGGGACAACACTTTTTAGGATGTCTTGTGTGTTCCTCATATGATGAACAACCTTCTTTCCATATATCAGATCACACATAGAGGCAATGGGAGATATGTGGAGTTCACACCTAATTCCGTTATCATCAGAGACTTGGAGAGTAGAGAGGTTATTGCTACTAGGGTGGTGGATCACTCATCTTGGTTGTATTCCTTTGCATATTTTTGTTCTAATGGTGCTTCTATTCCTATATCTATTCATCACACTTCTAGTGTGAATCATCATTCAGAGGATACATTTGACTTCTTGAACATTGGTGTTCTCACTTTGGGTCCAGTTCTTGAGCCATCCATTCCATCTCCTCCACCTATGGTTCCAAATTTTGATACCTCTATGGCTACAGATGTGTTTTCTTCTACTTCAGTACAACAAGACCTAGTTGATCATTCGTCTTTGGAGGTTTCTCTTCAGCCTTCACCTACTTTGACTTCTTCATTGGTTGAGGTCACACCTACTTCTATGGATACATCTCGGGCTTCACTTGATTCACCTTCATAGATTGCATTCATGAGGCTTCTTCCCTCTCACTTCTTTCAGGAGATGTAGTTTCTTCAATCTCTTTGGAGCTACTTCATTATGGGGGTTCTTTCATTTATCTTTGTGATGGATGGTGTCTTGGGGGGTATTATGGAGTCCTCCATATTTCATCACTTAGTTGTGTTCCCACGTGGTTTTCTCCTTTACTCCATTTGGTTTAGTTTGCATTGCATTTGTTCATGGGTACCTGATCAGGCCTTGTTTCTGAGACCCATATTTTCTTTCATGCATCTTTTCCTTAGTGTTTTAGCTACTTCCTAAGTTCATCTTAAGGGGGGGTGTTAGAGTAATAAGTTATTACACTTAATTAATTTAATCATATTGGTTAATTAATTAAGTCACTTATCACTTTAGTTTTACTTAAAGCTAAATTTAGGCACATTAATAATTAATTGTTTATTAATTATGAAGTGTGCACACTAGGGTTTCCTTTTAGGGTTTGATCTCCTTTATTAAGGATTGATATTATTGTAATTATTCAGTCTCTTTAATGCATTTTTCTCTTGAGGCTTGTAGAGCATGTTTATTGTTCTGTATATCTTTTCTTTATGACAGGTCATTGCTTGCAGGTGTTCACTAGGGTTTGTGAGGTTGGTTTTACAACTTCAACAAAAATGATGTTAAATGTGAGTGCAAGTGAGTGATTTTAACAACATAAGTTTTCTCTTAAAAGATGGATCCATTTGTCTCCAAATATTGACTTATTTATAGGAGGAAAAATGATAAATGAAGGGTTGAGATTATAAAAGTTAATTAATGGTCAAAATTGGAGGAAAGATGAAACATGGATCACCATGGATTCTCATCAGTGGATGAGAATCATTGATCACATGGATCAAGGAAAGAATCAAGGGTTTGTATTCTTCCAAAAAACACACTCAAAACATGCACAATAAGTCTTGTAAGTTTGCTAGGAGGAAGAATATTCCTTTTTTCAAATGAGTGATGAAAGAGAATATTCTTTGGAATATTCTCATGGGTGAGGGGAAATTAGATATTTAGCAAATTAAAACAAAGTTTTTAATGTACAAAAGGGTTGGAATATTCCTTTTGGCGGGAATTGTATTAATTAGTAATTGATATTAAAACAAATTTTTAATTATGTTAATTAGAGGAATTTCATGATCTTCATTAAATAAAGTGATTTAATGAAAAGGGGGAAAGTGATATGATATTTAATTAAATTAATTAGGTTTATTTAATTAAATAAGATGACTTAGGGATTTAAATTAAATAATTAGATTTATTCAATTTAAATAGGATGAAATTTTAGCATGGAAAGGGATGAATTAACGCAATTAAATTAATTAGATTAACAGATAAAAATGACATGATTAATTAAATAGCTAGGCTAATTTAATTAATTAAGCAAAAAGTGAATGGGTTTGAGGATGAAATGGTGTTAGTATACCTGATTGGAGTCCATGATATGACTCAAGACATTTTTAAGTGTCTACATTTTTCCCCTCTTTGAAGTGAGGTACTTGTTACGTTGGCTCAAAGATTGATGCTTTTTAGATTAAAATCTGCTACTTAAATCATTTTTTTTATTTTTTTAGATGCCCCATTGTTTCCCCAATGGAAGGAATAAGCTAGTGCCCAATGCCCTCAAGAAATTAAACAAAATTTTTGAATTTTGGGTTGATTTCTTGACAAAGGTAAAATATAGGTTCAAGTGCCAAAATAAGTCTTCGAATACCAAAAATGGCCTTAGAAGTGCAAAAAAATGGCTCAAAATAGGTTACACAGGGTGGAAATAGGTAAAACAGGTCAAAACTCTGGCTTTTGGCTCAAATTAGGGAAAAAAACTCTAATATTTAGGCTTAAATAGGAAAGAAGGGTGACACTTCAATTCATTTGTACATTCACACCTTAGAGGCCTTTGTAGTTTGAGTTATGATACCTCGGCGAAATGGCTCACCGTGCGTTCCCTCTTCATCTTTTGGATTGAGTTTGATAGTACTAGTGGCATACAGATGTAGGACCCCGGGTATGTGATTTGAAATGTATCTCAATTTTTCCCTTTTAACTACATTTAATAGGGGTTCAAATTTGGGTCATTAGGCTCATGGTTGTATAACGATGCTTTTCAAGTGTCACTCTTTTGAAGCATCAAAAGTGTCACTATTGATTTTATAGTGACACACCCTCTGTTTAGAGGTGTACCCTGATTTCTTGATTGGGTGACGAATTTGATTTGGGGGTCATGAGGGCAATATAGCAATACATGGGATTTTTAAGTTCACCATTGCTCAAAAGTGGTGGGTGATGCACCTTGCAAATAGCGACGCACCCTAATATTTAGGTATAGTGACACACCATAATGTTGATTCGCTATTGAGTTTTAGTGACACATGTCACAAAAATGGTGATGCACCCCTAAAATAGATACATTGACACACCCTTGAAAGAGTAACACTATTGATTTCAATGATGCCTTTGATGTTTGAGATGCAAAATCTCAAAGTTTGATCAATTTTTTTGACTATTTTAGAAAATTGACACTTTATGTGCGATGCACGTAGGAGGATCCTCCATCTTTGATGTCCCAAGAGCATCGATACAACATTTTGGCTATAGCTAGAGACTTCAATCATGATTACGTGGAGTGGCTAGGTGTTATGAAAAAACTTGCACAATAAGAGAATATGATATGAAATATGTTGCAAATACTTGATAATAGTTGAGAATAACAAGCCACTTCAAGGGGGAAAACCTCCAAATATCACTAATGAGAACACACTTCACAACTTTACGATGAAATAAGACTCACAACCTCCTATATATAATTATTTATGCCTAGGATATCACCTAGGCCGACTTAGACACACCTATATAATTCTTAGGCTGACCTAAACAACTAAATAACAATATACTAATGATAATATGACTTAATAGAGAGTTAAGATAGCCACATGCCGACTATTCATAACTCTATGTACAATAATATTAAGGGCGTAGCATGCCCCCCTTCTTCAAAGAAGCATTGTCCTTAATGCTAAACAATTTGGATTCTTTTGAATGAACTGCTCGGCCTCCCATGTGGCATCTTCAACTGGTAAATTCTTCCATTGGATGAGATGCTTAGTGAGAGTTCTATTCCTCAGCTTCTTTGTGTGTGTTTGGAAAATGCACTATGGTTCCAAAATGATTCTTCCTTCTTCATCAAGCTCTGGTAGTGTTGTTTGAGTGGGAATATTATGTCCAATTACCTTCTTCAAATAGGAAATATGAAAAAATAGATGTATCTTTGTTGTTGGTAGCAACTCTAACTTGTAGGAAACACTACCGATCTTTTGCATGATTTGGTATGGACAATAATACCTTGGAGACAACTTATTATTCTTTTTTTTTCTTTAGTGAGATTTTCTTATAATGCTACAATCTCAAGAAGACCCAATCCCCAACTTCAAAACTTCTTTCACTACAATGTTGGTCTTCCTATTGTTTCATTTGATTTTCTGCCATGGCTAAATTCTCCTTGAGTCCTGAAAGTACTTGTTGTTGATGAAGCAAGTGGTCTTCAACTGCCTGAACTCTTGGTGAAACCTTTATTGATGATGTGATGGAAGAAGTATGATATCCATAAAGTTCCAAAAATGAAGACATTTTTGATGAGCTATGAAAAGAAGTGTTATACCACCATTCTCCAAGTGGTAGCCAATATACCCATTGGCACTGTTTCTCTGAAGTGAAACAACATAGATATCCTTCCAATCACTTATTAACAACCTCATTTTTCCCATCTAATTAAGGTTGGTATGAAGAGCTATGAGCCAATTGAGTACCCAAACATGAGAATAAATCTTTCCAAAAGTGACTAGTGAAGATAGGATCATGATCACTAACAATAACCTTAGGTGTACCATGTAGCTTTTGGATATTCTCCAAAAAATATTTTTGCATTGCACTTGTTGTAAAGGGATGTGATAATGTAGTGAAATGTGCATATTTAATGAGGTGATCAAATACTACCATGATGACATTATGACCATTAGATTTGGGAATCCTTGTGAAGAAGTCCATGGATACCTCTTCCCAATGCTAGCTAGGAATAGATAAGGGTTGCAAGTGACCTGGTGACTTAATTGTCTCCACTTTATTCATGTGATAAACCAAACATTCAGCCACAAATTTTTGAGCTTCACCATTTAGCCCTTCCCAAAAAAAATCTTGGTTCACTCAATGATATGTCTTCAAAAATCTTAAATGAACACCCACTGGAGACTCATGCAACTCTGTGAGAATCTTGTGTTTAAGAGTGAAATTTTTGTAGAGATACAAATGCTCTTTATACCAAAGAGTATCTCCCTTCCAACAAAACTTATTTGAACTAATATGATCATTTTTTAATTGTTCGATGAGATTACTTGTTGCAACATCATTTTTCCACTCTACTTTGGCTTCCTCCACCCAATTTTCTTGTAATATTGAAAAGGAACACAATAAGGCTTCATATTTCTCATCCTTCCTTGAAAGTCCATCTGCTACAATATTTTCTTTCCCTTTCTTATATACAATCTCAAAGTCATATCCTAACATCTTAGTGACCCATTTTTGTTGCTCTTCAGAAGATAGTCTTTGTTCCATAAAATATTTTAGGCTATCATGATCTGTCTTATCCTTGAAGTGTCTACCCAATAGCTAAGGCCTGCATTATTTAATTGCATGGAGGATTGCTAGCATTTCCTTCTCATAAATAGGTTTTAGTTGATTCTTACCCTTTAATTGACGACTCTCAAATGAAATTGGTCGACCTTCTTGCATGAGTACTGCTCCTATCCCATTTCTAGAAAAATCACATTCCATAATGAATTCCTTGGTGAATTCAGGAGTGGCAAGCACTGGAGTTGTACACATAGCCTCCTTTAATCTCTCAAATGTTGTATTGGCAGACTTGTTCTAATGAAAATAATCCTTCTTCAATAGAGTGGTGAGAGGTTTTTCTATACGACCATAATTCTTCACAAATCTTCTATAGTACCCTGTCAATCCCAAGAAACCCCTCATTTTCTTAATGGTTTTTAGAATAGGCCATTCCATGATAGACTTAATTTTTTTAGGGTCCACCTTTACTCCTTCATGGGAAACTATGTGCCCCAAATACTCCACCTCCTTAAGACCAAAAGCACACTTGGATGGCTTAGCATGGAGTTTATGATCTTCAATTATTTGTAATGCTTGATCCGCATGTTGCAAATGTTCTTCCCAAGTCTTGCTATAAATTAATATATTATCAAAGAATAATAACACAAACTTTCTCAAGAACTTCTTAAAATGGAATTCATCAAACTTCAGAATGTAGATGGTGCATTGGTAAGACAAAATGGCATCACCAAAAATTCATAATGACCCTCATGAGTTTGAAATGTTGTCTTACAAATATCTTCCTCCTTAATTTGAATTTGGTGATAACCAGATCTAAGATCTAACTTGGTAAAATACATAGCTCCATTCAATTCATCTAGAAAATCATCAATGACTAGAATAGGAAACTTATATTTAATGGTGTACATGTTGAGCACTCTATAATCTAGACACATGTGCCAAGTATCCACAGGTGAGGAGTAAGCACTTTGGCTATAACTAATAATTCATGCCTCTAGCATCTCCTCAACAATTTTTTATATCTCACTCTTTTGTATGTGTGTATACCTGTAGGGCCTGATGTTCAATGGTTGGCTCCCTAGAACTAACTGTATGGCATGATCATGATCCTTCTTAGGAGGAATTCCTTTAGGCATATCTCCAAGAACAACTAAGTGGCGATCAATTATAGCTTGCAAATATGGATGAGTAGGAGCATTAGATTGAGAGACTTCTAATGAACATAGTTGGGCCACAAATCCATCCACTCCTTTCTTAAGCAACTTTTGCATTTGATGAGAGCTTACCATTTGTGGGGATTTTACTTTCAACCCCCTTAGCTCTACTACCCTTCCTTCTGATTGAAATCTCATGAATAGTTCTTGGAAGTTCATCTCAATATTTCCTAATGTAGGAAGCAATTGTACTCCCAAAATAATATATGTTACACCCATGGATATTGCATACATTGGGGTATCAAGTTGATAATCTCCCATGGATAATTTAATGCTATGAAAATTCCTTGAACAACTAACTGTACCACCATCTGTAATCAAAACCTGAAACTTTGGAGCTGGATATATAAAACAATTTAGACGAGTAGCTAACTTTTTGTTGATGAAATTATGAGTACTACCTGAGTCGATCAACATGGTTACCTTCTGCTTCTTTAAGAACCCCACCACCTTGAGATTTTGTGGAGCACTAAAACCTAAGAGTGCATGACAAGAAATGATTTGTTGAGAATCATGTGATTCCTCATTTGACTCCCTTTCATCCTCTAGTATGGGTTCCTCCTCTTCTTCCTCACTTGGACCTTCAATATAGAACAATTTATTTTCACTGCATTTATGTCCTTCATTGTATTTTCTGTCACAATTTAAACACAACCCTTTTTCTCTTTTCTCCTCAATTTGTTGTGGAGTCAACCTAGTAGGTTGCATTAAATATCCTTTCTCTCTTGTCACATTAGCCCCTTGCTTCTTAGGAATCAAATACTTCTCTTGTACCCTGCATGCTAAGATAAAAGACTCATTTATGGAGCTAGGGGTAAACATGCGTACCTCATGTTGAATGTGATCCTTGAGACCCCCCAAGAATAAATCATTCAATTTTTCCTCCATAATTGTGTCCACTCTTAAGGATAGATTTTGGAATTGCTAAATATAATCCTTAACTAATCCTGTTTGTTGAAGCTTAGCCAGCTGGCTGAAGAAGTTGTTTGTCATGCTATTGCTATATTGTGCTTGGAGTTCCTCCATAAAAATTGACCATGACACGGTGAGCCCATTTTTCCTTTGATGAGTGCAAAGCCAATGATACCAAATGAATTGATTTGGTTCTAGATATAGGGAAGCCATTGTGACCTTTTGTCCATTTGGGATTCGGTGTACTTCAAAGAAATTCTCCATTTGGTTTATCCATGTGAGAGGATCCTTGCCATCAAACTTGTGCATATCCACCTTTGGAAACAAATTCCTAGATCCCATAGGAGTACTAAAGCTTGTGTCAATGTTAGCTGACCTAGACTTTTCACCTAGGTCGCTTGAGAACTCCTTTCTTGGTTCAGCCAGGTCGGTGCTTAACATGTTTCTTATGTCTGATATATCTCCTCTTAGGTCACACATATCCATCTTCATTGAGTAAATTTCTTCCTTGACCTTACTGATTTCCTCATTATGAGTAATATCCTCTATTGTTACCCCATCCTTATCACGAGTCTTCCCCAGAGTGACAACATTCTTTTTTCCCTTTGTTGTAGGCCCTGTCATGATGGGAACCACTAATTTTGAAATAGATCACACAAATGAAACTTAAATTCTCTAAAAATTTAACTATAACTTACTAGAGCCAAAATAACTCTCACCTAGAAAAATCTCTAGGAAATAAGTAGATTTGTAGCGTGGAGAGTGATAATTGTGAAAATTTTAATTTTTTCAATAACTTGCTTATTTATGCTCCACTTCCTCCAAACTTTTTACTATAATCTCCTTTAGTATTTCTTAAAACACCCAATAAAAATTAGACTCCAATTTGACAAGATGTGTGAGATATGAAAATTCCAAAAAAATTGTGTAGAAACCCTAATTCTACAATAATTCACTTAATTCTACTACAATTCTTCTGAAATATAGACTATAGCTTCTTTAATATTTTCTTCAAAATAAATTTAAAAATCAGAAAAAAATTCCCCAAAATCTTAAAGATATGCTCTTCCCAAAATTGCCTCCAAATTTGAGAAAAAACCTTGCCTCTAGGGTGCCAAGATCATGCTCTGATACCACTTGTTATGAAATAACTTGCACAATAGGAGAATATGATATGAAATATGCTAAAAATACTTGATAATATCTAAGAATAACAAGCCACTTTGAGGGGTAAAACCTCCAAATATCTCTAATGAGAACACACTTCACAACTTTATGATGAAATAAGACTCACAACCTCCTATATATACCTATTTATGCCTAGGATATCACCTAGGCTAACTTAGACACACCTATATAAGTCTTAGGCTGACCTAAACAACTAAATAACAATATAATAATGATAATATGACTTAATAGATGGTTAAGATAGCCACAAACTAACTATTCATAACCCGATGTACACTAATATTAAGGGCATAGCACTAGGGAGGCTAGGGTTAGGCTTTGCTACTTTCTTGCCCCAGATTAGAACCCATCTCACTATGATGATGACACTAGTCGAAAGGCAGCACAGTGAGACCTCTTCATTTCATTTGCACACTGGGGAGGCAACCGTCACACTTGAGTGCATGGTGCTGCCACAATAATGGGTTACACTTTTTGGGACATCTTGATTTTTGCCTGAAATCACATATTTTTAGAAAATACAATGATTTATGAATTTAAAGGTTCCATTTAAATTATTTTAATTAAAGAGGGATTGATCAAACCCCCTTAGATCAAACCCCCTTGGATATAACCTTGTTAGATTTAAACCATACCTATAATTGAATCTCCTCTGCACCTATCAAAATGATGATAAAAAACCACTTTTGATTTATCTTTTGGGTGATCAAATGAATTCATTTAAAATTTATGTTTTGTAAGCCTACAGCCCTTATTATAAGCTTCCAAAAAAGTATAATTTAAAATATGTTTAATTTTATTATTATATTTATTTTGTATTTCTTATGAATGTAGGATTTTCAATGAACATCAAGTTCTTTATTTCACACATATGAAAAAATAGAAAAATACAGAAAAAAAATTCTAAAAAATACATGTGCACTAGGTATTGATGTCCTTATTCCAACAAAAAAATAATAAGTTAATTCAAATGAATACAAAAAAAGTTATGTGGGCCGAAGTACACCTTTGTCCAAATTATAATTACGCTGACTTGGAAAATTAATTAAAAAATATATATTTAACAAAAAATTATAAAAAAAATCCATTCCCTAGATATTGGTGTGAAAATTTTGCATTATAAAAATTATAATTATATACTATCTATAAAAAAAGTTACGTGGGTCGAAGTAGACATCACTTTTTAAAAATGTTGATTAGTAGAAAAACTAAGTTATTAAAAATTACATAAAATGATTCACAATTATTATTATTTTTTTTTTTAAATATAATTAAAATCTACAAAAAATATCTAACATATAACTAGTTTGATTCATCTTGAAAACCTTAATGGTTTAGCTACTATAGGTGTAAGAAAGTGAATGTCTTGTGAAAAATCTTGATTTTAATGTCAAGTTTGGCCAAAAACTGTAACCCATTATTGTGGGATCACCCAGCACGTGTGGCACATTTTACAATTTCCTATCCATGGAGAATGTGTCATTTATGACAAAAATTCCAGTAGACAAACATGTCTCTCTCTCCTACATAGTTGGTAGATTATTTTGATCATCTCCCAAATTGATCTAGATTTTTACTATGGTCAAGTAGACACATTCAAATTGTTCATTGTAGCCTTGATTTGTGGCATCGTTTCTCTAGACTGATGGGGCAAAGGTTCCAACCTTGGATGGGGATTAGCATGGCAGGTTATGATCAGGAGGGGCATGATGTATGCATGGGGTTCAGTTCTCCTTGCCTCCTTGTACCATGATATGTACAAGGTTGTCTACTAAGAGGGTAGGAGAATCAAGGAAGGTAAGACTCTGCTTCATATATGGGAATATGAGCATATTGCATAATTGAGGCCCTTGGTTGTTCTTGTAGATATTCATGAGGACGATCCTTTCATTTTTCAATATAGTGTGCCAATGAAATTGCAGCACACATGCCCCATAGGTTTTTCATATTGGTGTCATGTCATTGATCACATGATGGTGTTTAGATGGAGGTCATGGTTACAACATCCATGGTGGTATGATGATTGATAATAGCTAGATTTTTCTAGAAAAAATTAGTAAGTACAAGGTAAAGAGAACACAGTCATTGAGCGCTACCTCCTAGACCACATTTCTTGGCAGATTGTGGAGGTACAAGATGTGCCAGTGAATGATTATACTGCCATTTTTTCCAAAGCTCAAAGAGAGGTACAATGGGGAGACCCTATTGATCCCATTGTGGAAATCAATGATTTTAGATAGCTCATCCCACAGTTGTAGGAATATGATCAGGTTCTTATAGATGTGGGGAATACCCCAGCATATGATGCATGTTTCAAGCCACCTACACACCAGACAAATCCATTGGGGGTATACCTCAAAGGTAGAGGTAGAGGTAGAGGCAAAGGTCAAGGATGAGGTCAAGATGGTGGCTGAGAAAGATGTAGGGATGGAGGTTGAGGCCATGGACAAGATTAGGAATAGGTGTCAAGTGATGGGAACTATTAGCATCAGTAAGATTAGGGTCATCAGGACTCAAGCCATCAGCTAGGGTAGTAGGATGGATAGGTTTTAGGGGCACCACCACCTCCCCCTCTAACAAGACATCCATATGTTTAGTTGAGGGAATAGATGCATGCTCTCACTACAGAGAGAGACTACTTATAGGAGAGGGCCCAACTACAGCAATAGGTACAAGACTTAACTACCCAGATGGATCATGAGGTTTAGTTGCAGTAGCAACTAGACCTATAGCTAGCCTAGGAGATTCGATAAAGACTGCAGTTAGAGGTAGTGACAAATGCATCATAGGGTCAGACTATGTCTAATCAACTATAGAGAGAGGTAGTTATTGAGGCTTCATACTACCACATGCATTACCACAAGGATGTTCCTCAAGTGATGAGATAGCCTAACTTTTCACAATGGAGTAAATCACCACTTAGAGCTGAGGATCAACCATCAATTAGGGGTGAGACTAGTAGCCACCAGGGCTAGCCTGCTTGTGTAGACACTTTTTTATTGCTTTCCTGATTATTCAAATAGATATAAATTCATGGGCTCCTTTTTGATAGCCTCGTGGACATTGTATTCTTGATCAATATACATACACTTATTCAAATATTGTACCATGAAAATCATCAATTTTTTGATATATATGAGATGATCCAGGTTCAATATGCGATGTGCTTTTTGTTCATGCTTATGAATGTATGGATTCATTTGATATGATGTGATTTGATATGATATTCTTATGTATGGATGCACTTCTTTTATTTATGAAATATGTGATATGCTATGATGAGCTATGATGTAACGTATATGATATGCAATGTAATGGATGGATGCACTTCTTTTTCAATATCTTTTTATGACATGTTATGGGATGGATGCTATGATATGTAGATGTTATGCTTATGCAAGTGATATGGATGTATTTCTTTTTGTGTACTTTTCTATGCAACTTATGAGATTATGGTGATGCATATAGATATATCTATGAGTAATGTAGATGTTCATGCTTTATGAGATGATATGTGATATGTATGCATGCTAATGATAAAGCAACAATTTAATATGCTTAGAATAAAAAAATTACATTATTCATCACAACTTAAATGATAATGATGTTGTAATGAAATATGTTTTTTTTGTGTTATGATATGTTGTGATTATGCAAGATGTATACATGTTGATGCTTTTTTCGATGCATGATAGATGCATTGATGATTTTTTTTTTTGACTATCATGATACAAGGTTAGTATGGAGAGAAGATAGAAGAAATAAGATGAATGACTTGAATATTGATTTTGATGATTGATTCAAAAATTCCAACAAGTCCTTGATCCACCAAGAATTTATTAGATATGGTGATGAGAGATGAATTATGATTTGCTCATATCTTGCAATTGGAATTTTTTGTCATTCCTTATTTTTGATATAATACATAGACATGATGCATCAAGGTATTATGAACCAAGATGTTGTTGTATCTAGTGTAATGGAATTTGACTCTACAAACATATAGGATAGTTCTTGTTCACATATTAACATATGGAAACCTTGTCAGAATGCAGTTCAATAGTTCAGAATATCTCAGACCAAAGCATACGCAATAGTCAACAATCTACTCAAAACAACCTCTCTACAAAAAACTAAGAAAGTATACGCCAAGATTATTTTACAAGAATACCTAGAAGCATAACAAATGAAAGATAATGATAAATTCCCCAATCCTTTCTCTCTAAATCATTTACACATCATCAAGAGGTCCTCAGAATGGGTCAATAAGATAAATCAGAGAAAAGATCAAAGACAAATTGTTAGTGTTATCTATATCTCTTTCCTGTTTATTTTTAGCTAAGGTGATTTCAGATGTTGATGCACATTGTAGGAAGGATTCATCCTAGGAAATGTTAATCAAATGTTTTGATTAATATTAGGTGTGTGATAATCCATTAATACAAACTTCACTAACTCATTCACCTATGATCTATACTTTAGATTTTGATACTTAGGCGAATGTTTAGGGTTTTTGTGATATTTGAATGTTTTATGTTTTATGAGTTTTCTGAATGTTTAGGGGTTTTTTGAGATTTTGACCAAGAACCTAACCTAAAATACTATCATAGGGGCCTTAGGGGCTGATCAAAGATGAGCCTTTCCTATGTTATACATGTAGAGACCATTTAGTTTGAATGAGTTGACTTATTAATGATGATATACGAACAATCTATGGATTTTCAGTTTATTATGACAAACTCCTAAAGGTTTTACCTACTAGGGTGTCTTTGGTTCACATCAATGATGGCCTTTCCTACATTCAAGCTTAGAGACTCCAAGTTTGAAAAGGTGTTGTTTTTGGATTTTCGATGTTTTGACCTTTTTAGGTAATTTTATGTGTTTTGGATGTTTTGGGATTTTAACTTCACAATTTCTAAATGTTTTTGGATTTTAGCTATGGGTATGTATAGGATCATCATGAAAAAAATAGGCCCTTAAGTGGTGAAAAATTCAAAAATATCAGAGTTAGGAAACTTGACATAAAAATCTGAATAAGATATATATATTATTTCAAAAATGTGTAAGAATAGAATTTGTAGAAAATTGAATGTAGTTTCTAAACTACTAGGTTTATTTTTAAAAAAAATCGATTTGGTGAAAATTTGAAATTTCAATGTAGTAGTACTTAAATTTCAGGAAAAAAATAAGGTGTCTGTCTGACCACCCTAGCCACAATAAAATGATAATATTTTCTTATAATATTTTAGACATAAGTAGAGGACTCATGTCTCGATGTGATGGATATTTTTTGTCATTTTTTTCCAAGTAAATAATTAATTATGATTTGTTTATTACAACTTTTAAAAATATAAAAACTCGTATGTCTAACCACCTTAACCTAGTCAAAATTTCATGAAATTCATTTTTTCAATCCTATAGTATGCAAAGCATACAATATGATGCATGTTTCAGATTCAAAAAATGTGATACCGTTTGAAAGCTATAGATATTTTTCAATTAGCCTATCAATTAGGACTTTAGTCATAATTCAAATATAAAATGAATAATAATTATTTATTAAATTCAAAGTAAAGCATAATTTATATTGGTGGAAAGATGAGAATATCCTTTAAAAACCCTTTTGTTTTCATCAATTTTGGGTAAAAAAAGTCATCAGGAACATACCCTACACATACCCATCATATCACAACTTTTTGGCCCATCATGATCCTGCACATACCCCTATACAGGATTTTACAAAAGTTTTGAATTTTCTGATGAATTTTTTATGAATGATTTTGTGATTTTCAATGAGATTTCCAATAACATCAAGATATAAAAGAACCCGATCCAATCCATAATGAGTTTGCCCCAATGATGCAATAGACTACCTCGATATACATAGGACAAGATGACATTAGGAGTATCCCAAGTAGTACTAAAGGGGATACAATACTTCTCAAGATCAAGCTATGATAAGGACATAGATGGGTGATGGAATAAATAGGATGAATGATGAGATGGATGGATGTGATGCAAAGAATGATAGGATAAAGAGCCAAAGAATAGATGGAGGTTCTTTATTTATGTGATGTGCCTATTTTCCAAGTTTTCACCAAGTTGCTTGCCCAAAGCACAACCAAAATGGTTTTCACTAGAGTTTTTTTTCTTTAATTTTTCAATCCTTTTTTTCTTTTCTTTTTGGATTTTTGGTCATTTTTTTTTTCTTCGTATTTTCAAATTTACACCCTTCAAACTCTATGCATAAAAATTTATAAGATGCAAACTATTGGTTGGTTCCTACAGGGGTTCACCTCCAAGCGTTGACAATTGATATGCTCATAATCCATAGATTTTTGTGATGACAAAGGGACCTAACTATTTAGGCTCAAACTCTCCTTTACTATCTTGATCTGGAAGATTTTTCTAATTTTTCTTGAGAACAAGATCTCCTACTTGGAAAGACCGACGCTTAATCTTCTTGTTATAAATTTATTTCAATTGGTTTTGATATACTTGAAAGTGATTAAGGGCATCAAGATGATGCTCATCTAAGAGTTATAGCTCATGGGTGATCTCACAATATTGGTTTACAATTTTTGGCCAAACTAGACACTAAACTAATTTTTTTTACTAAATCTTCACTTTCAAGCACCTATAGCGACTAAACCATGAGGAATTTGGAGATGATGTAAACTAGTGATTTGTCACATTTTTTTTTGTAGATTCTAAATATATTTTTTCAAAAATTTTGGAACCATATTGCACTTATTTTTCCATCTCCTTCAAAAACTAGTTTTTTTCAGTAAACACCATTTTTAAGGAGTGATGCTCACCATATACAACATAACCTTTTTTCCATGAAGGATAAAATTATACTTTTTTTGAATTTAGATTACTAACTATGATATCTAGCACTCTCATTTTTTCATAGTGTTTTATTGAATATGTCTTCCTTAATCAAGTTTCAAAGTCAAACCAACTACAATTCAGACATAGGTAGATTGTATACAACATAAAAAAAATTGTATGTATCAAAATTCAAATTTTGTTTTGTTGGATCAAGGACTTCAATATCCAGTGCACTAATATTTTGCAATTTTTTTGATAATATGTTATTTTTCCACATGTGTAGAGTAGAGAGATTGATTTTTGGTGAAAAACCTACATTCACAAGAAATACAAAATAAATATAAAAATTAAATTAAATTTATTTAAAATTATACTTTTTAGGAATCTTATAATAAGGACTACATACAAAAAATAAAATTTAAATAAATTCATTTGATCCCCCAAAAGGTAAACCAAAAGTTGTTTTTCTATCAGCATTTTGATAGGTGTAAAGGAGAATCCATTAGAGGTATGGTTTAAAACTAGCAGGGTTCTATCCAAGGGGGTTTGATCTAAGGTGGTTTGATCAAAGCCTCTTCAATTGGAATCCTTTAAATGGAACTTTTCAAGGCTTAAATCATTATAAATTCTTATAATTTCAGCAAAAATTAGGATCTCTTAGAAATTGTAAACCAGTATTGTGGGATCACCCTCATTTAGTCGAGATACTTTGTATTCTTCATCAATGATTAGATTTTGTAGTGACACTCATAGTGATGGAAGCTCAACCTCAATAAGCAAGATTTATTTTGATCTGTAGACCAAGAAGAATGGGGTTGCACCTATAGGTATGCAAATACTAATTCGATAGGCCTAGAGAGTAGGATTTAACTACAAATGTTAGTCATGACTAGCTTCATTGACCATTTTATTTAGGATCTTTAGAATGGTCTTGTTCATAGCCTCACCTTGACCATTGCCCTGGGGGTAATACGGGGTACATAATTGATGATGTATGTTGAATTTTTGACATAGCTCTTTCACATCCTTATTCTTGAATGGTGTTCTATTATCAAAGTTAAGGGGTTGTGAAACAACATAATGATAGATAAGATAATTAAGGATGAACTTAGCAATTTGCTTGCTTGTTAGATTGGTCATAAGAATGGATTCTTCCCACTTGGTAAATTACTCAGTGGTTGTTATGATGAACTTGTGGAAATTTGATGAGGTTGGAGTAATCTTTCGTATGAGGTCAAGCACCCACTATGAGAAAGGCCAAGGTATGATCATTGGTTGCAACTCATGAGTTGGAGCATCAATCAAATCTCCATGTTGTTGACACTAGACACACTTATAAACATAATAATGGGTTTCTCTTTTCATGGTTGGCTAGTAGTACCTCATCCTCAATAATTTCTTAGCTAAAGTCATACCACTAGAATGGGAACCACATATTCCATCATGTACTTTTGTTAACATGGTCAAGGCTTCATCTTGGTTAAGACATCGTACTAATGTACCCTTGATGATTCGGTGGTATAAGGTATCACCTAGGATTATGAATCAAGATGCCTTCTTAATAAAGGTCTTCTTAAGTTTGGAGGTGATATCATATGGGAGGGTTCCTCTACTCAAGTAGGTGAATATACCATGATACCACGGGGATCCAGGACCAAAAATGACGCACACCAATTCAGATTCTGATATTTTGAAAGTTGGTAAGAGAAGTTGTTCCACCAAGAATTCACATTAAAGGATGTTATGTGGCATGTCTAATAATGATTTGATTGTTTCCATAACATCTTCTGCTCGGTTGTTCATGTGAGGAATCTACTTAAAATTTATATCTCTGAAAATGTATTTGATACTTTCTACCATCTTCTTGTAAGGATTAAGCTTGTCATCCTTAGTTTGGTAGTCATCATTCACTTGGTTCATAATCAGTTGTGAGTCTCCATAGACTTTCAACTCTTGTATTTTCCATTGAATTGCTATCCTTAGACCTATGATTAAGGATTCATAATCTGCAATGTTGTTATTACATGGAAACGATAACCTGTATGACTTTGGGATGCAATCACCTTGAGGGGTGATGAAAATAATACCCACGCCTAATCTATGTTGGGTGAACAATCTATCAAGTTACATCTTCATTGATCGACTACTTTGACAAGGAACACTTATTCATGAGGGAATTCATATATCATTGGATTCTCTGCATAAATAGGTGCATCTTCCAGTTGTTCTATGATCACTTTTACTTTAATTTCCTTACACTCAATGTACTATATGTCAAACTCAATCAATATCATCACCCATTTCGCCATTCACGCAATGAAAGTTTCTTTTGAAAATAGGTATTTTAATGGGTCAATCTTTGTAATAAGATTGATTTGATGCGACAACATGTAGTTTATAAATTTTTTTGAAGAAAAATCCATCACTAAGCATGCTTTCTCAATTAATGAATAGTTCATTTCATATCCCACCAAGTTCCTATTGATGTAGTAGATGGCTCATTCCTTTCCATTTTCATCATGGTGTGCCAAAAGAGCACCTAGTGCTACTGATGTTGTTGATATATACATGATCAGTGGTTTATTTGGTATTGGTGGTATGAGTATTGGAGGTGTCAATAAATAGTCCTTAATCTGCTAGAAATATTTATCACACTTCTCATCCCACTTGTAAGTTATTCCTTTATGGAGAATATATGAGAAAGAGTGGATTTTATCTAATAGTTGCACTATGAACCTCCTAATGGACTACAACCTTCCTTGTAACCCTCTCATCTACATCAATGTTTGCGGTGGTTCCATGTGTAGGATGGATTTTACTTTTGTTGGATCAATCCTATCCCTTGTTGTGATACAATGTAGCCAAGAAGTTTCCCTAATGTAACCCCAAAGCCATACTTTTTCAGGTTTAGCCATACCTTATACTTTTTGAGTCTTTCGAAGATGTGTCCCAATACCTCTATGTTTTCACTCATTTTATTTGACTTGGCTAAGATACCATCCACATATTCTTTGAATTTTTTGTTGATCATGTCATGAAAGATGAGTCATTTCTCTTTCATAGGTTGCTCTTGCATTCTTCAACCCAAATGACATCATGTTCCAACAATATGATCCCCACGAACAATTGAATGCATTTTTGTGTTGATCCTCCTTGGTGATAATGATTTGATTATAGCCTACAAAACTATTCATGAGTGATAACATTTCATGCCCAATTAATAAATCCACTATGATTTAGATGTTAGGAAGAGAGAAATCATCCTTTGGGAATGCCTTGTTTAAGTCTCTGAGATCCATACATATTTTGATTCCCCCAGTGGGTTTGGAAACTAGTACTAGGTTTGAAACCCGCTCAAGATAACCTATCATTCAAATGAATCCAACATCAAGAAGCTTTTGTAACTCAAGTTTCACCAAGAGTGTTATATGAGATTGCATTTTCCTTAACTTTTTCTTCACTATTTTAGCTTTAGAATAGACTACTAAATCATGCACAACTACTTTGGTATCGATCCCTAGCATATCTATATAGGACCATGCAAATTTGGTTCTTCGCTCTTTAAAGAACATTGGTAGGTTATTTTTCTCTTCATCCAACAAGGATTCGAAATAGAAAATGATCTTGGGTACCTCTTATGTTCCCACATTGACTAGGGTTTCCTTTTTTTCTAGTACTACTGACTTATTTAGATGCATTACACTAAGGGAGAGATTGAATCCATCATCCTTGGGAACCTCAGAGAGGTTTTCACCCTTGAGTGCATCTTTTATTTTTAAAATTTTAGGATCATAAGCTAGTACAATGTGGTTTTCACTTAGAGATCTGCATGTTACTTGCATGTCATCCATTGTGTGACTGAAGGATTCAATTATCTCCCCATAGTACACCCCTGTGTCTAGTTCTATATCAAAACTATCCTTCTAATCTTCACATGGTAAGTTTTCACTGAGTGCCATGAATCTTCATATCGCTTCATCATTTTTAAATAAATATAGAATTGGTGGTCCTTGTTGGTCCAAGTCAATGAGTTGCGGGTATACTACACATATTTCATTTGGTTGGTCACTTGGGGTGAAGGATGATGCAAATTTCATGAAGAGGGAGCTATTCTCAAATAGGATAACAACATCAAGGGGGAATTTTTCTAAGGTGGTATCACATGATGTTTATAACCAAGAGGAAGCCTCAGCCCGTTTAGCGGAAGTACCTTTTCCAATAAGGGTAATCTTTCTAGTAGTACATGTTGGCATATGGATTTGAAGAGATTTCTTTTGGCTACTTGTGTTGTCATTGATGGAAACTAGAGTCATCAGTATGGTCCACAGTGTTAGTATTGCTCCTATCAACAAGGGAAGTAAGATTTTGTAATCTATCGGTAGAAAGAATGAAGAACAGGACATCCGGTTGACAAGTTGATCTAATCACTTTACCGAATCACCATTTTTTTGTGTGGATCTCCAGGAAACTTTTCCTAGCATGTATACTATCCTACTAGTGATTTTTGTGGTGTCGCATTAGTCAAAGCTTGAGTTAAGAGGTTTGGTAGTATGATTCATGGTTTATTCTCTCATTATAGCCAGCATGTTTTATATGGCGTATCGTGAATGTATGTGGAGTATATATTTAGTTATTTCTTATGTTTGGAACTTTGATTTTGGTCCCTACTAGAGTCTAGATGACTTATGTGGGTATGCATCAATTCTAATTGATGATTTGAGCCAACATAAGGAAAAGTATTATGCTTTGTTGTGAAGCTGGCATACAATGAATTCCTGATTAGTGGGTATATATATAGGAGATCGGAAAAAGATTTTGTGTGTGGTGTCAAGTAGCTATGTAGATATAGAATTGTATGTGCATCAAGAAGAGATTGAAAAAGGGTAGATCAATTAAATGATGGTAGAGAAGTTGTATATGCTAAGCATAGCCGAGCAAAAAAGAGTAGAGTAGAACAAAATTGCAAACTGGTCAAAGATCTGGAATCTAATCATGAACTTCATAAGAATTGATTCCAAGCATTTTTAGATGTTGTATTCTCACTTCAACATTTCATTGTAATTTCAATTATACCTTGTAAGTTAGTGAGCTTTTTAATCTTGAGAAGTGAGCTCTAGTAAGTGCGCCTGAATGCAAGTGTAGTCCCTTCTTTTTCTCATAATTTTAATAGAGTATACATTGTGGATTAATCTCCATCGTGGTTTCTCCCCTAACTGGGTTTCCACATAAAAACATCCGGTGTTATAGTGTTCATTAATGTGATTGCATGTTTCCATATGTTTGTGTTGTGGATGCTGTTATAAGTTCAATTATTGTTCTTAATAGTTTTAGATCTGATTTGAAAATCAAATAGTATGGAAAACTGATTCACCCCCCCTCTCAGTGTTCCTAGTGTCCAAAAATTGGTATCAGAGCAAGTTTTTCTTCTAGAGTTTAATAGCTTGTGGTGGATCTTTAATTACAATGGAAGTTGGCGGTCTTCAACAATAGATTATGGTGGCACTTGATGATCTTGATCAATCTAAAGTAGAATTCATGGAACTAAAAGAAAATCTTGTGTTTTCCAAAAAAATCATTCAATCACTGAAGGATAAGATAAATGAGTCAAGGGAAAAGAGGAAGGAACTGTCATGTGATTAGTTGAAGTAGAAAGAAAGCAAAGGTTTGGAGGATTTCCATCTAAATCAAACCCTAAGAGAAATAACAAAAGAATGTGAAAGCTTGCTAAGGACAATGTTGCTCTAAAGCTTGAAATGGAATCTGTGGTAATAAAGTTAACCAAAGAGAAAGAAGAAAGAGGAGAATTTGGCCTAGTCCTTGAAAGAAAAATCTAAATAATGTAGTAGAGTTAATAGCGAATTCATTCAGTTGGAAATTCAACTACATCAATCCAAAAACAATGAACAAGAACTTGAGAGATAGATAGTTATTCTTAGAAATGAGCTTTCTATTGCAAATGAATTCAAGGAGAATTTATAGATAATTTCTTACAAGTTTTATGAGATAACCAAGGGAAAAATGGAGACAAATGACAAGTGAGGTCTTGGCTATGAGAAGGGAGAGAGCTCTATACCTGAATAGAAGAACCCTAAAAAGAAGAAAAAAGGCACAAGACATCTGGTAAGGCAACCCAATGCTCAGAAATTTAATGGATATTTCTTTTTTGCAATAAATTTGTACATATGGCTTCTTAGTGTAGAAGAAAGATAAACTTTAGCACCCCATCATTTTTTGGTCAGTGTTTTAAATGCAAGAAGTTTGGTCATAGGGCACTAGAATGCAAAAGTATGTATGTTAGTGCAAGTAACATTAAATGCTATACCTGTGGAAGATTTGGACATGTTGCTAATCAATGCAAATCAGGAGGAAAACAATGGAATGGATAGTATAGACGAAAAAATCTGGTATGCTACATTTGTAACAAACTTGGGCACATTACAAAATTCTATAGGAACAAAAGCATGAATAAAAGAGGTCGGGTTTATCAAGGGAGAAATTCACAAAAAGACAACAAAGGAAAGGAAAAGACATCTATAAAAAAGATAAGAGATTAGATGAAGAAGACGTGGGTAAAGAAAAGTGAATCTAATGAAGGAAATAAGGTTGTACTAGAAGCTCCCTCTAGTAATTCTTTCATAAATTGATTTTAGGCTAGAGGCTTGGGGGGAGTTTCTCATGAAAAATTCTTTCCCCCCTGTGTATAGTTGGCTCTAAATCATAGGATTCCATCAGCAGTTGTGTTATTCTTTGACAAATGTATTTATAATCATTTGTTGTGTTGGATAAAATTTTGAAAGTTTGAAGTTGGATTCTTCACTTACTGTCTGAGTTCACAGTGTAACTAGAACTTCTAGGGAAATGCATTTAATGAGGTAGGAAGTTAAGTATGAAAATTTATAAAAAGGGCACTTGGAACTCTAATTCTTCATAATGCATTGAAGGAGAATAGTTGGAGATCTTTTTTTTAGCAAAATTTTGAAGGAGTGAAAAGTCATTTTAGCGACAAATTCACCAGGTATTCCTATTGCTCTACAAATTCACACTTATTTGGTGATCGGTAGAACCCTACTCAGTACAAAAAATGAAACAAATCAAAGGAACAATAAATTTGTATGAGTATAAAAGTTAAAAAGTTAGAGATGAAAGAAATTTGTTGTCTCCCACCGAATTAAGGAAGCTTGCAGGATCGAACCATAAGAATTTGGATATTTGGAATGAATTCCCTCATTTCATCAATGTAGAGGTAGTTTGTTTCATCTTAAATAGATTGGATGGTGATATCCTCACTTTGGATAAACCCTATCAAATCTCAGAGGATGTAATCAAGAATCTAATAGGTTTGTGCAATGTTGGTAATATTTTGAAGAAGAAAATCAATTCAAAATGTTGAGGTCGAAGCCCTAACCAGAACAAGGGGAGATTAAAGGGCTCTAATAATTTCATTGATTAAAGATCCTTTGATAAGGTATGTTGCACATGGAATCTCATATAAGATCTTGAGAAACTAAGAAGGATCAACCTCGGCAGGTGTTGTACATATCGCTCATAAAATGATAATAGAAAATGAAGACTTTGACCTATGTAGTCTGATGAAGGATCAACTAATGGAGAATGTACAATTAACGAAGGATATAGACTGCTCCTTCAGGTTTGGAACCCTTGCAATATGCATTATGATGTATTTTGTAAATTGCTTTCCTCTAAATGATAATATTGTGTGGAAAGAAAATATACCAGTCTGCAAGCAAATTTTTGAACATTTCAACTCTTTTGAAAATGGTGAAATATTTTATGAAAACTTCTTTAGGAAGTTGTTAGAGAGGTTTGGTGCAAGTGTTATCCGTTTTCTGGTAAAAATAACTGAAGTTGGATCATCCTCCAAAAAGGCGGAGAAAAAGAAGAAGAGAGAAAGAGATTTGGCTGGTGTCACTCCTCCAACACCCAAGTTAGCAAGAGTTGAAGAAAAAGGGAAAGGAAAAATGGTTGTGGATATAGTCGATGAAGACTTTGAGGAATATACTCCAAGAGAAAAACCAAAACTAGTTGAACCAGTTGTGGAAATTGTAGAAGAGAGTGATGATGAAGGTGCTCTGTTTAAAGCAAAGATATTGCAGATTATTTAGGATGAGGATGGAATGCAAAAGATAATTGATATATGGTTGAAAGGACCATCCTATGATCAAGATGTCATTGATGAAACTTTGGGAAGATACTTTACTGATAACAATATTGAATTGGAGAGTATGCATGATGTTCTTCTAGAAAAACTAATTGAGTGTGTTAAGGAGGCTATGGAATTTGTGCCTCTGGATACGAAAGAGGAGGAAACAATTTCCCATTTGAAGATGTAGTTTAGGATATCTCTTGCTAAGATAAAAAAATAAAATGAATTTGCTGAGACATTGCATTGATTTGACCAATAAATTTTTCAATTACTTTTTTAGGTGGCCTCATGTGGTTGGCAAGTACAAGGATAAGTTGGATGAAATTGAAAAAGAGCTTGTCAGAATTGGACATGACTACAGTATGTTTTTGGATAAGGATGGAAAGGTTAAGAAAAAATTTCATGGTCTATAGGCTAAGCATGCAAGGCTCACTTTGCTATAAATACTCTCACGGATGCCTTCTAGAGAGTAAAAGACCTGATTGAAGGAAAAATAGAGCAAATGATTGAAGTGCTAAAGACAAGAGAAAAGCTGGAAGAAGCTATCACCATTCATGAATCCCTCGTCCAAATTATTAATACGACATCAGAGAATATAACAACTTGATTATATCTATTGGGGTTGTGGTGGACACTTGGAAGAAATTCCTTCTACAAATTAAAACTAAGCATAAAATAATCTTCTGATTTTTGCAACAATTTCTCAAATTTTAATCCAACTCTCTATTTTGCAAAGGGGAGAGAATAAGTAAAGAAGTGCAGAGAGGAAGTATAGAATATTTTTCATTGATGTCAAAGGGGGAGAGAATGCAGTGAAAAAATTCTTTGACATCCAAGAGGGAGCAACAATTTTGGTTTTGTTCAGTTTTTGGTTTTCACACTTAGTCAATTTTTCACTAAGTGTTGCCATCGATGTGAAAGGGGGAGATTGTTGGCATATGGATTTGAAGAGATTTTTTTTGGTTACTTGTGTTGTCATTGATGGAAACTAGAGTCATTTGTATGGTCCACAGTGTTAGTATTGCTCCTACCAGCAAGGGAAGTAAGATTTTATAATCTACTGATAGAAAGAATGAAGAACAAGACATCTGGTTGACAAGTTAGTCTAGTCACTTGATTAGATCACTATTTTGTGGTGTGGATCTCTAGAGAATTTTTCCTAGCATGTATACTATCCTACTGGTGATTTTTTTGGTGTCGCATTAGTCAGAGCTCGAGTTAAGAGGTTCAGTAGTATGATTCATGTTTTATTCTCTCATTATAGCCAACATGTTTTATATGGTGTATCACAGATGTATGTGGAGTATGCATTTAGTTATTTCTTATGTTTGGAAATTTGTTTCGGGTCCCTACTATAGTCTAGCTGACTTGAGTGGGTACTCATTAATTCTAATTGATGATTTGGGCTGACATAAGGAAAAGTATTATGCTTTGTTGTGAAGCCGACATACAACGAATTCCTGATTAGCAGGTATATATACAGGAGATCGAAAAAACATATTGTGTGTGGTGTCAAGTAGTTGTGTAGATAGAGAAGTGTATTTGTATCAAGAAGCAAGAGAAAAAGGGAAGATTAGTTATATGAGGGTAGATAAGTTTTATAAGCTAAGCAGAGTAGAACAAACTAGAGCAGAGCATAACAGAAGTGTGAACTGGTCAAAGATCTAGAATCTGATCATGAACTTCATCAGAACTGATTCTAGGAATTTGTAGATGTATTCTTAGTTCAATATTTTGTTGTAATTTCAATTATACCTTGTAAGGAAATGAGTCTTTCTCTCTTGAGCAGTGAGCTCTAGGCAGTGCTCCTGAATACAAGTGCATTCCCCTCTTTTTCTCATACTTTTAATAGAGTATACATTGTGGATTAATCTCCATCATGGTTTTCCCCCTAATAGGGTTTCCACGTAAGAATATCTGGTGTTATGTTGTCCATTAATGTTACTGAATGTTTCCATCTATTTATGGGTTTTCGATGTTGTTATAAGTTCAATTACTATTGTTGATAATTTTAGATATAATTTGAAAATCAAATAGTATGGAACACTGATTCACCCCCCCTCTCAGTGTTCCTGGTGTCCAACAGTACATTCTAGGCAAAGATTCTTTGGACATATCTCAAGAATGATAGGTTCTAGCAAACCATTATCATTTTGTTCTAGTTTCCCATTCTTGTTATATCCCCAAATCTTCATTAGACAAAATCCTTTGTTATCATCTTTCATGGGAAGAATAGGGATAGGTAGTTTATCTTGATATAGCAATTTAAAGACATCTTCCTCATTAACATCTTTGTTTTGATCCCCCCACTTGGTGAAGGTAGTAGCTGTCATCTTTATTGTTTCAGGGATGTTGTTGCTAGGTGTGGGTTTCCCATGAGATTTTGGAGAAAGAAGTAGCTTCCCCAACACAAAAGTATCCTTCATTAGCTTATAGTTTCCACAACCATCATCCTGGATCACTACTTTGATGTCGGATATGTTTTGTACAATGGGTGTTTTTGCTTTTGAGGTCGTTGCAAGGGATGATGGGTGAAAAAATGAGGAATATGGTGTAGGTGCTTCACAACTTTTAGGGATCTAGGGTATCTTGTAAAACTTGGCCTCAAGGTTCTTGCAGTAATAAAAAGGCTTAGGATCTCCATGGATGGTAACTTTTTTTCCCTCAAAAGGAAATTTTACACATTGATGGTAGGTTGAGGCTATAGATTTCATGGAATGGATCCATGTTCTACCAAATAGGATGTTGTAGGGGAGATCAAGGTCTAACATTTGGAATTTAGTCTCTAGAATGATGAGCCCTACTTGGATGGGTAGTGTGATGATTCCTTGTGATACCTGCTCTTGATCATCATATGCTCTAATGGTGGTACTCTTTTCTTTCTCAATAGTATCCTCTTAATAGCCCAAGTTCTTTATTAACTGAAGGGTGAAAATGTTCAGACCAGCACCTCCACCTACTAAGACTCTTTTAATCTTGTTCTTATGAATAATAACCTCAAGGTGTAAAGAATGATTATGAGATGGTGATGGTAGATCTTGTTCTAAGAAGGTGAGAAGATGATTTCCAATATGCCCTACCATAGTTTGAAATTATTATGCATCAATATCCTTAGGGACAAATGATGAAGATAAGGCTTTCTCTAAGATTTCTTGATGTGCGGGTGATATCCTCAAGAGTTCTAAGATAGAAATTTGTGTGGGGATCTTCTTAAGTTAATCTAGGGGGCTATACTCATTAGGGTTTGATGTTGGCAATGTAGGTTGTTCCCTAGGTTGAGATGGAGCTCCTTAGATTAAAGGATAAGTTATCTATGATTTTTCAATGATTTCCTAGAAGGTTTTGATTCTTGGAGGTAACTGAAAACCAATCAATTGCTAGGATTATCGTCAAATTTTTGGAAAGAGGCACATCAAATAGGACTCATTGTAGGTGACCCCCATGCACATGCCATTAAACTCTTTGACATGGTCTACAGGACTTCCTCTCGCTTTTTCTTAGTCAAATTTGGGTACTTCAAAACAAGGAGGGAATGGCACCATTGTGATTTTTGATCAAATGGGTATGGGAATAGGTTTTTTGTATGGGGTTTCTTCAATTTTCCCATTCGAGTATCTTGCATTTCTTGCATTAGCACCTTGACTTGTGATGTCATATCATCTTTTGGGCTTGTTGGTGGAACATATGTTGCATATTGTGGGATGATGGATGAAGTGTGCATAGGATTCTGATATGATGAGGTGTTGTATGGTGTGTATGGTGGTGTAGGATAAGGTGATGATGGTGTAGCTGTGTATGTTCTTAATGTGTTTGGGATGATCACATTTTGTTGAGGGTTATAATATAAACCATGTTTTTGTTGTGCAAGAAATTATTGTTGTTGGCCATATTGTTGAGCTTGTTGTTGTTGGGCTTGTTGTTGTTGTTGAGCCACTAATGTTGCTTGTTTTTCTGCTAAGACTTCTTGATGTTGTTATTGTTGTGTTGCTAGGGCTGCTTGTACTTGTTGTTTTTGTTGTGCTACTAAGGTTTCTTGTTCAGCTTGTTGTTGTGCTTGTTGTTGTTGCTATGAGACTAAGGCTTCTTGTTGGGCTTCTTGTTGTTGTTGTGTGACTAAGGATACTTCTTGTTGTGGTTGTTCTACTAGGGCTACTTGTTTTTTTTTGTTGGACTACTTGTTGATAAGCCTATTGTGCTTTCTATAAAGCTAGGGCATGTGCTTGAAATGTAGGATCGGTCAGTGGTTGGGACATCTGCGATGGGTTTTGGGTGTTGATGTTTTATGCGGGTTGCAGATTGTTGATGAGAGGTTGGGGGTTTGCTTGATTTAACATTCCTTACAAGATAGTGGATTGAGGTGGAGGAATGTAAGTTTGAGGTCCCATTCAATTTTTCATAACTTGAGGGACAAATAGTAAAGAGGATGATGGTGTCATTACATATCATGATGTCAAGGGAACATTAGGACCTTGATTCCATTGATTGAAAGGGTTCCCTTGACTAATTTTTTGAAGATTCCCTTGTGTTTGAGATGCAGAAATGGTATTGCCTTGCTTGATGGGATTTGTGATCAAGGGATTGTTTTGATGCTAGTTGATGATGAATGGGATAGATCTATTTTTGGGAAACCACTAGGTTTGATGTATCAATGGGAGGATTGGATGAAGATGTTCCATGTTACTTTAAAGGCAGATTTTATGTGAGGGTACCTATTACCTTGCCATTTTTGGTCTACTTGGGACAATTGGCCTATACTTCCTTGCGTAATCGTGGGTACACTTGTGGTACCTATGAGGATGGATGAAGATGGGTGACCTTAATATGTTGAGGTTGTTGTGGAGTAATGGAGTATAAGTGATTAATATGGATGTAGAGGATCCTTGGGAATGGGAGGAGTGCCAAATGTTCATGTCCAAGTGGTGGTTTGGGATGGAGTGGTGTTGAGAGTACCCATAACCATGTTGCTTTATAGATTGTGACGAAATCCCTTGGTAAGACTAGTTGCAAGACTAGGAATATATGTTTGAGTTAGCCATAGTGATGGAGTTGTTGGAATGGTGGATAAAGTCAAGCCTTGTGTCAATGATTGGGCAACAAAAGATGGGGAAATTGGAGCTATGTTTTCTAAGGCTTGATGTTCCATGATTTCTTCTCTAGTAAGTCCAAATGGGTTTTTCATAACATCTTCTATCTCATATGGCCCTAATTGAGATGAAGGTTGTTGTGATGGGGTAACTTGACTTCTTGGATCAAATTATTGAGGATTGGGATCATTTGAGGTAAATGTGATTTTGGTTTTCTCCATAATTCTCTTGTGTTGTGATCTTGTCTTTACCATAAATTTTGGGTCACCCATGGGAGAGTTGTGTTGAAATTTGTAATGTTTGAACTCTCTTGTTGACTCAAATGTAGGTAAAAGGGATGCTTTAAGTTATTTTGGAGAAATGATGGTAATAAGATCTATGAAAATATGAATTTTATTTAAAGTGATTTTTGCAAACATTTTGGGACAATACTTTTGAATTAGAGTTTGATGTTTGATATTTCGATAGAGGATGTTTATGAAATTGTGAATCTTTTAGGGTAGACTTGTAACCTTCAAAATAAACTGGTTCAAAGATGATAACTAACTTAACCAAATGCATGGAAAAGGATTCATTTCACATACAAATTAGCTAAGTTAGGGATTCGTTTGATAGATGTCCAAGTCAAAAAAGTGTAGGTGTGTTTCAAATTTTTGCAAAGTTTGGTGAAGTGAAATTTGGATGAAGGTGTTTGACCCAATGTTGATCTAGTGTGAACCTTTGTTTTTAAATACCAAGGTGATGAGAAACATGCTCGACCTCTAAAGTTTTCAAATCCTATGATCAAGGAGAAGTTCCTGTGAAATGTGTAGATCTAGTTCATTCATGAAGTATCATAGAAAATGTCTCCTTAATGATGTATCTCAGTTGCAGTACCGTCTAAGGATAGGTCTTCTAATATAATTTGAACTATGATGTCTAACTTTGAAATAAAAACATGTAGAACTTCTCTTAGGGATTTTGATTTTATGTGAGATAATTTAAGACAAGCCTAAGATTGTGAAAAAGACCAATGTTTTACTTAAATGAGAGGTTAATATTGGGAATACATGTTTGGATTATTCATTGGAATACATCTATAAAAATTCCTTACCAACATGTTGCTATTTTGGTAGAGTGCTAAAATGTGTTGTTTGATAGCTTTTTGGACTATGATGTCTAAGTTTGAAGTGATGACGTGTAGACCTTATCTTGGGAATTTTGATTTTACATAAGACCATTTAGAGAAGTTCAAGATCATGAAAAAAGAGCATATGTATTTCCATGCAGGAGGTGGTAATATGGACCTTTCAGCCACAATATCATCTTGTTCCTCTTTTTCATCTATGATGTATGTTGTGTTTCTCCACTAGGTTGGTGTGTCCTTTGTTTCAAAAGTAAAGCTTATCAAACTACTAATTATATCAGTTTGTTCTCCTTCAATGAGTTCAAATTTTGGTTGAATGATAATGGACGTAAGGTTGGGCTATTCAACCGAAGCGATTGGACACTAAATGGTCATGTGGGGTTCAATTTTTTAATTTATCTTGCTTAAATAAGATTTTTTTATGAAAAACACTTGTCTTTCTTAAGTTTAAACTAAATGTCTATGCCAAAAACATCATCAATTCCACAAAGTCCATTCTATGAAAAGGATGATGTTAGGGGAATAGTTACCTAGGTTAACTTTAGGAATTATGGATGGAGTTGTAAACCAAAATATTTAGAAGTCTCTAAGAATGAATCCTTAGGACAAGCATCAATATCAAGGTTTTGTTAAAGGGTGTCCATACTTAGACCAAAGGGTTTGAAATTTTGTAAAGACTTTGTTGATGTTTGTCTACAATTATTTGGGAACCAGGAAAGTGTTGAACTAACTCTCAAGCATTTACAATCCTTGATAGATTAGGTACGTATTCTCAATAGGCTTACCATCATCAAAAAAGATGATTAATCCATGAAGATGAAATGGACAAATAGTCTATGTTAAGGAAATGTAATTTCTTGACATGCCAAGCAAAGGAGTCCCTTCCCCATTTGTTTTAATGCCTCAATCAAAAATTGGACATGGTAAGTAACTTCTGCATGCAGTGCTACTCGCATGCACTACTTTGAAATATGTTTCAGAATTGGACTTGGTTAGCCACTACAACAAGGTTTTTAATGACCATATCTAGGATAGATTGGTTCCATAAACATAGTGATTCACTTAATTAGGAGGTCCTCCAACCCTTAGAAACATCTAAGGGTTTTAACATATCACAAGGATACTAGGGAAGACTTTTGTCGATATGGGAAAACCACAACCAACTTGTTAGTGACTTTTGTCACTTCAAATTATTTATATAGTGAGCTAGATAGAAAGCATCACTTGGGTCATTCTCTCTCACAAGTCGAGAGGTGGCCCCTTTAAAGGCAACACATTTTTGAAGCATAGAATTCTTTTCATCACCCAAGATTTCCAATAGACATGAGGGGAGAGGATAAGCACTTCCAAGTAGAAAAGTAGACTTGTGTGTTTCTCTTCACCCAAGATCACACAAAGCCCAAGGGGATTGGATATGCACAACAAGAATACATAAACAAATCAAACACATGTTCATTTTAATCCATCATAGAAAAGTGATTTCATTTTAAACACCAAACAAAGTATGTAAGTGGTATTGTTCAATTTTAAAGTTCGAACAAGCATACTGATTTGATGGTTCAATTTTAACTAATCTGAATGTTCATTTTAAATCCCAAAAGAAATATAGTTCACTCCTAAAACGTGAAATAAAAAGCATCATAAATGTGTTATAATCTTCCCATAAGTTTCAAAACATTTGTTACAATTATACAATTAATGACAAAATGCTCCTTCACTTTGAATGTTATCATCCAAACTTGCAAAACTAATTAGTCTAAAAACCTAAATCAAGAAGTCAGAGACATGTTAGTGATTAGATAAAGCCAAAAAATTCAAACACATGTAAAAAAATAAAGTTCTATTTTGTTTACCAGTAATTCATGAAGCCGAAATCAATTGCATCGCTAAAATTACTCAATAGTGTCACTGTATAGGATATGTGTCGCTATATTGAAAAATCAATAGTGGCCCTCTATAGTAAATAGGGAGGTCAATTGCATTGCCATATCAATTGTATCACTAAAGCAAGATTCATTCTACATTAAAAATAAATTAGCATCACTATACTAACAAGTTGTGATGAAATTAATTATGCATTGCTATTTTAATTATGTGTTGATAAACTAAAATCATAAATGTGTCAATGGATAATCAATAGTGTCATTGTACCTTAAAACACAAGGAAAATGGAGATTTAACAAGAAATTCATCAGATTGGTTAGTTCAACCCCTCTCTCTAGTGCCAAAATGTAACCAATGACTTAGTATGGGCCAACTACACTTGATCCATGAGGATTTGAAGCATAATTATGCCACTAAATATTAGTTGAATAAGATGAATCAATGAAAACTAGACTAAGAATCCATTAAAACACATGTTAAACTACGAAAGCTTTAAAAAAACCCATTCAAATCAATTGAAACTTATCCTATTGGGGGAGTGGTGTCACATTGATGTGGAATGGCGACCCTCTCCCAATCCCATGGATAAATCATCATGTTCTGATAGATTTTATTGAAGAGAATCAACAAAACCGATGAAAGAGGTGCATGAAAACATGATTTAAATGCTAAATTAACATGATGCAAGCTATTTTAGCATGATGTAGAGTAAGATGATTGATATGGGTGTATGAAAAGCTAATATAAATGGATTTTAAGCTAAAAATATTGAAACCCTAATTACACAATATATTAAATAGATGCATTTATGTTATCATAGAAGACATTAATGGAATCTAAGCTAATATGCAAGTAAATTAAGCTAAAATAATGTTCAATGTGAGTTCAAGTGAGAGTGATTTTAATAAAATAAGTTTTCTCTTAAAAGATGGACCCATTTGTCTCCAAATAGTAACGTATTTATAGGAGGACAAATGAGAAATGAAGGGTTGAGATTAAAAAAGTTAATCAATGGTCAAAATTGGAGGAAAGATGAAACATGGATCATGAATTCTCATCATGGATGAGAATCAATAATCACATGGATCAAGGAAAGAATCAAGGGTCCATATTATTCCAAACAAACACACTAAAAACTTGCACAAGAAGTCTTGTAAGTTTGTTAGGAGGAAGAATATTCCCTTTTTTTCGAATGGGTGAGGAAAGAGAATATTCTTTGGAATATTACTTTTGGAGGAATATGAAAAGGAGGAATATTCCCTTTCAAGTGGGGGTAATTGGAATAATTAGTAATTAATAATTAAAAAAAAATTAATTATATCAATTAGGGAAATTTCATGATATTAAATAAATAAAGTGATTTAATGAAAAAGGTGGAAAGTGATATGATATTTAATTAAAAAACTTAGGGTTAATTAATTAAATAAGAGGACTTAGGGATTTAAAGTAAATAAATAGATTTATTCAATTAAAATAGGATGAAATGTTAGAATGGAAGGGGATGAATTATCCCAATTAAATTAATTATATTAACAGATGGAAATGACATAATTAATTAAATAGCTAGGCTAATTTAATCAATTAAGAAAAAAGAGGATTGGTTTGAGGATTAAATGGTGTTCGTATACCTAATTTAAGTGCATGATATAATTTAGGAAATTTTTAAGTGTCTACAATGACAAGTCATTACCATAACATTCCAATTACATGAAAGAGCCCAAAACAATTATGAAAAGAAAAAGTCCCATAAATTTTACCTAATAAAGGATGTACCCAACCCTCTAATGAAGAAGAGGAAGAAAAAGTACAATAAAATTAAGGATAAAATCACCCCTATAAATATTATGAACATTTTAAGTAGACATTAGAAGGGCAAGTGGGTATTTTTCCTCTAAAAACTTGAATCTGGGATTCTTGTTATTATTGGTCCATTCAAGGTGAATGGTGTACCTAAAAGTTGAGTTACTCATGTTAATGTGATTTTAATTTCCACTAATATTATTGTGAGTGGGGTTGATGTAAGAAAATATGATGATAAGTATTTTGAAAGGGATGCTACAAAGAAGAAGAATACTGAGGAGCAATTCTTTGAGACTAAAACAAGGCCAATAAAATATGTAGCTCCACATAAAAGGGAGGATTAGATGGCACTAAATGAACAATTATTGAAGGTGGTACAAGTTATTCCTAATTTGACACATTACTCATTTGCTATATTTTCAATAATATTAGAAATGAAGCCTCTCAAGCTCATAATTTGAGCCTTCACAATTGGAGGCCAAAGGCACTAGAGAATGAATTTTTTTCCATCATCTCAAGTTACCTTCTCATGTTGAGATGGTTTTTTGCATGAGAAGAATATTTTTCTTTCCTTTTATGATGCTAAGAAAATTTTAAAATGCATATAATGTGAAGTTTGTGTTTTTGTAGACACATAAGGGATTTGCTAAACACAATATAGATTTTTTTTCCACATAGTTCAAAAGTTTTGATATGGGTAATTATACCCTATCGAGGGTCATGAAATAATTTGATGGACAAATGGATTGTTTTCCAATAATTCATGTGATCAATGATTCAAGAGTCTAGGTAGGTGGTTATCTAGGAACTCGGGAATTCTATATGGGAGCTACACTCTTCTGAGGCTTTTGAGGCAACTTGATGGAGTTCCACTTGATTTAGGATTTGTTTCTTTTAATAAAAGTATTTTTAAATAATGTGTACTTATTTTGTGTAATAAACTTTTTTTTTGTGTTATTTTAACATTAATTGGGGGTCTCTTAGCAATGTGAAATTTGAGTTTTCGGGAGTACATTTGCAAAAAATATATAATTAGGGGTGATCTTAGTGAATAATTATTGTTACATTGTTTAACTTGGTTATGCCTATTATCTAGTTACATGGGGTTATGCAGTTTGGTGTATTGCAACTACATTTATTATTTGTATAAATGAGTTTATTGTTTGATCAAATTATCAATTAAGTTTAATTTCCTCCAAATAATTCTTTCATGAACAAGTTTTAAAAATACCTCCTAAGCATATAAACTTTTATTTTTTTCACCTTGTTAGTTCCTTGATATGATTTTGTAGCAAATACCAAGCTTATTTAGAATTCTTAGTAATTATTTATGAGAAAATTTATTCATGCATAGTTTGTTGGATAACAAACAAAGCTTTTGAGTCTTTTTTTTCTATTTTCCTTTAACTGGTCTATGTGTGCTTGAGTTAAGGCTACATGATCTTGAACATATACTGTATAACTATGTTCTACCAACTCCCATAAATATTATTATATAAATACTGCTTTCATTTCTATATTCTATAAAACATAAACCTTATCAAACTAAATTATTTCCTACCATATTTCCCTTTCACAAAAAAAATTCAATTGGTCTTCTTTCAAAAACTTTTACCTCTCTAAAATATGTATTCTTTAAACTAACTACACAACACCATTCTTCTTCACTTAATATTATCTATTGAATATATTTTCTATCTAGTTATATTTCAAGATTTTTTTTTAATTCCCAAATGCTCTATTACCCATGGTTGGTTTGTTTTGAAAGAGAAACCAAGTGAAATAACACTAATTTCTATTGTAAAAATTTCATTAAGAAAATTAAATATTTTTAAATTAAACCCAACATGTTGCTATAACAATGACTAAATCTATTTCCACAATTGAAAACCATCCATATAGATATTAAAATTTTGTCATAATATGTTTTACCTTTTACTACTATTGTTTAGAATGGAATTAGTGCCCACAAATCATACATACCAATCACTTGAGGTAAGTAGGTAGAGATAGACAAAAAATGACCCATTGGACTTGTATTATATTAACATATATTCTAGTCAAAATAACATGAGAGAAACTCTAGAAAAAGCTAGTTAGTTGGAAAGGCAAGATTTTGATCCAAACAAGTGAGATCCAGCTCCTTAAATAATCTTGTTCCATAGAAAATTGGACCCTCTTGAGAAAAGAGAAAATTTCACACATAATTAGACCCACTTTTGACCCCTTCATATCATTTCCCCTTCAAAACAACATTTATAGGCCCCTTAGACCTATTAATTTTGATCTAGAGGCTTGTTTCACATGTGAAATCATAAAACCTAACAAACAACATTTAATAACATCATACCCGAACAACCCACTTTCAAACAATGATAGTGGGACCCATTCGCCACCTTGGGTGAATGAGTCCCCTCTAGTGGGACCCATTTTTCAAGGGTGGCGAATGAGTCACCTTTGAGGGAAAATTCAAAAATTAAGTAGGAATTTAATCAATTTAACTTTTATTTCTGGTGAATGTTAGCCTCTTAGGTCTAATTTATAGGAAAATCATATGTTTTTTCCTATAAATACATATTTCAATTCATTTTACACAATATTCTTTTTATTATTTTTATCATCTCATTATCATTCTTCAAGAGCAAAAGAATTTTACAACAAGTTTCATTAGCAAAAGTTGAAGTTTAAAGACAACATGCTAGGGGTTTTGGCAGGTCTTGAAGCTCACTAATCTTGTCAAGATCCAACATTGCAAAGGGTTGATGATGGATTCCTATGGTGAATCATGAAGAAATATATGGTGAAGAGGTGCAACTAGCCAACAAACCATGCCTACGGACTTGGTTTCCTATTGATTCCATCTTCCATTGTTACTATATCTTCAAACTAAGGTTTTCATTATGCTTATTTAGCATTTGTATGTTATTTCACATTCATGTTTTATGTGTTGTAAGGTTTCTAGGGTAGAGATCTTGCATCCTTTCAATCATTCTTGCATGTCTTATTCTAGATCAATAGAATAGGGTTTTTGTCATGATTCGACCTTTCCTAGTCTTTAACACATCTAAGGCTAGGGTTTATGTAGATATTTCTCTATTCAATGTTTAATTACCTACCTAGGGATTTGACCAAGGAAAACCCCCCATTAGATCAACTCTTTTAAGTTGTTTTGCAGGAATTTTTTGAGATCTGGAATCGGGTTTCTATCAAAAATTGTTGTCCAGGTGTCAAGGTACAAATCTAAGTTTTGAGTTTTCAGAGATCAGAAAGAGGAATGATTCGCCATTATTGGTGAATGAGTCCCACCTAAGGTGTAGAATTGAGTCAAATGATGTTTCAAATCCCCAGCTGTCGGAAAACAAGGCTTGTGTAGAAAAGTCTTGATCTGGGACTGATTCACCCAAGGTGGTGAATGAGTCCTAGTCAGCACAAGTTCATATTTCATGAACTTTCCATATTGTCATTGAATCCTCTACAGCCTTCCAAGTGCACAAATTCTGAGAAATAGCCTTCTGTTTAGTGAAAAATTGCATTTCATTCATCATTTTCAATCTTATTGCATATCACACTGTGTTTTCAAAAAAGGCATAAATCTTAGTTTTGCATTCATTTTAGTTCACTTTAATTAGTCAATTGTATTGATTTAATTTCATTTAAATCATATCGCATTAAAAAAATCCTAATTTGAGTGTTACATAAGAATATTTGGACCTAAATCTCTCTTCTTTTAGGTTAAAAATCCTAGAAGTTCAAGAGCAATCATTTAGGTTCCCAAAAGTCTATGTTTCAAATCTCTCCAAAATATCCCAATATACATCCTTTATCTTCAAAATAATAGTATATATAATCAAGAAAATTGAGAAAATACAAAGGAACTTTCTTTGGGTAGGAATAGAAGAAAAGACTAAGATTCCCTTGGTAAGCTGGGATAGGGTTTTCTCTCCAAATAAATTTGGGGGTCTAGCAATAAGAAGTTTGAATTTTTTCAATAAATCTCTCCTCAAAAAATGGTTGGCACTTTATTGAAGGTACTAAGGATTGGGTTAACATCCTCAAAGCTAAATACCTGGGAAAATTTGATCCAAAATGTTTCCTATTTTCTCGGGATTGTCCTAAGGGGTTGACAATTTGGAAGAATATAATGAAAACAAGAAATACTCTCAAACAAATTGTCAAAAGGAGAGTGAGTAATGGAAAAAAGGTTAGATTCTAAGATGATGCTTTGGGAAAGGGCTCTATGCTATCCTTTTTCATTCATCTGAACCAAATGAAATAAAACCTTATAAGACTTAATTGGATTTTATTATATTATTGTGGATTGTGGAGGTGATTCCCTAAAGTGGAAAAATTATAGCGATCAGTTGTCTAGGTTGAGGGCCTTGAGAGGGGACAAAAAGCTTGATCAACTAGTCTCCTACCTTCTCTTGGACTCTCTAATTAGTGAATTTCTTCTCTTCTATCACAATGGCGAAGATGGTTAGATTCAAAGGGACAACCCTTCAAGTGTTTTCTTGGTCAAATCCACCTATACTAGATTGAGGTAACCTGCTCTCCCTGCTTAAACCTTTGACTAGAAAAAAATATGGAATTCCAAATGTATCCCAAAAATCAACTACTTCTAGTAGGCTACAAAACATGGTAGTATACTCAAAATTCATGTCTTTAATAGAGGAGGATTTTAGTTTGTTAACACGTGCTCTCTCTATTTTGAGCACTCAGAAAGCATCATTCACTTGCTATTTCATAAATCCCTTTTGTTAGAGAAGTTTTGAATCGTGTATTCCACATTTTTTTGATTGATTAGATGTTTCCCTATGTTCTTAAGGAATTTATTGATCAATGGAATAACTGTCATTTTAGACATCCAATTATTGTGGAACTATGGAAGTAAATTCCTCTCTTTGTTTCATCGAATCTATGAAAGGAAAGAAATAATAGGATTTTTAGAGATCAACAGAGAAGTAGCATGGTGATTTTCTTGAGCATAAAACAAAAAATTTAGGCTAATATAAACTCAAAAGTTTCTACAAGGTGTGTTCCCTTGGTTGCCTTGTGTTGTGTAGCACAATGCTTGGGTTTGTGATATGGCTTAACCACCTCTATGGATTCATTAACTTTGGCAATTGTATCAAGCATTAATAGGTCAATATTTTGGTACAATGGCAACCATTTTTACAACGATCGGTATCAAATCCTAGGTCACACATTCAAACCCTTCACTTGTGCTGGGGGGATTTTTGCAAGGTGTGTTTCCTTTGTCTCCTTGTGTTGTGCAACATATCGCTCGTGTTAGTGACATGGATTAACAACCTCTTGTGGATTCATTAACTCTGATAGTTGTATCATGCATTAATAGTTCAATCTTTTGGTGCAAGGACAACTATCTTTGCAACCAAATGTTCTAGTTTTTCTAAACTAGTGGGTATGTGCAGGATCATGATGGGCCAATAAGTGGCAATATTATGGGTATTTGTAGGGTATGTGGCTGACGAATTTTTTTAACCCAAAATTAATGAAATGAAAAGGGTTTTTAGAGGAGATTCTCAACTTTCCACCAATATAAATTATGCTTTAATTTGAATTTAATAAATTATTATTATTCATTTTCTATTAGAATTATGACTAAAGTCTTGATCGACAGGCTGATTGAAAAACATCTATAACTTTCAAATGGTATCACATTTTTTGAATCTGAAACATGAGTCACATTTCTATGATTCACATACTATAGGATTAAAAAAAGAAAAAAAAAATTTCATGAAGTTTTGACCAAGTTAAGGTGGTCAAACATACAAGTTTTTATATTTTTTAAAAGTTGTAATAAAAAAATCATAATTAATTATTTACTTGGAAAAAATTACAAAAAAATATGTATCACATTTGGACATGAGTCCTATACTTATATATAAAATTTTATAAAAAAATATTATCATTTTATTATGGTTAGGGTGGTCAGACAGACACCTACTTCTTATTTTTTCCTGAAATTTAAGTACACTACATTGAAATTTCAAATTTTCACCAAATAGATTTTATTTATTTTAAATAAACCTAGTAGTTTAGAAACTACATTCAATTTTCTACAAATTCTATTCTTACATATTTTTGAAATAATATAGATAACTTATTCAAATTTTTACGTCAAGTTGCCTAACACTGATTTTTCTGAATTTTTTGCCACTTAACGGCCTGTTTTTTCCATGATCATCTTGCACATACCCTAATTCCTGACTATAAAGACCTTAGAATCAAAAAATAACTAGGGAATTAAAAAATATCTATCAAGAATCAATTGGGGCCCTTCATATTGATGTATGGATCAAGCTTAATTTTGATGGTTTTTCAAAGGGTAACCTGGGTGTTGCTACTATTGGTGGTCTAATAAGAGACCATAGAAACATTTGATTAAAGGATATTCCAAATTCTTGGGAATTGGTACTAGCAATGAGGTAGAAGCAACTACTATCTAGTTGGGTCTAAAGAGGGTTAAGGAAAAATGATTTGAAATATAGAAAGCAACTCTAAACTAATTATCGATATTCCTAAAAGTGTTGTTGAAGCCCCATGGAGGATCAAAAATTTGTTGTATGAATCAAACATGCTGATTAAAAGTCTTAATCAATATAAACTATTATACATATACATGGAAAGGAACATAGTATTAGATGGTGCTTCCAATGTGGGGCTTTCTTGTTTACAGTGGTAGAGCTGGAACTATGAGGATGCCCCTCGGAGAATTAAAGAATTTTTCTTTAAATAACACCTTAGAATAGATAAAACAAGGATTAATGAGAATAATTCTTAGTCAAGACCTAATAGTTATGGGTATTAATGTTGATAGTTGGGATTTGGCTCTTCTTATTGGTCGTCTATCAAGAAATATGAATTTAAATGCTAAGAAAATGACACAAAGGGAAGGGACAGGATATCACACCAAAAAGTCAAATTTCCCCCAACTAGCCATGGGAAAATTTAATAGCTCATGTTTTATATTACTATAAGTTGTCTCTTACGAAAAAACTCTAGAGTTGGAGGGGGTTGTTTTAGTGTGATGAATGATAAAAGGCATAACATTGTTTTAAATGATGAGTACATTAAATATTACTTAACAAAGCTTTATGGAGTAATAAATGGGAGGCCCAACTTATCATTAAAATGATCTTGTTAGGTTGTCTCCTTATCATTCATTTTCCCAATTACATTTTTAATAAAAAATATTTTATGATTTTGCAAGGTGAGCTTAAGGCTCACCCGAGCCTCGAGTATAATCCATAAATTATCATTTGGATTACTGAGAGCTTCATAATTAAATGCAAGTGGAGAGACTTCTAGAATGATGGTTTAAAGGGTCTATCTCATTCCCTGATAAACACTTTATCTAACCATTTTAAAAAAGAAATATAAATTAAGCTCTAATTTCATTCCTTTTTTTCTATATAGATGATACTATTGTGTGGTTGTTGTGTCTCAAAAATACATGTGAAGGAGGTCAAAAGTTTTTGGACTTAATATGGGTGGACCAAGGAAGCATCCATAACCATTATCTTGTGTGCCCCTAAAACAAAATGTTGAACTCTAGAAGTTATTCGAGGAAGTATGAATGACACCCTTCTTTCAAGCCATAAAGGGTTTCAATGATGAGCATACATTAAACATGTTTAACTCATGGAGGGAGGATAAGGTGTGAATTGGAAGTGCTAGCTTCGAGGTAACCCGAAAAACTTATTGTTAAGGTGATGGGTCTAGAATGCAAGTGAATAAAAGTTGTGAAGGTGAGCAATGGGAACTACTAGGATTCCATTGACAATTTCCTTGGAAAGGTTAAGAAGCTAAAGGAATTAAAAAACTATTATGACAGAGAGAAATTTTTGGCTCCCAATTGTCTAGTGACTATTCATATCATGAAATACTGAATTCTCAAAGGTAGATATACTACTATTCATCACTATCACTTTTCTTTCCTTAATGTATTACATGGAATGAAAAAATCAATATCTCCTTTTTTTTTTCTTCTCTACATCAATGTAGGGAAAAAGGGTCCTCCCCTCCATTGCACCATGGCCCAATTCATACTCTATAATTATGATTTTTCCCTTACCCCTCTGCCATGTTTGATGAAGAGTGTTAAGCCTTTGTAAATTAAGCCCTTGAAGGAAAATCCCCTTTTGCTTCAACTTAACCCTAACCTTGGAAAGAAGACAAAATATGCTACCCAACATAGAGTTTTTTTCTCAAAATCCTATTATAGTGGAAAAAAAATCTACAAATCCCTCTCAAGAAAAGAAATCCCTAGAAAAACCCACTTGCTCAAAACGAAAAATGTCTAGACCTTGATGAAAAGATGATGACAAAGAAGGTCATGATTGAAATACCAAATGAGGGTGAGGAGGGTGAATTAGATGATTCAAGCAGTGGTAAAGGTGAGAGAAGGTCACCCAGATTCGCCAATATGGTGAAGTAGAAAAAAACCCATAACATGGATAGGAAGAAGCTAACTTTCAAAGAAGAGGAGGATAGGTCTTTAGATTATGAGTATTTTTCTATGCCTAAGGAGGAGGACCTTGACACTAGCCAAAGAGAACAAGAAGTAGTGATTGGAAATGAATCTGACGATGACAATACAAGTGTGGAAGAGGATGCATAGGAGGAAAAAGGTGTGCAAGAAGACTTGATTTTGGATAATGACAGGAATGAAATGAATGTTGTCATGTAGGAAAAAGAGAAAGTATAGATATGGAACAAGAGGAAGATAATTTTAAGGCTTTTGTGAGCTTAAAGGATGACGAGGATCTAGGAAGTAATACTCTCCAATATTATAAAAATTAGACTGGCAACCTATAGGAGAGGGTTTACCTACTTGATAGTGCATTGAGCTAGATGATATCTATCACCCATAGGATCATGAACATGACCATATTTGGAATAGTTACCAGGAAACCTAAAGTCATAAAACTAAATGTAGGAAGGAGGATAAATAGGATGTTGAAGCCGCAAAGGAGGATTGTTGGGTGAAGCTGAAAATACTTGGAAGAACGACATGGAGCTACTTAAACAAGAATGGAACCTGATTAATAGTCATAAAGAGTAGTTTTCTATTAGTAGGTTTCTTTTGTTGTTTGGTTCTCTAGCGCCTGTGTGCCTATCTTTTCAAGGTCTACATTCCATTTTGAATATATTTCTCAATGATTGTTTCTCTTTTTCTTGTGTTGTTTCTTGGCAAGCGTGTTGGCCTTTGTCTCTATTTGAACTGGTAGGCCTAGTGACCTTGTTTTTTTGTTTCTATTTGGGATCAGGTCCCTTAACCTTCTTTTTAAATCAAAAAAATTAGTGAAACAACAAACATTTATCTAACTAACCAACTATTATAGTGGTAGGAAAAGGTATTGGAAGCTTCTAAAATGATACAGTAGTGTATAGAGCCTTTTCAATAAAATACAAGCATAAAGAAAAACATAACCATACCAAAAATATATAATTTTATTACAATAAAAACTAAAGTTAATCTTATATCCATACTCATGGAGATGGAAGAGGATATATTCAATAGTTTTTTTGAAACATTTTATAGATTTCAAAAATGAAAATAAAATGACGTATAGAAGGGGCAACAAAGATAATTGTTGGCAACTACAAATTGGCTGGTGAATAGGAAGGTAGTGGGAGAACGTGGCATAAAATTATAATGGGGTGTTTGTTTAAGTATTATTGTCTTCAGTTATTTACTACACTTCTGATTTTTTTGTTTGAGATATTTTATTTCTTCAATACCATCAAATATCGTTAAACCCACAATAAATTAAGGAAACACAATTAAACAAAAGTTCAAAACCATAACATAATATCTATGCCTGTCTCTAATTATTCAATTGTGTATAAATGTAGACGTTGTAAATTTTACTATAACCTAACAATATCAAAACAAACTACCTACAATTGAACGAAAAAAATATTAAAAGTGTTTATGTAAGATCTTACTACCTAAGAATGGGCATGTCGTTGTTATCAAATGAGACCATTCTAACCATTGCAGAAGAATTGTTATTATCATGTGCAAGTGCCATCGCTTCTTGTAATTATTTCACAACTACATACATTTTAGGTCTATTATTTGTGCCACATCATGGAGCACTTGTCAATCCACATGATAGGTGGATTGCCTCTTCCCTTCCTATATATTCAAGGCTTCCTCATTTGTACATTTGGGTGGACTAAATACAATATTTGACATTGTTCACTTGTGCTTGTTTCTTATCTCTATGATTTCCTAATTCTTATATAGTATCAAAGTAATGCATCAAAACCCTTGCCAAAAATATACACCAAGACTAGTTTAGAGTTCCATGCAATTTGATTTCCATGTGAAAAATGGCTCTAGTAAAATTCACCACCAGCAATTCACATTCTAAAAATTCACTACTGACAATTCACCGTAGGAAAATTCACCGTCATGACAAATTCACCTCAAGGAAAATTCACCACCAGCAATTCACCGTGATGGAAAATTCATCACATTAAAAGTTTGTGATTAATTTTCCATGGCGGTGAATTGCTAGTGGTGAATTTTCCTTAAGGTGAATTTTTCATGGCGATGAATTTTCTGGCGGTGAATTGTTGGTGGTGAATTTTTCGATGGTGAATTTTCCCAATACCATAAAAAATAATCTCTATTTGTCAATCTGCATATCTGTAGTTTACGATTTTTTTTTGTAAAAATTGAAGAAAAAAAACAGAGAAGCAAAGGGCTAAATCACCCTGTGCCTATTACGAGTTTTTGGTCACAATTATTGTGTAGGAAAACTCATTTTTTCCTATTTGCAGTCAAATCCACAAAAGCTAGGAGACATGGAAGACATTTAGGGAGGCATCTGGTTCTTATATTTTCCAAACCAACTTGTTTTCACCAACAACCCCTTGAATCAACTTGCATAAGCGTGAATATTCTTCTAGTTATTATATTTGCCAAATCTATGTGAAGGGCATTTGAATCTTGTCAATATAGGCATCGTAAATGTAAGCACATCATAGAGACAAGGTTTTAGTTTGATTATAGTTTGAGCCACAACGAATGAAGAATTATAGAGCCGCTACCAAGTTGCACCTGTTTGAGAGTATTAATTTCGTCCAACCATTACATTTACTGAAGAAGCTTCTCCCACCGCTCATCTAGATGTTTCCTTCGTCTATCATCCTGTTTTCACATGTGTTTTCACTGTTATGTAGTTTCCAGAAAATTCCTGAGACGTTTATTTAAAGAGGCACTTGTAATGGGTCTAAGTATCAGGCATTCAGCTGATCATGTATGATGAATGCAACAGACATTTGTAATGGTTTTATTATCAATTGATTAATATAAATGTTAGTTTTTGTTTTATGTTCTATTTTTCTCCTTCTCCTGTTTTCTACAGCACCTTACCTCCAATCAGTCTTCAACAATGTGAATCGACCATGTCATGAATTTATTGTGACTTCCTCATCAACACAACTTACCTCCAATTATCAATTTCAACATGCTAATATTTAAAGAATTATTGAAAATTTATTGAGGCTGCTTTGCTCACTTTTGGCTAGATTCGCCCTGTACTTTCTAAATTGTGACCTAACTTTTCTGTCTTGAAAAGGTAGCTTACCCACTCCAGTCGCGACTTCACTTTTTATGCCAACTCACGGACCTTGTTATTTCCATTTGGCATGGCTTTGACTTGTTCTACTGCAAACTGTTCCCGCTGGGAACAATAAACCAGTCGCCCACGTTGTAGCTTGGGAATCCATTGAAGAGTTTGTGTTCAAATAGACATCCATTTGTTATTCTAATAGCCTACAAGATCATGATTTATTACTAACATTTGCACGTAGTATTCAACACTTGGAGTTGGCAAATAGGGTTCAAAGAAGGATTTGGAGAAGATCCCACACTTGGTACAAGGACCTGATCAATTTTGCATTTATGTCTATTTGTTTAACAGCACTCCTCATGTGGTCTCCATACATCAGAGGCCACAACCTAGTTGCTATTTCCTCGCCAAAGACTTCTTACTTGGCTTAAGAACCTCACAAACATTAGATGCTTTGACTACCATTGGTTGTTATTAATTGTAATTTTGTTTAAACCATCAACTTTAAATTATGGTTTTTAGATAAATTATTTAGTGCTTGTTAAAAGGGGACTTTTTCATTTTTTGCAATAAATTAGCAAAGGGGGATCTCTTTTTGTTTTGCAATAACTTGCAAATGGGAAGGGGGAGTCATTCTTGGAATAATGGGGGTTTTAATTTTAAGTTTTTTATCATTTTGTGAGGTTTGTAAGGCATATGCTTTCTTAATCCGGCCCATGAGATAAACTTGTAAGAACTCAATAGTAAAAGTATGTAAATGCACTTATATAATGTGCCATAAAAATTGAATGTGTTCCTTAGGGAGGAAATTTAGTAATTGTATGCTTACAGTGAATTATAAAGCATAATGGGGGTTGTGTAGACCCTTGATTAGCCATCACAATAATGCATCCTCATGATTCTTGCCTCATTCTTGTGTCCCTTGATGCACACCCTTTTTTAGTTTCTTGTACATCTTTTGGACCTAAATTTGGGTCCAAATTCCTTGCACATTTGTTAGCTCGATTTGAGTTGGTCTGTTTATTTTCTTAGCATTAAGGGGGACTATGAAAATTTTATGCTAATGCTTCTTTCAATGAAGAATTGGAGGAATCTTCTTTTTCGAAGATCTCATGAACCTTCTAACTTGATCTCTCATATAGTGGATTATTTTAGTGGATCATATTTTGAGATTCTAATACATACATAGAGTACAACTCGTGCATTACTCTAGAATCGTAATACTATCTATATTTTCAACTTCACAGACATCTATCTATTCATGGTTGAGTAGTGTTCATATGTTCACTCATGTAGTGTTTTGTATCTCACATCCTAATCTACATTTCTTGTAGGTTTGTTGATTTCAGCAAACACCAGTTAATCTTCAGCAAAGTTTACAACTTGGACATGCTTTAGTAGTTCTTCATCATGATGTTCCTATCATCATGGGACATCTTTTCATAAGGTCTTAAATCCTTCTCTTTCTCTTTTGGAGAGGATTTTTGTTCCCATTGGGATTTCTCCTTTACTCCACTTTATGAGAAACTTTGTACATGGGTACCTAACATGGCCTTATAACTGGGACCCATTTCTATCTATTTGTACCTTTGTGATCTTCTCCAGAATCACTTAAAGCATGGCATTAGAGTGAATAATTTATCTATTCACTATATGTAAGTGTTTTTAGGTTGATGAGTTTAGACAACATCTTGTCTAACTGAATGTGCAACTTTTTTAGACCTCTAGAGGTTACCAAGTTTGGTAAATCTCATGTGCTACCTTTTGAAGTTGGAAGAATTTTCATCTCACCTTAAAGGTTACTCAGCACTTGGCATCAAGGTTGATGACTTGGTCAAATAGGTTGTTGATTTGCACATTCTTTGTGATCCTAAGGTTAACACCTATAGGATACTTGTCTACTTATTGGTTTCACATCATCGGGCACCTACCAATCCACATGCTAGGTGGATTATGTCTTCCTTTCCTATATAGGAAAACACTACTATACTTTTTAAGTAACTCATTTATAAATCTCTTTGATAAAGTGAATTAGGATAATCATCATGTGCAAGTGTTTTTTGTGGAAGCACAAGGTTTTTGTTGTTATGATCTTGTTTGGGAATCCTAAGAAATGGCTCTCAAATCACTTTTTATTATTTGAAAAATATGATTTTTTGCATAATTTTGTTTCTAATATTTTTTTATGCATAAGAGAATTTTATTAAAATTAAAAAGTAAGAAGTAGTACATAGATGGACCATTAAATTTCCCATGAAAGTTAGATAGTTCACAAAGCATTCATGAACGAAACCTAGGCTAGAATAACACCCATAAAATATACAAAATATTACAGGATAAGGAACATCAGAATGAAAGCCAATGACTATAGGTTTTGAAATAGAGAATAACTAAAGTACAAGAAAAACATTGAACACAGAAAGCTACAACTTTCTTTCCATTAATTATAAATAGGTTATAGATGCCTCTTTATATAGAGGTCTTAAACAAACTGAGAGGTTGCTAAAAATAGCAATAGCCTAACAATAATCACATGCATAAATATTAACTAGAAGAAACTATTGGATCTCCATGCATAACTATATTGATAACTATCTAGAAAACCTTTTAACTATTCATTGCAAAGATGACAATCAAGATGATGGTGCATGGTGTTGAAATCTTATGCAACATGATGGTGAATAGCTTTGTCAACATTGCATGGAATATTTTATGATATCTAACTGAAATGCAACATCGGTTATCAACACACTCCCCCTTGATGCAAGGACTTACAATATTTTCTTGAAGTTTTGTAAACATAACCTGAGCAACCCAGTGTGCAAGATTACCATCACTCTAGTCTCATAGACTCTTTTAGTCCCCTTCTTGTAGAAGCTAAGTACCCATTTACTCATTTCTCTCCCTCTTCAGAGATCACAAGGTTTTTCCTTTCCTTTCTCTAACATAGAGAAAACTCACTATCTCTCAAATCATATGATAGGTCTTTCAATGTGCCAATCATAACAAGCAATCATCACTCACTTTAATTAAACTTTCAAACTTTTTTTGACAATCATTTCTTTTAACATTCCAACATTTAGGCTTATACAACCTTTTAAACATACCTATAAATTTTAACATAGAAATAAAGAAATAGTAAACACAAAATTAACAAACCAAAAATAGAGCAAAACACAAAGATCTAAATTAACATGTGAATCTTTTATTCAACTTTCCATGATGAATTATAGATTTCGGACCATATTTTAAATAGCACATAATACAGTATTGTATAGTGGTTGCAAATGCTAAAAAATAATAGATGCCAATTGTTAGCTGCATCTAGAAATTTAATAATAGCTCATGCATTTGTTTCTTTCCTTACATTTAGTTAAAAATAGTTGCTCTAAATAAAGAAACCCACATGGGATAATATGCAACATGCAATATAATCTATGCATGATATTAAATGATGGTAGAATTAAATGTTCAACTGAATCTCAAGCATCAATTATCAACATACTCCCCATTGATGTTGAGACACAATATTATCTTGAAGTTTTGTAAATTGAACCTGAGCAACTCACTATGCAAGATTACTATCACTCTATTTTTATAGACTCTCCTAGTATACTTCTTTTAGAAGTCAATTACCCATTTAATCATTTCTCTCCCTCTTCAGAAATCACAAGGTTTTCCCTTCCTTTCTCTAACATAGAAAAATTCAATGTCTCTCAAATCATATGGCACCGTTCAATGTGCCAATCATAACAAGCAGTCATCACCCACTTGAATCAAACTTTCAAACTTTTTTTGACAATCATTCCTTTTAACATGTCAACGTTTAGGCTTATACAACCTTTTAAACATATGTGTAACTTTTCTCCAACTAGATCCATCAATCCATCCATCATTATTCTTCATACAACCTTTCACAGGTTGTCCATTCAGACACTCTCAATTCCAACATGCTTTTTTATAATGATTCTTCAACCCACAAATTGTACAAGGATGAAGATCCCAACACTTTTCTTTTTTATGTGCTACCCTGTGACAATGAGAAAATTGCATAAACTCTATGCTTTTAGCTTATTTGCATGAGCGTATAACACTTGTTACATTACTTCTATCTTTCTCACCATATCCCAAGCCTTCATTCTTTGGCCTCACAACTGGCTGAATGGGCTCTCTCATTCCTTGCCCATGTTTTCCTAAACCTTTTCCTTCATATCCCATTTTCTTCATAATTTTCAAACCAACCTTTGTTATTGGCTTCACAATCTGTAAACTCTATAGTTTTAGACATATCTTTATCTTCAAACTCACCTTATTTACTAGAAGAAACTTTAGCTACGTCACCCATACCAAATGAAGAACACAAATCATTCGTATCACATGAGTCATCACACAACAATGGCTTTGACTTGAGACATTCATTGCATGCTTCTAATTAATCATTCTTTTCTTTCAATTTTGTTATTTCCTTCTTTTGTAAGCTATTTTCTTCTTCTAACCTCTTTAGGCTTTCTTTCACTTCATCAAATATCTTCAATCTTTCTTCTACCTATTCATTTTTCTTTTTCACTTTCTCTAATTTGTTTTCATATTTTCATTCTAACATAGATAATCACATCTTTTTTTTCAAAAATCTAATATCTTTTCTATCAATTATGAGTTACACTTTTTCAGCTTCACCAATTCTTCTATCAAACCATTTTTCTCACACATTGAATTTGAAGTTTCTTTATTTACCTTCTTACTAGTCTTTCCCATTGAAACAAAAAAATTAAACTCACCTTCTTGCAAATGTAGAAAAGTCTTCACCTTTACACTTCTCTATCCTGTGATGATTAGCTCCAACCAATCAACAAATAATTTTAATGACTAATCAACTATGATTAAGCTTTTATACAAAATAGATTATATTCTTCAAAAATCCTTCTACAAAAATAACTGATGTTGCAAAAATAGGGACTTCTTTTTGACGATCTACAACCGACGACATTGCCTGGCTATATTCTATGGTGTCTTTTCTGCAATATAAAATCTTGGCAATTCTTTAAACACAATAATTTACTTTTTCCAAATGCTTTTTCTTAACACTTTTTCTTTTTTGACATACACTCTTACTATCCTCTTGGCTGTGATCTTATTCCAATAACAACTTGACTTTCACCTTTAGGTATTGGTCTTTGTTATCAATCTTTCTTGATCCTCTCAAGGGTTGCATATGTTGTGGATATGGTTGCTAATATGTGCTTTTCATTGATGTCAACACTATTAGCATTTGGTGCATTGAAGATTGTATATGTTGAGGATATTGAGAAAATTGTAAAAGAAAGTATTCTTGGTTCCCAATGGAACTGTGTAGGTCAAGAAGGCGTTGTGTTTTATACATTGAAGATTAGATAATGTGGGTTTAAGGGTCTAATGTTGAATGTTTCTAGATCATCCAACAGAAGTTTCAAAGGTTCGCGTGAAGTTTTGAGTATGTTGTGATCTGACAGTGTGTTGTTGGTCTATGTCAGTGTTCCTGAATGAAGTTTGTGTAATTCTTGTTTTCTCAGTTGTTGTGTATGCTTCTCTATTGTTTCTTGCTGTTATGTGGTGTCTCTAGATCATTCTCTATCTTTGTGGTATGTCCGCATTATTCGGAAGAGTTCGTGGTTGAAGATCTTTGTTCACACGCATGTTCAGTTTTTCTTGTTTTTGGACGACATGTCATTGGTAGCATGTTGTGGATCTTCGAGGTGTAATTAATTAAAGCATTCATGTGTCAGAGATATTAATTTGGGTCTCCACTATGTTGTGGTTGACCTTGGTGGATACACATTAAAATTTAATTTGTAAATTTGGGCCGACATTACAAATATATATCTTTTTCTTTGGCTGACAAAGAGGTGATGGAATTTCATGTAGCAGATATATAAGGGTGATTAGTTCATTTTTGGTGATGCTACTTCATGTGCTCCTATGTGTGTATGTGCAAATATCATTCGATTGCTAAGCATAGTGTGAAGAAGAATGTACAAAGTGTGAAGAAGTGTTGAGCTTAATTGAAACTATAATTAAGCTTATGAAGAAGCTATTTTCTTAGTTCACAAATCTTGGATGGTTTTAATCCAAGCTCTATTGTTGTACAACGAGTCCTCTTTTGTAATTGAGCAGTGAGCTCTAGGAAGTGTGTTTGAATGCATGTGCATTCCCCTTACTATTTCTTTTATATTTCTAGCAGAGTATAATCTTGTGGACTAACATCCACCATGGTTTTTCCCCAACAGGGTTTCTACACAAAAAATTCTTTGTGTTCTTTGTCTCTCTGATGTGTTGATTGTTTATGGTTAACTTTTTATTCATCAGATCTGAGATTAAGTTAAGATTTGGAAGAAGTGTTTTAGGTTGTCACAACTGATTCACCCCCCCCTCTCAGTTGTGTGTCCTTATTGTGCCAACAATTGGTATCAGAACAAGTTCCTATGAAGAAAGTATAATAGCTTGAGGTGATCTGAGATGGCAACAACATTCAAGGAGGGTGTGTGCAAGAAGTTGAGTCCACTTTTTGGCCAAAAAGTGGAAGTGTTTTCCCTGATTTTCAGAATTTGACAGATTTGACCTTAAAATTTGAAGCACTTAGAGATGGAATCTTCAAAAAAGTCACTATTCATAAAATGTAGTACTCGGAGTCTAGTTTCCAAATATGTAATTTATTTCAATACCCAAATTGTAAAAATGGAGTTTCAATAGGCGTTTCTAAAAACCACTGTTTAAAAGTCACTTTTTTATACCATACCATGCACGTGTACGACATCCATATTTTGACCTAAATTATCATATTTTTCTAAATCCTTTTGGGAAAAGATTTGTGACTCACTAAAGCTTGCTTTTAATATTTTTTTATAATTTTTTATTGAAATTTTTTTTTTTATTAAATATTTATTAGGCATATTTGTCATTTTGAAAAATCGTCTTATACACACATGATGACCTAAACTTATCATTTTTGATTTTTTAAAAAACTGAAAAGAATTGTCTGAAGTTTGCTCTTGTGCAATCCGTTCGTCAAAATGTTATGTTGATCAAAAGTTATTAAAATACTAAAAACCTGATAATTCAAGTTTATGGACTAGTTTCATTAGAAATTAATTGAAAAATAGAAAAATAATCAAATTATTAAAAAATTACATATTTGGAATACATCTCATCTATAATGGGTTTTAATTTCAAAAAATTCTACAAAATAGGTCTTCAAACATATGTCCAAAGTCATTATTTTCCTGTGACATTAACAGGACCTTCAAGTTGTAGGTCAAACTAGGTCCAAAGCTTAGGTTTGGGTCCCCAAGCCATTTCCCGAACCAAAAAAAAGCCAAAAAGCCCACTCAAAAATTCATAATTTCAAAAACGAGATCCCGTTTTAAAATGGGATCCCGTTTCATTAAAAAACCATTTTTTATGGTTGTATGAAACAGGATCCCGTTTTGAAATTCTTCCAAAAACGAAAATTTCCAAAAATGGAAAGTTTTCAAAACGGGATCTCGTTTTGAAAACTTTCCGAAAATGGAAATTTTTCAAAAATTGGAAGTTTCCATTTTCGAAATTTTTCAAAACGGGATCCCGTTTAAAAACTTTCCATTTTTGGAAATTTCCGTTTTTGGAAAATTTTCAAAACGAGATCCCGTTTTTTAAACATAGGCTCGGGATCCCAAAGCTAAACGAGATCCCACTTTTTAAAAGCGGGATCCCATTTTTTGCAAGCCGAATTCATTTTTTTGCCTAAGGCAAAAAGTTATACGTTTCGTGGACTCAACTTTGTGCACTTACCCAGGACAATCCTAGATTTGATGGCTCTAACTATTCACTGTGGAAAGTTAGGATGCAATGTCATTTATTGTGTATTGGTCATGGTATTTGGAAGATTACTAAAAATCAATATGTCATTCCTTAGAATGGTCCCTCTACTGCTAATGAGATCAAAGATGCAAGCAATATCAGGGCTATTGAAGCATTGGTAAGTGCCTTGACAGATTTGGAGATGGCTAATGTGGTAGGTTTGAATACATCTCATGAAATGTGGACGAAACTGGAAACTTTGTATGAAGGAGATGCACAGGTGAAGATGGCTAAGCTATAAAGCTTGAAAGGCAAGTATGAGAATCTGAAGATGGGTGAAGATGAAAATATCACCTCTTTTATGCAGAGAATAAATGAGATAGTGATGGGTATTACATGTGTCAGTGGTTCTATGGATGAGGATGAAACTGTGGCTAAAGTACTCAGATTCTTTCCTCCCTCCTACAAAATGAAAGTTCATGCTATTGAGGATTTCATATCAGTAAACAAGTTGACTAGAGATACACTAATTGGGAAACTTGTTGCTTTTGAGTGAGTTTGGTGAATCCACACTGAAGACTGAATTTTCATTTTAGGCTACTATGTCTGGAAGCAATAGACAAAGATATAGTCTGGGAGATAGTTCTAGGAAGGTATCCAAGTATGATGAAGAACTGAAACAACTCAAAGATAAAGAAAGAGAAGTAGAAGAACTAGAAGCATTGATTGCAAAGTAAGAAGGGAGAAGAAAAGGTAAGTATAAAGATGTATTACCTATTAAGTGTTTTTCATCCAGTAAAATAGGTCATTTTGCATCAAGATGTCCTGAAAGAGTTCCTAGATCTAAACCTAAGAAGTCTATATTCCCAAAGAGATGCCACTCCGCTGAAGCAACATTGACCGATGAAGAATTTGATAAAGATAATGGAAGATAAGATGATTGGGCTTTCATTGCTACCATTGAAAATAATCCTATGGCTACTGAATCTACTAAAGATGAAAAAGCTCTTGCAGCTCAAGTTGAAGAAAAAGATGAGTGGTTCATTTATAGTGGATGCTCACATCACATGACTAGTGACAAAAGAAAATTTGTGAGTTTGGAACAGTATGATGGTGGAGTTATAACAATGCTGGTGTGATTCATGGAAAAGGATCCATTTGCCTTGGTGGTAAGGAAAATACTGATGATGTTCTCCATGTTGAAGGTCTGAAGCACAATCTATTGAGGGTTGGATAGATGGTTCTCAAGGGATACAATCTATAGTTCAAAGACAAAAGATGCAAGCTACGTGGAAGTTCCAAAAACTTGATTGCAAGAGGAAAACAAACACAAGGTAACATTTTTCATTTGAATACTGCTAGTGGAAGTTGTTTGATTGCTTAGATATATGAAAGTTGGTTGTGGTATAGGAGATTGTGTCATGTAAATTTTGACAACATTATCAAGATAAGTTATTCCCAAGCAATAAGAGATTTGCCTAGATTAGTGAAGCCTGCTAATATAATTTGCAAAGAATGTCATATGGGTAAATAGACCGGAGTCTCCTTCTGAAGCAAACATTTTCATTCAAATAATCTACTAGAACTACAACATATTGACCTTTGTGGTCTATCAAGAGTCAAAATCACTCATGGAGAAAGGTATTTTATGTTGGTTATAGATGATTACTCTAGAATGATTCGGGTTTCCTTTTTAAGAGAAAAATGTGAAGCTCTAGAGAAATTTAAATGCTTCAAGGCTATGGAAGAAAATGAGAAAGGTCTCAAAATCAAATGTCTGATATCTGACAGAGGTGGTGAGTTCATTTCTAAGGATTTCAACTCTTATTGTGATGAACATGGAATTAAAAAATAGCTATTTGCTCCTCGAACCCCTCAATAGAATGGAGTTGCAGAAAGAAAGAATAGAACAATTCTGGATGTTGCCAAAACCATGACGATGGAAGGAAAGGTGTCTCAAATGTACTAGAGTGAAGCGGTAAGTAATGTTGTGTATACCTTGAACTAAGTAAATGTGAATGGAAATTCTGATAAGACCCCTTATGAGTTATGGTTTGGTCACAAGCTTACAGTTAAGTATTTTAAGATCTTTGGAAGTAGGTGTTATATCAAGAGAGATGATTATTCTCCAAAGGAAAATTAAACTTGGTACAGATCAATGATTGGTGGATTGCTCTACTTGACGCAAACTAGACCAAATATTATGAATGTTGTATGTATGGTTGCTAGATCTCAAGTTGGTCCAAATGAATCACATGTTACTATTGTCAAAATAATTTTTAGATATCTTAAAGGAACATCTAACTTTGGAATTTGGTATCCAAAGGATGGTGATCTTCCTTTGTGTGAATACACTGATGTGGATTGGGCTGGTGATGTAGATGACAAGAAAAGTACAAGTGGTGGTGCATTCTTTCCAAGGAAGAAGCTGATATCTTGGTTGAGCAAAAAATAGAATTCAATCTCTACCCACTACTGAAGTAGAATACATTGCTATTGCAAATAATTGTACTCAAGTGATATGGATGAAATAGATGTTGAGAGATATCATAGTGATTTATGAAGAGCCTATTTCCATATACCGTGACAACTCAAGTGTAATAAACATCTCAAGGAATTTGATACTACACTCTAAGACTAAACATATTTCAATTAAGTTTCATTTCTTGAGGGAAAAGGTGAATGAGAAAGAAGTCAGACTAGAATATGTGCCTACCAAAGAACATATTGTAGATATATTTACTAAGCTATTGCTAAAGGATACTTTTGAATATCTCAAAGGAATGCTAGGGGTAATCACCCCTCCTGATAAGAACTAAAGATGCATTTATTTGCATCAATCTGAGAGCTTCATTGCTATATTTTGATCTGGATTGATGTTTTTGTGGCTACTACTTAGGGGGAGTAGTGAGATGTGCAGATATATGGTTTAGAGAATGTGTTTGGAAAGGTCATAGCTACCTTTGCAATTGATGTCAAAGGGGGAGAAGTGCATTGTGAAAAATTCTCGAAGAGAAGTTCAGTTGAGAGGAGAAGTACAAAAGAAGTCAGCATGTTGGGTTGATGTTATTTTTTCACATCATGTGTTGCCATCAATTCCAAAGGGGGATATTGTTGGATGTTTTCGATATGGTTTATGATATGTGGTTGTCATTGATGTCAACACTATTAGCATTTGGTGCATTGAAGACTATATATGTCGAGGATATTGAGAAAATTGTAAAAGAAAGTATTCTTGGTTCCCAGTAGAACTGTGCAGGTCAAGAAGGCATTGTGTTCTATACATTGAAAATTAGCTGATGTGGATTTAAGGGTCTAATGTTGAAAGTTTCTAGATTATCCACCAGAAGTTTCAGAGGTCCACATGAAGTTTTGAGTATGTTGTGATCTGATAGTGTGTTGCCGGTCTCTGTCAGTGTTCCTGAATGAAGTTTGTGTAATTCTTGTTTTCTCAATTGTTGTGGATTCTTTTTTGTTGCTTCTTGGTGTTATGTGGTGTCTCTAGATCATTCTCTATCTTTTTGGTACGTCCAAATTATTTGAAAGAGTTCATGGTTGAAGATATTTGTGCGTGTGTTCAATTTTTCTTATTTTTGGCCAACATGTCATTAGTAGCATTTTGTGGAAATTCGAGGCATAATTAATTAAAGTATTCATGTTTTAGAGATATTAAGTTGGGTCTCCACTATGTTGTGGCTGACCTTGGTGGATATGCATTAAAATTTAATTTGTAAATTTGGTCCTACATTACAAATATATATCTTTTTCTTTGGCCAACGAAGAGGTGATGGAATTTCATGTAGCAGATATATAAGGGTGATTAGTTCATTGTTGGTGATGATTTTTCTTGTGCTCCTATGTGTGTATGTGCAAATATCATTTGATTGCTGAGCAGAGTGTGAAGAAGAATGTGTGAAGTGTGAAGAAGTGTTGAGATTAATTGGAACTGTAATCAAGCTTGTGAAGAAGCTATTTTCTCAGTTCATAAATCTTGGATGGTTTTAATCCAAAATCTATTGTTGGACAATGAGTCCTCTTTTGTAATTGAGTAGTGAGCTCTAGGAAGTGTGCCTGAATGCATGTGCATTCCCCTTATTATTTCTTTTATACTTCTAGCAGAGTATAATCTCGTGGACTAACATCCACTGTGGTTTTTCCCCAACAAGGTTTCCACAAAAAAATCTTTGTGTTCTTTGTCTCTCTAATGTGTTGATTGTTTATGGTTAATTGTTTATTCATCAAATCTGAGATTAAGTTAAGATTTGGAAGAAGAGTTTTAGGTTCTATCACAACTTATTCACCCCCCTCTCAGTTGTGTGTCCTTATTGTTCCAACAACATATCTTTCTTTCTTGAGAAACCCACAATTTTTATGATCTTCTCTAGCGTGCAACTTACTCAATTTCACATCTATGACAATTATGGTTTAATCTTCTCTAATTTTGATTGCTTCTTTTCTATTTTTTTCTTTTGATATTTTGTGATCTTTTATTGCTTCAATTTCTTTTCAAAATGATTGGGATAATTGGATCTTTCTTCGGCCTTTGTATTAGTAGCTTTTTGGGTATGTGCAGGATCATCATGGAAAAAATAGGCTCTTAAGTGGCAAAAAATTTAGAAAAATTAGTGTTAGGCAACTTGACGTAAAAATTTGAATAAGTTATCTATATTATTTCAAAAATATGTAAGAATAGAATCTATAGAAAATTGAATGTAGTTTCTAAACTACTAGGTTTATTTAAAAATAAATAAAATTTATTTGATGAAAATTTGAAATTTCAATGCAATAGTACTTAAATTTTAGGGAAAAGATAAGCAGTAGGTGTCTGTCTGACCACCCTAACCATAATAAAATGATAATATTTTTTATAATATTTTATATATAAGTAGAGGACTCATGTCCGGATGTGATGTATATTTTTTTATAATTTTTTTTAATGTAAATAATTAATTATGAATTTTTTATTACAAATTTTAAAAAATATAAAAACTCGTATGTCTGACCACCTTAACTTGGTCAAAACTTCATGAAATTTATTTTTTCTTTTTTTAATCCTATATTATGTGAAGCATAGAATGTGACACATGTTTTGGATTCGAAAAATGTGATACCGTTTGAAAGTTATAGATGTTTTTCAATCAACCTATCGATAAGGACTTTAGTCATAATTCTAATAGAAAATAAATAATAATTATTTATTAAATTCAAATTGAAACATAATTTATATTGGTGGAAAGCTGAGAATCTTCTCTAAAAACCCTTTTCATTTCATCAATTTTGGGTTAAAAAAAAGTCGTCGGCCACATACCCTACAAATACCCATAATATTGCCACTTTTTGGCCCATCATGATCCTGCACATACCCTTTTCTTTCATTAGCAGTGGAATGCTTTAGTGATTAGCATGTGATGCACTTGCAATTTTTAACATCAAAATTTGATGAATCAAAACACCTTTCCTACCCTCAGGTTAGAGTCTCTGTGATGGGAGCTACAATCTCCAATTATAGATAGCAATTTATTCAACCAAAGATGTAGCTTCTTCTTGGCCATGATCTCTAATCTTTATTGCCTCCATGCAAATGTATAGTGAAACTTGCAATGATCTTAGAAATTTTTTATAGATCTTCAACCCTTCTATCTAACCTTCTCTGATACCAATTGTAGATTCTAAAATAGAGAATAACTAAAATATAAGAAAAACACTCAACACAAAAAGTTGTAGCTTCACTTTTTTCCATTGATTATAAATGGGTTACAAATTCCTCTTTATATATAGCTCTTAAAAAAACCGAGAGGCTACTAAAAATAGCAATATCCTAACAATAATCACATGCATTAATATTTATTGGAAGAAAATATTGGCTCTCCATGCATAACTATATTGATAACTATCTAAAAAACCCTTTAACTATTTGTCGTAGAGATGACACTCAGCATGTGACAGTGCATGGTGGTGAAAGCTCATGCAACATGAAGGTGAATAGCTTGGTCAACATTGCATGGAATATTTTATGGTAGAAGTATAATACAACATCAATTATCAACAATGACAACCTCCACCGCAACCCCATTATAATGATGAACAACACTTGGAAGACCAGTAGAGCCGAGAAACTAGGCCAATTAGAGGATAGCCCAAAAAACCATTGCCAACAAAATTCAACTATTGTAATAAATTACCAAGCATTCAACCTGTGAACCCCTTTTCCAAACTTGCATGAACAAACCAAACAATCAACTTGTTAGATCAAAATGCAAGGTTAGGATAAGAATTCCCCATAAAATCTATTTGCATTGTTAAAGAACAAGGAAAAAGATGAAATACTTGAGCAAATACAACCGAAAATAACTATTCATATTCTTAAACGAAGCAAACACTTGATCTTATGGGGGGATTGGTGCTATTTTGAAGTGGAAAATAGCCCTTTCCCAACCCATTTAGATAAGCTAAATGATAAAATTCTTTGAAGATGATGCAATGGAAAAAATCAATTCTCAAATGAAGAGAGTGACTTTGTAGATGATTTGTGGAGATGAAATACTAAGATTGTGGAGGTTGTGGAGGATTAAACCAATGGAGTTGATCCTTATTTATAGAATAGAATGATATAAGAATGCCAAACATGGAGGATGTGGGACTAAAAACAAGCCAATGAAAAGAGGCCACCTTTCAACTTGTCATAGGTTGGAGGATGAGCACATTTTGGTCAATGTGCCAAAGAGAGGGAGATTTCAAATTTGAATTTGAGAGTTAATGTTGAGTATGACCTTTGCAAGGGACATGTAAGAGCCATGTAAGATCTCATAAATTCTTTATTGGGTTTACATGTCCACTTGTTTTTGAATTCAAACTTGAGGGAATATTCCTCAAAGATGCCATGTTGAGGGAAAATGATGATTTAATAAATCAATAAATTGATTTATTTGTGCAAGTGGGAAAAGCTAGAGGATGTGATGGGTGATTAGATTAGGTTAATTAGGGTTAGATTAACTTAATGATGATTAGATTCTTTGACCCATTTGACTTGAATATTTTGATTTATTTAAATCAAAAGGGATGGAAGGTGATTTTAGATTTAATTAAATAAAAGGCTTGATTTATTTAATTAAAAGGAGGGTGATGTTAGGATCAAGTTGATTTATTTAATATAAGTTGGTGACTTTAGGAGATTGATAAATAAACTTGATTTATTTGATGAATGGATGAAAATGACCTAATCAAATGCATTATGCCAATTTTGTGTGTTTACATTTTTCCCCTCTTTGAAGCAATGTACTTGTTGCATTGGTTCAAAGAATAAACTTGTCGTGAACAAAATTAAAAAAAATCTGATTTTTGGATGCCCCAGCGGAAATAAGTACACTAGGACATTGCCCCCTCGAGAGATCGAGCGAAAAGATTCTATTTGAGGGTCGATCTCACAATAAAGAGGTTCAAAATGGATGGTTATGGATGATGATGCAAATGAGATGGTTTTAAGATGCTTAGAATAACAAAATCTATATTATCTTAAACAACTTAAATGATGATATGATGTGAGATGGATGAGATTGATGATGTGATATGTTGTGATTATGTATGATTTATGAGATGCTTATACTAACAGATCTATATTATGATGATGAACATGCATGTGGGATGATATGTCGAATACTAATGGTTCGTGGATGCAAGATGGATGCACTGGTGATGTTGATTAACTATTCATGACATGATGTTAGTGTGGAAAAGAAGACATTAGATGATGACAAGAGGATCCAACAAGCCAACTTGATGAGAGATGATGATGAGAAATGATGATGATAGATGGATGATGATTTGCTTATCAAGGATTGGGATTTTAAAAGGGCTACTTACCTTATGTTTGATGACACACGTAGGCACGATGCATCAAGGTATAAAGAACCAAGATGGCATTGTAACTAGTGCGATGGACTTTGACTCGACAAACAGATAGGAGTATTCTTGTTCACACTTGACATACAGAAACCTTGCTAGGACGTACCTAACAAAGCAAGTATTCGCCAAGTTATTTTACAAGAACATCCAACAAGCACAACAGACAAAAGGATAATGATCGTTGCCCCATTCCTATCTCTTTAAATCCTTCATTTGGATATCATCGAGAGGTCCTTGGAATGAGCACAATAAGATAAATCAACAGAAAAAGATCAAGTACACAAACAAGCCAATGTTCTTCATACCTCTAGCCAAAGGGATTTGTTTTGATAAGATAAGAATCCAAGTGATATCCAAAATGGTGCCCATTGTCAAAATGATATATCCTAGGACATGCATTGTATAAGATGATGATGGTTTGATAAGTTGATTAATAGGCTGTTGATATAAAGTTGATTGTTATGTTTGCGATTGATCAAGAGTTTGATTTTGCGTTTAACGGTTTGTTGCTTTGATTTTGATTTTTCATTTGAAGTTTTCTTTTGCTGATTTGTTGTGATTGTTTCTATTTGTTTTGCCAAAGGATGAAGGTGACGATCAGTTTATTATGGATGATTGATTATCTCGAGTGAAAGCGAGATGAGATGGATGGATTTTTTCAAATATTTGGATGTTTTTGACTTTTTTTGGAATGTTTTGAGGCTGTTTTTGGTATTTTCAAGATTTTACAAATGTTTTGATTTTTTCTGAGATTTTATGGATGATTTTTGTGTTTTTTTGAATGTTTTTGGATGGTTTAGATATGGACATGTGTGACGATATAAGTTCTTTGTTTGGTATTTTGTTGAAGACCAAGCTAAGGTTGATTGATCGAATTGATGGATTGATGATGATAACATTGTTGAGGATGTACAACAATACAAGGATAGTGTTAAGCAACACAAGGATTGAGATGTCGATCTGATTGATGATGATAACATTGTTGAGGATACACAACAATGCAAGGATAGTGTTAAGCAACACAAGGATATCCCGAGACGATGATTTTTGGATTGGATTTGATTGATCATGATTGATGAAGCTTGATTTTGGAACAAAAGTTGTTTGAATGATTTGATGTGACATTTGAAGGGTTCATTAAATGCAACTGATATTGATTGTTTGGATCGATGTCCGATGTTTGATGAAGACCGGTAAGGAATGTCTTCTCGTCAAAATATGCCATGGGCTAGTGATTTGGAATTTTTGCTCACAAGTGGTGGACCATTTTTATTTCACATTTTCCAATGTTTGGATCACCACATAAGTTGGAGGATATAGATCAAGATTTATTCCCGAAGCAAGATGTAAATATCTGCCCATAGTGTCTAGCAATGTATGGAATGTTATGGATGGATGTTGAGGTAGGTGTATGGATGGATGGATATGGATTATCTTACGATAAGATAAGTTGTTCAGATAAAGAATGCTCATTTGGATAATACTTCATGGCTCAGATAATGCTAGGGTAGGATAGGATCAATGAAAATCACCCATGTCAAGATGTTTACCAATAAGCAAGTGTAAAGTGTGCCCCAAACTTTCATCAAGATCAAAAGAACTTGGATGATGGATGTTGATGGATAAAAATGGATTGGATATATGGTTCACGGATGAATGGATTTATTACAGATAAGATGGATGAAATACTAGATTTATTATGGATGGGATAAGATGCTTTCTCCTGAACTAGCGCATGCAGATGCTTGATTCTACACATGACGCCTGTTTTCCAGGTTTTCATCATGGTACCTGCCAAAAATGCCACCGAAGTGGTTTTCACTAGAGGACAATTTTTCTCTTTACTATTTTCATGATTTTTTTTAAAAAAAAATTCTGAAATATTTTAAGCTCATATTGAATCACAAGGTGTTGCTGATGTAGATGCTTCTATCATGATATTCCATCAATACCCTACTTGAAGAAGTTGCTTTGCCAAGATACGTGCACTTGAATACAACTTTTGAGATTCCTGATCTGCTTTATTGATATCGGGGTTAACTTTGTCTATGTGTGTACATCGCGATAAAGTGCCTTTTGAATCCTTATGATGAAGGGTCGTTGCCAATACATGGTCAATGTGAGAATTGGATATCATGTGCAGAGGCGTGGATGGAGTGTGCTTAGGATAAGAGATGAATTGGTTGACAGCTTGGAATCTTTGACTCTCCAAACTTGGGTAGATGAGAAATGATGGGTGGATACGAATGTGTGTGTGGAATTAGGATCAACTACTTGATACACTTTGTACGTCACTTGAAAAGCCTAATTTTGCTTTTGTGGACATCCTTGATGGATACTTTTCCCTTTTTTATTTTTCCCCATAGTTTCTTTGACCGATGGAGTTTGATAGGGATGATCTTTCTTTGTATTCTTTGTTATCCATTTGTATTTGATTTGTCCATTATGCTTTCCAGCTCCTTTTTCTTTGATAGCATTCTTTGTACTTTGATTCAATTCTTTATTTTGATGTTGGTCCCAATTCATGGATGGGGTGATGGGTGGATGAAGATTCATGACGTGGCTAGTTGTAGTATTGACACTAGTTTCATCATAAGGACTATGCATGCTCCCTATGTTGATGTTTTCTTAAGACGAAGTTGCCCCCAGTATAGTGGTAGTAGTGTCTTCACACTTTGATTCTACCTATTCTAAGATGTCTTATTCAATAAGCATGCTCTAACAAATGACCACTATAGATGATGTTATTGCGATTGGATGCTCTGTTGACTTTGGAATATACTATTTTGTCTAACATGTTTTCATGAGTGGATAATACTGAATATCTTTATTCATGATGTCCTTAGTCTGAATTTTGGATATATCTGATACTATTGTTGACAACGAGCTGTTTGATTGTAGGAATTGATAACCTACTCTTTTTGTGTAATAATGTCAGGAGTAAAGGAATCATGTTCTGAAGGAAGATCATCTACGTGTCCATCTGCAGAAAGCATCTCATGGGTAGATGGAGGAGAATGTGCTATATGGATATGATCATCTTGCATAGATAGGAGAGTGTCCATTAGATTATTGTAGTATCTTGAAGATACAAATTCTTGATCTTGAATGATTCTGGAGTTTCTTTTGACATGCTTTGGATCAAGTTCTTGACATGGGTCAGTTTCAAAGGATGGATTGCTTACAGAGGGTTCTTGGATGTCATCATTAGACATGGTAAGTGGTTTAATATCCTCAAGTGTCGAGCTAAGGATTCTTTTAGCATCTGTAACCATGAGGTCAAAGGGTGTTAACATGTCTTGGAAAGGACCATTGCTAGACCCTGGTGAAAGATGTTGATCATGCTTTGGGATAAATTCTTGAGATATGTCCTCTAACTCATAAGGTGATGTAGAGACATTTTCAACATGATCATAGGTCAATGGATTGTGCATTATGTCAATAGGATCAAATAATCCTAACACTCCTTGAAATAGATCACTAAAAAGTGGCTCTTGATGTATGGTGAGTTGATCATCGGATGGGGTGGAAACATCTTCAAGGTGCTCATCGATGGAGAGATCTTGATCATTATTTTCAACAATTGTCGTGGAGGGATTTCCAATATCTTCAACCATAGGGTCAAATGATGTTGAGAATTCTTGAATTGGATCATTGTTGGGTTTTGTTTGTGGATTTTGATCATGATTGAAAAGTGACTCTTGACCTATGTTGATTTGATCTTTGGATGAGATAGAAACATCTTCAATGTTCTCTTTGATGGATAGATCTTGATCATTTCTTTCAGCAATTGTGGTGGGGAGATTGTCAATGATATCACCAATGGTTGAATGTTCATCATTATCCCCAATAGCTATCATTTTTTGTGTTTGTGCTTGTGTTTGTTGGGTAGCTTGAGAGGCTTGGGCAACTTGAGCGGCTTGTTGCACTTGTTGAGCTTGTGCTGCTTGTTGCGCGGCTAGATATTGTTGTATGGACTTTTGGTAGGCCTGGTGAGCTTTTAGCGCAATGTCATATTGTCTTGCTACGTTTGGTTTTGGTGGTAGTGGTGGCAGATTCAGAATTGTGTTGGATGTAATGACAAGTCGTTGAGATACATTTGGAGTGATCGTGAGGGTTTTAGATATGATGGGTGTGATAGGGGTGGTTGGAGTGATCGAGGTGATAGGAATGGTCAGAATGACCTAGGTGATAGGTCCTTGGGAGACTATATTTTGATTTGTTAGGATTGATGTTGTCAATTGATTAGATACCATTTGTTGGTGTGATGCCAATGGTATATTCAAAGGATTTGATGTGATGGCTTGATTGGTCTTAGGTGGATTTATTTGGATGAAGTGACTGGTGCTAGGTAAAGGGGGAATCCCTAAACCAAGGAATGATGTTGATATGGGTAATGGTGGTGGAGATGTCTCTTGGCGCAATGACTCAACTATTTTGGTAAGTGTAGCAATTTGATCTTGCCAAATTTGATCTTGATTTCAATCTTGACTCCCTTGATATAGCTGATTTGGCTTTTTTTCAAGAAAATTCAGGATGCATACTTGTGGTTTTTGAATGGGATCATGAAAAAATTGATTTTGGACAATGTTCTGATTTGGGATGGTGTTCAGATTTGGCATTATAGGTTGAAATTGAACATTGTCTTGATTTAGGTAACTTTGATTTTGCATGGTGTTACCTTCATTTGGATTAATACATGGAGTTATTAACATCTTGTTTGGACTTTGAACAACATTTGTATGATTTGTAAGCATATCTATCCCAAAGTTTGCTAGGTTTGGATTCAAAATGTTCATGTTTGGTAAAGTTTTACTTGGTAAATTCATATTTGGCATGTATGGATTTGGTGGGATGACATTGTTCATTTAAAGGCTCATGCATTGATTGTTCGGTTGATAGACTTGTAGGTTTGGATTTAGATCTACCATCGAGAAATGTGTTCCAATCTTTGATTTGGGAATACTCACACTTGTTGTGCCATTGACATTTGTAGAAGGTAATGATCCCATGTATGGATTGTATAAGTGTGAGTTTTGATAATCAATCAGCATTGTAAGGCTTTGAAATTTTTGTTGATTTGGATTACTCATGATGTATGGATCAAGTTTATATTCCATGTTCCTCTTGTGTTTTGACCTTGTTGCAAAAGTGACCTATAAGGTTCTTAGGACCAATGACGAGATGAAGGATGAAAAGGGGAAATGATATGAGTGTTGAATGTTTAGGGACTTTGGATCAATGCTAGACTTAGGGTTTGATTTTGATTGGTTTTGATTTGGATAATGGACTTGTAAACCATAAGATGTTAGATGTGATCTTAGGATGAACTTGTTCAAAGGATTTCTGATTTAATTAGAGGTATGAGAAAGGATGCATTCCAACACACCTAACTAAACAAATGACTTTGATTTGATTTAGGGATGTACCCAAGTCTAGAATGATGTTTCCAAAGCTCTAAAGTTGTTTGGTGGGATGGGATGATAAATGTTTGGGATGGATGAAGTGCTTTATTTGATCCTAAATGAACCTAGGAAGGACTTGTTTCTAAGACCAAGATAGTGAAGAACATGCATTTCTCTAAAAGTAATTCAAAATCAAAAGATCAATGTTTACATGAAAACCATATAACCAAAAGATGCCAAGTACACGTGTGGGGTCCAATTGATTTAATCTTTGATTAATGGATTATTTTTACCAGAAACAATTCTTGATTATGTTTTCAACTAAATTTCCACTATCCTAATTTTCTTTCATACCACAAAATGCATTATGCAAAAATCAAGGAAATCAAGGCAAAGGTTTCCTAAAGTTGACTTTAGTAGGAGAAAATTGAGATGAAATCCAAATGTTTAGAAGCCTCTAAGCATACGAATCCCAAGGGAAAGCAATAACATGTGAATTTTTTCAATGATATTTGCTTCTCCTAAAGGGTTTGAGATTTGATGCTCATGTTGAATGTTAGTTTTCCAATGTTTTCGATCAAAGCACTGTGTTTTCAAACTGACTCACAAGCAATATAACATCTTAGCTCAATTGGTACATTTTTCTTGGTGGGCTTGCCTCATGCCCTTCATAGTAGAAGAGATGATTTTACATGCAAACAAGGACAGAGTATAAAGGTATGTTAAGAATGAAGTCTTAACCTCTATACTTTAACAAAGATCAAACATGGCAAGTAACTTCTTGGAATCTAAGTTCCAATGCACCACTTTGATAAACTCATTGAATGGATTAATAGTCCACTACAAAGAAGGGCTTTATTTTGGACCTTTCATTCGTGGAGAGTGACCCATACGGTGAGAGTCCCCTTTTGGATCCATCTTGTCGGAATCAACCACGTGATATTGGCATTTACTCCAATACCCACATTTATATCCTGGTTGGAAATATTCTTGGCTTTAGAGTGTTACCAGTTGAGTCAATCCCTTGGGTGAATACTTTTTCCTCAAGGCAGGCCCTCTAAGATAGACAAAATCGAATAAATTTATTCATAGTTCGATCAACCCTTGTTTAGAAACAAAGGGAGAACACATGAAATAAATCTATCCACACTCGCACAAGATTTTGTTCAATTTTAAACCCAAATCGAAGTGTGGAGGTGATTGCTTTGTCTCAACCTAAAATCATGAAAAGGCCTTTTGATTCTCAAGATCGCTATAAAGTGCGAGAGAAGCGCATACGCCTTTTTTCAATGATGTTAGTTCAAGTAAGCTTTCACAAAATAGTGTAGCACATGTTCATTTTAGATCCCACAAAGCAATAATCAATTCATTTTAAAGCACCAAAATGAGATTTGAAAAGTTGTCTTGTTCAATTTTTTAACCTTAAACGAAATCTAGTCAATTTGCCTAAAGTTCATTTTATCCCCTTTGCAATGAAAATTGAAAGCTTTTTGAATTGTTCGTTTTAAAGCCCAAAACCAAATGAGTTAGCCTAAAACAAAAAAATTAAGGCATAAAATAGAATCTCCAAGCATTAAAAAATGCTTTAACAACTCTAAGTTTAAATGCTTAAATTCCCTCCAAGATTCTTCGAAGATCACTTCTAGCAAGCTCCTTGTGCAAATGAAAAAATAAAAAATCCCTCTTTTCTTGCCTTTCCTTCATCCTCCTTTTGCCTTCCTCGTTTTCCTTTGTTTTTCTTTTCCTCGTTTTCCTATAAAAAGGAAGCCAATCATGTGGAGATTAAATTATTAATCAAATCCATTTTAACCATTGACTCCAAACAATAGAATGATTTTAAATGAAATATGAAGAATTTATAATATTTGGTCATACATAAAAGATCAGCACAATCCTCATTAACAATCCAAATTTAATGCAAACAAGTAAGGATTTTGATATCTTTATCAAATAAATGCATAATAAAGATGTTTCCAAATAGAGATATTTCAGCAATATCTACAAGTTTTACTTATGGACAAATAAAGAGAGCTTTGTCCTGCATCAATAATTATCTGTGAGATTTGATTACTGATGTCAAACAAAAACAATCAAAGTATCCAAGGAAACATCAAACTTGCATGCCTTGCATAAATATCCTTTTCAAATTTATGATGATCACCAATTCCTCATTACCAATTCTCATAATGATTTTCTTTTTAAAGAGTATTGATAGTGCTGCCAATGACCCTACCGTTTATGATGAATATCTCTCTCTCATGAATGTGCCTCATAAGTTCTTGGTGTTATTTTTAAAAAGAAATCACTACTCTTCTACTATGCACCAGATGCTACAAGAGATGATGAGGAGAACGGAAAATTTAAGCATAAATTTCATTTTAAAATAGGCCACTTCCATAAGGCGAATAGATAATGCATGTAGACTAAATAGTTGGCAGACATAAAAGCTAGACCTATTAGCATAATGAGATGAAGATCTTTGTCAGCCGCTTGAAAGATTGTGATTTTATAGAAATCCACGGGGTCTAAAGAGTACCTGGCATGATTATTATGGCTATAAACTTTCAAGCTAATGTAGTTGGTAGGTAAAAAATCCATGTCTTCCATAAAATCTATATGCATGCACAATCATCAAACCAACGCATAAAGGGATTTTGTCAGATATTGCAGTTTTGGGAAGCAAAGATAACGCATAAAGAGAAAGCAGGAAATATAGGGATATCATCATGACAATTTCAACCAGCAGCATAGTCTTAAAACTTTTCAGCCAATAAAAGCTAATTTATCAACGCCCCTGTCAGAAAACAGCCGTATTGATGTCAGAACACCAAAAACAATGATAGAACAACCATACCACCAAATAGTAATATAAATATCATTCAACCATGTCAGAAAAATTGCACTTAGCAACCAAAGAGAAAGCCAAAATAGTGAATGGGTGGAAGATCGTTTGTTGGATTTATGCGAGCTGTAATATGACTAACACTACATTTAAAGCTATGACCAGATCTAATATTTGATATAGAGAAAGACTATTGTGTATGGATAAAGGATTGCACCATTGATATTAATGCATGTACCTATGAAAAAAGAGATTGTTACCCTTGAAATACTTCATCAACATTGAAATGAAGGCCTAGTGATGAGACGTATAGGTAAGGTATGTTGACTGTGCGATAGAATGGTGTACAGCCAGCGACCATAACTCCTTTAAAACAAAACATTCAATCTAACGCATTTGGCAGGTGTAACTTAGCCAAGTAACAAAACCTTCAACCAACATCCTCCTAGCCTACGAAGAACTCAAAGGATTTTTAGAAACGTTCAAGGTAATGCAATTACCTGGTGTAAGAAATAAAGAGTGTTGTGTGGCGTGGTTCAACTAGTGTAAAGCGGGAAGGCCTCTTCATTTCTAGACCCACCCAGGCCAGGGGTAGCCAAAACTCATTCTTAGCACACTTCTGTGGAAGTCTTTGTCCTTCATTGCTTGTGTTACAAAGTGATGGTCATTGGAGAAGAGTTGTGGGTAGTCGAGCACGCCATGGAAGGTGATATCTGCATCTACACTGGTCCATTGAAATGTGAGCAAAAAAACCATTGTCCCCCAATGTCAACCTTCCATATAGCGCTTGATGTCTCACTCCATAGAGTACTTAAGATAGTGTTTGTGATTTTGAGTGGCACCCAAGCGCAGTGTAAATATTGATAGCTCCCGTGGCCTCTCTGCCTCAGGAATGTATTAACTATCAATTGATGTTCCTCCAGAATGATGTCATGCATTACATGAATAAAGTCCCCCAAAGGCTTTAATTCCTTGTGTCTTTGTATATTTAGCAGCCATAAAGCCCAACGTGTGGAAGACTCAGAAAAGTCATTGTGCTTTACAAATAAACTTACCACGCTTTCCTGTCCTTGACTGTAAGATTAGCATTGTTTTTTCTTTGAGACATGTGTCTTGTGAGCCCTGAGAAGGCATTTAGGTTTGATCTACAGATGGAATCCTGATTAGTTTAGAGAAGCCACAACTACAGCACAAACACCAACAAGATGGACTACACACTGGCTTTTTGACACTCTAGCAGGCAAGGGACTTCTAGCTCATGCATTATGAACATCAATGTCTACAACGACCTTGCCTGTCTCTGCGAGCAAGTTGGAGATTAGTTTTTTTATTTTTTTTTTGTTTTGAAATAGCAGAAAAATCTGATGACAGTATGCAAGAACTAAAAGATGGAATGACATGGTTGTAGAACATAGAGGAATTATAACTTCCTAAACATTCTACAAAATGGTGGTTACAAAAATTTGGAGATATCGAAACCTAGACATTCAGCTTGATCAAGCACAAATAATAATGAATAAATCTTTATTAAAAGCGTATCTTCATGAAGAAGGTGCCTTCATGAACCAAGGCCAGTAACAATGAATGTAGATTGAAACAATAGCATTCAAAGATCGAGTGGTTATATCTACTAGTGTTTACTATATGGTGTGGACATGGCCTACAAATAATTAATGTTCGATAGCATAGCTTTGCAGAGGTATAGAGATAATGGAAGTCAATAAAAGCTAGATGTGATTGGGACACTCTGAAATCGATGATATGATGAGCACAAATAAAGATGTTACATCCTCTCTTTAAAATATTAATCGATCTTATGTAAAAAAAAATAGAGAAAATGTATGAATAAAAATAGAGACTCTATATTTCCATCTAATGCATGAAATAAACAGAGGTGAACAGAAATAAAAGATTATATTTCTACCCCATGGTGGGCACCAAAATGTGAACCCCTTTTCCAAACTTGCATGAACAAAGAAAACAATTAACTTGTTAGATCAAAATGCAAGGTTAGGATAAGAATTCCCCATAAAATCTATTTCCATTGTTAAAGAACAAGGAAAAAGATGAAATACTTGAGCAAAGACAACCGAAAATAACTATTCCTATTCTTAAACGAAGAAAACACTTGATCTTATGGGGGGATTGGTTCTATTTTGATGTGGAAAATATCCCTTTCCCAACCCCTTTAGATAAGCTAAATGATAAAATGCTTTGAAGATGATGCAATGGACAAAATCAGTTCTCAAATGAAGAGAGTGACTTTGTAGATGATTTGTGGAGATGAAATACTAAGATTGTGGAGGTTGTGGAGGATTAAACCAATGGGGTTGATCCTTATTTATAGAATAGAATGATATAAGAATGCCAAACATGGAGGATGTGGGACTAAAAACAAGCCAATGAAAAGAGCCCACTTGTCAACTTGTCATAGGTTGGAGGATGAGCACATTTTGGTCAATGTGCCAAAGAGAGGGAGATTTCAAATTTGAATTTGAGAGTTAATGTTGAGTTTGAACTTTGCAAGGGACATGTAAGAGCCATGTAAGAGCTCATAAATGCTTTGTTGGGTGTACATGTCCACTTGTTTTTGAATTCAAACTTGAGGGAATATTCCTCAAAGATGCCATGTTGAGGGAAAATGATGATTTAATAAATCAATAAATTGATTTATTTGTGCAAGTGGGAAAAGCTAGAGGATGTGATGGGTGATTAGATTAGGTTAATTGGGGTTAGATTAACTTAATGATGATTAGATGCTTTGAACCCTTTGACTTGAATATTTTTATTTATTTAAATCAAAAGGGATTGAAGGTGATTTTAGATTTAATTAAATAAAAGGCTTGATTTATTTAATTAAGAGGGTGATGTTAGGATCAAGTTGATTTATTTAATATAAGTTGGTGGCATTAGGAGATTGATAAATAAACTTGATTTATTTGATGAATGGATGAATATGACCTAATCAAATGAATTATGCCAATTTTGCATGTCTACACAACTACAATGAACATAATACATACTGAGAGTCAAGCAAGCCCACATGATGAATTGAGTGAAGCAGCAAGGGTAGCCTTGGGTAGTGCCAAAACTACATTCTCATAATAAAAGGAACCTTTCATCACCAATGTACCCAAAGAAATGGACATAAGATGCAACGCAACAAAAGGGGACCTCATCAAGCATAGTATCCATAACACCATGTATAAACGAGCAAGAAAAATTGATGCATGCCTAGACCATCAAGCATCAACCAAGTTGAGTAAGTAGTGAGTGAATTCTTCCATCCACTTAGGACAAAGAATATCTTTAAGAAATAGAGACTGATTCAAAAAATTCACACCCTCTTCCACCTAGCCACAATGATGAACCAGATCCCCAACTTTGACATCCATAAAAAATAGATATAATTTCACCTATCTACCTGCAAGTAGCCTCGAATCCCAATTATTTTGTCGTGGTATTCCCACATTCCTATCCTATATTTCACCAATATATCCTCCAAATTGACTAAAAAACTGCCTTCACCAACAACTACATAATCACCATAACAACCACCTTAGGAAGTTGAATATCAAGCAAAGAAGTGACAAACAATGAAGCCACAATCAAATTCACCCTAAAATGATCACTCCCATGTAGATATGTGGCACCCATAATAAATTTTATGGTGTCCAATTCAATCCCACTTAGCGCAAGTAAAAATCCATTTGAGATGTTTTCTCTAAGATAGGACCATGAAAAGCAATATATTGCTTTGTGCTAGAGAGCACAATTAGATTCTCCATCCCTGACAATTTGCATATTTCAAGATGCCATTTTTATGGATTCCTTTGTAAGGCTATCCCACATGGAACATTAAATCCCATGTCAAGTACACCGAGGTTAACACATCGGTGATGCAAGAGAAACATCTCATTTTTTCTATGAGTTGTTGTGAGTGATGGAGTTACGACCAATGTGCTTTTATGAAATACAATCAGCCCCTTAACTAGCCAATTGGTTAGACTCTTTATTAACCTCCCTATACACATGCCTAATTTCATAACTTTCAAAATTCCCTAGCATTTATGTCACCTTATCCACAAACACCTACAATTTCTAATTAAGTGTTCTTCCTGACTTGAGAGCTTTGATAACCAAGGAAGAGTCACCCTCAATCACAAACCTCATTATTTTCATCTCTTAGCATAAATTCAAACTAGAGAGGAGGGCACAAAATCCATACACATTATTTATACCCATCGACAGTGATAAAGAAAGTTCTCCAACCACAAAATCAACATTATTTCTTTTGATGCAACCAAAACCTGATGACTTTGGATTACCCCTTCAAGCACCATCAAAATTTAATTTATGCCAAGATTTCATAGAGGGTCCAACAAGAATTAGACCACTGCAACTTCAGCTTTTCTTGACCTAAGCTAGAACATCCAAACCCAAAAATTTTAAGGCCAAACCAACTTGTCTACATTTTTTGAATCCTAGGGTAAGAAGGACAAATTTTGAGGTTTCATGTGTGCCACTCTATTATTTACAACCTCCATAATGGTCACCTCAAATTTTTTTCCAAAAGGAAGACTAAATCATACCCTTTCCTTGAAATAAATGTTTATTCCTCTCCTTCAAAATTTTCCATGCAAGAATGGAAAGGCTTACCAACCAATTACAAGAGAATGTTGCCCGTTTATACAAACATTGCCATGATTTAAAAAGATTGATTATATCATTTAGGAGGAAACTTACCCATCCAAGCTTTGCACATAGCCAAGTCCAACAAGCCTATGCAAAGTGGAAACCCAAAATCAAATGGTTAGCACTCTCCTCTTAAACCCTATACATAATACATTGAGAAGGACCAACAAAACCAATCTTCATGAATCTTTTAGCTTTTAATATTTTTCCCTACAAAGTTGCCCATGTTAAAGTGTCTTCCTTTTGTAGGCCCTAACCATGCTAGCAAAGTTGTCAAGGTAAAGGAGTCTTCTCCTCCAATTTGATTAGGGTTGCATATCCCTCCTTAATATTGTATTGACCCAAACTAGCAGCAACCAAAACTAACCTATCTTTTCCTTCCCGCATGAGGATAGTCCTATCTTTTAAAATGGTTTGTAATTTCCTACCTTCATTGTGGGGTAGATTTAAGAAACTAAATTCCTTCCAATACCAACTGTAGGACCCTTCCATGTTTCTTTCAATAAAATAGTCCCTCACATGCACCACTCAACACTAAATTAGAAGAGCTTTGGTTTGTTGTGCATCAATCACACTATCCAATATGAGGTGACTGCCTCAAGATTCTTCGTAAAACAATGATGACCTTCCATCGTGGATGTCCCAAGAGATGTGATCAAGTATCAATGGGTAGAAAGCTTTCAATAAGTTCTAGATTCTTGAGCCATTTGGAAGGGAGATGTCCAAAAGAATCCCACACTCCTTGGGTCTACCTAGATATTTATTTTGTAGAATTATGGCCCACTTTGCTTCATTTTTCAAATGCATCTTCCAAACAATATTGGCCCCTAAGGCCGTATTTTTCTTTAAGACATTTTTCACACTTGTACCCCCATGCTTTTTTGCTTTACATATTTTTTCCCAAGCAATGATTACATACTTATTTTTCACTGCATTTCCTTTCCAAAAAAAAAAAATTCATTAGTTGATTTAGTGAGTGAAGAGTGCCTTTAGGAAAATAAAAGTAAGATAGTAGGTAGATAGGGAAGGAAAAAATTACAACTTTGAGCATCACCAACCTACCAACCCAGAAAAGCCAATTTCCCTTCCATGAGGGCACATGATTACTTACCTTGCTGACTAGTGGGTCCTATAGTTTGCAACTTCTTGAACCTTTCACAAGAGGCATACCCAAATAATTGCATGAGAAATTTCCTTTCTTCAATCTTAGGACCCTAAGGATTTCTTGCTCAGGATTCCAAGGGGTATGAAAAAATATACCTTTGATTTAGACTCACTCACTTCTTGGCCCAAGGTTGACATCTATTGATCTAGAATGGTCTTGATAGATTAAGCCTCAATTCTTCTTGGTTCCCCAAACAACATAGTGTCATTAGGAAACTATTGGTGTGTTGTTGATGAAAGATTACTAGTGATTTGGACTCCTCTCAAGGTACCATTAAGCACTGCCCATTGGAAAGAATTCCCAAGAACCTCAACCATAATTGTGAACAAAAAAGGGGATGATGGATCCCTCTGCCTTATCCCCCTAGAAGATTCAAAGAAACCTTCAAGAGATCCATTCACCAAAATTGAGAATCTTGGACTAGAGATATAGTTATAAATCTAGTTAATCCAAGGCCATGTGAAATCAAAAGCTTCCAACACTTTGCACAAAAATCTCCAATATAAACTATCATAGGCCTTTTTTATGTCTACTTTTAGAATCATGCTCTACCTTTTTCCTTTTTGGATAGAATGAATTTATTTTTGGGCAATGATTACTCCTTCAATAATTGACCTCCTAGGAAAAAACTTTGTTTGTTCTTAAGAGATGACTATTGGGAGAATCAATTTCACTCTATTTTCCACTACTTTAGCCAAAAAAAATTATAGTGTGTTGCAAAGGGCAATGGGCCTATATTCATGTAGCAACATAGGCTTCCCCTTTCTTGCAATCAATGCAATGAAAGTGAAATTAAATTCATGTAGAACTTGACCAAAGGCTCTTGAGTATTCTATTGTAGTAGCAACATCATTTCCCATAGTATTCTAGCATTTTTGAAAGAGCCTCACAAATAATCCATCCAACTCAGTGATTTATCTTGGTGAAGCTAAAAGGTACCTACCTTAATTTTGTCTATAGTGAACTTTCTTACTAAAAATTTATTTTTCTATTCATTTACAATTCTATGAATAAATTCCAACATCTGATTTTGAGCTACCAAATTTGAGCCTTGCAAGTTGTTGAGTAGAATGCCAAAGAAGGAAACAATTTCCCTAGCAAGGTCTTCAGGTTCTTCTATCATAACCTCATCCTCCCTACATATTCTTGTAATTCTATTCATTGATCTATGGATTTTGTTATAATTCTTAAAATAATTTGTCTTCCTATCATCTTCCAAGACCTATGCCTCTCTCAAATTTTGTAGAAAAAACACTTCTTCCTTAGAAATAACTTCCTCATAATCTTTCAACAATTCATTATCCCTATTAGACTATGCATTATCCATCCCACAAAAAAACATCATTAAAGGCTGTTAATTCTTCCTCTAGCCTTTTTTCCTCTATAAAAACATATTTGACCTGTGATATGTTCCATTATATTTGCTATTTTTTGAGAATTTTTAGTCTAGACATTAGAAAAAACATCTTTGAACCCTCAACCTTCCATTCCTTCCACTAGCTATCTACCAAACCAATGGAGTTCTCATCCTTAAACCGTATATTCTCAAATTTGAATGAAAATATATGTTGTCTTCTATCTCCTAAGATCTCCAGCTTAATCTGGAAGTGATCTAATCCAAATTGGGGGAGAATGAAAGGGGAAAGTGCTTAGGTATTCCTTGCATAGGAAGTGGTCTATATTTTTAGCTATGTGACTAAACCCCAACTGATTGTTTGTCCAAGTGAAACTTCCATTCACCATCTATATCTCCAATAACTAATTACCCCCCACAAACTCCTCAAAATCACTTTGTGATTGATAAATTATTTATACTCCCCCCAACTTATCCTTGCTATGTAAAATGAAAATAAAATCCCCCACAATGATGTAGAGGGAAGATGTGTCCAAAAGGAGGAAATTGTTGAGTTCTAGCCATAATTCCCTTTTCTTTGTACAACATGCATGACCAGATACATTTATTACTTGGTGAAGACCATATTTGCATTAAACCTTCTAACCCTACAAGCCAACTAGTTAACATTTCCCCCCACCTTTTCCAAATGAACTCCTTGAGGCCTCCAAAGCATGGCTAAACCACAAAAGGCCCCATTTGATTCCATGAACTCCCCATACCATCTTTTTCATTTATTTTTGAATAGGTTTACTTATAAATTATTTAGTTTTGATTCTTGTACCATGAGGACATTAGACATTGAAGTCTCTATGAAGTGCCTTAGAAAGCACTATTTTTTATGAGCGTTTAAGCCACTAACATTCAAGGATATGAACCTCATTGGTCCTTGGGAAGGGTAATGCCCTTCCCTGACCTCAACAACATGGTTGTAATTTTCACCTAACCCTCTACTTCCCCAACTAAGGCCCTTTTTCCTTATTTGGTTTCTTACCCCTTGATTTTCCTTCACCATAGTTTGGGGACTATCTTGCAGCATATTTATGTTTAATACCCAATTTACCCTGGGTTTGAATGGGGGTCTCCTAATCTCAATTTTCTACGGTAGGAGCCACCACTCTCTAGATCGTTGTTTCATCCAGTTCCCCTTCTTCAAGGAGGTCCTCAACTAGGGTGCCTTGATTGACTTGCAATATATTCCTCTAACCCATCTAATTTCCTCAACTTTTCATCATTTTTAAGGAATTTTTAGACCATCAGAGCACTTCCCACATCTACTAAATCATTGAACCCCATAAAATTTTCATCTTGAAACATAGAATTCTATAGTTCTACTAGGGTGCCTTGCTGATCCCCTTCTGTAAAAACCACCAATCATGCAAAACCAATGTGTCCATTGTCTATAGCAATCTCACCTTGATAAAGGATAGGATCAACAATCCCATCCTTTTTGTTTCCTATAGTGGCAGGGATTTGAGTTTCAACTTCAATAGCCACATGAACTTTTCACATTGAAATAGGGTTTGGTATCCCTTGCATTAATAGACTCAGCTTTGAGGCTTTCATAGTTAACACTATTTTAGAAAAAAATCCAACTTCACTGACTCCACCCATCTTCCCTCACCATTAATGATCTCAATTGACTCCCATCTTGTGCTAGAGGGGCTAATCTCTACATAGATCCTAGCCATTATTTTTAGCTCACTCTCCAAGATAGTTTCATCCAACCCAATAAAAGTCCCCAACTCTCACAATTAACCTCTAAGTTTCCTTGTCCCAATATTTAGATGGTAGGTTGTGCAAGTTTACCTAGAAAACAATTCTTTCTAGATCATGCTTATTAGGGTCCATTGATATTGGATTATTAAACATAATCCTTCATTTTGTTTCTCGAGAGTTATAGATTGCTAGAAGAAAGTTATAGAAGAGGAATTGCATGATTACCTCCTAACCCCAACTACTTTTCCACCCTTCCAATGTCCTTTCTATTGAGCAGTCGACACTACCCCATTTTGTGAAAAATGCCCTCTCCTTTAGCAATGCTTTGGACCTTTGTACGGCCTTGCAGGAAATAACCATAGATTTGTAAAGTTGTCTTTATTTTGATTAAGTGGTTGTTTTCCCATACCTCTAATGGTCCAAGTTTGCATCCTTATGAGGGTTAGGCATCCATCTAGTCCTCCTTGGAGCCAACTTCACCACCCTAGAGGTAGCCTTCTCCCCCAACTGGATTGCATTTAGCCTCGTAGTAAACATCAAGATGGAGGCCTCCTAATTTCCATGCAATTCATGATTCAATTGCTCCTTAGTCCAAACATTCCTAGCCCTAGTGGCTTGATTTGAGGATTAGAGCTCTCTGTTTTTCTTTCCTAACCGACCATAACCCCTACTATTTGAAACTTGTGCATTGATTGATAATTTTTCAATGGATCCCTAGGTCAAAGCTTCTTTTCATGACCCTGAGGAGTTGACCTCTATGATCCTCCATGAGCCAAGCCAATGCCTTGCCAATGTTTGTGAGTATCTTGCAAACCAGGATTTTTCCTCCACTTATTCCCATGTTGCCAAAATCGATTAGATTGATGCTACCTAGATCCTAGTTGAACATCTTTCCTTAGATTAAATTGCTTTCCTTGGAGATCTCGACCATTTCAAACAAAATTAAAATTGTCTTCCATGTGAACGTGCTCCGAGAATTTTTTAATTGTCTGCATCATCCCATGCACCAATTCAACACTTGACCCTCGCCATCCTTACCTTAATATGACCCTAATTATTGATATCCAAAAAGGAATGATTTATATGACAAATGTATAGATATTATTTTATGCTTGTGTTATTGGGCCTGTTAATTTTGTTTGTAATATTAAATCTTAAGTAAGTTTTAATATTTTTTGACAAATTTTAGTAAACTTGTAAACTATCATTTTATTTGCTGAATTCTTAATTATTTTTTTCTATGAAGTAAATTTAACATCTTAAATTAAAATATTATAAATTTTAATAGAAATATGTGTCTAACAGTATATCTAAAATCTTATTATATTTTTATCAATGTAAATATGCTCATTAATTGTCATTTAAAAAAAAAAAGTGGCTATGCCACTGAACATTTTATTGATTAAAAACAAAGTTTACAAGCCATGGTTCAAAAAGATCATACTAGTAGGAAAGAACCAGGGAAGAAAACCTCTAGTTATAGCTCCAAAAAATGATGGAAAAGCTCGCCTAGAACCCCAACCAAACCCAAACAGATACCCCAAACACAATAATATCACTTAACCCCCAGAGAAGCCCCCCATAGAAAAAGACCTAGAAAAAGATACAATATCTTGGTACTAGATACCAAAGCAAAACATTTCTCCAAATCAGGGGAATCCAACAACATAGAATGACAATGGTAGTAGATGATCCAAAGAGAATTTCTCTTTTTTCTTTAGAGGAGGAAGTGTCACAATTGAACGATCTAAATAGCTTCATCAAGTAGACAATGCAATGCCAGAAAAAGGTTAACACCAGTGGACTGAATCTTAGGAAGAAGGCTGGCCATGAGCAGGAAACACCCCGAAATAGTTTCCTCAAAAGTAACACACGTAAACCTAACCTAAAAACTTGACAAAAGAAGATCTCCAAAACAACCGTTAGAAAGAAAATCATTCATATGAATAATCCTTCAATGCGGAATGAACAAAATAGTGAAAATTTAAATGCTTCACTGAGATCCAAAATCGATGTCAAATCAGGAAGATGGGGAAGCCAACTAAACACTGACAAGAATGTGCATAGGCAGTAAGATAGTAAGAATAGCCCCAAATTAGGGTTGGGGCCCTAGCTCGGTTGGCTAAATCTTTCCTGTTGCAGGAGGTTGGTCACGAGGTCTAGTCTCCCCCACCCCCGTGGTACCGGAGGGCGTGTCACACCAGCGCCACCGGTCACGTTAAAAAGTTTAACAGGCGCACTGCAGTTTATATGGGGTCGTGCTACCCGATTCCTGCAGTGTCAAAAAAAAAAGAATAGCCCCAAATTAAACACCAAGATTAACATTCACATGGAGGTGCAAAGGCAGTTTGATCCCTTCAAACCACTGCCAAGCAACCATAGGCATAAATAAAGCAATGAACAAGCATCTGCTAGTGATAAATTTATATACTAATCACTGCACATTGCAAAACTCAAATCATGTGGCCACAAAAAATGAAATCCATGAAATTAATTTTAATATTCCACTTTTGAACCATGCTTGTAGTGGAGAGAAGGGAAACATAATAGAAATACCAAAGCTCAACCATGGAAATCCAATGGTCGATACAGCTATCAAGAAATACCACCACAAAACTAGAAAAGAACTGAACTGAAGGAGCTCAGCATGAAAAGAGGACAGCAAAAAACATGAAGCAAGTAGTCCTAGGTGCACAAACCTCAAGCGCACCAAAATATAACAATTCTCTGCAATTTTTCTATAACAATTCTCTGCTATTTTGCATGATCACAAAAGATTTATTAGCCAATGAGTCTACCAAAGAATTTGCTTCCATTAAGGCCAAAACCAATAAGGAGAAAGCACATAGAGCATTCTTAGTGAAAAGAGATATGCAACCAGGGAGCAAAATAGAGTCTTGGCAAATTTACATCAGAAAATTGTATTCAAACCCAAGAGTCTTGGCAAGACATAACAACCTTGTAATTATTTGCATTAAAGGAGTTAAAGGTTGTAGTATTTGAGGCATGGAACCCAAAAGAAAAAGAAAACTAATGACAAGAGCCCAAAAAATATGCAAAAGAACACAACATGGCCATTATAAGACCCACAAGACAAGTTTAATGTATTAGAGGAAGGGTTTCTTTATTGAATTCTTTAAACAAAATCTGCTCATCAATTGCCTTGTTTTCCAACCAATCTTCCAAATGATTTACTTCTCTATACACATGAGATACATAATAGGATTTGAACCAACGCAATTGTTGGAGAAATTTATCTAACAAGTATTATAATTGCCAAACCTGTGACTTTTGATTAATAATTGCATGAAAGATAAACATAGAATCACCCTCAACAATTAGTGAATCCAAATGGAGGGCCCTTGCAAGGTCCAAGCCCAGACTCAAGGCCTCCAGTTCAGCCTTATTGTTAGTGCTAGGGGGAAGGGCCTTACAAACAGCTTTGATAATATTACCATTTGAATCTGATATTACTGCCCTAGCTCCAGACTTACCAGGGTTTCCCATTGAGGCCCCATCATAATTTATTTTGAAAAAAATAGCAAGAGGAGGCTCCCATTTAGCCTCTCTACCTGCCAACACTTTATCTACCTTGCCAGTAAAAGACCCATGAAAGGGAAAATATTTGAGTAGGGACCAATTTTTTATTACGAATCCATCCCAATTTAAGAAAAATTTTAAGCTTTCCAATTTTTTAAAGATATAAGATTTTGCCACTTTAGAAATTGAGAGTTCAAGGTTTTGAAGCATTTCATCTAATGAAGAGCCTTTGTTTTGAAAGATTATGTTGCTCCTCTCATTCCAAATTTTCCAGATGATTAAGGAAGGAGTTACTCTCTAGAGATAGTGAAAGAAAGAGGAGCCATTCAATAAAGGCCAAGATTTAAACTGCAAAGATAAGGAAGGACAAACCAATGAGCACCAGCCCAACTTTGCATAAGCCCAATACCAACATTGTATTGCGAAAGGACACTAAATGAAGAGGTGGTCCACAAATTCAATGAAATAACCACAAAAAACACAGGATCATTAATTTCCATGCTATCTCTATGCATTCTAAGTTAATTTTAGTATTTTATAAATTTAACATTTTAAAGTAATAGATTTTAAATGTTTCCCAACACTTGTGTAATAATAAATCTTTAAATTTTATTATATTTAGATAATTAAAAATATAATAGATTTTAATTTTTTATATGACAAATTTAGCACTCCATCCATACTTACCTTAATATGACCTTGTTTATTGATATGCAAAAAGGAATGATTTATATGAAAAATGCATAGATGTTATTTTATGCTTATGCTATTAGATCCTATTAATTTTGTTTGTAATATTAAATCTCAAGTAAGTTTTAATATTTTTTGACAAATTTTAGTAAACTTGTAAACTATCATTTTATTTGTTGAATTCTTAATTATTTTTTCTATGAATTAAATTTAACATCTTAAATTAAAATATTATAAATTTTAATAGAAATATGTCTAATAGGGGAGAGGGGCCCATAATGGAGCAGGGTCTAATAGTGGCAATAGAAGTAGTCCCTAGTGGGCCCCATAGTGGAGCACTTTAATATCCAATTGTAAAACAATTTTTATCCATAAAGTACACAAAGTGACAAATCATGTGATGCGACATAAGCACACCAATAAAACTTGACTTAGTGCACTACTATCTATCTCACTTTTTTTTGGGCCTTTTTGGATACCTCAACAAAAAGCATGTTCAATGTGGCATCATATTTGATGATGTGACTCTAAAATTAAATATAGAAGCACATGAGTTGCCAAATAAATTGTTGTACAAAATTGGGAGTGATTTGAAATTTCCACATAGGATTTTGAGAAACACGGAGTTACGGTGCTCCACTATGGGCCCCTCTCCCCCAATACATCTAAAATCTTATTATATTTTGATCAATGTCAATATGTTTATTAATTTTCCTGTTATCTCCATGCATTCTAAGTCAATTTAACTATTTTATAAATTTAACATTTTAAATTAATAGATTTTAATTTTTTCCCACTTGTGTAATAATAAATCTTTCAATTTTATTATATTTTGATAATTAAAAATAATAATACTAATCATATTATTTAAATAACATGAATTTTCAATCAGTTTTTGTTATTTTACACATTTGACTTTTGAAAATGACATATTATATTTATTTAAACTTTAATATGTAATATTAAATCTAAAATTGATATATTTTGATGATTCACTGTTTAAAAACTTGATCTAGACATTTTTATTTTATACAATCTTAAAGAATATGTATATGACCTACCGAGATATAACGTTTCCATTAGGTAGCATTCAGTTTGAACCTTTAGTTCTAAAGATAAAAACTATCTCAATTTAATGGTGCATAGTGCCTGCTTAATATAAACCAAAAACATATTTTATATATGAAATGATAATTATTTTTCCCAGGAAGCCCGGCGTTTGCCTACCCTTATTCCTAAGAATTTTCGTCACACATTTATCTGGATTATCTCCCCAAACGATTAATTATTATAATAAAATAAGTCAAATCTTATCCTATATATGTAGCCATTGATGCTAAATAATATCCCTGGTTAAGAAAGAATCGATTTGTCTTTACATATAGATGTCATTCTCTTCACTCGGAGAACTGAATTTAGCAGCCCTGCGGCAGAAGATCGCAAGAAACAAGTAAGAATTCTCTTTCAGTCTTTTCATGAGAGTGGTATTGTTTTGCTTTGATTTTTCTCCTCCTCTGTTTATACCGCTGAGCTTTTATGTTTGCAGGTTAGTGAATTTATTTATCCATCCTTGAGTGGTCCAAAAGATGGTCGGGAAAGAGATGAATAGTGTGAGCCTGTTGTTTATCACAACTTTGATTGGATTATTCAGTTGCATACCCTCAAATCCAGATGGTAACCTCTGTTTTGTTCTCACCTCGTTTCAGTTCTGCAATTTTGTGAAGTGGCCTCTGGTCTGTCAGTAAAGTTTTTGATTTATTTGGGCTGCTAAAAGTTCATCTTCTCAATTAGAAAAATGTTACGGTTTTAATTCTGTCTGGTGTTTTGGTCCAGGCTTCATTAACATCAACTGCGGCGCCGTTTATAATCTAACAGACAGCCATGGCTTTCTTTGGCTGTCCGATTCTCCTTTCACTAAAAGTCGCAACGTTTCAATGTTGAGTTCAACAAAAAGAAACCAATTGCAATTGCTGACATTCGCCTATTTTACAAATCTTGCAGCGAAGAAATATTGTTATCTATTCCCTGTGAAACCCGGTCTGAATTACTTGGTCAGAACATGTTTCTTTCCTCGTTCTACATCATATTTGGCCAGATACTTTGCTATGATTATCGAGGGAACCTTCTGGACGGATATTAACCTATCGAAGCTGCCAACCGAAAAGTACGCTTATGCTGAGATCATCTTGGCCGCAAAAAGCGATAGTCTCAGTTTTTGTTTGGCGCGTAGTTCTCGAACAGAAGAAGATAAATTTGTTTTCATTTCAAGCATTGAGTTGCGGCCACTTGAATCTTCTATGTATAATATAACGGATTTTCAAAAGCAAGCCCTACATCTCATAGATCTCTTTCGTAAAAATTTTGGTGCATATGAACTTTTACAGTAAGTTCATATGATTACATGTCAATCGATGAATTATTGTCATTAGCCTAAACTTTTCACTTTCGTTCCCAATTAAATTTCAAATAATGAATGATAACCAAATTTCTGCATATCTAATCCAGAGTTCAATTGTGATGGTAATTGGCAGGTACCCAAGCGATCCATTTGACCGCTATTGGCCAAACTATTTGGCATCGACAACGGTAGATAGCAACACAATTAATGTTGCCGATGAAAGAAAAAGGTCAAATTTTTTAGGGAGCGAGTTATGGAGCAAACCACCCGTGGCAGTATTGAGGACTGCGATTGCAAAGAAAGTAGTCGATAATATGACAATTTCAATGTCATTTCCGTATATGTCTGATCGAGGAGTTTACTTCTTTGCACTTTATTTCTGCAACCTCAACAACACAAAGCTCATTCAGGAATTCGCCCCCTACATTAACGAATACCAAATGTCAGAATTCCTACAGTTTAAATTTCTGCAGTGCCGGCAAGTAAATCAAATTTTACAACTTACCACTCACAATTATATAAACATAACTTTAATACCCAGTGGTGCATCACAGCTGGGACCATTTATAAATGCAGCTGAAATGTACAGCGTCTTGGACGTACAGACAACTACACAAGCGGGCGATGGTAACATTCCTTATTTCCATGACAATGTTCTATATTTTTATATTCATGAAGTACAATATGCGCTTACTTTTTGCACGAACTGTGTAAACGTGTAAACCCAGTGGTTGCTATCAGAAAAATAGCAGAAGCAATAAACGTTCCAGACGACTGGACAGGAGGAGATCCGTGCTTACCAGCTAATTACTCATCAACAGGGATAACTTGCAGCCAAGATGATCCTCCGCGAGTCATTATCATGTACAGTTCGCTAATCTGAATATCTACACAATTCTTATCCTTAAATTTGCAAGTTTGTCTGGGTGAACATTTTTCTACCAATATTTTGGATCATATTCTATTATTTATTATAAAAAAAACATAGAGTATGATCTGAATTGTTGATAGAAAAATATTCACGCAATAAAATTCAAAAACTTTAAAATTTAATAACATAAACTGTGAAAATTTAATATCTTTATTGTGTTATATACCTCATGCTATTCATATGTATGCTTTTTTTCATTTTTCCCAGAAATCTAACAAACATGCATCTCAAGGGCGCCATACCTACAAATCTAGCGGACTTAACAGCATTAACACAGTTGGTAAGTGTTTACTTAGACGTGTGAAATTTATGAGAAGCTTTTGCTTGAAAGTATAGTACATAATACAGTGCTACTATGTCTGTGCTTTCGGTAATAGTTTCTAGGAAACAATAATTTATCAGGTCATATTCCGGACCTCAGTACACTGGAGAATCTTACAATACTGTAAGTTCCTCTTACATGCTTTCATCTGAAATATCTTGTATAACTGAGAAGGGTAATTTTCTCTGGATCCTTGCTAATATTTCCAGTATTGTTTACATGACAAAGGCAACTGCAAAACAATCAACTTTCTGGAGAAATTCCAAGATCATTGGAGAAGCTTCCAATGTTAAGTCAATTGTATGTTTGCCAACTACTTTCTCTGATTTCATCCATGATAACCTTTTATCTGCTTTTGTTCTCTACATCACAAAATACTTTGTAGACATAGTTTTAAAATGCTACTCTTACCAAGCTCTCTTCTTTTTGGTCAAAAGATATTTGCAGGGAAATAGATTAGAAGGAACAGTGTCCCAAGGATTAGTGAAACCTGAATTAGAGCTTCGGTATAAAGATTTTATTTCCCCTCCCTTTTCCGCATTTAAAGGAATCTAAAGCGATCAAATGTTTAATGTTCCAATTATTCGGTCTATATTTTCCTATTTCTAAAGAACGTTTATTTTCCAAATAGTTATAACAAAAGAAATATGTCAATACCTACAACGAAACAGACAATATTTAGTGTGTACCGTGTCATTGCAGAGTTGATCCTCAAAATAATATAATATCAGTCACCCACAAAATGAAAAGTTCGATGATGGGACTTTCTATTGCGTGTCCGGCGGTGTTAATTATAGTCTTCGTCTCTGCAATCTTCTTTTGGAGGCATAAACACCCATCGCAACCACTTTCGACCGGAAGCGGGTCAATTCCGTCTCAACCAATCCCATCACCAGGTGTTTCTGCAATCTTTAATATGTGGAAAACATGCCGATTATTATTGAAGAATTCATCTGTGTTTTTGCTTTTTAATAGAAAAGATGCATTTATTCGTTTCTCTCTGATATTGCTTTTGAATATTTTTTCCTTATTTCTTCTTTTATCAGATAAAGGCAAGCAAAATGATTATCACAGGCTGGCTATAGAATTCACTGAGAAAGATATTGAAACTGCTACGAATAACTATTCCACACTCATTGGGAAGGGAACTTCTGGATCTGTATTTTATGGCACAATTTCAGGATATGATGTTGCAGTCAAAATACTTGAGACTGATTCCAATCAAGGGAAACAAAAATTCCAAAATGAGGTAGGTAATCTTTCGCAAATTTATTTAATCATTCAGGAAAGGATTTACTTAAGTCTCCATTGTCCTCTTCTCAGCCTGAAACTCTCCAGTAACAAGTGTTTTCTCTGTTACTTCAGGTAACCGTCCTTTCAAGAATATATCATAAGAATCTTGTAAACCTTATTGGGTATTGCAAACAATCCATAATGGCGTTAGTCTATGAGTACATGCAATTCGGAACATTGAAGGATCACCTATATGGTATTCTGTATTCTAACTCTTACTTTAAATTAATTTTAATATAACCATATATCAACGTAAATTACCGTACTTCATTGTTTTCTAACTTTTCAAGCTATAGCCAAATCTGAGACACCGCTTGATTGGCAAGCCAGATTGAACATTGCTTTACAAGCAGCAGAAGGTGTGTTGATTTTAGCAGCAGCTTTTTTTATTTTGTACAATGATGAAATAAAGTACATATACTAACCATTTTACGCATTTTGCAGGCTTGCTCTACCTGCATCGGGGTTGTTGTCCTCCTATCATTCACAGAGACATAAATTGTAGCAATATACTGCTGGATAAGAGAATGTTTCCCAAGTTAGCTGACTTTGGTCTGTCCAAACTGATAGAGAATTCCAACGGCTATTCATTAACCGAAGTCAAGGGCACCATTGGTTATCTTGATCCCGAGTATTTCACAGAACGCATTGCATTTCATTCTAATCAATTATTGAATAAATGCTTTTAGCATTTCTATGTAGATTAGTATTTATTTGGAAATTCTGGTCCTTAAAGTTTTGAAATGTTGACGTGACAACCCAAAACACACGACCTATTTCCTTTTTCATCAAACTTAAAACAGTATATTAGTTGTAACATAAGCTCCTATGGTTAATGCACTAAAACTGGGGGCATTTTTTATAATTATAACTAGTAGATTAAAACTATAAAGTTTATGCAGGTACTTTGGAACACTATCTTTAAATGAGAAGAGCGATGTCTATAGTTTTGGAGTGGTTTTATTGGAGATTATTTCTGGAGTATCACCCAAAGATGGAATAGTAGAATCGGTAGTCCATCTTGTTCTATCCAACTTCAAAATTTTCAATTACTTTAACGTATACTCGTTAACAACATTTTTTTGTAAATCGCTATATCACCTGTACTTTACAGGCCAAAAGACTCCTCTTATGTGGCAAAATAGAAGACCTTGTGGATTCTTCATTAGGTGGACGATATAATGTAGAATCTGCTTGGAAAGTTGCAGAGATAGCACATTCATGCGTGGAAAAAGAGTCGAAGAATAGACCCAAAATGATTGCTGTTGTGAAAGAACTGGAAGAAGCTGTGGCACTTGCACGTGATGATAACAACAGTTCTGATGGGGTCGCGAGTGCTTCATCTGAGACCATTGAAATGCCCAGTCTTAGGTAGTAAGATCTTATACATCAATGAGTTTTATTCCAAGTTTACAACATCTATAGCACCCGGGGGATGTATTAATAGGAGTTTAAATCAAGGCTAAAGTCTCTGTTACGAGGGTATATGTTATTTAAGTTTTAAACCCTGTTTAACTGTGTGTTTCTTTTTCATCATCGGCTCAATGATATTCACAGTCAGTTGCATAACGATGTGTTGGCTGTAGTGGATAAGGAATTCTTCTTTCGTATATAAATTATATATTTTATGTGTAAATTCAAATGCCTCGGATTAGCAATCTCATCAATAGTTCAAGGAATATCTTCCTTACATGGATATGTGGAAGATAAGTTAAAAGAATACTTTCTTTGGAAAATATATGGGTTTTGGTTTTTGTTTTGTTATTTTATTTATTTTTAAATGGTTAAAGAATCAATTTTTAGGAGGTAAATTTTATAAGTATGTTTCTTTGGGGAAAAATCAATTTTTGAGATATTTACAATAAGGAACTTTAATAAGAATTTTCAGTTACAAAATAGAAGATGGATGATGGATCACTTAAATTTATTTATATGCAGTTTGTCAAATTTAGTTATTATTTTTTTTCAAATATATTGTTACAAATCTAGCTTTCACAAAAATGTAGATTACATTTTATAAATGTAGATGTGAGTTCTTTTTAGTTGTGGAATCAATTCTAAGATGTACATTTCTTGGAATATCTTATATGAGAGGAAAGATAGTTTTTAAGAAGCCATTAAGGGTGGTCTTTTCTATTGACAAAAACAGTAGAGGGAGTGAAAAGAAACAAATATTCACCTACAACCAATCATATATTATGTTAGAATAAAAATTAGTGTATGTTATACTATATATGTTCTTATAAACCAGATCTTATAATGAATATTATACTAAATTTATATATGTAAATAGAAGGACTATGTAATCATAGAATCAAATCCCACGACACATTTTCTTGTTATATCCAACTTATGTAAAAAAATCATGTTTTAAAAGCTTTATTTATTTCTTTTCAAATATTTTCGACCAAAAAAAGAAGAATAGATTTATAATAGACCAATATACTAGTGGAATAAAAGAAATTTAAAAGTACCATCCACACTCAACTTTCAAATTTTTTTTGTTAGTTATACTTAATGATATCAAATACTTTATATAGTGCTTTTTGTTCTCTTCTCAAAACTTTTTGATTTTTATCTTTTCATACATTAAATTAGTAATATTTATGGGTATAATATTTTTGAAAGAAAACTCTTTATGATAAAGATTTTGCACCATAAAATATTGTTTAACATATTAATTTTATAATCTTTAATATTTTTTGTAGAATTTTCTTTCATATCATAAGACCTTCAAGTCATTAAATTAATTCTCATGTAATGTTATTATAACTTATTATTATAAATGTTGTCATAAAGTTTAAATTAATATGTATCCATGTCAAAATCATCATGAGTAAGAATGGGAGTTTGAGCATGAGTGAGAGGGCACTGAAAACCATAGTTGGAGTGGGAGTGAGAGTTTGCAAAATAAGTGCAAGGGAGGATGGCGATGCTAAAGGAGAGGGAGAAGATATTGAAGGAAAGGACAGTAGCACCTACGTAGGGGTTTCATGTCCCCTTGTTATGGCTATGCCTTCTTGCATTTGTTTTAGCTCTGGTTCTATTTCAGATGACATTGTTGGTGTTGGTTTTGAAGTAGTAGATACTATGGTTTCTAAAGAAGATTTTGTTGGCACCTTTTTTTTTTTGGTGCTTGGAGGAGGATTAAAATATCATCGACATTCTTCTAGAGGCCTAGTTGAAAGCTAAGAAGCCTAAGGCACTAGTTTTTTTGCAGGATGGTGTGACTAGTTAGATCATTAGGAGGATATTCCTCTTCTTTCTTAATGGTTGGAGGCCCAACACTCATCCTAGAATTCTATGATGCTTGATGCGGGTTCTAATAGTTTAGTCTAGGTTTGGTCAGATCTATGTAGCTCTTTGAAGACCTGGGCTTTATGTTGTCCCCTCCTAATGTTCCTCCACTACCTGTGGAAGATTTGAATCTCTTCTATGTATTTTGAATTAATTTCCCCTTTTGTGGCTAGAATTGATGAGGGTTCTTAGTCTTTTCCTAAGGTGGGATCTCTTTTGGGGCCTCCCTCCTTGGTGGTGGCCCCCATTCGTACTAGTCTTATTTAAAATGGTTTGAAGGATAGTAGTTTTTTTGGGGTTCCCCACTTTATGGTTCCTCATCCTCAATGTTTTTCTCTCTTCTTATTCATCAGGGAGTTGTTGCTTCTAGATTTGTTTCTGAAGATTCTTTGTAGCGTGATCCTAACAATATTAAGATTCCTTGTGCTCCTTCTTCTTTCTCTCTCACTATTCTGGATGAATGGGTCACCATATATATGGACAAGTTACATTCTACTCTTATTAGGAGATTTTTTTATTTTAGACCAAATACTGACAATATCCGTAGTTGGGACTTTGATGTTTGATGGCTCTTGGTATTTGCATTTTGACTTTGATGAATGATTATTTGCTATTTTTTCCCTTTTTCAATGGAGGAATACACTAGCATTTGTGAAGAAGGCCCTTGGTTTTTTGGTAAGGATTTTCTTCATTTAGAAACTTGGTTTGCAAGCTTAAATATTATTAATTTACAACCTATCTGGGTATGTCTCTCTGACCTCCCATTGGAATTTTGGGATGGAGGTATTCTTTAAGATATTTCTAATGCTATTGGTCAATTTATAACCCTATATCATGTTACTAAATCTATATATATCTTTCTTTATGCTTGATTTTGTGTCTTGGTTGAGTCTAGTTTGGAGTTTCCCAAAAGGGTGAATCATTACTCCAAGGTTGGGGTTTGGGTGCAAGAACTTTAGTTTGATATAGATCAACAATGTAGAGCCAACCTTGTACAAAATAATGGTTGGAAGTTTGATATATTTGATGCAACTAGAACTAATATAATATATATAGTGAGTTTGATTTCAAGATTTATGGAGACTCTAAAGGAGACACATTGGCTACCAACCAAAAGAATTCTGAGTTATGTTAATGGAACAAAGGGATATGGCATTTTGTATGGGGGTTGATCTTTCTTGTATTGCTAGTTTTTGGCTTTTGTCCATTGTCAGCTTCTATTTCTTTTTTTGTTCCTTTAATTTTTTTATTCTTTTTTTTTTGGGGGAGGCTTTTCTATTGTTTCATTTCTTATGAGACTCCTCTCTTTTCCTCTATGGTTATTATATAAATGGGTACAATCCCTTATTACTTTAACCTAGTCACAACATGTGTCCATGTCAATTCTCATTTAGTTCTAAGGATTTTCTTATTGAATGAATAATTCAATCACATTTATAAATGATAGATTCTTGTGTTTTCTTTAGCTTATAGACTCATGGTTATCCTCGTCCCTTTCATACTAATTTGTATAGTTTTCTATTCTTTAGACTTTATCTAATTCACATTTACACACAATCTTATGATAATGATGAATTGTGAATAGCCATGATGAATCTCATTTAATTTCAAAGTGATTTTTATAAAATAACTATATCTAATTATATATTAAGACATGTGACACAATCTTGTACAATGTTTAGTAAACAACCCTCACTTTTTATTATCCATCTTATAATATTAAACCACAATGCTAATTTTATTTACTCTAACTAAATTATTACTAATTTTACATCATTAAAATTATCAATATAAATATTTAATAAATATCCATAATCAAATATTAGAAGATTCATCATAACTTAATTCAATCACAAATGAAGGACCATTCATTTTAACCAAAACAATATAACTTTGTCTTCATCAATTTAAACTATAATAATCATTTTTTGTCTTCATCAATTTAAACTATAATAATCATTTATTTTAATGGATTGGTTAGTAACATTTTATATTTGTAACATATTTGGTTGTTTTATAATAAACTACAAATTTTGAATAATTTAATATGTAATATTATATTTTAAATATTGATATACTTTGATAAATTTTAATTTGTTATTATTTTGATTAGATTAAAATGGGAAGGGCAGATCCCCATTACAAAATGGTTATAGAGGCTAAACAAGGGGCTCACGAGAAGTGAAACACCTAGAAAGAAAAAACAAAAGAACAAACAACCTACGAGCAAGAGACACAAACAAATAATTAATTTATAATTGTTACTTAGACTATAAATATATAAAAATCTAAAAGACTATTTTTTTTCGAGAATGCAACTTATTTATAAAATTTAATAAAGTCTAAACAATAAAATTTGACCCTTTCATATTTTATATATTTTATTATTTAATCTTAATATATTTTGAATAATTCTAATAATAGATTTCTTCATTGACATATTCTTTATACACATAATTTAATATTAGTGAAATTAGTTAGACTTTTTTCACTTATATAATCATAAAAACAATAATTTTCTTTATTTAACAACTTTAAAAGATATAAAATGATAAAATATCACTTTCATCTAAATTTTAATATCTAATTTTAAATTTTAATAATTTATATTTTATTGACAAATTATCTACCTCTTAAACTTAATATTGAATATATTAAATATTAAATATATTTCCATTAATATTTTATAACAAGTTTTAGTAAATTTAAAATGATAAAATATAATTATTTGTCCAATTTTTGATGAACAATATAAAATTTCAACTATATTTTGATCAATATTAAATATTTCTATTTATTATTATATCATATACTTAATAGAAAATAAATTTATTGAATATATTTAATATAATAACAAAAAAGACCTTTCCATTATCGATCAATTTAAAATGATAAAATGTAATTATTTGTTCAAATTTTCATAAATAAAATAAAAGATTAACTATATTTTGATCAATATTAAATATTTCTATTTATTATTATACCATATACTTAATAGAAAATTAATGTATTGACCTTTCCATTATTAATCATTTTCATTAAATTTTGCCGAGTCTAAAGTGGAAGAAGATAAAATTTATTTATTTAAAAATTATATTAAATAAAAATAAATGATTTACATCCTCATCATCCATCCTTCACTAAAATTTCAAACTCCTTTTGAAGATTTAGTTTTTAGTTGACTTATTTCCTTCCCTACGTGTGCAACATAAGTGCTCATATGGAAGTTACTAACATGTTTAATTTTTGCTTCCATGAATATGAGTGTTCATTCACTATGTTGTTTACCAACATTGAATTATTTTCCCTAGACCATCTAATTCGTTTTCTAAATTAGTGTGTATAGAAGTGAGTTTATTATCTTATGGGTGTTTATAAGTTTACTGTCCATGCCTTCTAGTCATTTATGGCGTACCTATTATTATTTATTATAACTAAAAGATTATTAATTTATCATCAATAAAATAATCAATGAAAATTTAAAATAAAAATCCCTAATGAAAAGACGTATATATAAAAAAAAACTCTAATCAAAGGTTAAAAGATTCACCATGATTAAAACCATTTTAAATCAAAGACCATTGGCATTAATCAAAATCAAATAACTTTGTCTTCATATATTTAAATCAAATTTCTTTCTCATACTCTTATATTTTAAAGGATTGGATAGTAACATTTATCAATAACAAATAAATTGATTACACATATTTTATATTTTTATTTATATAATCTTACAAACGCTTGATGTGTTATTGTTTCCATATAATAAATTTGATTGTTTTAAATAATAGATTGTGAAATTTTAACAATTTAGTTTGTTATATTAAATTTTAAATATTAATAATGTTAATAATTTTTAATGGGTTGATTTTATCTAAATGATGTATGTAATATTATTTAAGTGAACTAATTATTTAGTAATTTTGATTATGTCTCAACAATAAAGTTTGACAATTTCCATATTTCATATACTCCATTTTTTTTAATCCTAATATATTTTGGTAAAATAATAGATTGTGAAATTTTAACAATTTGGTTTGATATATTAAATTTTAAATATTAATAATTTTAATAATTTTTAAAAGGATGATTTTATCTAGATGATGTATGTAATATTATTTAAGTGAATTAATTATTTAGTAATTTTGATTATATTTTAACAATAAAGTTTGATATTTTCCATATTTCCTATACTCCATTTTTTTAATCCTAATATATTTTGGTAAAATATAATAATAGATTTATTGATTGACTTTTTCTTTATATAATAAATTGAATACAAAATAAATAAATTAAGATATTTTTTATTTATAGCCTTAAAAATAAGTATCAATAAATTTTCATTATTTAACAAATTTAAAATGTATACAATATTAAAATATCACTTTCATCTAAAATTTGATACCCACTTTTAAATTTTAATAATTTTTAATTTATTGACAATCTTCTCTACCTGATAAATTTAGCATAAAATATATTAAATTTTAAATATTGATATATTTTGATAGATTTTAATATGTTATTTTTTTTGTTAGATTAAAATGGGAAGGGTCGGTCTCCATTACAAAATGGTCATAGAGGCTAAATACAGGGCTCACGAGAAGTGAAACACCCAAAAACAAAAAACAAAAGAAACAACAATGAATGAGCAAGAGAGACCAACAAATAATTAATTAATTATTGTTACCTAGACTATAAATATATATATATATATATAAAAATTTAAGTGATTGATTTTTTTTTGGTAATGCAACTTATTTATAAAATTTAATTAAGTCTAAACAATAAAATTTGACCTTTTTCCTATTTCATATATTTTATTTTTTAATCTTAATATATTTCAAATAATAGATTTCTTTATTGACATATTCTTTATATAAGTAATTTAACATTAGTGAATTAGTTAGGTTTTTTTCACTTATATAATCATAAAAACATCAATTTTCTTGATTTAATAACTTTAAAAGATATAAAATGATAAAATTTCAATTTCATCTAAAAATTAATATCTAATTTTAAATTTTAATAATGAGGCACACGGTGGAATCATGATGGTGTTTGTTTTGTGTTCTACGTGTGAGGCCATAGCCTTTGTGGCCATGGCTGCATGTTGATGGGAGTGGATGCATGTGATAAATTTTTGGTTTGGCTATGTTTCCTACTCCATGCTATGCATAGGGGTGGGTTTTGTTTGCGTGTCCAGGGAGGGTGTTTTATTTTAGGTCCAAAACTTTTGCTCTAGTTTTTTTTGTAGCAACTACCCTTGTTTGTGGAGGAATTGGTCATTTATTTACATGTTGGGTGGTGTACCTATTTCCTTTTTTTAGGCATTTCCCTTGGCTTCGTGGGGGTGTGGTTTTGATTAGGACCGGTTGTGGTCATAGCTCCATTTGTGGTTGGAATGGATGCGACAACAAGGGTTGATGATATGGAGGAGGTGGGTGATAAGGTCTCCACTCCATCCTCTCCTCGTGTTGGTGTATCTAGAAGTGGTGTGTTAAAACTACAAAAGATTAATGGGTGTTTGGAAAGGACGCAAGTACGTCTAGTGATGGTGATTCAAAAGGAAGTTCTTGTCGAGGATCTCAAATATTATAGCAAGCATGTCTTGATCTACAATTTTTTAGGGATGAGGGTCTCTCTTCCTTTCCTTGACCCTTGGATTTGAAGGACATGGAACATGGAGGGAGATTTTGAGGTTTTGTTAGCTGCGAATAATTTCTTCTTGGTGGATTTTTCATGCATTTCAGATTAAAATAAGGCTTTGGAGGGTGGTTTGTACTTTTATAATCAAGTTAGACTGTTCATTAAACCATGGCATACAGGTTTTAATTTGGCGGAAGATTTTTCGTCCAAGGTCCCAATTTGGGTTCACCTTCCTTGGCTACCACTTAAATGTTGGAGGAGAGATATTTTGCAGTCCATTGCCATGTCACTAGGAAAACTGTTTAGCCCCTCTTAGCAAACTCTAGAGAAGAGGATCTTCTCCTATGCATGTGTTTTTGTGGAGATTGGTTGGAGTCAAGCTTTTCCTAACTCTATTGATCTAACAAAGGAGTCTAGTTCTTGGGCTTAGCTATTAGATTATGAGACTTTGTTGTTTAGATGTCATTTATGTTGCGAGCACCATCATCTTCATAGGCGGTGTTTGCATGCTTCTGGTGTAGGTAACTCAAGTAATGAGGTGGCTCCATTAAATCAAAGATCCAGAAAGGAAAAAGGGACCAAACAGGGGGTGAATTTGAATAAAGAGGGGTTTGTGCCTATTAGGCTTTGAAACAAAGGCCGAGGTCAGAAGAGGACTTTTTGGGATTGCCACAAGGAGGGGTAATTTAACAAGTTTGATGCATTGGATGCCTTAGTTCATGAGGATAGGATATCACTTGACATGGAAGTGAATGCTCTCCCTTTTACTACTCATAATCCTGAGCCTATGGTCATCATGTCTTTGGTTCTTAGCCCTATGGAGGCTCCTATGGAAGTGAAGGATTTTTTGGTTCCCTCCCCTGATGTTGGGTTTGGGGACCCTTGTTTGTTTGCTAGTACTTCTTTGGTCTCTACTGTTGTTGGTGCTTACCCTGTTAGAGGTTCTAGAAAGAGTAAATCATCTGCTTCTTCCCCTTTTCTAGGTGTGAAACAAAACCCTCTAAAAAAGAGTGCCCCTAATAATGCCCAGAAGGTGGATATGAAGAAGGATTAGGAGAAAGTTAAGTTGGTTGGTGAGACATTGGTTGAATTTGGGTCGGCGAAGACATTAGATACTCACTTATCTCACCCTTCATGATGGTTATGCTATGATGAAATATGAGGGGTATGAATAACATCCCTAGATAATAGGCTATTCAAGACTTGGTCCGTGCTCATTCTCCATTTTTGGTTTTCCTCCAAGAGATGAAGTTATCTATGGACAGTATGATGCAGAGTACATCTAAGATTTGGAATAGAGGTCTATGTCATTGTGTGGGTTCATAGGGTTGTTCTAGAGGCCTTTCTTTCTTTTGGTATCCTTAGTGAATCTCTCCTATTTGGTGTTCCTCTAGTAGATTCTCCATTTCTCTTATTGTGATTAGTTTGGAGACAGGGGAAAGATTTTTTCTATCAAAGATTTATGCTCTGACGGATGTCCCTGGTAAGGTTCTCTTCTGGATACATATCAATTTTTTGAGATCATTAGATCCCTTCCTTCCTTGGATTATGGTAGGTGACTTCAAGGCAATTGCCTCTCTCGAGGAGAAAAGGGGGGCGCCTCATTTTGACCCCTCCTCTAATATTCTTAGGGAGAATCAGGCTCAAATTTGGTTGGTGGATATTAAGTCTTTCAATGGCATGTATACTTGTAATAATAGGAGGCTTGGGGATGAATCCATTTCTAAAAGATTAGATAGGTTTCTTGTTTCCATTTTTTGGGTTGGTGACGAGTGGTTGTTAAGCTCTAAAATTTTAGATTGTCGGGGATCTAACCATTGGTTGATTAAATTCTTTGCCCATTTGTCTTATGGTTCTAGGAAGCAAAGTTTTATATTTAAGCTTATGTGGCTCAAGAAGGAGAGTCTCCTTGCCCTGATTTCTAGATGGTGGATTGAAGGATGACTAGATTTTAGTACATCTATATACTCCTTTGTGAAGAGGCTTCAATATGTGAAGTATAAATTAAAACATTGGAATAATTTTTAGTTTGGCAATGTTTTCCAAAAGAAAAAGGGCTACCTAGAAGTGCTTGGATTCTATTACTAGGAAGAGTCAAGATTGTAGTCTTGATACGGATTTGTGTAGGTTAGAGGAAAGTGTGGTTAAAGACCTAGAGGAATGGGAGCTTTATGATGAAATATTTTGGAAACATAAGGCTCGTGTTGACTAGATTCATTAAGGGGATAGGAAAACTTCCTTCTTTCATAAATCAGTGAAGGCTCAAAGATAGGGTAACATTATTTATTCTCTTCACCCTCCTGAGGGTTTTGTTCCTTCTTCCTCTTTGGATATTTCTAATGAGGTGGTTCACTTTTTCTTTGGTATCTTTTCTAAAGAAACCCTTCCTACATATGAGGAAGAAGCTTCTATCTTGGCTTGTATTCCTCCTTTGGTGTCAATGGATTTGAATTCCTCTCTTCTTAGGCCTATTTCTTTGAAGGAGTTCGAGGATGTGGTGTTTCAATTGAAAAAAGGGAAGGCTCCTAGTCTAGATGGATTTCCAGTGGAGTTTTTTCAGTAGTTTTGGGAAGTGATCAACCTTGATCTATTGGAGGTTGTGTAGGATTCTTTAAGGAATAAGCAAATGTTGATGGCCATGAATGCCATGTTTCTTGCTCTTATCCCAAAATGTGAGGGTGTGAATTCTATGGATCTTTTCTCACCAAATGATTTGTGTAGTGTGGTGTATAAAATCATTACAAAGTTAATTGCTAAGAATTTGAAGCCATGGTTGGATAAGTTGATCTTGGAAGAACAAGGGGACTTTGTTGTAAGTAGATATATTTTTGATGGAATAGTTATTGCAGCTAAGACTATTCATTCCATGGGCTCTTCGAGGGAAAAGGCCATGTTTATAAAGTTGGACATGGTTAAGACATATGATAGAGTTAAATGGGGATTTTTGACCAAAATTATTCAAGCCTTAGGGTTAAGGAGGGAGTGGATTGATTGGGTCATGAGCTATGTGATGATGACCTCTTTTTTTGTTCTCATAAATAGGGAATCTTCTTATCTATTTGGGGATTCTAGAGGTCTTTGATAGGGGGATCCCCTTATCCCCATATTTGTTCATCTTGATGGTTGAGGGCTTGGGGAGGTTCATTAAGTCTCAGGTTATGGATGGGTGAATTCAAGGATGGAAATGGAGTAACTCTCTCCCTCCTCAAACTCATCTTCTATTTGTGGATGACTTGGCCTTGATGGGTATTGCTAAGGTGGCTAAAGCAGTTGCTTTCTAAAAATGCTGGATTATTACTTGGCTACCTTAGGTCAAAGCATTAACGAAAGAAATTCTTGCATTTATTTCTTTAATACCCCCATGCATATCCAACAATGTATTGCCAGGATTTTAAGGTTTCAAGTGGGGAAGATTCCCTTTATCTATCTTGGTATACCTCTAGATGTGTGATTTCTTCCCTTGTGTTTTATGTAGGATGCAATTGATAAATCTCGAGGGCTAGTTGGTCATTGGACCTATAGATGGCTATCTACTACCGGTAGAGTTACTCTGTTGAAGTCTATAGTGCAGGCCCTACCTATATACAAGTGCTTCATGACGACTTCTCCTTAAAGTTTCATCAAAGAGTTTGAGAAGATCTATAGGAAATTTCTTTAGTTGATTAATCTCCTTTCAAGGAAGTTGAGCTTAATTAAGTGGGAAGTATTTTGTTGTCCAAAACAGGATGGCGGTCTGGGACTGCAAAGGGTGGATTGGAATGGGTAAACTTTGGCTGCTAAGCCATATTGGAGATGGTGTTCACATCACCATCAGTCTTTGGCCAGGATCCTTACCTTCAAGTACCTTGGGGAGATGGATGGCACAAAGGCTCCTTGATTTAGTCTTTTGGGGAAAGGTTCCATGATCTAGGATACTCTCAAGAGGGGAGCCATGATAGTTAAACCAAACCTATTTTGGATCTACAATAGAGGTTTTGATGCTCTTTTTTGGAATGACTCATGGGATGGTTTCCTACCTATTCTCTCCTTGCATCCACACCTGGGGGATTTATGTAGGATTTTTTTCAGGGGGGTTGGAGCATAATGATGGATTTCAAATCCCCTCAAGCTTTGGGGTAGACTATTGTTTACTAGTAGAAAGATATGCAGGAGTGGCTTCTAGGTGGATCTTTGGATGATAGGAGGGGGTTTCCTCCATTTTGGTTGATAGAGTCCATTGTTCTCTTCCAGAGAGAGATGTGCTGGCTTGGGGTTAGGATCCTAAAGAGAAGTACATTGTTGATTCAAGGTATTGTGTTTTGGAAAGACATACCTTGAGCAGTGTTGAGGTTCCTTGGCGGAACAATATTTGGAATAAATTCTCTTGGCCAAAATGCAATTTCTTTTCTTGGTTGGTGATGTATGGCAAGTGTTTGACTTGGGATAACCACTGTAAGCACAACTTCTAGTGTCACTCATTATGTTTCCTTTGTCTAAAAGATGTTGAAATTGTTCCTCATCTTTTCTTTAAGTACCCCTTTGCTAGGATTATTTGGCATTTTTGGTGGGGGGGCTAGAATTTGTAATGCAAGCATCCTTCTTCTCTTGATGAATTTTGGAAGAACTTTGGGTCCATTCTGGTGAAGACTTCATTTTTGCGCATAGTGTGGCCTATTGATCCTAGTCTAATTATTTGGCATATTTTGTTGGAGCACAACTATAGGATATTTTTGGGTAAGAAGTTTCTAGTAGATCATGTTTTGGCTCGTATTCTTGGGGCCTTGTAGGAGACTTTGTTTGCTAAATGTGATTTGTCAGTCCCAGTGGATCTTGGAGATACTGGAGTGATTCATAATTTAGGGATTTTTGTTGGTGGTACTAGAAGACACAAGATTGGGTGAGGCAGGTGTTCTAGAGGGAAGGTCTTTTGGGGAGGGCTTTGGATACTACCTATCACTGAAGTCTTGAAAATCAATACAGATGGGTCTATAAGGGGTAATCCTGGGCACACTGGCATTGGTGGGGTGGGTAGAGATAGTTTTCGGGTGGTTGTGTTCTTTTTTTGGAGTATAGGAGGCAACACTCTAATAACCATATGGAGGCCTTGGAAATTCTTTTGGCTTTAAAGAGGGTGTATGTCCTCGGCTAGAAAAGGATTATCTGTGATTCAAACTCTCAGGTGGTGGTTGACTTGATAAACAAACAATAGTTTGATGATCTTAGTTGGCAACTTACAGTGGTGGCTAAGAAAATTACTAGACTTGGAGCATTATTGGATTCTATCACCTTTTCTCATGTCCCTCGAGAATGGAATAAGGTGGCTGACGAGTTGGCACGATGCACTTCTAAGAACAATGAAACTTGGTTGGTGGATGATTGGGATAGTTTACTGGGGGATCCTTCCCAAGAGTTGGAGGGTTGGGTTACTAAGGATATGAGATGTTGCTTAAGTGTTTCTTGATTTCTTGTATGCTATTGCTTGGCCCTTTTGGGTTATTCCTACTTTATGCTTTGTAATTCTTTAGTTGAATAATATAGTTTTTACCCTCTTTTATGAAAAAATAATGAGGCGCACAGTGCTACGCCCTTAATATTATTGTACATCGGGTTATGAATAGTCAGCTTGTGGCTATCTTAACTCTCTATTAAGTCATATTATCATTAGTATATTGTTATTTAGTTGTTTAGGTCGGCCTAAGTCTTATATAGGTGTGTCTAAGTCGGCCTAGGTGATATCCTTGGCATAAATAGGTATATATGAGAGGTTGTGAGTCTTATTTCATCATGAAGTTGTGAAGTGTGTTCTCATTAGAGATATTTGGAGGTTTTCCCCCTCAAGTGGCTTGTTATTCTCAGTTATTATCAAGTATTTGCAGCATATTTCTTATCACATTCTTCTATTGTTTCATAACAATGGTATCGAGCATGATCTTGGCACCATAGAGGCAAGGTTTTTCTCAATTTTGGAGGCGATTTTGGGAAGAGCATATCTTTCAGAATTTGTCAATTTTTTTCTGATTTTAAAGGGTTTTTGAACACATCTTGAAGAAGATACAGTCAGATTTTAGAAGAATTGGAGCATAATTAAGCGAATTATTGCATAATTAGGGTTTCTACACTATTTTTTTGGAATCTACATATCTCACATCTTGTTGAATTGGAGTCTAATTTTTATTGGGTTTTTGAAGACATACTAAAGGAGATTGCAGTAAAAATTTAGAGAATTTAAGTTTCATTTGTGTGATTTATTTCAACATTAGTGGTTTCCATCATGACGGGGCCTGCAACAAGGGGTAAAAAGAATGTTGTCACTCCGGGGAAGACTCCTGATAAGGATGGTGAAACAATCAAGGATATTCCTCATAATGAAGAACTCAATAAGGTCAAGGAAGAAATTTCCTCAATTAACAATAAGGTCAAGGAAGAAATTTCCTCAATTAAGATGGATATGTGTGACCTAGAGGAGATATGTCGGAATGTGAAACATGTTAAGCACCTACATAGCGGAATCAAGAAAGGAGTTCTCAAGTGACCAAGGTGAGAATTCTAGGTCAGCCACTACTAACACAAGCTTTAGTACTCCTATGGGATCTAGGAATTTATTTCCAAAGGTGGATATGCGCAAGTTTGATGGTAAGGATCCTCTAACATGGATAAACCAAATGGAGAATTTTTTTGAAGTACACCAAATCCAAATGGAAAAAAGGTCATGATGGCTTCCTTATATTTAGAACCAGATCAATTCATTTGGTATCGTTGGCTTGCACTCATCGAGGTAAAAGGGCTCCTTCTATGGTCAATTTTCTGGAGGAACTCCAAGCACAATATAGCAATAGCGTCCACAGACAACTTCTTATTTGCTAGCAAACTTCAAAAGCTCAGTTAAGGATTATATTCAGCAATTCCAAAATCTATCCTTAAGGGTGGATTCAATTACGGAGGAAAACTTGAATGACTTATTCTTGGGTGGTCTCAAGGATCACATTCAACGAGATACGCATGTTTGGCCTAGTTCATAAATGGTCTTTTATAGAAATATTTGATTCCTAAGAAGCGAGGGGCTAATGTGACAAGAGAAAGGATATTCAACACAACCTACTAAGTTGACTCCACAACAAATTGAGGAGAAAAGAGCAAAACGTGATTCAATGTGATAGCAAATAGGGACATAAATGTAGTGAAAAAATTATTTTATATTGAAGGTCCCAATGAGGAAGAAGAGGAACCCATACTAGAAGATGAAAGTCAAATGAGGAATCACATGATTCTCACCAATCATTCTTGTCATGCACTCTCAGTTTTAGTGCTCCACAAACTCTCAAGGTGGTGGGGTTCCTAAAGAAGTAGAAGGTAACAGTGTTGATCGACTCAGGTAGTACTCATAATTTCATAACAAAAAGTTAGCTACTGTCTAAATTGTTTCATATATCCAGCTCAGAGTTTTAGTTTTGATTACAGATGTGGTACAATTAGTTGTTCTGGGAAGTGTCATAGCATTAAATTATCCATGGAGATTATCAACGATACCCCAATGTATGTGATATCCATGGGTGCGTAGATATTGTTTTTACAATGGCTTACTACATTAGGAACATTTATGAATCCAAAACTATTTGAGATTTCAATGGGAAGAGCTAGTAGAGCTAAGGGTTGAAGGAAAAATCTCCACAAATGGTAAGCTCTCATCAAATGCAAAATTTGCTTAGAAAGGAGTGGCGGATTTGTGCCCAACTATACCACTAGAAGTCTCTTAATCTGTACTCCTACTCATCAGTTTAGCTATAATTGATAAATCATTGATTTGTTCTGGAGAATGCCTAAGGACTTCCTCCTAGGGATCATGATCATGCCATACGATTAGTTCGGGCCTTGTATCCACACATACAAAAGAGTGAGATAGAAAAAAATGTTGAGATTCTAAGGAGGCATAACCAAAGTGCTTACTCCTCGCCTGTGGTGATGGTACGTAAGAAGGATGATACTTGGCGCATGTGTCCAGATTATAGAGTGCTCAACATGTACACCATTAAAGATAAGTTTCCAATTCCAGTCATTGATGATTTGTTAGATGAATTAAATGGAGCTATGTTTTTTACCAAGTTAGATCTTAGATCTGGTTATCACCAAATTCGGATTAAGGAGGAGGATATTTGTAAGACAGCATTTCGGACTCATGAGGGTCATTATGAATTTTTGGTGATGCCATTTGGTCTTACCAATGCACCATCTACATTCCAAAGTTTGATGAATTCCATTTTAAGAAGTTCTTGAGAAAGTTTGTGTTAGTATTCTTTGATGATATATTGATTTATAGCAAGACTTGGGAAGAACATTTGCAACATGTGGACCAAGCATTACAAATACTTGAAGATCATAAACTCTATGCTAAGCCATCCAAGTGTGCTTTTGGTCTTACAGAGGTGGAGTATTTGGGACACATAGTTTCACATGAAGGAGTAAAGGTGGACCCTAACAAAATTAAGGCTATCATGGAATGGCCTATTCCAAAAACCATTAAGAAACTGAGAGGATTCTTGGGATTGACAGGGTACTATAGAAGATTTGTGAAGAATTATGGTAGTATAGCAGCACCTCTCACCACTCTATTGAAGAAGGATTCTTTTCATTGGAATGAGTCTGCCAATATAGCATTTGAGAGATTGAAGGAGGCTATGTGTTCAACTCGGTACTTTCCACTCCTGACTTCACCAAAGAATTCATTGTGGAATGTGATGCTTCTAGAAATGGGATAGGAGCAGTGCTTATGCAAGAAGGTCAACCAATTGCTTTTGAGAGTCGTCAATTAAAAGGTAAGAATCTACTAAAACCTATTTATGAGAAGGAAATGCTAGCAATACTCCATGCAGTGAAACAATGGTGGCCTTATCTATTGGGTAGACATTTCAAGGTTAAGACAGATCATGATAGCCTAAAATATTTTTTGGAACAACGACTATCTTCTGAAGAGCAACAAAAATGGGTCACTAAGATGTTAGGATATGACTTTGAGATTGTATATAAGAAAGGGAAAGAAAATATTGTCACAGATGCACTATCAAGGAAGGATGAGAAAGATGAAGCCTTATTGTGTGCCCTTTCAATATTACAAGCAAATTGGGTGGAGGAAGCCAAAGTAGAGTGGCAAAATGATGTTGCGACTAGTAATCTCTGAGCAATTAAAAAGTGATCCTAGTAGTTCAAATAAGTTTTGTTGGAAGGAGATACTCTTTGGTATAAAGAGCATTTGTATCTCTGCAAGAATTCCAACCTTAAAATCAAGATTCTCACAGAGTTGCATGAGTCTCCGGTGGGTGGTCATTCAAGATTTTTGAAGACATATCATCGAGTCAAGCAAGATTTCTTTTGGGAAGGGCTAAAGGGTGATGTTCAAAATTTGTGGCTGAATGTTTGGTGTGTCAAAGGCATAAAGGGGAGACAATTAAGGCACCAGGTCTCTTGCAATATCTATTCCTATTAGCGTTGGGAAGAGATATCCATGGACTTCATCACAGGGCTTCCCAAATCTAAAGGTCATAATGTCATCATGGTGGTGGTTGATAGGCTCACTAAATATGCACATTCATTGCATTAGCACATCCTTTTACAACAAGTGTAGTGGCTAGAGCTTTTTGGGGAATATCCAAAAGCTACATGGTACACCTAAAGTTATTGTTAGTGATCGTGATCCTATCTTCACTAGTCACTTTTGGAAAGATTTATTCTCATGTTTGGGCTCAATTGGCTCTTAGCTCTTCCTACCACCCTCAATCAGATGGGAAAACAGAGGTTGTTAATAAGTGTTTGGAAGGATATCTCGTTGTTTCACTTCGAGCTTGGTTGGGTAGATTGGCTACCACTTGCGGAATGGTGGTATAACACTTCTTTTCATAGCTCATCAAAAATGTCTCCATTTTTGGCACTTTATGGATATCATCCTCCTTCCATCACATCATCAATTAAGGTGTCCCCAAGAGTTCAGGCAGTAGAAGACCACTTGCTTCATCAACAACAAGTACTTTCAGGACTCAAGGAGAATTTAGCCATGGCACAAAATGAATGAAACAACAGGCAGACCAACATCGTAGTGAAAGAAGTTTTGAAGTTGGGGATTGGGTCTTCTTGCGATTGCATCCTTATAAGAAAATCTCACTAAAGCAGCAAAGAAAGAATAATAAGTTGTCACCAAAGTATTATGGTCCATACCAAATCATGCAGAAGATCGGATTGCCTACAAGCTTGAGTTGCCACCTACAACAAAGATACATCCAGTTTTTCGTTTCCTGTTTGAAGAAGGTAATTGGGCATAATATTCCCACTCAAACAACACTTCCGAAGCTGGATGAAGAAGGGAGAATCATTTTGGAACCCAGTGTGCGTCAAACACGCACAAAGGAATAGAACTATCACTGAGTATCTCATCCAATGGAAGAATTTACCAGTTGAAGATGCCACATGGGAAGATGAGGAGTTCATTCAAAAGTTTCCAAACTTGATTAGCATTGAGGACAATGCTTCTTTGAAGAAGGGATGCATGCTACGCCCTTAATATTATTGTACATCGGGTTATGAATAGTCGGCTTGTGGCTATCTTAACTCTCTATTAAGTCATATTATCATTAGTATATTGTTATTTAGTTGTTTAGGTTGGCCTAAGTCTTATATAGGTGTGTCTAAGTCGGCCTAGGTGATATCCTTGGCATAAATAGGTATATATAGGAGGTTGTGAGTCTTATTTCATCATGAAGTTGTGAAGTGTGTTCTCATTAGAGATATTTGGAGGTTTTCCCCCTCGAAGTGGCTTGTTATTCTCAGTTATTATCAAGTATTTGCAGCATATTTCTTATCACATTCTTCTATTGTGCAAGTTATTTCATAACACACAGTGCTTATAGGAGGCTAGCACAATCCCTAAAAGAAAAACAAACCATAATAGATATTTAACAATATTTATTTATTTAAAAAAAGTAAACAAACAACATAATAATTATTTAAAAATATCTAGGGCCATAGTCTTATCCTTATCAAAAATAAAACAATAATATATATATTTATTTTAAAAAAATGAAAAGCATGAAATAGTTATTTAAAAAAATCCACCATCATATATTAGAAATATTTATTTAAAAAAGATATATCTTTGCACGTATATTATATAGATTAATATTTAAGATATATATACAAGTTTATATTTTATTGACAAATTATCTATGTATCAAACTTAATATTGAATATATTAAATATTAAAATATTTTTCATTAATATTTTATAACAAGTTTTAGTAAATTTAAAATGATAAAATATAATTATTTGTTCAAATTTTGATGAACAATATAAAATTTTAACTATATTTTGATCAAAATTAAATATATCTATTTATTATTATATCATATACTTAATAAAAAATAAATTTATTGAATATATTTAATGTAAGAATAAAAAAAAAACCTTTCCCTTATTAATCATTTTCATTAAATTTTAGCAAGTCTAAAGTGAAATAAGATAAAATTTATTTATTTAAAAATTATATTAAATAAAAATAAATGATTTACATCCTCATCATCCATCCTTCTTTAAAATTTGAAACTGCTTTGGAAGATTTAGTTTTTAATTGACTGATTTCCTTCCCTACGTGTGCAACATAAGTGCTCACATGGGAGTTACTAACATGTTTAATATTTGCTTCCTTGAATTTGAGTGTTCATTCACTATGGTGTTTACCAACATTGAAGTAATTATTTTCCCTAGACCATATAATTCGTTTTCTAAATTAGTTTGTATAGAAATGAGTTTATTATCTTATGGGAGTTTATAAGTTTACTGTCCATGCCTCCTAGTCATTTATCTAGTGTACCTATTATTATTTAGGGTACCTAAAAGATTATTAATTTATCATCAATAAATAAATAAATAAAAATTTAAAATAAAATTCTCTAATCAAAGACGCACATAAAAAAAAAAAGTCTTAAATCAAGGACTATTGGCATGAAACAAAACGAAATAACTTTGTCTCAATGTATTTGAATAAAATTTCTTCTTAGAATTTCTTCTTCTTAGTCAGACTCACTCATTTTAAAAGATTGGTTAGTAACATTTATCAATAACAAATAAATTGGTTACACACATTTTTAATTTTTATCTATATAATCATAAAAATTGCTGATGTGCTAGTTTTTTATGCAATAAATTTGATTGTTTTAAATAATAGATTGTGATTTTTTAAAAATTTAGTGTGTTATATTAAATTTTAAATATTAATAATTTTGATAATTTTTATGGGTCAACTTTATCCAAATGATGTATGTAATATTAATAAATGAATTAATTAAAATTTCCTTCATACAATTATATAGATTGATTTCAATCATCTATCATTATTTAGTAACTTTTATTAAGTCTAAACAATACAATTTGACATTTTCCATATTTCCTTTATTCTATTTCTTTAATTTTAATATATTTTAGTAAAATGTAATAATAGATTTATTCATTGACTTATTCTTTATATAATAAATTTAATAGGAAAGAAATTAGTTAAGTTATTTTTTATTTATAGTCTTAAAAAAAGTACCAATCAATTTTCATTGTTTAACAAATTTAAAATGTATAGACCAATAAAATATCACTTTCATCTAAAATTTGATAGCCACTTTTAAATTTTAATAATTTTTAATTTGTTGACAAATTTAACATAAAATATATTAAATACTAAAATACTTAATATATAACAAGTATCACTAAATTTAAATTGATATAATTATATTATTTCTCCAACTTTGATGGACAATATGAAATTTTAATTATAATATGCTTTGATAAATATTAAATATATTTATTAATTTTGATATTTTATTCTTAATAGAAAATAAAATTATTAAATATTTTTAATATAAAACAAGAAAAGATACCTTTTAATTATTAGTCCATTGGATTATATTTTACCAAGTCTATGATGAGATAAGATAAGATTTAGTTGTTTAACTTATAATAGAACAAAAATATATTAATTAAATATATTTTTTCATTGAAACAAGATTATAATATTGTAAGTAAGTATACATCCAAATCAAAAGTCAAACACATGCTATAGTTTCCTATCAAATAATATCATTCTCATCCATTATACTCAATTAGTTAAATTGGAATCCTTTGAATTAAATCTTTATTTAGAAAATCTTAGAAAAGGCTTCATGTAGATTTTCAAACTAACTACATTGAAGCATACTCTTTAGTTAATTAGTTGATAGACTTTTCATGTGAATTTGCAAGTCCAAAATTGATCAGTAAATTGTCACTTAAAACAAGATTTAGTGAATGTTAAACTACTGTTGAGTTGTCTAAAACAAATTTACTAAATAAGCTGTCATTGAATAATAAAATCCTCCTAAATATCATGTAAAAGCTGCAAAAAGCTCACTAATCGTATAAAAGCCACAATATATTGATTTTACATATTGATTTGCAAACTAATAGAAACATTCTATTTTCATTGGCAGTGTTTTTTTCTCAATTTGATAACAACTTTCCTTTTTCATTTTCATTACTTTATGTTTTAATAATATCTCTAATTAAATAATTTTTTAAACACAATTTCATCATATATATATATATATATATATATATTTATCAATTATTAATAAATATTTTATTACAATAAAATATATTATGGAAATATCTTTACACCCCTGGTATAAGCATACATTTTTGTTTTTGAGTTACAAACTCACATGGTTGGCATGGAGTTGACAAGTATCCGCTTCTTACTCGCCACAGCTTTCATCGGATTACTGAGTTGCACAACCTCAAATCCAGATGGTAAGTTGTTGATTGTCTTAAGCTCATTTCAATTTTGCAGTTTTGTCAAAGTGGTTTTCTGGTTTGTCAGTGCCATGCAATAAACAAAGAACTGGAAGAAAAAAATTCGTGTATTTACCTACTCAAGAAAAAATTCTTACAGTTTTAAATGCCTTGTTTTTTTGTTTTGTGAAGGCTACCTTAACATCAACTGTGGTGCCAATGATAATAAAACAGACAATAATGGCCTACTGTGGATTTCCGATGCCCCTTTCATTAAAACTCGCTCTGTTTCGACATTGCCTGAATCATGGTACTACCCATTGATGACATTCGCCTATTTTCAAAATCTTGCAGTGAATAAATATTGTTACCTAATCCCTGTCAAGCCCGGTCTAAATTACTTGGTTAGGGCAAGTTTCTATCCTGATTTCACGTCTTATTTGGCAACATTCTTTGATTTAACTATCGAAGGAATGAAATGGACAAATGTTGACCTATCTAATGTAGGCAATAACAACTTCAGATTTTACGAGATGATCTTGGCCGTCAAAAGCGAGAGTCTGAGTTTATGCCTGGCGCGTAATTCTCAAACAGAAGAAAAGCGATATGTTTTCATTTCAAGCATTGAGTTGCGGCAACTCGAATCTTCTATGTATAATTCAACAGATTTTCAAAAGCAAGCCTTAAATCTCCTAGCTCGTGAAAACTTTGGTGCACGTGATGTTTTGTTGCAGTAAGTGCATATGATTGGATGTCAACCGATGAATTGTGATCATCAGCCCACAGAATAGTTTGTCTCACTTTCACCCCAAATTAAATTTCAAATCTTGAACAATACCCATGTTTCTGCTTATCTAATGCAAAGTTGAACTGTTATGGTAATTGGCAGGTACCCAGACGATCGATTTGACCGCCATTGGCGAAATTATTCGGCATCTTCAATGAGAGATAATGGTACAGTTGATGTTGCCACTCAAAATAATGAGACAGAATCCTTAGGGAGTGACTTAACGAACAAACCACCCCCGATCGTATTAAGCACTTTGATTTCAAACAAAGTGGTTGACAATATGACAATTTCTGGGGCATTTGCGGATATTTCTAACCCAGGAACTTTCTTTTTTTCACTTTATTTTTGCAACCTGAACCGCACAAAGCTCACTCTGGAATTTGCTGCGTACATCATCCATTACAATATATCTGAATTCCTACAGTTTGAATTTCTGCAATGCCGGCAAATAAATCAAATTTTAGAACTTCCCACTCCCGATTCAGTGAGCATAACTTTAAAACCCAGTGGTAGATCGGAGTTGGGACCATTCATTAATGCAGGAGAAATGTATAATTTACTGGACTTACAGACAACCACACAATCCGGAGATGGTAATTTTCTGTATTTCCATGGCAATGTTCTATAATTTTAATTTTAAACAATAGAATATGCTTACTATTTGCGAATTGTGTGAAATCAGTGGTAGCTATCAGAAAAATAGCAGAGGCAATAAATGTTCCAGACGACTGGACAGGAGGAGATCCATGTTTACCAGCTGATTATTCATCAACGGGGATAACTTGCAGCCAAGACGACCCTCCTAGAGTTATTATCATGTAAAATTTCTTTCTAATATCTAAATAGCATAATAATTCAATGGCTCATATATCTCTTAGCCTATTCATATGTTTGATTTCAATTTTTTTGTTTTTGCAGAATTCTGACAAGCATGCATCTCGAGGGCGTCATACCTAAAAATATAGCGGACTTAACAGCATTAACTCAGCTGGTAAGAGTTTACATAGCCTTTTTCTCTAATTATGGAAAGCTTTTGCAGTGAGAAGGTCAAATTCACATTTGCTTGAAATCATAGTAGTTAATGTAGTGCTATTAACTCTATGCTTTCGTTATAAGCTGCTAGGAAACAATAGCTTGTCAGGCCAGATTCCGGACCTCAGCTCACTGAAGAATCTTACAATACTGTAAGAAACCTCTGACTTGATACCATCTGAAGTACTTTGTATTGATGAGAGAGGTAGTTTTCTCTGGATATTTGCCAATCTTTCCAGTTTTATTTGCATGACAAAGGCAGCTGCAAAATAATCAACTTACGGGAGAAATTCCAAGAACTTTGGAGAACCTTCAAATGTTAAGTCAGCTGTATGCTCAACAACTACTCTCTCTAATTTTGTCCATGATCACCTTTTATTATATAATTTCTCAGCTTTCGTTCTCCATATCACAAGATGCCCTTGGAGAAATCTCAAACAAGTTTTAGGCTTATACTTATTAAAATATGCCATTCTTATTGAGCTTTTTTGCTTTTGGTTAAGAAGATTTCTACAGGGAAATAAATTGGAGGGAACAGTGCCCAAAGCATTAGTGAGACCCCAATTAGATCTTCGGTACAAAGATTTCGCTTACCCTTTCTTTTCTGCAACAGGATAAGGAGCATGCATTAATAGATTGAATGCTCTACGTTCCAATTATTTGGTCTGTTTTATGCTATTTCTACACAAGGACTGTTTTCCAAATCAAAAAGTGCAAAGGAAACATATAAATATCCACAACGAAATAGACAATATTTATTTTATATTTTTACCGTGCAGAGTTGATCCTCAAAATAATATTACATCAGGCAGCCACAAAATTAAAGGCTGGTTGATCGGACTTCTGGTTGTGTTCTCGGTGGTCGTAGTTTTAGTCTTCCTTTATGCAATCTTTCATTGGAGAGTTAGACATACATCACAACCACTTTCGACCACAGATAGTTCAATTCTGTCTCAACAACCCCCATCTCCAGGTGCTTCTGCAATCTCTAATAAGTGAAAAATGTAACCATTATTATTGTATAGTTATTTACAGGTTTCTTTGTTAAAGAACAGTTTGCTGCTTCTTTTCTTATTTTCTGATATTCATATTAGAATAATTTTTCTTCACTTCTTCTTTACCAGAGGAAAATTATCGAAAGGACTATCACAGGCTGGCTATAGAATACACAGAGGAAGATATTAAAATTGCTACGAATAACTATTCCACATTCACTGGCAAGGGAGCTTTTGGATCTGTATTTTATGGTAGAATTTCAGGATATGATGTTGCAGTCAAAATACATGAGACTGATTCTAATCAAGGACAACAAGAGTTCCAAAATGAAGTGGGTACTTCTCAAAAATTAAGTAAATCATGTTCCAAAAGTTTCACTTAAATCTTTCCAGTGTTTACTACTCCAATTCTCCATTAACAAATGTTTTCTGTGATTTCAGGTAACCGTTCTTTCAAGAATATATCATAAGAATCTTGTAAACCTTATTGGGTATTGCAGACAATCCATAATGGCATTGGTCTATGAATACATGCATTGCGGAACATTGATGGATCATCTATATGGTATTCAAGATTTTGAATCTTATTTTAAATTAAAATTAATGCATCCATATATCATGGTAAAAAGCATACTTCGTGGTCTTTTCTTTGTAAGCTACAGCGAAATTGGAGACACCGCTTGATTGGCATACGAGACTGAATATCGCTCTACAAGCAGCAGAGGGTAATTTGATTTTGGCAGCACCAGGTGATATATAACTAATTGTTGTTTACAATGGTGAAACAGAGTATATATTAACCATTTTACACATTTTGCAGGATTGCTCTACCTACATCACGGTTGTAGTCCTCCAATTATACACAGAGATATAAAGTGCAGTAATATACTGTTGGATAACAAAATGCTTGCCAAGTTAGCTGATTTTGGTCTAGCCAAACTTCTTGAGAGCTCAAAAGGCTATACAACAAGCGAAGTGAAGGGGACCATGGGTTATCTTGATCCCGAGTATTTCACATTACACCATAGCATTTCCTTTTTCTTAAATATTCAATAAATTGTTTTTTCATAGTTTATTTAAGCAGATAAAAGAAATTGTAGACATTTGGAAAGTCTGACCTCTCAAAGGTATTTTTTGGGGGGTGAGATTTTACTTGTTGACATGACTTTTCATAATTAATTTTATTTGTCATCTAGTTGTAAACATTGTAAACTCAGGTACAAGATAGGCTGCAGTGGTTAATTTACTGTAACTTTAGGAGGTAGGCTGCAGTGGTTAATTTACTGTAACTTGAGGAGGTTCGGTACAATTATAACAAGTAAATTGAAACTTGAAGCTCATGCAGGTACTTTGCCTCATTATTATTAAATGAGAAAAGCGATGTCTATAGTTTTGGAGTGGTTTTACTGGAGATTCTATCTGGACTATCACCCCGACAGGGAATAATAGAATTGGTAGTCCATCTAATTAGAGTCCCATTTAATGTTCAAATCATTTTTATATATGCCTACTAAGAACAAAATTTAAGAACTCGATTTATCGTATAAAATTTGCAGGCTCGCGAACTGCTCTCGTGCGGCAAAATAGCAGATCTTGTGGATTCCTCGTTGGGTGGCCGATATAATGTAGAATCAGCTTGGAAAGTTGCAGAGATAGAATGCACATGCGTGGAAACAGAGTCAAAGAATAGACCCAAAATGAATGTAGTTGTGAAAGAATTGGAAGAAGCAGTGGCACTTGCACATGATAATAACAATTCTTCTGCGACGGTTAGAATGGTCACATCTGATACCAGTGACATGCCCCGTCTTAGGTAGTAAGATCTTACACAAAACTTTTGAGCAATTATCGTTCAATTGTAGGTAGTTTGCTTCGATATCGTTGGATTATAATTTAAAATTTACAACGTCTACATTTATACACAACTGAATAATTAGTGACAAGCATAGATAGTATGCTATGGTTTTGAATTTCTATTTAACTGTGCTTCTTTAATTCATCGTGGGTTTCACGATATTGATGGTATTGAAGAAATAAATATCTGAAAGCGAAGTGTAGCAAATAACTGAAGACATTAATGCTTAAACAAATACTGCATTATATTTTTACGCCACGTTTCCCCATTACCTTCTTATTCCGCGCTCAGTTTGTGGTTGCCAGCTGTTATCTTTGTTGCCCATTACACATGGTTTTATTTTTTATTTTTTGAAAGGCTCTTAAATATATCCTCTTCCATCTCCACGAGTCTGGATATGAGATCAACTTTAGTTCTTATTGTAAAAACATTATATCCTTTTGGCACGGTTATGTTTTGTAGGAAACAAGAGGGGAAGGATAACAAAGAAACACAAATAAGAAACAGTTTTTGAAAGGAAGCAAAGGTGCGGAACGCGCTTCCAACATTAATCTATGTGAGAGAGATTAAGCAGATTCAAACTGATCTTAAACTGTTACAATAAAAGAAACACATTCAAAATCATACATAAAAGATTAACACCAAATTTCCTTGGGGAAAACCTTTCCAGGTAAAAAAAACCCCACACCAAAAGCACAGTACTTTGTATTATCTGTAACAATGCATTACAATACAATCACAGCACTCAGCTTCTCAGATGTCTTCTAATTTCAACAAGATTCTGGGATATTTTTGACAGCATAACAGTGTCTCAGAGAAACTCTCTTACTCTCTATACTCAATACACAATGACGTAGTATATTATCTTTTACAACATAAACAAGATAATTATCTCTCATGCAATATTCGTAGCACATAGAAAGTGTAAACTTGAGTTACAACTTGATCTCAACAACTGACGGAAATATTTCAATCACCACTCAAGTCGCAAGAAGATAACTACTAGCGGTAGTTTAAACCAATGCAAAAATATCTTCCATGCGTCAAATCTGATATTGTTAGTTCTCCACTGTTGTCACCTCATCCACTGCTAACTGCAAGTGATAAAATCTCCTTCATGCATGATTGATATGAGTTCAGTCCTCCACCGCTAACTGCAAGTTAAGACAAACAGTTAACTCAGTTGTTCGATCACCACTCATGCAGGTTGAGACATAGTTAACTCAACAATCTCCCACTTGTTGAAGACCTGCCATAGGTCATCTATCATCAATTGCTCAGGGCCCCAAGGCCCATGCAAACAACACACCATCTAAACTTATCTGTGTTCACTGGCTTCGTGAGTGCATCTGCAACATTTCTCAAAGTATCAACCGTCTCCAATATTACCTTTCCATCTTCTACCATATCACGAACAAAATGAAATTGAATATCAATGTGCTTTGTTCTGGCATGGAAAGTGGGATTCTTTGCTAAGCAAATAGCACTCTGATTGTCACAACAAATTGTAATATGTCCTGCATCAAAACCAATATCTGAACACAACCTCTTAAGCCAAATGGCTTCCTTGCAAGCATGAGTAGCTTCCATGTACTCTGCTTCAGTCATGGAAAAAGCGACTACAGCCTGCTGCTTACTCATCCAACTAATTGCACCACCATTCATCGTGAACACATATCCACTGGTGGATCTTCTACTGTCAATGTCACCTGCCCAATCTGAATCCACATATCCACAAATACTTACAGAATGCTGAGAACCTGTAGGATAACCATGATAACATAGGGAATACTCAGAAGTACCCCACAAATATCTAAGCACTCTCTTTACTGCATCCCAATGTACTCGTCCAGGATTAGCCATATACCGACTAAGGACTCCCACTGCTTGGGCAATGTCTGGCCTTGTACAAACCATCGCATACATTAAGCTGCCAACAGCTCTTGCATATGGTACTCTGGTCATGTCCTCCATCTCAGTAGGAGATTTTGGACAATCCTCCACAGAAAGCTTCATCCCCTGCATCACTGGAACAACTAACTGCCTGCAATCTGCCATGCTGAATCTCTCCAACACTGAATTCACATAGTTGCTCTGGCTTAACCAAAGCTTTCTGCTAGCTCTATCTCTTCTGATCTCCATCCCCAGAATATACCTTGCTGCACCTAGATCCTTCATCTCGAACTGTGATGACAACTGAGACTTCAAATCTGAAATCAAACTCATACCATTCCCAAAAAATAACATATGATCTACGTACAATGTAATTATGAGAATGCGACCATTATCAGATTTGTAATATACACAATGGTCAGATTTAGATCTCAGAAATCCCAAAGACAACAAAAAGGTGTCAAATTTCTAGTAGCACATTCTAGGAGACTGCTTAAGACCATATAAAGACTGCTTCAACTTGCAAACCAGATTTTCTTTACCTTTTACCACAAAATGCTCTGGTTGTGACATATAGATCTCTTCCTCCAAATCACCATGAAGGAATGTTGTCTTCACATCCATCTGTTCCACTTCTAAATCATACACTGCTGCAAGTGATAACAGGAACCGAATAGATGTCAGCTTCGCAACAGGAGAGAATATCTCACCATAGTCAATTCCCTCCACCTAAGAATACCCCTTTGCAACCAATCGTGCCTTGTGCTTTTCAATATTACCATCAAGACCATATTTCTTTTTGAACACCCATTTGCATCCAACAACTTTTTGTCCTTTAGGCAAAGGTTCCAGATCCCATGTACTGTTTTTCTTCAACGCAGCCATTTCTTCATCCATGGCTTTCATCCAGGAATCTATATCACTCATACCCATAGCCTCTCTGATAGTCCTAGGCTCATCAGTGTTAGAAATCAAAGCAAAAACAAAAATGGAATCCAATAGTGAATAACCAAACCTTTCCAGTGAATAATCAAACCTCTCTGGCGGCCTCCTATCACGTGTAGACCTCCTATATAGTTGAGGTTGCGGTTCTTCTTTAGAACTTTCAGAACTTCTAGGGCTCTCATCATCACCAGGTTCAATAGGAGTACGTAGTTCACTTTTCATTACAGTAAGTGGAACTTGAACTACCTCCTTATTCTGCTTCTCCGCTTTCTCTGGCTGCAACTCAACTATAGAAGGTTTCAACTCTCGAAATATTACACTTTTGCTATGGAGAACCTTCTCTGACACTGGATCCCAAAGCTTGTACCCCTTCACACCAACACCATAGCCAATAAGGATACACTTTACTACCTTGTTCTCCAACTTAGACCTTGTTACACTTAGAACATGAGCATAAGCTTCGCAACCAAAAACTCTGAAATGTCTCAATGAAGGCTTCTTACCAGACCACGCCTCCATGGGTGTATTTTCAGTAAGATCTGATGTAGGGGATCTGCTGATTAGATAACATGCAGTGGCTACAGCTTCAGCCCAAAAGTTCTTCTCAAGGCCAACAACACTCAACATACTCCTAGCCCTCTCCATCAGTGTCCTATTCATTCTCTCTGCAACTCCATTTTGTTGTGGAGTGTATGGAGTTGTCTTATGTCTTTCAATCCTGTGCTCCTTACAGAACTTATCAAATTCTGCCAAACAAAACTCACCACCATTGTCAGTTCTCAAACATTTAATCATTCTATCAGTCTGATTTTCAACCAAAACCTTAAACTCCTTAAACTGATTAAAGACTTCAAATTTACTCCTGAGAAAATAAACAAATGTCCTTCTACTGTAATCATCTATGAAAGACAAAAAATATATAGATTTTCTTAATGAAGGAACATTCACAGGACCAAACACATCTGCATGAATATAGTCCAACACCCCAGAAGACTTATGAGAATTGGAATAGAAAGAAACTCGGTTTTGTTTACCATATACACAATGTTCGCAAAAGTCAAACTCGAGATTAGAATCATCAAGGCTTTCAACAAGGATTTTATTTTTCAGGGTTCTAAGACCCTTCTCACCAATATGACCAAGTCTTTGGTGCCATAACATTGTCTTTTCTGCTGGAAGCTTCATCTCCAAAGCATTTGCACCTTTAGGTACCCAGAAAGCATGACCATCAGATGTACAAACAATAGACTTCTTCACTGCTAGATCTAATGGTGAGGAAAGAATCCAAAGGCCTTTTCTTTGAAATATCAAAAGAACTATTGCATTGAATAGTGCATGCATCCAACTTGTACAAAGTGCCAATCCGAACACCCTTAGCCAACACCATAGATCCTCTTGTCATCTTGCATCCTCCATTTGAGAAAACAACCTGCACACCCATATTACTTAACTTATAGAAAGTAGGTTTCGTGCCAAACTTGGGATATGCAATACACCATCAATCCCCTTCACTCTTCCATTAGGGAATCTAATCTTGATTCTTCCATGGCCAACTATCTTCAGATGAGAGTCATCACCCAGATACACCTTCCCACCATCATACTCTTCATACTTTGAGAACCAACCCCTATGCGAGGTCATGTGGAAAGAGGCACCTAAGTCTATTAACCACACATCTTCTGATGCATGTGTTGTCAAGGCTGCGACAAAAGCATCTGCATCATCTTGAGAGGATTTTTCAGAGTCAGAATCAGAAAAATTCTTTTTACCTTTCTTTCTCTTCTCCTCCTTGCAATCTTTACGTAAATGACTAGGTTTGCCTCATTTCCAACATTTCGCTTTGAACTTTCCAGGAGACTTAGATCTCCCTGAAGATTTTGATCTAAACTTCTTGTCTTTTTTATTGCCTGTCTTTAGGTCTACCATGAATAGCAAGTGCTTCTTTGGCCATCTCAAAAGATTTTCTCCGCATCTCCTCAGACAAGAGTGATGGAACCACATCATCCATTTTGAAACTGGTGGTGGTACTTCCAATAGCCATAACCAGGTGATCCCATGTGTCTGGCAAAGAACATAACAGAAGCATGCAACGATCCTTGTCTTCAATCTTGTCACCAACAAAACCCAACTGAGCAATCAACATGTTAAATGCATTCAAGTGATCTGCAATGGATCCTCCATCTTCCATCTTCAGAGAATACAATTTCTTTTGCAGGAATAACTTGTTTACCAGAGATTTAGCCTGATAAACATCTCCAAACTTCTTCCAAAGAGATTTTGCAGTTTTCTCTTCATGGACATTCAAGAGCACTGAATCAGGCAAACAAAGTCTAACCAAACCCTTGGCTTTTCAATCCTTTAGATCCCACTCTTCTTGAGTCATAGTGGTTGGTTTTGTAATGGATATTGTAGCCCACAGATCTCTATCCACGAACATATCCTCCATCTTTAACTTCCATAACTCGAAGTTGCTGCCATTAAACTTATCCATCTCGATTCTACTGGATGTGCTTGCCATCTTTATTTCTGCAACAAGATTTTAAAAATACTTCTACAAAGACTCCCACTCAAACAAAGATCAGTACAAAAAATATGCTACCAAACAACGGGACCCAAACTGGCCAGGCTTTGATACCAACTGAAAGGAAGCAAAGGTGTGGAACGCGCTTCCAACACTAATTTATGTGAGAGAGATTAAGTAGATTCAAACTAATCTTAAACTATTAGAATAAAAGAAAGACATTCAAAAACATACAGAAAAGATTAACACCAAATTTCCTTGGGGAAAACCTTTCCAGGTAAAAAAACCCCACACCAAAAGCACAGTACTTTGTATTGTCTGTAACAATGCATTACAATACAATCACATCACTCAGCTTCTTAGATGTCTTCTAACTTCAACAAGATTATGGGATATTTTTGACAGCATAACAATGTCTCAGAGAAACTCTCTTACTCTCTATACTCAATACACAATGACGTAGTATATTATCTTTTACAACATAAACAAGATAATTATCTCTCATGCAATATTCGTAGCACATAGAAAGTGTAAACTTGACTTACAACTTGATCTCAGTAACTGACGGAGATATTTCAATCACCACTCAAGTAGCAAGAAGATAACTACTGGCGGTAGTTTAAACCAATGCAAAAATATCTTCCATGCGTCAAATCTGATATTGTTAGTTCTCCACTATTGTCACCTCATCCACCGCTAACTGCAAGTGATAAAATCTCCTTCATGCGTGATTGATATGAGTTCAGTCCTCCACCGCTAACAGCAAGTTAAGACAAACAATTAACTCAGTTGTTCGATCATCGCTCATGCAGGTTGAGACACAGTTAACTCAACAGTTTTCAACTCATTCATTTAAACAATATTACATTCATATATCACTGTTGCTACAACAAGTACAAGCTTTTGCATGTTATAGTCATTCTTACAAACACCTTATGAGCTACTACTCATTCATACAGACATGATTATACATCTTACTATTGCTGGAGTTTCTGCTCCTTACACCAGTACATATTCTTAAACAATGAAGCATTACAAAGAGCTTCAGCTCATCCATACATAGACAGGGATGCCATTGAAAACTTCTTATAGCTCTAGGAGTAGGACTCTTTTGATATGATGCATACCAAAACATACTTCAATCAATATATAGAGAGTACAACATATACGAAGGACAGAAGACTGAACATAAAATAATATATTACTTAGCGCCCATAAACTTGTGATCTATAGAGGAGTTAATGTGATATCTTTACAAATATTTTCAAATCTTATTTCAAGATCCTTCTCCAATGCTGATATGGAGGCTGATATTGAGAAGACAGATTTAGTTAGATTTAGTTGGAGTAGTTGAGATTATATTTCCAACACTCCCCTTTAATCTCAACTACGAATCTCTTTCATCCATTTTTTCCAATTCTGCAGCTTTGTATGCCTCCTTTTTAAACTACTGCTCCACGATTTATTATTTCATTTTGGCTTTGGGTTCTCTTGGCTGTTTCTACATCAATCTCACCTTCCTTGGAAATAATGATTCCTTTTGTGATTTACCACGATTGTCATCAACACTTTTGCAACAACTTTGTTTTGAGTTACGGCTGGGTCTTGAGATCTTTCAAACTGTGCTTCTCTTCTTTTTGAAGTCTTTAGCAGCTTTCCATTTCTCTTTCTCATTTTATTTCACAAGTTTCTCGAGCTACTTTAACAGCCTCCTCGTCCTACATAATTTAAACTATTGCAACTTATTTTTAGTAGCTGGCCCTTCCTTTCTCTTCAGATTTTGCTTGACAGAAACTAGCAATCCTTACCTCAAGTGGACTTCACCTTCCATTTGAATAGCACTTCCTTCTAAAAAACCAGTTTCTTTGGTGATTAATCTTCCTACAAGCAAAGACTTGGCTTTGACTATTTCACCGCCCTGCCTTCACCTTCATCAAATCCAGCGATCTACCAATCTTCGTTCCTCCAATAGATGCGGCTATATTTTAGTGACTTCCTCCTTTGGTAGAGACAATATCCTGCGATATTTTCTATTCCTTTGACTATAGCATAAGCCTCTTCAATTTCTTCATGCGTTAGCCAAACTGATTCCTTGTCTTCTTCACATTCAAACTGGGTGATGACTATCTTTGGCTGTGATTAGGCAAGGGCTTCTTCTCAACTAATCTCACTTGGTTTCTGCAACATCTTCTTTTGCAAAGTTTCATTAATCATACAACGCATTGTTATGGTCTGACCTCTTTTCAACAACAAACCATGAACATTTGCTTATGCAAGTTTTCAACCCAGATAATCACCTTAAACCCCGTCTGATACCATTTGTAGGAAACAAGAGGGGGAGGATAACAAAGAAACAAAACTAAGAAACAGTTTTCAACTCATTCGTTTAAACACTATACATTCATACATCATTGTTGCTATAACAAGTGCAAACTTTTGCACATTATAATCATTCTTACAAACACCTTATGAGCTATTGCTCATTCATAAATACATGAATATACATCTTACTATTGTTGGAGCTTCTACTCCTTACACCAGTACATATCCTTAAACAATGAAGCATTACAAAGAGCCTCACCTCATCCATATATAGACAAAGATGGCATTGAAAACTTCTTACGGCTCTACAAAGTTGGACTCTTTTGATAGTGCATACCAAAACATACTTCAATCAATATATAGAGAGCTCAACATATATGAAGGACAAAGGACTAAACATAAAATAATATATTACTTAGCACCCATAAAACATGTGACCTGCAGAGGAATTAATGCGATATGTTTACAATTTTTTTTAAATCTTATTTCAAGTCATCAATGCTGCTATTAAGGTTGATACTGAGAAGATAGATTTAGTTGGAGTACAGGAGAGGGGCTTATAATGGATCAGGGTCCAATAGTGGGGATAGAAGTAGTCCTCAGTGGATCCTATAGTGGAGCACTTGAATATCCAATTGCAAAACACTTTTTATCCATAAAGTACACAAAGTGACTAACAAATCATGTGATGCCACATCAGCACACCAATAAAACATGACTTAGTGCACCACTATCAGTCTCACTTTCTTTTGGGACCTTTTTGGATACCTCAACAAAAAGCATGCTAATGTTGCATCATATTTGATGATGTGGCTCTAAAACGAAATATAGAAGCACATGACTTGCCAAATAAACTATTGTATAGAATTGGGAGTGATTTGAAATTTCCACGTAGGATTTTGAGAAACACAAAATTAGGGTGCTCCACTATAGGCCTCTCTCCCCTGGTTGAGGTGATATTTTGAATATGTTTTTCTTTATCCTGGTACTTTGTTGGAAAAGCTCTGTACACTGCTATATCATTCCAAAACCTTCCAATACCTTTTCCTTCCACTGCAACAGTTAGTCAAATTTCTGTTTAGTGTTTCTCTCATATTATTTGAACTGGAATATATGTTGATATAATGCAAGTCTAATGCATCAGTTTTTCGTATATCTCTGGACTGGTATATATGATTTTTGGACATTAATCTTATTATGAACAATAGTAGTAAAAAGTACAAAATATTATGAGAGCATTGTAATTTTTGTATTGATGGTTTTCAATTGTAGCAATAGATTTTTTCATTATTGTGGCAATGCAATGTTTCATTTTAAACTATTCTATTTTCTTAATGAAATGTTTACAATAGAAAATTGGTGTTATTGCAATTGGTTTCTCTTTCCAAACCAACCATTGGTAATAGAGCATTCATGAATTTTAAAAAATATATATTTCTTGAAATACAATTGGATAGAAAGTGAGTTCAATAGTTAATTTTGAGTAGAGAAGAATGGTGTCATGGAGTTTTTCTATAAAAGACATATAAAAGTTATGATTTATGGGATATAAAAATGAAATCCTTGTTTATATCATGATATTTGTGGGATTTAGTAGAACATAGTTATACATAGGTAGTATATTCTCAAGCTCTCATAGCCTTAATTTAGGCATATAGAGAGTAGTTAAAGAAAAATAGAAAAATCATTCAAAATCATTGTTTGTCATCCAACAAACTATGCATCAATGAATTTTACCATAAATAATTACAACTAAAAATTCTAATGAAGCTTTGGAATATGAAGATATAATCCACTAAAATAATTCCCCATATAAGAGATCAAGATAGAAGGTATATGAGACATTCTAAAAAGAAGATTCCTCCACTGCTTCATTGAAAGAAACATTAGCATAAGATTTTCATAATCCACCTTTAATGCTAAGGAAAATAAGAAGACCAAGGGAAATTGGGCACAAAAATGTGCACATAATTTAGACATAGATGTAGGTCAAAAATATGTACAAGAAACTAAAAAAGGGTGTGCATCAAGGAACACACAAATGAGGCAAGAATCATGAGGATCCATTGTTGTGATAGAAAATCAAGGCAATAAACACCATGTGGTGAGAATCATGGGGATCTATAACTATGATGTGAAATCAAGGCTCCACACAACCCCCCATTACACTTTATAATTCAATGTGAATACCAAATTTCCCAAATTCCCTCCCTAAGGAAAACATTAAGTTTTGTGCCACTTTATGTGAGTGTATTTACAATTTTTTTTGTTGCTATGATTTTTTATAATTTTTTGTCATGAGCTGGATTAAGAAGACAGATTAATTTATGCCTTTCAAACCTCATGACAAAAACTTAAAAATAAAACCCCCTGATTATTTCTTTCCCCCATAATTTGGCACATTATAGAAGGAGTTCCTTGTAAATAGTAAAAAATGGGCATAAATTGGCAATTTATAGTGGGAGTGTAATAGTATGCCTAGTGGGTGTGAGGTAGAAAACAAGAATTTTTTCCAAAGATGGTACTCAATTCTAAGTTACTGAGAAAAAATTATAAAGCTTTCAAGTTTTTCACATGTACAAATTTAGGTAACCTTCTTGCAAAAAAACAATGCAAATATTGTATTTAGTCGACCCAAAATATGATGATGAGGAAGCCTTATATATATAGGAAAGGAAGAAGCAGTTCATCTATCATGTGGATTTACAAGTGCCCAATGATGTGTCACAAATGAGTAGACAAGTGTCAAATAGTTGTCAACCTTTGGATCACTTGGAATGTGCAAACCAAAAACCTATTTGACCACTTCATCAAACTTGATGACAAGTGTTGAGTGACCTTTGAGGTGAGATGGAAAGTATTCCAACCTCAAAAGGTACGTACATGAGGTTTACAAAATAAATTGGTAACCTCTAGAGGCTTAAAGGTTGCACATTCAATTAGACAAGATGTTGTCTAACATCATCAACCTAAGTACACTTAAGTATAGTAAATAGACAAATTATTCACTCTAACATATTAAAGATCATATTGTACATTCTAGTCAACTCTTTCATCAATCTCTTTTATAATAAGAGTTGTGCTCATTGTCTGCAAATGTTTTTGTTGGTATGATCTTGGATGAGAATCCTAACATGATATCAAAGCAATGCAGAAAAACCCTTCTCAAAAATCTTGCATCAAATCTAGTTTAGAGTTCCATGAAATTTGATTTGTATATAAAAATGATCTTGTTTGGGAATCCTAACATGATCCCTATTTGGGTGTAATTATTTGGTGCATGCAATTTGTAGTTTAATCTTGTAGGAAATTTGGCCAATTTTGGCCTATTTGCAAGTGATCTATTTTCAAAAATTTCAAAAATTTATCGTTGGAATTTAATTTTCAGGTCTATAGCATATCCACCACAAGGGTAGCATATAATAGCTACACTTCCTTCTTCACCTTGTGCCGACACCATCTGGTCATGCCTCTTTTCTACGCATCTACATGATTCTTGGGAAGCTAAGTCTTCAATCTGCACATTCTAGAAAGCCCATGGCCTTCATCATAAGCATTTGGAATCCCAATCCAAAGGTGAATAAGTTGTCTATCCAAAGAAAAAGATAGTGACTTGTTCATAAGTTACAACCTCTACAATTTAGCAACCTCTATTCACAACAAGGTGCCCAAATTTGAGCTCACCCTTAGGGGCATCTGTTGAGAATTGTCGGGTGTGAAATTTGTATCATCGGTTTAAGTTTAGGAGATTTGCATCACGCCCAATCCCTTGCAATAAAATCCACGCAGCAAAGAGGTGATGGAAATAGTTCACACGCGACCCTTCTATCTATGATTCACGTTTCCCTGACGCGACCACCTTATGAGCGATGGAATCACTGGAATGTTCATTGGAACTTGCAATCAACATTTCTAGCAATCTATATCCGTTGATTGTGTGGTCAACATTGCTAGTATTCTTTTGATTGCAGGGTGATTGCATAGAAAATTAGAGAGGCATGCACCCATGCCCTCCTTCGATTCATTATGACACCCTTTTCTTCTCGCATTGATACACAACACAAAGCATGCCTTGGGAATCCCAATTGTAAATTCCAAAATTGAATCCCCTGTTTCTTACAGCCAGCTGATAAAAATAATCATGACAGGAAAAATAGATAACAGCAAGAACATAGAGGAATTGTTCCCAGCCAACGAATTAACAGACATTAAACAATATATTCAGCATTTAAAAAAAATAGATATATAAACCATTCAAAGAGAACTTCTACTCTGTTTCAAAACAGAGTTTTCTCTTATTGCAGCATTCAGAAAATGAAATACAAAGAGGATAATATAAAGAGTTCGATACTCAAAAGAAAAAGCAATGCATCTCCTAAACTAAGCATGAACCGCATGCTTTATTTGCTGAAAGCAGAAAAAAACAAAGCTTTAAAAGAAATCTACTTTAAAACAAAACAACTAGCTAAGATTAGCCACGCTGGAAAAAACAAGGATCTCTTCGTATCAATTCTCTTCTTGATAAGAGTCCGCCAAGTTAGCATCAATTATCTACACCAATCTCACAAAAAAATCAGCAAAAACTCATTTTGCACCAACTATTCCAAGGATCGGGTGAAACCCTCAACACTTGGCATAATTTTCCCTTGATTCAATCAAAATCTATCAATGCAAACATTTTTTATAGTTACTGTTAGCATTTATATTCACATATTTATGTCAATTATAACTAACATTAATTGTTACGTTGACAATTTTTGTTAATTGTTAACAGTTAATTAAACCATCAAATTTTTTTGCTAAATGATTAGATTGACTATTAAGTGTTGAAAGAGGGGTCATTTTTATTTTGCAATAAATTAGAAAAGGGGGCCCTTTTGTTTTGCAATAACTTACAAATAGGGAAGGGGTTTTTCATTTTCTATTTTTGTTATTTTATTGAGGTTTGAAAGGCATGCTTAATCTATGTCTTTATTATTCAACTCATGACATAAATGACATAAACTTGTAAGAAATCAAAACAACAAATAAGTTTGTAAACACACTCATATAAAGTGCCACAAAAAATGAAATTGTTATTTATGGATGGAATTTGGGAAACTTTTACTTATACTGAAATATAAATTTCGATGAAGGGTTGTGTAGAGCCTTGATTAGTGATCACAGTAATGGATACTTATGATTATTGCTACATGGTGTGTGTTTTGCCTTGATTTTCCATAACAACAATGGATCCTTGCGATTATTGCCTCATGCATGTGTGCCTTGATGCACACCCTTTTTTGGTTTCTTGTACATCTGTTGAACCTAATTCTGGGTCTAAACTCCTTTCACGCTTTTGTGCCTCATTTTAGTTAGTGTGCTTATATCTCTTAGAATTAAGTGAGAATTATTTAGTGTTATGATAATGCTTCTTTCAATGGAGGAGTGGAGGGACCTTCTATCTTTATCTAACATATGGGGGATTATTTTAGTGGATCATATTTTAGTAGTGTACACATGTCACTCATGCATTACTCTAGAATAATAGTACTATTTTCATTTTCAACTTCACATGCATTTGTGTATTCATGGTTGAGTAGTGTTCAAATGTTCATTCATGCAATATTTTGTATCTATTAATTTGATATATATTTCTTGGAGGTTTGTTAATTCTAGTAGACACCACTTCATCTTTGGTAGAGTTTACAACTTCAACATGCTTTAGGAGTTCTTTATCATGATGCTCCTATCATCATGTGACATATTTCTAGAAGGTATTAAATCCTTCTCTTTCTCTTTTTTTGAGAGAAATTTTGTTCCCACTAGGTTTTCTATTTTTTCTCCATTTGTGAGAGAATACATTGTAAATGGGTACTTAACATGGCCTCATAATCAAAACCCATTTCTATCTATTTGCACTTTTGTGATCTCCCCAAATATCACTTAAGGGGGGGTGTTAGAGTGAATAATTTATCTATTCACTATACTTAAGTTTACTTAGGTTGATGAGGTAAGACAACATCTTGTCTAACTGAATGTGCAACCTTTAAGGCCTCTAAAGGTTACCTAGTAGTTTGATAAACACCATGTGCATAACTTTTATGGATGGAATACTTTCCATCTCACATCAAATGTCACTTTTGTAGTCATTCCTCACTTGTCACCAAGATTGATGCTCGATGGTCAAATAGGTTGTTGGTTTACACATTCCAATTGATCCATAGGTTGGCACCTCTAGGAAACTTGTCTTCATATTTGTGCCACATCATGGGGCAGTAGTCAATCCACATGATAGGTGGATTGATTCTTTCTTTCCAATGTATGTAAGATCATATTGTATATCTTAATCAACTCTTTTATCAATCTCTATATAATGTGAATTGGGCTCATTATGTGCAAGCATTTTTATGGAAGCATAAGGTTTTTATTGTTATGATCTTGGATGGAAATCCCAACAAAAAGTGTCTTGCTGGGTGTATTTAGATAAAAAGGGTATCTTTAGTTTTTTAAATTTTGAAAAATAAAATTTGAAGAAAATTTTAATTTAAGATTTGGGAATTTTTTCAGTTTCTAGCTTGTGAAAGTATGAAGGAAATTTATTTTTTTTTGATTAAAAATGATGAATTTTAAGGTTTTAATGAAAATTTCCTTTATGGATTATTGTAATAATGCCTATGGAAAATTGTTAGAATTTTTTTATGAAGTTAAGTTTTGTGCATCACTTTTAATGGCAGACCCATTGTAAAGTTTGAAGAGCTTAGGAATAAGATACTAGGTAGCGTTATAGAAGTGGCTCCCAACATTTCCTTGATTGTAGGACATAATAACCCGACCAAAATAACCTTGGAAAAAATAACCCGGTCACAATAACCCAAGGACAAAATAACCCAGGGTCATAATAACCCATGGTTAGAATAACCCATGGATAAAATATCCTCGTAAGAATATAGAGAAAGGAATTTTTTTTTTATAAATTACATGTATGCTGATCTAAAATGACCATGGGTTATTATGCCCATGGGTTATTTTGACCACGAGTTATTCTGTCCATGGGTTATTATGACCCTGGGTTATTTTATCTGTAGGTTATTATGACAAGTTTATTATGTCTAGGGTTATTTTGTCTAGGTTATTATGTCTAGATACCCATATCCCAAACTCAAAGTGGGAACTAGGATAATCATAGGTGGGGATTCATATAATTGAATAATAAATAATGAAACATAGGTACTTAATTAGCTTAGATAATGGATTCTCATCTCATGCCTTTAGTGCTAGTACATAATAAGGATGTTTGGAAAGGCATTCGAGCTCAAGGAGCTTGGGTATTATTAGATCAAGTAACATCATTCATATGAGAGGAATACTAGGTTCCATAGGTGTCATGCCTTTGAGCACCATCATCACACTCTCTAACTATCTCTCTAGCATCTTACCCTACTGTCTTGTGTGTGTGTGGTTTTCCATTGGTGAGTTGGCCCAATGACAATAATTGCCATACCCTTGTAGTGAGTTATCCCATGATGTTTATATGATTTGTTATTGGTTAGTTCTAAAGCCCAATGTGGATTGTAATGTGACATTGGTGACTATTCCTAATGTGTATTGTGTTATATTATGGTGATTTTACCAAATGATAATTTATCTTGGACCCATTATGTGCTTTGGATGATTATTTGATATATGTGTTGAGTATGAAAAGTGAACCACTATGAAGGATAATAAAACCATTTGAGGATTCAAGATTGAACCTCCACTCAGGTAAGCCTTCAGGTAACTGTGAGCCTCAAGTTTACCTATTAATTAATTAAATGTCAAGTTTTAATAGAGAACGAAAATTATATGAACCCTTTAGACTTAAGAAACAAAAAAGTATAGGGCATAGAGGTTTCTTGGACAACTTGAAAAGCTCTCTATCTAGGACTAATGCATGGAAATCAAATAAAATGTAGTACTAGTGTCTTGTATATACAAAAAACAAAAAATATCATAGGGAAGCTCAAAACACTTTGTACAAGGTTTTGGACGTGATAAGATATGAAAGATTATTGTATATCAAATATAATGTAGCATAAATGATAATATTAAATGGATTTAAAGAAGAATCATAATGAAGAGTTAGTATATTACTGAAGACATCAGACGAGGTCAAAGCCCTCTCCAAAAAAGTCCTTCACCTATACCTATCTATACAAAAGGCCAAAGAGAGGGGTTGAGTGGATGTATAGGAGCTTTCCTTAGTCAAAACCCCATTTAGGCATTCCCACCTCCATGGACAACCTTAGACAAGATGATAAAAAAGGACATAAAGTAATGCAAATGACAATATGCTATATAGTTAAGATATTATGCTTAATATGAAAATTTGAAGAGTTACCACCCCCAAGCACAAAAGTAGTATAACTTGTTAGTGTAATGTAGAAGCACTAAGAATATTTAGGATAGGAGAGACCTCCTTGAATGATTTCCATGGACCTTTGAAAGATATCATAGTGTTTCTAGAAATGGTGGAACAATGGAGCTTTCTTTGAAAGTTTTCAATGAAAGAGAGATAGAGATCTTTGAAAGATATACAAATGAGAGAGATGAAAAATTTTGTTATTAAAGAGGAAGAGAGAGAGTGTTGTATAATTCTCAATATTGTGCTCATTTCCTAAAGATTCCAATTATAGAGGAAGAAGGAGGGTTCAATTCAGAATTACATACCTAAATAGTCCTTGATGAGAGTGCAGGTTTCCAAAGGCGTTACACTTCCAAAATGTGGTAAGTGTAATGTTTTAACAACTAACACTATCAAAAAATTTTGTAGGAAAAAAGTATATGTACATATGTCTCTTTGATGTGCATTTATTCAAGTGAAAATTGGAGTTAAACATTAAGGAGTTGGGCATGCCATATGTTACAAAATAGTTTGGACTAAAATTGGGATTAAAGAGCATAATTATCTTAAATGTAACTAAAGGGGAAGGTGTATGTGATGTGAAATTGCATAGGAAGTAATTTATGACATTAAAATATGATGTATATGTTGCATTTTTTCATCATGTATGGTGTGTGTAAGCCATTCCCCTATGTGTTTGGCATGAGTGTTGTGCTTGTGGCCCATGTGACTATCTCCTAACATGGTGGCAGTGGATTGTTTGAATCCATGAGGTTGGCAGGTGCAGTAACCACCATTAGGGATTGGAGGTTTATGGATCAAGGGGACATCATGGTACCATGTTCTACCAAGTTCTTCTATTTTAATGCATTTGTTTCATTCAAATTGTAATATTGATATTAGTGGACCTATCATTGAGAAGGATTATAAGATTTACAAATGTTATTGTTTTAACCCTAATTACATGTCTTGATGTTAGTTTTGGGCATGATCATACTCATATTATGTTGCATTTATGTTTTGGAAAGCTAAAATGAACCTAGAAACATTTATTTTTGGTTTAAAATAAATTTAGTGGTCACATTTCATAGTTGGGTGGCTTGGTGATATACTTAGATGGCCATGTCTTGCACTTAATTGATCTAGATAGACCAAGAAAGTGGTGAAGTCTAGTTGGGTAGCTTGGTAAATTTAGGTGGCCTAATTTTCATGTTTAGGTGTCCTCGTAAGTTTAGGCTTCCTAATTGCATGTTTGGGTGGTCTGATTTTGGTAGCTTAAAATACAAAATTTCATCTTTGTTTGGCTTCCTTGTTCCCATACAAAAAATTATAAAGTTAACCCTTTTAACACCAATTATCCAGTGATTTTCTAAGCTTAATTCCACTAATGATTATTTTTTATGCCTTTTATTTATTATATTCCAATCATTTTAGTTGTCTCTATTTCAAGACTTGATAGTTCTTCTTTATTTCAAAGCTTCATATGGGAAAGCCAAGTGAACAAAAGTTGTTCCCATGGTCCTAAGGGTCTAGTAGTCTTGTGTGCATGTTGTTATATGTTGTTGTTGAGAACTTGTGGATTCTTCTACCACGTTTTATGTTCCTTCTTTTGAAGTTTCCTAGTTATCAAACCTAGGGTTAATGAGATTATACACCTAGTCTTGTAAAGATTTTGGAAAGTTGTATTCATTCATGACTGGCCTTATTGGTGTTCTTAACATTCTTGATAAGTCATGGTGTGTTGTGGAGTAGTATCCTTCTACTTGTGTGATGTCACATTATGACAAGATATCTTATGAGATGTGTGCTCATCTGGAAGTGACTCGTTATCATACTAGTTAGTGGAGAGTTGTGCCTCTTAGCTAGGCAACATCTTGTTAAGGTTTTCCCATGTCTAAAAGTTGTTTAATGTGTCAATATGTGTAGTGGAGGTTGATGACTCCCTCATCCTATCTTGGTGTGGTGTTGTGAGAGAACGTTATCATGGTTTAGAAACCAATTATTGTGTTGGTGTTGTCTTCTCTATCTCTCTCATATGTTTATCTTGGTGGATTTATCCCACAAGTTGTTAGTTTTCCTCTATTGCCACCTTGCTTATGCAATGGCAAAGTAGTCTTGTTGTTCTTATCGATGTGTCATTGCGACACTTGTGTGCACATTGTTGTGTAACTACAACATCATTGTTGCATTATCAACATTATTGTATTTTGTTTCAAAAAAAAGTTGTTTTGCTAGATTCTTTTCTAAATGTGTCGGCTTGGGGTATTACAAGTTTTCGCATTGAAATTTTCTCTACGCAGTGAACTTAATAACAAGTAATCGCCCCACACCCCCCCAACCCACCTACACACACAATTTATTCATTCATCGACATTTTATCTACTTTACTAAATATCAATTAAATTTGATTATAAATATTTTTACTTTAAAAAAATTATTCTTTTTAATTATTTAATAAATTTTACCATCTTAAATAAAAGATATAGAGGTTTTCATAATTTGAGATGTATTATTAAATTTTATATTTTAAAACTATATAACAAATTGACTATATTAAATAAGAGATTAATATTCTTTCATGATTAGATGTACAATACTAAATCTTATATCCTATACATTTTAATATTTTTAATAAATTTTCTCATAAATACACTATTTAATATGGAATAAATTAGTAAAATTATTTCTTTCACGATATTTAAATGACATGTTACAATTGATATGTATCAAACAACCTTTCTTTTTAATAAAGTTTTCATTACAATATTCTTTATCTAATAAGTTTAACAGAAAATAAATAATTAAATTAAATTATCTTTTATTTAGATAACCTTGAAATTGTTTCTAATTAATTTTTGTTGGTTCACAAATTTGATAAAACTAGGACGACTTCTTTTCCTAGGGTTTGGTGCTTTTGTTTTATCTTTATTTATAGATGCCAATCTTTGAAATCGGTGAGCCACTCAAAAGTAGCATTTTGGAATTCTAATGAAGTCTTTTCATAAAGGTACCTTTAACTTTTCTCCAAGTATTATGTTATAATACTGGCATTCTCTCTCATTATACTATATACAAATTGTGCCTGCATGTTAGTGGATTTTGTCTATCATTTTTCACCAATCCAAAATATTGTTGGAATGGAGTCCATGAGTGTGAGCTTGATGCTCATCAAACTTTCATTGGGTTATTCAACTGTGGAGTCTCGACGCCACATTCAAATCCCTATTTTCCTTCATTTCATTAGGCAGCGTTGGTGTATTTCTTGTGTATGTGGCATTAAGAATGAATGAAATTTAAGTTTGTATATCATTTTTAGCTCCCATATGAATTTAAATGATTTTATAACTATCATTTTAAAATGTATTTACTTAAATATCTGAAGAGAAGAAAAGGAGATTTAGGAAGTGGGCCCATAAAATTATAGAATTTTCAAGTCAAAGGTAAGCTATAGTTCACAAGGACAAAATAAAATAATAAAGTGAGGTTTTTTTTTTTTTGTGGAAAAGAAGGATAAATGAGGAAAGGGGAAAAGGATAATATTTTGGCACACAAAAGTAGTTATAAAGTGAAAATTCAATGAAGTATTAACCTTTCATCTGTGGGAGTTTTGATTTTTCCAAAGTCTTATCTTCTTCTCTCAAATATTTTTCTTCTCCATTCTTTTTTATAAGGATATAATTGTTCATTCATACTAGGTTCTCCATTCTTCTAGATAAGGATGTAATTATTCATTCATACTAGGGAAATGTTTTCTCTACCAAAACATTATCATTTTTGACATTCAAACCTTTCAAGGTAGAGAATATTGTAATCAAAAAAATTGTGTAAATGGTCTTTTAAAAAATTTATTAATCTATTTTATGAATGAATGAAATGTTATTTTTTATTTTCCTTCATTACATTTTTAATAAATTGATTTATTTATACTTCTTACCTCACATATGTAGCCATAATTCAAAATATAAAATCAGTTAAACTCTTGAAATTTAATGATTATACAATCTTTACCTTTCATTATAGTATTTGAGCTTTTTTCTTTCCACAAATATAGATTCTTGCAAATTATTCAAGTTTGGATAGGTGATTCTTAGTTGGGTTTTCACGGTTAGATAGTTTTATTTTTATTTTTCCTCATCCCCATTCTTGGAATTTTTTTAATTTGAGTTTTTTAAAGATCATCTAAAGAGTCAATTTATAAATTTGTAGAGGTTATCTCACAAGTTGCATCCTGCATTTTTAAGTTTTTCAATGTTAATGTAGTTTTATATATTGGTGTAAACCTAAATGTCAATATTTTTGGCATGCCTAGTGGACACAAGTCAAAGGCTTCAACCTATGTCTCTTTTGATCATATTTTTGTTATATTAAAGATAATCTAAACATCATTATACAAAAATATTAGATGTTATGTACATCAATATTATGTATTTGTTTCTATTGTTTACATAAAAAATATGAAAACATGTATCAGCTTTTTCTATTTATATCAAAATTATGACAATGTGTTTCTATAGCTCTCTTTGGAAGCTCCTATCTACTACTAAGCTATTCCAAAACACCCTACTACTGTATAAGACTAATAAATAGCATAGTTTTTTTCATTTTGCATAAGAGGTCATGTTTAGTTTCTGATTTCACTATACTCCTCCATATCGCTCTAGTCAATTGGAAGCTCAATTTTAGATAATTTCCCATTGGATTTTACTAACCTAATGAAAAAATTAGCTCCCTCGTTGACATGAGACTGAGTACTATGCTTTTTTTTAAACCTTCATTTGTTACATCATTGTTGTAAATCTTTAGTAGCTCTCCCAACCCTTTTAGGAATGACACATTCATATTCTTTTCATAGGACTAGGTATGACCGCACCTTATATTTTGTTGTGTTCACCTATACTCTACCATCCTTTAGAAACTTCATGAATTTGTTCTTCAAAATTTCCATGTTTATGGTAACCTACATAGCAACATTGTAAAATATGAGTTTTTTAATAAAACTCAAATAACTGATCTCCTTATACTGTGAAACTTTTGTCATTCCTCTTAATTTAATTTTTCCATAGAATTTCATTGGAAAAGTTTAACCAAAATCTATTACGTTCTTTATTTAATCTATTTATATTTCCAAATAAAATTCTAGTCTAGATAATATTACCTTTCCAATGTTTAAGATCAAAGGAAAATAAGTTTCATAATTCTTTTGCATACAAAAAATAAATGTGTGTGTGTATGTATATATATGTATGCATATATATACATATGTACATATATATATATATATATATATATATATATATATATATATATATATATATATATATATATATATATATATATATATATATATATAAAATTTTAGGTTGCCTACAAATGTTACATAGTTCAATATCAAAATGGTTAACTTTATATGGTAATTTTTGAAGTATTAACACATTTTAAAGCAAGATTTCTTTGGATCAATAATGATAGAACAATTTTAAATAAATATACCTTTCCATTGTTATTAGTTAGAGAAAGATTCTAGATTTTATTAAGATAATCAAATACATATATTATATTGCATAAGGTTTTCTATATATTTTTAGCATTCACTTTTTCAATATTAGTGCCATCAACCCATTTGAACTATTTAAATGAGTCCCCATCTTGGGAGAAAATTTTGGGTAGCTTAAGAGGTGTACATGCTTCTTCAAGCATAGAGTAGGTTCTCCAATTTGAAGGAGAGAGATTGAATTCATTACTTAGTGAGGTCCATGTTTTAATTTTACCTTCACACAAGATGTCTTTGAAAGAGTTAATTCCTTTGGTAGACCAACTCTTGGAAAATCAACCTTCAATTATGGATAATGTCTTATATTTATGTTGAATGTTTCACCATATGGATCCATTTTCTAGGATCATACTATTTCAATCTATAACACTATTGTTGATAACATTTTCATTAATACACTCCCAAGCTTTCCAAATGCTTTTCTAAATAATAGACCCCATAGGAACTACTGGAAAGACACATGCTACCAATTCACTAAAAGGAAGCATCTTCCTAGACTTTACCTACTTGGGAAAACAAGTTGGATGTTATTTATTTTCAAAATTTTCCATGATTCATTTCCTTCCAATGTTTTAAGGACACATTTGGTAGCTAAGGCCATCCCATGCAGTTTCAAATCCTTCATTCTTAGACCCCCTTTATTTTTAGAAAAAAAAAACACCAATCCCATTTTATAGAGTGATGTTTTGTCTTATCTTTTCCATCTGACCACAAGGAAGTTCCTAATATTTTTCTATGTATCATTCACTTCATAGATGCCAAAAATACAAAGAGAAGAGCAATATAAACTACAGGAAGAAAATATTTTTGGTAGACTTGTATTCTACCAACTAGAGCGAGGAGTTATTTATTTCATTTTATTTTGTTATCAATCCTTCCTTTGATCCATAGCCACATGTCCTTCCAACAGGTGTTAACAAAAAATGGAATTCTAAGATATTTCACTTTCTTAGTGGGCCTCCCCATTGGAAACCTTATTTTAAAAATAAATTTGGGGTGTATCTTGCCACCCCGACATAATATATTTGGAATTTGATAGCTTATCCTCTAAGGCATCACAAAATATCCTTAGTTTCATCATGAGGTAGTCTATATATTTCTCATCAAGGTCAAGGAATAAGTATTTATCATTAGCAAATTGTAAATTTAACAGATCCTCCTTATTAGGGAGGGACATGCCCCTAATTTTAATGGATGTTGCAGAATCCCTTAAGAGGTAGAAGATTGCATGTGAATCAGTGATGAATAAGGTAGGGACTAGAGGGAATTCTTTTCTTATTGGCCTTTCAAGATTGAATTCTTTTGTTAAGGAGCCATTAATCTCTATTTGAGCACTAACATCCCTCATAAGAGTTCTAACCAATTGATAAAAGATACTAGGGAATCCATATGCTTCAAAATTCATTAGCAAGATGTCCTATTTAACCCCATCATATGCCTTTTCAATGTCAAGAAGGAATAACGACATATTTTTGTTGATTTGTTTGGCCAAAAATTGGCCAATAGATATTAGGATGCTAATGAAATCAAGTAGGATAACTACAAGCCATTTTTTTGGAACTTTAGCCAATATTTTGTAGGAAATATTAAGAGGGGTGACGGGTCACCAAGTTTTAATGAGGGAGTTTTCACCATCTTTAGGGATTAGCTTGATCACATTTTTATTAATATTATGACCCAAAGAGCCATTTTGAATAGCTTCCTTATAGAGCTACAACAAGACTTCACTAAAACACTCTATGTTGTGTTTGTAGAATTCCATAAGAATCTCATCAACTTTGGGAGTTTTATCATTAGTTAAAATATTAATATCTCTCTTAATTTCCTCAATTGTGACTTCTTTATCTAAACTTTTGATTTAATCCTTTGATAATATTTTTAGAATAAGTTGTTTACAAAGGTTTCTTGTAGTGTGGGAAGCTGAGTTATTACACTCAAGAGTAAACAACTTCTTATAGAATTTAAAGGATGATCTTTTAATTTCTACTTTTTCATGGATAGCCTTGTTGTCTACTTATATTTTGTCAATATTCTCTTTTATTTTCTTATTTTTTACCATCTTAAAGAAGAATTTATATCCTTTACAACCATTCTTTAGTCAGTTCATTATTTATCTTACCCTAAGTCCTTGAATTTATTTGTTTGCAACCTTCTCATAGAGTCCTTGATTAGAGTCAATTCTTCATTTAGGGTCATATTGGAAGGGTCACTTTGAAGGTTTTTTTCAGCAATTACAAGCTTATCACTAAGATTAAATTTTGTTTTCCTATTATCTATAGCTCTTTCCTTCCAGGTTTGAATTTTTTTCTCCATGCCCATTAACATTATATTCCCATCCTCCAATCATCAATATATCTTTTAAAAGCTATTTGTTAATTTCTCTAAGTGTGAACACAAAATTATTGCATTCTACATCCTTGAGGAGATTAGTGTTGAATTTGAAAGAGCATCCTCATTTATGCTCACTATTACCCATCATGTTCAACAAAATGTTTACTAAGATAGGGTGGTGCTCATATAATGTATATGGGTGAGAACCTTGATAACATGTCCCTTCTCATATTTTTGAAAGTTGATGTAATATTTGTTTGCATAATATCTATCTAATCTACAATAATAATAAAATGTTTCTTTTTTGGGAATTATACTGTGTACCAAATTTCCTTATTATCTTTATTATTCCCACTTAAGGGGTTAAAATGTGTAGTGTAGAAAAATGTATCCCTCCACATTTTCATACTTCTTTGGGCCCTCCTTGCTAAAAATGGGCTTCTTTATGCCTTATTTGGTCCTATTTTGCATCCGCAAGATTTATTTTATGCATCTTTCTAAGGATAACCTAGCACATATCAAATGACCAATCATTATTTAATGATTTTGGTTTGTATGACCAAAATTTAGTGGTTTGGGACTCATACGCCACCTTGGGCGTATGGGTCCCACGTATGTTTCAGAGCATAAACCTGAATTTGGTATAGAACCTAAAAATTCTAGAAATTTGTGTCCCAAGGTTAGCCTACTAGGACTCATACACCCCAACTAGCGTATGAGTCCCACTTAGCTTGGACCTATTTTAAATTCAAATTCTTGGTGATATTTTATTCTCCTAGATCTAATGTTAGCTTGTAGTGTTCTAATTGTGTCATAGAAAAATGGATCTTTGACATTTTCATGATCATTTAGGTATTTTTCCTTTGATGCTTGACCTATTTTTCTTGAATTAATGTTGTAATGTGACTTATACATTCACATTAGGTCTTGAATATTTAACTTATTAAGCTTTTATCATGTCTTGTGAAGGTGTTGTGAAGGTGTTGTGAAGTGTTGTAACACATAATTTCTACACTTTTCTAGACTCTTGTTCTCATAATTCATCTAAATATTCCCTTTTTATTCCTTATCAAGTCCTATTTTTAATTGTTGTAAATTCTTGTAACAAAATTTCATGGTTCTCTAGGATTTTTATCACTAATTACACCTTTCTTATTTCTTATTTGGCCCCTTTATGCATTTATAGGTCATAATTAAGTGTATTTTTAAATTCAAACCTGATAAACATCATTAAATGCAACTTAATCCCTGACACTCACTTGCTTGCCTTGAGTGGGACCCATTCACCATGGGTGGAAAATGAGTCCCTCTTGGCACAACATTCAAAATAAATTCAAATTTATTTTAGGTTTTTATTCATTAAGACCTTAGGTTAGCCTGTGATGTATTTTCGAGAAATTAGGGCATAATTGTGTATAAATATTTTTTTTTCTCATCCCATTCATTCATGCATTCGTCCCAATAATCTCATTCAAGCATCCACTCATTAGAGCATAATAACATCATTTCATCAAGCAATTATCAAGAATTTTGGAGTAGTCATTGACATATCTTCAAACTTCAACAAGGGTTTGGTGAGTGCATGACATTTGCATGTTATTTTTTCATCATTCTCCTATTTTATTTCATCATCAAGGGTTTGATTACCACACTAGGGGTTTGACCAAGTCAAACCCCTACACTCTAACCCTTAACCATTTTCCCCCTCTTTGCATGTGTGTTTTCAGGTTTTGTAGGAATTTTTTTAAAACAAATAGGTGTTGAAAAGTGGTCAACAAGTCATCAAAGCTATTCAAGCCAACAAAGACCTAATTCAAGCTTGGAGACAAAACTCAACCTATTTTCTATAGATTTGAATCAATCAACCCAACAAAAAGACTAGTGCAGATCTGGACCCACACAGTTGACTTCAAAATTTGTAGATTTTTGTAGGTGGACTAATTCACCATCTATGGAAAATGAGTCCCATTGTTAGGCTAGAAAAAGTGATTTTTGAGGTTTTTAGTTCCTGACACTTTGAAACCTATTTCAACAACTTTTACTTGAATCAAGACTGATTCGCCATCAGTGGCAAATGAGTCCTAGTGGCCATCAACATTGAATTCTATTGTATTCCAGAATCTTCTCAAATTAGCTTTCAGTTCCTAGGTGCACTCCATTCAATCTCATTGAATTCTATTTTCATTTGTTTATGTTTCTAGTTCATTTACACATATCAAACTATATTTTCTAGCACTTGAAATTTCTTAGGATTTGCATTAATAATCAATCATTTTTATCAATTTTCTGCATCTAGACCATTGCATTCAAAGATATTTTCATTTTACTTGCATTAGTTTGAGTGAACCACCTAGATTTTTGGGTCTATCTCTCTCCTTTAGGTGAAAACCCTAATTGAGAAAGAGAGTCATAATACCTTTGCCAAAAATCTATGGTTCAATAATTTTGGGAAATTTGGCATAAACAAGTATAAATACAAGGTTATTTCACATATTGTCTCCTAACAAGATCTAGAAAGCATTCAAGTCATCTAATATTTTCAAGAGAGCATTCCAATAGCAATTTTATGATTAGAAGAGCATTCAAGAGTGATTATCAAATGTTTTTTAGCTATATTCAAGATTCAAGCATCATGTTAAAGTCATCATGCATCATGTTTTTTTTTTGAGCTAACATTTGTGATGTAGGTTTTATGATTCAAGCAAGCATTCAAGTCAAGATCCATAACATAAAACCGAGTGTCAAGATCTAAATTCATGCTATCAATTACTTACAAGGTTGAAGCCTTTGTTATAAGGGTTTGGTGAGTTGCAACATCTAGCTTATTTTTTCATTTATCATTCCTTCACTCTATTTGATTTAATTTCAAGGTTTGATTACCAAAATGGGGTTTGACCAAGGCAAGCCCCTATCTACTAAAAAAAAATATTTTTCCCTCTCTTTGATGTGTGATTTTCAGATATAGGTTGAAGATCCATTGAAGATAAAAATTGGAGAAAGTTGTCAAAGTTGTTACCTACCTTGCAAGATCACAAAAATTCACTTAAGGAGCAAGATTTAGAGTTTTAGATTCAAATATTTGACAAGAAATAAGCTATAGGAAGTCACTAGAGGATATAAATTTTTTAGGTCAACCCTAATATTGGGAAATCACCACTTGTGGCATATGAGTCCCAATATACAAGATTTCAAGCATTTTTTACAGATCCTAGTTTACCAATTCCAGATTTTGAATTAAGCCCGAAACCCTAAATTGGGACTAAATTTCCCCTACTAGGGTATGAGTCCCAATATGCAATAAAAGTTAGAATTTTAGGAGTGCAGACCTTATTTCAAGCCTCTTCAATTTTTGAGGTGCCCCTCTGTCCTTTCTCTATCTATTATTCTAATTTTTAGTTTCATATCTTAGATTGCATATTTAAGTTTACATATCATTTGCATCTTCTTCTTTCCAAGCCTTTGCTTAGTGGTGAGCCCTCTTTTATCTTTAATCACACCCCTAGGACACCTTATTGAAAATCTATTTTCGTCATTCCATCCCTAAATTGAGATCTCTAGGGTTTCCTTTAATAAAACATAAGGAAATGGGTGGAGGATCCCTAATCCCCCTTTAGTTCCATCTCCCAAAAGATAGAACAATATTTTTGAGGTTTCATTTTTGTGAACCTAACCTTCAAACCCTTATTTTCTGGTTTGGAATGCATCATAGTCCTATATTTAGCTTACATTAACTTTGCATTAGGTCTTGCATTAGTTAATTACCATCTAGGGTTTCTAAATCTTGCATTAGTGAAAGTTCATATAGGTTACATTTTTGCATCTTGCATCATTGAATTTCATTTGAAATCTATAATTGCACTTAGTCTAGACAACATACAAACTTGAAAACCTAATATTCACTCAGAATTTGCTGAAATTAGTGTGAAAACTATAATCGGGGACTCATACACCCTTCTGGACAATTTAGTCCTAGTACAGGTGGTTTTACTTGATTTCTAGGTATTTTTTGTTGATTGTTTATGAGCATTTGAACTCTTGAAAAACCATAACTAGGACTCATACAGACCTTTGGGTTATTTAATCCCATGTTAGACCTGAAACTACATTTTACACCATTAAAAATCTTGTTTTTGTGCTTCTTCTTGCTATTGTTGGATTCTTGTTTAAGTTTCTTGAATTTATGTTTCATTCACTTCAATGAATATAGCTTAATTAATCTCATTCTGTGCATTGCATAGTTTCAAGATTGCATTTACACCTTTCATTCTAGGTTATTGTATTACATTTCATCATGGATATGTGCTTTGGTAAGATTTGGATGTCCTTGAAGTCATTAGTGGATTTGTCAACCCATGCTTTTGGAAATGACCCTAATGAAATTGACCTTAATCATGCCCAATCAACCCCTAATGCTTGTCCTCTTCATGATGTTGACATCATTGGAGAAGATGATGGCCCAACATGAACAACTTCATAAATGATTTCCTTAAAAAAATTGAGACTAATGCATCTTTTTACCCTTCCATGAAGCAACCAACACCCCATACCATCTCACCACTTAAGATGTTTGAAAATATACATATTGAAAATGAATCACAAGATAAGCCTAAACTACCTACAATAAGTGATCCTAGTGCATCTAATTAAGTGCATCAATCCTATGTTAACAAAGTAACCAACACTCCCTTCAACCTAGAAGAGACATATGGAAAAGGATTCATGATTTTAAGCAACCAAGGATGTGATACAACAAGTGAACATGAAATTCATCAACTCTTAGAACACATACCAACTAAAGATACCAAAGGATTAGGATATCAAGATCCTCCTCCCGACATAAGTATCCTCCTTCCTAAACAATAACCAATGCTTCATAACTATCATAAGGATGATAGGGATATTGTAGGTCCTCCTCAACATCTAACTCAAGAAATTGATTAATCTAGCAAGCAACACAGGCCTTACAAACTAAAGAAACTATGATTCCCTTGTCCACCATCTACAACTAAAATAACTTTACATATACTTCTAATCTAAGGACTTATTACATTACCACCCATGCAAGATAACCAATTTCCAAATAATAAGACCACAAACACATCACATTGTCAATATCATAGAATTTTTGGACATAATACTAATGAGTGGCATGCTTTAAAATAAAAAATAAAAAGTTTGATATCATAGAAATAGTCCCTTAGAGCATTCCCTTCCTCTCCTTGCAATGCAATAGTTGTAGGAGCATCACATTCTTACTATTAGATGCTTTACATTCATTGCAAATCATTCCAACATGCAAGGAGATCTTTCCTATCACATACCTTGGCTCATTCTTGTCATGCACATAGAGGGGGAAATAATTAGATTGCCTTGCCCTAGTTTGAAACTTTTTGTTTTCCCTTTTGCTAGTTTTTACCCTTTTGTATATGATGAACAAGATTGGGATGCAAACGACCTGCTATAGATTAACTCATATCTTCCCTACTAGTTAGAGATTCTCAAGAGAGATTAGTCCTCATAGGAACTTATTGCATTTTAATTAGATTATTTGTTCCTCAACAACTTGTCTAGATTTAGCCTTTGGCTGAATCAAACACTCCCTTGACTGTCATAGGAAGTTGACAATCTAAGCGTCATCCTCGAAGACCTACCAATTTTGGTAATTGTTAGGTATGGATGGTCAAATGATAGAATGTACTACACACTAATATTGAGCTGATAGAAGCCATCTGGTCCATAGTGGAATTTCAAGATCATGGGATATCCTATATGATAAAAGCTTCAAACCCTTCAATTAGGTCCCATACCCTATGACAGTAGGACCTCATCCTTACTTTTTTTGCAACTACCTATCCTCAGATCAAGCTTACAGCTAGCTCTGATTCTAGGAACACCTATATTATTTTTACACCCATCCACTCTAGTAAACTTAAACTGTTAACCAATTGAGTCATAGAAGCTTTGGTAGGGCTTATAGACTACTCTTGCACTCTTAGGATGTTCCACCTAAAAGGAGAGAGACAAACCCTACTCAAGGAAATATAAAGAGTTCACTCAAATAATGCAATGTATGATGTTATTTATGCTAAATGAAATGATCTAAGTGCAATTATATGATCTTTTTGAATGGTTATGAATGCAAAACCTAAGAACTATGTAATGTTGGAAAACATAGTGATGATTGCAAACATGAATTAAACATGAATAAATGCAAAAACAGAAAAGTAAAAGACTGAAATTGAGTGCACCTAGATGCTTGATGAAGATTCTAGAGTGTTTTGAAGACTAATGAAAATCACTAAAAATCACTAATGTGATTCATTCACCACTGATGGAGAATCAGTCCCGCTTCTGATGAAAACTATGGAAAGCAAGTTTTTGAGTGTTGAGATCTCAAATCTGATAGAATTTGGATTTCTAGCCTTAAGGTGGGACTCATTCACCATAGATGGACAATCAGTTCTCTCCCAAAATGTTGAGAAATTAGGGACCAATTTTGTAGCACTAGATCTAAGTTGTCTACTTGTCTGGTTACCAAAGTTAAATCTACAGAAAATAACCTATAGGTCTTCTCCAAGATTGAAATATGATGTAGTTGACTTGTAACACTTTGTTGAATTCATATCCAATTTTCAACACCTAAATACTTATCAAATCTACAAACACACATGCAAAGGGGGGAAAATGGTTAAGGGTTAAGTTATAGGGATTTTCCTTGGTGAAATCCCACTTTGGTAATCAAACCCTTAATGAAATAATGAAATGAAATAGAATGATAAGTGAATAACATGAAAATTCTATCAACTTACCAAGCCCTTGTAGAAGAAATTTGAAGATAATGCAATGGTTTCTCCACAATACTTGACAATTGCTTGATTCAATGATGCAAATTTCTTGAAAGATTGGATGATTGAGTGAATAAGTGAATTGATGAATGCTTGAATGAATGGGGTTTAGAATGTATGTAAAAACACTCATTTTTACATGCTTGTGCCTTAGTAACCTAATAATACCTCATCACAGGCCGACATAAGGTGATTTTAAATAAAAACCCAAAAGAAAATTTAAAATATTTTGAATTTGGAGCTAAGAGGGACTCATTCGCCACCCATGGTGAATGGGTCCCACCTTGGACTTGAAAGTGGGTTTTGGAATTATCTTGTATTTAATGTGGTGTGTTGGGTTTACATTCAAAAACTCAATTAAGCTTTATAAGGGCATAAAGAGGTCATAAAAGACATAAGAATGGTGTAAATAAGGGAAATATGCCTAGAAAAGCATGAATCTTTGTTACAAGACTTTACAACACTTCAAAATAGGACTTGATGATGAATAAAAAAGATAATTTTTAAGTGAATTATATTAAATAGAGTCTAGAAAAGTGTAGAAGTGTTTTACAATACTTCACAACATTATCACAAGGCATCATAATTTGAATTTTAAGGACTTAATATGAATATTCAAGCCACATTATAACACTAAATCAAATAAAAATGGACCAAATATCATGAAGAAAAGCCTAAAAGACCATGAAAATGACAAGGGGCCATTTTTCTATGGTGCATTTAGCCCCCACTTTAGTGAGAGGATGAACTTGCTTCAAACTCATACTAAAGTAGCCATGCATATAGAAAAGAATTGCTTATGCTAGTAAGATGGAATAACAATGATCAAGGGGGATGATCAAGCCCCTAGTGTCAATGAAGATCCCATGGAAAACTAGACACAAGAAAACAAGAATACACATGTGAAAGAAAAATTGAATTGAGCTTCGATCATCTATTCAACTAGTTGTAGATTAGATCTAGGTTGATTGTTTGAAAAAGAAGAAAATGCATACTCACTCTGGGGTGACAGAACTCATGGTGGTCCACCGGGTGAGAAGACCCAAAAAGGTGAAGTACATATACTAGTTGGTATGAATTCACAAACACAAAGGTGGCTATTGGGACAGTCATGCCGCTGAGTGGGCTTCCCACTCAATCATATCAAAGTTATACCTCCTAATAATTTTAACAAGGGGCCACAAAGGAAAATTTTGGTTCATGCTTCATGAAACAAGCAAAGCTTTCTATGCTTCAAACTCATGAATAAATGCAAGATACCGCAATCATGAAAGTTATGTTATACAAGGTGGAAAACATGCAAAAATGTAAAAATGTAAAAGTGTAAAAATGTAAAAGATGTTCAGAGGAGTCTTGTTAAGTTCATGTAAGGTCTATAACTTAGGGGAAATTGTGTCTATTGTCTCCAAGAGAGGACTAATCAAAAATAGTATATTCACAAATTAGGGGATGCAGTGCATCACATCAAGCCACCAAGATGAATGTAATATGCTAAGATCTAGATCACACTTATGAAGGACATCATACCCAATGTCATCCACAAAGTAAGAAACACATCATATGAAGTGACAAGGCTACACTAAGAACCAATAATTAAAATTAAATGATGCCAATGTATGCCCCCCACTTTAAAGGAATTACGACACACTACTCTATGACCAATTACTTTAAAGTAGCCAAGGGAAGAATGCAAAAAGAAAAACAAGACATGAGAGCCAACTTGGAAAGCCCCTATGCCAATTCATTTGTTTCTAAGTTAGGCTACACCATGTAAACAAAAGAAAAAGAATAAAGAATAAAAAGGAGTTGCCCCCACATAAGGGATCTATGGATTTGGGGTTAGTATGCTCGTTGTTGCAATGTTTTTATTAAAGAGCTCAAAACTATCATCATTCCCCAAAGCACATAGAACGAGAATAATGACACATAGAGAGTGAAAACAAAAGAAAAAGGATGTTTGTTTTGGGTCAACATGGAAGATACATTGTAGTCTCAATGCTTTGCATCATCCCCAAAAGGAAAACACAAAACAATAGAAAAAGGAAAAACCGAAAGGAAAAAGTGAAAGGAAAAATGAATAAGAAAGACTTTTGGGTCAACATGAAGGAGACATTTCGGTCTCAATTCTTTGCGTCAACCCCAAAAGGAAAAGCATAAGAAAAGAAAAGTGAAAAAGGAAAAGGGGCCTTTTGGGTCAACATGGAAGAGACATTGGTTGTCTCAATGATTTGTGTCATCCCAAAAAGGAAATCCCAAAACAAAAGAAAAAGGAAAAGGCGAAAAACAATGTATGACATATAGAAGAAGAGAGGTACAAATAGAACAAGTGTAGAAAGAGAGAGAACATTAAACACACGGTACGGGGGAACACAATACACACAGGAAATAAAAAGAAAACAAAGAAAGATGTAAAAAGGCTAGCAAGGTACAGGGAAATCAACCACCTAATAGGTCACCCACCTCCCAATCATGGTCATAGAATTGCGAGGGTGGTTGACTATCCAATGGAGGAATTGCAAGTGCCAAACTAGGAGAATCACCAAGTTGGGCACTTGGTATGAGAGATTTATCATCTAAGCTCATAAAACAAGAGAATAAAGAATTCAAATTATTATGCATGTCTTCATCTATTTTAGCAATCTCCTCCTCCTCATCATCATCTAAATTTATCACGACGGGAAGGCAAAGGGTAATCTACAAGGAAGGATGTATCAATATTGGAGGTTGTTGTGAAGGTGGTGGTGGACTATCTTGGGGTGGGTCAGAAGGGTTTTCAGGTATTATTTCTATCAAAGATAGGGGTTCGTTTTCTTTGTTTTCTTCCATTTTAGATTGTTGAGCAAGGAGACGATGATGATGCCTATGCTCCCTAGCACCATAGTTTCTTTTAATCCTGTTTTGAATTTGTTGAGGTGTAAGAGCGGTTTGATCTATCATAGGTTCCTCTTCTTCCTAGAGGGGAAGAATGGAAGGAACTAAAGGAGAAAGATTAATCATATTCTCTTTCACTCTATATACTTGTTTGATGCAAAGAGGCATGACAAGGTTGGGTTCATTGTCTCTTGGTCTTTTAAATGAGGAATGAGAAGTATCCATAGGAAGTTGCTCACTAGGTGGTTTTGGTTGTTCAATGTCAAACTTAGGTTGAAGCATGGTTTCATCTAGGATAAGAGGAGTGGAAACGGATGCACAAATGTTCCGAAGAGACAATTCGACTATGCGTTTGGCTTGGAACTTTTGATAGGCTATGAAAAAGAAGTCCTTACAAGGGGTAATAGGTTCCATAGGCTTAGGCAAAAAGGCTTCTAGTGAAAAATTACCTTTGGAGGATAATGGATATAAACCACTATGATGTACCATAAGTATTTCATTGTTATGTGGAAACTTCAAACATTTATGAACAACTAAGGGGACCAATTTCATCGAGTGGAGCCAAGGATGACCCAACCATAAATGAAATTGGTTTGATTGTGAAATAATAGAAAATGTCACATCCAAATTTTTTCCATCCTCTTTGTTATGGGAGTACGATCAAGTCGATTGTAGGTCATGCAAAACCATTATGTGTTTTAATCCACGTATTTGCTTTATCATAATCATGTTGATATAGATCATGTAAGACTAAAAATTATTTTGTATCACATTCTCACCACAAATGGGATCTATTAATATACCATTTGTAGGTTTATTATAGATTCTGCCAGCTATGTAGAGAGGACCATTAAGAATTTTCTTTAGTATATCCTTGGGAGAAAAATTAACATCAAGAGATTTAATGGTCGGGCCCTTATGAGGGACAACATCTATTGCACCCACAAGTTCATCCATAGGACTAACTTGGGTAACATTTGGAGTTGTATCATGTTGTTCATGATTTGTAGCAATGTTCATGACTTGAGGGTTTGGAGTTTCACTAGCCTTAAGAAATGAAATATTATGTTTAGGCATAGGGTTGGTGAAGATTTGTAAATTTTGGTTAGGGGGTGCAACAAACTTATTGTCATGATCATTAACATCTACGATGGACAAATAACCAAAATAAATAAGGTCTTGAACTAAGTGTTTTAGATGCTTACATTGTTCGGTGTCATGACCATTTTGGCAATGAAAATGGAAATAAGCATTATGTTTGAAGTTGGGTGGTAAAGGTTTCATGGTATCAAGTGATTTAATAGTAGGCAAGGTGATCATTTGTTGTTGGAGCAATTGGTTCATGGTATTGTGCAAGGTATCGAGAAAAGGAGTAAATTGTCTCTTTGGGTCCCCATAATTATAGGGTACAGCTACTTTAATAGCTACCACTTGACTTTGAATGGGTTGGGTTGCTTGTGGAGAAGGCAGGTTGAATTGTAAAAAGCCTCAATTTTTTTTTCTAAAGCTTTACACATTGTTTTGGTTGGTATGATCAGACTTCTTAGCTTGATTAGAAGTGGATTGCATATCACAACTAGTAATCGAGTTGTGATAATCGCATAAGGTTGTGCATAAATGTAGGAAAGAAGGGAAATTCATCAATGTTAATTTGTCTTGGATATTGGAATGCAAGTTCTCAATAAACATCTTTTACAAATGTGAATCAAGAACTTGGACATCAACTTGAGCATACAAGGACTAATAACGAGAAATGAAGTTATATTTTCATTTGTATCTTGTTTACACCTCATTAAGTCATCCATTGTATTTTTAGGTGTCATATGAACTTGAAAGTGACTAATAAAAGAATCCATAAGTTCATTGAATGAACGAATGAATACTAATGAATTTTTCTTGTGGAATGAATTTTTTTTGTGTGTCAACATTCATTGGATGGAAGGGTGAAGGAATAGAAGTGGTATTTTCCATGCCTAATGTACCATTGTCCATAATAAGAGTAGGAGCTCTTGAGATTCCAAGGTCCACAATGAAAGTGCTATCGTGGGAAGCCATGAGTCTAGAACTTCGTCTCACCAAAGTATTATCAATGGGACACCAAACACTCATACAAGTACCACAAAGGACTAGGTGGATGTAAATGTAATGTAATATAGGAGTGAAAAATGCAAATAATAGGAATTCTACAAATTGAAATAGAGAAGTAACAATAGAGAACAAAAATACAAGAAATTCCCAAAAAATGTCTGAAAGTGAAATCTAAAATGTGCAGGTGGACTAACTTGCCCTAGGTGTCGAATGATTCCAACTAAGATATTTTTTTGTATTTTTCAAAAAATGCAAAATGAAATTAATGCTTTTCAGATGCCAATGTAGGATGTAGATGTAGGTTTTTAGTGTTTTCAATGATATATGATGCAAAAATAAAATCTAAATGAGTCTTTCACTAGTGAAAATTGAAGAAACCCTAGGTTGCAAAAAAAAAAACAATATCCTAATTGAATGTTGATTCAAATGAAGAATAAGATGCAATATGCAATTGAAATCAAAATTGTAAAGGGCTCTATATGCAGGTTTGCCAAAATGAACCATAGATTTTTGGGTAGGTCTTATAGACTACTCTAGCACTCTTAGGATATTCCACCTAAAAGGAGAGAGACAAACCCTACTCAAGGAAATATAATAAGTTCACTCAAATAATGCAATGTATGATGTTTTTTATGCTAAATGAAATGATATAAGTGCAACTAAATGATATTTTTGAATAATTATGAATGCAAAACCTAAGAACTATACAATGTTGGAAAACATAGTGATGATTGTAAGCATGAATTAAACATGAATAAATGCAACAAAAAAAAAGTAAAAGACTAAAACTGAGTGCATTTGAATGCTTGATGAAGAATCTAGAGTGTTCTGAAGACTAATCAAAATCACTAAAAATCACCAGTGGAACTCATTCGCCACTAATGGTGAATTAGTCTTGCTTCTAATGAAAATTGTGGAAAGCAAGTTTCTAAGTATCGGGATCTAGAATCTGGAAAAATCTAGATTTCCTTCCTTAAGGTGGGACTCATTCACCATAGATGGTCAATCATTCCTCTCCCAAAATTTTGAGAAATCAGGGACCAATTCTATAGCACCAGATCTGAGATTGTTTGCTTGTTGAATTGTCAAAGTCAATTGTAGAAAACAACCTGTAGGTCTTCTCCAAGCTTGAAATATTATGTAGTTGACTAGAAACACTTTGTTGACTTCTTATCCACTTTTCAACACCTAAATACTTTTCAAATTTACATACACAAGTATGCAAACACACATGTAAAAGGGGAAAAATAGTTAAGGATTAGGTTATAGGGATTTTCCTTGGTCAAATCCCACTTTGGTAATCAAACCCTTAATGAAATAATGAAATGAAAGACTAATAAATGGATAACATGCAAATCCTATCAACTTACTAAGCCCTTGTAGAATAAATCTGAAGATAATGTAATGGTTGCTCGACAATACTTGACAATTGCTTGATTCAATGATGCAAAGTGCTTGAAAGATTGGATGATTGAGTGAATAAGTGAATTGATGAATGCTTGAAGGAATGGGGTTTAGAATGTATGTAAAAAAACTTATTTATACATGCTTTTGCCTTAGTAACCTAATAATACCTCATCACAGACCAACATAAGGTGATTTTAAATAACAACCCAAAAGTAAATTTAAAATATTTTGAATTTGGAGCCAAGAGGGACTCATTCGCCACCCATGGAAAATTGGTCCCACCTTGGACTTGAAAGTGGGTGTCGGGAATTATCTTATATTTAATGTGGTGTGTTGGGTTTACATTCAAAAACACACTTAATTAAGTCATATAAGGGAATAAAGAGGTCATAAAAGACATAAGAAGGGTGTTAATAAGGGAAATATGCCTAGAAAAGTGTGAATCTTTGTTAGAAGACTTTACAAAACTTCAAAATAGGACTTGATGATGAATAAAAAGATAATTTTTAGGTGAATTATATTAAATAGAGTCTAGAAAAGCATAGAAATTTTTTAGAACACTTCACAACGTTATCACGAGACATCATAATTTAAATTTTAAGGAATTAATATGAATATTCAAGCAGCAGTGTAACATTAAATCAAAGAAAAATGGACCAAATATCATGAAAAAAATCCTAAAAGACCATGAAAATTAAAAGGGTCCATTTACCTACAATGCACTAGTGCCTCATATTTTGCATTGTTATTTGAGCACAAAAATTGGAAGCAAAAAACTCTAAGGGTTTCTAACCCACTTGGAGATACCAGTCGAACATTAGCTTTTGAACCAATTTTGTATTTAGCATCGTCAAAATGGAGTATCCAAAAACTATCATCACTCAATCTACTAGGTTTCTCCTATTCCTTCACCAATTTTGGGAGAGCTCGCTCTTCATCAAATATCACATAGATGCCTAACTTAGTTGCAGGGAAATTCCCAAATGGGTCAAAATCAATGAATTGATTAAGAAAAACCTCATCTTCAAGGGTCCAATCACTTATTACCTCCTCCTCTTATTTCCATGTAGTACATCTCCTTTTTTGAAAAAGGGGGTATGCACTACTTTAAAGCTCAATACTATGTCCTTTGCTATATGTTCAAGGTGTAAGGGCTCAGATAAGATCTTCATCTTCACCCCGTGCTATGTCTACAATATTAAATGAGACCAATCAAGTGCTAGATATCCACCAAGCTTTGTCATGAAGTTCCTCGAAAGGCACATACTGAAGACAAGGGAATGTCGATTACGACCACTTCTTGCTTGACTCTTTAGCTTGGGAAAGAGAAAAGAGTGAAAGAAAGATCTTTAATGCAACTGATAGTTGGGACCTTCTTCCCATATAATTGCATGATCCCTTTCTTGAGAGGCTCATACTTTAGATTCAAAGCATTGACTACTTTTTTGGGAATGACCATGGTGCTAGCTCCTGAATCAATCATATTATTGTGTAAAAGCTTATCTCCCACAATAAGAGTTAGAAAGAAGGGAGTGGGATTTGGATTGTTTACCTCTTTTAAATCTATTTTGTGTGTTTTGTTTATGTATAACGTGGCTTCCAAGGGTTGGGGGTCCTATGCGGGCCCTTTTCCTTTGTCATTTGGTGAGGTTATATCTTTCCATGGAGATAGTGATTCATTTTTGAATGCCTCGTAGAGCAAGATCTTCTACTCTAATATTTATAGAACATCCCATAGAGACACATTGGTAGGTGCCTTCTTTAGTTGCTCTACCACATTGAGTGTTTCAATTGGTGGGGGCTTTGGTTTAACTAGGGGTGCTTTCTTCACCTTAGGGAACAACAAATCTAATGTGGATGGGATCAAGGCTTTGTCGATGTCCTTATGTATAAATGGTTGAGCCTACCATACTTATGGTTGTGGTTGTTGAGGATTTTGTTGCACATACTCCCTGGTGAGTCTTCTTTTGGATCACATATTGTAATTCAAAAGTACTTGTAGAGTGTTTACTTTCAAAAAATCATTTATTAATACTAAATCTTCCTCCTCCATGCAAGCTAAAAGTGATAAAAGTGATTTTTATAGTGAGATATCCATTTCTTGTTCTAAAGAAATCCCTTGTGTTAATGAACTAAAATGAGAATTCTTCATTCTAGAGGACTGATAGTCCTCTACATTGGAAAAAGCACCCTAGCCTCTCTACAATTCTACCTACTACTAGATATTTCCCCTTAGACAATTTTGGGTCATGTGGGAATCATTGCACAGGAAGCACCATGCATTCTCATCTTCCGCTAGGTTGTTCTAACTTGGGACCAAATATTTATTTTAGCTATTATTTATAGTTTGAAGTGGCATGGTGACCAAGACTATCTAGCCAATAGATGTCTACTATTTATTTCACTCTCTTGGAGCTCCATGGTATGTATTGTGATGGTAAGGCAGCCTTCTCCCTTGATAATTCTATGTGGGAGGCTTTGGAGGTGTTGCCCTTTCACACTGAATAATGACTAGCTCATTGGCAAACCTATCCTTGTTAGGTTCTTCATATCATTGATATCTTATGCTAATGAAGATTAGCCTAACATGTTGGGTTGTGCACTTGGGTACACATACCTTGATGGTGGTGGTGCAACTAATGTGTTGGCGAGTGAGACAGAGGTACTGGGAGTTGCCTCATCTTGGGGTCTACCAGAGATTTCTATGAACATGCGCATCAACATCAACAATGGAATATTTTCAATGTCTATTAGTCTATTCTTTTCTCGTACATTTAGATCATATGTGTCAAGAAAGGTATCCCCTCCCATTGACTATACCATGTGTAATGAAAATAACTATACTCCCTTCTTGGAGATGGTACATTTTCTCATTTAATCTTGACTTATTTTAGTAACCCTTGCATGAAATACCATTTAAATCACCATTAATAAGCCCCTAAGACCCTTTATTTCTAATCTCAAGGCTTATTTTAACTAAAATCTCATCAAAATAAATAAAAGAATTAAAATTTATAACTTACCCCAAAAACCTAGCATGGGACTCATACACCAACTTGGGCGTATGAGTACCCCTAGGTGGGACCCATATGCCAGAAGTGGCATATGAGTCCCATTTGGCCCCTTTTTAGGGTTTAAGTGGGAAATTAAAGTTTTTAATTCAATTTTTTGGTTGATTTCAAATTTTGAGATCTAAATAGTGGTAAATTAGGTGTAATGCCTATATAAGCAAGCTTCTAAGTTATTATTTTCAATCTAGAAGAGAAATTTCAATATCTAAGCATTCAAAAGAATTCAAGTATTCTTTCACAAGAACATTCAAGTTCTCAAGAGCAAGCAAAGTTGAAGTCTTGGAGTAGGATAATTGTGTTATCATAGGTCTTCAAGCTCACTTTTATTCAAGATCTAGCATGTTCAAGGACTGATTATGGTTTCTTATGGTGAATCATGATGGATTCTAGGTTGGGAAGATGCAACTAGCCATCAAACCAAGCCTAATGACTTGTTTCCTAAGTGATTCTATCCTTCATTATCATTCTACTTTCATCCTAAGGAAGGTACATACATCATTGTGGCTTATTAGGGTGATTAGGAATCTCCCAAAGTGAGCCATTCATGTTCATTCTTCATTCATTCATCTCATTCTAGCACATTAGATAGGGTTTCGTTGCATTTTAGATTTGCTAATCTTAGATGCACTTAAGATTATAGCTTGTACCCACATATACTTTCAAGATCCATTGTTTCTACCAAGGTTTAATTACTGAACTAAGGGTTTGACCAAGGCAAACCCCCCATAAGAAAATCAACACTATATTCTATTTTACAAGTCTTCTTACAATTTCAGATTTGGAAAGTAGGTCATGAAGGAAAAAAAAGGATTGGAGAGTAGATTTGGACTTTGAATTTCCAAAAAATTAGAATGGGACTAATACACCAGAAATGGTGTATGAGTCTCAGTACATGCAAATTTCTAGATTTCTCAAAATTCTAAGTCAACACTGCCAGATTCTTGTTCTAGTCTAGAAACCCTAAAGTGTGACTAATATGCTAGAAGTGGCGTATGAGTCCCAGTGTTCCCTAAACCCAATTTTTCAGCATTTCAGATCTTGTTTCATGCCTCTACAAATTTCCAAATACACATTTATGGTCTCTTAGCTCTTTGTTCTTATTTACATTCATTTCTAGGCCTTTTATTCAAGTCTTGCATATCATTAGGTTTCATAATTAGGTTTTTCATATTACTAGTCTTTCCAAGCCCTAGATTGGTGGTGAACCCCTCTTTAGTTCTCAATCATACCCTAGGAAACCTTGTTACAAGATCTCTTGTTCCCTTTCTACATTTAGATTAAGATCTCTAGGGTTTCCTTGAGTGAAACTTTAGGGAAAAAAAACCTAGGTCCTAGAAACCTAGCTCACCCTATCGCCTGTAAAAGGGATAGGGTTCACTATTTCGATCATTTCATTTTGGTGAATTTGATGTGAACACTTCTTTTCTAGATTTAAAATGCATTATAGTCCTAGATCTAGAGCTTGCTTTAACTTTTTATTAGGGTTTACATTAGTTAATTTGCATCTAGGGTTTCTAAATCTTGCATCAGTGAAAGTGCATATAGGTTGCATTTTTGTCTCTTGCATCATTGAATTTCATTTGAAATCTGGATTTTCATTAAGTTAAGACATAATTCATAATAGAAAACATAACATTCTACATGGAATTTGCTAAAAACAATGCAAAAACCCTAAAATGGTACTCATACACCCCTCTAGGCAATTTAGTCCCAATATAGAAGATTTTTCTTGATTCATTTCCTTCCAAGTTTTTAAGGACACATTTGATAGCCAGGGCCATCTAATGCATTTTAAAATACTTCTTTCTTAGAACCCATTTATTTTTAGAAAAAAACCAATCCCATTTTATAGAGTGATATTTCTTCTTACCTTTTCCATCTAACCACAAAGAAGTTCCTAATATTCTTTTGTATATCATTCACTTCATAGATGCTAAAAATACAAACAAAAGAGTAATATAAACTATAGGAAGATAATATTTTTGGTAGACTTGAATTCTCCCAACTAGAGAAAGGAGTTTTTTATTCCATTTAGTTTTGTTATCAATTCTTCCTTTGATGCATAGCCACATGTCCTTTCAAGATGTGTTAACAAAAAATTGAATTCAAAGATATTTCACTTTCTTAGTGGACCTCCCCATTGGAAACCACATTTTAAAAATAAATTTGGGGTGTATCTTGCCACCCAAGCATAGTATATTTGGAATTTGATAGCTTACTCCCTGAGGAATCACAAAATATCTTTAGTTTCATCATGAGGTGGTCTATATATTTCTCATCAAGGTCAAGGAATAAGTCTTTATCATTAGCAAATTGTAAATTTAACAGATCCTCCTTATTAGGGAGGGACATACCCCCTATTTTAAGGGATGCAAAGGTCTCCCTTAAGAGGTAGAATATTGTATACAAATCAGTGATGAATAAGGTGGGGACTAGAGGGCATTTTTTTCTTATTGGCCTTTCAAGATTGAATTCATTTGTTAAGGAGCCATTAATCTCTATCTGAGCACTAGCATACCTCATAATAGTTCTAACCAATTGAAAAAATATACTATGGAAGCCATATGCTTCCAAAGTCATTAGAAAGATGTCCTATTTAACCCCACCATATGCCTTTTCAATGTCAAGAAGGAATATAGCCATATTTTTGTTGAATTGTTTTGCCAAAAATTGGCCAACATATTTTCCAATACATATCTACCTTTTATTATAAAGCCTATTGGGTATTACTAATGAAATAAGTAGGATACCCACAAGCCATTTTTCTTGAACTTTAGCCAATATTTTGTGGGAAATATTAAGAAGGGTGAAGGGTCACCAATTTTTAATGAGGGATTTTTCACCTTCTTTAGTGATTAGTTTGATCACATTGTTATTAATATTATGACCCAAAGATCCATTTTGAATAGCTTCCTTGTAGAGCTACAACAAGACTTCACTAATACACTCTATGTTTTGTTTATAAAATTCCATAAGAATCTCATAAGCTTTGGGAGATTTATCATTAGTTAAAATATTAATATCTCTCTTAATCTCCTCAATTAGGACTTCCTTATCTAAACTTTTTATTTGATCCTTTGACATTTTTTTTAGAATAAGTTGTTTACAAAAGTTTCTTGTAGTGTGGGAAGCTCAGTTATTACCCTCAAAAGTAAACAACTTCTTATAGAAGTTAAGGGACAAGATTTTAATTTCTACGTTGTCATGGATAGCATTTTCTTCTTATACTTTGTCAATATTCCCTTTTATTTTCTTATTTTTTACCATCTTAAAGAAGAATTTAGATCATTTACAACCATTCTTTAACCAATTCATTATTTATCTTACCCTAAGTCCTTGAATTTATTTGTTTGCAACCTTCTCATAGAGTCCTTGATTAGAGTCAATTCTTCATTTAGGGTCATATTGGAAGGGTCACTTTGAAGTTTTGTTTCAACAATTAGAATCTTCTCACTAAGATTAACTTTTGATTTCCTATTATCTATAGCTCTTTTCTTCCTTATGGTTTGAATTTTTTTCTCCACCCATTAGTATTATGTTCCCATCCTTCAATCATTGATTTACCTTCTAATAACTATTTGTTAATTTCTCTAAGTGTGAACACAAAATTATTGCATTCATCATCCTTGAGTAGATTAATGTTGAGTTTGAAATAACATCCTCATTTTGCTCACTATTACCCATCGTGTTCAACAAAATATTTACTAAGATAGGGTGGTGCTCATATAATGTATATGGGTGAACCTTGATAGCACATCCCTTATATTTTTGAAAGTTTATGTAATATTTGTTTCCATAATATCTATCTAATCTATAATAAATTTTGTTGTTTCTTTTTTCAGAATCATATTGTGTATCAAATGTCCTTATTATCTTTATTATTCCCACTTAAGGGGTTAAAACATGTAGTGTAGGAAAATGTATCCTTCTACATTTTCATACTTGTTTGGGCCCTCCCTACTAAAAATGGGCTTCTTTATGCCTTATTTGTTCCTATTTTGCATCCAAAAGCTATATTTTATGCATCTTTCTTAGGATAATCCTAACACATATCAAATGACCAATCATTATTTAATGATTTTGGTTTGTATGGCCCAAATTTAGTGATTTGGGACTCATACACCCCAACTAGCGTATCATTCCCACTTAGGTTGAAACTTTTTAAATTCAAAATTTTGGTGTTATTTTATTCTTCTAGATCTGATGTTAGGTTGTGGTGTTGTAATTTTAGGAAATTTGGCATAAACAAGTATAAATACAAGGTTATTTCACATATTTTCTCCTAAAAAGATCTAGAAAGTATTCAATTCATCTAATATTTTCAAGAGAGTATTCCAATAGAAATTTTAAGTTTAGAAGAGAATTCAAGAGCATTCAAGAGTGACTATAAAGTGTTTTGGAGCTATATTCAAGATTCAAGCATCATGGAAAAGTCATCATGCATCATTTTTTTTTTTTTAGCTAAAATTTGTGATGTGGGTTTTATGATTCAGGCAAGCATTCAAATCAAGATCCATAACATATAGCCAAGTTTTAAGATCTAAATTCATGCTATCAATTACATACAAGATTGAATCCTTTGTTACAAGGGTTTGGTGAGTTGCAGCATAGCTTATTTTTTCATTTATCATTGCTTCACTCTATTTGATTTAATTTCAAGGTTTGATTACCAAAACAGGGTTTGGCCAAGGGAAGCCCCTATCTACTAACAAAAAATATTTTTTTCCTCTCTTTGATGTGTGATTTGCAAATCTAGGTTGAAGATCCATTGAAGAGAAAGATTGGAGAAAGTTGTCAAAGTTGTCACCTACCTTGCAAGATCACAAAAATTGACTTAAGGAGAAAGATTCAGAGTTTTAGATTCAAATATTTGACAAGAAAGAAGCTACATGAATTCACTAAAGGATATCAAAATTTTAGGTCAAGGCTAATATTGGGACTGAATCACCACTTGTGGCATATGAGCCCTAGTATACAAGATTTCAAGCATTTTTAACAAATCCTGGTTTAGAAGAGTTCTAGATTCTGAATTAAGCCTGAAACCCTAAATTGGGACTAAATTACCCCTACTATCGTATGAGTCCCAATATGTAATAAAAGTTATACTTTTAGGAGTGTAGACCTTATTTCAATCCTTTTTAGTTTTTTAGGTGTCCCTCTATCCTTACTAATTCTATAATTCTGATTTTCAGTTTCATATCTTAGATTGCATTGTTAAGTTTACATATCATTTGTATCTTCTTCTTTCCAAGCCTTTCTTGGTGATGAACCCTCTTTTATCATTATTCACACCCCTAGGACACCATAATCAAGATCTGTTTTCCTAATTCCATCCATATATTGAGATCTCTAGGGTTTCCTTTAATGAAATATAAGGAAATAGGTGGAGGATCCCTTATTCCCCTTTAGTTCCATTTCCCAAAAGATAGAACAATTATTTTTGAGGTTTCATTTTGGTGAACTTGACCTTCAAACCCTTATTTTATGACTTGAAGTGCATCATATTCCTAGATTTAGCTTACATTAACTTTGCATTAGGTCTTTCATTAGTTAATTGGCATCTAGGGTTCTAAATCTTGCATTAGTGAAAGTGCACATAGGTTACATTTTTGCATCTTGCATCATTGAATTTCATTTGAAATCTATAATTGCACTTAGTCTAGACAACATAAAAACTAGAAAACCTAATATTCACTCAAAATTTGTGGAAATTTGTGCAAAAACTCTAATCTAGGACTGATACACCCCTCTGGGTGATTTAGTCCTAGTACAGGCAATTTTACTTGATTTCTAGGTATTTTTTGTCGATTGTTTATCAGCATTTGAACTCTTGAAAATTCATAACTAGGACTCAGACAAACCTCTAGGTTATTTAATCCTATGTTAGACCTAAAACTACATTTTACACCATTAAAAACCTTGTTTTTGTGCTTTTTCTTGTTGTTGTTAGATTCTTGTTTCAGTTTCTTGAATTTTTGTTTCATTCACTTGATTGCATCTAGCTTAATTCAGTTCATTCTATGCATTGCATAATTTCAATATTGCATTTACACATTTCATTCTAGGTTATTGTATTACACTTCATCATGGATATGTGCTTTGGTAAGCTTTGAATGTCCTTGAATTCATTAGTGGATGTGTCAACCTATGTTTTTGGAAATGACCCTAATGAAATTGACCTTAATCATGCTCAATTAGCTCCTAATGCATGTCCTCCACATGATGTTTACATCATTGGAGAAGATGATGTCATCATGAGCAACTTCATAAATGATTTCCTTAACAACCTTGAGACTAATGCATCCTTTTATCCTTCCATGAAGCAACCAACACCCCCTACCATCTCATGACTTGAGATGTTTGAAATTTTACATCTTAAAAATGAATCACAAGATAAACCTAAAATACCTACAATAAGTGATCCTAGTTCATATAATCAAGTGCATCAATCCTATGTTAAAAAAGTAACCAACACTCCCTTCAACCTAGAAATATGAAAAAGGATTCATGATTTTGAGCAACCAAGGATGTGATACAACAAGCGAACATGAAATTCATCAACTTTTAGAATACATACCAAATGAAGATACCAAAGGGTTAAGATATCAAGATCCTCCTCTCAGCATAAGTATCCTCCTTCGTAAACAACAACCAATGCCTTGTAAAGATGATAAGGATGATAAGGTTATCTTAGGTCCTTCTCCTCAACATCTAACTCAAGAAATTGGTGAATCTAGCAAGAAACTAAGGCCTTACAAACTAAAGAAACTATGATTCCCTTGTCCACCATTTGCAACTGAAAGAAATTTATATATAATTATAAGCCAAGGACTTATTACATTACCACCCATGCAATAGAACTAATTTACAAATAAAATGACCACAAACACATCACATTATCAATATTATAGAGTTTTTGGACATAATACTAATGAGTGATGTGCTTTAAAAAAAATAATTAAAAGGTTTGATATCATAGAAATAATCCGTTAGACCATGCCCTTCCTCTCCTTGCCATGTAATAGTTATAGGACCATCACATTCTCCCTATTAGATGCTTTACATTCATTGCAAATAATTACAACATGCAAGGAGCTCATTCCCATCACATACCTTGGCTCATTCTTTTCTTGCTCATAGAGGGGGCAATAATTAGATAGCCTTTCCCTAGTTTGACACTTTTTGTTGTCCATTTGGCTAGTTGTCACCCTTTTGTATATGATGAACAAGATTGGGATACAAATGACTTGCTATAGATTGACGTGCATCTGCCTTAATAGTTAGATATTCTCAAGGAATATTAGTCCTTGTAGGAGCTTATTGAATTTTAATTAGATTACTTGTTTCTTAACAACTTCTCTGGCTTTAGCTTGTGGTTGAATCAAAAACTCCCTTGACTTTCATAGGAAGTTGACAATCTAAGCATCATCCTCAAAGACCTACCAATTCTGGTCATTGTTGGGAATGGATGGTTAGATGATGGAATGTACTGCATGCTAATTGTGATCTATAGAATCTATCTAGTCCATGGTGGAATTTTGAGATCACGAGATATCCTATATGATAAAACCTTCAAACCCTTCAATTAGGTCTCATACCCTCTGATCGTAGGACCTCATCCTTACATTTTTCCCAGCTACCTATCCTTGGATCAAGCTTACAACTAGCTCTAATTCTATGAACACCTATATTATTTTTACACCCATTCATTCTAGTAAAGTTTAACTATGAACTAGTTCCTCGTATTCTGTATTGTTATTTTAGCACAAAAAATAGAAGCAAAAAGCTCCAAGGGTCTCTAACCCTCTTGTAGATACCAGTCGAACATCAACTTCAACACTAGTTTTGTATTTGGCATCATCAAAATGTAGCATCCAAAAACTATAAGAAACCTTGGTTCTTCCTGATCTAACTTTGATGCTTTTGAAGACTTTACCATAGATAAAAGCATATAATTTATAGAGCCTAGAAATGAAAAAACAAAATATAATTTTTATTCCAGATAATTTCATGAAACTACAATGAAAACATTCATACCCGGATAATGATCCTTTGATGAAGAAACTGTGATGTGAATCTCACAAATTTTCTCAATGATGACTCCTGAAAGAAGCCAACTCTCAAGCAATGGTTTGGCTGATCTCTCACAACCTCAAAATTGCATAAACACTGAAGAGGGCATGTTCTTCAATATTGGTATGAAGACTAGTAGCTGAAACCCTAGGTCTCAAGCTCAAATCCTAGAACTCACAAAGACAAATTCAAATGCTCATAATGGATGAGGTCGATTTTCTTTTGAGTCCTTAAATACTTCTCCCCAAACAATTCCCTCCAAATATGCTTTTTAATCATTTAAAATATATCTCAAATAACTTTTGTTGTTGACTTTATATTTTATAACCTAGTTATGGCAAGCTTTATATCATTTAAGCATTAATTGCACATTCACCTTAAATGGGCCCACTCATTATGAAGTTAAATAATAACTTTATAATATACTTTTACAATTAAATATCATTAACATCATTAAAAATATTAATATCTCCTCAATTATTCATTATTTTGACATATCAACTAAAATTGAAGTCAACACTGCAAATCCACATATGGCCAGGTGCCCTGCTAATAATAGTAACTCTAACTCACTACCAAAGTGACTTACTATAAATAGTAAGTGCATCAATATGAGCTCAAAACCCACTGCAAAGTCAAATATTGAACCTAGTAAAGCACTAGAGAGAAGTAATGTTGCCAATCGACCAAGTAATAGCCCCTGAAGACCCTCTAATCAATTCTATTAGTCTACAAGGGTTAAAATGATAGGATAATCCAACAATAACTAATGCTCACAAAATGGGGACATTACAAAAACTATCATCACTCAATCTGCTAAGTTTCTCCTATTCCTTCACTAATTTTGGGAGTGCTTGCTCCTCATCAAATATTACATAGATGCCTAAGTCAGTTGCGTAGAAATTACCAAATGGGTCAAAATCAATGAATTGATTAAGAAAGACCTCCTCTTCAAGGTTTTGATCACTTATTACCTCATCCTCTTCCAACATTTCCATGTACTACATATCCTTTTTTGAAACAGAGGTATGCACTACTTTGAAGCTCAGTCCAGTGTCCTGTACTATATGTTCGAGGTGTAAGGGCTCATATAAGATCTTCATCTTCACCCTACGCTATGTCCACAATATAAAATTGGAACAATTAAGTGCTAGATATCCACCAAGCTTTGTCATGATCCCTTTAATGTAGCTAATAGTTGAGACCTTCTTCCCATCTAATTGCATGATCCCTTTCTTGAGAGGCTCATACTTTAGATTCAAAGCATTGACTACTTTTTTGGGAATGATCATGGTGCTAGCTCCTGAATCAATCATATTATTATGCAATAGATTATCTCCCACAATAAGAGTCAGAATGAAGGGAGTGGAATTTGGATTGCTTATCTCTTTTACATATATTTTTGGTGTCATGTTTATGTATATCACGAGTCTTGAGGGTTGGGGGTCCAACTCGGGCCCTTTTCCTTTGTCATGTGGCGGGGGTATATTTGTCCATGGATATGGTGCTTCATTTTTTAATTCATCCTAGAGAAATATATTCTACTCTGATATTGATAGAACATCCCATAGAGACACATTGGCAGGTGCCTAGTTTAGTTGCTCTACCACATTGAGTGTTTCATTTGGTGGGAGATTTGGTTTAACTAGGGGTACTTTCTTCACCTTAAGGAATAGCTAATCTAATGTGGATGGTCTCAAGGCCTTTTCCATGTCCTTCTATCAAGAAATGGTTGAGCCTACCATATTTGTGGTTGTGGTTGTTGATGTTGTGGCTATTGATGAGTTTGTTGCATGTACTCTGTGGTGAGTCTTCTTTTAGATCACATTTTGTAATTCAAATCTACCTACAGAGTGTTGGTTTTCAGAACATCGTTTGTGAATACTGAATCTTCCTCCTCCATCCAAGATAAAAAAAGATAAAAAAATGTTTTGTCCAGTGAGATATCCATTTCTTGTTCTTAAGAAATCCCTTGTGTCCACACACTAAAATGAGAATTCTTCATTCTGGGGGATTGATAGTCCTCTACATTAGAAAACACACCTTGGCCTCTTTGGTATGCTAACTTCTAGTAGAGATTTCCCCTCATACAATTTAGGGGCATGTGGGAATCATTGCATGAGAAGCACCATGCTTTCTCATCTTCCACCAGGTTGTTCTGACCTGGGACCAAATATTTGTTTTGGCTATTCTTGATAGTTTGAAGTGGCATGGTGACTAGGACTATCTAGCCCATAGATGCCCACTATTGATTACCTCCTCTTGGAGCTCTTTGGTATGTACTATGATGGTAAGGTAGCCTTACTATTTGATAATTCTTTGTGAGAGGCTTTGGAGGTGTTGCTTATTCAAATTGAATAATGACTAGCTCATTGGTGAAGACCTCCTTGTTAGGTTCTTTATATTTTTGACATATTTTTTGAATGAAGAGGAACCTAGCATGTTTGGTTGTGCACTTGGGTACACATACCTTGATGGTGGTGGTGTAGCTAATGTGTTGGGGAATGGGATAGAGGTACTAGGAGTTTCCTCCTCTTGTGGTCTACCAGAGATTTCTATGAACATGAGCATCAACATCAACAATGGAATCTTTTCAATGTCTATTAGCCTTTTCTTTGCTCGTACATTTAGATCATATGCGTTGAGAAAGGTATCCCCTCCCATTGACTATACCATGTGTAATGACAAAAAATATACTACCTTCTTGGAGATGGTACATTTTCTCATTTAATGTTGACTTATTTTAGTACCCTTCCATTAAATACCATTTAAATCACCATTAATAGGCCACTAAGACCCTTTATTTCTAATCTCAAGGCTTATTTCGACTAAAATCATCGACATACTTTTGATAAAGACCACCAACCTTCTCCATGTGTCTACTCAATGCTCTCTAAAGGGATGCTTCCCTTCACTTTTCAAATGACCCCTACCATGTTTCCATGTCTCATCACTACACACACTTAAAAGCTACTTCCTTTCATTTTTGAGTTGGGCCCTGCTTGCACGCCACATAGCCTTCATTTGCATATGCTTTGGTGAACTCCACAGTTGGTGCTAATCAAAAAGCACACTTCCACGTGTCTTCCTAGTGCAAGCCTTAAATGGTGAAAAGGAGGAATGAACCAAATGATCTGAAATACTGCCACACGTCTCTTCAGTGGAGACTTCTTCAGAGCAAAGGATGGAGTGAATTGTTGGCTGCAATATGCTGCCACGTGTTCTAACTACCTCACTGGGTGGTGACACTTGTTTGAATGGGGATTTTCCAGGACCACTGCTATCATTCATAGGGGATGCATCTGGCTGGGGAGAAACCACATGTTGTGGCCTAAATATTTTCTATTGCAATGGCTAGGGGAATATTTTCTCCTACATCATTACTATTGATATCGAATCTTTCTATTACTGCTCACTAGGCGATGGAATTGTTCACTATATATGCTGCTCTTTATTTCTGAAAAAGGGTTCCACGAGTTTCACAAGTTTGAGAATTGTAGAAAATATAGGATTTTAGGACACCAAGCCTTTTATTGTTTTAGATTATTGCAAAAAGACTCATAGACTATGTTATTGTTTGGACTTTTTGTTTCTCTCATGCTATTTGATAAACTTTATACTGTGCCATTATTGTTTTGAATGGTTCATTTGTAGAACTTATATAATTTTAATGTAATTTTGTTGTGTAGATCATGTCTTTTGACTTTATTTTTAGTAAATGAGTGTTAAAATTATTTGATGTCATTGAATGTATTGTTCATGCTTCAATTTTTAAATTTTGTCATTCTAGGACATAGTAAATTGTTGAACGAGCCCTTAGATCGTATCCAAAAGATAGATTTATCATGCCTTTTACCTAAATATTGGTGCATTGCCTTAGTTAGATCTTTTATTTTTATATCTGCTTCCTTTTCCCTTTCCATACCCTAATTATAGAAGAATCTAACTTCTCTAAAAACTTGGAGGTCACTTAGTTTAGTATAATAGGTCCCCTATAAACTAAGCTTCCCACAAAGGGTTGTTACCTTGTCAATTTTTGGCATCAATAGTTTTTCTTTTTTTGGAGCACCTGGTGGGACTGAGCTTAAATGAATCAAATTTTATAGAGGGTGTATGAGCTATCAGCCTATTACAAGGTCTCAAACAACAGAAAACCCTAGTTTTCTAGTGTCACCACTAGGAACAGTACAAGCCACAACCCAATTAGTAAACGTTTCACTTCCTTCACCCTACCTGCTAGCCATGTTGTCAGGCACTAATAGAAACTATGTGGGATGGGATTTCAAAAGTACCCTTGTAGCACCAGTAGTCCTGCTATTTGGGCCACTATCCCAATATTCACTTTAAAATCCATACCAAAATTCATCAGAGATGGCATGAGAACACCCACTGAACATTTGCAAGATGTGGCAGACATATGCCCAGTGCATAGAATCTTCACTCAAAATGTAGCGCAAGGTTGCTTACAGCCTGTTTTAGAGGTAGGGCAATGGATTGGTACCAAAATTTTCTAGCTAGCACTATCCACACCTGGTATGAGCTCAGAGATCCATTCTATGAAATATATTTGAATGATGGAGATCACTCCTCACTATATTATCAATTGTCTACCATAAAGTGGGTCCCAGAAGAAGCTATGACTGATTTCAATGCCTAGTTCCACACAAGCTGGTAGAGAATCTAGGTTGCTATCTACCCTCCACTTGAGCTAGCATTCATCTTCTACTTGAAATCTATCAACCCCGACATCTCCATGATGATACAGTCTTTGGGTAGGACCACTTTTTTGAGTGCTTATAACATATTTGTTAAGGCAGAGAACAATTTGATAGATGCTGGGAAGTTTCTGCCCTGGCCCATCATGCCTAAGTTTTCAAAAATTCCCATTCCTACTCAGGAAGTAGCATCTACTAGTGCTCCAGCTCCTCCTCAATCTATGTACACATATCCAAGTGCCTTGTAGAATGTTGCTTCTACATCAAGATCTTCAAAGAATGAGATGAGTGACTTCAAGGAGATATTGTAGACCATGGATAATAAGATAACTATCATTAAGTGGAACTAGTCCATGTCATCAAGGCCAAGCTATTAGAATTATCAAGGTGAGAAATATTCCTCCAATAGAACTAGTTTCCAGGAGGCAATTGCAGAAACTGACGGGTACAAACAACTAATCAAATGGTACCAATGCCTTCTCCATTATAGAGCACCAACCCTAGCTTGAGTCGAGGACTGATAGTGGGGAAAAATAACATAGTGGATGATATCTACCCCTGGTGCTTCCCCTATAGTGATACACATATGCTCCAGAATTTCCTGTGTGGTAATCTACAACAAAAGGTAGTAGAGCAGCACAACCAAGGTATGAATTTAGACCACAGAGGTTATGCATATGCCTCTCCACAAATGGAAAATGCGGTGCTCACCAAGAAAATGCAAGGGATTTCCTTAGAGAAAGAAACATACAACGCTCCTAATCATGCTCTCTTCTCATGGATGGAAGAAGAAAAGGTGGTGTTTGCCAACAATGCATCCCCACCAAAAGTGCCGCAGGTGTAGTCTGATTACAATAGTCACTCAAAAAGGAGGTGGATGGGTGAACTAGTCATGCATCAACTATTTGTCCTTTAATTGGCTAGTCTATAGCCCAAAGGTGCTTTCGATCAAACACCAAGTACCTCTGCAATAGTACCACAAGGTCCGTCGTAGAAGGAAATTGTTATAAACAAAGACAAGGAGTAGAAGCTTCTGAATCTGCCACCATTCAATGTGGTGGAACAATTAAAAAAATTATCTACTAATGTGTCTCTTTGGGATATATTAGCTATTCCAGAGCAAAAGACACTATTACAGAAGGCTCTCGAAGAAGATGTGAGCACAAGGTGAATGGAGTAGTGGTTCAAAGAAAAGGTCACCAATCCAACACCAATTGCCAAAGTTCTCACAAATGGCATGGAGGCAGCCTCTTCCAAGGTTAAAGATGAACCAAAGCCCAAACCTTTCTTCCTAACACTTATTGTGGGAGAGAAGCTATTACACAATTCCATTATCAACTCTGGCACTAGCATTATAGTCAAACCAAAATAGATAGTTGAGGCTTTAGGGCTTAGCTATGAACCTTTAAAGAGAGGAGCGATGCAACTCAACGGAAAAAAATTCAAGACCATTGGTCTCATCAAGGACATTACCTTGACTCTATTTGCCTACCCTAGCATCATAGTACCACAAGATACTATGATCATAGATGTTCCTCCCATGTTTGGCCTTTGTCTATCACAAGAGTTCACTTCAAAGGTAGGCAGATACTTGTCCCTAGATTGGTTGCAGATGATCCTCAAAACCAAGTGCAGTGCGAAAATGAAGATAGAATCTAAAGCTTTGCACTCAAAATATGTGGCTGACGATGCCATGATCAACTTCAAGGCTGCTCATACTACTAAGCAAGAAATGTATTGTGTTGAGTTATTGGAAGATGAAAAAGTAACCAGAGATTGGACTAATCAAGAAGATGCTCTCTTGAGTGAACATATAGGTAGTGATCCTTTTGGAAACTATCATGCCACTAGGTTGGGCACCTACATCATCTACGATGAAGACCAAGTGCTCCCGAAGGTCATCAAAGAACTTGAAAATGGTCAAGCTCCAGAGCTATGGACATTGCAGTTCAATGGCAAGATGCAAGGTAGGCATAGGAGCTAGGATATGTTTAATATTCCCACACAATGAAAAGACACTAAGGTCTTTTAGCTTCCAGTTTTCTTGTTCAAACAATGAAGCTAAATACGAAGGGTTGGTACAAGGTTTAAGCCTTACAGAGCAAATGGGTATCAAGCAACTAATGGTGTTCAGAGTTTCTTAACTGATAGTCAATTAAGTCTACAGAATTTCTATGACCAAAAATGTTCACATGTGAGAATATAGCCATTGGGTTTGGGACCTGATTGAGGGATTTGAAGCTTTCAACATTCAAACAGTACCCAAAGAACAAAAAATAGATGCAAATTAGGTATGTGTAGGATCATCATGGGAAAAACAAGCCCTTAAGTGGCAAAAAAATCAGAAAAATCACAGTTACGAAACTTGACATAAAAATTTGAATAAGTTATCTATATTATTTCAAAAATATGTAAGAATAGAATCTACAACAAATTTAATGTAGTTTCTAAACTACTAGGTTTATTTAAAAATATATATATGGTGAAAATTTGAAATTTCAATGCAGTAGTACTTAAATTTCAAGGAAAAAATAAGTAGGTATCTGTCTAACCACCCTAACCATAGTAACATGATAATATTTTTTTATAAGATTTTAGATATAAGTAGAGGACTCATGTCCCAATGTAATGCATATTTTTTTGCAATTTTTTTCTAAGTAAATAATTAATTATGATTTTTTTATTACAACTTTTAGAAAATATAAAAACTCATATGTCTGACCACCTTAGCTTGGTCAAAACTTCATGAAATTCAATTTATTATTTTAATCCTATAGTATGCGAAGTATAGAATGTTACACATGTTTCAGATTAAAAAAATGTGATACTGTTTGAAAGCTATAGATGTTTTTCAATTAGCATATCAATAAGGACTTTAGTCATAATTCAAATAGAATTTGAATAATAATTATTTATTAAATTCAAAGTAAAGCATAATTTATATTGGTAGAAAGCTGAGAATCTTCTTTAAAAACTTTTTTCATTTTATCAATTTTGGGTAAAAAAAAATTTTAGACACATACCCATCATATCACCACTTTTTGGCCCATCATGATCCTACACATATTCGATCGCATGGCAGCAATCAGATCTTAGTTTGACCCTACCTCTGACCTCATTCACAACAAACACTCTATACAAGTGATAGTCCAACCAACCATTCTAGACAATGACCAAAGTTGGCAAGTGTTTGACATCGATGAACACATTGCCTCATTCATCCAACAATCAGGAGAAATCAAAGATCACTGAGGCTTATGAAGGAAAAATCATCCAGCTAAAATCCAATAAGCTTTAGAAGGGATTGGTCACTCTCATAAACCTTTTCGATTTTGATGATGTAAGAAGTGACAAGAGGAAGTTTGTAGTGGACAAAAGTGACTACTCGAACCTTCAAGTTGGAGATCGGAGAAAGCTTAAAGTTGGGAAGGACGTCCTGCATCATGATAAAGAAAGGCTCATCAACTTTTGTGAAAGGTATGAAGGAGTGGTGGCCCGGTCATACGATGACCTCGAGGGATATGATCCCAATATCATCAAACACACAATAGAGCTGGCGAAAGGTGCAAAACTAGTCTGCCAAAAGTAGAGGCCAGTGAATTCCAAGATTGAAGTACTCATGGCGTAAGAATTAGCAAAGTTAATCCAATCATGGATTGTCTTCTCAATCAAGCATAGTACATGGGTATCCAACTTGGTCTTGTTCTAAAAGAAGAACAAAGATATCCATCTATGTGTGGACTTTCGATACTTGAGCAAAGCAACCCTACAAGATCATTACCTGCTACCTTCAATGGAGTCAACCCTATAGAAAGTGGTAGGATTAGAGATGTTTTCCCTACTAGATGGATTCTCCAATTACAATTAGATCTGGGTCAAAGAGGAAGACTAATACAAAACAACATTCACTACCAAGTGGAAAATGTTCACATACACTAAGATGTCATTCGACCTCTCAAATGCAGAAGCCACCTTCTAGTGGGCAATGGATATCACTTTTAGCAAGCTGATCATGAGAAAGATTATCCTAATTTATTTGGATTATTTGACTATGTTCTCCAAGTCCAAGGATGATCATTTTGACCACCTTGATATTTTTTTGAAAAAATTCTAGAATTTTATGGTATCCCTAAACCCAAAAAAATGTGTCTTAGGAGTTTCACAAGGAAAGTTAATTGGACACATAATGTCCAAAGTAGGAGTTTAAATTGATTTCAAGTGAGTGAAGGAAATCAAAGAGCTTCCCCTTCTAGTCAACAAGAAAGGTGTCCAGTATTTATTGGGAAAGGTAAATTTTGTTAGCAAATTTATTTCTAATTTTGTAGGAATAATTAGGCCAATCACCCTAATGCTGAAAAAGGATCAAACATTTAAATGGAAAAAAGAAGTTAGAGAAGCCTTTGAGAAAGTCAAGGATTCCATTTCATTAGCTCCTGTGTTGGTCAACCCTGACTTATCATAGGACTTCATAATGTATGTATTCAATACCAAGTCAAGCATTACTACTATCTTAACACAAAAAGATGATGAGGGCATGGGAGAACACCAAATAGCATTTCACTCCTGGAATTTGAAAGACTATGAGACAAACTACAACTTTTCTAAGAGGCAAGCATTTGTAATAGTAAAGGGACTCAAGAAGTTTCGCCATCTAATATCTTGCAATAAGGTGATTTTTTATGTTGTACATTCTACTGTGCATGAATACATCATGGAAGGAGAAATCACTGAGAAACAAGCCAATTGGATTACCAAGATCCTCAAGTATGACATTGAGGTCAAGCCTACAAAGATTGTTCAAGGAAGAGGACTATGCGAATATCTTGTGCATGATGAAGAGATGGCCACCAAAGAAGAGCAACCAGAGCTAGCTCTAATAAATGAGTCATAGTATGAAGGTTGTTGGCTAGTGGATAGAATGAGATTTATGCACTCAAGGAAATATCCACTGGGCCTTCCTTCTCAAAAGAGAAGATTCTACCAACTGTAAAATAGTGGATATGCGCTCATCGAAGGGATCTAGTTCAAAAGGAATTTTAACGACTTCCTATTGCAGTGTGTTACTATGGAGCAAGAAAAAAGGATCCTCGACACTTACCACAACAACATGTGGGTGGACACTTCTTTGCTAAGACCATTTCCATCAAAATCATGTGCACAGGGTACTTTTGGCTAATGCTATTCAATGACTCCTACTCCTTGGTAAAAGATTGCAAGGAATGCTAGTTGTTTGCGAGAAGAAGAAAGAATTTTGTGATGCCTCTCATTCTAATAGTGGTTGATGAGCCATTTGCATAATGGGGCTTGGACTTCATTAGAATGATCAACCCTACCTCTAGCATGGGACACTTGTGTATTTTAATAGCCATAGACTACTTGACCAGGTGGATAAAAGTTGTGCCCCTGAAGAATGTGACAGAGGTAGAGATAGTGAACTTCCTTGAGGAACTGGTGACAAGATTTGGGCCTCCCAAAACCATCATCTCTGACAATGCCTAAGATTTCCTAGGCTCTAAGGTATGTCAATTTGTGCTTACGCATAGCATATTTCTTAAAACATAATCAAATTATTACCCATAGGGGAATGAGTTAGCCGAGTCAACAAATAAGAATCTGGTTTGACTCCTCAAAATGATTAGGTTGGAACACCAAAAAGAATGGCATAAAAACCTTCGACAACACTTTGGGTAGACCGCATAACTCCTAAGCAAGTCCTCAAGACTTCCCTGTATGAGCTAGTATATAGAAAAGAGGTGCTATTTCCTATCTCCATGGAGATTCCAACATTGCAATTGCTAAAATCTCTTGAGGTGGAGCAAAACGGTGCCATGGAGGTCTGGCTAGTTGAGTTGTTGGAAATGCAAGAAAAAAGGGAAAAGTTCGTAATAGCCATGACTAACCACCAACAGGTGGTTAAATGGTGGTTTAATGAGAAATAGTTTGACCAAGGCATAAAATGCAAAGAATTAGTGCTAAATTTTAATGAAATATCCATGAAGCCAAGTCAGGATAGGAAGTTTGATAGCCTTTGGGAAGGGCCATTCAAAATAATTCAATGCAAGGAGCACAATGTATTTGAATTAGAAAATATGGAGCAACAGGCACTGAGAATTCTGGTCAATAGAATTCACCTTAAATTATTTAATTAAGCTTGCTTATCCTACCAATGTAAATATGTGTATAGTGCTTTTTCTTTTCTTTCCCTTTTGTTTTTTTGGCTGGTATTTTTATTAATTCTATGATTCGAGGTGGAAAACAAGTAACCCATTATTACAGAGAACAAGGAAAATTACTTCACAGCTCAAAGCGAAGAAGAAAATCAAACACCCACATGCAAAATTGAATTGAAAACATATATATACTGAAAAGAAAGGATAACCCACATTACAAAATCCAGAAACATAAGACAAGATGATTATAGAAGGCTATATTTTTATTATATATGTTGTAGTATTTATATTATTAAAATGGCGCAAGGGCCACACTTCAAAAATTATATATTTGTATTCTACTTCCTTTTCATATATTCTACGCTAACAACTTTTCTTAGTTATATATACAAAAATGAACTAATAATATGATTTTTTAAAGAAAAAAGAGAGAACAAATAGATTTTCAATCAACAACGTGGGTGGTAGCAATAGATGTATCAATAGCAGCATCCATAATGTCTTTGACAATAGGAAAAACACCAACAACAACATCATTTATACGAGACAAATACAACGACAGAGGGAACACTAGGTTCCTAAAGTCTATGTACCAGTCAATATCATAAAATGACACCATGTTGTAGATGCAAAATAGAAATTGATAGGAATGTGTGACCCTCAAGCGGTTCTTATTCTATGACTGAAGGTGAAAGCTACTCAAGAACGACAACCATGGTACAACTGCATCTTCTTCAATGTACCTCCTAAGGTTGCTTTCCATTGGCAAGACTTGTCCAAATTCTGCATTCACCACTACCTCACCAAGGCCATTCAAATATTTCTTTGGAAAAATCTCTTTCACTAGACACAAAACCAATGGCTTGGGAATATCAATATCAAGCATGGAGGAAACAAAGTGTGAGCACACGTTAGTGTTAACTCGGTACTTTTCTTCACACTCAATGTGATCCCATCCTAGAACCCATTTCATGGCTATGATAGCTAGTGAATGCTTGCTCTTTGTCATCCTTTTTAGGTGCCTAGTTGAAATATCTCTTAAAAAGGTCATCTGGGATTTTTGGGAAACTAGTCTAATTGGGTATTCATGCTGGTAGGCACATTGCAACTATCTTAAGACTATCTCTACAAACTACCTATGCCTAGCCTATGGAAATACTTTGCAACTGCCAGTGCTAAAATGCTAAGCCAATTACCTATCACTAAATTTTGCTCAAACACTAAGTGTGATTTCACTACTGCCTAAGTGCCTATTTATAGAAAAAATGAGGAAATGCATGGTAAATTTCTTACCATAAACATGATGCTAATCAAGTACCAACTTGAAGTTTGTGCCAAGGATTTCTCAAATTTCCCACCCAGTTGCACCTATTAAGTAGGATTTGCTACATGCAAAGTTAATAAGAGATAATTAATTAGCCTAAGATGGTGGTAGTAACTGATGGTATTATGCATGAATGAATGCGAAGGTGTCATTCTCTAGGTGTTTTACAAACTCCAAGGCCAAGGTCATATATTTTTAAACATTGATCACATCTTTGTCTTAATCATTCCTTTTGGGATATTAATTTCTAATGCATACGAAAGCTTAAGCTACTAGCAAATCACCAGCTTAAGTTCCAAGGAAGTCATGTTGTACAACACGGTTTCCAATTGTAATTATGAATTTTTTTCATTTCAAAATGGCAAGTAATTCATTTCACACAAGCCAAAAAGTTGGTGGTACATGCATCATTAAATTCAAAAAAGCAGCTCTCATCTACCACCTTGACGAAAATTAGCTAAATGTTACATGCAAAGTGTTTAAACACTTAAAGTTTTTTCAAATATGCTACCTAGAGTAGAAGCAATTTCTAGTGCATGACTAGAGCCAAGGTAAAAAGTTATAAAGATTTCAAGCTAAGCAGAAGCTTCTGGCAAAGAAAAATGCTAGAAAGTTCACAGAAAGAGCAAGCATAGGGGGAGGTAGCACAAAAATTGCTTAAAGTTATGCGAGAAACACCAGCCATGAATATTTTTGATGTCATTTCTTATGCTATGCCTAGTATACTAAGCAAGTCAAAGTGGGTGAACACACAAGAGCTGGAAAAGCCCAAAAATCCTAGAAACAAGACACTAATCAAAGAAGATTGGGATAATATTCACGATCCCAATCTTGCCAAGATCCCTAAGTCTTTGATGGAAGCAGCTTGTGAAAGGATGAAGACATCCAAAGACCAGCTGTTGATGACACATAAAATATGGCTCAATGAGCTACCATAACATATGGTCCCATCTGTGCACTATTGCCTAGAATTAGTCAATGTGGCCATCACACATTTCAACCTGAGCACTAACACTATTGAGGGCTAGACACTGAAGGCTCATATCACCCCAAGAGTTTTCTAGAATATGTTGTGCATTCTTGACCTGAAAAGCAGACCAGAGAAATGTGAGCCATTTACTCCCACAAAAGGGGAAAAAATATGGAAGGGAAGGGATAAGGCTCTTCAATTTTATAATAAATAATCCAAAAGTGTTGGGATAGACCAACAAAAGCCACTAAAGATCTTGATGCAACACAATACTTTCAACCTAGACTAGCAAGAGGCATTCTCAATGCTAGAATTTGTTTGTGGTTTAGACACTGACAAGGATGTGCATGCATTTCAATTTGGCATGGGATTCCAATTTCACAAGCAACACTCTTTATTTTGGTATGATTTTGTTGAATACCTCATTGAGGAGATGATAAGCCAAATAAAAGACTACTCAACTCAATGGAAATTCAGGTTTCTTTCCTTTCTTGCTCACATGTTTTGCACTAGAACCTTGATTTATTTAACAAGCATGTGTGGTTGGAAATTTTTGACAAAAGGAAAAGAAGGAAGTTAGTTTATACATGGACTCCTCTCCTCTCTTCTACTTATGACTATTATGCATTTTCAGACTAGTTATTAGCTCTAATTTTGCAATATTTGCAAGGAGAGGATGAAATTAACTGGCTCACTAAGGAGTACACATGGTATATGTAAAACTTCACTCCCAGATGTGATTGGCTATTCATAGTGGATTTCACATTTATTTGGATGTGGGGCTTTACTGAGGAACCATTCTAGCTTCTGACATGCATAACAAATTGAGTGCTAGCTCTTGAAATGTTCTAGTAGGCATGCATCATTGGTGTGACCTTCTACAGAGGAAAAGCCAAGAGAAAGTGATTTTTCATCTATCTGATAAGCTTCAAGACAGTGATCATGAAAAAGAAGTAGATGCACTTGATCTTGAAAGATAAGCTAGCTCATCCAGGGTTGGTAATGATCTATGACAAATGGCATTACAACCCTTTCAATGATCTACCATACAAGCATATCAGAGTAACCCACAGTTCTCGGCCTTATTGAGAATGTAGGCGCAACCTGCTGGAGGATGATGATGAATTCTTGGTTGACCTGATTCACATTCCCATAGAGGACAGTAGACCACCATGGCATAAGTTCTACTTTGTTGTAGCAGAGTGACAAGAAGTGCAAAATGGAAACCACCCTGTTCAATAAGTTAAGAAGAGAAGAAGAATGGAGTATAGAAAAAATCAGAGCCTTCTTGGTGTATTGCCAAGAGATAAAACAACTTGATGCCCCTTATGAAAGCATGAAGGATGATGAATAGTTTGTTAAGCTATGGGGTGATGAGCATCTAGATCTCAAACCAAGCACTAGCAAGGGAAATGACTCCAAAGAGGAATTTGAAGAGTAGGAAGAGGATGAAGTTGAGACATCAATGTCTTCCTCTCAACAAAGGAGAAATTCTAGCTATGTTGCTTCAAATGTGCAATTGAACATGTCAAGAGCCTCGTAAACACTCACCTAGGCCTTGAAAACCATAAGGGTGTCACAGTAACAATAGCTAGAGACTATAGAAGTGGAGGACCCCTTTCCTACTAAATGACAGTGCACAAAAACTCTTGGTGGCGAAGGTTCACATGAACCAACCACAAGCTAGATGCTCACAATGAGCTAGGAGCCAACAACAAGCCAAGAACCATTGACATCCAGTTAGTAGGTAACATTCACTCCTTCTTTCCTTACTTCTCAATCTTTAGTATCCTCTGCTATCTCTACAAAAACCCTCACTAAAAGTTTCAGCCCTAGCTTTTCCATCTTTGTAGACCATCAATCTCAGAAAGAGGAAAACATGTAGGCTTGATACACTTATGTTCCCTTTTTCCCTACCTCCTAGTGCACCATTCACAGGTGGGCTAGTTCAATCACTAGGAAAATTCATAGTACAAGGTGGGATTACTAAGCAAGCCTAGGCTCTCAGAATGCAAAAGAGAAAAGTTAAGGATGACAAGAAGCTAGCAGAGTCAAGTGTATACATAGTTTACAATGAAGCTCAGGGAATGATGAACTTCACTACCATGTATGGGAACATGGTCAAACCATAAGGTGAGATGCAACTATGGGATTACAACATGTATGTTATGGGACCTGATATGAATGTAACCCAGACACAATACAAAGTAGATCTAATGGAGGAAACATAGCAGGTTGTGACAACTAACTTCCTTCGGTCCAACCGCCAGCTAAAGAAAAGGGAGGAGCAGCTGAAGTAGGTGAAAGAAAGGGTTAGTTTCCTAAAGAACATGGAGAAATCAATGGAAGAAGATGTTAATTGATTGTTAGAGAAAGTACAGGCAATAGAGTTTGAGTGAAATAGACTCCAAGAGGAGCTTGTGAAGTCCCAAATCGTTGATCCCACCCTAATCAACAAGCTGTAGAAAAAGAACCAAGAATATTAGGGCCAATTATCCCTGGTAGAGTAGAATCTACAACAAAGGAGTGAAGAATCTCAATGTCATGTGCCCAACATGAGTAGGAGGTGAAGCAAAAAGATGAAGAGCTTAAACATCAATGAGCTCAATATGAGCAAAAATTACAAGAGCAGGATATGAACTTTGAGGGTGTAAGGGCCCAATTAGAAAAAGAACTCCAAGAGACAAAGTATTCTCTTGAAATAAAGTTGGAGAACCACAACCAGGCTAAGAAGAATTGGTCTAAAGAATAAGTTCAAATACAAGAATAGCTTACGTCCGCAAACAAGAGAATTGTGGAATTGACACAAGATGTCAACTCAAGGGATGCAGAAATCGTCCTTTTAAAGAGTTTCCCTCAAGCCCCTACTGCCCAACCAAACCTCATTCAAGTAGCCCAATAGCTATATGTTTCATACTGGGAAAAGGTCAAGTCTTTTTATCTAACACTAGAGCCGACACTCCAATTTATGTCATAGGAAACCAGCTTGAGTTGGGAGGTCTGCGAAACCATTAAGTAGTTTCCACAATTTACTACAGAAAAGGTTATGTAGGAAAAAATGCTACTAAATAGGCTATACATGGTCTCAAATGAAGACCTAGCAACTACAAGAATTGAGGATCGAAAGGCTACTGCCATAATGGAAAATAAATTCATTCATTGTTACTCAGCCATCCTTAGGGCCAAAGCATGCATAGCTACTTTAGGCCACACTATGAATAGCATGCAGGAAAATTTCTCATGGCTGATTGAGATGGGTTTTCCTTCCCCGTTCCTTGAAGATGAATCAATGGCCTCGACAAAGCAAATGGCGACAAAGATTGAAGAGAAGTAGTAGGACACAACCATTTTCTAGAGCTTCAATCAACCTCCCACCATGGTAGATATTGAAGGTATGGTTCATCCGATTGCATAGCTAGTATTCACTTTTGAGCCCAAGGCTAGTTTACCAACAACGCCGCCCTATAAAGAAATGCTCGATCTAAGCAGAGAGCAAGAAAATTTGTGTGATATATCGAGACCATCTAAGGCTAATTGGCTTCCTCTACAGGCTACTCTTCCTAGGCTCTAACGTCATTTCCCAATGGACGTAAGCTTTGGTCTTCAAGCCAAAGAAGATTTTTGGGTTCCTCGTTCCTCATGCGAAACACCCCTGATAGTGGCCAAAAGTTGTGAACATAAAATTCATCTAGCTACCTTCAGGTTTTTTTTTTTTGATAAGTACCATCCCATGCCTCAAATAAGATCATCAACATACTTTTGATAAAGACCACCGACCTCCTCCACATGTCCACTCAGTTCTCTCTTAAGGGATACTTTGCTTTTTAAATGGCCCTCGCCATGTTTCCACTTGTTGTCACCACACACACTTAAAATTTGTTTCCTTTCATTTTTGCATTGGGCCCCACTTGTGAGCCATGTAGCCTTCATCTACATATGCTTTGTTGAACCCCATAGTCAACGCTAATGGAAAAGCGTGCTTCCACATGTCTTCTTGGTGCAATCCTTTAATGAAAAAAAATGAGGGGTGAACCAAAGGCTATGAAATATCACCACGTGTCTCTTTGGTGGAGACTTCTTTGAAGCAAAGGATGTAGTGAATTGTTGACTACAATATGCCACCATGTGTTCTAACTACCTCGCTAGGTGATGACACTTGTCTAAACAAGGCTTTGTTGGTACCACTGCCATCATTCATAGGAGATGCATCCAGCTGGGGAGCAACCACATGTTGTGGCACAAATCTTTTCTATTACAATGGCAAGGGGAATCTTTCCTACTACATCATTTCTATGGATACCAAATCTTTTCTGTTACTACTTGTTGGGTAGCAAAATTGCTCAGTATATATACTACTCTTTGTTTCTAAAAAAGGGTTCCATGAGCACCACAAGTTTGAGAATCACAAAAAATATAGTATTTTTGAAAGACACTAGACCTTTTATTGTTTTAGATTATTCCAAAAATACTCATAGACTATGCCATTTTTTGGTGTTTCTATTTCTCTCATGCTATTTGATAAACTTTATTATGTGCCATTATTTTTTTGAATGGTTCATTTGTAGAACTTCTATAATTTTAATAGAAGTTTGTTGTGTAGATAATGTCTTTTGACTCTTCTTCTCAATAAATGAGTGTGAAAATTATTTTATGTCATTGAATGTACTATTCAAGCTTCAATCTTTAAATTTTGTCATTCTAGGGCATAAAAAATTGCTAAACGGGCTCTTAGACTGTATCCAAAACATAGATTTATCGTGCCTTTTATCAAAATCTTGGTGCATCACCTTAGTTAGATCTTTTATTTTTATATCCACTTCATTTTCCCTTTCCAAACCCCAATTACAAAAGAAGTCAACTTCTCTAAAAACTTGAAGGTCACTCAGTTTAGCACAATAGGTCTCCCATAAATTGAGTTTCCCAGAAAGGGCTATTACCTTGTCAATTTTTGGCATCAATAGGACCCATATGCTAGAAGCGGCATATGAGTCCCATTTGGCCCCTTTTTAGGGTTTGAGTGGGAAATGAAAGTTTCTAATTCAATTTTTTGGTTGATGTCAGCTTTTGAGATCTAAATAGCTATGAATTAGGTATAATGCCTAATAAGCAAGCCTCTAAGTCATTATTTTCAATCTAGAAGAGCAATTTCAAGATCTAAGCATTCACAAGCATTCAAGCTCATTATTTTCAAGATCTAAGTCATTATTTTCTTTCACAAGATCATTCAACTTGTCAAGAGCAAGCAAAGTTGAAGTCTTGGAGTAGGATAATTGTGTTCTCACAGGTCTTCAAGCTCACTTTTGTTCAAGATCTAGCATGGTCAATGACTGATTATTGTTGCTTATGGTGAATCATGATGGATTCTAGGTTGGGGAGATGTAACTAGTCATCAAACAAAGCCTAATGATTAGTTTCCTATGTTATTATATCCTCCATTATCATTCTATTTTTAGCCTAAGAAAGGTGCATACACCATTGTAGCTTATTAGCTTGTTTAGGAATCTCCCAAAGTGAGTCATTCATGTTCATGGTTCATTCATGCATTTCATTCTAGCACATTAGAATAGGGTTTCATTGCATTTCAGATTTCCTAATCTTAGATGCACTTAAGATTAGGGATTGTATCCACATATACTTTCAAGATCCATTGTTTCTACCATCATTTAATTATTGAATTAGGAGTTTGACCAAGGCAAACCCCCCTAAGAATATCAACACTATATTCTATTTTACAAGTCTTCTTACAAGTTCAGATGTAGAAAGTAGGCCGTGAAGGAAAAAAAAGGATTGGAGAGTAGATTTGGACTTTGACTTTCCAAAAAGGTATAATGGGACTAATGTGCTAGAAGTGGTGTATGAGTCTCAGTACATGAAAATTTCTAGATTTGTCAAGATTCTTAGTCAAGAATGCCAGATTCCTATTCCAGTCCAGAGACCCTAAACTTTGACTACTATGCCAAAAGTGGTGTATGAGTCCCAATGTTCCCTAAATCCAAATTTTTTAGAATTGCAAATCTTTCTTCATGCCTCTACAGATTTATAAGTGCACATTTATGGTCTCTTAGCTCTTTGTTCTGATTTGCATTCATTTCTAGGCCTTTTATTCAAGTCTTGCATATCATTAGGTTTCATAATTAGAGTTTTCATATTACTAGTCTTTCCAAGCTCTAGATTGATGGTGTACCCATCTTTAGTTCTTAATCATACCCTAGGACACCATATTACAAAATCTATTTCCCCCTTTCTACATTCAGATTGAGATCTCTAGGGTTTCCTTGAGTGAAACTTTAGGGAAAAAGACCTAGGTCCTACAAACCTATCTCATCCTATCTCCCGTAAAAGGGACAAGGTTCTCTATTTTGATCATTTCATTTTGGAGAATCTGATGTGAACACCTCTTTTCTATATTTGTAGTGCATTATAGTCCTAGATTTACAACTTGTATTAACTTTGTATTAGGGTTTGCATTAGTTAATTTGCATCTAGGGTTTCTAAATCTTGCATTAGTGAAAATGCATATAGGTCACATTTTTGTGTCTTGCATCATTGAATTTCATTTGAAATCTGAACTTTCATTTAGTTTAGACATCATTCATAATAGAAAACATAACATTCTACACAAAATTTGCTGAAAATAGTGCAAAAACCCTAATCTAGGACTCATACGCTCCTCTAGGAAATTTAGTCCCAATATAGGGGATTTTTCCTAATCTATGGGTATTCTATGGTGAACATTATTCAATATTCAGACCTCTAGAAAACCCTGAGTGGTAATCATATTCCCTTCTTGGTGATTTAGTCCAATGTAGAATTCTAAACTGCATTTTCTAAAATTAAATTCTTTATTTTTGTGCTTATGTTTGTTGTTGTTACTTTTCTATTTCAATTTATTGATTTTTTGTTTCATGCATTTTGTTATATATCTAGCTTAATATAGATTCATTGCAATTGTGGATAGAATTAGATTACTATAGTTTTCATTTTTAACATTAGTTCATAGTTCCATTAGATTAGACTACATTTGGAATTCGTTAGAGAACAAAAAATACCAAAAACTCCTAAAAACTAATGAACCACTTGGAGAAAGCATAATTATTTGAGTATTTCAACTCTCTTTTTCCAAGCAGACAAACCCTCAAGCCTTTTAGTCATGATGACTTTGACATGTTAGATGAAGCCCTTAAGTATTTCATCTCACAAGGTTTGTCTACCAAGGCTTGTTACAACAAATCGAAACTAAGAGAAGTTAATGTGATTCAACCTCAATTTGTGCTATACCCACCTTCACACAAACCTTAAACTCAAAACCAACCCATTTTTACCCTTGAGCCACCTAAGAATAATGTTTCATAGCAATCAAGTTATAATACTATTTCTCATACATATAACACTAGAAACAATCCATAACCAAGACAAACAACCTCAACATCCTTAACTTTACCTAATGCCATCTTTCCTAGTGCCCCTTGCTTTCCTTCTAATATTGGAAAGGAGTATGATCTTGTTGAACAACTTAAGAATACTTCAAAAATGATATCTCCATGGGATCTGATTCAAAATTCACCTAATTATCACACTATGCTTCAAATAGCCTTGCAACAAGTTATGCTTCCCTCTAATACAAATGGAAGTGATGTAGCAGCTCTAATTCAATTAATGAACATGGTTAACATAGACATTACTTTTCATCAACATGATTTTCCTCCTTTGGAAATGAGAAAGATAAATGATGCCTTAATGATAGTGGCTACCTATAATAGGATAGTAATATAAAAAGAACTCTTGTTGGCAATGGCTCCACCCTTTATGTGTTTAGTGTGAACCTTTTGGATAGACTTGGCATGGATAAACCAATAATTCAACCCAACTCCTTGTCAATTCAGGGATTCAATAATCTAGGAAATCAACTGCTAGGTGTGATTACTTTGCCTATTATGGTTGTAAATTCTATCATACAAACTCCTATTCAAGTTATGCCTGATGGTCTTTTGTATAACCTTTGGGTATGTGCAGGATCATGATGGGCCAAAAAGTGGCAATATCATGGGTATGTGGTTGATGAACTTTTTTACCCAAAATTGATGAAATGAAAAGGGTTTTTAAAGGAGATTCTCATCTTTCCACCAATATAAATTATGTTTTACTTTGAATTTAATAAGTAATTATTATTCATTTTCTATTCAAATTACGACTAAAGTCTTGATTGGAGACTAATTGAAAAACATCTATAGCTTTCAAATGATATCACATTTTTTGAATCCAAAACATGCATCACATTCTATGCTTCACATACTATAGGATTAAAAAATGAAAAAATGAATTTCATGAATTTTTCACCAGGTTAAGGTGGTTAGATGTATGAGTTTTTTATATTTTTAAAAATTTGTAATAAAAAAATAATAATTAATTATTTACTTGGAAAAAAATTATAAAAAAATATACACCACATCGGGACATGAGTCCTCTACTTATATCTAAAATATTATAAAAAAATATTATCATTTTATTGTGATTAGGGTGGTCAGACAGACACCTACTTCTTATTTTTTCCCTAAAATTTAAGTACTACTGCATTGAAATTTAAAATTTTCACCAAATAGATTTTGTTTTTAAACAAACCTAGTAGTTTAGAAACTACATTCAATTTTCTACAGATTCTATTCTTACATATTTTTGAAATAACATAGATAACTTATTCAAATTTTTATGTCAAGTTTTTTAACTCTGAATTTTTTAATTTTTTTGCCACTTAAGGACCTATTTTTTCCATGATCTTGTACATACCCCTTCTCTTAGGAAGACCTTAGATTTATGAGATGCATGTGGTGCCTTCAACTCTTCACCACATCATGAAGTATGTATACAACAATAAAGTACACCAAGTTGAAATAGAGGTCGAGCCTAAGAGTTGTTTACAAGTTGAAAAAGGAAAGAAAAGTACTCTAAACACACTAATTTAAACTTTGAAGATAGAGCCACTAAAATAAAATGAGATGGAAATGTTGATGAAGCTATTAGATGATGATTGAGTTTCCTTAGACTTCACACCTTCATTTATGGGGGACTATAAAATTAAAAGAAAAGAAGATGAAAAAAAAGAATTCAATAATGATGCCAACACATAATTAAAAAAAAAACTCACAAGAATCTACCTCACCTACCTTTGAAGATGACACAAGCTATATAACAAACTTTGATGAGATAAATTATCAGCAACCACCTAACCTAAAAGAAATGGAAAGACTTTATCGGAAATTCTATGAGTTCATGAAGCAACTTGGTTATAGTGGAAAAGGATGTGGAAAGAAAGAACAGTATGTGCAGGATCATGATGGGCCAAAAAGTAGCGATATGTAAGTGATATGATGGTCCATGTGGCTGATGACTTTTTTTTTACCCAAAATTGATGAAACAAAAAGGGTTTTTAAAGGAGATTCTCATCTTTCCACCAATATAAATTATGCTCTACTTTGAATTTAATAAATAATTATTATTCATTTTCTATTTGAATTGCGACTAAAGTCTTGATTGATAAGTTAATTGAAAAACATCTATAGCTTTCAAACGGTATCACCCTTTTTGAATCTGAAACATGCATCACATTCTATGCTTCACATACTATAGGATTAAGAAAAAATAATTTCATGAATTTTTGGCCAAGTTAAGGTGGTTAGACATACAAGTTTTTATATTTTTTAAAAGTTGTAATAAAAATTCATAATTAATTATTTACTTAGAAAAAAATTATAAAAAAATATGCATCACATTGGGACATGAGTCCTCTACTTATATCTAAAATATTATAAAAGAATATTATCATTTAATTGTGGTTAGGGTGGTCAGACATCTACTTCTTATTTTTTCCTTAAAATTTAAGTACTATTGCATTGAAATTTCAAATTTTCACCAAATATATATATATTTTTTAAAAATAAACCTTGTAGTTTAGAAACTAGATTAAATTTGATATAGATTCTATTCTTACATATTTTTTAAATAATATAGATAACTTATTCAAAAATTTACGTCAAGTTGCCTAACTTTGATTTTTCTAAATTTTTTGCCACTTAAGGGCCTATTTTCTCCATGATGATCTTGCACATACCCACAACATCCATGTTCCTATAGAACCTAACACACAAGAAGCAAAAATTTGTTTGGGATATTGTCCTTCTAAGATAAAACAAGCAAACAAAAGACCGTCATTATACATCAACATCATTATGTGTAAGACAAACAAATCACACCTTGAAACATCCAAAATTGATTGATACAACTTGTGAAGCATCATTAGAGTTCTTCAAAGATGATGAAGCCTTGAAACAAATGTTAGGATTTTATGACAAGTCATTTGCTCCTTCAGAAAAGAAATGAGTTACATGCCTTGTCATTAGTGCTAAACAAGGAAACAAAGAAAATGAAAGTAAGGAGATTGATAAGGATAACAAAGAACACAACCTTGAATTTCCCAAACAAAATGAACTTCCTTTGGGAGATACCATGGATATAATAATAGATATTAACAATGAAGAAAATGTGATTAAGATAGGAAAGTTCCTTGACGATGATGAACAAGAAGACCATGCAACTTTACTTCATGACTTTCCTAAACATTTCACTTGAACTTATTCAAATATGATGGGAATCAGTGCTAAGATGGTAACACATAACTTAGTTCTTTCTAAAAATGCTAAAACCATTAGAAAAAAGATATGAAAGATGAGCCCTAAGATATCCTTACTAGTCAAGGCCAAGAGTGAGAAGCTCCTTGAAGCTAGCTTTATATGTCCTATAGATTATTCTCCTTGGATTTTAAACATTGTCATAGTAAAAAAACCTAATAACCGTATTGTTGTGCTTATAGCACACACGCCCCATTCGAAATAGGGACCCCCTCTTTTCTTTCACCTTGCCAGGTTGTTTTGTTACCATCTCATTTTGTGTGCCCCCTAATTTAGTATTCAAAGTGGTTAGTGAGTCCTAGAGAGATCATTTTGAGTTGACCACCCTTTTTCCCCTCAAATTTTCTAAGTCTTGAGTCCTCTCAAGTCTCCTTCAGGCATTTTCCTTCAAGTTTCAAAAATGACATCCCTGGACTCACCCATGCCCGACTAGCCAGGTTGCACTTGTTGGACCTCCATCTACCTTTCACCGTTTTCAAACAGCCTTTCGGTGATGGCCTTCCACCTCCTGGGTCCTAATCCATCTTTCACCGCCATTTTTCTGCACAACTTTCAAACAACTTTCTTCAAAAGGAATTCCAGTTCCTAGAACCTGATGCCCTAATTGTCATTTGATTTTAAGTCAACCAAGCATCCACCTCGAGACGTAGTCCTGAACTCTGAGTCTCAAAATTCCCATGGCTATTTTCAAATCCAACTACTTTTGGGTTGTCCTATGTGTAATTAATGAGGATATTAAATGCCCAAAAGTCTATAAATAGGAAGGGGTGAAACATCATTTTCACCTGACAGTGTCCCAAAGAGTGATCAAAGTTGTCTTTTTGTGCAACCTTTGAGCCCGAAGTGCATCCTTGACGATCTAACAAGTTGCAGAATTCAATTTCTCATCATCTTTTTCGGGCTCTTCAGGTTAGTTAGCTGTTAGATGCCCTCCTTGAGTTTTTTTCAATTTGTAGTAAAAATAAATAGCTTAAGGAAAGAAAATATTAGCATTCTAGGAAGGGAAAATGATTGCACACAAAACCCATGTGCCTAAATTTTAGAAAACTTCGAGAAATCATCCAAAATGATAAACCAGGACTTGGAATTTTCAGCACCATTCTATGAACAATGGATTCATTCACCCCAGGCCCGATCCTTACCAGTGCCCTTGAAACCTTACCAAAAATAATATCTTGAGGCGGCTTTACTTATATTTTCCCGCGCCTTCGGGATTCTATCCTTGGGGCACTATCTCTACTCCATCATTCCTAAATGGTGTCTCAGCTCCCACCTCCCAATATTTAGGCTCTGATATATCCTCAGCCCTTAAACTCATAAAAAATATTAGGTCTCAAGTTCCTCTCAGAATCTAACTCCTGAGCTTCCCTTGGTGGAACATCATTAGCATATTTCCATTCCATAATGGCCATTATATGCCACCCACCTAATGCCTAGGTTCCAGTCCTTTGAGTGACCCCTCAAAAAAATTACAAAGAATTTCAAGTCTACCTCCAACCAGGCCCCAACTATTGGAGTGTTGCACACATCTCGCTGTCCTGAATGACCTTTCTCATGTGCCCTCTCGGTCTTCGAACCCTAGCATCCCTACAGCCGCGAGACACAAAAATTGGGTTAAGTCAACAAGTGCCAATAACCCCTTAGGTCCTAGCTCCCAGACTTCTATCCACGGGCCACTGCCACTACTTCACCATTTTGAGACAGTCATCAACTTGCATCCTTCTGATCACTAGAATCCAAGCCCCATCTTGTCAATGAACTCAAAATGCAAAAAACTACATGTGAGTCTCCCTCTGAATCCAACCCTCTTGGTCGCCACCTCTCGGTCACTATGTCTCATCTACCATTCCCAAACAGATAACATATGATGACATCCTACCCCTTTTTCCCCGAAATGAAAAATCCAAACAATGTTGCAATGATGTCATCCAAGACCCTGAGCCCTGGCCTTTGGGTCACTATTCCTAGAACTCTGCTTTGCTAGGGCTACTTTCAAACAACAAACCTCAAGCAGCTTTCCGCCTATGGAATTCTGACCCCTGGGACTCAGATTAATGAAAATTCCTCTTGTAAGGTGATAAGGGCATACTGTAAGGCATGTTAGGGTAATTAATTCATGATTTATCTGATCTAGCATTATTTTATAGGGATTGGATCAACATTCTTATGATTTTTCATGCTTGGTTATGCTAGCTCCCTTTGTGTGCAGGATATATGGAATTAGGTGGAGAGCCCTTGGGAGTAGCTACTGAGAAAGACAAGGGAAAGAGAAAAACAAAGGAACCCCATGAGAAGGATGATAAAGATGAAATGAAGTACAAGTTCCAGGGGGAACCGCTAAAATCAAAGGTCACCTCTACATTGAGCAAGATAACAGATACCAACATTAGGCATGTGGACATTGATGAGTTTATACAAAGGGTCAGAATCAACCGTACCACTGAGGCTGGGTTGGGCATCAAAAGTAGTAGAATTACTAATGATGTTGGCTTCCCTCTTGTGCTCATTGCTCCAGAACTTGCCATGGTCTACCAAGAGGGATATCAGGAGGAAACCAAGACAATTGTTTATCAGGATGGGAACATTCTGGCTGACATGTCCCACAAGGCCATAATGAAAACTTTCCATGTTCCAACCTTTGAGGAAATGGAAATACCAACCATCAAGGATGGAAAGGATATGTGGGATGAGAAACCCTTGAAGTGTAAAAATATTATCAACCAGTATTGGCTCCGAGAAGAAAGGGGTAGTGCAACTAAAGTACCTAAGGAATTGTATCGCAGTGACTTCCTTGAAGAATGTGATCACTTAGTCATGCTGCTAAGCCAGATTATGGGCCTCCCCACTACTTTATTTTTCCAATAATGGATGGTTTACTTTGTAGAGGAGATTCTCAAAGGGAAAATCAAATTCTACTGGCCAGCAATAATTAGTGACTACTTCCACGAGTAGTTTGTGGTGATAAAGAAAACCTCGCACTTCTACATGACATCTTATCTAGTGTATTCATTGGCTAAGGTAAGACAATACCAAGGTTTGTTCAGGGCACCTGATGTGGAACCAACAAGGACACTCAAGTTCTATGACAAATATCCCCAGTTACAATTCAAAAACTTCAAAAGGTATTATTGTAGGGTAAATCACACTTTCATAATATATATCATCAGGTTGCTAGGAGGGGAGTTTGAGAGGAGGGCCTCCCACAGTGTGAACACTTTTCTCAAAAATTTTGCCTTCTTGTTTATTCAATTTCTCTAATTTACATACATCATAGTAGAGGGATTTTTGGGTATGCCATTCATGCTGCCCCGGTACCCAAATGACTGGATTATCCCATTAGAGCTCTCTCGATAGTTGTGACCATCCCATGCCATTTTAAGTAGCAAGCATCTAGAAAGGGTACCTTATCCCCTCTCATTTGATCAAGGACTATACGAGCTCCATACTTCCTAATGTGTTGACAACTCAGAAAAGGAGTTGGCAGATTATTACCTAAAATTCCACCCCTCTAGGCCACACATTGATCCATATGGAAATCTACAAAAGGTACTTGGCACTTGATACACCCACAAACACAATGTTGAAGATTTATGGGAAAATTTTAAGAATGGCCTTGAAGTACATGGGAGATAGTATATGTGAATGATAACCTATTTTGTAAAGAGGGTCAATCTATTCCCAGTGCTCGACTGGGTCAAGGAGGATGAAAGCACTGTGATGGATCCAAGGTATAACATAGTTTCCAATTTGTCATTACCAATGATAGAATCAAATGAGCAAGAGTTCAATGACCTTGATATCTTAATGAAGCCAATAGAGGCTCAAACCTAGGAATGGATTGAGAGGCAAATCAAGTAATTGAAAAAGAAAGGAATCTCTCTAACTTACACTAAGTTAGAGGAGGATACAAGAAGTGATTCCAAAAGCGGAGGTGAGGAAACCGCAACCCCACCAAGACAAACATCCAAGTCTCCCCCATCTATGAGAACAACAAAAAGAAAGGAAACAAAGGAGTAGCAATCAAGACCCAAGGTGTACACTAGAAAGAATGTGGAAGGGGAGCCTTCTAGAAAGCATAAGAAGATGGGAAACTTTGTAGAGATGCCCACCATCACTAAGGATCCACTTCGAGAGGGAGAAGAAGAAGTTGAGTTTGAGCCAACCAAGTCCCACATGCTACCTCTAACACTGCTACTAAAAGTATTGATGTTCCTCCACCCATTTCCCAAGCAATGGTTGCCACTTCCCCTCTTACAGTTAACATCTCGGTGCACCTTGCATCTTCCCCACCCACAACGCAAGTTGTAATGATTGATTGATCATCTGCCACTACGTCCCTACTTTCTTCCACCTCCATGTCTCCAATAACATTGCTGCCCCTCACCACAACTACTTCCGCCATGCCAAATATCTCGCTCCTCAATTCATTTGTAAAATATGTGAAAATCATTCCCTTGGAGCTTTCTTACATGGTTTCAGACCTAGAAGTGCAGGCTACCCTTATATGAGCTGCTACCGACTGATCCATGCCACCTCTCCCTAAGCCTCCAAAGATGATAGTGACCATGATGATATCAGAGGAGCTAGAGAGGAAATGTCATGAGGTTTCCAAGAGCCTAGAGGAGGAAGCAAATGATTAGATTAAACACCCTGAGTTCCAACCTCTAGTGATCAATAGGGTGGTGCAGGAAGATAAGGAATTTGGATCTTTTGAAGGAGAAGATGAGGAAACTGAGTTCATTATACAGAGCTTCGATCTAGATTAGGAAGAAGACCTAGCTTGATAATGTGAGAATGTTGGAGGAGAAGAAGAAATACTTCTGCATGAAGAAGACAAGGACAAAATGGGAGAAGATAATAAACTTCTTGTGTGGGAGCAAGATAGAAGCCCTAAGAATGATGAAGAAATGCCCTCTCCTGGAACCAAAGAAGGGGAGCATGCTGAAGAAGAAAGGGTAGATGAGGCAAAGAAAGTAATTAATGTGGAAGAAGAGAACCTAGAAGAATTTGAAAATGGAGACAAAGAAGCAACAAACATCCATGAAAAGGAGGAAATCCCTCAAAAGCACACACATTCTAGGTCTCCAGTGAAGAGTATAGTGCTCATACAAGATTTTGATAATGAAGAAGATGCAAACAAGGAACCAGAAGTTGTAAACAACAAGGAGATAGAGGTAGAAGGGATGAAATAGAAGATAATCCTAACTCACCCAAGGGGAAGTTACAAATGCCCCAGTGGCTAGAGAAACAATTAGAAAGAAAGATTCCCACTCCCAAGGACCCCAAATCATGGCTCAAAGCTATCCTAGCTTGAGTGAAAATTGGAACAATGAAGAAGGAAAAGAAGCCAAAGGTCAGTTCCAAAGTGACAATGGACACTTTGGAGAGCAAGGGATTAGCTATAATTTCTACACAATCGACCTGGGAGTAGCCTCTAGAGAGCAAAAAATTGATCATCTTGAAGAATTTGTTGCTACCCCTGTACACCAGATGCACTAGGATAATATTACAAGGGAAGAAATGAAGGTGAAAATAGAGGATTTGGTGGGCTACATCCACCAATGGTCAACCATAGAAGAGGAACCTACAATGGCCTACACACCGCCTCAGCTATTCTCCAAAGAACATATTGACAAGATGGAAAAGTGGAAGCAATGGGCAAAGACTACAAAGGATTGGTTCTGCTAGGTCATGTATGCTAGAAACATGGGATTAAATCATGTCATATAGATAGGAAACAAGCTTTTGGAAGTGAAAATATGTCTTGAGGGAACCCACAAGTTCTGCACTAACTTCCCCATGTAGTATGAGGCCACTTACTCAAAGATTGAAGCTATTTTGAAAATGCTAGAGAAGTTGTATGAGAAGGAGCTCTCTTTTCCAAAGAGGGACCATTCGCTAGTTGATATGTGGAAGCTCAGCTTTAATCACTAAAAGGAGGTACTAGAACAATTATTCCCAAAGGCTGAGCCAGACATTGATTGGGTGAAAGAAGCAAGATTATGATGTGCCTGCTATTGAATTGGATGCTGGGAAGATTAGGCCCTATTTCCAGCAAATGATAGAAAAGGTGATGACCAATGATCTCACCACAAATTTCATGAGATTCATTCTCTAAGTCTTTTCCCAATCAGAGCAAATTAGAGATGGTGCAACTAAGCTAGACAACGATTGGGATACTCTAACAAAGCAGTCAAAGAGGTGGAGTTTCGAGGCATTACAATCACAAATAGTGGAGATCAATAAGTTGTAGCCTCTAATTAACAACTTCATGGAATATGCCATCTATTGGAAGAAGGAAGGAGAGACCATCATTTAAAGAGCACCTCACTTAGAAGCTGTAGTAAAGGGAAAAGCACTAGAAGAAAAAATCACTACAGTGCTACCACTAGAGGACAAAATGGGGAAAAAGACAAGAATGTAATTTTAAATTGTAAAATATTTGTGGGTAGGTGAAATCTTAGTGTACAATGAATATTGGCCACATAATGCAAATGAATCTTAGCCATTCATTCTACTTTTTGAACATTATAAATAGGGGGTATCCTCTCATTTTCAAGGGAGAGTTGAGTTGTTGTAAATAAATGTTGTAGAGATTTTAATGTAAATACATTGATTTGTGGTGGATTTCTAAGTTTCTTCACATGTTGCATGATTCATCTCTCATAGTTAGTTGATTTAGTTAGATTTCCTTTTCTTTTTTTGCATAGTTTTAGATAGTTTTGGTAGATTTAGTAATGTTGTTTCATGGTTATGAAGATTTCTACTATGTTGATGACTTACCTGTCCATACTTTTTGTTGTTTGCTGCTGATAGATGGCTATGTAAAGTTAGTCTGAACTTAGATTCAAAACTACTCCATGCTTTTATCTTTTATCCATGCATGTATATGGTGAATGAATGGTAAAATATCTACAGTCCTTAGAAGATAGCACAAATTTTATGATACCGTGTCTTTTTTTGGTTAAGTGAAATCTTGTTTAAGGAAGTTATCCACAGTAGAACCTCCACGATCACTATTCATAGGTAGTCCAGATCCAAGAACTTCCATCCTTACTTGATCTTTTTCCTTATTTTAATAATTAACCTAAGCTAAGTTTCTTGCACATTCTAAAGCCAAATCTAAAGGTAAAGCAGAAGTTCTAGACAATTGTCCTAAACCTACAACAATTTGATAGTTAACTTCCCTCTTGTGGAGCTTCTAAAGGATCCAATTCTTTCCAACTTGTAATTCTACCCTATGATTACTAGCAAAATCACATAAGAGCCACTGAGAGATTCAAGCACATCAAGACCTGACATTAGAGACCTTGGGGTAGTGTTCTGTAATCTGATTATGGAAGATTGTCTTTCAAGAGAGGTTATGCAACTATGCATTTCCTATGTTGAGAAAGTTTTAAAACACCCATCAAAAAAACTAGCACTAGAAGGAGGGCCTTGCTAAGCTGGATTGAATTGGGTCATTCTCCCCACAACAATTTCACAAGGTATTAAGATCTACACCCAACAAAGGAGAATTTCAAGAATTGCAGCCCCCTACAAGGGTAAAGAGAACCAAAGGAAGGGATGCCACCTCTTCCTCCTCCATCTCATTCACTTCACCTCCATCTTCACCTTCTTCCACCTCCCATCCACTTCATACTCCACTTTGTTCATCAACTTCTATCGTTCCTACTTTATTGTCCCAAACAACCGTCAGACCTCTAGCTTTTGGTAGCTAGTGAGTTGCTTCTTCCACAACCCTTTTAGCTCAAGGTGTAGTCCAAACAACTACTACCCCTTTGCAGCCCCTAGGCATTGCTCCTCAATAGAAAGCACCACCTCTACCTCCCACAATGGCTTGGTTAGCCCAGAACCCCTCTTCGTTGCACTTTGTTTCCTATCATGATATGCCTAAGAATCTGAAGACCCTCTGCACTAAGTTTAATCCTCAAGATCCATAGAGGACAATGGAAGAACACATTCAAATATTCAAATCAAAAATCAAGGACATGTAGATTGATCGTGAAGATGTTGCATGTAGGCTCTTTCCATAGTCATTCGAGGAAGAGACCTTTTATTGGTACATCAATTTTCCAAGGGGGTTAATCACTTCATGAGACTTGATGATGAATGCATTCTTGTACAAATATAAGATTCAGATTAGCCCTTTAGAGATTTACTAACAATTCATGTCCATTTGAAGGGAAATTAATGAGCCAATTAGCTCTTTCAACTACTGATTTCATCATGCCTATATGAGACTTCAAGCTCCATACATGCTCAAGTTGCCATGCCTATCTATTATGTAGAATTAGACAATATTCCATAGCTTTGGTAAAAAGAATGCACCCTCCACTCACCCAACTGGTGGATGCTTATTCAAAAGTGGTTATTGCAAGTACTGAATTGCGGAAAGATATCTCTGGTCCATTTTCGTCTTTTGGACCAGTTGCTCATCCAATGCAGGTTTAGGGACTCAATCAAGAATTCACTCATTAGACACCTCTTATGAACTAGGTGCCTTAGCTGCCCTTGGTCCCACACTTGAGACAACTAATGAGCCAAGTGCCTCACATGCTCTAATATATGCAATTGTTGCAACAACCAACATATTCTCAAGTCGCTCAGTAACAACAAGATTATCCTTATGTTCCTCAACAACAAGAAGCTTATTCTCAACAACCTCAACTGCCCTGGTACCTACAAGGGCCTGAATTTCCTCTAGCATAGTAGAATCAGTTGCCTGCCCCACCCGTGCTCCTTTAAAATCAAACATGGTAGCCAAGCAACATGAAGAAAGATTGACTGGATGAATTGATAGAAATGATCAAGATGTCAACTAAGATGACACACTTGAAGAATAAAAATAACCAGTTGCAAGCATCCCAATGTAGCATCCAAGCCAACCTTAATAGGGATAATAAGGACAACCGTGATGCTAGTCCATCTTCAGGACAACATTATGAAAGAGGGTAGAATTCCAACCAGAGCTTTGAAAGGAGACCAGCTCGAAGACATAATAGAACATGGAATACTAGGCCTAACAATGGAGGCGTTCCTACTCCTCTTGATTAGTCTATTGAAGCAGAAAAGATGACCAACAATGTCTATCTTGTCGAGGCTGCCTTATCTGGATGGTGCTAAATTCAAAAGATGAACAAATGCTTCGAGTTGGACTATCCTAAATTTCTTACAGTAGCAGAAATCTTTCAAGTAGAAGTCCAAAATGTTGTAGATAGTGCTAGATGTTGTGACTTAGTTTTGTCTGAACCCTATGACTCTTCATGCATGGTGGTTAATCAAGCATCATCATTCTTACAAAGTGAGAGAAATGCCCTAGAGATCAAGGATACATCATCCAAATAAGAAGAGATCCAAGAGGTAAGTACTGAATTTCCTTTATCCCAACTATTTGCTTTAGTGGATAATGGTCCAAAAGATGATGAGGAAGAACTATATGTGGATGAGGTTCACACATTCAGTCAAAGAGAAACTCCTTATTACCTTAGGAATAGGAATGCTGGTGGACCTTTTACAACCTCTACTCCACCCAACAATTACAATACTCCCCCTTATCCTAACACAAGTAAAAATCTTGGGTATCCCCATGTACCATTTCAATACCTCAACGAGAATTGACCTTCGAGTCAGCAACAAAGCCAACTACAAATTCAACTTCAAACTCAACCACAAAGTTATCCCTAGGGCCAAATTCAAACCCAATCAAGTCACAAATAAACCCAACTAGCTAGTTCCACCACAGGTAGAGCTTTTGAGGAAGAAATTAAGCAGATGGGTGAATCTGTGGCTCAAGAATTAAAGAAGGTAAAAATCAGCTTGTCTACCCTTGAGCTACTTAAAGTCCCTACAGTAAGACATACCTTCTTCAGGGTTATTAATGGAACTCCCTCATCTAAGGAAACACAAGAAACACCAGTTAAGAAAGTCTCCTTTGAGGACCAACCAAATAAGCCTATGATCCAACAACTACATGGGAAGATGCCTCAAAGTTAGCCAGATGGCAAGTAGCCCTCAAAAGAAGCAAATCAAAGCGGCAAGAAGGATTCTAAAGAGTAGCCTTCTACACAGATCAAGGATAGAATCAATGATAAAAGGCTCAAGTTGCTTAGATTAATATGCCAATAGGACTCTTCTAAGGGAAACTTGAAACCCCACCATTCCTTACCACCATTAGGATATTTGGGAAAAATCTGCATAATTGTTTGTTAGATTCTAGAGCTTCAACCAATATTATGCCTTTGTTCATTTGTAATGCTCTAGGTATAGTCCCTACGCCTTCCTAAAGGAAGGTAACTCAACTAGAAAAGACTAAGGTCAACATCATGGGAGAGATGAATAGGATTCTAATGTAGATCACTGCAGATTCGAAGGTACAAGTAATACATATTCAAGTCATAGATATACCCGACACCTATGGGATCATCCTTGGATGTGACGTCACCTGCACATTGAATGGATATTCCATGATAGATCACTCCCAGATGTGGTTGTCATGGTGGGGGCTGCCCAACCAGATTCGCATCGACTGTAAGTCTCACATGAATTTTATGATCATAGTATAACAACACCAATAAGGTGCTATTTGTTGAGACCGGATTGGGGAATTACTCTCCCGTAGAATACCAAGAAGGATATGAAGGATATGAAGAAGAGATAGTAAGTGAAGTCCTTTTGGTACATTTCTAACCAATGGAAGATCTGACAAAGTTTCCCTAGAGTATGGAGGAATTGATAGAACCATATGATGAAGAGTCACCTAAGGATGAGAGCATGGGATTAGTAGATGACTTTCAAGATTTCATGAAGAAACATGTGCAAGATTAGCTCAGCTTGGGGACTCAAATGAACTTTCAAGAGCTTTTGCTACCTAGCTGGTGTAGAGTGTACAACACTACCTGCTCAAATTTTGAATGTTGTTTGTGCTAGAGAGTCATAAAACACCTCCAAGGATAGATTACACCCCAAGAGCGGAAGCCAACAGAACAACCTACTATCCATAGTTCCAAACCAACAATTTTCTAAAAGGTTGCAAATGTTGAAGATAAGCCAAGGACAAAAATAGGCTTGATAGGCCTTGGAGTTAAAGAGCCTCTAAAGTTTTGGACTCTAGGTTTTGATGGCTCAAAGTCCAAAAAAGGGGTAGGGGTAGGATATGAATTGATCAGCCCTTCAATTAAAACTTATTTTGTAGCCCATAGGCTCTAGTTTTACTGCACTAACAATGTAGTGGAGTACAAAGCTCTGGTACACTATGTTTTAATGGCCTTGAGGAAGAATGTGAAGCTTTTATAGGTTTTCGATGATTTCAAGCTAGTTGTGAAATAGGTTAGAAAGTTTTACCCTTGTCATGATAGGAGATTGATGAATTATAGACATCAAGTCTGGGACCTCCTTGAAAGCCTGGATGCCTTCAATATCCACCTTATTCCATGATCTTAAAATTGTATAGCCGATGCACTAGCTCAAACCCCCAGTACACTCCAACCCCTATCATTGTTTGGTCTAAAAAATTTCATGGTTGAACTGACTTCCAGCCTATTTGTGCTAGATAACATCACCAACTTTCAAGTATTCGATGATGACAAGCATATTCTGGACCTCATCACCAACTTCGATATGTTTGCAAGTCAGATAATTGACAAAGCATACCTAGAAGAATTAGATTTGGATCTAGAAGGCGTAATCAATCTGAAAATGAATACCATTCCAAGATGTATGGTCCAGCTTAAGGATATATTTGATTTAGATAAGATTTGAGATCAGGACCAACAAACCAAAAGGGATGCAATCAACAATCAATGTGAGACATACAACCTCAAAACAACCGAGGAAATTTGAAACATGCTCATAGGCAAAGTGTACACCCCAGAAGAGAAGAGAGGAATAGTGGATGACTTGCACAAATATCATGATGTGGTTGCATGGAGCTACGAAGATTTGAAGACTTATGACACCTATATCATTATGCACACCATTCCTCTCAAGCCTAACGTGTGACCATTTAGGTAAAGGCAATGCTCTATCAATGCATTGCTAGAACCTATAATTTATAAAGAAGTGTAGAAATTGTTGTTTGCTAGAATTATATTCCCAGATTGATATTCCACATGGGTGGTAAACTTGGTTCCAATCAGCAAGAAAAATGGAGAAATTAGATTGTGTGTTGACTTTCACAACTTAAATAGGGCCTTTGAGAAAGATAATTACCTAGTGCCCTCATTGGATGAGGTGCTTCAGATTGTGAATGACTCGTAGATGATGTCCTTCCTAGATGGATATTCCAAATGTAATCAATTAATGGTGCAATATGAGGACCGACACAAGACAACATTCACCACTAAGTGGGGAACCTTTGCATACAAATGAATGCCCTTTGGACTCATCAACACTGGTGTTACCTTTCAACATGCCATGGATATATCCTTTAAGGATTTGATTGGGAAGTGTATCATAATTTACATGGATGACTTAATAGTGTTTTCCAAGAAGAGGGAGAACCACATTTTTGATCTTTGTAAGGTCTTTCAAAGATGCCAAGATTTTGGGATATCATTCAATCCAAAGAAGTGTATATTTGGAGTTATGGAAGGGAAGCTACATAGACACGTCTTTTTGGAATGATGGATCTAAATAGACCCCAAATGAATCTGATCCCTACTAAAGATACCAATGTTAGGCAACAAGAAAGAACTAAAGTCTTTCTTCAAAAAGATAAAATTTGTAGGAAAATTCATCACTAAATTTGTTGAGATCATAAAGCAACTTAATGCCATGCTAAAACAAGATTCCAAGGTCAAGTGGACTTCTGAAGTGAAGTAGGAATTTAAAGAAATCAAGAAGGATATTGTTGAGGCACCGGTTCTTGTCAGCCCTGATTATCTGAAGCAATTCTACATCTACTCCTTTACTTCAAATCATTCATACACCAACATTTTAACACAAAAAGATGATGAAGGGAATGAGCATCCAATTTCATTCATGATCACACCTTTGAAGGATGTTGAGTTACAATATCAAAACATGGAGAAGCAAGCATACAACCTTGTTAGGGGAGTCAAGAAATTTAAGCATTACATCTTGCAAAATAAAGTGTTTGCAATTGTTCCTGACCCAATAGTAAAAACATTGTTGATGCAAAATGAGTTGGGTGAATGAAGAGAAAAGTGGGTTACCTTGCTAAAATAATATGAAATGGAAATCTATCCCATGGAGCTAGTGCGAGGGTAAGCACTTACCCGCACAATAGCAGAAACAATATTAGAAGTGGGTCCCAAACTCACAGTTAACCAGTACCAGCTTGAAGATGTTTCCCTTGGAGAGTGGTATGATGACATAGTTTACTATTTTCTAAATGGAAAGTGCACATTTCATCTCCAAGGTGTTCAAAAGTGTACATTAAGGCTTAAGAGCAATAGCTATATGTTGCAAGGATCTATCCTCTATAAGGGGAATCATGAGGGTGTCTATCTCAAGTGCCTTGGTAAAGAAGTAGATCATGTGCTAAAGGAGTTTCATGACAAATTTGGTACTAGTCACAGGTAAGATATTATTGGCCTATATTGTTTAAAGATGCCCAAAACCATGTTCATACCTGTCACATCTGTCAACCCAGTGCAACTAGAGAAAGGAATGCTACTTACTCACTGCAACCAGTTTTGGAGGTAAGATCGTTCACACAATGGGGTCTTGAATTCATTGGTATAGTAAGCCTACCATCCTCTACAAGATACAGGTACATTCTAACCACTTCTGATTATTGTACTTAGTGGACTGAAGCAATAGCTTGTAGGTAGTGTACAATAGAAGTAGTTACAAATTTTCTTGAAAGTTTTATTTTAAACCACTTTGGTTTCCCCTATGCATTAGTTTGTGACTATGGCCTCACTTTTTCATCACTCAAGTTTGTCGATTGGGCCTTCGACTATGGAATTTCCTTTAAATTTTCATCCAACTATTACCTGCAGGGCAATGGTCTTATAGAATCAACCAACAAAAATCTCATCACTATAATCAAAAAGTTGCTTGACCGCAATCCCAAGGGCTGGCATACCCAACTTTGTTTCACCATTTGGGTGGATCAGACACGTCACAAGGTTTCCTTGGGTGATTCCTCATTTCATCTAGTCTATGGATTAGAGCCCATTTTCCCAGTGCACCTTAAAATTCCTACCCTCCAATTCATTAATACCTTCTACGAAGGAGGGGATTGAAGGGAAACATGCTTGGCTAAGCTTATGCACTTAGAAGAAGTTTATGACCATACAATAAAAAATTTCACTAAACATCAAGGTGTGGTCAAGATATGGTTCGATCGATGAGCCAAAGTGAAGGCCTTTTGAATTATTGATTTAGCCCTATGTTGGGACAAGGTTCATGAGAAGAAAGGGGGACATGACAAATTTTACAAGCTCTAGTTTGACCCCTTTCAAATTGTTGAAATCCTTGGAAATAATGCTTTTTCCTTGAAAACGCTAATTGGTGAAGACATCCTGTTGCCTATCAATGAGTAAAATTTGAAGCATTATTTCCTCACTTGAGCTTAGCTCTTGTAAATATTTTGTACATAGGTTAGGGTAGGTTGCTTTTCTTTCTTTGTTTTCCTATTTGCATCACTTTTGCCTCTAGTTTTGTCTCTCAACCATTTTTTCCAAGGGTGTTCCATGCTTTTGATGTGGTGGTTGTGCTCGTTCAATGAAAAAATTTCTTTGTTATCCACTCTTAGTGTTCTACAGATAAACATTCACTCTTAATGATTAATCTCTAAATTTGTAGGAGGATTTCCTCATTTGAACTTTACATTTGACTTCTAACTCAACCCTCTATTGAGCCCCCTTACTTTCGTCTCAGATCTAGCATGAAATACACATTAATGATTTTAGAAGGATTGCATAGTAATTATTATGACAGCAAGCTGAATGGAAAATCTTAAGTCTACTCTAGTGACCACTATGATTCCAAACCCATAGTGAGCTTCAGTGCTTACATGATTGAGCAAAAAGAAAAGAGTGTTAAAATGTAATATCAAATAGAAGAAATAAGAGAACAATTAAAATTAATAAATGCAAAATTAGGAAATCGTGTGCATGTATGAATAACTCTATTGGAGCTATGGACGCTTGGCTAGCAATAGAATAATGTTCGTGGGATCACAATGACAACTTTGTCGGGGCTATGGACATCTGACTGGGAGTGGGGCAATGTCTAGGTTACTTTTTTGGTTAGACATCATTGTAGCTCACTTAACTTGATTAATGGTTTTTGTTGTAGTTTCCAATGGAAAGAAATGAACTCACTTTACCCACACCCTTCTGAGATGTTTTGTGATTTGGCTCAGCTAAGGATTGTGTCCCTTTTCAAACCCCTAGTTCATTCTGGAAACTTGCCTTGGTCTGCAAAACTAGAGATTCTAAGTTCTAAATGAATATTTATCCATAGAATGCTCAGAAGAATTCTCCAGCAAAGTCACTATTTGTTGTGCCTATAACACACATGCGCTATTCAAAATAGGGATCCCCTCTTTTCTTTTTCCTTGTCAGGTTGTTTTGTGTCATCTCATTTTGCATGCCTCTTATTTTAGTGTTTGAAGTGGTCAATGAGTCCTAGAGTGATCATTTTGAGTTGACCACCCTTTTGGCCCTCAAATTTTCCAAGTCTTGAGTCCTCTCAGGTCTCCTTCAGGTGTTTTCCTTCAAGTTTCAAAAATGACATCCTTGGACTCACCTAGGCCTGACCGGACGGGTTGCTCTTGTCAAACCTTTGTATAACTTTCACTATTTTCAAATGGCCTTTCGGTGACAGCCTTCCACCTCCCATGTCCCAATCCATCTTTCATCACCAATTTTTGATGCAACTTTCAAACCACTTTCTTGAAAAGATGTTCTGGTTCCCAGAACCTAACACCCTAATTGTCGTCTAACTTTAAGTTAGCCAAGTGACTAGCTTGAGACGTAGTCCCAACCTTTGAGTCTCAGACTTCCTGTGGTTGTTTTCTAATCCAAGTACCTTTGGACTATTGTACATGTAATTAATGAGGATATTAAATGCCCAAAAGTCTATAAATAGGAAGGGTTGAAACATCATTTTCACCTAACAGTGTGCTAGAGAGTGATCAAAGTTGTCTTCTCGCACCGCCTCTGAGCCTGATGTGTGTCCTCAATGATCCAACAAGTTGTAGAGTCCAATTTCTCATCATCTTTCTCTGGTTCTTTAGGTTAGTTAATTGTTAGATGCCCTCCCTGAGCTTTTTGAATTTGTAGTAAAAATGAACAGCTTAAGGAAAGCAAATCTTAGCATTCTAGGAAGGGAAAATGATTGCACACAAAACCCATGTGCCTGAATTTCAGAAAACCTCAAGAAATCATTGAAAACGATCAACTAGGACTTGGGCCTTTTGGTGCCATTCTATGAATAATGCATTCATTCACCTCTAGCCCAAGCCTTACCAGTGCCCCTAAAACATTAGAAAAAATAAACTCTCAAGGAGGCTTTACCTACATTTGGGCCCGTGCCTCTCGGATTCTATCCTTGGGGTATTGTCTTTGCTACATTGTTCCTAAATGGCATCTCAGCTCCCACCTCCCAGTATATAGGCTCTGATATATCCTCAACCCTTAAACTCATAAAAAATCTTAAATGCTAAGTCCCTCTTGGAATTTAACCCCCAAGCTTCCCTCAGTGGAATTTCGTTAGCATCTTGTCATTCTAGAATGGCCATTATACGCCACCCACCCGATTCCCAAATTCTGGTCCTTTGAGTGACCCCTCAGAAAATTTACAAATAATTTCAAGTCTACCTCCATCCAGGCCCCAGTTGTTGGAGCTCTATCCACATCCCACTGTCTCGAACAACCTTTATCATGTGCCCTCATGGTCTTCCGACCCCGACATCCCTATAGTTGTGAGACACTAAAATTGAGTTAAGTGAGCAAGTGCGAATAGCCTCTTGAGTCCTAGCTCCCATAATTCCATCCATAGGCCATCACCACCACTTCACCATTCTGAGATGGCCATCAATCTACATCCTTCTAATCACTAGAACCTAGCCCCCATCTCACCAATGAACTCAAAATGGAGAAAATTGCTTGCTGAGTCTCCCTCTAGATCCGACCCTTTGGGTCTCCACCTCTAAGTCACTATGTCTCATCCATCATTCCCAAATAGATAACTTATGATGTATTCTTTCTTCTTTTTCCTTGAAATGAAAAATCCAAACAACATTGCAACAGTGTCCTCCAAGAGCCCGAGCCCCAACCTTCAGGTCACTATTCCTAGAACTCTGCTTTTCCAAGGTCGTTTTCAAACAACAAACCCTAAGTAGCTTTCTTCCCATGGACTTCTAGCCCCTAGGACTCGGATTAACCAAACATCCTCCTACATGGTGATAAAGGCATACTGTAAGGCATGTTAGTTTAATTAAGTCATTATTTATCTAATCTAACATCATTTTGCAGGCATTGGATCAACATTCTTATGATTTTCCATGCCTATTTACACTCACTCCCTTTGTGTGTAGGATATATGGAATTAGGTGGAGAGCCCTTGGGAGCAGCTACTGAGAAGGACAAGGGAAAGAGAATAGCAAAGGCATCCCATGGGAGGGACAATAAAGATCAAATGAAGTACAAGTTCCAGGGGGAACCGCTGAAATCAAAGGTCACCTCTGCATGGAGCAAGATAATAGATACCAACATTGGGCATGTGGACATTGATGAGTTTATATAGAGGGTCAAAATCAGCCCTACCATTGAGGTTATTTTGGCAATCAGAAGTAGAGACAATGCTCATTGCTCTAGAACTTGTCATGGCCTACCGAGAGGCCTATCAGGAGGAATCCAAGACAATTGTTGATCCTGATAGGAACATCTTGGCTGACATATCCCACAAGGCCATAATGAAAACCTTCCATATTCCAACCTTCAAGGAAATAGAAATACCAACCATAAAGGAAGGAAAGGATTTGTGGGGATGAGAACCCCTTTAATTGTAAAAATCTTATCAACCAGTATTGGCTATGAGAAAAAAGGGGTAGTACAGCTAAAGTACCCCAGGAATTGTATTGCAGCAACTTCCTCGAAGAATGCCATGACTTAGTCACACTGCTAAGCCATGTTATGGGCCTCCCCACCACTGCATTTTTCCAAGAATGGATGGTTTACTTTGTAGAGGAGTCAGAGGAAAAACCAAATTATACTAGCCAGTAATAAGTAGTGACTGCTTCCACAAGCAGTTTGTGGCGATAAAGAAAACCTCATGCTTTTGCATGACATCTTATCTGGTGTATTCATTGGTCAAGGTAAGACAATACCAATGTTTGTTCAAGGCACCTAATGTGGAACCAACAAGGCCACTAAAGGTCGATGACAGATATCCCCAGTCACAATTTAGAAATTTTAAAAGGGATTACTATAGGATAAATGATGCTTTCATACCATATATCATCAAGTTGCTAGGAGAGGAGTTTGAGAGGAGGGTCTCCCACAGTCCAAATACTTTTCTCAAGCGTTTCACATTCCTGTTTATTAAATCTCCCAAATTTACATACATCAGTGAAGAGGGCTTTTCGGGTATGCCATTCAGGCTACCCCGATACCCAAATGACTAGATTTTCCTATTAGAGCTCTCTCGATAGTTGTGACCATCCTACACCCTTTTAAGTAACAAGAATCTTGTAGGGGTACCTCATCCCCTCTCATTTGATCAAGGACTATATGACCTCCATACTTTCCAATGTGCATACAACTCAGAAAAGGAGTTGGTAGATTATCACCTAAAATGCCACCCCTCTAGGCCACACATTGACCCATATGGAAAGCTGCAAAACACACTTGGTGCTAGATGCACTCATGGACACATTGTTAAGATTTCTAGGAAAATTTCAAAATGATCTTGAAGTACAAGAAAGATAGTATATGTGAATGATAACCTATTTTGTAAATAGGGAAAATCTATTCCCAGTGCCCAACCAAGTCAAGGAGGATGAAAGCACCGTGATGGATCCAAGGTATAACATAGTTGTCAATCTAACACTACCAATGATAGATTGGGATGAGCAAGAGGTCGATGACCTCAATATATTAATGAAGCTAGTAGAGGCACAAACCAAAGAATGGATCAAGAGGAAAATCAAGCAATTGAAAAAGTGAGGAAACTCTCTAACTTACACTAAGCTAGAGGAGGATACAAACAATGCTTCCAAAAGTGGAGATGAGGAAACTACAACAGACACTTCTACTACCCCACTGAGACAAACATCCAAGTCTCCCCCATCTACTAGAACAAGGAAAAGAAAGGAAACAAAGGAGCAACAATTAAGTCCCAAGGTGTACACAAGAAAGAATGTGGAAGGGGAGCATTCTAAAAATCATAAGGCAGGAAGCTTCACAGAGATGCACACAATCACTAAGGATCCACTTCGAGAGGGAGAAGAAGAAGTCGAGGTGGAGCCAACCTAGTACCCACATGCTACCTCTAACATTGTTGCCATAAGTATTGATGTTCCTCCACCAGTTTACCAAGCAATTGTTACTACTTCCCCACCTACTGTTAATGTATCCATGCACCTTGCCTCTTCCCCACTTACAACATAGGTTGTAACAATTGATTCATCATCTTCCACTGCGTCCCCACTTTCTTCTACCTCTATGTCTCCAATAACATCATTTCCCCTCACCGTAGCTACTTCTACCATGCCAACTCTCTCACTCCCTAAGTCATTTGCAAAATATGTGAAAACCATTCCCTCAGAGCTTTCCATCATTTTGTTAGACTCAAAAGTGTAGGCTACCCTTGCATGAGCCTCTACTGGCTGATCCACAATACCTCTCCCCAAGCCTCCAAAGATGACAGTGACCATGATGATATCAAAGGAGTTGGAGAGGAAATCCTGTGAGGTTTCCAAGAGCCTAGAGGAGGAAGCAAATTATTACATTGAGCACCTTGAGTCCCAACCTCGAGTGATCGATAGGGTGGTGTGGGAAGATGAGGAATATGGATCTTCTAAAGGAGAAGACAAGGAAACACATTCATTATACAGAACTTCAATCCAGATCAAGAAGAAAACCTAGCTCGACAACTTGAGAATGTTGGAGGAGAAGAAGAAATACTTTCACATGAAGAAGACAAGGACAAAATGGGAGAAGATACTTAACTTCCTATGGGGGAGTAGGATGGAAGCCCCAAGAATGATAAATAAATTTCCTCTCCTGCAACAAAGTAAGGGGAGCATGCTAAAGAAGAAAGGGTAGATGAGGCAGAGAAAGAAATTAACATGGAAGAAGAGCACCTTGAAGACTCTAAACATGAGGACAAAAAAGAAGATAAGGTCCATGAAAAGGAGGACAACCCTCAAAAGTGCACATCTTCTAGGTCTCCAATGAAGAGTACAATTTTGATACAAGATTCCAATGAGGAAGAATATGCAAACAAGGAACCAAAAATTGCAAAGAACAAGGAGATAAAGGTCAGTAGGGATGAAACAAAAGATACTCCTAATTCACCCAAAGGGAAGTCAAAATTCCCCAGTGGCTAGAGAAATAGATAGAAAGAAAGACTCCCACTCCCAAGGACCCCAAATCACGACTCAAAGCTATCCTAGCTTGAGTGAAAATTGGCACAACAAAGAAGGAAAAGAAGCCAAAGGTCAGGTCCAAAGTGACAATTGACACTTCACATTCCAGAATAGTGTAGGTGGCCACAACTGTGGTTGGTGAGTAGAGGATTAGCTATAATGTCTCCACAATTGACTTGGGAGTAGCCTCCAGAGAGCAGAAAATTGACCATCTTGAGGAATTTGTTGCTATCGCTATACACTAGATACACTAGGATAAGATTACAAAGGAAGAAATTAAGGTGCAAATAGAGGATTTGGTAGGCTACATACACCAATGGTCAACCATAGAAGAGGCACCTACAATGTCCTACACACCACCTTAGTTGTTGTCCAAAGAACATATCTACAAGATGGAAAAGTGGAAGCAATTTTAATAGACTACAAAGGATTGGTTCTAGTAGGTCCTCTATGCTGGAAACATGGGATTAAATCATGCCATAAGGATAGGAATCAAGCTTTTCGAAGTGAAAATATTTCTTTAGGGAACCCACAAATTTTTCACCAACTTCCTTAGGTAGTACGAGGTCGCTTACTCGAAGATTGAAGCTATTCTAGAAATGCTAGAGAAGTTATATGAGAAGGAGCTCTCTTTTCCAAACATGGACCACTTGCTAGTTGATATGTAGAAGTTAAAATTTAATCATAGAAAGGAGGTGTTGGAACAATTATTCCCAAAGGTTGAGCAAGACATTGATTGGGTGAAAGAAGCAAGGGCTACGTGTCTAGAGTATATTACGCTACTGGCGGATTATGATGTGCTTACTGTTGAGTTGGATGCTAAGAAGATTAGGCCCTACCTCTAGAAAAAGGTAGAAAAGGGGATGGCCAGTGATCTCACCATTGATTTCATGAGCTTTGTTTCTAGAGTCTTTTCCCAATCAAAGCAAATTAGAGATGGTGCAACCAAGCTAGACAATGATTGGGAGACTCTAATAGAGTGGTCAAAGAGGTGGAGTTTTGAGGCATTACAATCACAAGTATTGGAGATCAATAAGTTGCAACCTCTAATTAACAACTTCATAGAATATCCCATATGTACAAAGAAGGAAAGAGTGCCTCAGAAGTTGCAGCAAAGGGAAAAGCACTAGAAGACAAAATTGCTACAGTGCTGCCACTAGAGGACAAAATAGGGAAAAAGGCAAGAATGTAATTTTAAATTGTAAAATATTTGGGGGTAGGTGAAACCCTAGTGCACAATGAATCTTGGCCACACAATGCAAATGAATCCTTGCCATTCTTTCTACTTTTTAGACATTATAAATAGGGGATCTCCTCTCATTTTCAAGAGAGAGTTGAGTTGTTGTAAAGACATGCTATAGAGATTTTAATGGAAATACATTGACTTGCGGTGGATTTCTAAGTTTCTTCACATGTTGCATGATTCATCTCTCATAGTTAGTTGATTTAGTCAGATTTCCTTTGCTGTTTTGCATAGTTTTAGATAGTTTTGGTAGATTTAGTAATGATGTTTCATGGCTATGAAGATTTTTGTTGTGTTGATGACTTACTTGTCCATACTTTTTGTTGTTTTCTACTGGTAGATGGTTGTGTAAAGTTAGTCTAGACTTAGATTCAAATATGCTCCAAAATTTTATCTTTTATTCATGCATGTATATGGTGAATGAATGGTAAAATATATGTAATCCTTAGAAGATAACACAAATTTCATGATACTATGTCTTTTTCTGGTTAAGTGAAATCTTGTTTAAGGAAGTTGTCCATAGTAGAACCTCCATGATCACTATTCATAGGTAGTTGGAGATTCAAGAACTTCCCTCCTTCCCTGCTCTTTTTCCTTATTTTTATAATTAACCTAAGCTAAGGTTCTTACACATTGTAAAGCCAAATCTAAAGGTAACGTGGAAGTTCTAGACTGTTGTCCCAAACATACAACAATCTGATAGTTAACTTCCCTCTTGTGGAGCTTCTACAGGATCCAATTCTTTCCAACTCATAAGTATGCCCTGTGATTACTAGAAAAATCACATAAGAACCACTGATAGACCTAAGCACGTCAAGACCTGACATTAGAAACCTCGGGATAGTGTTTTTCAATCTAATTATGGAAGATTGTCTTTCAAGGGAGGTGATGCACCTATGCATTGCCTGTGTTGAGAAAGTACTAAAAAACCCATCAACACATATTAGGATGTGTACGAACTTTCATAATTTGAATAAAGAATCTTTAAAAGATTACTTTCCCCTTCCTAATATTTACATGATAGTAGAATCATCTGTGGGACCTGCTTTGTTGTTGTTCATGGATGACTTCTCTAGATACAGTCAAATCTTTATTAATCCTCAAGGTCAATACAAAAAAACATTCACAATAGCTTGGGGAACATTTTTTTGGGTAAAGATGCCCTTCGGAATAAAGAGTATAGGTGTAATGCATCAATGAGCTATGACATTGATATTTTATTATTACATACATAATGTTTTGGAATATTATATTGATGACATTCTATTCAAATCTTTAACTCAAAAATAAAATGTGAATATCCTTCAAAAGATCTTTGAGCACATGGAAAAAAATAACATGAGATTGAATCCAAAAAAGTGTGTCTTTGGCATAGATAGTGGAAACTTTTAGGTTTTGATATCTCATAGAGGCATTGAGGTCGACATAAAGAAAATTGATGTTATAGTTAACATGCCACCTCCTAGAAACATCTCACAATTGCATACTTTACAAGGAAGAATACATGCTATTCATCATTTTGTACAATCGCTAGTGGACTGAACACTACCATTTACACATGGGTATGTGCAAGATCATGATGGGCCAAAAAGTGGCAATATTATGGGTATTTGTATGGTATGTGGCTAATGACTTTTTTTTAACCCAAAATTGATGAAATGAAAAGGGTTTTTAGAGGATATTCTCAGCTTTCTACCAATATAAATTATGTTTTATTTTCAATTTAATAAATTATTATTATTTATTTTCTATTAGAATTGCAACTAAAGTCCTAATCGATAGGCTAATTGAAAAACATCTATAACTTTCAAACAGTATCACATTTTTTGATTCTAAAACATGCGTCACATTCTATGCTTCACATACTATAGGATTAAAAAAATAAATATTAAATTTAATGAAGTTTTGACCAAGGTAAGGTGGTCAGACATACAAGTTTTTATATTTTTTAAAAGTTGTAATAAAAAATTCATATTAATTATTTACATGGAAAAAAATTACAAAAAAAATATGCATCACATCTAGACATGAGTCCTCTACTTATATATAAAATCTTATAAAAAAATATTTTCATTTTATTATGGTTAGAGTGGTCAAACAGACACCTACTTCTTATTTTTTCCCTAAAATTTAAGTACTACTGCATTGAAATTTCAAAATTTCACCATATAGATTTTATTTATTTTTAAATAAAAATAGTAATTTAGAAACTACATTCAATTTTATATAGATTCTATTCTTACATATTTTTGAAATAATATAGATAACTTATTCAAATTTTTATGTCAAGTTGCCTAACACTGATTTTTCTGAATTTTTTGCCACTTAAGGGCCTATTTTGTCCATGATGATCCTCCACATACCCACATCTCCTTAAGAAAGTGATGCAGGAGCATCCATTTGCACGAGAAATCCTGCACATCAAAATTATTTAAGTTATTTTAATTTCTTTCTTTTGGTTGTGGACTTGCAAGCATGATTTATTTTTAAATTATTTTCTCCTCATGCTTCTTCAATATTAAATTATTCTGTGAGCATTGGAATCTTCTTCATACAAGTAGTGGAGGCGTTAGATTGAGATAATGGATGTTAATTTAGGAAAATATTTGAAAATTATTAGGAAAAAACAATTAAGGGGTTAAATCTATGAATCCCACACCCAAAATGGAGGAGGCAGAGGTTTGACTAGCATTTTGGGGAAGAAGGAGATTGTTAGGGTCATGGCTATGAGACCTAGTTTCATTAAATTAGGCATAACTTTCTCATAGTGTGACGAAATCAAGATTTTCAAAATGATCCAAAAATATGAGAACAAGGTGTACAAAACCCATGTTGGTGTTTTACAAGATTCATGATAGTCAAGGAGTAGTGAAGGACAAAAAGTGATGGGTTTGTCATGGATTTTTGCATATTTGTTCTTAATATTGCTTGTAGATGATTTTGTAGTAGATAGAGATTATGTGGAGGATTAAATGTATGTATTTTCATGATTTTTTCTAGTAATGAAGAAATTTTCAGCAGATTTAAAATATTCATTCATGGATTTATGTTAATGAAGAATTTGGGTTTCTTTCTTGTAGCTTTCCAGTAGCTTTGAAGACTAAATATGAGATAGATGACTTGCATAAATCTTGTTTTTTTCTATATGATTTTTTCAATGTTATTTTAGTGGATTTCTTTATAGTTTTAATTAAGTGAATGTTCAAAAATTTAGAATTTGAGAAGCTAGATTGAATAGGCTACAAGATTGGGTGGCCTAATAAGGCTCCCTAGTCTTGACAACATCAAATGGTATTGGAGCATGTATGATGCTAGAATGTGTGGAGAAATAAGATTATTGGAGATGTGTTGAGAGAGTTGAAAAAGAAAGAGTTGTGAAAGAGTTATTTTTCACAGGCATGAGAATGAGTTTGTTGTTGTAGGCATAAGAGAGAGTATGCAAATATTATCCTCCAATACAGATAAAGTGTGGTAGATGGTGTATATTTCCTCCACTAAGAGAGTGTGTAGAGGAAGCATCTTCTAGAGTCTTTGTTAGGTAGAGGGTAGTGTGTGTGTGTGTAAAGTGTTCGACAAAACATCTTCAAGGAAGAGGATGAGATGGGTCTTGAAAAGACCTATAAGAATGCTATATTGGGAACATTATTGAGAAGAATGGGAAGAAAATAGATTTAACAAATGGATATTTAAGGAAATAAAGAAAATTGAGAATAGTGTGGAGGCCTTGGAAAGATACTACTTTCCTAAAAAAAATTTGATTATAGAAAAGAGAAAAGCTAAAGCAGTGGAAGTGGCAACAAGGAAAAAGGTTGAAGAGGAAAAGCAGAGGTTTGGAAAAGAGGACATCGAAAAGGAGAATGTTAAAGTGCAGTTTAGTAGCCCTTTGGTGGAAAGAGTACGGAGAGAAATTTATGTGGGAGCAGCCCACACAAATGCAAGTGAAAAAAGCAAGGAAAGAATGGAGAAATAAAGAGGTAGCAATAGATGTCCATCTTGTTGATGATATAAAAGAAAATAAAAAATGAAATTTAATACATAGGAAAAAAGGTTGCAACAACAAAAAAAAGGTATTATCTCCTTCTTTTGAGTTTTTCAAAGTAAATATTGATTGTCATGAAGAAAAGAAAATTGAATATGGTGATTGTGAAGTTGGGGTAGTGATTGGTCCTAAGAAAGACACAGATATAATGAATAAAATGACACCATTGAGTGCAAGGGAGGAGGTAGAAGAAGAAAATATCAAGATTGTAGTAGAAATTCAAGAAGAAATAGTTGGGGAAGCAGTAGAGAAACAAGAAAACACACAGGTAAGTAGTAATGTTTATGATATTTTTGAAAGAAATTTTGATGTTAAAGTGATAAATGAATGAAAATGATAGTATTGATGTGTAAGTAACAATGAAGATATAGAGGTAAAAATAAGTGAAGTTTTACACAAGCTTCATTGAATGAAGGACATTGAAACAATGAAAATTTTGGGGCAGCAGTTTGAAGAAGAAAACTTAGAAAGGAAGACAAATGAGAATATTGAAGGGGCAATAGAAAATGAAACAAGGTTTTTAGTTGACAAAGAGGTAAAGTTTCAATTTTTAGAGTTATTTGATGATAAAAATGAAATTGATTCACATGAGAATAACATAGTTAATATGAATGGATATTAGAATACTAAAATGGATGATAGACTAGTAGGGAAAGAGGAGAAAATAAGGGTATTTGATGATTTTGCAAAATTCATTGATATTGATGTTAAGGCAGATTTATATTTTGGTGAAATGGTGAAAGAAAGTGAAATGGGAGAGATGCTTAGGTGTAAAAATAATAGGTTAAATGCTGAAGTATTGAGAGATATGGTGATTTTTGTTGGCATATGGGAATAAAAAGATAAAGGAGAAATATGTAAGAAAGTTGTGCATATAGAATTCATTGATTTCTATGAATTTCTTAATGTTGATCTATGTGTAGGTGTCAAGAATAATAAAGTGGGATCGAAGGATTAAAACTAGTATAGTGAGTTGAATTTCATGAGAGGAACAAAGAGAGGAAGGATGAAGGAAGGAAGAGATATGAAGATTTAGAGTAAGGTGAAAAGGAAACAAGTTGACAAAGAAGAAAGATGGTTGAAGAACATAGGATTTTCAAATGTTCATGAGTTCGAACTCATGGATATTTCTTCTTACCCGAGGTGTTTGATGCAGGAGCATCCAGGTGTATGACCAATCCTGTTCATCAAAATTATTTATGTTATTTTAATTTCTTTATTTTGGTTTTGGACTACAGGCATGATTTATTTTTAAATTATTTTCTCCTCATGCTCCTTCAATACTAAATTATTTTGTGAGTGTTGGAATCTTCTTGGTGCAAGTAGTGGAGGCATCAGAATGAGATAATGGATGTTAATTTAGGAAAATATTTGAAAATTATTAGGAAAGAACAATTAAGGGGCTGAAGGAATGAATCCCACACCTAGAATGGAGAAGGTAGATGTTTGATTTGCATTTTGGGGAAGATGGAGATTGTTTGGGTTTTGGCTATGAGACCCAGTTTTAGTAAATCAGCGATAAATTTCTCATATGGTAATGAAATAAATATTTTCAAAATGATACAGAAAGATGAGAATGAGACACACAAAACCCATGTTGGTGTTTTAAAATATTCATGATAGTAAAGGAACAGTGAAGGATAGAAAGTGGCAGGTTTGTGGTGGAATTTCATATATTTGTTCTTAATCTTGCCTATAGACGATTTTTGTAGCAGATGGAGATTATGTGGTGGATTAAATGTATGTATTTTCATGATTTTTTTTCTAGTAATGATGAAATTTGCAACTGATTTAAAATATTCATTCCTGGATTTATGTTAATGAAGAGCTTGGGTTTCTTCCTTGTAGCTTGCCAATAGCTTTGAAAAATAAATATGAGATAGATGAATTGCATAAATATATTTGTTGTCTACATGATATTTTGAATGTTATTTTAGTGTATTTATCTATGGTTTTAATTAAATGAATGTGACAAAATTTAGAGTTTGAGAAGTTGGATTGAATAGGCTGCAAGATTAGGTGACATGTAAGGTTCCCTAGTTTTGATTCCATTAGAAAGAAGTGCAATTTAATTAGAATGAGGATTGCAAATAGGATTTTGAGATTTTTAAATATTACCTTGCTAGTCCACCTATTTTTGATCTTGCTATGGAGGATAAACCATTTATCCTTTATACATTAGCATTGACCCATGCTCTTGTAGCATTGCTAGCCCAACAAGATGAAAATGGTAAAGAGCATCTTGTTTATTACATTAGCCAAATCTTGATTGATTATGAGACATGATGCAACATGATAGAAAAACAATGTGTGGCTCTTATATTCACTACTAGTAAATTGAGACATTATTTACTGAATATTGAAATACATGAGATGATAAACTTTGATCTTTTAAAACACCTTTTTTCTAAAACCAATTTATAAGGATGCTTAGCTAAATGGGTTCTTTTGTTGATTTATTTTGACCTTAAATTTGTTTCACAAAAAGAAATTAAATGAAAAGCCTTGACCGACCATTTACTTGATGCTTCTTCTCCCCTAGTATTACCTAATATATAAGGATTTCATCATGAGAATGTGTTGACTATTCATAAAGATGAAGAAAAAAGGCAATTATACTTTGATGGCTCTAAGTGTAGAATAGTCTTCGACGTCGGGGTTATAATTGTCTCACCCATAGGTAAGCCTATTCCCTTATGCAATCGCCTAAACGTCCTATGCACAAACAACACAACGGACTATGAACAATTAATTGCTAGATTACACGTCACTTTCACTCTAGGAGCTCATAATATTAAGATATTCAATGATTCATAATTAGTCATTGAGCAAATAAATGGAATGTTTCAAGTGAAACATGAAAAATTATTGAAGTACAAGGATCTCACAATGAATTTTTTAGGAAATTTTGATTCATACACCATTGATAACTTCCCATAGAAACATAACCGCCCTATGGATGCAATGACAAGTGTCGCTTCTCTAATATCCCGTCAAGATCCTTGAAAATATTTCAAATTCATTTTGCATATAGTTATGAAACCATCGATAGAATCTAAAGTCAAAGAAGTATTATAAACCACTATGGAAAGCTCTATTTAATGGTGCACACCAATATTTAATTATTTAAAGAATGGTACATTTCCTGAGCTGACAACTAGGAATACTCGAGCCCTCATTTAGGTCACATCTAAATATATAATTCTTGTTGATGTGTTATATCGAAGGTCCTTTGATGGTCTCTTTCTTATATTCCTAAAACAATCTAAAATCCCCATAGAAATTGAGGAAGCCCATGCAAGTGCTTGTGGAGGTCATTCTAGAGGAAGATCATTAGTTCAAAAGTTAATTTTTATAGGGTACTATTGGAGGAATATAGAACATGACTATTTTGTGTATGTTAAGAAATGTCACAAACATCTAGAACATAGCAAACTGATTCACATTCCTATTTTTGAGCTTCGTACACAAGTTCCTATTTATCCTTTCTTGGTGTGGGTTCTAGATATCATTGAAAAATTTCACCTCCCTCCTTCACTAGACATATATTTATAATTATTATAACAAATTATTTCATGAAATGGGTGGAAGAAATTCCCCTTCATTCAACAACTATTGACGTAATATGTCATTTCATATTGGAACACATTATTTCTTACTTTGTATTTCCTTCCACTTTAGTTTCAAACAATGGGGCACCATTTAAGAATAAGGATGTGAAGAAGTTCTAGGAAGATATTAGCATACAACATCGCTTTTCAACACCCTGCTACCTGTGATCTAATGGTCAAGCCAAATCAACTAATAGGACCCTCAAGCAAATATTAATGAAAATAGTAAGAAAACATGATAGAGATTGGCACACACAACTAACATATGCTTAATGGGCATACGAGAGTTAGAGAATCAACTAGGAATACCCATTATAACCTTTTCTATGGAACCAAGGAGATAATGCACTTGGAGTTAGAGATTCCTTCATTGAGAATCACTCTTGAAGGACTTATTAATGATAATACCTATAAGGAACAATGTTTGTATCAACTTGAAATACTTGAAGAACAATGCATTGATGCTCTTGAGCACCTTTGAGCTTATTCTAGAAGTATGCAATGTAGTTACAATGATAACGTCATACCTTGTTCATTCAATAATGTTGATTTGGTGTTATGTGAGAATTAACATAACATCAATGCTGCTCCAACTGAAAATGGAAAGTTTAGTCCTAGGGTAAGTACATGGATCTATGACACAATTTTGGCTCTTAATATGCCACTTTTTTTTTTCTGAAATCAACAAAATATGATTTGCATGAGAAAATGAAGATAGTTACGCTCAAAATTTCAAGATACAACAAGAACAAAAGTTGAAGTGCTTCGAGTCTAGTTTCTAAGGTACTAATTATTTTTGAAATTAATGAATATTAATGATCTCAAAAAGGGGGACCCAAAATAGGTCCTATTTTTATCCAAAAAATAGCATAGTGCATAAAGGCTCCCCCCTTTTTGATTAACTTTTTTTAGAATTTCAAAAATCGGAATGGTGAGAAATTAGCTAAGACCATGTTGTTTATCCTCATTCTTTCAAATAATTTTTTAATGAATATATAATATTTTATGAATTTTGAAAGTGGACATATCCTGAAAAGCTAAAATTTGAGCATGCTCCCCCTAATTTTTTGAAAACTAATCGAAAAATGATTTTTTTTTCATCATGTGTACAATGGAGTCTAGTTTTTAACAATGTATTTTTTTAACATTTTGATGAATGAGTAAAATCTATCCTAAAACTAGAAAACGTTGGTTTTTGACCAAAAATGGAGGCATTTAGAATAGAAGCTATGGATAAAAACCTTAACTAAATTAAAATGAAAAAAGAATTATATATTTAGATAGCTAAGAGAGAGGGTAACACTCATAATTCTTTTATAATCTTGCATTGAAAGATGTGCAAATGTGACGGGAAGCACAGATAAAAATATAAGGAAATTTGGAAAATCTTGTCAATTAACACATCCAAAGTAGGTCATTTTGTAGGCGCCAAATTTGGCACTCACCAAATGACACATCCCATTTGGTGCATGCCAAATTTGGTGCTCACCAAATTTGGCATGTACCAAATTGGATGTGTCATTTGGCAAGCACCAAATTGGATATGTCATTTGGCGAGCACCAAATTTGGTGCTCACCAAGTGACCTACTTTAAAAAAAATGTAACTTTCCCCTCTCTTTGGTCAACTAGTCTGATAATGCTAAGAGTGTGTGGCTTATGATCATAGATGGATAGTTGAGGTTTTACCTTTCATATGCTCTCTTCCTCATTACCCTAACTGGATAACTCTCTATCCCTTTGAAGTCTTTCTCTCTCAATCCCTCTCTTAGGTCTTGTTCCCTCCCACCCTACCTAGATAAAACTATCTCACTCTAACCCCCTTTCTCACTCTCACTCTCTCTCCTCCTTTGGTCTTTTTTTCTCTCTCACTTCATCTCCCTCTCTTAGGTCATTATCTTTCTCTCTATCTCTCTCTCTCATGTATCTCCCTCCTACCCCCTCTCCCTCTCTTAGGTCTCATTCACTCCCTCTATCTCTCTCCCACTCCCTCTCTCTCTCTCACTCCCTCTATCTCTCTCCCTCTCTCTCTCCCTCTCCTCTATCTCTTGTGACTCGGGGACCTCCTCTCCCTCTCTCTCTCAAGACCTCCTCTCCCTCTCTCTCTCAAGTATCTCCCTCCTACTCCCTCTCCCTCTCTCTCTTTTTCAAGTCTCCCCCTCCTACCCCTTCTCCCTCTTATAGTCACTTCCTCTATCTCTCTCACTCACTCCCTCTCTCACTCCCTCTATCTCTCTTCCTCTCCCTCTCCCTCTCTCTCAAGTATCTCCCTCCCACCACCTCTTCCTCTCTCTCCTAGGTCCCTCTCTCTCACACACCCTTTATCTCTCTCCCACTCTCTCTTAGGTCTCTCCCTCCCTCTTTCTCTCTCAAGTCTCTCCCTCCTACCCCCTCTGCCTCTCTCAGTTCTCTCTCTATCTCTCTCACTCACTCCCTCTATCTCTCTCCCATGCCATCTATCTCCCTCCCTCTCTCTCTAGTATCTCCATCCAACCCCCTCCCTATCTCTCTCTCCCTCTCTCTTAGGTATCTTCACCCACCCCCCTTTCTCTCTCTATCTCTCTCTCACTCCCTCCATCTCTTCCCCATCCCTCTATCTCAGGAACTCCCTCTCCTTCCTACCCCTTCTCCCTCTCTCAAGTCCCTTTCTCTCACTCCTTGTATCTCTCCCATCCTTATATATCAAACTCCCTCTTTATCCTACTCTCTCAGATCTCTCCCTCCCATCCCCTCTCTCCCACTTTTTCTCCCTCTCCTTCTCTCTCAAGTCTCTCCTTCCCACTCTCTCTCCCTCTCCCTCTCTCTTAGTTTTCTCCCTCCCACCCCCCTCTCTCTTAGGTATGCCCACCCCACCCTCTCTCCATCTCCCTCTCTCTCAATTCTCTCCCTCCCTCACTCTCTCAAGTCTCTCACTCTCTCAATAACTCCCTCTATCTCTCTCTCAAACACTCCATCTCTCTCTATCATTCCCTCTATCTCTCCTCCATCCCTCTATTTCCCACTCCCTCTCTCTCCCCCCTCTCTCTCCCACTTTCTTGAGTAGGAGGGAGAGACTTGAGAGAGAGTGAGAGGGAGTGAGATAGAGAAAGAGGGTTGAGGGTTTAGGGTTGAGTTTTCAATGTTGAGTTTTTAAGGGTTGAGGGTATAGGGATGAGGGATTAGGTATGAGGGTAGAGGGTATTAGCTTGCGGGTAGAAGTGTAAAGGGTTTAAAGGTTAAGGGTTTAAGGGCTTAGGGTTCAAGGTTCAGGGTTTAGGGTTACATTTTTAAGGGTTTAAGGGTTGATGGATTAGGGTAGAGAGGGAGGAATGGATGGAGGGATAGATGGAGGGAGAAGTGAGATAGAGAGGATGAGAGAAGAGGAGGAAGGGACAAAGATAGATGAGGATTGGGGATCCAATTTTTAGGTTAGAGGGTTGATAATTGAGGGCATAGGGTTGAGGACCTATAGGGTTGATGGTTTAGGGTAGAGAGAGAGGGAGATGGTTTAGGGTAGAGGGTAGAGGGTTAACGGTTAGCGGTAGAGGGTAGAGGGTTTAAGGGTTAAGGGTAGTGTTATGCCTTGCATAACCAGCCCATCTTGTTTTGGATCAAAATGGGTCCCCCTTTTTTTTTTTCTCCTTGGTGTTTTTGTTTCGGTCTTAGGATTTTTTATTTTTCCTCCTAAGCCCTTGTTTCTTTTGTTTTCACAGGCTGAGTGTGAGCTAAAACTAGACTTAGAACTTTGGTAAAGTTCCTAGTTCAGTTTTCATTCTAGTTTTGGCTTCATTCCTTGTTGTGTTGATTTCTTTGTTTTTTTGCTCGTGTTGGGTCTTTGGGTTGGTTTCCTCCCTTGGGTTCTCATTTGTATTCTTTCTCCTTTCATTTCCTTTTCTTTTGGCAAAAGTAGAACCAGAGAGGAAACTGAACTTGGAACTTGCTAAAAGTTTTGGGTTTGGTTTTGGTTATGATCCTACTCCCATTGTTTTCCCATGATTTTGTCCTCGTTTGGTGTTTCATTTAGGATGGGTCTTTTTTGGTCCTATTTCTTTCTCTTTTGTTGTTTTTCTTTTTGTCGGGTGCATAATTGAAATCATAACCAAACCAGGAACTTGGTGAAGTTTTTGGGTTTGGTTCTAGTTCTAATCCTGCCCCTATTCCCTTTGTTGTCTTTTTCCTACCATGGGACCAAGGCTAGATTCAGAATGGGATGAGAGAATTTCATGAATTTTCTTGTTTTGTCCTGACCCCACATCTACGCCCATTCTGCCTTTATGTGCACAATGGGTGAATACTCAGTTATTTTTTTTATTCCACGCCCAACCAACTACATTAATGGCATTGATTGCAACTCTTTCACATGCATCAAATGGGTTTTAAACCTTAATCAAGGTTATTTTGGCTCACAATAATTATCTAATTTATGAGCCAAAACTTGAGTAATTTTGAGAGAAGCATGATTTTGTTGCAGGAATGTGTTTGTGAGTAGATTCTTGTCAAGTTTCAACCCTTTCTAGTTGCACTTTGAGCTAGGTGTGTTTCTCCCATTTTGTTTTGCATTTTCTCATTTTTATATTTTGTGGTGTTCTTCATGTGTTCATGAGACTCTTCTCGTGAATCTTCACTTGTTTCTTTGTCTTTCACTTATGTTTTTCAATTTTATTTTTGTTTTCTCCCATTTTTTGTTAGGTATTTTTCCCTTTCCCACTCGTTTTTGTCACTCTATTATCATTTTCTCCTTTTTGGTGGCATGTTTGTACTATTGTGCCCTAGTTTTAGCTAGGGTTTCATTTTGAGAGGTATGGTGTGCTTTAAATGGTTCATAATTTATGTGATGACCCTTTTGATCTTATTCGTGTGTCAATCTAATATTTTTAATGGTGGTTTTTTGATGCCGTAATTTGTTTGGGTCAACGAACTACACAAATTAGGGTTTGTGTGCCATCTTTTAAAATATAGTGCCTTAAATAAAGTTTGATTATGGCTTCATCTTTCTTGGGTGAAACTGGGTCCTTATTTAAAGTCTCCTTATGCCTCCATTTGACCTAAGTTCTAAATTTATGTGACTGTGCTATTAACTAGGTCGTGTTTTAATGGTAAACTAGCAGAAGTAGATCTAGGGACAAACTTGTCTTATGAGTATTTGCATAAGGGTTTGGTTTCTATTTTGATTCCACTCCCGATAAATATTAACTCAAGTTTGTATCATTTTTCTTTAGTGGAAGGGGAATTAGAATGGGAATTGAACTTGGAACTATCAAATGGTATTTGGTCTGGTTCTGCTTTAATCCCAATCCTAACCCCACCTATGTTAAGAGGCTTCTAGTTCCTGATTCTCTCTCAACTCCACTTCTGGTAGGTATAAAATTTGACTAAGTATAGAGAGTTGTCCTGAAGGAATAGAGGATGATATGAAAGGTAATGCTTGTAATAATTATTTCCATTCCTTTGTTGATCTAATGAAGGATTGTATTACAGGGGTAAAATATGTTAGGAGCATCAGAGGAAGTGTCTCAAAGAGGAAGTCAAGATGAAAATTTTTTAAGGAAAGGAACAAAGCCTAAGAAGATAAAGGTGGAGTAGCTCCCCTACACCTTAAGATATAAACATAAAAGTCCAACTCTTACAGCTAGCAAGGTGGATTCAGACTAGGTTGATATTATAGACACCAACTTGGGGTCATTTACCTATAACAAGCTATTTGAAGAAACTTTCTCAGAGGATGTGATAGGTAGGACATAAAGAATAGTTCAATTTGGATCGGTACATGTTTCTCTTTCCTCTGTTAGTCCAATTCCCAAAGCTCATACTCATTGTAGCAAGAACTTACAATCCAGCAACAAGACAATGTGTAGACCTTCAGGGGAATGTCGTGATTGATTTAACCCCATGGATGATAAGGTCATGTTTAATGTACCTACCCTACAAAACCACAAGTGACTGAATGAAGCAGAGGCCTTGCAATTATATAGCAAGTGCAAGGAAACCAACATATCACAAATGAATAATAAATGGATGAAGGTTGAAAAGAAATCCTTGACAAAGTTTCCTAATCAACCAAAGAGGGTAGTTTTCATAACGAGATTAATGACATAATCATGATGCTATTCAAGGTGTTTGGGAATAAAGATTTTGCACATTTCAAGGAATGGATGTTTCCATTCATTGAAACCATTTTGGATGAAATGCAACAATTTGATTAGGAAATGATCTCGTCATAAAGCCTACATAATTAGTTGCTTAGAGTGGGGAAGACCAAAATTTCTTCATGAATTCTTATGTGGTGTATGCAGTAGCAAGGATGGGAATATTCCTTAGTTTGAATGTAGTTGGAACACTAAGGGAGGCACCTAGATAGAAGAGAGTGTGGGATCATTATGATCAACTAACCTTGCAAACATTAGAGCTAAACTATAGAAGATTTAATGATGCATACTTGTATGTCATCATCAATTAGTTGATAGGAGATGCAAGGTATAGATTGAGCAAAAAATCCATGTCATTCATTTTAGAATGGCAGCATTGGTATATCTAATACCCCAAGTTTACCTACTCTAGGTTGGCAGGTTTTGATGGCCATCCTCACCTACTTCCTAGATGTTGCAGTAATAGAATTGTTCTTATGGAATTCATCTATCAAGCCATAGGGTTCAACACCAAATTTTCCAATAAGCATAAGCATGGGTACCATAAGTTCTCCATGAAGTTGGAAGAATATAGTTGTGCTCATAATATGGCCACCAAGGCAATATCTAATGAGTTGGTTTTCTTAAACTTGGGCTTGTACACATCTTAGAAGCATTTTGATCCAAAACACAAGATGAATGGTTTTCTTCCTACTATTTTTCAAAAACATTTCAATTTTTTAAATGATTTTTGGATTTATTTACAAGATGATTATGATGTGAAAAGAAGAAACTATGAAAGGATTCCCATCCCATTGATGATTGAGTATGGGGTGAAAGAGGATATTCTTGATACATTATCAGATGACGGTGTAGTCTTAGACCCCCAATATGAAGTTGAGAACATAGGTATGAAGAACTTGGATCCAGTAAACTGGGATGAGGAGGAGTCCATAAACACTGGGAAAATTTCAAGGACAATGATGGATAGAAGTATCTAGTGGGTAGTGATGAGGATCAAGGAGCCAGCGACTCAAACTTCAAAGAAGAGGAAAGCTGAAGGTACCCAAGGGTACAAAAGAACAAAGAGAAGGACAGATCCTAAGGAGCCATTAGATTTATTTCCTCCCAACTTTGGAGAAGAGACTCATCTAGGAGTACCTACTCAAGACATCCTTGAATCATAAGGAGAGGAAGCTACAACAAAATCTAGAGGGTAAGCCTCATCTTAGCTTGGAACCACAACCGCTAGAGGTGAAAATTCATCTAAACCTCCTCTGACTAAGATACCTATTGAGGAGATGCCTATTGAAAGCCTTCATAAGGAGGCTAAGTAATTGAAATGAAAAGAACAAGAGGTGGAAATACATGACATAGATACAAATTCTGAAGCCACCTACTCAGAAAAAGAGACTCTTGTAACTACACCAACTAGAGACACTGAAGATGTTGGGACTAAACATGTCCTAACCCCTGAAGAATAGTGGATGTTGTTTAAGGATGCCAAGAGGTAATTTGATGCCAAGGAACAAGTTGAGGCACTTGTAGAACAACAAGAATTAGAAGCTAAGGCAAAATCTAAAGAGATGGCAAGGAGGCAAAAAGAAAAGGAAGACCTCTTGTAGAAACAAAAAGAAGTTGAGCTAAAGGCCAAGGAGGAAAGAGATAAATTAACTTTGGTGCAAAAAATTGATGAGCTAGATGAGGATAAAGCTCAACAAAGAAGAGTAAGAGAGGCACTTGAGGCAAAATTCAAAGCTATAGAGGAAATATAGAAGAAGAAAGAAGAGGAATGCCTACTAAGAGAAAAATAGGTAGAAGCACTTGCTAAGCATGAAAAAGAAGCTAAGAAAGTGTGGGATAGAGTTAGGTATATTGAAAGGAAAAGAGATGAAATGTTAGAAGAGGAGGTTAGAAGAAGAACTTTTACAAAAGGAAATGGAAACCAAAAGAGAGAAAGAGAAAAAAGAGAAAGTTGTAGCTAAAATATTGGCCAAGGAAAGGGCATAAAAGGAGAAGCAAGAAGAGGTTGATTCTCAGCCTAGGGAAATAGTTTGGAAACCTCAAGCTCTCTTGACACTTCTTCCTACACACAAGTGATAACTCCTCATGTTCCTCCAACATGGTTGAAGCTAAATTTTGGAAGGAAACAGATAGTTAAACCCCAGCCCCTAAACTACGATGACATGATGAAAGAAATAGAGGAGAGGCCCAAAAAAAAGGCTAGGGTCCTCCATTCCAAAAAGCTAATAGATGTTGGGGAGATCATAGTTGAATGTTCCATTCCAATGGTGGACAAGGATAGACAATATATGCAATTGAGTGTTTATCAATTTGGTACTGTTAATTTGGGAATTTGGGAAGTCCCACAAGGAACTAGTAGATGAATCTCATAGATATTGTGGCATCCTTCACCAAATATAGAATGATAAAAGAAAAGAAAAGAAAAGATAAGATCAAGGCTCAATTATACCAATTGCATAAGTTATTGAAGGATGTATCTACTCTTGTTTCTTTGCAATTTTCTACTCTAGAGACACCAATATTATTGAGAAAGAAGGAAATTGATGATCTTGTGCAAATGACAAGTAAGGTTGGGATGTTGGATAGGTGGATAGATAAATTAAACCAAGAGGTGGATGAGTTTCTTATTAATAGTTATAAATCCCATGTGGATGCATTGTAATTAGTGAATGATATGAATTCACATGCTGAAACCCTTGGAAAACAAGAAGAAGAATATAGAGAGCATGCTAAGAATTTGAAGGACATCAACAAGCTACCCAAGCAAACCCTATTGGATCAGTCTATCCTTGATGAGGATAATGTATACTTTATTGACAAAACAATCAATGTTATAAGGTTCAAGTCTACATTCATCTATGAGCATGCAAAAATGAGGTGCAATAGGCTAGTAAGGGTCTAATTGAGCAGATCAAAGAATTGGAGGCAATGATTGCTATGGTGGTAAATTTGGATATCCATGTGAACAAAACTAAAAGAAAAATGGAGTAGTAGGTTTGAGGAGGTGATGTAGAAAGAGGATAATGGTGATGACTTGTTGCTTGATAGACACATGGACATCAAGGATGAAGTAAAGGCTGGTAGAAGGGAGTTAATTAAATTGAAATATATGCAAGATTTTTCCTCTATTGAATTGAAAATAATAAAATTTGAAGATGATTGGGTAGATGGGCCTAATGTAGATATACTCCAACAAGTGTTCACCAGTTATGACAAGTACCTCCTTGAGAAAAAGAACAAAAGAATGAGGTGGCAGTGGAATGTTCCTTTCTAGTTGGTTTCCTGATGATATGGTCATCAAAACAACCACCTCTCCTATTCTTCAATAGTCAAAAGAAAACTTAAACCTTGGATCCCTTGCAACTCCTTCTCCTTCCTTTTTACCAATATATTTTGCATAGAGATACATCCCTAGTCAATTGAACATAATCATGGATGGTTTTTTATGTTGTTTGGTCACCCCTTGGATTGTGGATCTGATTTTGTAGCCTTGATTACATCTTGTTGTCTTGGTCTTGGGGTCTATAAGTAAAAAAAATTCTAATATTGTAAAGGTCGGCTAGTTGAAGAAAGGATTAGCCACCTGAGAAAGACAAAGTTTGATAGTTTTTAACTTTTTACAAGTTCATGCAAGATACTTTTAGATACTTTACAATTTATGCAATTGAGTTACTTTCAGAAGTTTAGTAGTTGTGTGGTAATGTTAATGAATCATAGTCATTCATATGCCAGTGAGTTTTACTATGCATAATTGTTTCTTATTTGATGTAAACCAATAGAAGAATATATATTTGAGACTATTTCATTGAGCTATCTATAAATGGGATGTATTTATATCTATTAATTTGTTAATTTTAGTAATGAGTTGGTGATGTTTTTTGATTTTGGAATGAAGTTTTGAAGTAAAATTTACAATAAATGGTTATGGATCTTAAATTTTTACTTTGAATGTATGTAATATTATAGGTAATGCTATGGATTGCATCATTTTATGGTTTTTGGTTACTTAAGGAAATACTCATTGATAAGATACATGTCTAGATGTAAAAGACTTATGTTCATATTTTTCTATTCCAAAGCCTTGTTATATCTTTTTCTATTTATTTACACCCCCAAATGTTAGGTTTATTCATAGAATTCATTTTTTGTTCCTCCTACTAGCAGGCCCCTTGAACATTACAACCTAATTGACCACTTAGCAAAATAGTAATGTTGTGACCCAACATCTAGGACTTTGGAAGGTGACTAGTTTAATAATTGTTTATCTTTTTCAGGAGAGGTAAGGTGATTGCATCATGCCTGCATGTTGTTGTGTCAGTTTGGACATCAACAGAACTGGTGTTAGAAGGAGGGCCTAGATGAGCAATTTGGATTGAATTGGGTCATTTTCACCAAAGAGGTTCTATAGATTTCTTAGATCCTCTGCCATTAGTTGAACTCCAATCTGCAACAAGACCTAGGGCCTATAGAGTTTTGATCCCTTCACCAATAATGTCCCCACTCACCTAAACTGGATTTCCACCAATACCTCAACTGGTACCACCAAATCCACCTATACCACCTTAACAACCAAATCCACCCATTCCACAGCTAGCTCAACCAGTCCTACTGCCATCCATGGCTTTCTTCATGAATAGCCCCTCTCCACTATAGACCATCCCTAGTGGTATAATTGATATGCCCAAGAATCCAAAGAGATTATGTCCCAAATATATCCATGGAGTGTCAAGGAGTGTTGAAGATCACATACAGGCATTCAAAGATGCCTATACTTGTGCTCAAATAGCCCACCATGGTGTGGTATGTATGTTGTTCCCCTACTCATTAGGTGACATGGCACACAATTGGTATCTGAATCTACCCCAGGGGTCTATTCTGAGTTGGATAGACTTATAAAATGCTTTCATCAACTAGTTCCAAGTCTATGTAGGCCCTACCATTCTATATCACTAGTTCGCTACCATAAGAAAGGAACCTCGTGAACCATTACCTTTTTTTAACACAAGATTCCAAAGGATGTACCAGAGGGTGTAGGATCCTTACTTGGTCACTAAAAATATTGCCATTCAGGCATATCTAAAGGCCATATATCCCTTGATTGGTTTATTCTTGTAAAGAACTTACCTACCTATGGACATTGATTCCTTGTCTAAGGTGCATCACTTAGCCATTAAATTGCAACAACAGATAATTTCACAATCAGGGAGTTTAGGAGGAATTTTTCCTCCCATAGGGTATCAGATGCCTAATCCAACCCCTCTATTTAATATAGTCCCCAAGATTTCTTACTCCCAATATGGACCCACGACTGAGTTAAAAACTCCACCTCTACTTCTATTATTTCTCAATGGGGATCCTAATTCCTCCTAGCAATCAGAAAACCACCATACTCAAGCTGGAGGGTCAAATCTTGTTAATCAACCATTCGCTATAAAGACTGCATAAAATGAACGAACTATTCAATTGACCAACAAAATACAAACCCTAAAGAAGATGTTATCACAAGTCACTAATGAGATGGATCAATGCAAGCTCAACCCCTCCCCAAATCAAAGCCAGAATTATCATAATCAGGGAGGGTATTCCAATCAAGGTAATTGTTCCAATTAGAACAATAATCAGAACCAAAGGAATTTCTAGGTCAAAACTTCCCCAATCAAAATTACTAGAACCAAAATAGGGGATATAACTAGAGATCTAATAATAATAGGAAAAGGAATATTGGGCCAAACATGTTGGAGTAATAAGTTATTTCATTTAATTAATTTAATCATATTGGTTAATTAAGACACTTATTACTTTAGTTACTTTAGCTAAAATTAGGCACAATAATAATTAATTATTAAGTATTAAGTGTGCACACTAGGGTCTCCCTTTAGGGTTTTCTTTAGGGTTTATTGATCTCCTTTTATAAGGATTCATTTCACTATAAATATTCATTCCTATTAATGCATTTTCCCTTGAGGCTTGCAAAGCATCTTTGTTGTTCTATATATATTTTCTTCATGACAAGTTATTGCATGCAGGTGATTCTTGAGGTCTATAATGTTGGGTTTTTCATCTTCTACATGGTATTAGAGCTCCAAACTTCTAGCTTCATGTTCACATTTTGAAGGATATTGCCTTGCATTGATTTTTTCTATGCAAGGGTTCCAAGCCAAACATCTTTTTAATGGATCTGGGGGTAGCCTTTTTTCAAGGCATTTTTGGGAAAAACATACATCACCATTGAGTTTGCATCACTCAAAAACACCTATTTTCATATAAAATTTGTCCATTTTAGACAAATTTGATTGGAGAGGTAAAAAAAAGTTTGCCAAAAAGGTTGTATGGCCTCCCTAACATGCATTCTGAAGTAGAAAATTTCAAAAAAATAAAAAATCAAAGGTTTTGTTTGAAAAAATTGGTGCTCCCCATTCAAAAGCCCCACACCACTACTCTGCCACCTGGTGGCCATTAGCCACTAGGTAGCCAATAGTTTCCTCAGCCCATCTACTAGTCCACCTCCTTTTAGCTCTTGAGGGATCCACTGTGCTTAGCAGTGGTCAAATCGGCAACCAGGAGCCTGCACTCAACCCTGCCGGTTGGCCTAGCTCCTGCAGTGGTCACATGGGTGACCAAGAGCTTTGACTCTAGCTCCCAGCTACCAACCTCCTAGTCTTGCATGCAACTAGAGCTCTCTTTTTTTAGCCTCTGAGGGCTCTGAAGGGCATATTGTATAGTTTGGAGCACTTTTACAAAATCAGGTGTAACTTTTGCATTTCAACTCCATTTTCCACAAACAAATAGGCATTGGAAAACTAGTTCCAATAACTATCCAATGGTGTAGGTTTTATTTTCTATTTTTTCCATTTTGATTTTTTTTTTGTGTCTGAAGTTAGAAGTTTCTTTTTTCACTCTAGAGGGCATATCATTTTCCTCAGTTATCTATTTTTCACAATTCAAGCAACATCAGAAAGCTGGTTCCATCATCTTCATAGATATTAGACCTGATTTTTATAGATTTTTCACTAGGTATCTAATTTTTTTGTCACAACTCAACCTTTTCTTTTTGGGTTATTTTCTTGGGAAATTTGCAATCAGGCTATTTTTTTGAGATCAAAGAAGAATCATTTTTTTTGCATTGAGAGTATATACTATTGTTTTATCATGGATTCAATAATATTTCACCCCTTACTCCATTTAACTATTTTGGTTGGAAAATACAAATGGAGATTCTTTTGAAGCACAAAGGGTTGTACAGAGTGACCATGGGTACTAAAGTTGAACTTGTAGGTGCTACTAAAAAGAGAAAGTGGTTTAATAGGTGTAATGAGGCTTTTAGTACTTTATGTCTGTCTATTTCTCTAGATCTTCTTTTTCATATTGAGTCTTGTACTACACCAAATTAGATTTGGACAACTTTGGAGTTTTTGTTTGGGAAGTAGGATACTATGAGAGGATTCAAGTTGGAGAATGAGCTTATTAGCTTAAATCCTAGGGATTTTGACAACTAGGAGTTCTTCACAAAACTTAAGTCTCTTAGATTGTAGTTGACATATTGTGGTATTCAGAAGCAGGACCCTCAATTGATATTGTCCATTATTTCTAAGCTTGGACTAGATTATTCAGTTTTTGTATCTACCTTTTATGCCACTCAAGATGCTCTTGGTACGAGATTCACTATGCCATCTCTTGATGGATTTGCTTCATCTCTCACTCGAGATCAATCTAAGTTAGCTAGCATGGGCGTGCTAAAACCTTCTTCATCTTAGATACTCATTGCATCATAGGAGCCCAAAGATCAGAAGGGTTCTATAGGCAAAGGCAAGAAATAAAAATAAAAGGATTCTAAATCTCATGAGTAGAAAATAGAGTCCTCATATTCATCCTCCTCTTCTAAGGGGAAATTATCTAAGAAGGAGAAGACTACATGTGCATATTGCAAGAGGGAAGGACATGTAGAACATAGCTACTATAAGAAGGGCATTGATGAGCTGAAGCATCTTCTTTAGAAACATCAGATTGATTTTATTTCTAAGATGTCTACATCATCTCTTTCCTCTCATTCTTCTTCTTTAGAGCAACATAACAGGGGCATAGTTGGTTTGTATACCTCATTAGATATGAAGATACATGCTCTTTGTTCTTATTTAGGTCTTGGATCAAGGAGACAGCTTCTAGATTTAGGAGTATCTCATCATATGGTATCTTCATAGTTTATTTTCACTTCCTTTGAGCCTTGCACTATGTCTCCTATTTTGATGGGAAACAATACATACATGAGTGTTATAGGGAAGGGGTCTATTAGTTTTGGGGACAACAATTTTTAGAATGTCTTGTGTGTCCCTCATTTAATGAACAACCTTATTTCCATATATCAGATCACACATGGAGGAAATAGGAGATCTATGGAGTTCACACCTGATATGGTTATCATCAGAGACTTGGAGAGTAGAACAATTATTGCTACTAGGGTGGTGGATCACTCATCTAGGTTGTATTCCTTTGTAGATTTTGCTACTAATGGTGCTTATGCTTCTGCAACTGTTCCTCACACTTCTAGTGTGAATCATCATTCAGAGGAGACATTTTTCTTCTTGAACATTGGTGTTCTATCTTCGAATCCAGTTCTTGAGACATCCATTCCATCTCCTCCTCCTATTGTTGTTGTTGATACTTCTATGGATACATATGTCATTTCTTTTGTTTCAATGCAATAGGACCTTATTGATCATCCATCTCTAGAGGCTACTCTTGAGTCTTCACCTTCTTTGACTTCTTCATTGGTTGAGGTCACACCTACTTTTGTGGAGACATCTTGGGCTACACCTACTTCACCTTCAAATATTGCATTCATGTGACCTCTTCCCTTACACTTCTTTTAGGAGATGTTGTTTCTTCACTCTTTTTGGAGCTACTTCATTATGTGGGAGTTATGTGGTCTTTTTATTCCTCTCTTATGGGGGATCATTCATGTATCTTTGTGATGGATGGTGTCCTTGGGGGGTCTTATGGAGTCCTCCATCTTTCATCACTTAGTTTTTTTTGCATCCTTTTAGGGAGGAGTTTTGTTCCCACATGGTTTTATCCTTTACCCCATTTGGTTTAGTTTGCATTGAATTTTTACATGGGTACTTGATTAGGCCTTGTTGTCAAGACCCATTTTTTCTTTCATGCATCTTTTCTTAGTGTTTTAGCTTCTTCCTAAGTTCATCTTAAGGGGGGGTGTTTGAGTAATAAGTTATTTTGCTTGATTAATTTAATCATATTGGTTAATTAATTAAGAAACTTATTACTTTAGTTACTTAAGCTAAACTTAGGTGCATTAATAATTAATTATTAATTATTAAGTGTGCACATTAGAGTTTCCCTTTAGGGTTTTCTTCATGGTTTCTTGATCTCCTTTTATAAGGATTGATCTCATTGTAAATATTCATTCCTATTAATGTATTTTTGCTTGAGGCTTGCAAAGAATCTTTGTTGTTTTATATATTTTTTCTTCCTGATAGGTTATTGGATGCAGGTCATTCTTGGGGTTTGTGAAGTTGGGTTTTTCAACTTCTACAAAACAATGGGGGATTTTCCCATAATTATCAGGTGAATGATGACAAGCCACACACTACAAATGTGGTAGACCTTAATTTCATGAAAAATTGGTGTAGGTTACACGACATTGCTGCTCACTCTGAAATCAATTGCCTAGAGATGGAGAAGGTTGTCAAGATAGCACAAGAAGATGCCTAGCCATCTCAAGGAAAATCTAACAAAGGAGGTGGCTCAGTTGATATAGCCATGGCCTATGAGCTCTTTGATGAAGAATCTCCTTTCCCTAGGCAAGAGGAGAATGAACCAGAAGAAGATGTCTATGATGCTCAGGCCTTTCAAACTAAAGGGAGTCATTTTTTGAGAAATTAGAATAAAGGATCATTCACTACATCAGATTTTCCTAACACCATGGATCCAACAAATCAAAATACGGATAATAATCCACCCCCACAGAAAGGTCCACTCGAATTCCAAAAAAAGGTAACTCAACTTTTGTTCCTAAGTATAACATGAATAACAATATGGAGTTTGATTTTATTTCTGAAATGTAGAAAAAAAGACCTCACTATCCTTCTTTGACATCCTAAAATGGTGCCCTACCCAATGTGACATCATGTTGAGGGCTTTGGAGGAGGCTAATAAATCAAAAGGAAAGACTAAGGTGACTCCAACTGTTGACATGAATGCTACCTTATACAGAAATAAGGTAGGGACTCCCCCATTTCTTTTAAGTCTGAGAATTTTTGGAAGGAATATGCATAATTTCCTTCTAGATTCAAGAGCCTTAGGTAATGTCATTCCTTTCTCCATTTGTAAGAAATTGGGTCTAAGTCTAGTTCAGAGTAATAAGAAGGTAATCCAACTAGAAAAAATAGAGATTAATGTGGTTGGGGAATTGAAAAATGTACATGTATAGGTTGCATTAGATCCATGGATCTAGACTTATATGGATATTTAGGTAGTTGATATCCTTGAGACTTATGGCATACTTCTAAGTCGTGATCTGATGAAGAGTATCAAGGGGTATCTTTCTCTTGATTTCTCACATATGTGGCTTCCATGGAAAGGGATAGCAACTCAATTAAGAGTCAACCCCATTTGAAACACATGATTACGGAATATGATTGCCCCAATGAGGTAGCATATTTTTAGACTGAGATATGATTCTATAGAAGAGAAGAAATCATGACTCTCTCAATGTGTGATTCTGATAGCTTACCACTTGAATCATGTCTTGATCCTATGACCAATGTCAACCAACAAGTTCTGATAAGAAAATTACAACAAGATTAGTTGGTTTTGGGAGAAGAAGTGAATTTATGGAGTCTTTTACTTCCAAATTGATGTAGGGCTCATTACCAAAGTCACTTTGAGATGAAATGTCAACCTTGTATTGATATATTGAACCACGTCTACCAAGTAAGTGGAAATTTTCCAAATCATCTCAAAATAATCCCAAGTCATTTTTTGTTTGAGGTTAGAGATGCGACCATGCTAACAAGGGCTAACACCCTTGTAGAAGAAGTCTCTTCCCAAATCAAACTGGTTCAGGTCTTAGTTTCAGACCAACAAGATGACACTGAACAACCTCAGAGTTTCTTTGATGCCCTCATGCCTGCTAGCTTACCAATGCCCAAAGGGCTTCTCAAAACAACAACTATCTTTCAAAAGGATGTGCAAGAATCACATTCCGCACAAAATTTAGTTTTGAATAATAGTTTTGATAATAATCTCACACAACAATCTCCCAATTTTGATATGATGAACCCATTGGCTTTGCCACCTATTTCCCTAAGTCAGAAACTTGAAGTTAACTAGACGAAATAAATTCTAGCCTAGAATTAGTTGTGGACCCTTAAATTTTATGGATCCAAGTCTAGAACAAGATGTGGTGCTAGAGTTGAACTAAGAAGCCTAAAAAGGAAAATATATTTTGCATCTTATAGCTTGCAGTTTGGTTGTACCAACAATGTGGTAGAGTATGAGGCACTAGACAGGTGATTGATGTTTTCACATTAGAAAAAGGTTATAGCTTTGACAGTCATGGGAGATTATGAAGTAATTTTTAAGCAAGTCCATAGTGAATGCACCTGGCACAACAAAAGATTGGTTGCATACATGAACATATTATGGAATTTAATCAAAGATTTTGATGCTTTTGGAATCAAATTGATTCCTAGAGAAGATAACTAGATTTCTGATCCACTTGTTGTTGCTAGCACCTTGGAATCCATGCAAGATTCCAAGTTGAAGAGATTCTTAGTTGAATTGGTGTCAATCCCAACAGTCCCAGATAACGTCCAAAATTTTTAGGTTTTCAATGATGATCAACATATTCTTTCTTTCTTGGCAAGCTCAAAAATTTTCGAGGGGAAAATTATTGATGAATCAGATAGAGATCAAGGAGATTAGGACCCTGAAAACTATGATACAAAGGGGATTCTTAATTTGAAGAGAAACAACATCCCCAAAGGAATAGTAGCATTGGAAAGAATCTTTGATTCTGACCCTCAAGCTCGTGAAAGTTTTCCAACAAAAAGTGATGGAGGGAAGTATGACTCCATCAACTTGGCCGATTTAAGTCCAGAGAAGAATGTGTATATAGGAAAAAATTTCCCCAAGGAAATCAAAGATAAGATATTGAAGGTGTAGAAATAGGATATTACAATAATTTCTTGGGGATTTGAGGATTTGAAGACCTTTGATACTTCAGTGATAACACATACCATACACTTGAAGCCTAAAGTAAAGCTTGACCAATGCCTTAATCAAAACCTTTATTTTCAAGGAGGTACAAAAGTTGCGATCAACAAGGATAATATTTTCGGTTTGGCATTCCGCTTGAGTCACCAATATGGTTCCTGTTCACAAGAAGAATGGGGAGATTAGATTTTTTGTTGACTTTAGGAATCTAAATAAGGCCTCAAAGAAGGATAATTACCCACTTCCTTCTCTTGATGAGGTGTTGCAAACTGTTAATGGATCCTAGTTGATGTCATTCTTGGATGGCTAGTGGGGATATAATCAAGTTCTTGTTAGTTATGAAGATAGAATTAAGACTGCCTTCACTACTAAGTGGGTGACATTTTCTTATCAGAGGATGTCTTTTGGTCTTATTAATGCTAGACCAACATTTTAGTGGGCAATGGATGTGACATTCAAAGAATTAATATGTAAATGCGTTATAATTTATATGGATGACTTAATTGTGTTTTCTAAGAATAGAGAGGACCATGTTGTAGATTTATCAAAAGTTCTTAAAAGATGTATAAGTTATGGTGTGTCTCTCGACTAAAAAAAGTGTGTTTAGAGTTTTTGAAGGGAAAATATTGAGTCATATAATATCAAAGAAAGGGATATCCATAGATCCTGATAGATTTGAGTCCATCCTAAAGCTGAAAATGCTAGGAAGCAAGAAGGAAATCAGATCTTTCTTTGGAAAGATCAATTTTGTAATAAAATTTATAACTGGGTTTGTAGAGATTGTCAAGCCTCTTAATGAAATGATGAAAAAGGATGCAAATATCAAATGGATTAATGAAGCTAAATCTACCTTTTCACAAATCAAGTAGTCAATCTCAAAGGCACTAGTCCTAACTAGTCCAGATTACTTAAAGCCTTTTTATATCTATTCTTTTGAATCTAAACATTCATGTCTATTTTTTTGACACAACGACAAGGTGAAGGAGATGAAAGGCCTATTTATTTTATGATTTCTCCATTCAAGAACGATAAAGTCAGATATATATCTCTTGAAAATCAATCCTTGGCACTTGTATGAGCAGCCAAAAATTTTAGACACTATATCCTTCATAGTCAAGTCATTGCCATAGTTCTTGATCCTACTGTGAAGTCCCTTCTCATGTAGAGTGAACTGGGAGAGAGAAGAGGAAAGTGGATGGAAATATTCCAAGAATTTGACCTTGAAATACATCCAATGAAGCCTATTCAAGGATAGATATTATCCAAAGCTATGGCCGATGTTGATTAGAATATTACTTTCCAACAATACACAGTGCAATCATTTACAAATGATCCTTGGTATGTAGATTTTATCTTCTTTCTACTTAATAATAAATGTCTAGATGGGATGAATACTACACAAAGGAGAGCATTAAGGCTAAAGAGTTTCCATTACATGCTTAAAGGAGGATCCTTGTATAGGATAAATTTTAAAGGTTTTTACCTATGCTACTTGGATCAACAGCAAGCAAAGCATGCCATTGTTGAGTTTCATGGTAGGCATGGTACTAGACATGGTTCTACTGATTCCTTGGCACACCAAATTCTTAGGTTAGGTTACTACTGGCCCCATGTGTTCCATGATGCTCACCAACATGTGAGGACATGCCATACATGTCATATTTCAGCATCCAGGGAACACAATCCAATAATGCCCTTACAACCGGTATATGAGGTAAGACCATTTGCCTAATGGGCATTGGATTGTGTTGGGGTTATTGATCCAAACTCGTCTGTAGGTAAAAAATTCATCTTGATGGCAACTAACTATTGTACATGCTAGACTGAAGCTTATCCTTGTAATAATATCACCACTAAGGTAGTCAGCAAATTCCTTAATGAATGCATCATTACTAGGTTTGGAGTACCTTTTTCTCTGGTATGTCATAATGGCTCTACTTTTTCTTCTATTGAGTTTATTCAATGAGCTTATGAGCACAAAATTGTCTTAAAATATTCTTCTAATTACTACTTGCAAGGGAATGGAGTAGCTAATTCTACTAAGAAAAATCTATTGGAAGTAATTAAGAAGTTGTTAGAAAGAAACCCTAGGGATTGGCATACTTAATTAAGATTTTCCTTGTGGGTAGACAAAAATAAAATTAAGGCTGCCCTATGGAATTCACCTTTTAATTTGGTCTATGAAAAAGACCTAGTCTTTCCTATTCATCTACAGATACTTGTCCTTAGGTTTATGCAATAATTTTATTCCAATGATGATAGGATAGAAGTGAGACTAATTGGTTTATTGAATTTGGAAGAAAAAAGAGATGTTGCTTTACAATAGTTTTCTAAACATTAGGCTATTGTCAAATTTTGGCTTGAAAAAAGAGAAAAGATCAAAGCCTTTATAATATTAGACCTTGTACTACTATGGGATAAAGCCAAATAAAAGAAAGGTGATCACCAAAAATTTGACTAATTTTGGTTGGGTCCTTATTAGATTGTCAAGATCCTGGGTGAGAATGCATTTCGCCTAAGCACTTTAATAGGAGAACCTATTCCATTGCCTATCAATGGTCAGTTTCTCAAACACTATTTTGTCCCATGAAGGTCTGATATTCTATTGTTTGTACATATGTAATTAGCTATCTTTCTATTCTGGTTTGTTATTTGTTTGGGTTTTTTTTGTTTTCTTTTTGTGTTCTATTTTTTTGTTTTGGTTTATGGGGACCTTCATTTTCCTCCATTTCAGGATGAAGGGGGTTGTTATTCAAAGTATACTACAAGAACTAGGAGAGAAATTGGTTTAGGTATTTTTCAAGAATATTTGTTGAAATATTTCATTCTAAACTCATGTCTTATGTTTGTTTTTAACAAAAGTTTGAAATGTTATTAAGAATAAGGTATATTGTAAACAATCTCATAAACCATAATTAAATCTGTCACAAAATAGATAGAAACACCAACTTATATAAAAGCCTATTTGTCTCAAGGTGGCTGTATTTTAAGATTCAAGTGAAAAATCTGATCCCCAATACTTTCATGAGGTCTAATGTAGTTCTCAACCCAAATTCTAGATTGATTATATTAGAGTATTGAGAAAAGTTAAAAGGAATTTCTTTAAGTAAAGCTTATACAAAAAGAAAATAAAAGAAAAGAGAACCATTAAAAGAAGGAAAACTCAATATAAAATGGGTAATTCAAGTATCTCTACTAGGGATATGAACACCTAGCTGGCAGTAGAGCAATGCTTTGAGATAACTAGAGGTATCTCCATTGGGGTAATGGACATCTAACTAGCAGTGAAGCAATGCCTAGGATATCATTACATGATAGTTAAAGGGACTCAACTTATGTAGCTTGAATCTTAGATATAGTTATTCAAGGGTAAAGAAATATCTTATAGAGAAAGATGCACCATACATGCACACACTTAGATTCAAAGTAGTTCATTTTGATATACATCTAAGATTCCAACTCAACCTTATTCATTATATCTGATCTTACTTGAGTTAGAATGTTTATAAACCAAAGGTTCTGAGTGATTGAATTCTTTAGTGTCTTTAAAATGGGTAAACCATTTTCCCAGCCAAGTTGCCAATTGTTATGCCTTGCATAAACACCCCATCTTGTTTTGGATCAAAATGGGTCCCCCTTTTTCTAGTTGTCCTTGGTGTTTTTGTTTGGGTCTTAGGAGTTGTTATTTTTCCTCCTAAGAGCTTATTTATTTCATTTTCACGGGCCCAGAGCATGGGCTAAAACTAGACTGAGACCTTTGGTAAAGTTCCTAGTCGAGTTTTTGTTTTGGTTCCAATTTTGTTCCTTGCTGCATTGGTTTCTTTGTTGCTTTTCTCATGTTGGACCTTTGGGTTGGTTTCCTCCCTTGGGTTTTCATTTGTCTTTTTTCTCCTTTCATTTCCTTTTCTTCTGGTGGAAGCAAAACCAAAGTGAAAATTGAACTTGGAACTTGGTAAAATTTTTGGGTCCGGTTTTGATTCTAATCCCATTCCTGTTGTTTTCCCTTAGTTTTGTCCTCATTTGGTGTTTTGTTCAGGATGGGTCTCGTTTTGGTACCATTTCCTTTCCTTTTCTTTTTCCTTTTTTCCAGGTGCGGAACTAGAATCAGAACCAAATTGGGAACTTGGTGAAAGTTCTGGGTTTGGTTCTTGTTTCAATCCCGCCCCCATTCCCTTTGTTGTCTTTTTCCTATCGTGGGACCAAGGCCAGATTCAAAATGGGATGAGAGACTTTGGTAAAGTTTCTTGTTTTTTCCCAACTTTTATTTCGTGCACATTCTTCCTTTAATGTGCATGATGGTTAAATACTTAGTTACATTTTTTATTTCACTCCTAACTAGTTGCATTGATGGAATTAATTGCGACTCTTTCAAATGCATGAACTGGGTTTTAAACCTTAATCAAGGTTATTTTGTCTCATAATAATTATCTAAAGAATCTTTAAAAGCCATAGCCTAAGTAATTTCGAGAGGAGCATGATTTTTTTGCGGGCACACATTTCTGAGTGGATTATTGTCAAGTTTCAACCCTTTTTGGTTGTGCTTTGTGGTAGGTGGGTTTCTCCTACTTCATTTTTCATTTTCCCATTTTGTTGTTTTGTGGTGTTCTTCACATGTTTAGGAGACTCTTCTTGTGAATCTTTTCTTATTTCTTTGTGAATTTCACTTGTGGTTTTTAGTTTTGTTTTGTTTTCTCTCATTTTCTATTTGGTCTTTTGTGTTTCCCCATTCATTTTTGTCATTCTGCTATCATTTTTTCTATTTTGGTTGTGTATCCATACTGAAGTGCTCTGGTTTTAATTAGGGTTTCATTTTGAGGGGTCTTGTGTGCTTTAAATGGTTTATAATCTATGTGATAACCCTAGTGATCTTATTCCTATGTCGATCTAGTAGTCTTAATGGTGGGTTTTCTATTCCCTAATTTATTTGGGCTGATGGCTATGCAAACTAGGGTTTGTGCACCATCTTTTATGGTAAACTGGAAAAAACAAATCCAGGGATGAAATAATCTTATGAGGATTTGCATAAGGGTTTGGTTTCTATTTTTATTTTGCTCCCAAAAAAATCTTAACTCTGGTCCATATCCTTTTTCTCTAGTAGAAGTAGAACTAGAATGGGAATTGAACTTGGAACTATCAAATGGTACGGGGCCAGGTTTCCATTTTGATCCTGGGTCCAGTTCTACTCTATTTCTAATCTTGTCCTCGCCTATGTTAAGAGGATTCTAGTTCCTGAATCTCTCTCGGCTCTGCTTCTGGTAGGTATAAAATTTGACTAAGTATAGAGAGTTTTCCTGAAGGAATAGAGGATCATATGAAAGGTAATGCTTGTAATAATGATTTCCATGCCTTTATTTATCTAATCTAGGATTGTATTGCAAGGGTAAAAGATGTTAGGAGCATTAGAGGAAGCTTCTCAAAGAGGAAGTCAAGTTGCAGAAAGTTCAAGGCAAGGAACAAAGCCTATGAAGATAAAGGTGGAGCAACTCCCCTCGACTTGAGCTATAAACATTAGAGTCCAACTCTTACAACTAATAAGGTGGATTCAGATTGGGCTAATATTATAGACACCAACTTGGGACTATTCAACTATGATGAGCTATTTGAAGAAAATTTATTAGAGGATGTGGCAGGGAGAGCAAAAAGAATAGTTCAATCTGGATTGGCACATGTTGTTCTCTTTCCTCTATCAACCCAATGTGTAGAGCTCATACTCATTGTAGTAGGAGCTTACAATCTAGAAACAAGAAAATGTGTGGAACTTCAGGGAAATGTCATCATTTATCTAACTCCATAGATGATAAGGTTCATGTCTAATGCACCTACCCCACAAAACCCCAAGCAACTAATTGAAGTAGACGCCTTGCAATTATATAGCAAGCATAAGGAAACCAATAGATCACATATGAATAAGAAATGGATGAAGGTTGAAAATAAATCCTTGACCAAGTTGCTTAATTAACCAAAGAGGGAAGATTTTCATAAGGAGATTGATGACATAATCATGATGCTCTCTAGGGTGTTTGGGAAGAGATACTCTGCACATTTCAAGGAATGGTTGTTTCCATTCATTGAAACCATTTTGGATGGCAACTAGTAGTTTGGTTGGGCAATGATCTTGTTAGAAATCCTACATAATCAGATTCTTAGAGTGGGGTAGACCAAGAATTTCTTCATGACTTCTAATGTGGTGTATGTAGCAACAAGGATGGGCATATTCCCTGGTTTGAATGCAGTTGGAGCATTAGGGGAGGCCCCTAGACAAAAGAGAGTGTGGGATAATTATGATCAACTGACCTTGCAAACATTAGATTTTCACTATATAAGAGTCAATGATGCATTCTTGTATGTCATCATCAATCAGTTGATAGGAGATGTAGGGTGTAGATTGAGCAAGGAAGCCATGGCATTCACTGTAGAATGGGGACATTGGTATATCCAATACCCCAAGTTCACCTACTTTAGGTTGGAAGGTCTTGATGGCCATCCTCACCTACTTCCCATATGCTGTAGTAATATAATTTTTATTATGGAATTCATCTATCAAGCCATAGGGGTCAACACCAAATTTTCCAATAAGCATAAGCCTGGGTGCCATAAGTTCTCCATGTAATGCCTGCCGTGCAAACCCCAGAGAACACACACAAAGCAAATAATTTATTTTTTTAAAACAAATAAATTAAACATGCAAATAACTTTAAACCATAATAACATAAAACATTACATTACACACTTAGTTCTCTGGGGCACACGAGGTTACATCGCAACAACTAAATAGAAATAAAAGATAAAGATTACAACATAACCATGAATAAGGATACATCCAATAACCAAGATGCGAGAATAATAAACATCACATAATACAACCATAATAAATCTCTAAATAAAGATATAAATGATCCTAACTATTACATCATCATTATAATATTACATTACAAGCTTTTGATATAAGAAATACAATGAATTCCCCAAACATGTGGGATGATACAAGTATAATGAAATCTGAAATATAAAGTGAATACTGGTACAACTCTATCTGTAGAAATGCTGAGAAGACAGGATGCTGATGGGGAACCCAATGGGTGTAGAGCACGTTCCACCCAACCTTGTGAATTACAAGTAACTCACCCCCCATGCTCAGAGGTGACAAGGAAGAGAACCCGACCATGAATGCCAAACTGACTCAACAACAACATAATACAAAAACAACTACAACTGAAGGCATACAATGAAACAACCATCAATGTTCACAAATCACAAAACAAGTTAAAACTATAAAACTCATCACAATTAAAAAAAGTATCACCAATTATACAAGTAACTAAATAGCAATCATAAACCAAATTCACAACAATCAGAAACAACATAAAGATTACAATATCCAAAGGTGACAAGAAACAAGAACAGGGGTGTCTAGCGGAGAGTGTCATTGCATAGCTCTCATGGGATCCCCTGGCACTTCCTCCAACTGAGGCGGTGGCACCCATCTATGGATCACCTAGCCCTTCCTCCTACTTGAGGTGCCAGCACCATAGGGTAGCTCATGCAAAGTTGATAACCTCTCATGATGACAAGATTACGACTTTGCCGACCATGGCCTACACAGTCTATCATTAGTCTATGGTAGCCCTAATGCATAGACGAGGAATCCAATGTTTATTATCTTGTGTGCTTTACTACCCATCCCCCTAAATTCTATTTTTAGATTATCACTTGTTTAACTACTCTCACATGGGTTCCCCTGAGCTCTTCCTCCTTCCAAGGTGTCGGCGCCCATGAAGAGCCACTCTCCCTATGACCCCTAACATAAATAAAAACTAGGCAAGGGTTGATCTATAACACAAAAGCATAATACCACAACAAGAACATGCGAGGCATTAACCCTCTTGCAATAACTCATAACTAAAAGGCTTACAAAACTGTTCAACCCTTCCAATCATAAAACCAATAACTCCAAAAGCATATTCCAAGATGAGAACAACATTCTAAACAACAAGCCTCTGGAACAAGGTTTCACAAACAACAATGGTTCCCACATCGACGAGTAAAGTTTACAATCATATAAATGGAAAACAATAACGAGACCATACGATTTCATAGTTTAAGGAAAAAGATTCACTCAATTGCATAAACACTTCAATTTTGAATCGATATAAAGAACACAAGAAGTTAATAATCTTACATCAAATAATTTAATTCTCAACAAAGAACATCCAATAAATATCTAAAAATACATTAAAACCTCCGACCAAGGAAACTCGAGAAACCATAGAAATTAAAACATACAATAACAATTTCACTATCATATATAATTTGTTTCATTTAATAACCCATAAAATCCAACTTTACAATTTTCACAATTAATTCCCAGTCAATAAATTCTTAACTTGCAAATTACCTAGATTTATAAATACAATTTATTGCATATATATAATATATATATTTAGATATATATATACACATAAAATATATATCTACTAACATTTTTCTTTCCTATAATTCTCAAATTTTTACAAATGAACAAGAATGAATGTAATTATACTCAAATTGTAAATATACACACACACACACTATATATATATAACATTTAACAAATATATAAGAAATATATTATTAAATTTATATAAAAACAAATATTTAAAACTATATTAATAAATATATACATGTTTAAAATAAAAGCCAAATTTTAATAAATAATAATAATAAAAAAAATTAAAAAGAAAATGCAAGTCCCAAACCAAGGACCACTGGCACCAGTCCTACGGACTGTTGCGCCAGTAGTCCACAGACTGCTACGGCCATCCGTGGCCTGGCGCAGGGGGCAGGAGAGTAGGTATGGCCCATGCCATCCCTCTCCTCTCCCATACAAAACAATTTTTATTTTATTTTTAATTTTATTTATAATTTTAATTTTATTTAATTTATTTTTATAAAATAAAATTTCATCCTATACCAAGTACAGACACTGATGAAAATCGGCTATAATTTCTTTTTCAAAAAACAACAAATTTTCAACTATATTAAACACACAGATTTTTAATTTAAGATAAATAATATATATATATATGTATATATATAATATATATATGTAATATATATATATATACATATTTAAATACAGAGAAACACTTTTTCTGTGTAAACACAGAAAATCATATATTTAAGATAAAATAATATATATATGATTATAGAATATTTCAAATCCATTAAAATAAAAGGATTGGCCTTTTTTTTCCACAATAAGAATAGAGAGAAATTGGGCATATTCAAATGGAAATTGACATAATTTCTTTCTGTTTGTTTGCAATAGAAATAATTTTAAATTTCGAAAATAATTTTCTTTCAAAGAGGGCCTATTTATTTATTTATTTTCTTTTCTTAGAGAAATCATTTTTATCTAATTCTCAAAAAGATTTTCTTTTAAAAGTAAATATTGATTCAAAACTCTTTTCTATTCTTTTTGCATATTCAAAAACAATTAAGAGGAAAGAGGGTGGAACCTGTAGTCCTTCGCTCTCGAGAATCTAATGAAGCTAGCTTGATCTTGATGGCCTCTACGAAGTGCTTCTTGTTCCTGCTTCAAAATCTCCTCTCCAAGATTTCGTGCTCGAACTCGAATCCAATTCTTTATTCAGAAGACTCCAAAATAATACCAACAAAAGATTGAAATATCTTTCCCAAAAACTCCAGAAGACTCAACAGTACAGAACTATTAAGTTGCTCAACTTCTGTCTCAATAATCCTCTGTGTGTGAAAAACTTACAAAATTCTTAATTAACTAAAAGATATTCTCAATTTCTTCCAACAGCTCACAAAAATTCACAATAAAAGATATTAATTCTTTAAAAGCAAGCTTTTCAGTCAGATCTGAGTTCTCATTCGTTCTCACAACTTTTTCATTCTTTTATTTTTATATTTTTCTATTTTCAATACTTTTTTGTTTTAATTTCTGTTTTTTTACAACTTTACTTGCAAAGCACATTATCTAATTAATTTAAATAATTTATTCTAACAATTATCCTCAACAAGATAATTAATCAAAATAATAAAACACAATTTAATATTTTAATTATCATTTAATAAAATACATGACTTTCAAAAATAAATAAATCATTTAAATATTTAAATACAATTTAATCTAACATTAAAATAAACAATTATTTCCATCATTTAAATCGAATACACCACAACATATACAATACCAACATAAATCAAAATACAACAAAACGCAAAACACAAACCATAAATGATGACAATTACTAACATGAACAATACCAATCAAACAAGACGGTCTGACATCATGGGACAGGATGACTTCATCATCACCTCTATTTCAACATTTAACCGTTGGGCTATTGGTGCTCACCCTGTCCTGCCCAAAGCAGGTGGAATCGAGACTTGTACCTGCAATACCTGCATACAAACGAATTTGTGTACATGTGCATACATATATATAAAATCAAAGCATTAAATCGAAGCATTGCATTGTGAGAAGAAATCACAGCGTAACAGAGCACTCACAAGCGAGTGATGCTACACTGTCCTTCATCACCTCTATCCTAACAATTATAATATAACTGATAAAATAACATTTCTAAACTAACAATTCATCTCATGACATAATTCATTAAATCATTGCATCATAATATAATTTTGAAAATCAACTAACACCACCAACCACAATGTCATATGAAATAATCAAATCCTCAAGTGTATAAGCATAATCACCAACAGTCTACTAATCAAACCACCAAACCAAACAATAATAGTATCATCATAGTATCAAACCAAAGCATAGAAAATAAGAAGTCTAAACAATATGAGGGGTATTACATCAATGAAACAAATTATATATGATGGTGAAATTGTTATTGGATGTTTTAATTTCTATGGTTTCTCGAGTTTCCTTGGTCGGAGGTTTTAATGTATTTTTAGATATTTATCAGATGTTCTTTGTTGAGAATTAAATATTTTGACATAAGATTATTAACTTCTTGTGTTCTTTATATCGATTCAAAATTGAAGTGTTTATGCAATTGAGTGAATCTTTTTTCTTAAACTATGAAATCATATGGTCTTGTTATTGTTTTCCATTTATATGATTGTAAACTTTACTCGTCGATGTGGGAACCGTTGTTGTTTGTGAAACCTTGTTCCAGAGGCTTGTTGTTTAGAATGTTGTTCTCGTCTTGGAATATGCTTTTGGATTTATTGGTTTTATGATTGGAAGGGTTGAACGATTTTGTAAGACTTTTAGTTATGAGTTATTGTGAGAGGGTTAATGCCTCGCATGTTCTTGTTGTGGTATTATGCTTTTGTGTTATAGATCAACCCTTGCCTAGTTTTGATTTATGTTAGGGGTCATAGGGAGAGTGGCTCTTCGTAGGCACCGGTGCCTCAGAAGGAGGAAGAGCTCAAGGGAACCCACGTAAGAGTAGTTAAACAAGTGATAATCTAAAAATAGAATTTAGGGGGATGGGTAGTAAAGCACACAAGATAATAAACATTGGATTCCTCATCTATGCATTAGGGCTACCATAGACTAATGATAGACTGAGTAGGCCGTGGTCGAAAAAGTTGTAATCTCGTCTTCATGAGAGGTTATCGACTCCACATGAGCTACCATATGGTGCCGGCACCTCAAGTATGAGGAAGGGCTAGGGGATCCATAGATGGGTGTCGCCGCCTCAGTTGGAGGAAGTGCCAGGGGATCCCATGAGAGCTATGCGATGACACTCTCCGCTAGACACCCCTGTTCTTGTTTCTTGTTGCCTCTGGATATTGTAATCTTTATGTTGTTTCTGATACTTGTGAATTTGGTTTGTGATTGATATTTAGTTACTTGTATAATTGGTGATACTTTATTTAACTATGATGAGTTTTATAGTTTTAACTTGTTTTGTGATTTGTTAACGTTGATGGTTGTTTCATTGTATGCCTTGAGTTGTAGTTGTTTTTGTATTATGTTGTTGTTGAGTCAGTTTGGCATTCATGGTCGGGTTCTCTTCCTTGTCACCTCTGAGCACGGGGGATGAGTTACTTGTAATTCACATGGTTGGGTGGAACGTGCTCCGCACCCATTGGGTTCCCCATCAGCATCCTGTCTTCTCAGCATTTTTGTAGATAGAGTTGTACCAGTATTCACTTTGTATTTTAGATTTCATTGTACTTGTATCATCCCACATGTTTGGGGAATTCATTGTAATTCTTATATCAAAAGCTTGTAATGTAATATTATAACGATGATGTAATAGTTAGGATCATTTATATCTTTATTAAGAGATTTATTATGGTTGTATTATGTGATGTTTATTATTCTCGCATCTTGGTTATTGGATGTATCCTTATTCATGATTATGTTGTAATCTTTATCTTTTATTTCCATTTAGTTGTTGTGATGTAACCTCGCGTGCCCCAGAGAACTAAGTGTGTAATGTAATGTGTTATGTGATTATGGTTTAAAGTTATTTGCATGTTTAATTTATTTGTTTTTAAAAAAAAAATTATTTTCTTTGTGTGTGTTCTCTGGGGTTTGCACCGCGGGTGTTACAACTTGGTATCAGAGCCAGGTTGCAAACGCTGGGGTCTCTAGGTAGTTAGGTCCATTAGGCAACGTCACCTTTGAACTCTTGAGCACTCTTGTATTTTTAGTTTTATTTTGTTTGTTTGTTTGGGTGTGTTTTCGTGGTGTGTGGGTTCTAACCAAAAGCTATTCCTTGGTGTATTTCCAGGATGAAGATAAGGAAAACACCTCAGAAGAAGGTTCGAGACCCGATAGTTAAACGGCTTTGGAAAATCAGACTCCGATACGATTATTCCAATTGCTCTGTGCTATCCGATCTAGAGACCTTTGCGGAAGCTATAAGGAGACTCCGCCACGAAAGAAGGGAATGGACGCCTTCCAACAAGGAAGTTGTTAAGGAAGCCTGCCTAGCTATCTAAATGCAATTGAGTTAGTCTTGTTCGTTACTTTATTTTATTTTATTATTTAATGGCTTCCAGGAGTAAGCCATGTCCTGGGGGGGAGGATGTAATACCCCTCATACTGTTTAGACTTATTATTTTCTATGCTTTGGTTTGATACTATGATGATACTATTATTGTTTGGTTTGGTGGTTTGATTAGTAGACTGTTGGTGATTATGCTTATACACTTGAGGATTTGATTATTTCATATGACATTGTGGTTGGTGATGTTAGTTGATTTTCAAAATTATATTATGATGCAATGATTTAATGAATTATGTCATGAGATGAATTGTTAGTTTAGAAATGTTATTTTATCAGTTATATTATAATTATTAGGATAGAGGTGATGAAGGATAGTGTAGCATCACTCGCTTGCGAGTGCTCTGTTACGCTGCGATTTCTTCTCACAATGCAATGCTTCAATTTAATGCTTTGATTTTATATATATGTATGCACATGTACACAACTTCGTTTGTATGCAGGTATTGCAGGTACAAGTCTGGATTCCACCTACTTTGGGCAGGATAGGGTGAGCGCCAATAGCCCAACAGTTAAATTTTGAAACAGAGGTGATGATGAAGTCATCCCGTCCCATGATGTCAGACTGTCTTGTTTGATTGGTATTGTTCATTTTTGTAATTGTCATCATTTGTGGTTTGTGTTTTGTCTTTTGTTATATTTTGATTTATGTTGGTACTTTATATGTTGTGGTGTATTCAATTTAAATGATGGAAATAATTGTTTATTTTAATGTTAGATTAAATTGTATTTAAATATTTAAATGATTTATTTATTTTTGAAAGTCATGTATTTTATTAAATGATAATTAAAATATTAAATTGTGTTTTATTATTTTGATTAATTATCTTGTTGAGGATAATTGTTAGAATAAATTATTTAAATTAATTAGATAATGTGCTTTGCAAGTAAAGTTGTAAAAAAACAGAAATTAAAACAAAAAAGTATTGAAAATAGAAAAATAAAAAATAAAAGAATAAAAAAAATTTAAGAACGAATGAGAACTCAGATCTGACTAAAAAGCTTGCTTTTAAAGAATTAATATCTTTTATTGTGAATTTTTGTGAGCTTTTGGAAGAAATTGAGAATATCTTTTAGTTAATTAAGAATTTTGTAAGTTTTTCACACACAGAGGATTATTGAGATAGAAGTTGTGCAAGTTAATGGTTTTGTACTGTTGAGTCTTCTGGAGTTTTTGGGAAAGATATTTCAATCTTTTCTTTGCTATATTTTGAGGAGAGTTTTAGAAAGGGTTTTGCAATCTTTTGTTGGTATTATTTTGGAGTCTTCTGAACAAAGAATCGGATTCAAGTTCGAGCACGAAATCTTGGAGAGGAGATTTTGAAGTAGGAACGAGAAGCACTTCGTAGAGGCCATCAAGATCAAGCTAGCTTCATCAGATTCTCGAGAGCGAAGGACTACATGTTCCACCCTCTTTCCTCTTAATTGTTTTTGAATCTGCAAAAAAGAATAGAAAGGTGTTTTGAATCAATCTTTACTTTTAAAAGAAAATCTTTTTGAGAATTGGATAAAAATGATTTCTCTGAGAAAAGAAAATAAATAAATAAATAGGCCCTCTTTGAAAGAAAATTCTTTTCGAAATTTAAAATTATTTCTATTGCAAACAAACAGAAAGAAATTATGTCGATTTCCATTTGAATATGCCCAATTTCTCTCTATTCTTATTGTGGAAAAAAAAGGCCAATCCTTTTATTTTAATGGATTTGAAATATTCTATAATCATATATATATTCTTTTATCTTAAATATATGATTTTCTGTGTTTACATAGAAAAAGTGTTTCTCTGTATTTAAATATGTATATATATATATTACATATATTATATATATATATATACATATATATATTATTTATCTTAAATCAAAAATCTGTGTGTTTAAAATAGTTGAAAATTTGTTGTTTTTTGAAAAAGAAATTATAGCCGATTTTCATCAGTGTTCATACCTGGTGTAGGATAAAATTTTATTTTATAAAAATAAATTAAATAAAATTAAAATTATAAATAAATTTTTCTAAAAAAAATAAATTTGATTTGTATGGGAGAGGAGAGGGACGGCGCGGGCCGTACCTACTCCCCTGCCCCCTGCGCCAGGCCACGGACGGTCGTAGCAGTATGTGGACTGCTGGCGCAACAGTCATACGGACTGTCACGCGCAGTCCGTAGGACTGGCGCTAATGGTCCTTGGTTTGGGATTTGCATTTTCTTTTTAATTTTTTTTTTAATTATTTATTAAAATTTGGCTTTTATTTTAAACATGTATATATTTATTAATATATTTTTAAATATTTGTTTTTAAATAAATTTAATAATATATTTCTTATATATTTGTTAAATTATATATATATATATATAGTGTGTATATTTACAATTTGAGTATAATTACATTCATTCTTGTTCATTTGTAATAATTTGAGAATTATAGGAAAGAAAAATGTTAGTAGATATATATTTTATGTGTATATATATCTCTAAATATATATATTATATATATGCAATAAATTGTATTTATAAATCTAGATAATTTGCAAGTTAAGAATTTATTGACTGGGAATTAATTGTGAAAATTGTAAAGTTGGATTTTATGGGTTATTAAATGAAACAAATTATATATGATGATGAAATTTTTATTGTATGTTTTAATTTCTATGGTTTCTCGAGTTTCCTTGGCCAGAGGTTTTAATGTATTTTTAGATATTTATCGGATGTTCTTTGTTGAGAATTAAATATTTTCACGTAAGATTATTAACTTCTTGTGTTCTTTATATTGATTCAAAATTGAAGTGTTTATGCAATTGAGTGAATCTTTTTCCTTAAACTATGAAATCGTATGGTCTCGTTATTGTTTTCCATTTATATGATTGTAAACTTTACTCGTCAATGTGGGAACCTTTGTTGTTTGTGAAACCTTGTTCCAGAGGCTTGTTGTTTAGAATGTTGTTCTTGTCTTGGAATATGCTTTTGGAGTTATTGGTTTTATGATTGGAAGGGTTGAACGGTTTTGTAAGACTTTTAGTTATGAGTTATTGTGAGAGGGTTAATGCCTCACATGTTCTTGTTGTGGTATTATGATTTTGTGTTATAGATCAACCCTTGCCTAGTTTTGATTTATGTTAGGGGTCATAGGGAGAGTGGCTCTTCGTGGGCGTTGGCGCCTCAGAAGGAGGAAGAGCTCAGGGGAACCCACGTAAGAGTAGTTAAACAAGTGATAATCTAAAAATAGAATTTAGGGGGATGGGTAGTAAAGCACACAAGATAATAAATATTGGATTCCTCATCTATGCATTAGGGCTACCATAGACTAATGATAGACTGAGTAGGCCGTGGTCGGAAAAGTCGTAATCTCATCTTCATGAGAGGTTATCGACTCCGCATGAGCTACCCTATGGTGCCAACGCCTCATGTAGGAGGAAGGGCTAGGGGATCCATAGATGGGTGCCGCCGCCTCAGTTGGAGGAAGTGCCAGGGCATCCCATGAGAGCTATGCAATGACACTCTCCACTAGACACCCCTGTTCTTGTTTCTTGTCGCCTCTGGATATTGTAATCTTTATATTGTTTCTGATTCTTGTGAATTTGGTTTATGATTGATATTTAGTTACTTGTATAATTGGTGATACTTTGTTTAATTGTGATGAGTTTTATAGTTTTAACTTGTTTTGTGATTTGTGAATGTTGATGGTTGTTTCATTGTATGCCTTGAGTTGTAGTTGTTTTTGTATTATGTTGTTGTTGAGTCAGTTTGGTATTCATGGTCAGGTTCTCTTCCTTGTCACCTCTGAGCACAGGGGGTGAGTTACTTGTAATTCACATGGTTGGATGGAACGTGCTCTACACCCGTTGGGTTCCCCATCAGCATCCTATCTTCTCTGCATTTCCGTAGATAGAGTTGTACTAGTATTCACTTTGTATTTCAGATTTCATTGTACTTGTATCATCCCACATGTTTGGGGAATTCATTGTAATTCTTATATCAAAAGCTTGTAATGTAATATTATAACGATGATGTAATAATTAGGATCATTTATATCTTTATTAAGATATTTATTATGGTTGTATTATGTTATGTTTATTATTCTCGCATCTTGGTTATTAGATGTATGCTTATTCATGGTTATGTTGTAATCATTATCTTTTATTTCTGTTTAGTTTTTGTGATGTAACCTCGCGTGCCCCAGAGAACTAAGTGTGTAATGTAATGTGTTATGTGATTATGGTTTAAAGTTATTTGCATGTTTAATTTATTTGTTTTAAAAAAAAATTATTTGCTTTGTGTGTGTTCTCTGGGGTTTGCACGGCGGGTGTTACACTCCGTGAATGGTGCAGGAGGACCAATCCTTTTGATGATTCTTTTTAGTTAGAGTTGAGTTTGGTTGTTAGATTTTTGAGTAAAATTTGTGTAATAAGGCCATGATGAAGGCCATCCATGATGATTTAGAGTCTTTTGAGTAACAAGAAATGAGGACGTTGCAAAATATGAAAAAGATGTAAAAATTGCTAGTCATTGTCAAGTTTGACAAAGTTTTGATGGTAAAGGTTTATGTTTTTTTTCAAGTGTGGGGGTATTTTGAGTCTATTATGTTAAATAAGGTATAAAAAGACCATTTATTATGTAATTGGGGGTGTTAGTGTTTTAGGAGTTAAAATGTCCAAAGTTGAAAAATCAAAATTGTAAATGTTGTAAAAAAGGTAGAAATTGTTAAATTTGCAACTCTCCAGGAAGTTGAAAGCTCAAGAGTTTGAAAAACAATTTTGAGCATTGGGATAGTTGTAATATGAATGTAAAAACTATATAAATCCTCAAAAAAGGCTCGACCAAGGTGGTTGAAGTGTTTTTGAAAGCATTTTTTCATCAAATACAACACCATTTCTACTAATTTTCTAGTTTTCTAAACTTTTCTTTCTCTATACGACCCGTACAGTCCTTGTTATGCACTAAAGTGGTTTGGATTTTGTAGAGGTATGATCTTACTTTGAATCAAGTTTGAAGTCTTTACATTGAAATTCATTGGAGATCTCTTTACTTTTTTGAAGCAGCCTTGTAAATATAGTGTTAAGGGTTTGATTGGTGTTGTAGACACGTAAAATTTACCGATTGACATTGTGCAGCTGATCCTGACTTACTAACATCGTTTCTTCTTAAATTATTCCTCGGTCTAACCATTTAATCATATCTCCCTATCTGATTAAATTCATCAATATTCCTCTCTTAATTGAATAAATCATTTTATCTAATTAAGTCATTTTCTTTTGTTAATTAAATCAATCCATCTAATCTAATTATCCCTATTTAATTAAATAATCAATTTATTTGATTAAATCTCTAAAGTCTATCCATTAAATTAAATAAATTAAAACCTTATTTGATTTAATGTAACACCATCTCCTTTAATTAAATAAATCAAAATCCTTATTTAATTAACCTCTTATCATATTCCTCTCTTATTTGATTTAAATACATCCATAAATTGGAGTCAAATAGGTCACATCATCTAACTTCTCTCATTAAATTAATTAACCCCTAATTAATTTAATCTCATCTCATGTCCGTCCTCTAGATAATGCAAGTTGCACATGAAAATAGATTTAATTCATTTATTAAATCTCTATTTTCCTCACAAGGCATCTTTTGGAATATTCTCTCAATTTGAATTCAAAAATTCCAAGTCGACATGTACATCTAACAAGGCAATAAATTCATCTTACATGTCCTTTTCCTTGAGCCAAGTGGCATTTATTGCATTTTCCCTTCCCTCTTACATGTCATTTCAACAAATTTGAAATTCAAAATTATGCATTTATTGGCACAAACCCCAAATCTTGTACATCCTTCATCCATTCATGGATTGACAAGTGGCATCTTGCCATTGGTTGAATGTTAGTCCCACATTGCTCAAATTTGGACATTCATCCTTCAATTTCATCTATAAATAAAGGGCTCACATCTTCATTTGATCATCCACAATTTAGGCAAAGTTACCATGCTCAAATATCTCTCAAATTTCATCCATTATCATTGAGTTCTTAGCTAGCTTCTTGCGAATTTTTGGCTTGGAGCTCTCATCCTTCATCAAAAAAGTGGATCAATCATCTTCAACACATCAAATTTTCATCTTAGGAATTGGGAAAGGGCCAATTTTCACATCAAATTGTCACCAATTCCCCCATGGGATCATGAGTTTGCACATCTGAATTAGGATTCAATCTATATTGTCATTTACATTGTGTTCATTGATTTCTTTCCTATTTTGAATTTGTAAATGGATTTAATGGGGAATCCTTGTTTTGGCTTGCAATCTCTTGTTTAACTTGTTTACTCTTTTTTTTTTGCAGGTACCAAGGTTGGGGTTCACACAAGTGTAAATATGGAATATTAGTCAATCCACCTGCTTTCCTCATCTGTTACTTAATGGAATAACTCATCAAATGATAAGATAGGTTTTTCAATGTGTTTTTAGGTTGGAAAGATGAGATGGTATGATTTTGGTGATACCCTAGGGTTAAATAGTCCAAATTTTCTTCTAAAAATGGTGTGTCATTGAAGGGTTTTGAAGAAACAGTGGAAGAATTGTTAATGTGTTGGTCTTGTGAGTTTGTGTAAACCATTCAAAGTCTGTTGGATGCAACTTTGAGGTCATATAAGCCTACGAGTCAAGAAATTGAATCAACCCTTGAGTTTTGTAAGGGAAATGAGGGTTTCATGGTGCAAAATACTAGAAGGTCTGAATCTACAATTGATAAGGTATTCTAATGTTTTGTGTCACAATTTAAGACTTTCAAGGGATTTTGGGTGTTTTTCAAGTGTTTAAAGGGGACTTCCTTTGAAAATTAGGGCTAATTGAGTAACCTAGAAATAAGGCAGTCTATTGGTTCTTGATGTTGGATCAAAGAAACCCTATGGGATCTTTTGATATGTTGTTTAGGAATTTTTGGTGAGCCTTTGTGGTGTTTGATAGCCCATTGTATGGAAATGTATGAAAGTTATCTTCATTGATTGGGTTTTGAGGGCTACAAGCCTTAAAGTGGGTGTGTGATTCAAGTTAAGGGACTTGTGTCATAAAAGAGTTGTTTTCTGATTGTGATTAGTTAGTTTTAAGTTTGGGAGAGTCTTTAAACCACCTTGCTTGCATCAGGTGGTATCAAAATGAAGGGAGTAGGTCCCTTGTGAAATAAGGTTAAGTATTTGAGGGGAAAATGAAGGTGTGACTGAAGAAATCCAAACATGCCTCCCAAAGGAAGCATAGTTGCAAGGAAGATGGATGAGAAAGCTAGATAAATAGAAGCCTTGAAGAGGTAGATGGTTGCATTGAAGTTTAAATCTAGGGTTGATATGGATAAAAGTGATTAAGAGGAAGAAGAAACTACAAGTGAAGAGGAAGAGTTAGACCTAGAAGACTTGAGACTGATGAAGTTTGTGAAATATATGAAGAAGGATGGACATGGGAAAATGGATGTACCTATGTATGGAGGAAAGATAGATGGAGAAGAGCTCTTGGATTGGGTAGGAGCTATGGAAAACTATTTTGATAGTGAAGAAATAGAAGAAGATCAAAAGGTGAAGAAAGAAAAAAGAAAGTTGAGAGGACATGCCTTGTTATGGTGGAATTTTGTACAAGAAGAAAGGAAGAAAAAGGAAAAGCATTAAATCAATTCTTGGGAAAGGATGAAGGAAAGGTTAAAAGGTAAGTTTCTACCATGTGACTATCACGTTCAATTACTCAAAAGATTGCAAAATCATAGGTAAAAGGAACAAGATGTACAAACCTATAGAAGAATTCTATAGGCTTAGTATTAGGACAAAACATGAAGAGGATGAGGAAGAAAGGGTAGCTAGGTATCTAAATGGCCTAAGATACAACATTCAAGATGAAATCAACTTATTGGCACCAAAAAAAATAGATCAATGCTTCCAAATGGCTCTGAGGGTAGAAGAAAAAATCAAGAGGAGACAAGAGAAGGAAACAAGAGGAAGAGGTAGTACTTGTAGGGGTAGAGGTACCTTCCCTACACCAAAACAGTCCAATCAAGAACAACAAGATGCTAGAAAAGGTAAAGAGCAAGTGCCTAAGTCTAGAGGTGGATGGAGAGGTGGAAGAATGAGATTTAGGGGCAGAAATATTGTTCAAGGAAGTGATCCTAATGTGTTTATAGGTAGATACTACAGTTGTGGTTATTATGGACATCCATCTTACTAGTGTCCTAATAAACTTGGTGCTACTTCAAGTGGGAGTGAGAGAAGAGGTGAAAAGAGGGTGCAAATAGTGCAAGAGGATGAAGAGGAAAGTGTTAGTTCATCAAACCTTGTTGTAAAACCTAAAATTGAAGAAGCTTTGATGTTGCAAATACAACTTTTGAAGGCCTCCAAGGAGAAAGAACCTTTTCAAATAAAGAATCTCTTCAAAACATGTGAGTCTAAGGATAAGGTTTGTAAAGTTATTATAAACTCAGGGTGTACTAAAAATATGGTTGATAATGAGATGGTAGAAAAGTTAGATTTGAAGAAGTTCCCTCATGATAACCCTTACATGATTCCATGGCTCAATGAGAATCAATCTATTCTTGTGAATGAGCAAGTAAAAGTTGAAATTAATATTGGTGGGTATAGAGATTAGATTGTGTGTGATGTTGTTCCCATGAGTTGTCATATTTTGCATGGGAAGCCATGGCAATATGATAGAAAGGCCATATATGATTGTAGGAGTAATTGTTATTTGATTGAGCATGAAGGTAGAATTTTTCACTCCTCCCATTACAACATGATCAGTTTCATAACAAAAAAGTGATTGTGATTGGTATGAAGACACTTGTGAGGAAGGAAAATGGTAAGTGTGGAGACATTCCCATGATGGAAAAGGTAGGGGAAGAGCATAAGGAGGTAGAAATAGAGCACTTGAAGTATGTTTCTGTATCTAAGGGTAAAATTTTTAGGTTAGATTATCAAATCAATGAAGCATATAAACCCAAAGAAAACTATCAAGCACAATGGAAACTAAATAAAATGATTATACCTGTCATCGAAGCTTCCTTGATTTACCTTCATAGTACCTTCTAACTTGTTGATTGTTGTGTTGCCATTAGATTGATTGTATGAGCAATGACTATGACGAAGTCCTAAACAAGCTTTGAAGGATTTTAAACATATGTCTATGCCTATGAAAAAAATGACTAAAATGCCTATGCCAAGAAATGTTTAAAACTTGATAAAATTATGATGCAAAAAATAAAATGCTGCAATATCTGAGAATGAACATGAGTCCGACTCATCGAAAATGTGAGAAAATTTGGCATTTTATAGAAAATGCAATTTTGGACAGATGGACAAGATCAACTTTTGATAGAAACCTAAAATCAGAGGACAAGATTTAATATGATAATCCCTAATCAAGGCTAGGGTAAAATCATTAAATGAGTGGTCGAGATGTCATTTGAGAAAATCAAATCGGCGGTGGAGAATAGATGAGATAATTAATTAAAAAAATAAAGATTTTTGAAAATCAAGAAGATAAAGACTGCCTAATTTGTGAGATTCCAAAAATCAAGAAGATAAGAGTTGAACTGAAGATTAGATTTGAAAAAATCAATTATTTGCTCAATTACTTGATTTTTGGAAGAAAGTTACCATTTTGAATTAAATTAATTCAAAATATGGATTTTGTGAGATAATAAATAATCGATTTTCAGATTATTTACTAAAATGAACTGTCAGTCAAGAATGTGATATCATTTTAAATAATTATTTATTTAAAATAAGAGAAATGTTAAATTTGGCAATTAAATAATTAAAGATAATTATTTAATTTAGAGGATATGATTATTAATTAAATAAATTAATAAAATCATTTAAATATGAGAATTAGTGACATACTAAATAAATAAGTGAAATTCATTTATTTAATAATCCAGAAGGAAAGATGAATAAAGGTAATTAAATAAACTAAGAAATTTATTTAATTAGGGGAAGACTTAGACAATCAATGACGTATTTAATAAATAAATTTATTTATTTAATAATCATGAAGAATAAAAGAGATATGAATTAATTAAATAATTACAAATTATTTAATTAATAGTTGACTATGGACCAAGGACATAATTAAATGTCATAATTATGCTAGGATGAAACTGGTAAAATAAGAGCTTGTAGGCTTAGGTCATTTTTATGTGTTTACATTTTTCCCCTCTTTGTCATAATGTAGCATGTCGCATTGTGACAAAGAAAATAAGTCAAAGTCTTGCCCCAGTGAAGGTACAGAGTATCAATGCCCCCTCAGGAAATTTTTCAAATTTTGAGCTGGCGGCAGAAAAATTTGGAAAGGGTCCCGATAAGTCAATTTGATGAGCAGAAAGACTATGGTATAGACGGTTTCAGATTTTGTCATGCTTAAGGAAGCCAAAAGTGTGGTCAAATTTAGTCAAAAAGGCCTCCAGTAATAACCTAGTTGACAAATATAATTTTGAATTTATAAATAGGTTGACAAAGGGGTAAAATTCAATTCATTTTCACTATTTACTTTAGCAAATTCAAGAGCTCAGAGCAAAGAGGACCTCAATGATGATGGTGATTCCAATGATAGAGCATCGTAGTGAGATCGTGAGGACCTACAGGTGGCCACGGGGCTCAAATCTAGTGGTATGTACCCCTAACCTACTTTGTATTTTTTTCATTTTGCATGACAAAATTAGGGTTTTAGGGCAAACAATGAATGCATCATGACACATATGCTTGTGCGTAAGCCACATTTGAATTTGTGTTTGATGCATTTGATGCATCGCAATACAAGTGTAAGGGTCTTTTGGAGTAGACCGAGGATGTGCAACTCATTTTCCAAAAAGTGTGATGCATCGTCATATCGAGCCACAATCAAGAGTTATAATGCTTCATGTGTCATTTCATGATGCATTTGTCTATTTGAGTGAAACATTTGAATGAAGTGACACATGTTCCATATATCGTGACACAAATGATCTGATGTGACACAATTAAGTGATAGAATGATGTAATTGATATGTCGTGAAACAAGTGAAGTACAAAATGACACAACCAATGTTTTGTGACATAAGTGTAGTCAACATGACGCATTTGACTTTGAATTTGACTTTGACTAGGGCTGATGTTGATGCTTTTCAAATTTTAAATGATTTTTAGTTATGATGATGATAATGATGATTTTCCAGAAGGTACTGACGCGTTGTTTAGCTTTGCGCAAAGACAAATAGTACACATATACATTTGAGAGAGTAGGCCATCGACCTTTCGATTTGGTGATCAACTAACTTTGTGGGAGCGATGACTATTGATGTGGCTAGGTCTATATTATGCTGCCTATATGCCTATTATTCAAGAAAATAGGGGACCATTGACTTCCTTATGTGAGCGATGGCATTCAAATACATGGTCCTTCCACCTATCAACAGGAGAGGCGATAGTGACACTTGAGGACGTTTACCATGTTCTATGCCTGGCAATTCGAGGGGAGAGGATCATTTATGAACCTTACCATGGCCATTAGAATTTCACAATGTACTATTAGGATGAGGGAGTAGGACTCAACATCCAGGGTTATAAGATATGTTGGGAGTTTATGGTGGAACATTATGCTCGATTTGATGCCTTCTTGGTGACATTGATTAGCGGGATACTAATTTTGAACCATTGTGGACATGGGTTTCCCATTGGTTGGGGAGACATGCTAGTGGGGATGAGGCGAGATAGGACCATGTATGCCTAGGGGCCTTGTTTATTGGGCACACTCTACCACCAGTTTCATGAGGTTCTCTACAAGAGGGATGAGAGCATTTCATGTGGCACCACACTTATGATGATATGGGCATGGGAGCATGTAGTGATATTCTGTCCACCTATCTAGAGACCATAGCTAGCTGAGGGGATACCCTATGCCTAGCAGGGGGAGTGATGGAGGCTAGGGTTGAGGGCAAGATGGGGACAGGGATATAGGTTAGGGTGGAGATGATGGGGATGACGATGACAATGGAGGAGAGATGGCTAGAGAAAGGGCAAGAGGGTGTGACAATGTGTGGCCAGAGTGGCACTAGATGCTATCCTAGAGGTGGCTAAGGAAGGGGAGGGAGAGGAGTAGTTGAGGTAGGAGCAAGGGGGCCTGAGATGGGTGTGAAGGAGTAGTCGAGGCAGGAGTAGGAGGAGGAGAGAGAGGAGGATCATGTGGTCGGGGAGGAGGCCAAATACAAGGAGGAGAGATGGGAGCCTAAGGAGGATGTGGATGTGGACATAGATGTTCCTTGGGATGAGGGAGTCAGTGGAGAGGATGATGATGATGATGACGCCATGGACAAGGCCGAGAGACTTCTAAGATGGAGGATGGTGGAGGGAGAGGAGGAGATATCATCTTCCTCGACATTTCCCCAAGATGCCACAATAGACCAAAGGGTGACAGATCTACAGAGGAGGCTAGATGAGAGTGTGGCAGAGGTTAGGGCACTATGGGTAGAGCTAGAGGTGGCTTGAGTAGAGCAGGATCAGGCAGTGATCTGCTAGCAGGAGTCAACACTGTGGTGTGTGGACTTTGTAGCACTATGTTCAAGGCCTTCATGGGATATTGCTTGTGAGCTTGCCAAGGTGAGCACTTGGTATGGGCAGTACAAGACCTTATATGAGCAGGTAATGCCTCCTGAGCAACAAGATCCTATACTATTGTGCTCACAAACAAGGATAGGTAGTGGTCACAGATTAGGGAGTGGGAGTAGCAGTAGGATCCATACCAGTGCAGGAGGATCTACCTCCTTAGGGTACACATTAGGGCATAGGTCCCACCACTCACACAAGCATTCCTCAAGTCATCATTCAAGTCACAGTCATGGGTCCATCAGTTCAGAGCATAGGTTCATACAGAGACAACCACCAATGACAAATCCTTCGGCCTCTCAGAGTTAAGCTGCCATATCAACCCAGGTGCCATGAATGTTAGTGCCAATAGGTTCACAGGCAAAGGCTATTACCATTCCCCTTGTTACCTTAGTGCTAGTCATGGTTCCTCAGTCACCACAATCTTTGCCACAAGGGGATGAGGAGAGGGCTTCTTAGGGGCATAGATATGACATTTGGTTTTATTTTATGACACATTATGTATAGACCCTTGAACCTGTGAGCTCTATTTTTGGGATATCTCTTAACTCTATCCTATGACATTATATATTTTTGAGATGATGTTATATGATGATGCAGTTTTGATGTAGCCTACATGTGTGTTATGCGATGTTATTTGATTTATGCATTATGATATATTGTGATGTGATGCTTTATGTATGATGTTGATTTATGATGGATGATGGTACTATTTATATGTCTTGTCATTTATGTGCTATGATGCTTACTTATGATATGATTCCATGATGATGCAATGCTTCTTTATATGTTATGTCGATTTTGTAATGATGATGATAATGATATGCATAATGTATTTATTTGAATGGATGTCATGTTTATGATTATGTTAATGCAATATGCAATGGAATGTATATGATTTAATGTTATGGATGATGTATGTATGGACCTAATGCAATGTCTATATGATTATGAATGCACTTATATTTTTGTATGTCATAGTATATCATCATGAGATGGATGAGAGAAGATGATGAGACCGAAGGAGTTGCATGTTAGTTCCTAGACCAAATCCTTCAAAAAATTTCCATAGGACTTTAATATTTATTGCTCTTAATTGTCATTGGACAGATTGTTGTGATGGCCAACAAACACCATGATATGACATAGATCAAGGTGTGCAAGGTTGTACTATCACATAAGACAAGCAGTCATAGACAAGGATGATCATGACTCATACCAAGAGTGCAATTGCCACAATCTTTTTGTCTTAACCAACCACAAGCAGAAAAATCAAAAAGGACAAATCATGAAACATTGTTGCTTCTCTAAATCCTATTTTGAGGACATTCTTGAGAAACTAGCAACATGATTGTCAAAATACAACAATAAAGCCATTACCATGGTACATCGCTATTTTTCTAAATCTTGAAATCAGGATATGGCTGAGAAAATAGTAACATGTGTGTCAAGAAATAAGGAAAATGTCATGATACATCACTACTTCACTAAATCCTGTTGTTGGGATCTCGCTGAAAAACTAGTAACATGATAATAAAAACCCAAAGACAAGATAAGACAATCATGATACGTCTCTATTTTTCTAAATCCTATTGTCAGGATCTCACTAAAAAACTAGTAACATGATGAAAGTAAAAAGACAAGTGCCAAGTGTTTTCCACATGTGTCTAGATGTTGATTGTCTTAATGTCAAGATATCAGGTTTGATGATGTCGAGATGGCAGGGTGTCGAGATTTTGATGATGCCTAGATGATGAATGTCGAAGATTGCCAAGTTCAGAGAGGACACATCCTAAATAATGTTGATGTTGAGAGGTTTGATCCCTCAAAATGCCAAATGATAGGGACGATGATGATGCCTAGGAAGGACACGTCCTAAGGCATAAATGACAGAGTTTTTTCTTTAGAAGGAAACATCTGAAGAATACTAATGTCGAGAAGAGTGATCCCTAAATGTCAAGAGGATCCCTCAAAAATGTCAGATGGCGATGGAAATTCCTAGGAAGGACACATTCTAAGGCATAAATGACAAAGGCTATTCTTCAAAAGGACACATCTGAAAGATAACCAAAAGTTGATAGTTTGACAGGTTACAATCATTTGACTTGTTTTGACTGATTTTGACTTGTGTTGACCATATGTCGATTTTCTTAACATGAATGTGATTGTCATATTAGAATAAATGATTGCCATAGTTTTTTTTAATAAGTGGTTTTGACTTGTAGAATTTTGATGTGTGTGCCAGTATAGTTCCATGAACCCTAATGGACTGACCTAATGTCTCAAGGACTCAAAAATGAGTCTTGCCTATGTAGCAAATGCGCAGAGACAACGCAGTTTAGACAAATGATAAAGACTAATTGATTTGATAGACTTGACAAGGAATGACTCTGTTTTTGTGATTTCGAGACAGTTTGACGTTTGTTGTGGTTTCCTCAAGAATTTTTTTAATTTTTTTTTATTTTTAGGTTTTTCTTTATGACATTTTGCGATATTTTGGTCTTTCTTCAGGACATTTTGTGATGTTTTTGTCTTTTTTTAGGACATTTTGCAATGTTTTTTTCTTTTTTTTTAGGACTTTTTTTGATGTTTTTGTCTTCTTTTCAGGACTTTTTGCAATGTTCTAGACCATGTATGATACCCACTATAGTCACATGATCAAAATTTTCCCCTATTCAGGTCCAAGGCTTAGCCAATTTTTAAGGGACATAAAAGATGTATTCATGGGATACCAGATGGACAGGATAGAGGACATGATGTAAAATGTTTGTAAACCCTGAGAGAAAGGGTATGATGTCATGGTAGATGTCATGGTGGTGACAGTAAATGTATCTCACCCTAGGCCAAGATAGGCAAAGTAATAGTAGATGGTTGAGCAATGATTGATTACACATGGTGCATGTTTGTCAAGTTTTCACCATGGTACTTATCCAAAGTGCCTGTTTGCTAGGTTTTCACCATTGAATGAATTATTTATCTTGACTATTTTTTTCATTTTTCAATTTTATTTTATTTTGGTGCTACTAAGATGCCTATTTGCTAGGTTTTCATCAAGGCATCAATTTTTTTACCATTTTTTCATTTTTTTGTATTTTAAGGATTTCACCTCTATCTTTTGATGCTATGTGTAGAAATTTCAGAGATGTAGACTATTGATAGGATTTGTTAGTTGTTCACCATCTAGAGTAGCTATTTGATATGCTTCAAAACCAAAAGAAGATACGATGACGTAAGGACCCAACTAGTTTGGTTCAAACTTGCCCTACTTTTCTTTGTCAGCCTAATTCTTAGGGTTCTACATGAGTACTAAATCACCAATTTCAAACTTCCTAACCATGAATTTCTTATTTGAATTGTGAAAAAGACTGTTATGATAAGCTTGTAGATGGTTTAGGAAATTTTTCCTTATTTCCTCTAACATCTCCAGTTTGTGAAGGCGCAATTGTCTATACTCCTCATCATCAGTTAGACCCTTCAGGGAGACTCGTAAAGAAGCAATTTCAACCTCGATGGGCAAGATGGCCTCAGCTCTAAAGACCAAGGAAAATGGAGTGGCTCCTATGGGTGTATGAATGCTGGTGTGGTAAGCCCACAAAGTAGGGTTGAGTTGAATATGCCAGTCACGACCAGTGTCATTAACAGTCTTTTTAAGGATTTTGACAAGTTTTATTTGATGCCTCAACTTGACCATTTCCTTGTGGGTAATATAGAGAGGAAAAATGATGTTGGATATGAAATCAATCACATAACTCATGAACATCTTGGTTTTTAAATGGATGTCCGTTGTTAGTGATGATGGATTGCGGAAGGCCATACAAGAAAATGATGTAGTTAAGAATGAATTTGGCTATTTGTTTGTCAGTTATGTATGTCAGAGGGATGGTTTCAATCCACTTCATGAAATACTCAGTGGAAATGATGATGAATTTGTGGCCATTTGATGAGGTAGGATGGATCTTACCCATGAGGTCGAGTCCCCATTGTGTGAAGGGCCAAGGAGAAGTGATCGGCCAAGGTTCTTGTGCTGGAGCGTGAATCAAATCACTATGGATCTAGCATTGGCGACAAGTCTTGACATATTCTATTGCATCTTTTTCAATGGTTGGCCAATACTACCCAAGTCTCATTATCTTCTTGGCTAGAGTAGGACCACTCGAATGAGACCCGCATATACCCTCATGTACTTCACTTAAGTTTGTACGTGCTTCGTTAGTGTCAAGACATCTAAGGAGGGTGTCATCAAAGCTACAATAGTAAAGGGTGTCACTAACGATGGCATATCTTGTGGCTTTTTAGATAAAGGACTTCCTCTAGTTATTGGATAGATTAGGTGGAGGGATTTGGGACTTAAGGTAGTCATAAATATCTTGGTACAAGGGAGAATCAGGACCAACAAGCTTGCAGACCATCTTTGACTCCAACATGTCATAGGCAAGAACCAACAATTGTTCTATTAGGAATTCTAGCTGAGGAATATTGCTTGGAATGTCCAGGAGAGAGCCTATTGTAGCTATTGTATTTTCCACTTTGTTCTGCATTCTCAGAACTTGTTCAAAAGTCACCATATGAAAATATGTCTGAAAACTAGTGACCATTCATTTGTAGGGCATGATTTTCTCATCCTTTGTGTCATAGTCATCATTAACTTGGTTGATGACTAGCTAAGAATCGCCATAGACATGTAGTGTTTTGATTTTCCATTTTATTACCATTCTAAGTCCTATAACTAGTGCCTCATATTCTGCCACATTATTTGTGCATGGGAAAGCTATGCGGAAATACTTAGGAATGGAATCTCCTTGAGGGGTTATGAACAAGATCCCTACCCCTGAACCATGATTAGTGTGTGATTCATCAAAGTAGAGTCTCCAAGGTGACTTAGGTTTCGTATGGAATATTGACTCATTTGGAAAATCTGCCACTAATAGGTGATTGCTTTGTAAAGGTGCGTCTACCAGCTGGTCTTCTATGACTTGTCCTTTTATTTCCTTTCTTTCTACATATTGAATATCATATTCGCTTAGAATCATGACCCATTTTTCCTGATGTCCTATTAATGTTGCCCGACTTAACAAATATTTGAGGGGGTCAATCTTTGCTACTAGTTGTGTCTGATGGATTAACATGTAATGTCTTAGCTTCTTCACTGCAAAGACCACTGCTAGAAAAGCCTATTCAATTGATGTGTAATTTCAGTTCATACCTGATTAGTGTCCAACCAATGTAATATATAGCTCTTTCTTTTTCTTCTTGGTTGTTTTATGCTAGTAATGCCCCCAATGTTGAAGTAGTGGTAGAGATGTATAATATCAAAGGCTTTCCTTGAATGGGAGGCATAAGGACAGGCAACAACAATAGGAAGTATTTTATTTTCTGAAAGGCTTCTTGGAATTTATCTATCCACACAAAGGGGATACCTTTGTGCAGAAGATATTGGAATGGTTGGCATTTATTGGCCAATTGGGCTATGAAGCACCAAATAGACTATAGCCTACCTTGTAGGGTTCTGAGTTCACTAATTCCTTTGGGCAGAGGCATGTCTATGATGGCTTTGACTTTTGTTGGATCCACTTCAATGCCTCTTCGAGAAACTATGTATCCCAAGAGTTTACCTAATGTTACACCAAAGACACATTTCTTAGGATTCAGTCAGACTTTGTATTCTTCTAGTCTCTTGAAAATTATGTCTAACACCTTCAAATGATCCTTTCTTGTTATTGATTTAGCCAAAAGGTCATCCACATAATCTTCCATTATTTTATGCATCATGTCATGAAATATTGTGGTAATTTCTCTCTGATATGTGGAACCTGCATTCTTAATACCAAATAGCATGACATTCCAATAGTATGTACCCAAAGGAAATGTGAATGTTGTTTTATGTTGGTCTTCTAGGGCAATCTGAATTTGATTGTAGCCAGAGAGACCATCCATGAGGGACAACATCTCATATCCTGCTATGAGGTTGACTATGATATCAATATTCTTAAAAGGAAAGTCATCTTTTGGGTATGCCTTATTTAGGTCTCTAAAATCTGTGTAGACTTGGATCATTCCATTTGGCTTCGTTACTGGCACAAGGTTAGATATCCATTTAGCATAATCAATAGACCATATGAATCTAGTGTCTAGAAGTTTCTTCAACTCATCCTTGACCAATAGAGCAAACTAAGGATGCATTTTGCGTAACTTTTGTTTAATTGTTTTGGGATTAGGAAATAGTGGCAGATGGTGCAAAACCAGTTCTGGGTCTAATCATGGCATTCATCATAGGACCATGCGAAGTTGACTTTACATTCTATGAAGAATTTGTGAAATTTTGGTCTCTCTTCTTTAGTCAAGGATGTGGCAAAGAGGACCATTTTGGGATCTTCTGCTGTTGATATATTGTCTTCTATGGTGTCCTCTATGATCATAGCTGATTTCTCTTGAGTTACGAGAAGAAAGTCCAGTCCTCCATCTTTGGATACCTCAGAGAGGTTTTCACCCACAGATATGTCCTTTGTTTTTACTTTTTTATCGTCAGAAGGTGCCTTTTGGTTTTCACCTAAAAAAGTTTCATTTTTTGCTTTATTATTATTTTTAATTTTGCGACTGGAGAATGAAGCAGTCTCGTTGAAGTAGGCTACACAATCTAGGTCAATGATGAATCCTACCTTATGATCACCACTGGGTATACCCTCACATAATCCCATAAATTCTACAATAGCCTCATCATTCTGAAAGGTGTCTAGGACTGGCGGGCCTTTTTGGTCCCAATCGATTAATTATGGATAGACTAAGGAAATACCATCATCAACATTGGTGAATTGAGGGGAGGATGTGGAAAGAATGCAGATAGATTTAGAGATATTGTAGATGAAATTATCATCATCCAATTCCACATCAGACTCTATCCAATATTCCCATTCACTTGTTTCATATTTGTTGTCAAAGTAAGGGGTGAATGACCGAGAGTCATTGTTGTCTGTGTTATCTAGCAATTTAGGTGGTGGGTCTTGTATGTCATGGGGAAGGGAAATGGAACTATGACTATTTGATGCCTGATCGATTTTAAATGTTTGCAAAAAAAATTTCAGAGGTAAGCTCCCCCATTTCGACAAAAAAATCATTGAGGCAACAGTCACTTAAGGATCTTTGAGAGCCAAATTGCCACTCTTGGGAGTCAGTTTTGGTGAAGGTTTCCTTAGTGGTCTCAACACTTTCTGAAGCATGCATGTGCTCACTCAAAATCCCAGTAGTACATCGGTCATCATTTTCAGGAAATCCATACCCTAATCCAAGAAACTTTGGTATTTTGAAATATTCTATGGGTTCTCTTCATCCAGTTTTATTTCTACCTAGGCCACTAGTTCCATCGTAGCCCTTAGCCTTCATTATGTCATAGCCCTTTCAATATTTCTTAACTGGTAAGGGGGGTAGTTCAACCATATCTTTATAGAGCCATCCTATAATATTGGCCAGGTCCTCATTACTCATGTCTCCCCATTTTATGAAAACCATTTTTGGTGGAACTTTGAAATTTTTTTTGGGTTCCATTCTAAAACATGGTCAACCATGGACCTTTGGAGAATTGTGTATTGTTGTGATGCTATATGTTGTATGCAGTGTGAATTCTCCATAACCTGTGTCCTAGATCTTGACATTGGTTTCATCCTTGGGAAGTGTGGAAGATGGTGGTGTAGTGGAGGATGATGCGAGTGTGGATGGGTCAACATATTTAGAAGAAGAGGGGCCAAAAGCTTCTCAGTTGATAGGCACTCAGTTTGCAAAAATACCCCTTAGGTTGGTACAATATTGAAAAGGGTCAGGGTCTCCATATATAGTGATATTTGTGCCGTCAAATGGAAATTTTAAGCATTGGTGATATGTGGATGGAACAAATTTTAAGGAATGAATCCATGGACGACCGAGCAAGATGTTGTAAGGTAATTCTAGATCCAAGACCTGGCAAGTTGTATCCACGATGACTGGTCCCACTCTGATAGGAAGAGAAATAATGCCTCATGAAGAGCATTCTTCGTCATCATATGCTTTTATGACTATACTCTTTGTAGGGTCCACACATGCATCAAAAAATCCTAGAGCCTTAACTAGTTTCAAGGAGCATATGTTCAATCTTACTCCGCCATCTACTAAAACTCTTTTGGCCTTGTGCTTATGGATGAAAGTTTCAATATGTAATACATCATTATGGTTAGTCTTAGGTGATGAATAGTCTTGATTAGAAAAGGTGACGTGGTGAGGCATAGTGAGGTATCCCACCATGGTCTTAAATTGGTTGACATCAATATCCTTAGGGAATGATGACTCTTGTAGGGTTTTATCCAATATATCCTTATGGGTGGGAGAGATGCAAAGCAGCTCAAGAATAGAAATTTGCACAGAAGTTTTTCCAAGCTAGTTGATAAGGTTAAACTAACTCTTGGGTTTCCATAGCTTTGTGGTCAAGGTGGGTTGTGATTATTTAGGAGATGGACTAGGTATGGTGATTTTAGGTTGCCTCACAAGAGGCGAGCCAACTATGGTGATCTTGCCACTTCGAGTAGTAGCATTGAATTGGGGTACTCTCTTAACGGTGATGGTATTGACACATTCATTATCAGTTTGGATATTGTTTATAGTGGTTCCACCAGAATAGTCATACTTGGTGTGGGAGAAATTGGATTGATTATTGTTTATCTTTAGACCTAATGTGGAAGCATTATTAAAACCATGGTCTTGCAGTGGGTTCTTATGAATGGTATGATCTGAATTAGAGGTAAATTGTGGTCCACCCACCTCAATGATATGATTCTCGATAAGGTCTTGTACTAGGTTTTTCAATTGTTGACAGGAAGAAGTTTTATGTCCTCTTTCCCAATGATAATCACAAAATATATTATCATCCCACCATGCTAGTTTGAATTGTCTTGGGTCATATGGTTTTGGTTCTTGAAGTGTGATGACACCATTCTGAATGCATTTCTTGAGGACTTCCTCAATGGGTTCACCCAAAGGAGTGTATGTACGACACCTAGGGAATTGTCTCATCTACCGATATTTTCATTGATTGTTTTCGCTGTTCTGATTGCTTGGGGGGACATTGGTAGGGGGTGTCATTATCATTGTCAATTTTTTTTATGGTTGAACCCCTTTTAGGGGTAGTACATGACCCATATTATTTACAATCTTGGCATCAACAACACCGTCATTTGTAATGTGTTTATTTTTGACCTAGTACTTATTTTTTTTAGTGGGAGGATTTGTATTTGTGTTTTTAGGACCGTATCTTAGCTCTCCCTTTGCGATAAGGGATTTTTCAATATGGACACCTTTTTTTACTAGGTCTATGCAAGTTGTGCAACAATGTACTTGTAATGCATATTTTAAGGGTCCTAGAAGTGTTTGAATGAAAATGTCCACCTTTTCCTTTTTGGGTATGTCAATATGACATCGACTAGCTAGACTTCTCCATTTTTGAAAGAATGGGATGAATGTTTCACTAGCATCCTCTTGCCTGAGATTGCATAAGCTAGTAATAGAGGTGTCCATGTCAATGTTGTATGCGTAATTTTTTATGAATTTTTGTTTAATTTCATCCCATGTTTGGATATCCTTTTGAGTAGAGAGCCATTCAAAGGTAGGACTTGCAAGACTTTTTGAAAAAAGTCTCATCAAGTATGTTTTCTCATAGGCGATGTCCATATAGTTGTTTACAAATTCGTGGACATGTTCAATGGGTTTTTTTATTTCCTCTGTATTTGGTAAAATTAGGTGACACATATTCTAGAGGAAATGGTGGCATGTATAAGTTCATGTTGAAGGGATATACAAATAGATCATATGAAACTTTTGATTTCTTGTCACATATTTGTATGTTTTCTATGGTCTTCTCTAGACCCATCAGTTTTGCTTATAAGGCATCGATTATAGGGTCATTTGTGGTCCCATACATAGGATTGATTGGTATGCCATAGGTCCCCATTTGTTGTGAGTGGATGTCGGCATGTTGTTGAGGTGGATGTTGTTGTGGCATGTATGATGTGTTCTGATTTGCGTGTTGTTGGTATTGAAAGTTTGGATTGGGTGTATGTTGGTGGGTATGAATATGGGATGAGTATGTTGGGATGTGTCCCCCAGCCATTTGGGTCAATATTTGGGGAATATGGTGACCATGAACATTTTGATGTACGAATGATTCCCTAGGTTGTGTGTTTTGACTGCCTTGTCTTAATTGTTGGGTTTGGACAAGGGGAATGGTCATATTTTGTCCTTGGGATTTGATGGCATTAGAATATGCTGACATGTTAACATTTTGTTGTTGTCCTTGAATAAAGATATGTCATTTACCTCCACCCAAAGGATTTTGTGAGATACCAATGAGAGGATATGAAAAAGGTGTACTCATGGTACTAGATGTAGTTGTCAATGGAGGATTTTTATGGCTTGATGATGCTCCCATGGCATTTATTGTAGTGGTAAAGAGAGGATTGGAATAACTTGCCCACACTATTGAGGAGCCAAAGGTGGTTCCAGCTGATTGTGATGGTGTTGTGGATATTGTGGACACTAGGACAGATTATGATCCTCTGATAGATGTAGCGTTTATTGAATTGGAGTTATTTGGAATGTTGGAGGTAGCACTCATGGTCGTTGTGACATTTTTTGAGGTAGCATCAAAAAAGGTATTGCTTGTAGTGTTTGGAGGTAGACCACTATTTGACATGTTATGTGTATTGTTGATTTTATTGGTAGGAGATGTTGGTCTCAAGGTATCAATGTCAAACCCTTGAGGTAATTTAGCACCTTGACTTAAAATTATGGCCAAATATCTATCTCTGTCATATAAGACCATTTGTTCTACAAAGTAGGCCACCTCTGGATCTTGTGCTACTACCTCTAGGTTTTCCTCAAGTATTTGTCCATATGCATCCTTACATAAGAATGGTTCAAAAGGACTGTTTGATTATGATGGTATGGTCGTGAGAGGTTGAGTATTTGTGTTGCTAAATGGGTCGTCAAATGTCCAATTTGGGTCATACATGTGATCATTAGAAGTGGAGTTTTGTCCAAAATTTTCCATTTGTCATTTCTATCTTTGGAGTCTAGTTTCCACCATAAAATGAGATTTCTCAAATGAAAATGATGAGAATGACAACTAAATGCGAGGGTGATGCTAGCCTACATTTTTTTTTTTGGATTTTAGATAAAAGGTTGACAATGCAAGACTATGTTTTCTAAAGAAAATGCCAACAAGGATGACTAGGTGATGATGACATTTGTCTAAGGAAAATATTGATGTAAGATGACTAGGTTTTCAAAGCCAAAATGTCAAATGAGGACTAAGATGATAATGTTGACTAAGGACTTAATAAGATAAATGCAAGGTCTAGGTTCAAAATGATGACTAGGATGAATAATATTTTTGTATTTTTGGGAATAAAGTATGCAAGGTATAAAATAGAATGCAATTTGGAGAAAAGGATACCTAAACACTTCTAAGCTCAATCTTTGTTTTCAATTTTGGCTACTAAAGGACTTGTTGAAAATGACAAAATGACAAGGTCAAGAGGACTAGTGAGTTTTCCTAACTAGACTACTAAGTTGGAAACTCTCACAAAAGGGGCAATGACTAAAAAAGGCAATGATGATGAAGTCCAAGATAACCTAGTTTTGAAAGCAATGACGTTTCAAATTTTGATGAGGTTAACCTAATTCAAAGTATGCAAGGATTGAAACCTAGGGTCAAGCTAATGCTTAATGTATGCAACTAAAATTTGAAGGATGAAGCCAATGGTCACGAATGCAAACTAATGGTTGAAAATTTTGAGCAATTTCAAAGTTGGTTTCTGACAGAATCCCTTTGGAAACAGTGTTTGACAAAAGATTGACAGAGTTTATACTCAGTTTGGACTTTGTATGAAGGTTTTGCTTCTATCAGGAAAATGTGTTGTTTGAGACCTCAAATGCATCACAGTATCTCAAATGTGTTTCAGTTTAAGCGAATGCAGCTCTAGGACTGACAAATGTGACAACACTTTGTAGATGTGGTTCTATGAGGTTTAGATGTGTCACGATGCATACAAATGTGGTGTTTGTGGGATCAAATGTGGTTTAACAGTCCGATTGTGTCTCAGTATTTTTCAGATACATTTTAGAACAACAAATGCGTTTCAACAGTTGCAACATAGTTTGTTAAAATTGAGTTTTTTTAATGTATTGAGAGCAAATCTAATCTATCTAATGTTGAATGTTTTGTCCAGAAGTGTAAATGTGGTGAATAATGTTGAAAAATATAGCAAGCACTTGATAAGTACAATATTTTTAGTGTAAGCAAGAACACATAAGACAAGTACAATCCTAATAATCCAAAGGTTTGTATACTTGGTATAGCCCACTGATATACCCCGGATTGGTGTGGAACACCTCTCCTTCTCAAGAATGGATAGCTTAGAAGTTTGTTGTCACAGGCCCCCCTCCATGACACTCACTTCTACAGGCACACTAACTTTGGATTCTTGGGTAGTGACTTCCCAAGAACTGCTATCTCTACTCAAGGGAATTAGTAGTGAGTATCTTCAGACATGATACTATACCCTACACTATACCAAGCAACGACTGAAAATGGTTGGCCTCTAAAACAATAGGTGTTTAGTAAGGGAATTTCATTCATAGGACATGATCCATGTGGTGAGAGTCCCCTTTTGGATCCATTTCATCGAAACCATATGTGTGATTCTTGGGCTTTCCCCAAGAATCCAATTTTATCTATTCGCTAGAAGTCCCTCAGGTTTAGGGTGCTACCAATCTGAGTTGTCCTAGGGTGAGTACTTTTTCCCACCAGAACAAGCCCAAGTTCTAGAGTCAATAACCATTTCTCTTACACCTAGGATCACCCAAAAGTGCAAGGGGAGAGGATACTTCAATTAATAAGTCTTAAGGGTGTATAACAGATAAAATGGGTCTGGTTTTTTTATCACCAAGTTTTCACAGGGTGAGAGCATAATCACGTACCATTTGATCAAAAACTTGCAAACATAGTTCATTTTAGAGCACCAAAGGAAATGTTCCTAAATTAAAAATTTCAAACAAGTGGTTTGAGAGATAAATCTTCAACACACGTAGTTGCAAAATTACATGTTAGTAGTTTGAATATATGCCTTTGACCTATGAAAAATTCCAACGCCACATGTTGCAAACCCAGATTAGTAACATTAAAAACCTATACTAGATTAGAAAAACAAAATGCCAAAATAGGAAAGAATAGAAAATAGAAAACAGAATGCAAAAGAAAAAATAACAGAAATTTGAAAAACATAATGTAGAAGGAATAAAGAAATCACTAGGTAGATGTGTCATAGCAGAGTGAATGCGTTGCATCCTAACAGGCAGATGCGTTATGTTTTTTGCGAATGCATCACCTTAGAGTGATTGCATCATTTTGTCCATTGAATGCATCGTGACGCATCAAATGTGGCACGAGAAAACTCAAACATAGCGTTTTGTACTTATACCTACAAAAAAACAAAAAACACAAAAAAAAGAAACGTCGGGTTCACCAATGTATCTAAGGGTAAAAATTTTAGGTTAGATTATCAAATCAATAAAGCATATAAACCCAAATAAAACTATCGAGCACAATGGAAACTAAATAAAATGATTATACCAATCATCGAAGCTTCCTTGATTTACCTTCATAGCACCTTCTAACTTGTTGATTGTTGTGTTGTTGTCAGATTGAATGTATGAGGAATGACTATGAAAAATTCCTAAACAAGATTTGAAGGATTTAAAACATATGTCTATGCCTATGAAAAAAATGAATAAAATGCCTATGCCAGGAAATGTTTAAAACTTGATGAAATTATGATGCGAAAAATAAAATGTTGCAATATCTGAGAATGAACATGAGTCTGACTCGTAAAAAATGTGAGAAAAATTGGCATTTTATAGAAAATGCAATTTTGGACGGATGGATGAGATCGACTTTTGATAGAAACCTAAAATTAGAGGACAAGATTTAATGTAATAATCCCTAATCAAGGTTAGAGTAAAATCATTAAATGAGTGGTCGAGATGTCATTTGAGAAAATCAAATCGGCAGTGGAGAATATATGAGATAATTAATTAGAAAAATAAAGATTTTCAAAAATCAAGAAGATAAAGACTGCCTGATTTGCGAGATTCGAAAAATCAAGAAGATAAGAGTTGAACTGAAGATCAGATTTGGAAAAATCAATTTAATTTGCTCAATTACTTGATTTTTGGAAGAAAGTTACCATTTTGAATTAAATTAATTCAAAATATGGATTTTGTGAGATAATAAATAATTGATTTTTGGATTATTTACTAAAATGAACTATCAGTCAAGAATGTGATATCATTTTAAATAATTATTTTATTTAAAATGAGATAAATGTTAAATTTTCCAATTAAATAATTAAAGATAATTATTTAATTTAGAGGATATGATTATTAATTAAATAAATTAATAAATTCATTTAATTATGAGAATTAGTGACATACTAAATAAATAAATGAAAATCATTTATTTAATAATTAGGAAGAAAAGATGAATAAAGGTAATTAAATAAACTAATAAATTTATTTAATTAGGGGAAGACTTAGACAGTTAACGACGTATTTAATAAATAAATTCATTTATTTAATAATCATGAAGAATAAAAGAGATATGCATTAATTAAATAATTATAAATTATTTAATTAATAGTTGACTATGGACCAAAGACATAATTAAATGTCATAATTATGCTAGGATGAAAGTGGTAAAAATAGAGCTTGCAAGCCTAGGTCATTTTTATGTGTCTACAATTTCAGTATTGAAGGATGAAGGCAACATGTTGATACAAAAAATAGGTCATGGAAAGGCTAATGTGCAGATGCAGGTTGAGAGTAAGGGTGGTGACACCATCCTTATGGGGACTGTGAGTTGTCCTATAAGAGTGAATAAGATTGGAGGGAAGTTTGGCACCGTCAAGATAGAGTTTTCTAAGATTGATGGACTTGACAAGAATAGGGCAATGGTGCAAAAAGGTAAAGGTATGTGTTGTAATATTATGTGTGTAGGTATAGGGATAGTAAATACACCTTTTATAGGTGTAAATAGAGTTAAAGAATATGGAGCAGGTCTATTGGGAGAAGACAAGCTGACACAAAGAGAGGAAAAAGTAAAGTATGAGAAAAGGATAGCATACACACCACCATGGAGGAGAATTTCAGTTGAGAAATCCTATGGAGGATATGACATTGATAAGAGGAAGACAAGAACAAGTTAATACTATAATTCATGGGGCATGAATCTTTTTAAGCCTAGGTGTATGTTGTAGAAGCACCAATCCTTTTGATTTTTCATTTTAGTTAGGGTTGAGTCTAGTTGTTATATTTTTGAGTCAAATTTGTGTAATAAGGCCATGATGATTTAGATTCTTTTGAGTAACAAGCAACGAGGAAGCTGCAAAATATGAAAAAAATGTAAAAATTGCCAGTCATTGTCGAGTTTGACAAAGTTGTCATGCTAAAGGTTTATGTTGTTTTTAAAGTGTGGGGGAATTTTGATTATATTATGTTAAATAGGATCTAAAAAAACCATTTATTATGTAATTGGGGGTGTTAGTGTTTTATGAGTTGAAATGTCCAAAGTTGCAAAAGAAAAATTGTAAATGTTGTCAAAAAGGCAGAAATTGTTAAATTTGCAACTCTCTAGGAAGTTGAAAGGTAAAGAGTTTGAAAAATATTTTTGAACATTGGGACAATTATAATATGAATGAAAAAACTATATAAATACTCAAAAAAGGCTCGACCAAGGTGGTTGAAGTGTTTTTGAAAGTATTTTTTCATCAAATACAACACCATTTCTGCTAATTTTCTAGTTTTCTAAACGTTTCTTGCTTTGTACAAACCATACAGTCCTTGTTATGCACTAAAGTGGTTTGGATTCTATAGAGGCATGATCTTACTTTCCTTTGAATCAAGTTTGAAGTCTATTCATTGAAATTTGTTGGAGATCTCTTTACTTTTCTGAAGTAGCCCTGTAAATAGGGTGTTAAGGGTTTGATTGGTGTGAATATGGAATATTAGTAATTCCACCTACTATCCTCATCTTTTTCTTGGTGGAATGACACATTAGATGGTAGGATAGTTTTTTCAATGTTTTTCTAGGCTGGAAAGATGAGATGGTATGATTTGGGTGATACCCTAGGGTTAAATAGTGCATGTTTTCTTATGAAAATGGTGTGTCATTGTAGGGTTTTGAATAAACAGTGGAAGAATTGTCCATGTGTTGGTCTTTTAAGTTTTTGAAGACCATTTAGAGTCTATTGGACACAACTTTGAGGTCCTATAAGACCGAGAGTCAAGAAATTGAATAAACCCTTAAGTTTTGTAAGGGAAATGAGGTTTTCATTGTGCAACATACTAGAAGGTTTGGATCTACAAATTGATGATGGATTCTAATGTTTTGTGTCACAATTTAATACTTTCAAGTCATTGTGGGTGTTTTTCAATTGTTTAAAGGGGACTTCCTTTGGAAATTAGGGCTAATTGAGTAGCCTAGAAATAGGTCAGTCTATTGGTTCTTGATGTTGGGTAAAAAAAAAACCCTATGGGATCTTTTGATATGTTGTTTAGGAGTATATAGTGAGCCTTTGTAGTTTTGATAGGCCACTATACGACCATATATAAAAGTTATCTTCATTAATTGGGTTTTGAGGGCCACAAGCCTTAAAGTGGGTGTGTGAGTGAAGTTAAGGGACTTGTGTCATAAAAGAGTTATTTCCTTATTGTGATTGGTCATTTTCAAGTTGGGGAGAGTTTTTAAACCACCTTAATTACATCATTAAAGTTGGGAGAATATAGTTGTGCTCATAATGGGGCCACCAAGGCAATATTTGATGAGTTGGTTTTTATGGACTGGGGATTGTACACATCTTAGAAGCATTTTGATCTAGAACACAAGATGAATGGTTTTCTTCCTACTGATTTTGAAAAAAAAATCATTTTTTTAGAGGATTTCTAGATTGATTTACAAGATGATTATGGTGTGAGAAGAAGAAACTATGATTGGCTTCCCATCCCATTGATGATTGAGTATGGGGTGAAAGAGGATATTCCTGATACATTCTCAGATGATGGTTTAGTCTTAGATTCCTAGTATGAAGTTGAGAACATACGTACCAAGAACTTGGATCTAGCAAAATAGGATGAGGAGGAGTCTATAGACATTAAGCAAATTGCAAGGATAGTGATCGATAGAAGTATCCAGTGGGTAGTGATGATCATCAAGGAGCCAGAGGCGCAAACTTCAAAGAAAAGGAAAGTTTTAGGTACCCAAGGGTATAGAAGAACAAAGAAAAGGATAGCTCCTAAGGAGGCAATAGAGTTCTTTCTTCATATCTCTAGTGAAGAGCCTCATCTAGGAGTACCTACTTAGGACATCCGTAAATCACAAGGAGAGGATGCTACAATAGAAGTTAGAGGAGAAGCCTCATCTCAACTTGGAACCACAATTGTTGGAGCTGAAACTTCATCTCAACTTCCTTTCACTGAGAGATCTACTGAGGAGATTCTTGTTGGAAGCCTTCATAAGGAGGCAGAGTCATCGAAATGAAAAGAAGAGGTGGAAATACATGATATAGATATAGATTATGTTCAAGACACCCAATCAAAATAAGAGACTCTTGTAATTGCACCAACTAAAGACACTGAAGATGTTGGGATTGAACATGTCCTAACCCCTGAAGACCAGTGGAATTTTTTTGAGGATGCCAAGAGGGAAGCTGGTGCCAAGGCACAAGCTGTGGCACTAGCTAAATGAGAAGAATTAGAAGCTAAGGCCAAAGGTGAAGAGCTAGCAAGGAGGAAAAAAGAAAAGGAAGACCTCTTACAACAACAAAAAGAAATTGAGCTGAAGGACAAGGAGGAAAGAGATAAATTAACTTTGGTGAAGAAAATTCATTAGTTAGAGGAGGATAAAGCTCTATAAAGAAGAGAAAGAGATGCCCTTGAGGCCAAATTCAAAGCTATAGAGGAAATACAAAAGAAGAAAGAAGAGGAGGAACACCTACTGAGAGAAAAAGAGGTAGAAGCACTTGCTTGAGAAGAAAGCCAAGAAAATGTGGGATAGAGTTAAGGATATTGAAAGGAAAAGAGATCAAATGTTAGAATACAAGAGGTTAGAAGAAGAACTTTTGAAAAGGAAATGGAATCCAAAAGAGAGCAAGAGCAAACAGAGAAAGTTGAAGCTAAAGGCTGGCCAAGGAAAGGGACAAAAAGGAGAAGCAACAAGAGGTTGATTCTTAGCCTAGGGAAATAGTTTGGAAACCTCTCTCTTTTTCCACTTCTTCCTCCACACAAGTGATAACTCCTCTTGCTACTCCAACATTTTTTAAGCTAAAATTGGAAAGGAAACAAATAGTTCAACCATAGCCCCTAAACTGGGATGCCATGATGAAAGAAATAGAGAAGGAGAGACCCAAGAAAATGGCTAGGGTCACCAATTCCACAAACCTAACAGATGTTGGGGAGATCATAGATAAATGTGTCATTCCAATGGTGGACAAGGATAGAGAGGATATGAAATTGAGTGACTATCAATTGGGTACTATTAATTTCAGGAGGCCTACAAGGAACCAGTAGATGAATCTCATAGATATTGTGACATCCTCCAACAAATCTATAATGATCAAAGAAAAAAAAAGGGGATGAGATCAAGAATCAATTAGACCAATTGCAGAAGTTCTTGAAGGATGTATCTACTCCTATTTCTTCACAATCTACTACTTCAAAGACACCAATATTATTGAGAAAGAAGGAAGCAAATGATCTTGTGCAAATGAGAAGTAAGGTTGGCATTTTGGATAGATGGATAGATTGGTTAAACCAAGAGGTGGATGAGTTGCTTGTTCATAGTTATAAAGCCCATGAGGATGCATTGGAATTAGTGAATTATATGAATTCACATGCTAAAAACATTGGAAACCAAGAAGAAGAATATAGAGAGCATGATAAGAAGTTGAAGGACATCAAAAAGCTACCCAAGCAAACCCTATTGGATCAGTCTATCCTTGATGAGGATAATGTAGAATTTATTGACAAAAAAAATAGCATTATTAGGTTCAGGCCTACATTCATCTATGAGCATAGAAATGAGGTGCAATAGGCTAGTAAGGATCTAATTGAGAAGATTAAATAATTAGAGGTAATGATTTCTATGGTGGTAATTTGGATATCCCTATGAAGGAAGGACTTCCTATTGACAAACTACAAGAAAAATGTAGTAGGTTTGAGGAGGTGATGTAGAAAGAGGATGATGGTGATGAATTGTTGCTTGATAGACTCATGGACATCAAGGATGAAGTAAAGGCTGCTAGAAGGGAGTTAATTAAATTGAAAGATATGCAAGATTTTTCCTTTTCCAAATTGAAAGGAATTAAATTTGATGATGATTAGGTAGATGGGCCTGATGCAGATATACTCCAACAAGTGTTCACCAATTATGATGAGTACCTCCTTGAGCAGAGAATGCAAGGATGAGGTGGTAGTGGAATGTTCATTTCCAGTTGGTTTCCTGATGACATGGTTGGAAAAACAACCACCTCTCCTATTTTTCAATAGTCAAAAGAAAATTTCAACCTTGGATCCCTTGCAACTCATTCTCCTTCCATTTTCCCAGTAGATTTTGGATAGAGATACATCCCTAGTCAATTGTAGAGAATCATGGATGGTTGTTTATGTTGTTTGGTCACCCCTTGGATTGTAGATCTCATTTTATAGCCTTGATTGCATCCAGTTGTCTTGGTCCTAGGGTCTATAAGTAAAACCTTTTTTGATATTGTAAAGGTTGGCTAGCTGAAGAAAGGATTAGCCACCTAAGAAAGACAAAGTTCTACAATTTTTAATTTTTTATAAGTTCATGCAAGATACTTTCAGATACTTTACAATTTATGCGATTAAGTTAATTTTAGAAGTTTAGTAGTTAAGTGATAATGTTAATGAGTCATAGTCATTCTTATTCCAGTGAGTTTTATTGTGCATAATTGTTTCTTATTTGTTGCAAACCAATAGAAGAATTTGGATTTGAGACTATTTCATTGAGTTATCTGTGAATGGGATGTATTTATATTTGTTGATTTGTTAATTTTAGTAATGAGTTGGTGATGTGTTTTGATTTTGGATTAAGGTTTTGAAGAAGAATTTATGATAAATGGTTATGGATCTTGAATTTGCACTATGAATGTATGCAATAGTATAGGTCATGCTATGGACTAAATCATTTTATGGTTTTGGTTAGTTAAGGAAATACTCATTGTTAATATACATGTCTAGATGTAAAAAATTTATGTTCATATTTTATTGTACCAAAGCCTTGTTCTATATTTTTATATTTATTTACAACCCCGAAATGTTATATTTATTCATAGAATTTAGTTTTTTGTTCATCCTACAAGCAGGCCCCTTGAACATTACAGCCTCATTGACCACTTAGAAAAATAGCAATATTATGACCCAACATCTAAGACCTTGAAGGGTGATCAATTTAACAATTTTTTATCTTTTTTAGGTGAGGTAAGGTGATTGCATCCTTCCTACATGTTGTTGTGTCAATTTTTCCATCAATAGGTAGAGCGTAGAGGGTTAAGGGTAAAGAGGAGAGAAATAGAGGGAGTGAGTGAGAGATAGATAGACTTGAGAGTGGGAGAAGGGGTAAGAGGGAGAGAATGGAGAGAGAGAGAGAGATTGAGAGAGAGAGAGATAGAGAGAGATAGAGAGAGTTGAGGGTTTAGGGTCAAGGGCAGAGCATAGAGGGTAGGCGTTTATTGGGAGAGGGTAGAGGGTTTAAGGGTTAAGAGTAGAGGATAGAGGGTTTAGGTTTTAGGGTTTAGGGTTTAAGGTTGATGGTAGAGGGTAGATGGTTGAGGGTTTAAGGATTGAGGGAATAAGGCTTGAGGTTTGAGGGATTAGGGTAGAGAGTTGAGGGTTTAGGGTTTAGGGTTGAGGGTTTAAGTGTAGAGGGTTTAACCGTTTAGGGTTTAGGGTATATGGTTTAGGGTTTAAATTTTAAGGGTAGAGGGTTTAAGATTTTAGTGTTTAAGGGTTAATGTTAGAGGGTTGAGGGTTGATGGTTTTAGGGTTTAAGGGTAGAGGGTAGAGGGTAGAGGGTTTATGGTTTAGGGATTAAGGGTTAAGGGTAGAGGGTCTAGGGATTACGATTTATAGTTTAAAGGTATAGGGTGTAGGATTGAGAGAGAGAGAGATAGGAGGAATGAGGGTTTTAGTGTTTAAGGGTTGTGGGTAGAGGATAGATCGTAGAGAGAGAGAGGGTTGAGGGTTTTAGGGTTGAGGGCTAAGGGTTGAAGGTAGAGGGTAGAGGGTAGATGGTTTAAGGGTTTAGGGTTTAATGGTTAAAAGTAGAGGGTTTAGGGTTTAGGGTTTAGGAATTAGGGTTTACGGTTTAAGGGTAGAGGTTTTAGGGTTGAGAGATAGAAAGAGAGGTTGAGGATTTAAGGTTTTTATGGTTTAAGGGTTGAGGGTAGAGGGTAGAGAGTAGCAGGTAGCAAGAGAGAGATGATTAAGTGTAGAGGGTTAAGGGTTTAGGATTTAGGGTTTATGGTTTAAGGGTTGAGGGTTTAAGGGTTTAGGGGTAGAGGGTAGAGGGTAGAGGGTAGAGGGTAGAGGGTATAGGGTAGAGGGTAGAGGGTATAGGGTAGAGGGTTGAGGGTTGAGGGTTGAGGGTATAGGTTAGATGATTAAGGGTTAAGGGTAGAGGGTTTAAGGATTTAGGGTTTAGGGTTTATGGTTTATAGTTTACGGTTTAAGGGTAGAGGGTGTAGGGTTGAGAGAGAGAGGAGGGTTGAGGGTTTAAGGCTTTTAGAGTTTAAGGGTTGAGGGTTGAGGGTAGAGGGTTGAGGGTAGATGGTTGAGGGTAGAAGGTAGAGGGTAGAGAGAGACAAAGAGAGAGAGAGTTGAGGGTTTAAGGGTTGAGGCTATAGGGTAGAGGGTTTAAGGGTTTAGGGTTTAGGTTTAAGAGTTTAATGGTTTAGGGTTTATAGATTATTGTTTAATGGTAGATGGTGGAGGGTTGAGAGAGAGAGGGGGATGATGGTAAAGGGTTGAGGGTAGAGGGTAGAGGGTAGAGGGTTGAGTGTAGAGTGTTCAAGGGTTTACAATTTAAGGGATGATGGTTTAAGGGTTTAGGGTAGAGGGTAGAGGGTTTAGGATTGAGGTTAATGGTTTTAGGGTTAAGGGTAGAGGTTTTAAGGGCTTAGGGTTTAGGGTTTAAGGGTAGAGGTTGTAGGGTTGAGAGAGAGAGAGGAGTTTATGGTTGAGGGTAGAGGGTAAATGGTTTAAGGGTTTAAGGTTTAAGAATTTGGGGTTTGGGATTTATTATTTACAGGTAGAGGGTTAAAGGGTTTATGGTTTAAGGGTTAAGGGTAGAGAGTAGAGGGTTGGGGGTTGAAGGTTTTAGGGTTTTAGGGTTGAGGGCTGAGGATTGAGGGTAGAGGGTAGAGGGTAGAGGGTTTAAGGGTTTAGGGTAGAGGGTAGAGGGTCAAGGGTAGATGATTTAAGGGTTTAGGATTTAGGGTTTATGGTTTATAGTTTAAGGTTTGAGGGTTTAAGGGTTTAGGGTTTAAGTGTTAAGGGTAGAGAGGTTGAGTGTAGAGGGGTAGAGGGGTAGGGTAGAGGTAGATTAAGGTTTAGGTTTTAGGGTTTAAGGGTTTAGGGTTTCGATTTACTGTTTAAGGGTAGAGGGTGTAGGGTTGAGAGAGAGGGGGGTTGAGGTTTTAAGGGTTGACAGTTGAGGGTTGAGGGTAGAGGGTTGACGGTAGAGGTTGGAGGCTAGAGAGAAAGATAGATACAGAGATAGAGACAAATAGAGAGAGAGAAAGAAAGGATTGAGGGTTTAAGTGTATAGGGTTTAGGGTTTTATGGTAGAGGGTAGAGGGTTAATGGTAGATGGTAGATAGTTTAAGGGTTTAGGGTTTAAGGGTTAAGGGTAGAGGGTTTAGTGTTTAGGGTTTAGGGTTTAATGGTAGAGGGTGTAGGGTTGAGAGAGAGAGAGGGTTGAGGGTTTTAGGGTTTTAGTGTTTTAGGATTGAGGGTTGAGGGTTGAGGGTAGAGGGTAGAGGGTAAAGAGTAGAGGGTAGAGAGAGAAAGAGGGGGGTTGAGGGTTTAAGTATTTTAGGGTTTAGGGTTTAAAGGTTTAGGGTTTAATGGTTTAGGGTGTACGGTTTATGATTTAGGGTTTACGGTTTAAGGGTAGAGGGTGTAGTAATAATAATTATATGGCATCATATTTGATGATATGGACATGAAACCTTAGATTTAAGTAGTGAACTTGTAAAGCAAGTTGTTATAAGTATTCAAGTCATTTGATATCATCATGTATGAGTTTGAGAGGTGAAAATTTAAGGTTCACAACTATTGGATGCTTTACCCTAGATGCCACAACCATCCCATAATAAAACTTGGTCACTTCTTCTCAAGTTGACTATGCTTATGAACTAATTATTAGAAATATTCATTATCATTTCCTAACTATGAAAATCATTAAAAGTGATCATCTTGATTTTTATATCCAATTGTTATGTTTTCTCCTACATGACTAATGAAAGATGCATGTGATCTTGGAAGATTAGTCTATTGAAATATTATGAATAATGAGTGCAAATATGAGATTGATATTGAACAAAGATCTAATAATGAAAATTGTCTTCAAGATATTTTAATAATATTACATCACATTCCAATAGTCCATGGGTACACGACCTTTATCCTCACTATGGCCACCTAAACATTGGTCATTTCAAGGATGCAAATGTCTCCAAGACTTGGGGAAGAAGATGAAACATTCATCCCTTTCTCCTCTATCACTCCCTAGGTGGGATGTTTTATCTTGTAGAGGTGACAAGGAGACTCCATGTTGTCACAAATATTACATCATTCATATTCTTATAGTTAGGTTGTAGTTAGGTTTGTTACCTTTAGGATACATAGTTTTTTACAAGTTTGTTTATTCTTGTGATTATTTGTTATGTTACAATTATCTCTATAAAGGAGTGGCCATAGGAACTCTCTTAAAATATAGATGCAACTCTTATTAAATAGTATCATGTATTATTGGAAAATGAAGGAAGCACAATATTATTTTTTCTATAACTTTACAAGCTCCTATCAATTCTACCTCAATTTTGATATGGTATCATAGCTATTTCCATATAGATATATTGCAATTAGAATTGTATTTTCCCTCTTGTACTTAGGTCTATTTAGAAGTTTTTGTCTTGAGATCAACTCTAGTGAAGATGGAATGGCAAATAGGTGTGTGTAGTACTATTGGGCTAGGTTTCATTTCTCAACTTCAATTCCTTCCCCAAAAATTTGTAGAATGGGTAGAGCTTGTAACCTCAAGGCATTTAGAATAACTTTGGAATCCCTCCATATGAGGATGACATGTGTCCCAACACCTACTGCACTAAGGAGGAGACAACTACTAGGAAGTCTATCATGAACACTAACTTAGTGAAGAAAATGAAATCACTTTTTGTGCACCCATGAGTGAGAAGGGCCCACTTAACACCTGTAAGTGGATACAAGGATCTTTCTTTTTATGACAAGGTTGCATCATTTTGTCATGTCTTAATGTGGGTGACATCACAACGTAAACATGCCCATGTGCTAGCATTAGAAGGAGATAGTATCCAATAGTTGTTCAAGTAGTGGAGTAAAAATGATGTCCCAATCTTGGGAGCAAGCATGGAAGACATAGTCTAGTTGCACCACATAATCCTAGGAATAAGCATGATCTAATTCAATTATTCTAGCTAATGAAGTAGGCTTGAGATAGATATCCATATTTTGAATTCGTACCTTTGGCCTCCATCTAGCTTCCAAAGCATAAAATTTGATCCTAGGAAATTCATATCTAGTTCTTGGATAGTGTATCAAATATTTCTCTATACTATTAAGCATTTTTTCCTAGAGTTGAGGATGAATCAATTTCAAAAATTCTTCTAAATCTCCATAAACCTAGCTTCTAACAAGTCAGTATAGTCTTCAAAAGAGTCTTGGTCAAAAATTATTTGACTAATGGAACCATATTTCAAATTCTGAAGCAAGTTCATTTTACTCCATTTAGACCAATTCATTCCAAAGAATACTTTGATGTGGATGTGTAAAGCTCCATATCTGCTACACCAATGTTTAATAGGAGTTTCATCTAGGCCTAGGAGTTCCAAAAGCTCCTTTTCTTCATCCTAGTCCATTATTCCTTGTCCATGATGCCAACAAATAGTTTCCCTGAGATCTCTGAGCCATTTATATAATAAATAGGCTTCAAGGAGTAATTCTACAATGTTGTTAGGTAAGTAAGGCATATTAGTAATACGTCCATTACTATTTCTTCTATGAAACATAGCAGTTCCATCTGACTTGTAGAAATTAGGTTCATTGAAAATAATCCCATGATGTGTTGATCTTGCTAGTTCTCTTGTTAATGCATCAACTAGTGGATTATTTTCTCCCTTAATCCATTTAATTTCAAAATCATAACCAAGGAATTTAAATTAGCATGTAGCTATTGGTCCTTGGGCAATGTCTTTATGTGGTTTTTTCTTTAGCAGGCTTCTCATCACCTGGCTATCTATTCTAACCATGAATTTTACTGACTTAAGAAATATTTTGAATTTTTCAATACCTTTTTTAATTGCCAGTATGTCTTTCTCAAAGATGTGGTATCTACTTTATATTTTTATGAAGGTACCAAACTTGTACCCATAGATACTCCTTTTCCCATCTCCTTCTTCCTATATGAGCACAACATACCAAGTTGTGTCAGAAGCATCAACATACAAAATTAATGGTAACTCATTAACTAGAATCTATAATGAGGGTAGATTTTGGCATTTTGATTTGATCCTCTAGACTACCTCTGTAGCTTTGAGTCACCATACTTCTTTATTTTCCTTGAGGTGTTCTTGGATTTTCTTTCTATCTTCTGTAAGACCCTTATAAAAAGGTGAGACACAATTCAAACAGCCAAAAAATCTTTGGATTTGTTTCTTATCTTGCAAAATATCAGGAAATTCATGAATGCGCTATAGAATGTGAGGCTATAATTTAATTTGGCCCTTGTTCAGGTGCAATCCTAGGAAGTCAATCTAAGCTTGGTTGATGACCATCTTTTTGGTTGATAAGCATATTCCATGCTTTTTAATAGCTACATACAACTCTTCAAGATGATACAAATGGTCAATTTTAAAATTATAATATACAATGATATCATCAATATATATTGCACAAAAATATTTTAGATATTTGAGTGCTTGGTCCATTCTTCTTTGGAAGTAATCTAGTGCTATGCAAAGACCAAATGGCATGACATTCCATTCATACAACCCCTGTGGAACTAAGAATGGAGTTTTATACCTATCTAACTCGTTTACCTTTATTTGCCAAAATCCTAACTTGCAATCAAACTTTGAATAAACCCTTTTATTTGCAACTCTTCTTATCAAATCAATACTAAATGGAACTTGATAATTGAATGGCAATATTATATCATTAAGAAGTTTGTAATTAATACAAAATCTCTTTTTCCCTCTTTTTTTTCTTGCTCTTTTGTTTACTAGAAATGTTTGGAAAGAGAATGGACTTTTACTTGGATGAATAAAATGTCCTTCAAGTAATTCATTTAAGTGTTCATCCATCTCTTTTACCTCTATCAATCTCATCAAGTATGCAAGTTCATGTGGAATTACAAACTGACATTCAAGTCTAAGATGAATTTCATATTCCTCATGATCTTGTGACCAAAACTAAAGAGGATTCATGCTACAACAATTAGCTTCAAATTTTCTTCTAATTTCATCAAACATGTTTGTAGATGATTCTATTATCTCTTTAACTAATTCTTTCTTTTCCTTTTTCCCACTATTTTTGAACTTATGATTTACAATTTTTAGCGCAAGGATTTCTACTTGGCCATCTTCATGTCTTATATTTTGTGTTTCAAGAATTTAAGAGGCTCATATTTTGTGAGAAATAAGTATCCTAATAGAATATCATCTTCAAGATCATTATATTCAATGAAATCAGTGACAAACATCTTTCCCATGATTTCAATTTGTACATCTTGTGCATACCTACCCATGTGTATCCATTCTCCATTAATGACATAGTTGTGTGGGAGGTCAGGCCTTAATTTCCAGAGTTTTGGTGGGATGGCATTTCTTTTAGCTAATGACCATGAAGATCCTATATCAACAAAAGAATCCATAGGAATCTTCTTAAAACTTGGAAAAATGAAATTAAGTCTGATTTAGTTTGGATTATTAGCCAATAATAGAGAGCAATATTAACCTTTATTTTTTTGTATAAGTCTATTGCTTTTGTTGTTGCTGCTTGCTTCTTTAGATTCTCCTTGTCTATCTTGTTCAGATTTTGTTTTAGCATTGCTTTGATGATCTTCTTTGAACAAGATTTCTTTAATTTCTCCCACTGAGGTGGAGATATTTCTTACCTCCTTTTTATGTCTTGAATAATTATTTTGAGATCTACAACATCATCAAGGAGAAGGTCAAGCTTTTTGAAGATTGTTTTAATATCATCACCACCACTGGTCTTATGTTTGGAGGAATGTTATATTTGGATGAAGATGGTTTTGATGTTTGCCAGGATGGAATTCTATATCCATTATCAATTTCCTTAGCAGTATTCTTCTTAGGACATTTTTGTTGCTTCAATTGTTTCTTAAGTTCTTGATCTACTTCCAACTTCTTGAGCTTGGCTAGATGCTAACAAACAATATTTTTATTTTCTTCTTTTATTCTTGTCATCTTGTAAGGATATTTGGAAATTTCAATATAGATTTTTAATTGGACATCTTTTAAGGTTTCCTTGAGTAGAGTGATTAAATAATCTTCTTCATCATCAGAAGACTATTCTGACTCTAATTCAAATGAGATTTGTCTTCTTTGTTTATCTATTATATCCTTTAGATTTTTATATTTCATCATATAACCTTTATCGGGAACAACTTCAATGAGTTCATACAAATTATCCATGTTAGGAAAAGTATGTTTACCTTGGACAATTTATGTTTACCTTGGAAAATTTCCCACTCTATATGTTCATATTCAAAAACATCATAAATCTTTGTTCCAAGATTTAACTTCTTAGGACAATTTGTGGCATAATGTAAGCCTTTACAGATAAACATTTAATTCCTTTTGGGGCTTGCTTATTTCTTTTCCTCAACAAGAATGGTGGATGTTGTCTTGAAATTTTTCTTCTTTTATAAGGAACCACCTTATATTTCTTTTTCCCATACTTACCATGTTTACTTTTTTTGAAGGAAAATTCTCCTTCATATCTATTTTTAGAACATCTATTGCATTTGCATTTCCTACCACAACCTTTTTTTTTTAACTATTTGAGCTATGTGAAATAATGCAATTGGTTAATGGGAGGGAGATCACAAAATTCTTTTAGATTACAAGTATAATTATATTCATCTTTATTGGCTTGGAGTGCTCCTAGCAAACACTATTTTTCTAGTTTGTAGCCAATAAACATTGTTAATTAAGCAAATGTGCATTTTTCTATTGTTAAGTGCTCTTTCCTGATCATGTAATCTTTTTCCCATCTACCTAGACCACAAGGTAGGGAATTGAGGTAATATTTCCTTGTAGTTAGATCATGCAATTTATCAGTAGCTATCATGCATTTCTCAAATACCAAATTATATGCATGAAATTTACCAAATTCTTAAGTTTCATAGTTTGTAGGATCTTATTGGCTTATGTTTCTTGATTTTCAGTATTTCCACAAAGAGATCAATGAGAAACACCTTAAATTCTTCAAATCCAGTAGTGAATATGTCCTTTTTACCCATATTTATTTGTTTTACACAATCATTTTCTTCATCAAGGGGAGTTCTTTGGCCTACATTTGGTAGATTGTTCCACCAATTTCTTAACTTTCCAAAGAGAAATATACCAACATAAAGAAATTTTTCTGGTTTAGTCCATGATCCACTTCTATCAAACATGTTTTTCAAAGTATCTTCCCAAGTGCAAATTGTATCATATGGTTTCACAATTTTATCAATATTAAGAATATACCCACTTGTAGTAAATGGCATCATTTGCTTTGGTTTATCATTTTCTGTGACAACATCTTTCATTTCTATATCCATGTCTCCAATATTTTTTGTGGATTCCCATGGTTTTGTCTCTTGCAAATGCTTATGACCAGTAAAGTCTAATTCTAATTCATCAAATTCATTATTTAGAGTATCTACAGAAACTTGAGAAGTTTTAGAATCACTTAAATACATCTCCAAACTATTTACATCGATATTTCTTATTTTGGCTCCTTGTTAGCATAACTAGGTTCATCCATGTATACTAGTTCTATTTTTTCTTCTTCTACATTCAATTCTTGTAACCAATCCCTTATTTTTCCGTTTTCTTCCTAGTTGGCTAAGTTATGTTCTTTGACTTTGGGAATAAGTACATGAACCGAGGACTTATGAATTCTAGAGGATGACTCTATTATCTCTTCTTTCTCATCCTTCCTTGTATGGTTCATCCATTGTACAATTATTATTTTTTGGGGGGGGATTGATTAATCTTGAGATTTTCCTTTCTTTGCTTTCTCTTCTTCAGAGGAACTATCTTGGCCAGTCTGTGCTTTTCTAATTTTATTTGTTACTAGCCTAATTTTTTCTAGCTTTCTAACTACAACATCTATGAGCAGATTTTGTTCCTCTACATCTTGTTATTTTGAGTTTTTATGATTCTTTTGATTCTCATAGATGGATGTAAGGTAACCATCTTGTTGATTTTGGTTAGTTACTGTGGTTCTAACATCTTGTTGTGCTTGGCTTCCTTGGTAGCTTACAATAGAAAGATTTTTTATAATAGAAGAAGAGTGTTGTTCAATTTTTGAAACAAAATAACTCTATTTTGAGTAGAATAAACATTATTGAGCTAAATATGAGTCTTCAAACAACTATTTCCTATAATTCTAACATCCATAGACATATCATCGATATTTTCTTGAGCAGAGATCATCCACTAGGCTATCCAATTCCTCTTGCCTTTTGAATTCTTCTATTTTTATTCTAGATCTACATGTAGCCTGGCTTCATACCTACCCCAAATATTTTTTTCTGGGTTAATGACAATAAAATATTTGGGGATTTTCCATCTACCAGGTTCATAGCCTACCACTTCTTGTTCCTTCCCCTTCATTTCTATTTTATGCTTGCTTTTCTTTTCAACAACTGCCCTAGGTAATTTTTCTTTCATTATGTAGCCCCATTCTCCCATTTTAGTTAATTTGATCCCTTTTCCTTTTTTATCTGACTACTCTTCTTCTTTAGGGGTTAGAACCAGTTTCTGACACACTTGACAGACTAATTTATCTATTAACTCTGGATTGCTGCTTAAATTTGAAAGAGCAACTAAAGAAGCTTTAGAAGGATAAGGGTTGATTGAGGGCTAACAATACAAGGGAAAGTGGTTATATGATCCAATTGATTATTTAGGATTGTAGTCCATATATGGATTATTAGAGGTACTTGACAAGTTTCTAGATAGTGAATATGATCTTGTCAATAGGTTGGGTCTACCACTGGTCTATACCTCTAGTTGTTCAAATAGAGTTTTGTTGGGCAGAGATCAAAGGTTGATACTAGAAACTATCCTACTTTGTACATGAGGTTTAGTTGACCAAAAACTATGAGGTGGTGTAGGTAATTCTTGAAACTTGGGTTGTGACTGGTTGATGAGTTTTTCAATGACTGTAAATCCCATGTCAAACTCTTTGTGATTGATATTCCTACCATAATATAAAATATTTGAATTTCCTTCTGGTTAACTTACCTCGATTAGAAAATTTGAAGGTGGGAAGATAGTATTTAGCAACCTATATATTCATTTTCCTTTGAAAGTGGCATAAAAATAAATAGGTCGAACTTCAATTCCTTTAACTTGCAATAGGAGACATAAGGTAGACTAGACATACTTTTCTTCAAGGCTAATAGTAAAATTAGGATGGATAGAAATGCAACCATCACCACCTTTTGATTCATCAGAAGCATTGGTCAGGATACCTATAAACTAGGCAATCATAGCTTGGTCCCAAATCTAACAATGAGTATCAATGAGACTACCAAAGTATTCAGCTCCTAAAGGGTTTAAGAGTTTTAAGGTCTAAGGGTTGAGGGTAAAGGGTTGAGGGTAGAGGGTAGAGAATTGAGTGTAGAGGGTTCAAGGGTTTATGGTTTACCATTTAAGGGATGAGAGTTCAAGGGTTAAGGGTAGAGGGTAGAGGGTTGAGGATTAAGGGTGGAGGATTTAGAGTTAAGGGTAGAGGGTTTTAGATTTAGAGTTTAAGCTTTAAGGGTTTAGGGCTTAGGGTTTAAGGGTTTACGGTTTACAGCTTAAGGGTAGATTTTGTAGGGTTTAGAGCGAGAGAGAGAGAGGGTTCATGGTTGAGGGTAGAGGGTTTAAGGGTTTAGGGTTTATGGTTTATGGTTTATGGGTAGAGGGTTTAAGGGTAGAGGGTAGAGGGTTGAGGGTTTTAGGGTTTAAGGGCTGAGGTTCAATGGTTTAAGGGTTGAGAGTTGAGAGTATAGGGTAGAGGTTTTAAGGGTTAGGGTAGAGGGTTAAGGGTAGAGGGTTTAAGGGTTTAGAGTTTAGGATTTATGGTTAATAGTTTAAGGGTTGAAAGTTTAATGGTTTCAAATTTAAGGGTTGAGGGTATAGTGTAGAGGGTAGAGGGTAGAGGGTAGAGGTAGAGGGTTTAATGGTTTAGGATTTGGGGTTTAAGGGTTTAGGGTTTAGGGTTCATAGTTTAAGGGTAGTGGGTGTAGGGTTGAGAGAGAGAGAGGGGATTGAGGGTTTAAGGGTTGAGATACTTTGAGGGTTTACAGTTTAAGGGTTGAGGGTTGAAGGTAGATGGTTGAGGGTAGAGGGTAGTTGGTAGAGAGAGATAGAGACATAGAGAGAGAGATAGGGTTAAGGGTTTAAGTGTATGGGTTTTAGGGGGTTTTAGGTAGAGGGTAGAGGGTCAGGATAGAGGGTAGAGGGTAGACAGTTTAAGGGTAGAGGGTGTAGGGTTGAGAGAGAGAGGGGGTTGAGGGTTTTAGGGTTTTAGGGTTTATTTGTTGAGGGTTTAGGGTTGAGGGTAGAGGGTAGAGGGTTTAACGGTTTATGGTTTAGGGTTTAAAGGTTTAGGGTTTAAGGGTTTAGGGTTTAGTTTTTATGGTTTATAGTTTATGGTTTAAGGGTATAGGGTGTAGGGTTGAGAGAGAGAGGGGTGTTAGGGTTATGAGTAGAGGGTAGAGGGTTTAAGGGTTGAGGGTAGAGGGTAAATGGTTGAGGGTTGAGGGTTAAGGGTTTTAGGGTTGATGGTTTATGGTTTAAGGGTTGAGGGTTGATGGTAGAGGGTAGAGGGTTTAAGTGTTTAGGGTTGAGGGTTTAGGTCTCCCATCCCTCTATCTACCACTCTCTCTCTAACACTCCCTCTCACAGTTCTTCCCCCCACCCTATCTAAATAACTTTCTCTCCCTCTCAAGTCTCTCTCTCTCTTAGGTCTCACTCCCTCCCATGCTACCTAGACTAATCTGTCTCACTCCAATCCCCTCTCTGGTAGGTGTCATGTACTTCCCACCCTACCTATAAAAATCTACTTCACTCCAACCCCTATCCCATTTTTAATTCATCCCCCCCACCCTAATTGGATAGCTCTCGATCCCTCTCAAGTCTCTATCACTCTCAGGTATCAGTCCCTACCTTGCTACCTAGACTAATCTCTCTCACTCCTATCCCCTCTCCCTCTATCTCAAGTCTCATTCCCTTCCTCTCTATATTGTGAAAACATTTCAAAGAAACACATTTGGCACTTGCCAAATTTGGTGCTCTCCAAATTTTTCGAGTGCCCAATGTGTTTTACCTTGAAATGGTAAAATGGGGGTTGACCCTATGATTTAGACACACATGCTTTTGCATTTGTCTGGTTCAACACTTTATTTGACTTAGAAATTCCTTTTTTATGTAGTTGACTCCCTGTTGTACCAATCTATGCTTGATCCATCACCTTTCTACCACCTATTTGCATGCTAGACAATGTAGATGAAGACATGTTGAAGTTTCTACATAATTTTACACTATCTCAAGTAATATATTCATTTTGGTAATATTGAAATGTTTATGTCTAGTATATTTTTCTGGTTTTGATAATAAACTAAATTCCTTTAATGATTTTATTAATATTCATTGTTTTACATATAATTCAACACTAAATTAGATGGATGCTCAAATTAAAAGTTTAATTTCTAGGAGCTTGAAGATATAAAAGGGAAAAAATGACATAATAGATTCAAATTTATTATTGATGATGGTTGTGGGAAAACTTGTATTTTCAACTAATTTAGAAAACCTAAGAGTGTTTATCAATGTTAATGCAAGTTTCCATTAATTTTTTTGTGCCATAAAAAATTCACCTTCATCATGTGCTTAGATAAATTCCAATTGACTCAAGAAATTATTGGTTTAATGCAAGTTTCCATTCATTCATACCATTTACCTTTCTAAGAAATGAAAGAAGGGAAAAATTTGTGCAATTGAAAATACTTTTTGTCTTTCTAAGTTACCTCATTGCCAAAGAAATAGTGAATAATTCCAAGATATAGCATCACAAACCATTCTTTGAATTCATGTTCTTCATGGCTTGGTTGACAATCACAATGTGGTTTTGATAACAATAAGCACACGATTCTCTAGTTTCCAAAGGTGGCAACAACTTATACCCTAGTTTTGACACAAGTCTTTGCTTCTAAGCACTTGTCCACACTCCAAATAATCCCCTCAAACCCTTCTTAACATTGATCAATGCTTAAATGAAGCAATTTTGTACAAATCCATCAAAGTACTAGGTTTTACATGTAATATAGTTGTGAAAAGAAACAAACTATCCTCAATAAATCATGCAAAATGATGATTTAGCAACCCTCCTATTTATCTCCTTGTTCTAGGTTTATCTCCCTCATCCCAACCAATCTAATCCTCACCGTACATGTCACAAGACTAATTCTCCAACCATTGATCTTTTGCCACATGCATGTATAGTTCCTTAGCCTATAAAAAGGAGCTCATCACCTCCATTTTTAACATGCACAAGAGCTATCATACTTACATGTTGTTGAAATCTCATATGAATTATCCAAAATTGTGCCTTTGTAAAACCATCATCATTATCATAGCATTGTCATTATCATTATCATTGCATTCTCATTAGCATAACATAGCAATCTCCGTATCATTGTAGTTGTAGCTACTTCATTATAGAATCATATCCTCATCTCAATATTAGCATCATCAATATCATATCCATAGCTTGTATTGTATAAACAATTCACATTGCATATCAAAATCTACCACAAAATTGTTAGAAACCTAGGAATCATTTGCTAGACCAAAATACTTCCACAAGAGAGATATAATGGTAAGAATGCTTGTTATAACAAATGCAAGATTGATTAAGGGTTGAAATCTATTAACATGCAAAAGTATTAGATGATCTAATTGATGATCAATGATATTACATAATTGATTCATGATACAAATGTACAAGATGAGGCTTTCTTATAATGGAAAACATGCACAACCCTAAACCTAACTTGAGCTAAAAGATAGCTCAACTAGATAAGCATAACAAAATGCAACCTAGGACTTAAATTAATGCATAATTAAACTTATGAAAGTGTAACTAAATAGTCAATTACACCAACACCCCCCCATAAATGAAACTTAGGGAGAAGATTATTATGAAAACTACTATGGGTCTCAACAACTAGGCCATGTTAGATACCCATTTACAGACGCAATCTTTCATAAAGTGAAGAAAAGGGGAAAACCCATTGGGAGGAAAACTCCTCTCCAAAAGAGAGAAAACAAAACAAAAAACAAGCATGATGAATGTAAACATGATGTATGGAAGACTCAATGATACCCCTCAATGATACAATTAATTAGCCCCTCATAAGAGGGAAGTAATGAGATAAGATATCCTCCTCATGATGAAGAAGCTCCAAAGCCAATGAAGAATGCCTAAAAACAAATGATGCCCAATGTCTACAAGCAACACATCTTCCCTTAGGAAGAAACAAATCCACAAGATGATGAAGAAGCCACTCCATTTCCAACTAAAAGGAGAAAGCATGAATGCTCAATATGTATGTCTCTAAAAACTAATGAGGAGCCTCTAAGCTTGAATGAGCCACAAAAAAATCATGGTCAAAATCAACCAAGAAACATGACCAATCAAGTGAATGAGGAGACTCATGAATGTCAATCTCCAAAGACAAAGTAGATGATATGACAGTTGTGCTAATACTGTCATCAAAGAGGAGAGAAATCCCCTCAAGTGTGTCCTCCAAATCTAAAGTATGAGACTCCATAAACAAGTTAGAAACCCATGTCAAATAATCATCCCACAAAGAAAGATCTGAAAAACTTTGATTATCCTAGTGAATAGAAGCAACAATGGCTGAAAAAGTAAGAGGTGGAGTAGAAAGATTAGCACTGGTCTCTAAAATACCAAGGTATATATGACCAAACTTCTCCTCACTAACATGGGTCACACTCAATGGAGTGTGTGATGCAGTCAAAGGAACATTATCAACTTGTGAATCAAAATGTGAAAATGAATATAGTCAAGATGAATGATCATCCATCTCGATTGCAACAATATCCCTAGACTCCAAGTCCCTTATATACACCCTATTACGAGTGAACTCAACTATTTTACCTTGACCCCTATGAGTAATTTGATAAATAGAAAGAATATTAGTGGTAAAAGAAGGAACACAAAGCACATCATTGAAATTCCCTTCCCCCATATCAATAGAACCCTTCCCACTTACCTTCATTAATGTATTGTTACCCATAAAAAAGTGAGGTGAATTACAAGGCTCAAAATAAGAGAACATATCCCTTGAGGATGCCATATGATAAGATTCCCCTCAATCAAGAAGCCATCTTTGAGAATCAAGACCTGTAGAGGCCAATATTGCATGTCCTTTCATATTATGTAGCCTAGAAGTGGATGTTGTGTTCTCTGACTATGATGATGATGGGGCTACCGATTGTGATGGTGAAGAAGAAGTAGAAGACACTGATGAGGGTAGCTGAATGTTATTCTTTTGAAGACGATGAGTGAGCTCATCAATCTTCTTATTGTAACATCTATGCTCATCATTTCATGACCTTTTGCAATATGCATATTTAGACTTCTTATTTTTTGATGATTCCTCTTTTGAAGAGGATAAGGACTCAGGAGTTCCATGTGAAGGAGAATTTTTACCTTGCTCATTTCACTTGGTTTCCTTTTTTTATTTCTTTCCTTTTCCACTTGAAGCCTTTGCATTCTTTGAAACAAGAGCTTGAGATATTGAAGACTTCAATGTGCCCATGTGCAGCAACTTTTCTTGTTCCCTTGTGAGTTGTGCAACAAATTCATCAAGAGAAGGTATTTTGTATGCATTGCCAAGAGCATCCATTGTAGCATAGAAAGTAGAAACAAACACATAATATGAAGGACCAAGCTTAGAAAGAATAGAAAGTATCATCTATTAATCCTCTTTGACAACCCCACATTGTGATAACTGCAATATGAGAGAGTTGAGCTTAGAGAAAAAAGTCTTGGATATTATCAAAATCTAAAGGATTAAGACCCATTAGTTTATTCTCCAACTCAAATTTCCCTAGCTTGTCTGGCTTGCCAAAGAGACTCTTCAAAGTAGTCCAAACTTCATGAGGATGTGTGCAAGATGATACATGATATCTAAGATCTGGAGAAATGGATAGAAGAAGATTACCAAGAGCTTCATCCCTTCTATCAAGCCATTTTCTTTTCTCTTTTGCTCCCATGGGTTTTGGATCTTGAACAAAAGTGATTCCTTGCAGCTTCGAATTTAACAGTAGCAACTCCATCTATGATTATCACTAATGATAATTAAATGGAGTTAGAAGTAAAACCATTAGAAAATCCATGATGAGAGAAGAATAGAAAATTCCCTCACAAAATTAGAGAAAAACTCCTTTGTTGCAGCTTTGGAGATGAAAAATGATGATTGGGCTTTACCCTAGAAAACAAGGCACAAAACTAAAAAACTATTGCAAAATATCTACACCAATAAAAAATTTAGATCTCCACCTTTCCATTGATATCTTGTTTGAAATATTTCACCTATGTTAGCAAAAGTTATGAGAAAACAAAAAAAAGGCCAATAAAAGGCACTTTGGGGAAAATACAGAAGGCTAAAATGGTGCAAATTTTTAGCACTGGGGGCTAAACACTTGGTCACCCATATGACCATACCAGTAATAATTGAAAAATATTCATTGACTTTTTTATTTTTTAAGAATATATATATATAAGCCTTTACAAATACGTGGTCGGCTTATTCAAAAAACCTTATAAATCACAAAAAAAGTTTTGTATTTACTAAAAAACTATGATAAATAAGGGATTTGTACCACTGATAAAGAGTAGCGATAACAACAACTGGTGGAGAAAGTAGGTCAATGAAAAATTCATGACCAAGTGCTACAGATGTGATGGCGAATGGACTGTGAACTAACCAATGATCAAACCATGCAAGAAATTTATGAGGTTTGCATAGAGGATGATGGCACATACTCTATATGGTATCCACCAATTTACCAACAACGAATGTAAGAGATTGGTGATTGGTGGCCAGTAATGAACAAGTCGTTGGGATGAATAGTCAACACTAGTAGGTGGGAGATGCAAGATCGACCGATGGGAATAAGCACAATGGTTAGCCAAACAACAAATGGGCCGACTAGAGTACAACATGCCCTACTAACAAAATTAATGCCTCTTCCACAAGCTTATAATAGTCCATAGAAATTGAAAAAAACCACTAATGAATAATATTAACCTACTAAATGAAATATATAATATGCCCTGACTATATAAAAAAAAAATTGATACAATATAATTTTGCCCCAAAATTATCAACAAAATACCGTAGAAAAATATTTTTTGAAATATTTTTTTTGTGAAAATTGAAAAATCATACCACTAAGGAGGTTGTTCTAGGAAAAAAAAAATCCTCAAAAATAACTTTTCCCAAAATGAATGAATTTACTCTCATAATTTTATTGCACGGCAATCTAGATCTCAATCGAGAGGTTATTGAAACCCCAATCTATACCCAATAAATATCTTCAAGCCAGAATGAAACCCTCAAATCTAGGAAGGAGTCTACAACTCTAGATGCTATGATACCATGTTAGAAACCCAAAGATAATGGTGGGAATGCTTGCTATAACAAATGCAAGATTGATTAAGGGTTGAAATCTATTAACATGCAAAAGTATTACATGATTTGATTGATGATCAATGATATTGCATAATTGATTCATGATACAAATGTACAAGATGAGGATTGCTTATAAAGGAAAGAATGCACAACCCTAAACCTAACTTGAGCTAAAAGATAGCTTAACTAGATAAGGATAACAAAATTAAACCCAAGACTTAAATTAATGCCCAAGTAAACTAATGAAAGTATAATTAAATATTCAATTACACCAACAAAAATCCATTCTACTTATAGAAATCTTGGAAAACAAGATAATTTTATTCTAATAGAATCATTATCATCAACAAAAAGATAACAACTGATAGGAGACCCCATTTCTATGAGGCATACACTGCCCCTACCTTGTCAAGCCTACCAAATTAGTAAGCTAGCGAGCTTGGCAAGCTAGTGAGCTCACTAGCTTACCAATTTGGTAGGGTTGACAAGGTAGAGTAGTGAATGCCTCATAGAAATGGGTACTCACCATGATGTAATATGTCTCATAGAAATGGGGACTTAGTGATTTACATCATTGTGATTCCCCATTTCTATGAGAAATATGCTTCCCCTACCTTGTCAACATCACTGTGAGTCCCCATTTCAATGAGGCATATGCTGCCCCTACCCTATCAACCCTACTAAATTGGAAACCTAGTGAGCTCACTAGCTTGCCAATTTAGTAGAGTTGAAAAGGTATGGGCAGCGTAAGCCTCCTAGAAATGGGGTCTCACGGTGATGTACATCACCTTGAGACCCCATTTTTATGAGGCATACACTACCCCTACCTTGTCATCTACTTCAAAAATCCAAAGTTTAGTGGGATAACACCTTTTCACATCTCAAATAAATCTATAAATCTATCCTTCTAGTCGATTGAGATAACAAATAAGTGAGTAGGTAGAAGGAATAGAATATTTGTAATGTACAAGACATTCAATAAAATGATGGGAATGTAATATTAGTTATATCAATATATGAAAGTTGAATAATGACCACATAATATATTATGAATGCAATCTAATTTTAGTTTAGATTTATTCTTTTATCTTGTTTGACTTTGTAACATAGATTAATCTCTAATATGTCTCCTACTAGCGAGTCTAGTGTATAGATACAACACCTAGAGAGCACTCAAGGCACAAAACTATGATTTGGGATTCCCCACTTTACTTTCTAACATAGAGGTTGCTACATTTTCTTACTCAAAATATTTGAGATGTAAGTTCAAGCATAATTATTTTATTGACACCTAGCTCATAATTGATTGGTGTACCAAGCTTCTTTTAGGTAGCATCCACTTCAATAGTGTTTAAGGGTTCCAAATATCCCTTGTAGACATAATTTTCTCCTAATTAAAGGAATTAAATATCTTGAAAAGGCATGGAATGAATAATATTCATTTTTTGAGTAAAGGGTCTTCCTAATAATAGGTTGTACCTTATGTCCTTGTAAATTATCTGAAATATCATTGAGACCATTTTTGTGTCTAGGAGAATTTGGAAGCACAATTTTCTTGAAAAATATAGCATTGAGGTTATCATAAACTTTTAGGGTGTCCCTTTAGGCTATGATATTCATATTCTCATACCCCATTATAACTCTTTCAGAGTGAGAAAGGAACTATATTCATATTCTCAAACACCATTATAACTCTTTGAGAGTGTAATAACCATTGATGGTTACTAATCATTCTTTTTCTTCTTTTATTCTCTCCCTATTATGACTAGCAACAATTGACTAATTTATTATAATTTTTTTTTATTAAAATGAATCAACCTAATGATTATATATCAATATCAATATAGCATACAATCTATTCAAATAAACACTTGTAATGAAATTTACTCAAATTTTGAAATTTATTACTGCCCGAGCAAACATTTTTAATTCATGCAATGTAATCCCTTAATAGTCTAAATTGCAAAAGGGAAACAATCTTTAATGCCCAGTTACCCATAAACTGTGTCACCTATAGGAATTGTTTCTATAGCATTGGGATCACATAAGGCACCTCTACAATAACCTCTCTCGATTTTTGTTATCTTGGAGTCATTTTTCAGTGGTTTCCAATTTTGACTTCATGGAAAAAGTGCCAATTACAAGTAATGTAAAGTTGCAAAGTGGTGAAAATTTTATTTTGCAACTCATCTGACCAAACAAACTATTCCAAAAAGTCCGGATGGGTATGTTTATGCTAGGAATTGTCTTTTTTTGCACCCAAACACACCGAATCGCTCTGAGCTATGTTCAACTAGTTCAATCCCTAAAGGGTCCAAAGTGCAAAAGGGCAGCAATCTTTGTTGGGATATTACTCAGAAACCATGATGCTTATGAACTCTCCTCCTAAGCCTACATGATCATATTGGGCCCCTCTACAATTACCTCTCTTATTTTTTGTGTTTTGGAGTCATTTTCTTGTGGTGTCTAGTGTTCACTTGATGGAAAAAGTGTCAAATGCAAGTAGTTTAAAGTTGTAAAGTGGTGTAACTGTTGTTCTACAACTCGTGACCAAAAAAACTATTACAATGCATCTTGATGGATACCTTTATGCTAGGCATGGTCCTCTTTCACACCCAAACATTCTGAATCGCTCCAAGCTACATTCAACTCACTAAATCCCTTATGAGTATGAAGTGCAAAATTACTGCAATCTTCAACATGTTGTTACTTAGACATCATGACACTTAAAAACTTATCATCTAAGCATATGGGATTGTGTTGGGACCCTCTACAATAAACTCTATCAGTTTTTGTTATCTTAGAGGTCTTTTCTTGTGGTGAAAAATTTTGTTGGAGAAAAAGTTGTCAAATGCACGTAGTTGAAAGTTGCAAAGTGGTGCAACTTTCGCTCTACAACTCGTGTGACCAAATGAACTATTCTAATGTTTCTAGGTGGGTACGTTTACATTAGGCATGGTCCTTTTTCACACCCAAACACATGGAATCTCTCTGAGCTACATTCAACCAGTAGAATCCCTTAAGAATCCAAAGTGCAAAATTGTTGCAAACTTCAACATGTTGTTACTCAGTTATAGTGATGCTTAGAAAACTATCGTCTAAGCCTATGGGATCATGTTGGGCCCCTCTATAATAAAATCTCTTGGTTTTCACTATCTTAGAGGTTTTTTTTGTGGTGGAAATTTTTTACCTGGGGAAAAAGTTGTCAAATGAAAATATTTTAAAGTTGAAAAGTGGTGCAACCTTTTTTTTGCAACTCGTGTGACCAAAAAAATATTTCAATGTGTCTGGGTGGGTATTTTTACACTAGGAATGGTCATATTTCACACCCAAACATGTTGAGTCGCTCTACACTACATTCAACTAGTAGAATCCTTTGAGAGTTGAAAGTGCAAAATGGCTACAAACTTCAACATGTTGTTACTTAGATATTGTGACACTTAGAAACTTATCATTTGAGCCTATGGGATCATGTTGGGCCCCTCTACAATAGCCTCTCTCAATTTTTGCTATCTTGGAGGTATTTTCCCATGGTGGTGAATTTTTACTTGGAGAAAAAGATGTCAAATGCAAGTAGTTGAGAGTTGCAAAGTGGTACAAGTTTCATTCCACAACTCCTGTGACCAAATAGAGTACTTCAATGTGTTCAAATAGGTACATTTATTCTAGGTCCTATTTTGCAACACAAACACACCAAATCACTTCGAGCTACATTCAACCATTGAATCCCTTATGAGTTTGAAGTGCAAAATGGTTGAAAATTTTAACATGTTGTTACTCAAACACAGTGACACTTAGAAAATTCTACTCTGAGCCTATGAGATCACATTAGCCACCTATAAAATAACCTCTCTTTATTTTTTCTATTTTGGAGGCCTCTTTTCCCATGGTGGTGAATTTTCTCTTAGGGAAAAAGTTGTCAAATGCAAGTAGTTGAAAGTTGCAGACTGGTTCAACTTTTGTTCTGCAACTTGTGTGACCAAATGAACTATTCCAACATGTCTAGGTAGATACTTTTATAATAGGAGTCATCTTATTTTACACCTAAACATGTTGAATCGCTCTTAACTACATTCAACTAGTAGAATCCCCTAAGAGTCTAAAGTGCAAAATGACTACAAAATTTAGCATGTTGTTACTCAGATACTGTGATGCTTAGAAGCTTCGTATCTAAGCCTATGGATTTATTTTGGTACCCTATACAATAACCTCTCTTGATTTTTACTATCTCAGAGGCATTTTCCTGTGGTGGCAAATTTTCACTTGGGGAAAAATTTATCAAATGCAAGTAGTTAAAAGTTGTAAAGGTACAACTATTTTTCTATAACTTGTGTGACCAAATGAGATATTCTAAAATATTTGGGTGGGTACATTTATGCTAGGCATGGTCCTCTTTCACACCCAAATACGTAGAATCACTCTGAGCTACATTCAACTAATAGAATCCCTGAAGAGTCCAAAGTGCAAAATGGCTACAAAATTTAGCATGTTGTTACTCAGATACTATGATGCTTAGAAAATTTTCATCTAATCCTATGGGATTGTATTATACCCCTCTACAGTAACCTCTCTCAATATTCACTATCTTAGAGGTCTTTTCTCGTGGTGGAAAATTTTCACTTGGGAAAAAAGTTGTCAAATACAAGTAGTTGAAAGTTGCAAAGTGGTGCAACTTTCATTTTGCAACTCATATGAACAAACAAAATATTATGGCATATCTAGGTGGGTAATTTTATGCTAGGTATGGTCCTCTTTCTCACCCAAAAATGTTGAATTGCTTTGAGCTACATTCAACTGGCAGAATCTTGTAAGAGTCTAAAGTGCAAAATGGTTACAAATTTCATCATTGTGTTACTCAGATATCGTGATACCTAGAAAATTCTCATCTAAGCCTATGGGATCATGTTGGGACCCTCTACAATAAATTCTCTTAGTTTTTTCTATCTTGAAGGCCTTTTCCTGTGGTGGTGAATTTTTGGTTGGGGAAAAAGTTGTCAAATGTAAGTGTTGAAAGTTGCATAGTGGTGTAAATTTTGTTTTACAACTTGTATAACCAAATAAAATATTTTGACGTGTTTGGGTGGGTATTTTCACCCTATGAATAGTCCCCTTGTGCATCCAAACACACCAAATTTCTCTGAGCTACATTCAACTGACAGAATCTCTTAAGAGTCCAAAGTGGAAAATGACTGCAAACTTTCGCATGCTATTACTTAGGTACCATGATGCTTAGAAACTTCTCATTTGAGTCTATCGGATCCCATTGGGCCCCTCTATAACAAAATCTCTCGATTTTTGATATTTTAGATGTCTTTTCTTGTGATGGAAAATTTTCACTTGGGGAAAAAGTTGTCAAATGAAAGTAGTTGAAATTTGCAAAGTGGTGCAACTTTAGCTCTATAGCTCGTGTGATCAAACAAACTATTCCAACATGTTCAGATGGGTACGTTTACAGTAATCATGGTCTTCTTCTACACCCAAACATGCTAAATTTCTCTGAGCTACATTCAACAGTAGAATCCTTAAAGTGTCCAAAGTATAAAATGGTTGCAAACTTCAGCATGTTGTTAGTTGGATACCATGACGCTTAGAAATTTCTTGTTTAAACCTATGGGATCATGTTGGTCCCCTCTACAATTAATTTTTCACAATTTTTTCTATCTTAGAGGTCTATTCTCTTGGAGAAATAGTTGTCAAATGCTAGTTGAAAGTGACAAAGTGGTTCAAGTTTTTTTCTGCAACTTGTGTGATCAAACAAACTATTTTTCCACATTCAGGTGGATACATTTACACTAGGCATGGTCCTTTTTTGCACTCAAACACACTGAATAACTCAGAGCTACATCCATCTGACAAAATCCCTTAAGAGTCCAAAGTGTAAAATGAATGTCAACATCATCATGTTGTTACTTAGATACCATGATGAATAGAAACTTCTCATCTTAGCCTATGGGATTATGTTGGGCCCCTCTACAATAACTTCTCTCAATTTTCACTATTTCGAAGGACTTTTCCTGTTGTGGTGAATTTTTGCTTGGGGAAAAAATTGTCAATGCAAGTAGTTGAAAGTTGAAATGTGGTGCAACTTTTGTTCTACAACTCATGTAACTAAACAAATTGTTCTGACACATCCAAGTGGATACATTTACACTAGGCATGGTCCTCTTTCATACCCAAACATGTCAAATCACTTCAAGCTACATTCAATTGAAAAAATTCTTTAAGAGTCCAAAGTGTAAAATGGCTACAAACTTCAACATGTTGTTACTTAGATACCATGACACTTAGAAAATTCTTGTTTGAGTGTATAGGATCACATTGGGCCCCTTTACAATAATGTTTCTCATTTTTTGCTATCTCGAAAGTCTTTTCCCGTGGTGGAAAATTTTTACTTGGGGAAAAAGTTGTTAAAAGTAAGCAATTGAAAATTGCAAAGTGGAGCAACTTTTATTCTACAACTCGTATGACCAAATGAACTATTCTAATGCATCCAGGTGGGTACGTTTATGCTATACACAGTCCTATTTCACACCTAAACATGTAGAATCACTATGAAGTATGTTCAATTGATTGAATCCTTTAAGAGTCCCAACTGCAATTGTTGTCACTAGATAGTGCACCTTTGTTGAAATGCAAAACTCAACCTACTAGGTATGTGCAAGATCATCCTGGAAAATATAGGACCTCAAGTGGCGAAAAAATTAGAAAAACCACAGTTAGGAAACTTGACGTAAAATTTTGAATAAGTTATCTATATTATTTCAAAAATATGTAAGAGTAGAATCTATAACAAATTGAATGTAGTTTCTAAACTACTAGGTTTATTTAAAAAAAACAAAAAATCTCTTTGGTGACAATTTGAAATTTCAATGCAGTAGTAATTAAATTTCAAGGAAAAAATAAGTAGGTGTCTGTCTAACCACCCCAACCACAATAAAATGATAATATTTTTTTACAAGATTTTAGATATAAGTAGAGGACTCATTTCCTGATGTTATGCATATTTTTTGGTAATTTTTTTCCAAGTAAATAATTAATCATGAATTTTTTATTACAACTTTTAAAAAATATAGAAACTCGTATGTTTGACCACCTTAACTTGGTAAAAACTTCATGAAATTCATTTTTTTTAATCCTATAGTATGTGAAGAATGGAATGTGACACATGTTTTGGATTCAAAAAATGTGATACTATTTGAAAGCTATAGATTTTTTTCAATCAGCCTATGAATTAGGACTTTAGTCATAATTCAAATAGAAAATGAATAATAATTATTTATTAAATTCAAAGTAAAGAATAATTTATTTTGGTGGAAAGCTGAGAATCTCCTTTAAACACCCTTTTCATTTCATCAAATTTGGGTAAAAAAAAGTCATCAGCCACATACCCTACACATACCCATCATAACACCACTTTTTGGCCCATCATGATCCTGCACATACCCTACTAAGAAAACATTGGATTCAAATATTCAATATCCATGATGTATTTTTTTTCATGCTATATAGTTATAAAACATGATGTGGCAACAATTATTAGACCATGTTTCTCAATTATTTGTCATGTTATTTGACACATAGAAAATGGAAGGAGTTATTTTAACTTATTTAAATGATGAATATGGGAGAAATGTGATAGCTACACATCAGTGATGCATCCAAAAATAAAGCTTATGGTTTTGTTCATACACATCTACTATCTTCAGAATATCATTAAAATTGGCCAGTGCATTGATTTCATTTAATGAAATGTCAAATGTTGTGATATTGGCAGATGCAAATAAACTTTGTTGGTTGGATCAACAACTATCAGGTGTTTTGATGCATGTTCATAGAAGTTCATAGAGGTATATATATATATGCTCATGAGGTTTGAAACACCGAATTTTTCTATAGATGTATGTGCAATGATTGCTAAGCTTTAGAATCAGAACCATTAGTTGTCGGATGACATCCTCAACCATGACTTAAAACCAATACATTTTTCTATGATATTTTTTTATGGGAAGGATCTCTTATAGATCATTTGAAACCTTTTGGTGTTAAATTCCTTGCCACTAGACAACAATAGAACTCAAGAATCATGGAGCATACATGCAAATACATGAAGTATACACATGAACACATGAATTATACATTGGAGGCATGAAGCATACACATGAATACATGCAATATACATAATGTATACATGTGAATAAGTGTAGCATACATGTGAATAATTGAGGCACAAGTAATTAAAATAGTGCAAAGGATAAAAACCACTAGGAATGGAGCTTATTTACCCAATACACATTATACGAGGCTTATTGAGAAATCAACAATAATTAATTAAGCATTAGATGCAAAAAAAATCCATGCCTACAACATTCAAGCATACAATTTACACAATACACATGATGACAACATTCAAGAATGGTAGTAGCAAAATAAGATTTTCTTTAATCAAAAAGCCGTAAGGCTATACAATGATATATATAGATATTAGTATATAAAATATATCCAAAAAATTCATACATGCTTAGTACAAAAGAGCCATATGGACATAAAATCGATAGTGCAAAATATATGTTCCAAATGCCACATAGGCATACAACAAATGACCCAAATACATAGTCATTTCCCTCTAGGGGAAGGAAAAAGATCATGTGTTGCCTTAGAAATTTGGTTGGACGAAGTGCCTATTGGTTCTCTTGTCTTTCGAACATGATCACTAGACCTCCTCACTAGAATCCTCTAGAGCTTCACCTAATACAATAAAAAGTATATATGTTAATACAAAGAAATTGAATTATGGAATGACATATAATAAAATATAGTCACTTACCACATACAAATAGTCATCATGCACATTTACAACATTACTATATCTAGGATCATGATTGACACCCACCTATAGCAACCATCAAGATAGAAATTAAAATGCATAAAAGTATTATGAAATTTTCAATAATAGACCATAAAAGAGAAAATATAATGTCAAATCGACTAATTTTTTGCATACCTCTCTCAATGGATCATAACTGGCTATTGCTATAGAAACTCCATGGTCCATCGTGTCACCAGCATCACTAAGGCTATCTAATGTCAAAAACTACAAATGAAACAACATATCCAACAATAATATAAAGAAGTTTAGGTAGTCCCTTTATAACTATCATAAATGAAAGAGTAAATGATTGGCCTCAGTTGAGACTATAGTATAGTGCTTATAGATCATAGAATTGTGAAAGTACGAAGTCCACTCGGATAGTCCAAACTCTTGCAAATGCCAAAGTTTAGTGCTCATTGAGATTCGTATTGCATATGATGATGAACTAATGTTAATGAGGGCATGTTGCCAACATAGAGATAATGCCACAATGAATTTCAAATGAATGAAATGAGGATTACTATGTTACTAGCAAATTTCAAAGGGATAATGGAACATACGATGAATTAGGATGTGTCTAGCATTTTACTATAGCACATGAAGTTGTTTGCTGAGGTGTGCAATAGTAATGGAGAAGAAAACTTTGGTCAATAATTATTGGAAGGGAAGATTTCTTCTAATGGTGTATAGGATAAAATTTGGATGGAGGTGCTATATAACATAGAAGGGATAAAGAGACAAGACCAATAGGGGATAATGGAATGTATGGTGAAATAATTGAGGTTACAATGGGATGGGAGTTGAATGTAATAATGGAACATGGGATGGACTAGAATGGATTAATGGAATGGGCTAGGATTGGATAAAAAAATATAGCATGAACTATTAGAGGTTAATGGGATGGGATTAGGAGGGAATAAACATAGAGTGAATTAGGGAAATATAGTGGGACAAGACCAAGAGGGGATAATGGAACTTAAGGTGAAATAAGAGAGGGTAATGGGATGTGAATAGAAGGGGTTAATGGAACATAGGATGGACTAGTATAGATTGATGGGATGGGCTAGGATGGAATTAAAAAATATAAGGTGGACAATTAGAGGTTAATAGGATGCAATTAGTAGGGAATAATGAAATATAGGATGAATTAGGAGGTGTCTAGGGTTTGACTATACTACATGAAGTGTGAACTTGACCTATGTGTAGTAATAATAGAGAAGAGCTATTTAGAATGAAATGTGGATAAATAAGGTATAACATAGAATGGAGAAAGGAACATAGGGTGGAACATCTAGGGTGAAATAATAATGGCTACAATAAGATGGGAGTAGAAGGGCATAATGACACATAGTATGGACTAGACAATATTAGTAGGATGGGATAGGAGGGGATCATTGAAAATAGTGTGAACTATTAAATGTTAATAGGATGGAATTAGGAAGGAATAAAGGAACAAAAAGTGAATTAGGAGATGATAATGTGACAAAATAAAGGAATAAACATGCAATTTTTATGTTTCTCATACATTTTTTAGATTTGTATACATAAAATTACAAAAACTAGCTAATATTGTTGTACAACACCATTAATGAATAAAGGCTACTTGACTGTAAGTTGTTTGTGGAAATGAATTTCAAGGTGTGGAGGTCGAAGGTCCACCAAGAAAATTTTTGACATCCAAAGCATGTTATGAGACAAACATTCAAATATAACAATCAACTGTTCAAATGCAATAATAATATCTTTAATACTAGTTTCATACCTATGGAATCAACATCGAGAACAAAAAAGGGTCTGTAGGAATGGAGTACATCTCATGAACATTCAACCCTAAAATTTCATCATATCATAATTCTACAAATTTTGTTATTCTTAAATTTTAAAATATAATTTAATAAACAAAATTAAATGAACTTGCTAAATTTTTCCTGACTATTAATGTCATATGTATTATTTAGCAATTCATGTCATATCCATGACATTTTCAACTAAAGTATGGTGTGTAGCTACATCCCAAGCACTCTAATAATTGTACATGCAAACAACACTACAAGCACCACAATGGTGGGGTGGAGCTCAGGGCCTACACATCACCTCCACATTAGGCTCTACTACAGGCCTCACACACTATATAATAGTCTAGGTGAGCAAGCTAATAAACTCCAACTCGTCTACCTCTACACTATCCTTAACAATGCAAGAAACGACATGCTCCACCATGGGTTTGGCCAAGGGTCTTGGTGCCAAATGTGGATTATGTCATGCAATAGGTCTATCATGTGTGGAGCCCCCACCTCTACCTTGAAAGTCTAAGATGTCAAAATAATTTGGCATATTATTGACAATAGAGTTTCCTCAAAAAGTGTTGTGGTACCTCATAGTTATTTCTTAGAGGTTGGTCAAATACCATCCACTACCACTCCAAAAATTTAATTTTAATTAATTCATTGTGGGACCAATGTATGGGGAACCTCCTACATCCATGAGACAAAGGTGTGTTGGTTCTCGGGTTTGTAAATAGGGTACACAAGTTTTCTCTGCTAAATTTTTGTTTTTTCACATCTACATATCACAAACCACTAGCATAAAATTGTCTCATCTCATGCCTCTTATTTGACCAAAAAAAAATTTCTCTTTCATTTCTCCTACATGAGATATAATTGAATTCAATGATTCGGCAATCCATCACCTATAAGGGTGGGTTTTGGCATGCTTAGTTAATCTTCCAATTAATTGTTCAATGTCTCTTTTATTGTTTTCAATTTTATTTGGGATATTTTCTTATGTTCCTTAAGGATTCATATGAATTGATGGATGGGTTTTAGTTTTTCTTGTATAGGAGGTCAATGTAAATTCTCAATGTTTGGAGGTGGAGATTCATTCCCTAAGAATTAGAACAATTTAAAAAAAAAAAAACAATTTCAATCTACATTCTAAATCAAATTTGAAATAAAAACAATAAAAATACATACCTCTTCACAATATTTGACCTCTTTGACATGTTGGCAGCTTCCTCATGAAGAATTACAAGCTAAGAGTGCGAAAAAGAGAGGAGATTTGGTGAGTGCATGTTGTAGAGCTCGAATCCTCCAAGCCAAGTCGTTGGTTGAAATGAAAATAAGGTTTGAAATGTGTTTTGAGCTTTTAATTTACTTTTGCATTTGGCATACATGAAATTTGGCACTCACCAAATATGGTGTGCACCAAACACTCAGTTTTGTATCAAACTTGTGTCATAGTTTGGTACACTTACCCCCTAATTGGCTAGGACTTTATAGAATTGATGAAAATTTTGGGTCTAGAGTATATGTTATAGAAATGGATGGAATGCCTCTTAAAGAACTTATGAAAGTTGTACATCTGTGTTGGTACTATGTCTAGGCTTCTTGAATAGTGTGAATGAATAAAGCAATGGTGTTAGATTTGGTAGATGAAATTATATATTCTCTTGCATTGCTTCATTCCTAACAAGAAATAATTTGTGTCTTGAATACTAAAGTAATTATTTAAATTAATTTTAAGTGTTAATTTAGGTTTTATACTATTGAGATTATCTTGTATGTTGTGTTAGATTGGATCCTTATATGCATTTAATGTTCTTTAATTAGATCATATGTGCATTTAAATTAGCATAACATACTTAATCATAATGTTGCATCTAAAATAAATTAGGGTAGTTTTAATTTTAGATCACATAAAGCATGTTAAATAATGGAGACATTAATTAAATTTCTTACAAATATTATTTGATAAATCATATTGTCATTTAACTTCAAACACATAAGCATAAACAATCAACCAGATACAAAATGATCATATCATATTATATATATATGCCACAAAGTTTTGAGTACATGTCATCAAACATACAATGCTAATGCAACTTGTGGCTACTATATCCCTTAGATTAGGTGATTGCATATATCTAGAGATATTATATTGACAGAAGGTGGTATGCAATTGTGACCATGAACTAATAAGAGAATCTAATGCATACTATAGGCCCTATGCTCATCCAAATTCATGGTCTCTTGTTCGATGACCTCTAGGTGCTCTTGATCTATGTGGTCTCTGTCTTCCTATAGCTTGGCTATCTATGAATGAAGTCTCTCATTCTTTGATAGACCTCGAGATGACTGAATCTCCTCATATGCATCCTCAGCTCAATCAACATGCCTAGTAGCACCCTCATACACTACTCTTAGTCTAACATAAGGCTCAGAAAGATTTGGGTCCCACTCCATGATGGGTGGGGGAACCTAGTCTATACCAATAGCCCAATCAAGGACTGAAGGAGGCACTATCTTTATAGCTACCTATTAGTAGGGGTCTTATAAATCTCTCGTACATCGTACAAGATATTAATCATAAAGATAATCAATACACATCATGATATATATATATATATGTAAATTGAAAGCATAATCATGAAATCATGAGCATAATCATAAATAAAGTATCATCATCTAGATCTTTTTTTGGTTTTATAGAGACAACCTCATCTTGTGTAGGGGGCATGGTGGATGTTCCTACCTCTCCATGCTCATGGTGTTGACACATGTTGTGGCTGCCAACTGTAATCTAGTGAACTAGGTGGGAGATGGATCTCTCCACTCATGGGAAATTGGACCCTCATCTATTGTATCACTTTCCTCACTCATCACATGATCCTCCTCATCCTCCTCCTTGTCCACATTCTTTCCCTTGTAATCTAGGTCTCCCTCCTCATCATAATCCTCATCTATCTCATCTATAAATAGGTTGGAAGCCCTAAGCCTTGTACCCTTGGCTGTCTCCTCCTCCTCAGCCCTCTGATCTATGAGTTGTCCTACAAATCCTATGGGCTGGTCCATCAGGAATACAAGAGTTGGTCGTGCCACTACCCACCACTCCTTGTATGCATTCTTGGCACTAACATCATCAATGTCACAAACCAAGTCATATCGTGATCATCATTATTGAGTTCATTGGAGATGACATCATCAGAGGTGAATTTTCTAGTATCTCCTGACCTCAAGGCACTCTGTAGTACTAATCACTTGTAAAAGGGTCATACTAATAGTGCTACCTATATTTTCCCAAACTGTTGCATGACACATTCATAGTAGAATAGTCTTACTACATAGTCATGTCTTCCCAAAATAAATATATCCATCTACATCCTCCTCAGCTACTGAGTCTCATCAAGCCACTTTGGTATCAGTTGGAAATGTTTGTTAAGGATCTCTTCTTGATCTAATTGGTCAAATCAGACTCTCCAAAAAAGTAAATCTCCATACTTCCATGCTTGTCTTAGTGGATAATCAAATGTGTGTGGGTATACAATGGTGGATATCAAAGGGAAACCTATTGGTCTCATACATGTGATATGATTTAAGCAACACACCTGTAATATCATATAATGTACCATGTTATCCATCTTGTGATACGAGAACCTCACTAGATCATAAGATAAATGTGCAAATATTTTATGGTTCTAGGCATATATAGTCTTTTAGTACTCCTACTTGATCATATGAACAATACCTCCATTTAGGTGTGATCCATGACCATTAGGTACAATTACTAGTGCCATTATGAAAATCATGATCCATCTCAAGACTAGTGATCATGCATAGAGTAGCCACACTAGCTCAATATGTGGCCCTACAATCTCATCTCATACTAGTCCTCCCAAGCAATACCCTATGTCCACTCACATCTCTATGTATGAATGATCCCCTGCTAAGTACAACCTCATGCCTTATATAGGAAGTTGAAGGATGTGATGTACATCTTCTAAGGTAATTGTCATCTCGCTGATTGGTAGGAAAAATGTGTAGGTATTGACATCCCATCTCTCTGCAAGCGCCATCAACATGACATCACGGTACCTCATGTGAGGCATGAGTTAAATCTAGTAAATGTATGTGCTTTGTAGAATCTAAGTGTCCACCTCTGGTAATGTTGAGACTAATTCTCATAGGTGAAAAAATTGTCTGCTGCTTAGATGCTATCGTGATTAAGGTGGAATCTAAAAAAATAAAAAATATGTCCTATAAGCATTCTAAAATCTTAAATATATACATCAACAGTCAAAAAGTGTACTAAATTTTTTCTAGTGTATGTTCCTAAGGTCTTAGACACTTTATATCCCTTTTGGGACACTTCACAAAGAAACATGACACTTTGTGAAAAGTTGGGACACTTCACAACAAAAGGGGACACTTTGCAAGAAAAAGGGGCACATTGCAAAGTTTTCTTCCAAGGTCTTAAATCTATCTAGAAATGCATAAGATATAAATTAAATGTATATAAAAAAATCTGAGGTACAAAAAAATTAGCTCACCCAGTGCTAAAGGTCACCTCATGCTACCTCCTCTCATAGCGTATCAAGTCTTAGAGGCCCATACACTCGTCAACTCAACATCTTCACTCACTCTCTAATAAAGTTAAACTGCAAGAAGGTAAAAGAAAAAATGATTACAAATTACTTAACTTTTTACTCTTAAAAATGTTCAAATTAGGTTTTTACTATATTAGGGGTAAAAGTTCTTTTTCATTCAAACTAGCATATCAGGGGCTAGAGAGCTCTATTTTCGATACCATTTGTTGTGTTGGATTTGTGACTTTTCTCCCATTATCATAAAATGTCTATCACTATGTGGTATGTTACTTGGAAATACCCTATAATATGACTTATCTAATTTGATGCGGTTAGACTGCTACCTTGATTCCACCTCCATAAAGTAAGAGGAATCAATGGGGGCATACATCTACCCTCAAATGAGATTTATAGAAGAAGCTAGATAAGAGGATTTTTGAATGAATAATGAATTTGTGTTGTAGTATGTGGTTACTAACATTATGGTTTTTCAAATAGCTACAATGGAGGATTCATTTTCCCTTATTATGGATGAATCCATATGAGTATCCTTTTATGAAATGAAATTTCATTGTTCAGATTCCTTTAACTTACATATGCAAGTAGATTCATATGGGTGTTAAAGTGGGGGCTAGATGTACTGAAAAAATTTGTTCTCCCCACTTGGAGATGGTACAATTTCTCATTTGATCCAAACACATATTTATCACCCTTGCATTAAAAACCCTTTGAACCAACATTAATAGGCTCTTAAGACCCTTTATTTTGGATATCAAGGCTTATTTTGACTAAAATATTGACAAAATCAACAAAAGCATTAAAATTTCTAACCCACCCTGAAAAACCAAGGCAGGATTCATATGCCACCTTGGGCATATGAGTCCCTCTAGGTGGGACCCATATGCCAAAAGTGGCGTATGAGGCCCTTTTCGCCCCTTTTTAGGGTTTGAGCTGGAAATTAAAGTTTTTAATTTAAATTTTTGGTTGATGTCAACTTTTGAGATCTAAATAATGGTAAATTAGGCGAAATTCCTATATATCCAAGCTTCTAAGTCATTATTTTCAATCTAGAAGAGCAATTTCAAGATCTAGGCATTCACAAGCATTCAAGTTTTCTTTCACAAGAGCATTCAAATTGTCAAGAGAAAGAAAGCTTGAAGTCTTGGAGCAACATAATTGTATTTTTGTAGGTCTTCAAGCTCACTTTAATTCAAGGTCTAGCATTTTCAAGGATTGATTATGGTTGCCTATGGTGAATTAGGACAGATTCTAGGTTGGGGAGATGTAACTAGCCATAAAACCAAGCCTAATGACTTATTTCCTAAGTGATTCCATCCTCCGTTATTATTATACTTTTAGCCTACGGAAGGTCCATACATAATTATGGATTATTAGGGTGATTAGGCATCTCCCAAAGTGATTCATTCATGTTCATGCTTCATTCATGCATCTCATTCTAGCACATTAGAATAGGGTTGCATTATGTGGCATAGAAAATTGGACGCTCTTGGAAAAAGAGATAATTTCACACTAAATTTTAACCTACTCTTAAGTACCCGTGCATTAATTATTCTTCAAAACAACATTTATAAGCCCCTAAGACCCATTATTTTTTATCTAGAGCCCATTTCACTTGAAAATCATGCAAATCCCAACAAATTATACTTAATTCATTCATATCTTGAAAACCCACCTCCAAAAACCACAAGTGGAACCCATTCACCACCTGGGGAAAATGAATCCACTCTAGTTGGACCCATTTGACAAGGGTGGAAAATGAGTCCCTTTTGGGGAAAATTGCAATTTTGAGCAGGAATTTCACCGACTTCATTCAATTTTTCAATGGATGTCAGCCTCAAGTCTAAATAATAGGAAATTAGGTGTTGATGCCTATAAATACACATTTTTAGGTCATTAATCATAATGTTTACTCATTTTTACAAGAAAAATTTAAAATTCAAGTGTTGAATATCTTCCACAAGAAGATTCATCAATATTTCTACAACAAAGTTGAAGCTTTGGGACAACAAGCTAGGGTTTTTGCAAGTATTCAAGCTCACTTCTCATTCAAGATATTTCATTGCATGTTGTTCATCATTAATTCCTATGGAGAATCATGGAGAAATCTAGGTTGAGGAGATGCAACTAGCCATCAAATCATGCCTAAAGACTTGTTTTCAAAGTGATTCCATCTTCCATTTTCACTCTATCTTCAGATTTAAGGTTTTCATTTCATTTATTCACATTTAATATGTTGTAGGGTTTCTTGTATTGAAGTCTTGCATCATTCAAGATCCTTCAAATAATATTATTCTAGTACATTAGAATAGGGTTTTGCATTGCTTCATATTTTTGTAGTATTAACACACTTAAGGCTAGGGTTTATGTAGATTTTATTATATTTTTCAAGGTTTAATTACCAAATAGTGGTTAGACTAAGGAAAAAACCCCATTAGAAAATAATTTATGTTATGTTTTGTAGGTGTTTTCAAAGCTTTAGACCCAGAAATTTGTTTGGAAGTGTAGTGTAGGTGATAAAGTATAGATCTATAGTTTCTATTTTTGGAAAGTGGAAAGTGGATTGATTCATCACTAATGGTGAATGAGTCCTACTAATGTGTTTGTCAGGATAGAATACACATTCTAGTACCATTTTGGAAAAAATAGGATTCTATGTAGAAACATTAATCTCGGACTAATTCGCCTAGGTTGGCGAATGAGTCCCAAATAGTCAAAAAAGTCAAAATTTTTAAATTTTCAGGGTTAGTATGCAAGATTTTTGGAATAAACTGTGTGTGATTTTTATATCATCAACGTTTCGGATCATACTCCATGATCCATCATCAGGATGATTTTCAGGGTTGTTTTCAAATATTCAAACTTTCCAGATGCCTGATATTTATCCCCTATTATTCTTGATTTTTTATATTTTCATTTCTAGGATTTCTTTCAAATCATTTATACTTGTTTGCATATCACACTATGTTTTCCAACACTCCACATTTCTTAGGTTTTACATTAATAATCAATCATTTTTTATCACTTTATTGTATCTAGATCATTGCATTTAGGCATATTTTCATTTTAATTGAGTTATTTTGAGTAAACCACCTAGATTTTGGGGTCTATCTCTCTCCTTTAGGTTCAAAACCCTAATTAAGCAAGAGATTCATAGCACCTTTACCAAAAATATACAATTCACATTGCATTTCAGATTTCCTAATCTTAGATGCACTTAAGATCAGGGCTTGTATCCACATATACTTTCAAGATCCATTGTTTCTATCCAATTTTAATTACCAAACTTGGGGTTCCACTAAGGAAAATTACCCATAAGAAATTCAACACTATATTTTATTTTTTAGGTCTTCTTATAGGTTTAGATCCAGAAAGGAGGTCAAGAAGGAAAAGTAGGGATTGGAGAGAAGATCTAGACTTTGACTATCTGAAAAAGCAGAATGGGACTAGTACACTAGAAGTGGCATATAAGTCCCAATACATGCAAATTTCTAGGTTTCTAAAGATTCTAAGTCAACACTGCCATATTCTTGTTCTAGTCTAGAAACCATAGATTGGGACTGATATGCTAGAAGTGGCATGAGTCCTAGTGTGCCCTAAATCTATATTTTTAAACATTTTAGATCTTGTTTTATGCCTCTACAGATTTTTAGGTGCACATTTTTGGTCTCTCAACTCTTTGTTTTGATTTAAATTCATTTCTAAGTGTTTTATTCAAGTTTTGCATATCATTAAGCTTCATAATAGGTTTTGTATATTAATAGTCTTTGCAAGCCCTAGCTTGGTGGTGAATCCCTCTTTAGTTCTTAATCATACCCTAGGACACCCTATTGAAATATCTCTTTCCCCCTACTACATTCAGATTGAGATCTCTAGGGTTTCCTTGTGTGAAACTTGAGGGAAATAGGTCTAGGTCCTAAAATCCTTAGCTCACCCTATCTCCTGAAAAAGGGATAAGGTGCCCTATTTCCATTGTTTCACCATGACTACGCTATTTGAAATGAAATCCTTTAAATAGAACATGAATGTGATAACTGTCAAAGTCTTGGATGCCATAGGGATCCTTTTCTAGGTTTTATGGAACCCAACATTGAAGTTGATCATGGCCTCTTTTGGGATTCTCTTGATAGTGATTAATTTCTATATCAAAGCTGAGTGATCTCCTTTCTCTAAGAAGTGGTTGAATATTTTCTATCCAAGTTCATCCCAAGAGTGGATGGTATCAGAAGGTCTTGTGGTTTCATGGATGGATAAAAGGATGCATTATCTTCAAGGTTATTGAGGAAATTGTTTAGGAACCTATTCATGTTGTCATCATCTTCTCCAATGATGTCAACATTACTATGACATGCATTAGGAGTTGAAGGAGCAAGAGTGGGTTCAAGGTTGTTAGGATCAATTCCAAAGGAACAACTTGACACATCCACTAAAGATTTTAAGAAAATTCAAATCTTATTCAAACAATATCCATGATGCAAATGAGTGAAATGAAACTAGATGCAACAAAGTGAATGAAACAAAAAATTTGGAAACCAAAATAGAAAGGTAACAACAAAAAATAGAAACTTAGAAATTGAACCGTAGATGACAGAAAATACAATGCAGAATATTAAAAAAGACTAATTTTCCTAGGGTGGAAAATGAGTCTAGAGAGATTTTTTTTGAAAATTTTCAAAAAAATTTAAAATGAATTTTATGTTTTTTATGTTTTCTAATGTAGATATTTGATGAAAATGCAAAATTTTACTATTTTTCAATGAAATTAAGTGCAATAATGCAAGCTAAATGAACTTTTCACTAATGCAAATTTTGAAACACTAGAATGCAAATTTAAAAAATGAAAAACCTAATGCAATGTTAATGTAAACTATTTCTAGGATGTAAATGCACTCTAGATCAAAAATATGATGCTCGAAATGTAGGTTCACCAAAATGAACCAACAATTTTTTGGCATGTATGGGCTCTCTTACACTTCTAGGGTTTTGTAGCTAAGAGGAGAGAGGTACACCAAAAAGTGTGATGGCTCACTCAAGACTAATACAAATATGATTGAAATTTATCTAAGGAGAATGACCTAAATGCTGAAAATTGATAAAATATATTAATTATTAAATGAAAACCAAAGAAATGAAAAGTGTTTGAAAACACAATGTTCTATGCAAAAAAACCTAGAAATGCAAACAAACAGTAAAAAAATTAATGGGATTTGAATTGTGCACTTGGAGGCTAGAGAAGGATGGAATGGACATCTAGAAAATTGGAAAATTTACTACTACTACTAACTGGGACTCATACGCCAAGCTGGGAAAATTAGTCCTCTTTCAAGAGGAATCTGTTAGAACAAGTTTCGAGCAACTAGTTACTCAAATCTATAGAAAACCCTTTTCATGTATGAGTAGTGGGACTCATTTTCCACTAATGGTGAATTAGTCCACTTCTAGTTTTTGAGAAATTCATAACAGGAAATTGTAGTCTTCATTTTTCACTTATGTTGTTGATACAAATTTGGGTTTGAAACTATAGAATTTGACCTGTAGGTGTTCTCCAAGGTTCAATTAGGGTTTTGATAACTTTGAAGAGCTTCAAAAAATTGATGATGACTTTTTCAATCTTGGTCTTTGATAAACCTACACACAATACTTGCAAATCACATGCAAAGAGAGGGAAAAATGGTTGAATGGTTAGAGAATATGGGTTTACCTTGGTCAAACCCCCTGTTGGTAATTAAACCCTTGAAAATGAAATAAAATATGTAAAAATAATGATGAATGAACAACATTCAATGCTGCAACTCACCAAAACCTTGAAGAAGAATTATGAAGATATGCAAGTAATAGCTACAATGTGCTTGAATGCTCTTGTGAAAATGCTTGATTGAGTGCTTGAATGATTAGTGAATGATTGCTTGAATGAATGGGGTGAAAATGAGTAGAAAAATATTATATTTATACAAAATTATGCCCTAATTCATGAAGATACTACATCACAAGCCAACCTTACGTCTTAGAAAATAAAAACCTACTAGAAATTTGAAATTATTTCTATTTTTGTGTGAAAGGGGACTCATTCGCCCCTAATGGTGAATGAATCCCACTCAAGGCATTTAATTTGGTGTCAAAAATTAGATATTTGAAATGATGTTTACTAGGTTTATTCTAAAAAATACACTTAATAAGGCATGTAGATGTAAAATGGTACCAATTAAAGCATAAGAAAGGTATAATTATTGATGACAAGCCTAGAAAAGCATGAAATTTTGTTACAACACTTTGCAACTCTTTGAAATAAGGCTTTGCAAATGATAAAAAGAGATAATTTAAGTGAATTATATTAATAAGATCCTAGAAAAGTGTGAAAGTTTGTTACAACACTTCACAACGCTTTTGGAAGGCATCATAAAATTCTTATTCATTCACAAGGACCCAAGATCTAATGTGAATGTGTTATTCACATTACAACATTAAATCAAGGAAAAACTAGGCCAACATCCACAATAAAGACCCAAACGAATGTTAAAATGTCAAATGATCCATTTTTCTACACACTAGTAGGTATGGTGGGCCACACATTTGGAGTTGTAGGTGGAAGTAGTGGGATACCACTATCCCATGTTATCAAATATCTAGTAGCAAGAGCACCTAGCTGAGCCATTGAAACCAAATTCCTATAGATGGGGTAGACAAGTATTCTAATTTGGAAGGTTCGGCCTCCTAGAGGGGTAGATAAGGCTCTAGATGTGGGGTCAAGACTTTTCACTCTATTTCTTCTAATAAGTGATATGGAACTTGTGAATTGCCTTCTCCTATAGGCTGAAGAAGGTGCAAACATGTAAAATATACCGATTGGCATTGTGCATCTAATCCTGACTTACTAACATTGCTTCATCCTGAATCATGCCTTGGTCTAACCATTTAATCAAAACTCTTTATCTAATTAAATTCATCGATATTCTTCTCTTAATTGAATAAATCATTTTATCTAATTAAATCAATCTCATGTGTTAATTAAATCAATCCATCTGATCTAATTATCCCTATTTAATTAAATAATCAATTTATTTGATTAAATCTCTAAAGTTTATCCATTAAATTAAATAAATTAAAACCTTATTTGATTTAATCTAACACCATCTCTTTTAATTAAATAAATCAAAATCCTTATTTAATTAATCTCTTATCATATTCCCCTCTTATTTGATTTAAACAAGTCCATAAATTTGAGTCAAATAGGTCACATCATCTAACATATCTCATTAGATAATGCAAGTTGCATATGAAAATAGATTTAATTCATTTATTAAATCTCTATTTTCCTCACAAGGCATCCTTTTGGAATATTCTCTCAATTTGAATTCAAAAATTCCAAGTCAACATGTACATCCAATAAGGCAATAAATCCATCTTACATGTCCTTTGCCTTGAGCCAAGTGGCATTTATTGCATTTTCCCTTCCCTCTTACATGTCATTTCAACAAATTTGAAATTCAAAATTCTGCATTTATTGGCACATTCCCCAAATCTTGCACATCCTCCATCCACTCATGGTTTGACAAGTGGCATCTTGCCATAGGTTGAATGGTAGTCCCACATTGCTCAAATTTGGACATTCATCCATCTTGGCTTTCTATAAATAAAGAGCTCATATCTTCATTTGATCATCCACAATTTATGCAAAGTTACCATGCTCAAATATCTCTCAAATTTCATCCATTATCATTGAGTTCTTAGCTAGGTTTTGCAGATTTTAGCTTGGAGCTCTCATCTTTCATCAACAAAGCAGATCAATCACCATCAACATCTCAAGCTTGCATCTTAGGAATTGGGAAAGGGCCAATTTTCACATCAAATTGGCACAAATTCCCCCATGGGATCATATGTTTGCTATTCGAATTATGATTGAATCTTTATGTTCTTGTTTTATTGAGTTCATAGTTTTCTTTCCTAATTTGAGTCTTGTAAATGGATTTCATGGGGAATACTTGTTTTGACTTGCCATCTCTAACTTAATATGTTTATTCATTGTGTTTTGCAAGCACCAAGGTTGGGGTTCACACATTTGGTGCTAGAAGGAGGGCTTGAAATCATTCTTTCTCATCTTTTCTTGAAATTTTCACGTTTTGCTCATACACAAAAAATTTCAACGCTGGGGGCTAAGTGTCACTATTTTGGCATCGATGTCTCTTCAGCGTCGCTATATAACACTGTGGGAGACTCAAAGTGAAGCAATGGACTTGTCCCACCAAGAAAATTTGAATTATAAACTCCGCCATTGGACTCATTGACTCGCATGAAGTCTCAAAATTATCAAACTCCGACATTGGGTGAAAAATGTGATGTAGTTGAGCTCTCTGTCCTAACACAGAGTGATGCTGATTGGCAAGCGGTGTTGTGAGAGCACTACTTGGAAATCAAACTGCAATGTATTTACAAACTCCAATGCTAGAAGGGAGTAAAAAGGGGAAATTTAATTTTACCACGTACTTTTTGATTTATGATTGATTTGTCTTCTATTTTTTGTTTTTAATCTCTGTATTTTCTAGAATCTGACTAGTTTTCTCTCTTGTAGGTTGGAAATAAAAAATGAAACAAGAAGAAAGATGATGGTATTTTACAAATTAAAAGTGTTTTTAAACACTTTAGTGTTTGTTTGACACTTTTTAAGGAATTGTTATCATTTCTTTCTTAGGAAAACTAATTTCATTTGGGTTTAAAAAGAATCTTTCAATTTTTTCTTGCAAAGGCTAAAATGAACATTAGGAATGCAACTTACTAGATTTTTTTTCTTGGATTAACAATTGAACAAAGTATCTCTCACTCATCTTTTGGTGCTTAAAAAGAATGCACATTTTACTTTGTGGATTTAAAAAGAACAAGTGCAACTTTGTTTTTCGTGAAAGCTTACTTAAACTAAAGGCATTGAAAAAGGACGTATGTGCTTCTCTCGCGCTTCATAGAAATCTTGAGAATCAAAAGGCCTGTTTCATGACTTTAGGGTGAGATAAAGCAATCACCTCCACACTTTGATTTGGGTTTAAAATTGAACAATATCTTGTGCAAGTGTGATGGGGGCATTATCGCATATATTCTCTCTCTTTGTTGCCATCAAAGATTGATCGAGTTATGGATTTTGTCTTTACTCACTTTTGTTTATCCTAGAGGACCTGGCTTGGGGGAAAAGTACTCACCCAAGTGAACAACTCAACCAGTAACACTCTAAAGCCAAGAGTATTTCCAACTGGGATATAAAAGTGGGTATTGGAGTAAATGCCAATATAACGCAGTTGATTATGACAAGATGGATCTGAAAGGGGACTCTTGCCGTATGGGTCAATCTCCATGAATAGAAAGTCCTTATTAAAACCCATGTACTAGAATTTTCCAAAATCCTTTAATCTATTTTTTGGTGTAAGAACAGTCATTCTGAAGCTTCCCCACACTTTTATGGTCTTTAATAGAAATGGAAAACATGCCATGGGAGTTTCATGGGTGTTGATGCTTGGCTGCCCCGTATAAGTGAGTGTCATGGAGGGGAGCCAGTGGGGTCAAGCATCTAATTATTCACTAAATATAAGTGTAGCTAGACTTGTCCAAGTGGGAATCCAACAAATATTTTCTTACACATCCATAGGGTTGTACTTATTCTTCAGTTACAAAATGCATTGCTTGATCGAAAACATCTTGAAAACAAACACTTAAATTTCAAACCCTTTTGGAGACATACAAATTGACTCAATCCATATGTTATGGCTATCCCTTGGGATTCATATCCTTAGAGGTTTCTAAACATTGGATTACATCCCAATTTGTCTACGTAAGTAAAAAATAGGTAAACCATTTCCTTGAGTTCATCAAATTTCCACACAACATACTTTGTGGGGTTTGAAGAAATTAAGACATTGGACATCTTAGTTTGAAAACTTAATCAAAGAAAGTGTTTTTGGTAAAATAAATCCATTAAGAAAATCTAAGAAAAATGAAATTTCATGTGTATTGAAGCCTCACCATTATTGAAAAGGTCCAAATAAAAGGTCATTGGTTGGAAATCTGAAAGTGTATGTCCAAATTGAATCACTCTTTGGTTATAAAGGTCTCTAGGAAGCATTTGCATGTTCTTCAATACCTAAGTCTAGGAAAAAATAGTTTCTTTTTTAGGTTCATCTTAGGATCAAAAGAAAATCAAAATATTTTTCATCCATCCTTCATCCACCAAAAAAACCATCATCTCACTATCACCTTTTGAGGAAATCTTGAAATCATCCTTAATACTAGGCATTTTTGGAAAAAACAAAATCACCAAAATCATTGAGACTAAATCCTTGAAAACTTTATCAAAATCACCTTTGGCTAGGTATGCGTAGATGCATCCTTTTGAATATACTTAGTCAAAGTTATCAAAATCATCTTGTCTAGCTAAGTATATGTAGATGAATCCTTCTTCATATGCCTAGTGAAACTGTCATCTTGTTTGAATAGGTGTGGGTAGATGCATCCTTCTCCCTACACATATTCAAATTATCATATTTTGATCAAATCTACCCCTTAGATAATCATCCAACATCTTAGGGTCTTTTTGTTCAAAATAAAAAGAAATTAAGATAAAAATCAAGGACAAAATCCCAAATCCCAAATCAAATCAAAATCACACAACATATTTGAAAGTCAAAAAATCCTAGTATCTCCTTCAAGATTTACCAAAAGATCATAACATCCGCATCATCCATCCCTTATATCATCATCATATCACCTTTCGATCCTCAAGATATCCTAAAATTTTCTACTTTGAGACATAAAATAAAGATCAATCCAAAGAATTGAGAGATTCATCTCACATTCTTAAAAAATTGATCCTTGTTTTATGGTTCAAACTAGATCTCAATACAAGAAGAGCATGGAAGCCAACAAAGAAACACCCACTTCAAGTGATCTTAGCCAAACAAATGTTGAAATGAATCCCGCCAAATCAACCAATCCTTTGACTCTCTCACAAAACCCACAAGAGGAAAACCAAGGAGATCTTACCTTTGGGATGTCTCATGACGAAATAACTGAAATGCTTCAAAATCCAAAAAACCATAAGATTGTCAATATCATGATGATGCTTAACCCGTTGCTATACATGCAAAACAAGGGGCAAAATTACCTTTGGATTTTGATGTGAGTACCATAGTGGAGACATATTTTCCTCCAATCTCATCCACTGTTCCCATCTCATCCACACCCCCATCCTAAAGCATCACGCAAAACATTCCACAAATCACAACATCTTTTGCTCCAACTCAACCCAATGTTAATAAGGGAAATGAATTTCTCAATGCTATTCAAACACACCCCCTTGTTAATAATCAAAACATGGATGCAAATACTACCTTGGAACAAAGCATACTCAAAAACCCATTACATCAGAATGTTCCTCTCACTTTCCATCATGATCCATCATCATCCTTTTTTCACGCAACACCTCAAAATCCTCTCCTCACAAATTCGCAAGAGGAAGGAGATATGTTTAGACTAGGGGGCATTTTTGACACAATGTTTTCACAAGAACTTGCAACCCTCACATTTCCGCCTCTTCCACCATTTCCATCATCATCCATATCACTCCTTGGTTTAGGGCTTCCCCCCTACCAACTATCAATCAAACCACTATCCCAAACATCAATCAAAGCATTATGCCAAACGCTCAAAACTTATCAACAATAGTGCAATAACAGACGAAAAAGGAACAAGCAACATCATCAAACACACTCTTGAAATTGCAAAGCATGATCTCACAAGGACCAACCACATCAACACCACCATCCATCACTCAAAACACCAACACGACATCATCAAACACCATTCCAAATCCACCACCACCCCCACCACCACCAACATCCACCACATCAATCCAATTCAACGCGGCATTACAAGTTGCTTTCCAAAGAGGATTCCAACAAGTGCAAAAACAAAAAGCCGCACAACTAGCTATTCAGAAGGCCGCTCAAGCTGCACAAGTTGCTCAAGTAGCACAAGCTACATTACAAGTGCAAAAATCCCAAGCGTTACTGCAGCAACAACAATAACAAGTTGCCCAAGCCACACAAGCATTGCAAGCACTACAAGTACAAAATGTTGCTCAAGCACAAGCACTATTACAACAACAAGCAGTACAAGCACAAACCCAAGCACAAGCATAGGCACAACTTCTTGCACAAAGACAAGCAGTGCAATTGCAAGCATATCAACAAGTAATTAAGAAATATCAAGAGCAGCAAGAAGTAGCCAAATTAGCAGCCCAACAACAAGAGTTGTTGGAACAACAACAAGCATCATTGGAACAACAACATGAACAACAATAAGCACAACAACAAGTACAAATCTTAGTGTAACAACAACAAGCGTTGTTCATACAAATGTAAGTGGAAGCCTACCTAGCTTGGAATAATATACAAATACCATCGAACAACACACCAACCAACCCACCCATCCAACCCACAATTGAAACACCTCAAAACACCTTCATCCCAACCCTTGATCTGCAAAATGATGTGATGACACAAATCAAGTTGCTCTCGTAACAAGTGCTCGATCTTTAATCAGGGCAAACAACAAAGACACCAAGCAACTTGTGTCTATATTCATTTGATAGGAGTCTAGTAATGAAACCATTTTCAGAGGGATTTGAGATCCCCAAATTTGACAAATATTGTGGGATCGGAATTCCTGAAGATCCCATTAGGGAATTCCAGGTTCATTGCATGGAAGTTGAATACGACAATACTTATCTAATGCGACTATTTCCTAGGAGTTTGGCAGGCCATGCTATGGAATGGTTCTCTCTTCTACCTTCAGGCATTATAACATTTCAAGAAATTATAGATTCATTCATTAAAAACTACACATGTAACATTGCAATGGATGTTAGTCTAGAAGAACTCTCAGCTCTAAAGCAAGGAAAGAATGAATCATTCACTTCATTCTTACAACGATGGTGATCTAAGGCCAATCAGAGCAAGTGGACCATGCCTGAAGAACAACAAGTTTGCACCATCATCGCCAACCTTGATGGCCTCTTGGAATTTCATCTCAAGGTTCAAGGAATCACCACGTATGATCAATTGATCCCTAAGGCACTTAGTATCAAATGAGCCCTCATGACTCAACCCGTAGGATCAACATCATACCCTGAACAACAAAACAATTTCCCACCATCCAATTATAACAATAAACCTCGCACATGGACAAGAAAAAAAAACATTACTAATGATGGTGTCATCAATGCCAAGGTGTTCATTAGTGCTCCTTTCCAAAACACACCCACACCACAAATACGAATACAACACCAAAACAATCATCACACAATACAACAACCACATAACAATCCAACAATCAACAATCTCAATGATCAAAGAGGACCACCCCAATGCAAGAATTATCCCAAGCGAAAATAAACCACTTTGGGGGAACCACTTGAGGACATTATGAAAAAGCTCATAGATGAAAAACTCATCAAAGCACCTACATTTGAGAACTACCAAGAACCGGATGTGAAACCTCCTTGGTATAATGAGAATCAACTTTGTGAATTCCATAAAATCAAAGGCCATACCACAAATAGTTGCATGAGATTGAAAAATATCATTCAAGATCTCATCGATAAAAAAATCATAAATGTGGAACAGCCTATAGGAAATCAGGATCTTAAGATATACACAAATCCGATGCCAAATCATGGCAACAAAGGGAATCAAAAAGATAAAGGGAAAGGCACCCACTTAAATGTAAATCATGTATATAAAATAGTCATCATCTCCTTAGATGAAAACTGCATGGTCATCACCATCAAAGGCATCCATGCTAATTGTGGAGTCACCACAAGAGGCGACAAAGTAACCATCACAAGATCATCCTAGCCAAACAAAGTTCCTACATCTAGATATGTTCCTAATGGCTACAGTGTTGTAGATCAACTCAAGAGAACACCAACACAAATCTCCATCATGGAGTTGCTAAAAATCTCATATGTCCATAGGAAAATCCTTGAAGAAGCGTTAGCCTCATCCACGGTCCCCGCAGATCTTGAGGCGAAGCAATTCCAAGATATGGTCAGAAACATAATTACGCCTAATTTTCTCACATTCTCTAACCAAGATTTCCCTGCTTAACCATCCCACAACTGTGCACTTCACTTGGAAGCCATAGTACATAAGAGAAAAATCAAAAGGGTCTTGGTGGATGGAGGTGCAGGTTTGAATATCTGTTCTCTCAACCTTATCAAGCATTTAAAAATATTAGAAGATTCTATCGACAAAGGGAAATGCATCACGATAAGAGCATATGACGATCAAGAAAGAGTGTCTCAGGGCACAATCAAACTCCCTATTCAAGTAGTACCAGCTCTCATGGAAACCACTTGTCAGGTCCTGGACCTCGACTTGCCATATAATATCCTCCTAAGATGCCCATGGATTCATGCGATGAAAGTAGTAGCATCCACTTTCCACCAATGTGTGAAATTCACACATGAGAGAGAAGAAGTTACCATCCATGGAGATCCCGAACCCTTTTCATACTACAAAAATTTTGAAGCAAAGTATTACAAAATTCCCCAAGTACCAAAAAATGATGAGGGCCCATCCACACCATACATCGATCCCACCACCCTCGCATCCACTTATGTGAGAAAGACACCTACCATTCCCACCATTTCTGACATTAAGCTCATCATCCAGGATAACGGTTGTGGAATCTACAAGCTCCCTAACAATGATTTTGTGGTAGGAGAGTTACCACAATCTCCTAGATCATGGGGACGTCCACAAGAAAATCAAGCTTCCACATCACAAACATCTCCTAAAGACTATCCCAAATTCACAAGCTGGGGAGACCTTGGCTAGGAGGTCATTGAGGTAGATCCATCGCATATGCTATATCAAGATGAAAGACTAGCAACTAATCTACCAATGGATGAAAGAAGCAAGGGTCTACAAATGATGCTAGTAATGGGCTATGATAGAAATCAAAGACTGGGACAAAAAGGCAATGGGATTATAATACCTATCATGCTAGAGACATGACTGATAACAAATCTTGGCCTCAGATGTACCCCTCTGAGTATAACCATACATGGTTGAAGTCCTCGAGTTAGAGTGGTTAATAAACCTCATGAGCCAACCGCAATAGAACTACGATTACTAGTATCCACAGGTCGTGTCCTAGACAACTATACATTTGATATAACTGATTTATGTAGTAGTAGCAATGATGAAGATCCCACATCCAATCTACCTAGGCTATTTGAGGATACCACTCTTTGCATGATTAGTACCCTATCCTTCGAACTAGACCAACAAAATCATGAAATCCACTTAGTATACCCCCAATTGATTGACTATGACCAACAAGGACCACCGGTTCTTGATACATTCAAAAATGATGAGGCACTCTCAGAATTCATGGGATTGCAGGATAACATTCCAGATGGGGATCACAAAGTAGGGTTTATAATAGAGTTGGACACACATGCCTATTATGGGGAAACAATTGAATCCCTGAGTCATAAAAGTGAAATTAAGAATAATATCCAAATCTGTGAGTGAAAACCACACTATGGTACTCCCTGACTAGAAAAAAGTAAAAAGAAAGGATGCATCCAATGGTGAAAACCTCTCTAAGGTGCACAAGGATGGGGGATTCAATCTTCCTTTAAGAGCTCTTCATCAAGAAAAGTTAGTAGTCTTGGTAGAAAAATGCAACCCAGTCAACCTAGGGACAAAGGAGACCTCACATATCACATTCTATGCGGAATCACTTTTATCAAAACAGCAAGAGCTCCTAGCAACCTTCTTAAGGGAAAGACAAATAAACTTTGCATGGAGTTATGCTGACATGAAAAGCCTTGATCCATAAACCATAGTCCACCACTTAGCAGTATATCTAAAATCAAAGCTTATTAGACAAAAGATTCAAAAAATGCATCCTCAGATCACCTTATTAGTTAAAATGGAGCTAAAAAAGTTGTTAGATGCAGGATTCATCCAACTGATAGATTATCCAGAATGGGTATCAATTTTGGTACCTATTTCAAAACTTGATGGAGCCATTAGAATCTACACAAACTTTAGAGATTTGAACAAAGCATGTCTAAAAGATGACTTCCCACTTCCAAATATCGACATGATAGTAGATATGAAAGCAGGACATGAGATGCTATCACCAATGGATAGATTTTCAGGATACAATCAAATCATGATAGTAAAAGAGGATCAACACAAGACAACTTTCACTTGTCCATGAGGGACTTACTATTAGAACATGATGCCATTCGGCCTAAAGAATGCAAGAACAACATATCAAAGGGATATGACATTGATCTTCCATGACATGATCCATAAAACAGTTGAGGACTATGTTGACGACATCCTAGCTAAGTCCAGAAAGAGATAAGATCACATAGCGACCCTGAGTGCCATCTTTGACAAACTGGAGGAATACAAAGTCAGACTAAACCCAAAGAAGTGTGTCTTTGGTCTACAATCAAGTGAACTACTAGGATATATAGTATCAATGAGGGGTATCGAGGTGGATCCAACAAAAGTAAAAGAAATCCTCTAAATGGAAGCACCAAAGACATTAAAATAATTAAGAGGTCTCCAAGGTAGACTCCAGTCCATTCAAAGATTTATAGCACAGTTGGCAAACAAACATAATCCATATTCTCACCTACTCCACAAGGGAGTAGCGTAAAAATGGGATGCCAAGTGTGAAGAGGCATTTAATAAAATCAAAGAATATCTACTAACACCACTAGTCTTAATGCCACCCATCCCAAAGAAACCATTGATTATCTATGTATCAGCAACAATAGCAGCCCTTGGAGCTCTCCTAGCTTAGCATGATGAAAATGGAATGGAAAGGGCTATTTACTATATCAGCAGAACAATGGTTGGACATGAGCTAAACTATTCATTCATTGAGAAAGCATGCCTCGTAGTAGTGTTTGCATCACAAAAATTCAAACATTACATATTGGCACACAAGATAAAGCTCATCACCAAAATCGACCCCCTCAAATATCTCCTATCAAAGGCAATGCTCACAGGAAGAATGGCCAAATGGGTAATGATATAGTCAGAGTACGATATTGATTATGTCGAGCAAAAAGCAATCAAGGGTCAAGTTATTGCAGATCAACTGGCAAAGGAACCAATCTATTCAGAGAACCCTCTCGTCTTAGAGTTTCCTGATGAATCCATTTTTAATCTCAATATAGCTGACCATTAGAAACTATACTTTGACGGTTCATACCCACAACATGGATCGGGAGCTGGAATATTCTTTACCACCTCAGAGATTGCATACTAAGATCTTACAAAATGGCATTTCCCTACACTAATAATATCATAGAATATGAGGCCTTAACCATAGGTCTTGGAATAGCAGTGCAGTGGAACATCATAGCTCTTAGAGTATACAGGGATGCTCAATTGATCATAAATCAAGTAAACAATGAATACCAAACTAAGGATGACAAGCTTACTCCATACAAGAAATTGGTGGAGACCCTTAAGGATTCCTTCATCAAAATAACATTTGAGAAAATTCCTAGAACCAACAACAGAGCAACAGATGCTATGGCGACAATTGGGTCCTTATAGATATCCCTCACAACACTCCAAAATATGAATTCTTGATTGAGCAGCTTCTCATGCCCACATTTGAGGTACCAAAATCAAAATTTGTATCTAAAATCATTGGTCCTAGTGATCCTTGGTATCATGAATCCATACGTATCTTCACATAGGAATCATACCTGCTAATCTACCCTCAAAATTAAAGCAAACCTTTGTAAAAAAAGGCATCTAGATTTGTCATCCTAGGAGATACTCTATACCGTAGGAGCATAGAAGGATCCCTACTACACTGTCTAAATGTTGAGGAGGCATTAACCACTCTAACTAAAGTACATAATGGTATCTATGGGTCACACTCTAGCGAAATGACCATAGTTAAGAAACTGTTGAGGATGGGGTATTATTGGCCCACTATGGAAAGAGAAGCACATGATTATGCCAGAAACTGTCTACAATGTCAGTAGCTTGGGGACCTCATCCATACTCCAACTCAAGAGCTTCATCCTATTATCACACCATGGCCTTTCTCACAATGGGGCCTCGATCTCATTGGAAAGATAACTCTAACCTCATCTAATGGCCACATGGTCATCATAATTGCGATAGAATACTTTACTAAGTGGGTAGAAGCCATACCAATGACATACATAACTATGAAGCAGATCTCAAAATTCATTCTAAACTATCTCATATGTCACTACGGTGTCCCACAAGCCATTATCTCAGATAATGGGACACCCTTCAAAAATCAAGATGTTCACAACTTATGCGAGAAATTCAAAATCCAGCACTACTTTTCCACCTCGTACTATCCCCAAAGCAATGGCCAAGCAAAAGCTACAAACAAGACCATTCTAAAAATCCTCAAGAAAATAGTCAATGACGTAGGTCATGACTAGCATTTGTAGCTTAATCCTACCCTTTGGGCCTATTGAACCAACATCTGCACACCCACTGTCGTTACCCCATTCTCCCTAGTCTATGAATCCGAAGTGATACTCCCTATTGAGATTGAGCTCCTGTCCCTCAGGATATCACTACAAAACCTCATAACAAATGAAGAGTACCAGGTATCAAGATTAAATGAACTAGAGCTACTAGATGAGATACGTATAGATTCTTTAAATCATTTACAAATCTATCAAAATAAACTCAAAAGGAGCTACAATAAGAAAATTAGAAGTAGGAAATTCCAAGTTGGAGAACTGGTATTGAAGGAGAATCAAAAGAATGTCCCAAACCCAAGCAGCAAAGGAAATTTTAAACCCAATTGGCTAGGACCATTCGTCATAATAGAAATTTACAAATCAAGGGCATATCATCTATCAACACTCGAAGGGGAACCTCTGCAGGAGATTACGAATAGCTCCCATCTCAAAAAAAATTATGCCTAAATCTTTCAAGGTATAGAACCAAAAAAATCCAAAAAATCATAAAATGTGTTGAAAAAATGGTTACTTCAACGAAAACCTAGAAAACAAGCGTCTTGGTAACAACAAACAAATCAAAAAAAAAATCCAAAAAAATAAAAAAAAGGATAAAAATAGTAAAGAGAAAAATTGTCTTCTAGTGAAAACCACTTTGGTGGCACTTTGGACAAGTACCTTGGTGAAAACTTGGCTAACAGGTGCCTTGCATAAATAAGCACTTTCCATCCTCCAAGACCTTTACAGTTTGTTCTACATCATTCATCCATCATCCATCACATTGAGATTTCCATCCATCATTCATCCACTCGCATATGCACCATAGCTTGGTCCTGTTTTGGTATCATAATCCATCCTAGTACTCTTGGCCCATCCTCAAGGTCAGTTTGTCTTGCCTTTTTCAGAGTAGTCTATTACATCACACTGGGGGCATGTTCTTATCAGATCGGATTTCTGTATGATCTTAAAGTCCTCAAATTAGAAAATCCAAAAACATCAAAAAAATTAGAAAATCCAAAAACATCAAAATATTAGAAAATCCAAAAACATTTAGAACATATCAAAATCTCAAAAACATGTCAAAAATTCATTCAAAAAAGTCAAAAATAGAGTCATCTTGTTGAACTACGTCATCTCTGAGCTTGAACGTAGGAAAGGTTGATCTTTGATCATCCCTCGAGACACTTAGGTCAGTCCTTTAGGAGTCTTTCATAATAAAACTAACATTTTATCATGTATATCTTCATCTGTAAATCGATCAAGTCATCAGTCGAACTACGTGGTCTTTGTGTGTATAATGTAGGCAAGGCTAATCTGTTGACTAGACCTCGAGGCCCCTAGGATAGGTCCTTAGGTTAGTCTCTTGGTCAAAATCTAAAAAAAACACCAAAAACATTGGAAAATTTTGAAAATCAAAACATTTGAAAATCTTCAAAAAAAACCAAAAACAGCCTCAAAACATTGCAAAATGACAAAAACATCCAAATATTTGAAAAATCCATCAATCTCATCTCACTTGCACCCACAATAATGCCACTCATACTAAATGATCGTCATCCTCAATCTTTGATAAGACAATCGGAAACAAGTCTAGCAGGTCGAAAATGAAAACTCAAAGCATCAAGTCTTAGGTCTAAGTCAGTGCACAAACAAGTTGGTCATCTCTCTGTGTTGATAACTCATCATCCAAAATCAATCCCATATCAATCATCTTTTAGAAAGCTTCAGATAAATGAAATAACATGCCACCATCCACTAAAATGTCCTAGGATGCATCCTTCCTACAATGGGAATTATCTTTTGGCAATAGTTTTGAGTCTTATCCTTAGAAAACACATTCCCTTTTGGTTAGCTGAATTGAAGAGCATCAAATTGTTTGTTTACTTTGTCTTTGTCCTTTGACTTATCTTATTGTGCTCATTCCAAGGACTTCTCAATGATATATGAACCTGAGGATTTAGACAAATAGGAATGGGGCAATGATCATTATCTTTTTTCTGCTATGTTTGTTGGATGTTCTTGTAATATAACCTTGGAAAATACTTGCTTTGTTAGGTATGTATGGAGGAGGTCTAGGAAAACTTGTTGACTATTGCATTGATAGGTTTACCTTTCCATGCTTTGGTCTGAGGTGTTTGAAACTTATAAAGTGCATCCTAGCAAGGTTTCTGTATGTTAGGTGTGAACAAGGATACTCCTATTTGTTTGTCAATTCAAAGTCATCTCACTAGGTACCACACCATCCTAGTTTTATATACCTTGATGCATTGTACCACGTGTGTTATCAAACATAAGAAAATTTGGCCCTTTGAAAATCCCAATTCCTCGGCAAGTAATCATCATCATCATCATCATTTGCATTTTCATCATCTCCTATCTTGTTGAAATGACTTCTTCTCTTCTCATTTATCACACTAACAAGGTACTATGATAGTTAATCATTACCATCATCATCGTCATTGATCCTGCATCCATATACCATTAACATATTGCATAAACATATCATATAGGAAATATAGGTATTACATTTCAATCATCATATAAACATGTTATCATAAGCATTCCTCATAAATAGACACATCCATCTTATTATATTACACCGCATCCATCTTTGTGCATCACATTGCTTTCATTACATAAATCATCACATAAAATTCATTTGCACTGGCATAAGCATTCACCATCCATCGCATAAAAGGTACATAAACATACATCATAAGTACATAAGCATTATAGATAATCCATTTCAACCATTACATTGCATCGTAGTACATTTATCACATAAATCGTTACATAACATGTGCATAAGCATTTCATAATCTTTTTTGCATAATCATAAACAATAGATATATAAGCATTTAATTCATTTGCATACATACTTGTATAAACATCATGACATTATCTCATCACATTATGTTCATATTACATTACACATCATCATATCACTTCGCATTAACATATCATTGCATCCTATTAAATGCATTACATACATTACATCATGATTTACTAAGTTTAGAAGTAGCAACACTTGTTATTCTAAGCATCTTAGAAAAAACCATCTCATTTACATCATATCACGACCATCGCATCCATATTACATCATCCATATCATAAATCATTCATTCCAAACAAAGCATATATGCATACATTATCACAAGTCACATATCATTTCGTATGTACACCATATAGACATATCATATTACAATCCATATCACATATTAGATCATCCCATTTGCATCAACACAAATAGATCATCATATAGACAACATTATTGCACATCACATAGATACATCTGCATATCATAAGGTGACATAATATAGACTTGTTAGTAATAATCATAATGCATACATCATCAGAAATAAACGCATCCATAAATCCATCATACACCATCAGAAACATATAACATCAAATAAGCATCATATAGCATCATATAAATTGCACAACATATAGAAGTAGAACCATACATGCATAAATAAAGAGCACACATTGCATCACATCAAAATCATCATTAGATCATAGATATATATCATCAATAACATAGTTGTCATAGTACAAAAATGGTTGGATCACTGTACATGTATGTCAATCAGTACAAAAGGCCCATCGGGCTATCAAAAATGAGCCCATAAGGCAAAAAAAGTATCATATCATCTCAATCAAGCTCTGTCCCTGTGAATGCTACCCTTGTCTCTATCACCATGACCCTCTGCTGGTCAGTGGCTATCCCGCTTTGAAGACTCTGGAACCCGCTCCACTCTGGGTACAACCTCGTGATAGTACCTTTGATAGTACTCAGCCTCTCAAATGACATCCCTATAAGACTAAATTGATATTTTACCCTAAGAGGAGGAGGCTTCCATGCTCTCTAGCTACTGTCTCTAGCCTAGCTCTGTAGCTGCCTGTAGCTCTGCAACTAGTCTCTTCTGAAGGGCCTAGTCCCTCTCCACCCCGAGCTGCTCTCTCTCGTCCATTGCCTAATCTCTCTCAGCTATCACATCCTAGACTTGGGCCTGTAGCTACACAATCAAAATATCTTGAGCATTTTTCTATCCTGCTGGCTATACCCATGGCTGTACTTGTGGCTGCACATGAGCCTAATCCTCACCCTCCACTCGTAGTGGACTTGGTGGCACCTACTGGTGGTCTTGCATATCCACATCGCCCCGCTTTGGCTGCATTGGCTCATCTTGCTGAGCATCTCCCCTCTAGCCTCATCCTCCCCCTCTGCCTCTAACTCTTTGTTGATCCAAAACTACACCAGGAATGGTCAATCGAAGCGGAGGCTAGAACCAATCCCTATAGGCCTGAGTAGTGCCTAGATCTATGAGCCCCTAATCGCGAGCCCACAGTCTAGCCACCAACTAATTGAAGCTATCCACTACCTCTGAAGTAGGAATATATTTCCCCCATGAGACCTGTGCCATGGTGTGGGAAAAGACAACTATGTAGTCGTCATCAGGACGATCCTATGGCTCCCCAAACTAACATTGCACACGCCCAGGTAGGTACCTCTTGATCATCGTGGGTTCCTGCCCTATAGAAACTAATCCTGGCAGCAATAGAAGATCTAATCAGCATCATCATCCCATCCGGGCAGACCAAGGTATGGTCACTAGGTGAATAACTGCATCTCTTCAAGGACCCTCCTCCAGTACGGGATCCCATGCTCACCAGTGTGTGTGAATGACACACTACTTTTGTATCACCACACAAGGGGATCATCTGGCCCCATCAAAATTGAAATGACACATGGACGTAGCAAAAAAATGTGCTCCCACGCCCAAACATGAAGAAGGGTCACCCCTGCTCTGAGTGCTCTATGGCCATGTAGACATACTCATGGAGGTCTTTGTATAATGAAGCAAGAAGCACAGGCCCCCATGCAAAATGAACTGGCCTGTCTTGGACCATCCGCTCCCAGTAGTATCCCCAGCTAGGACTGAAGTATCGCCCTCATCTGTCAGGGGCAACAAGACCTGAAATGATAGCTACAACCACCCAGCAATAGGGAGGTGCCAAGATTTGGTGCTGCTCAAGCTCTATCTATCCCTCACAAAAGACAATATCATTAGTAGCGAGGACTTTGAAGCAGGCTTCACACCCCTCATCCATATCAAAAATCATCTGCTAACTATGAATGGGAAATATCAGAATATGCCAAATGTCCTCCAGGGTGACGGTGGCCTCACCAGTGAGAAGATGAAAGGAAGACATCTTGTTGTGCCATCTCTCGACCAGCGTTCACAACATCCCCAGGTCAGTATGAATAGGTGCTGCATAGGAAATATACCACAACCTCACAATCCAGAGTTGATCCTGGTCCTTGTCACTCAGGTCCCATAGATAACTAGCTAGATCTCACGACCCATGCTCTTGAGAGTAGAGCTCCCTTGGCGTGTCTTGCATCAAGGAAGGTCACCATGTTAAATTTTTTGAAAAGTTCTTTGTTAGACGCTCAAAGTACCACTCCAGTAGTGCAACTTGTGATGGCATCGTAGTTTGATTTCTAATCAAACTCCGACGCTAGGGCTTAAAAGAGAAAAATAGCATAGCCGCAGTTCAATTTTCCTTCTAGCAGCACACTTATGGAAAAATTGGACCTACTACATCGTACTTTCCAAATTACCTCACCAACCTCGAGCTAAGCATCAGAGTTTTCAAACTCCAAACTACCCTACTGCGACGCTATTTAGCACCAAGCAGCACAGTTTGACATTTGAGCGGTGCTATATAGTGTCGTTGTAGACAAACCAACCTTTAAAAGCATTTAATGAAGTAATAAATGAAAAAATGAAGCTTGGGCATGAACCATTTACCGGTACCTCGATTGCAGGTGGCCACTGGTACATCCGAACTCGATGGGAAATGTGCAGGACAAGCTGTCATTGTGCCATATTGTCAAGATTTCGAAGCTCAAATCTCAAGGTTACTATTGGAAGTGTTTGAAAATGACTTGAAAGTGACCCCTTAGGCCCCTTTTAAGCTGAAAAATTAGGGTTTTTTTACCTTGATTGGCTATTCTGCTAGCGTTTGGACCCCCAACCCTATTGTCATCTAGTCAAGGCCTGTTTTATATCATTTTAGTGTGTTTACACATGTTTTTGGCCTCCTGGAGCCTTTTTGGACCTTTCGGGTGCTTTGTCCTCTTTTTTCATGAGATCGCCCAAAAATTAGAATTTTCGTCCAATCTCTCGAGGGGGCAATATAATGGCATGTTTCCTTTCGCCAGGCAGTAGTGGGGAAAGTTCTTAATTATTAAAAAAATTGGCTTTGATCTAGATCATTTATTCTTTGAATCAACACAACAAGTGCATTGCTTCAAAGAGGGGAAAACTGTAGACACGTAAAATATACCGATTGACATTGTGCATCTGATCCTGACTTACTAACATCGCTTCATCTTGAATCATCCCTCAGTCTAACCATTTAATCAAATCTCTTTATCTAATTAAATTCATCAATATTCTTCTCTTAATTGAATAAATCATTTTATCTAATTGAGTCAATCTCCTGTGTTAATTAAATCAATCCATATGATCTAATTATCCCTATTTAATTAAATAATCAATTTATTTGATTAAATCTCTAAAGTCTATCCATTAAATTAAATAAATTAAAACCTTATTTGATTAAATCTGACACAATCTCTTTTAATTAAATAAATCAAAATCCTTATTTAATTAATCTCTTACCATATTCCCCTCTTATTTGATTTAAATAAATCCATAAATTTGATTCAAATAGGTCACATCATCTAACATCTCTCATTAAATTAATTAACCCTTGATTAATTTAATTGTATCTCATGTCCCATCCTCTAGATAATGCAAGTTGCACATGAAAATAGATTTAATTCATTTATTAAATCTCTATTTTCCTCACAAGGCATCCTTTTGGAATATTCTTTCAATTTGAATTCAAAAATTCCAAGTCAACATGTACATCCAATAAGGCAATAAATCCATCTTACATGTCCTTTTCCTTGATCCAAGTGGCATTTATTGCATTTTCCCTTCCCTCTTACATGTCATTTCAACAAATTTGAAATTCAAAATTATGCAGCTATTGGCACATTCCTTAAATCTTGCATATCCTCCATCCACTCATGGTTTGACAAGTGGCATCTTGCCATAGGTTGAATGTTAGTCCCACATTACTCAAATTTGGACATTCATCCATCTTTGAATTCTATAAATAAAGAGCTCATATTTTCATTTGATGATCCAATGCAAAGTTACCATGCTCAAATATCTCTCAAATTTCATCCATTATCATTGAGTTCTTAGCTAGGTTTTGCAGATTTTAGCTTTGAGCTCTCATCTTTCATCAACAAAGTGGATCAATCACCATAAACATCTCAAGCTTGCATCTTAGGAATTGGGAAAGGGCCAATTTTCACATCAAATTGGCACCAATTCCCCCATGGGATCATATGTTTTCTATTCTAATTAGGATTGAATCTTTATGTTCTTGTTTTATTGAGTTCTTCATAGTTTTCTTTCCTAATTTGAGTCTTGTAAATGGATTTCGTGGGGAATCCTTGTTTTGACTTGCCATCTCTAACTGAATATGTTTATTGGTTGTGTTTTGCAAGTACCAAGGTTGGGGTTCATAGAAGGTAACTGAGAATACTAGAAATTCACTCTTGAGGATTCTCTAGTTTGGAATCTAGGCATAAGACTACCAGTTCTCTTGTTAGTATGACTTAAAAATTCCTCTACAAGGCTTACTATTAGACACCTAAAAAAAATATAGTCCCACCAATCTTGCAAGAAAAGGAATTGTTGATTATAAAAGTTTGCACCTCTCCAAACATCCTTATGAGAAATTTGGTGAGTGGGGGACTAGCTTGAGCCTCACTGAATGACCTCCAAGATTTTTATAGAAGTCGGCTTAGCTCTTCTTTTTGTGCTTTGGAAAAGGGAATGAGAAATATAGAAAATAAAAAGGGTGGTGATGCACTAAATTTTTACAATATTTTAAAGCTTACAACTTCTTACTTCTAATTGAATGGAGACAAAATGCTACACACCCTTCATTATTGGGAAGAGAATGAGTAACTAAGGCTTGAAAGAGAATAGAGCAATCATTAAGATCTCCCCATGAGAAGCATCCATTAATGTTTGATATAAATAATAAACTTAAAACTAAAGGAATATTTCAGACTTTTAGAAAAAACTTGCAACTCTTGCAATATAAAATGAAAGCTAACACAATCTTCACAGAAAATGAAAGAGTATAATAGGCATGATTCAATTTTTGAAAGGTAGCATTGAGAAAAAAGTAAAATATAATGGCATATAAAATAATCACTAAATACTATATTAGTGTAATGACGAAAAATGCATCCCCTTACATTTTTGCATTTGTTTACGTCCTCCCTATTGAATTGAGCATAATGTTGTCTTGATTTAGTGTTGTAACATGTTTAACACATTCACATTAAGTCTTGGGCCTTTGTAAACTAAATGAACTGAATTGTTTCTTATTTAGGGTGTTGTAAAGTGTACTTTCACACTAATCTAGGGATTCATTAATAAATTGGGATTCTTTATGCCTTATTCAGTCTTATTTTGCATCTACAAGCCTTAATTAATGCATCCTTTCAAGGATAATCCCAATGTAAACCAACATCCAACTATAACTCATGTGGTTTTGGATTGTATGGCCCAAATTTAGTGATCTGGGACTCATATGCCACCTTGAGTATATGTGTCCCACCTAAGTTTCGATGCCCTGATATGGATTTCACATAAATCTAAGCATTTCTTGAAAAAGTGTCCCAAAGCCTAGCCTAATGGGACTCATACGCCACTTCTGGTGTTTGATTCTCGTGTGGCTTAAGCCTAAATTAAATTCAAATTCTTGGTAGGATTTTATTCTCCTAAATTTGGTGTCAGTTCATAGAGTGGTAATTTTGAGAAGTTAGGCACAAACAAGTATAAATACAAGGTTATTTCACTCATTCTCACCTAAGAATTTCAGGAGAGAATTCCTAGTAGAAAATTGGAGTTCACAAGAGCATTCAAAAGCTGATTATCAAGTGTTTTAGAGTATTATTCAAGTATCAAGCATCATGTCAAAGTCATTATACATCATGTTTGTTTTTGAGCTAACATTTGTGATGTATGGTTTCATGATTCAAGCAAGTGTTCAAGTTAAGATCCATATCATCTAAGCAAGAGTCAATATCTACATCCTTTGGAGTCATTTAATACATGTTTATAGCACTTTATTCCTATGGTTTGGTGAGTTGCAACATTACATTTTTTCATTCATTATTCCTCCTTTACATTTGATTTCATTACAAGGTTTTATTACCAAAATGGGGTTTGACCAAGGAAAACCCCTTTCTACTAGGAAAATAACATTTTCCCCTCTCTTTAGTGTGTGATTTATAGATCTAGGTTGAAAACACATCAAAGAGGAAGACTGGAAAGAAGTTTTCAAGGTTGAAATGTTGTCCAAGTTGTCACCTTGTTTAGAAAATCACCAAAAGGCATCTACAGAGCAGAATTTAGTAATTCGGATCTGGAAATTAGGTTGAGAAGACAGAGCAAAGATTGAAGAGAAAATCCATATCTTTATCCTCTAAAAAGGACAAGCAGGACGGATATGCCACTTCTAGTATATGAGTCCTAGTCTAGTGACTTTTCTAGATTTTAGGTGTTCTAAACTTATCTCTGCCAGATTTTTGTTCCTACACAGAAACCCTAATCTAGAACTAAATCACACAACTTAGCATATGAGTCCTAGTGTGCATTAAATTTAGTTTCTTCTACATTTAAGGTCTTCATTCAAATTGTTACAGGTTTCCATGTGCCCTTTTTTTACTTCTTTAGTTTTCTATTAAATTTTGTATTCATTTCTAGGTCATCCATTCAAATCTTGCATATCATTAGGTTTTGCATATTACTTATTTTTCCAAGCACTGGCTTTGTGGTGAACCATCCTTTAGTCCTTAATCACAACTAGGATACCTTATTGCAAGATCAATTTCCCCCTTGCTATCTTCAGATTAAGATCTCTAAGGTTTCCTTGAATGTAACAAGAGTGAAATAGGAACCCTATCTCCTTGTGCTCCATCTCCTAAAAGGTTGGGCACCCTATTTCTATCATTTCATTTTGGTGAGCCCAACATGAGTACCTCTTTTTTGATTTGGAGTGCATAATAATCCTAGATCTAGGTTACATTAAATTTGCATCTAGGGTTTCTTAATCTTGCATTAGTGAAAGTGAATATAGGTTGTATTTTTGCATCTTGCATTATTGAATTTTATCCAAAATCTACATTTTCACTTATCTTAGGCATCATCCAAACTAGAAAGCATAAATTTCACTCAAAATTTTATAAAATTCATGCAATAACCCTAATTTGGGACTCATATGCCCCTCTAGGTGATTTAGTCCCAATACAGTTGGTTTTTCTTGATTTATGGGTATTCTATGGTGACTGTTATTTAGCATTTAAACCCCTCAAAGACTTTTATTGGGACTCATATTCCCCTCTTGGTGATTTAGCCCCATTTTAGATTTTAAATTATATTTTTCAACATTGAAAACTCTATTTATGTGTTCCTATTTTCTCTTCTTAGTTACCTATTTTAGTTTGTAGAGTTTCTATTTCATTCAATTCATTACATCTAGCTTAAATTGGTTCATTTTTTGCACTACTTAAATTCAAAATTGCATCTAGAGCATTCCATTTCAAATTTGTTTATAGTGTAATCAGTAAATTTCCTTGTTTAGAATTTGAAACTAGAATTCACACTTCATTTTAGTTGCTTGTATTTCCCTTTACCCTCTTTCCATTTCGGGTTTTTCCACCAAGTTTGTGAAATAATGTACAAGCTTTACAACTTGGTATTTTATTATCAATAATATTGTGAGATGCAGTTTGAGACTCATGTCATCCCACAATACACCATTCATTGTAGATCTTGGGATTGCTATCTCTCTACTTGATAGTGTTGATAATCAACCCTATATGGATCCTAGCATGTATACATTACTTCCCATGACTACCATGCTTCTTGTTAAAAACTCTATCCCTAAAATCCATAGTTGTACTCAAGTGTTGGGGTGCACTCAACTCCAAGGTGATACTTCCATCCCTACCTCTAGGATACCTATTTCCATCCCTACATACACTAACATTGAACCTGCCATAACAATTCAACCTACTAGCAATGTGAACACTTCCTTAGGTATTTCCATAGGGAATTCCTCTAGCTTTGTGCCTTTGACTATAATATCTCCTCAAACCTCCTCCATCTCAAGTTTACAATTCACTCATCTTTCGTATACATACACTACTCCACCTTATACTCCCCCACCTTACAAAAACAATTATGGTATCATTAACACACTTTTACAAAGCATGTCATCCCTCCAACAACAAGTTAGAACCCTAAATCAAAATAACAAAGGTCAACCTTCACAATACATCAAAACCAATCCCTTATCCTTGGAGATATTGAGAGAAAAAATGCCACAAGGTGTAGTACTTCCTTGATTTGAGAAATATGGTGGGGAAGGAGATCTTGTTACCCGTATTTCCACTTTAAATGCTCTATTTAGTGATTTCATCTTTGAGGACAAACTTTTTGCTAAACTATTTCCTAGATCCTTGAAAGACACTGCCCTAGAATGGTTTTTTGTTTTATCGAATAGCTCAATTCATTCATTCAAGGAACATTTTGTGGCCTTTATTAACCATTTCCAGGTACACTTGGCCCCTAAGATGACCTTGTCTGATTTGATGAGATGTAAGAAAAAAGATAATGAAAAGGTTACTGACTTTATTTCACACTACCAATCACTTTATTCCTAAATCTATGTACAGCTTCTCAATCCTCACCTTCAAAGAATGTTCATTGAGAACATGCAAAATAAGATACAATATAAGCTTGACATGATTAAATTCCCTTCTTTCATTCACTTGTGTACTACCCTTCATGATTATCAAAACTTGGTTAGAAGTCATGAAATAATTTACCCATCTCTAGCTATTTTGAGAAGTCTGAACTTGCACACCAAAACAATTACCAATCCTTTAGAGAAAAGAATAAAGGTTTTATCCAATAAAATCCCCCTGAACTAGCTCAACACGTCGATGCTCAATTGGCTGCTATAAGGTGAAACAACAGACATAGGGGAGTGCTTTCAAAATATTTTGGGAGATGGAGCACTAGACCTATTTCACTTAGTTTCACTCAAGGAAACCCTAGATATTTCAATCCAAGAATGGAATGAAGGAAAGAGGTGTGCCAAAGGTTATCCTAGGGTATGATTAATGACTAAAGAGGGGTTCACCACAAAGATAGGTCTTGGAAATACATACAATATTCAAGACCTAATGATATGTAAAGCTTCACTAAATGTCCTAGAAATGAATGCAAAAATGAATAGAAAGATGGAAAAGAATAGAGGGGTACCTAGAAACCTGTAGCAACTTAAATGAAGACTTGAAATGTTGAAAATAATGAAAATAATGTAGAATAGGATTCATACACCAAGTAGGGTGATTTAGTCCCAAATTGGGGTTTTTGGGTAGGAACAAAAATCTGGCAAAGATGAGTCTGTAACTCTTGAAAACTAGAAATTTGAATATATTGGGAATCATGCTAGAAATGGCGTATCAATCTTGTTTGGCTATTTTTGAAGGATTAGGATCTAGATATTCTCTTCAATGTATATTGTGTCTTCTCACCCTAATTTCTAGATTTGAAATGTCAAATTCTTCTCTATAGATTCCTTCCAATGATCTTCTAAACAAGGTGACAACTTTGATAACTTTCCAGAATGGGCAACTTTTCTCTAATCTTGCTGCTTAGAGGATCTTCAACCTAGATCTGCAAATTAGACACTAAAGAGAGGGGAAAATGGGTATGTGCAAGATCATGATGGGCCAAAAAGTGGCAATATGATAGGTATGTAGCTGAATTTAAAGGAGATTCTTAGCTTTCCACCATTATAAATTATTCTTTACTTTGAATTTAATGAGTAATTATTATTCATTTTCTATTAAAATTATGACTAAAGTCTTGATTGAAAGGTTGATTGAAAAACATCTATAGATCTCAAGTGATAACACATTTTTTGAATCCAAAACATGTGTCACCTTCTATGTTTCGTATACTATAGGATTAAAAAAAGAACAATTGAATTTCATGAAGTTTTGACCAAGTTAAGGTGGTCAGACATACGAGTTTTTATATTTTTTAAAATGTTGTAATAAAAAATTCATAATTAATTATTTACTTAGAAAAAAATTACAAAAAAATATGCATCACATTAGGGCATGAGTCGTCTACTTATATCTAAAATCCTATAAAAAATAATTATCATTTTATTATTGTTAGGGTGGTTAGACAAACACCTACTTCTTATTTTTTCTTTGAAATTTAAGTACCATTGCATTGAAATTTCAAAATTTCACCAAATAGATTTTTTTCTTTTAAACAAACCTAGTAGTTTAGAAACTACATTTAATTTTCTACAAATTCTATTTTTACATATTTTTGAAATAACATAGATAACTTATTCAAATTTTTACGTCAAGTTTTCTTACTCTGATTTTTCTAAAAATTTTGCCACTTAAAGGCCTATTTTTTCCATGATGATCTTGCACATACCCAAATGTTATTTTGTATGTGGAAAAGGGTTTTCCTTGTTCAAACTCCATTTTGGTAATCAAACCTTGAAATGAAATGAAATGGAAAGGAGGAATGATGAATGAACATAATGCAGTGTTGCAACTCACCAAACCTTAGGAGTAAAGTGTTGCAAACATGCATGAAATGGATCCAATGGATGTAGATCTTGACTCTTTCTTAAATTTTGTGGATCTTCAATTGAATTCTTTCTTGAATCATGAAATCATACATCACAATTCTTAACTCAAAAAATATGCATGATGCATGATGACTTTGACATGATGCTTGATATTTGAATAATTCTCCAAAATGCTTGATATTTTTTCTTGAATGCTCTTGTAAACACTTGTAATCACTAAATTTTCTATTAATAATTCTCTCATGATGTAAAAAACCAAACATCTCAAGTGGTGGTATTATAGGGGGTGCTAATTTTTTCACGGATGGATAAAAGGATGCAATAGCCTTAAGGTTATTAAGGAAATCATTTAGGAATTTAGTCATGTTGTCATCATCTTCTCCAATGATGTCAACTTCATGAGGAGGACATGCATTAGGATTTGAGTGAGTAATTTCAATGTCATTAGGGTCATTTCCACAACTACAACTTGACACATCCATTAAGGATTTCAAGGACATCCACAACTTACCAAAGAACATATCAATGATGAAATGTAATGGGAGAACTTATAATAAAAGGTATAAATGGAACTTTGAGATTATGCAATGTACGTAATGAACCAAATGAATGTAGATATAATTTAATGGATGAAATAGTAACTCTACAAACTAAAATAGATAACTAACAACAACAAATAGAAACATAGAAATGAAGAATTTAATGTAGGAAAATGCAGTTTAAAATCTAAGATGGGACTAAATCACCTAGAGGGGCATATGATTCTTAATAATTATTTTTTGAGAGGTTTAAATGTTGAATAAAAATCACTACAAAATACCTAGAAATCAAGAAAAATCTCTTGTATTGGGGCTAAATTTCCCAGAGGGATGTATGAGTCCCAGTTTAGGGTTTTTGCACCATTTTTCAACAAATTCTATGTGAATGTTATGTTTTATGTTTTGTATCATATCTAATTTAAGTGTAAATTTATATTTCATATGAAATTCAATCATGAAAGATGCAAAAATTCAACCTATATGCACTTTCACTAATGCAAGAATTAGAAACCCTAGAATGCCAATTAACTAATGCAAACCCTAATGTAAATTTAATGCAAGCTTATTACAAGACTTTGATGCACTCCAAAAAATAAATAAGATGTTCTAAATTCATGTTCATAAAAATTAACCAATAAAGATAGGGAGATGGTTTCAAAATATTTTGGGAGATGGAGCACTAGACCTATTTTGCTTAGTTTCACTCAAGGAAACCCTAGAGATCTCAATCCAAAGATGGAATGAAGGAAAGGGATCTGCCAATTATTGTCCTAGGGTATGATTAATGACTAAAGAGAGGTTCGCCACAAATCTAAGGCTTGGAAAGACATGTAAAATGCTAGATCTAATGATAGGCAAAGCTTCACTAAATGACATAGAAATGAATGCAAAACAAAATATAAAGTTGGAAAAGTATAGAGGGGCACCTAGAAACTTGTAGCAACCTCAATGAAGATCAAAAATGCTAAAATTAATATAATTAATACAAAATGGGATTCATTTGCTAGGCTAGGTGATTAATTCCTAGATTAGGGTTTCTGGGTAGGAACAAAAATCTAGCAAAGATAGGTTTGGAACTCTTGAAAACTAGATATTTGACTGTACTGGGCCTCATATTCTAGAAGTGGTGTATTGTTCTTGTTTTTATTTTTTGGAGGATCTGGATCTAAATCTTCTTTTCAATCTTTGCTCTATCTTCTCAACTTGATTTCTGGATCTAAAATGTCATATTTTGCTCTATAGATGCTTTCCAATGATCTAAACAAGTTGAAAACTTTGACAACTTTTCTCCAATATTTCTTCTTAGAGGATCTTCAACCTAGATCTACAAATAACACACTAAAGAGAGGGAAATTTTTTGTTATGCTAGTTGAAATGGGTTTTCCTTGGTCAACCCCCATTTTGGTAATCAAACCTTGAAATGAAATAAAATGGAAAGGAGGAATGATGAATGATCAAAATGTAATGTTGTAACTCACTAAAACCTAGGAATAAAATGCTACAAACATGCATGAAATTGCTCCAATGGATGTAGACCTTGGTTCTTTCTTGAATTTTTTGAATCTTGATTTGAATTCTTGCTTGAATCCTGAAATCCTACATCACAATTGTTAGCTCAAAAATAAACATGATACATGATGACTTCAACATGATGCTTGATACTTAAATAATGCTAAAAAAATATTGATAATAAACTCTTGAATGCTCTTGAATAATCTTGAATGCTCTTTTAAACACTTGTAATCACCAATTTTCTATTAATAATTATCTCATGAAAGTCTTAGGTGCAAATGAGTGAAATAACCTTGTATTTATACTTGTTTATGCCAAATTTCCTAAAATTACAACACTATAAGAAAACATCAGATCTTGGAGAATAAAATCCCACTAAGAACTTGAATTTAATTTAGTTTTAAGTCACACAGGATTCATATGCCATAAGTGATGTATGAGACCCATTAGGCTAGGCTATGGGACACATTTTTGAAGAAAATATTAGATTCATTTGAAATCCATATCGAGGCCCTAAAACTTAGGTGGGATGCATATGACCAAGGTGGAATATGAGTCCCAGATCACTAAATATGGGCCATACAATCCAAAAATATATGAATTATGATTGAATGTTGGTTTATGTTAGGATTATCCTCAGAAAGATGCATTAATTAAGGCTTTTGGATGCAAACTAAGGCCAAACAAAGCATAAAGAAGCCCCATTATTAATGAAACCCCTGGATTAGTTTGAAAGTGTGGTACGATAATTTACAACACCTTAAAAAAGGTACAATTAGGTCCATTTAGTTTACAAGGGCCCAAGACCTAATGTGAATTTGTTAAGCACATTACAACACTAAATCAAGGCAACATTAAGCTCAATATAACAAGGAGAGCCTAAGAAAGAGGGGAAATGTAGAGGGATACTTTTTCCATTGCAACATTTAGCCCTTACTTTAGTGAGAGGAGGAACTTGCTTCGAACTCACACTAATGTAGAAAAACTCACATTAAGAAGGGTCCAAGTGTACCAATTTCGGCAAGATAGGATGACAATGATCAAGAGGGATGATCAAGCCCCCAGGATTAAGATCTTATGGAAAAAAAAGGCACAAAAGAACACAGATGAAAATGATAAAGATAATCAACAAAGCACAAGAATACGCTTCACAAGACAAAGAGAAAAGAAAAACAAAACAAAAGGGTTGGATCAAGCTTCAATCATTTGTCTTGAAAGTTGTGGATCAAATCTAGGTTGTTTGTCTAAAAATGTACACTCACTCTAAGGAAAAAAAAATTATAGGCTATATGTTGGGTGAGTATCGAAGAAGGTGAGACACATATGCATGTGGCCGGTATGTGCTCACTCAAGCAAACAAGTGGCTATGGTAAAGTCATGCCTGATTTTGGCTTCCCCTTCAACAGACCAAAGCTATACCTTTGATAACTTTGATAAGATGCAAAACAACAATGAACTTAGAGCTTCATGAGGCAAGAAAATATTTGTATTCTTGGAGCTCATGAACAAAAAAAATGGTACCATAGATGTGCAAAGTGTGTTATGCAAGGTGGCCATATAACCAAAATTGTAAGTGCAAAAGTAATGTAAAGAATGTTCAAAGGAGTCTTACTTAGTTCATGTAAGGTCATAACTTAGGGAACTTTGTGCCTAATGTCTCCAAGAGAGGACAAATTGAATAATTAAAGATTCACAACTTAGGGGATGTAGTGTGTTGCATCAAGCCACTAAGAGGAATGTAATATGCTAAGAGAGATCATGCTCTTGAAGGAAAACACACCTAATGTCACAACAAAGAGAAAGACACATTACAAAAAGTAAGAAGACTACATAATGAAACATGAAATGTAAAATAATAAGGCCAATGCATGCCCCCACTTTAAAGAAATTGATAAATACCTTGTTGTGAGAAATTACTTTAAAGTAGTAAATGATAAATGCTAGCAAAAAAGAGGACATGAGAGCTTATTTGGAAAGATCTATGCCAAGTCATATGTTTCCAAATAAAGCTATATCATGAAAAGGAAAAAGGGTTTCCCCAAAAATGAAACTATTAAGACATAAGGGATCCATGGATTTGGGGTCATTATGTTCTTGCTACAATATTTTTTATAGAGCTCAGAACTATCATCATTCCAAAAATACTCATATAATGAGAAAAATTACACAAAGAGACTGAAAACAAAGAAAAACCTTTTGGATCAACCTGGAAGAGACATAAATGTCTCAATGCCTTGTGTCATTCACAAAAGGAAAACACAAGACAAATGAAAAAGATAAAGAAAAATATTTTGGGTCAACATGGAAAAGGTATGAATGTCTCAATGCCTTGCATCATCCCCAAAAGGAAAACACAAGACAAAGATAAAAGAAAAAGGTAAAAGATTTATGACAGAGAAGAATGTAGGTAAAAATAGAGGAATGTCACAAAGAGAGAGAGGGAAATCAAACATAATAGCACAGGGGATCACATTGCACACATGCAATTACACAAAAGAAAAAGTAACAATGTAAAAGAGTAGTGAGGTACATGTGAGTCAAACTATGAGCAGGTTGTCTCCATCCCAATCTTGTTCATTGTATACATAAGGTAGACAACTAGCCAAAGTAGAAACAAAAAATGCATTACTAGGAAAATAATGAGTCGAGGTAGGTGATGGGAAAGAGCTCCTTGCATTTTGAAATGATTTGCAATGAATGTAAAGCATGTAATAGTGAGAATTCTATGATCTTGCAACCATTACATGGAAAGGAGCGAGAGGGGTCCTAATTTAAGGAACTATTTATATGATATCAAGATTTTTGAATATTTATTTTAAAGCATGGCACTCATAAGTACTATGCATGAAGATTCTATGATATCTACAATGAGATGTGTTTTTCTTCTTAGGATTTGGAAATCAAATTTCTAACATGGGTGGCAATGTAATCAGTCCTTGGTGTAGAAGTATCTGTAATTTCCTTTCAATTTCAAATGGTGGATAAGGGAATTGTAGTTTCTTTAGCTTGTAAGGCCTTAATTGCTTATTAGATTCACCAACTTCCCTAGTTTAATGTTGAGAATGGGAACCTAAGACGATCCTATCATCCTTATCATTGTTAAGAAGCATTGGTTGTTCTTTAGCAAGGAGGACACTCACATCGGGAGGATGATATTGATATCACAACCCTTTACTATCTTCAATTGGAATTTTCTCTAAGAGTCAACTAATGAATTTCATGTTTTCTTGTTGTATCATCTCCATGTTCACTCAAGATCATGAATCCTTTTCCATATGTCTCTTCTAAATTGATGATAGTATTGGTCACTTTGATAAAGTAGAATGGTTGACTATTTTCTTGGTAAGAGGAACTAGGTTAAGCTATTGTAGGGAACTTAGGCTCAGTTTTTATTTCAATTTTAAGATGTAAAAGACCAAAAAATCTCAAGTGGTGGTATTATAGGGGGTGTTGGTTATTTAATGGATGGATAAAATGATGCATTAGTCTAAAGGTTATTAAGGAAATTGTTTAAGAATCTATTCATGCTTTCATCATTTCTCCAATTATGTAAACATCATGAGGACATGCATTAGGAGTTGATTAAGTTCAATGTGATTAGGGTCATTTTAAAAAGGAAAAATTTACACATCCACTAAGGATTTCAAGGACATTCCCAACTTACAAAAGCACGTATCCATGATGAAATGCAATGCGAGAACTTAGAATAAAATGTCTAAATGCAACTTTGATATTCTGCAATGTACATAATGAACCAAATAAAGGTAGATGTAATGAAATGAATGAAACAAAAACTATGCAAACTGAAATAGATAACTAACAATAGTTAACCGAAACATAGAAATAGAGAATTTAATGCTAGAAAATGTATTTTAAAATTTGAAATGGGATTAAATCACCTAGAGGGGTGTATGAGTCCCAATCATACTTTTCTAGAGGTTTAAATGTTAAATATCAATCACCACAAAATACCCTAAAATAAAGAAAAATATCCTATACCGGGACTAAATCACCTAGAGGGGTGTATAAGTCCCAGTTTAGGGTTTTTGCACTATTTTTTAACAAATTTTGTGTGAATGTTATGTTTTCTATTTTGGATGATGTCTAAGTATAGTGGAAATTTAAATTTTAGATGAAATTCAATCATGCAAGATACAAAAAATGCAACCAATATGCACATTCACTAATACAAGAATTAGAAACCCTAGAATGCTAATTAAATAATGCAAACCCTAATGCAAAGTTAATGCAAGCTAAATCTAGACTATGTTGCACTCCAAATCAGAATTAAGATGTTATAAATGCAAGTTCATCAACATGAAACAAAAAAAAATAAGGGGATGCTTTCAAAATATTTTTAGATGAAATTCAATCGTGCAAGATACAAAAAATGCAACCAATATGAACATTCACTAATGCAAGAATTAGAAACCCTAGAATGCCAATTAAATAATGCAAACCCTAATGCAAAGTTAATGCAAGCTAAATCTAGGACTATTATGCACTCCAAATTAGAATTAAGATGTTATAAATGCAGTTTCATCAACATGAAACAACAAAAATAAGGGGATGCTTTCAAAATATTTTGGGAGATGGAGAAATAGACCTATTTCGCTTAGTTTCACTCAAACAAACCCTATAGATCTTGTGTGTATGAAAAATAGATGCGTAAATGAATTGAAACAAATATTCAAACACACCAATAGGACATTATAATGAAACAGAATATAAAAGGAAAAGAGACGCAAACTCAGTATCCTGCTTCCATTGTCGTCCTATCGTCCTCTATCTTTAGTGTTTTTGTCGATTCCAGCTTTGTGTTCTTAGATTATAGGCTAGGCTCAACAAACTGTCTTCCTAAAGAATGAGATTTTGATATGATGTATGATGCAAGATTAAGCCATGATAATGATTTGAGCTAAGAAACTTGAAATAAACATGATGATATGAGATTAAAGTGCTAAATGAACTAAATGCATAAACTCTAATTAATTGCCTATTACCAATGCTTGGATTCACACAGGTATTTATAGAGTTTTTTGATTGATTTTGATTGGCTGTCTCGATAAACGGTTGTGATAATTCTTGGCAGATCAGACGGTTGAAGAAAGATGAAACTGAAAGAGAAAATAGAAGAAACCTAAAACCAAAATTTTCTATTTTTATTATGAAAGAGGAAAAAAAAGAGAAGATAAGAAATCATCTTTCTTTAAAAGAATAAAAGAAAGATTTAAAGCTGATAAATAATTAATTAAAAAAATCAATTATTTATTTGTGGAGGACATTCAGGCTTTTCAGCTTTAATCTTTATCTTAATTAAATAAAATATTTAATTATGATATGAGAAGATTGCACAATTAGGTAAAATACCTAATTTTGATTTAGAAAGAAAGCATAAGATATTTTTAATTAAATAAGATATTTTTAATTAAAAGATATAAACTTTTTAATTCATCACTTTTATGAAATTAATTAAATGAAACATTTAATTAATTAGAAGAAGAAAATTAAATAGAAGAAAGGAGTTATTTAAATTTAATTAAATCAAATGATTTAATTTAAATTCAAACAAATGATAATTAATTTAAATAAATAAAATGTATTTATTTAATTAATTAAGTGGATGATAAAATAATTAAAATAAAATAAATTTATTTAATTATGAAAGAAGAATAAGATGAATGAACAATATAATTAAATTAATTAAATTTAATCATATGTAGAGGATTTTAGAAAAATTAATTAAATAATAAATATTTAATTAATTGCCAGGATTATAGACATGACCATTTTTATGCGTATACATTTTGCCCCTCTTTGAAGTGATGTGTGAAATGCATTGCTTCAAAGAAAAATAAAAATTTTGCCCCTGATATGTTTCTGATTTTTGATGTTGATGATGCCCCCTCAAGAGGATAGGTGGGTTGGACAAACACAGGTATTCTCTCGAAATGAAATGAAATGATAAAGGAGGGATAAGTTGAATGATGTAAGAGAGAATATGGATGAAGGAGATGAAAGGATGCACTATGCTGTAATGAAAGTGAGCAACCATGATGTTTGATATAGCACTAGACATTATGCACCAAGGTATAAGGACCAAAGTGACGATGTGTCTCATGCCCCAGCGTAATACAACCTTGTCTAGACGTATGAGGAAAGAGGCTTAGAGCATTAAACTCCTAATGCACAAAAGGTATGATATGACCTTAGATGCAAAGGATAGTGCAAAAAGATATTCCAACACACACAAGATATGAATATTAGCTAGAATGATACTGATTTGATACAAATGCAAGATAAAATGATAACACACAAAAGCAAGCAAGCAAGCATGCACAAATGATACAAAAACAAACAAGGAATTGCCCCCATCAAGCTGTAAACCATTGATTGATTGATTGATTGATTGATGATGATGATAGTGTTGTCATTGTTGGGAAGCGATATATCCCTAGAGCAACACAAGGATGATGATAATTGATTAGATTGGTTGGTTGATTTGGTTTACGACAAGATTAGGATCAAGACCAAAGGATGTGATTGGATAATTTGACAAGATTGATCGACTTGATTGGTATGGATTAAGGATTGACTTGCATTTGGATTATTGCTCAGAATGATTGAAGATGATTTGATTAATTTGAAGAAACTATTTGTAAGGATATGATGATTGATTGGATGATAGGATGTGATGAATTGAATAGAAGAATTGATGTGATTGGAATGATTTAGGTTGAAATGATTTGATTAGATAATCGATTGATTGAATTGAAGAATTGATTTGATTGGAATGATTATGATTGAGTGGATTGGTTGCAATGGTTTTGATGAAAATGATTGATACAATGATAATGATATATGAGAAGGATGATGATAATGAGAATGATATTGAATAATAAATGATATGGGAATGATAAAGATAAATATGATAAAATGAATGATAAAATGATAAATGAACCATGAATGGATGCAATGAATCAAATGTCCAAATGTCCTCCACAAAGACTCAAAACTATAGGACAACCATGAATGCGTTCATTCAGCCTTGCAAAATACTGATGTGAATCCAATATGCAGATATATGCAATGATCTAATGAATATGAAACTATATGAAACTAACCAATTTGTTGAGCCTGTTAGAAGCCTTCTTGAATCATCATAGAATGGTTTAAAATGTTGGAAGTATGTACAAGCATCAGAGGGGAAATTAGCGCCAATTATGACCAGAGTACAACTTTCATGAATTTTGATATAGCAAGCGAACACAAGCAACGAGGTATAATTGAATCAAGATGACCTGAGCATTTCTTGCATAAACATACAAAGATTAACCACCTTTCTGATGCAAATGTGGAACTGTCATCGATGATATTGCTTTGGTGATCATGTCCTATGACATATTTGCATCAGATTGATTGTTAACCTCCAGACAGCAGACAGAAGAAAAATCATTCTCATTCCTTGCTACTCTAGTTCAGTACATCATTGAGTGTGCTCCAGATTAATGATATCGAAAAGCAAACAACTTTTGGTCACACATGTAATACTGTTATTTCATACATTATTCAGATATTTGGATCATCTGATAGACAATGATATGATATCTTGTTGAAAAGTGTGTCATGATCGGATAAAGTTGTTGTATGAGTTTGTTGTTTGTTTGCATGATCAGATCCTATGTCATGGTCTAGCTATTTTGGTATGCGCTAAAAGTTAAGTGCCCCCAATTGAGTTTTTGCCCCGTTGATTGACACAACTTGCGGAAAGGAATATGTACAAACGATCAAGCCATGGTAAGACATTTTAACACTCTGGGCAAATGGCGGCAGGATGATGCAATTTATGACCCTAAGATGCAAAAAAAAGAGGTGCAAAAAAAGGAAAAGCTGAAAAGGAAAAGTGCGAAATGGGAACTAATAAATGGAGAGGTACAGATAGCGTCTATTTGCCAGATTTTCACTATCCGTGTTTATTGCATTTTTCTGATTTCTTTTTGATTTTTTTGTATTTTTCTGTCAATAGACTGCCTGTTTGCCAGGTTTTCACCCTATGACATTCTTTTTGATTTTTTTGTATTTTTCTGTCAATAGACTGCCTATTTGCCAGGTTTTCACCTTATGACATTGTTTTGATTTTTTTGTATTTCTTCAGGACTTTTTCTGCTATTTTTTGGATTTCTTCAGGACTTTTTCTGCTATTTTTGGATTTCTTCAGGACTTTTTCTGCTGTTTTTGGATTTCTTCAGGACTTTTTCTACTGTTTTTTGATTTCTTCAGGACTTTTTCTGCTATTTTTGGAATTCTTTAGGACTTTTTCTGCTAGTTTTGGAATTCTTCAGGACTTTTTCTGCTATTTTTGGATTTTTTCAGGACTTTTTCTGCTGTTTTTGGATTTCTTCAGGACTTTTTCTGCTGTTTTTGGATTTCTTCAAGACTTTTTATGACTTAAACATAATATTTCTTAAGATGTATACTGTTGATGGGTTCATCAAATAGGTCTCCTTCTGGCGTTGATAACTTGTATGCTCCTGAACCGTAGACTGCAATAACCACATAAGGGCCTAACCAATTTGGTTCAAATTTTCCTTTCTTTTCTTTGTCTTGTTGATTGCGTGGGTTCTCTTTTAGAATTAGATCACCCACCTGAAAGGTACGTGGCTTTACTTTGTGATTATAGCTATGAGACATCATCTGTTGGTATGCCTTCAAATGGTTTGCTGCTCTCTGTCTCTTTTCATCTAAAAGTTCTAACTCTTGGAGTCGGGAAACTCTGTATTCCTCATCTATTATGAGACCTTTCAGTGATACTCTTAATGAAGGTATCTCTACTTCTAAAGGCAATATGGCTTCTGCTCCATAGACGAGAGCAAAAGGTGTTGCTCCTGTCGGCATTCGGACACTAGTTCTGTAAGCCCACAAGGTGGGATTAAGTTGAACATGCCAATCCTTCCCTGAGTCATTGACAGTCTTCTTCAAGATCTTTAGTATAGTCTTGTTTGAGGCCTCTGCTTGGCCATTCCCTTGAGGATAGTAAGGCATGGAATATCTGTGTTGAATATGGAATCTTTCACAAAGTTCATCAACATCTTGATTTTTGAAAGGTCGACCATTATCTGTAATAATGGCATTAGGAATACCATATCGACAAATAATGTAGTTGAGTATGAAGGATGAGATTTTTTTTCTAGTGACTTTAGAGAGAGGTACTACCTCAATCCACTTAGTGAAATATTTTGTCACTGTGATAATGAATTTATGCCCATTTGAAGAGGAAGGATGAATTTTGCCCATGAGATCTAACCCCCATTGAGAGAATGGCCAGGTGGGTGTAAACGAATGAAGTTCTTGTGCAGGAGCATGAATAAGATTCCCATGAATCTGACATTTTGAGCATGTTTTAACAAAAGTGAATGATTCCATTTCCATTGTAGGCCAGTAGTAACCCATTCTAATCAATTTCTTGGATAAGGTTAGTCCACTCGAATGAGTACCACAAATTCCCCCATGAACTTCTTGTAAAGCTTTGTCAGATTCATCCCGTTCAAGACATCGAAGTAGAGTACCATCAAGACCACGGTGATAAAGGGTATCAGCAATAAGGGTATATCGAGAGGATTGTCAGATAAAGTTACGTTTTTGGTTGCGGGATAAGTCAGGCGGTAAAGTATCGTCTTTTAGGTAGGCATAAATCTTACCATACTAAGGTGAATCAGATCCTACCAAGTGACAGATAATTTGGCTTTCAGGTGTGTTATAGGCAGGTGTAAATAATTGTTCCACCAGAAATTCATAGCGAGTCTATTTTTCTGGGAGTTGTACCAATGAGGCGATCGTAGCCATAGCGTCAGCTACTTTGTTGTCACTCCTTGGAATTTGTGTGAACTGAATGTTTACAAAGTACTTTTTGAAGTCATCAACCGTCTTCTTGTATGGTAACAACTTGTCATCCTTAGTCTGATAATCATCATTGATTTGGTTAATGACTAACTGTGAGTCACCATAAACTTGTAGCTCGGTAATCCTCCATTCCACTATTGTCTTTAATCCAGTGATTAGTGCTTCATATTCGGCTATGTTATTGGTGCATGGAAACATTAGCCTATATGACCGAGGAATGGTATGTCCTTGAGGGGTGACAAAGAGAATGCCTACCCCCAATCCATGTTGAGTGAAAGAACCATCGAAGTATAAGGACCATAACTGCTTAGAGTCTGTCATGAAAACATCAGCGTCTAGGAACTCAATGTGTAAGGGGTGCTTTGTTTGTAGAGGAGCGTCTGCTAGTTGATCCGCAATAACTTGTCCTTTGATTGCTTTGCGATCAACATAGTGGATGTCAAACTCACTCAAAATCATGACCCATTTTGCTAACCTTCCTGTTAGTGATGCTTTACTTAGTAGGTATTTGAGTGGATCAATTTTTGAAACCAGATTGATTGTATGAGTTAGCATGTAATGTCAGAATTTCTATGAAGCAAAGACTACTACTAAACAAGCCTTCTCAATAAAAGTGTAGTTAAGCTCGTGACTTGTCAGTGTTCTGCTAATGTAATAGATTGCACGTTCTTTCCCTTCATGATCTTCTTGTGCTAATAATGCTCCCAATGATGTCTCAGTTGTAGCAATATATAGGATCAATGGTTTGTCTGGATTTGGTGGTATGAGAACTGGTGGGTTCATCAGGTACTGCTTGATTTGTTGAAATTCCATTTCACATTTGTCATCCCATCTAAAAGGAACATTCTTATGTAGGAGATGTGTAAACGGTAGACTTTTGTCAGCCAATTGTGCAATGAATCTTCTGATGGACTGAAGTCGCCCTTGTAATGATCTTAATTGACTAATATTCTTTGGAGGAGGCATCTTCATGATTGCCTAAACTTTAGCAGGATCTACTTCAATTCCCTTTTCTGAAACAATATATCCTAATAGCTTCCCGGATGTGACCCCAAAAACACATTTCTTAGGGTTTAGGCAAACTTTGAATTTTTCCAATTTGGTAAATATTTTTGACAGTATCTCCAAGTGTCCTTCTCTGGTGTATGATTTTTCCAATATGTCATCTACATAATCTTCCATGAATGTGTGCATCATGTCATGAAAGATCATAGTCATAGCTCTTTGATAAGTAGCTCCACCATTCTTTAAGCCAAAAGGCATGACATTCCAACAGTATGTTCCCCATGGACAAGTGAAAGCTATTTTCTCTTGGTCTTCTGGTGCAATCTTGATTTGGTTGTAACCATAGAAACCATCCATTAATGAATACATGGCATGGCCAGCTGTCAAGTCAACTATAGTGTCAATGCTCAGAAGCGGAAAGTCATCCTTTGGGCAAGCTTTGTTAAGATCTCTGAAATCAGTGCATACTCTTACACGTTTGTCTGGTTTTGCTACTGGTACAATATTGGAGATCCATTCTGCATAGGCAATTGATCTTATAAAGCCTACATCGAGGAGCTTCTTGAGTTCTTCCTTAACCAGTAGTGCTACATGAGGATTCATCTTTCTGAGCTTTTGTTTTACTGGTTTAACTCCTAGTTTGATAGACAAATGATGCATAATGAGATCAGGATCAAGGCCTGGAATATCTGCATATGACCAAGCAAAATTAACTTGATTTTCTTTAAGAAAGTTCATGAACTCTGGGATTTCTTTTTTTGTCATTGATTCAGCTAGCTGCAAAATCCTTGGATTATCTGTACTTGCAATATTGATTTCCTTTGTAGGCTCAATCAAGATGGGTGATCGCTCATGATAGTGCTCCGAGAGAGTGTCAAGAGTCCCATCAGGTGGTGCCTTAAAAAGGTTTTCACCCTCTGATACGCTCTTTATTTTATCTTTTGTTTGATCTAGTACTGCCAGTTTCTGGTTTTCACCACTAGATCATTTTTCTTTATTTTCATTTTTGTAGCTAGGAGACTTGACACTCTCTTGATTAAAGACTTCATATCAAAAATCGCCAATGGAACAATCATTTACATCATCGGCGGAAAGAAAATTTATGATACCTTCATCATTTGGAAAAATAGGTATATCAATAGGTTCGGTTAGATCCCAATCAATGACATCAGGATGGATTAATGGTAGCATGTCATCTGGTCGTGTGAAATCGGTGATGGTTAGGGTCAAGATAGAGTTATCGGTAGGATCCAAGGTATGAGGTAGGTCAATGATGGTACTATTCTCCTGATAGTCTTGTTTGTTAAAATCTGACTCAGTATCACTAGACTCATAGTTGCGTTGTGGTTCAGATTCTTGTGGTTGGGATCCTGAACCTTCTCCTTTGACTAAAGTGGGCATATACTTGTGTATGACATCTACCTCTTTGTCCCTCCAAAATTCATCATTGTGGATGGTATCCCATTCATATTCAGTAGAATCGGTATCAGAATTATTTTGTATGAAATTCAGGACTGATACCAAACATGTCGCTTTCTTATCAGAACCTTCTTGTAGTGTAAAAACATTACCTTGTGATTGTTTAGATTGGGTAGCATCATAGCCTATTCTAGTTTTATCATATGCAGCAAGCCCTGGGAGGTGGATAGGCTCAACTACGCCTTCTTTTCTTTTTCCAAGAGGACCATTGTCATATCCCATCTTTTGCATGATGGAATATCCTTTCCCATATTGATCTGTTGGTAAGGTGACATTTAGAACTGCTTCCTCTTCATCCTTATAGAGCCAATCCAGAATTGCTATATCCTCAGGATCTCCCATGGGAAACTTTTCTTTGATAAATTGTCCATTGAACTTGGTAGTGGGCTCTGTTTGTACTTGTGCCGATGTTGATGCTGCTGATATCTGTTGTGGTGTAATAGAAGGTTTTCCATGTGATCGAGGAGATGTAGGTAGATTAGCAAGACAAAAGGAATATTCCCCAACTCCACTTTCCTTGAACTGTAGTTTCTTGTCAAAGCTTTTAGCTAATTGACTGATTTGTGTATCATGCTTAGGAGAAGTATTAGCAAGTGCTTCTCGATTATTTGGAACCAAAGTATCCTGATGAGCTTTGACATTGGCACAAGTTTGGGTGTTTGAATTATCAGCTGGTATAGTGATTTCTTGTCCATCATATGGAAACTTAAGACATTGATGGTAAGTGGATGGAACAGCTTGCATTTCATGGATCCAAGGATGACCCAACAAGATATTGTATGCAAGATCTCGATCTAAAACTTGACAAAAGGTATTTTTGATAACAGGTCCCACTCTAATTGGTAGCATGATTAGACCTTTGGATGTCCTTTCCTCATCATCATAGGCTTTTATAGTAATCTTCCTTCTAGGATCAATGGAGTCTTCTACAAATCCTAATGCTTGAACCACCTTTAAGGTACATATATTTAGACCAGCCCCTCCGTCTATTAGAACACGTTTAACATGGAACTTATGGATCATGACCTCTAAGTATAAAGATGAATTGTGGGGATGAGTCATGGAAACATCATCTTTGTTTGAAAATGAGAGACACGTAGGTGAGGAAAAATGTCTTACCATGGCTTGAAATCGGTTCACATCCAAATCCGTGGATACAGTCATCTCAAAAAGGGCTTTGTCTAAAATTTCCTTGTGTGCAAGGGAAATCTTCAGGAGTTCTAAAATGGAGATTTGAGCCGGAGTTTTTCAAAGTTGGTTAACTAAGTCATATCGATGTTGAGGGAAGGTCTTAGTGGATTTTGAAGAGGTACCCTTTAAGATAACTTTAGCTTGGGCTCTTGTTGTGACATTCACTTGTCCATTGTCTACTTTCTCTTTGATTTTTATAACATTGACTCGCTCATCGTCTGTATAGAGGTGACAGATTACATTGTCATCAATTTGGTTCACATTTTTGTCAGAAAACTCTCCCTTTTGATAATTTGGTAGAGGATTGCGAAATGTTTGGTGATCTTCATTGGATTTATGTTGTCCTTCTACTGTGATAATGCCCTTGTCAATTAGATCTTGAATAGCATGTTTCAAACCTTGATAGTTGTTTGTATGATGACCTCTGCACCTATGGTAGTCACAAAAATAGGCCTCATTCCATGATGGAGGTTTTACACTAGGTTCATAATTGCGTTGTGGTGGTAACATAAGGACATTCTTTTCCATAACCTCTTTGAAAGCAGATTCTAAGGATTGTCCTAGTGGAGTGAAAGTTCTTCTATTGGAGAAGAATGGAAAGCGTTGTGGTTTCGTGTTTGAGGTATTCCCTAAAGTGTTGTTGTTGTTGTTTCCCCAGTAGTTTTGGTTGTTGGCAGTCCCCTGATTATTGTTCGTTGAAGGGGGATGATTGTTTCCTAGATTCATGACTGAATTGACATTGTTGTAATTATTGTTACGAGGAGTGCTCAGGACAAATGGCCTAGTCGTGATATGATTTGCATCTACAACACCATCGTTTACAATGTTCTTGTTGCGGGTCCAAAATTTAGACTTGTCTTGATTGTTGTAATGGTTAGATGAGCTAGGGTTGTCCCTATCAAGTTTTATTGTCCCTCTTTTGACCAAAGCACTTTCGATGGTGATGGCATCCTCAATCAATTTCTCAAAGGAAGGTGGACAATGTAGATTTAAATGATAGCTCATTTCTGAGTTGAGGCTATTGATGAAAGTAACCATTTTCTCCTTTTCAGGAACATGTCGTGGGTACCTAGCGAACATTCTCCTCCATCTTTGAAGAAAGGTAGTGAAAGATTCACCGGGTTTTTGCACAACTTTGCAAAGATCAATCATGGTGATTTGGTGTTGAATGTTGTAGGTGTATTGTGTTATGAACAAATTGATCAATTACTCAAATGTTTGAACAGGAGGTGTAATCTTAGATAACCATTCCATAGAATTGACTCCAAGGCTTCGAGGAAATAATTGCAATAAATAAGTATCCTCGTGGGCAAACTCCAATGTCATGTTTTGAAAGTCTCTAACATGGTCAATTGGGTCTGATTTCCCATTATAACGATCAAATTTGGGAATTTCACAGTGTTTAGGAAATGGAATCATGTTGAGACTTCTATCAAAAGGATAAGGACATATGTCATCCAAAGTGTATTTCTTGGTTGTGGTTCCCCCTCGTAATTCTTTGACTATTCCTTGGAGTTTTTTAAGCTCTTGTTCAAAAAAAGCAAAATTAGATGGGGATGGTTCTTCTTCTTTGCTTTTTAATTTCTCAGTATCAAAGTCTTTAGGCAATTTAGCTCCTTGATCTACCAAGAAAAGAAAGTACTTCTCTTTGTCACATTGTATAATCTGTTCAAGGATCTTAAGAAACTTGGGGTTCTGTTCCACCTCTCTAAGTTGAAGTTCTTCCTCTTGCTCATCATCACTATCTACGGGAGTTTTGCTCATGTTTTTGTTCTTAAGCAATGAATTTTCCTCTCTATCAGCCATATTGTTGTCACTGAAAAGGGGATTGTGACTCACACTAAAAAGAGGACTATCACGTTCACCTTCTTCTTGAATGTTGTGTGTGGAAGTTTCTTGTTGAGATGTTTCTCCTAGCTTGTTGTGTTGAGATCTTGTAAAAACAGGCATATGTAAGAAATCCTCGGATATGATTAAAGGTCACTGAAGGATTTGATTAGGACGCGTTGAATATTCAATTGAAGGTTGTGGTATATTCTCAAACTCAAGAGGTTGATTAAGATTGTGACGTTGAGACAATGCTAATCTTTGATAATAAGCTTGGGTAGCCAAAGGTTCTATAGCATAATCGTCGGTGAATCCCCTAATGTAGTCTTGATATCTATGGAGGAATGTGCGATAATGGAGCAAGACATCTCGACTCTTATATAGGAATTCTCTGTGATCTAAAGTCTTTTTGTAACTTAAGTTTGTTTTGGGCTTCTTGATCCTATTGAAAACTGATTTCTTGGTGAACTTGGTTGATTTCCACTTTCTCAACATGGGAGTAAAATCTCAGAGATTCGGGTCTATGTACAAATTTTGACAGAAACCTAAAAGAGCTATTATGTTTCCTAAATGCGCTGCAGAAAAAGGTAAATGCGCTGGAGAAAGAGTCAAATGCACTGCAGAATACCTTATATGCACAAAAACAGAGCACATATGCGCAGCAGAATACCCTAAATACGCCGAAACAGAACACAGATGCGTCAAAATAGAGTTTAAATGCACTGCAATTTTTTCTAGATGCGCTAAAACAGTTTTTCTAAGGACAGTTTTTGACCTGTTTTCAACTGAAATTCATCATGTTAGTTTTTGGATGATCCTTTATCTGAATTAATGTTTTTGAAAGCACAGCAAACAATCTGATTTAAGTTGATTCGTAACCAAGCACAGAATAAGACAAGCACAACCTAGGTTAGGCCAGGACAATATCCGCTAGACTCCACGTGGGTTTCCCCAACCGCATATCAGTAGTGTGTGAATCCAGAAGCTTGGTTGCATGGGCTCCCCCTTACAGTGCACTCTCTTCTCAGGCCAACCAAGCTTCCAACCCCCATGAAACTCCCATGGTGAGCTGATCACCTCTACTACGGACTGCGAAAGTGTGGAAGGCTTCACACCGACCGGTGTTGGACTAGCAGATAGAAGGTTTTTGGCTTTCTAAACAATGGTTTTTAGTTCTTTCTAAACGAGTGGCCATACATGGGGCAAGAGATTAATCACCATTAAGGTGGCACTCCAGCCTGAAGAGGTTAAGCTCAACAGGGTTTAAGGGAGTACAACTCCGTCCGTATGACACATCCACACAAGCAACCTTAGGTTTTCCTTAAGATTTACATTTATATACCGGTTGGGGGTAGCTTGGCCTTAGCGTTGCCGGTTTGAGTCACGGTGATGAAACCCTGCAGGCCCAATTTCTAGAGTCAATAACCATTTCTCTTGCACCCAGGATCGCACAAGTGCGCAAGGGGAGAGGATACTTTGATTATCAAATCAGGGTTACACAGGGAAAAGTGGGTCTGGTTTTCTGATCACCTAGTTTGCATAGGGTGAGAGCATAATCACCTACCACTTTCAAGCACAGTCAAAAAGAGTAGACAAGTTCATTTTAAATGCACCAAAATCAAAAGTGATTTAATCTAAGTGAAGATTTTGCTTCACAACAGACATGGGGTTTATTTTAACTACATGATGAAGGTGTGGTGGCTACCCTAGATTGATTCATTTTAAACCCAGCAAGAAAAAAAGAAAAAAATTCTATCTGCGGAAAGCGTCAGACTCAGAATCCCTATTACAATAAAGTGTGCAACTTTGTAACCCAAATGCGCTAAAACATGATCCAAATGCGCAACTCTATTACTCATATGCGTGAAAATAGAATATAGATGTGCAATAATAGTACCTAAATTCGCGATAACAGTAATCTAAATGCGCAATAACAGAAACTAGATGTGCCACTCTATTACCCAGATGCGCGAAAACAGAATCTAAATGCGCTAATCTACATGCAAAAAAAAAAATTAAATTTTTCTGAAACATATTTGAATGTACTGAAAATCCTATATGCGGTATCTAATCCCCTAAATGCGCTGTAGAAATTGACGGATGCGCCACTCTATTTCCCGGATGCACCGTAGAAATTCCCTGATGCGCCGAAACAGTCTTTAAATGCGCCAAAGTACCTGCAAAAAGAAAAAAATTCGGATCTTCCAGATGCGTTTTCGGATGTCAGAGAACCTGCAAGAAAACCTACAAGAGAAACCTGCAAGAAAGAAGTCTAAAATGGGGGCATAGGCCCCACGATGGGCGCCATTTAATGTGTGTATGAAAAATAGATGTGTAAATGAATTGAAACAAATATTCAAACACACCAATAGGACATTATAACGAAACAGAATATAAAAGGAAAAGAGACGCAAACTCAGTATCCTACTTCCATTGTCGTCCTATCATCCTCTATCTTTAGTGTTTTTGTCGATTCCAGCTTTGTGTTCTCAGATTATAGGCTAGGCTCAACAAACTGTCTTCCTAAAGAATGAGATTTTGATATGATGTATGATGCAAGATTAAGCCATGATAATGATTTGAGCTAAGAAACTTGAAATAAACATGATGCTATGAGATTAAAGTGCTAAATGAACTAAATGCATAAACTCTAATTAATTGCCTATTACCAATGCTTGGATTCACACAGGTATTTATAGAGTTTTTCGATTGATTTTGATTGGCTGTCTCGATTAATGGTTGTGATAATTCCTGGCAGATCGGACGGTTGAAGAAAGATGAAACTGAAGGAGAAAATAGAAGAAACCTAAAACCAGATTTTTCTATTTTTATTATGAAAGAGGAAAAAGAAGAGAAGATAAGAAATCATCTTTCTTTAAAAGAATAAAAGAAAGATTTAAAGCTGATAAATAATTAATTAAAAAAATCAATTATTTATTTGTGGAGGACATTCAGCTTTTCTTAATTAAATAAAATATTTAATTAAGCTTTTAAAAGCAGAAGAAAGCTTGTGATAAGAAGAGAGCTTTAATCATGTTTTATTGAAAAAAGCAGAATATCTCATAATTAAATAAAATATTTAATTATGATATGAGAAGATTGCACAATTAGGTAAAATACCTAATTTTGATTTAGAAAGAAAGCATAAGATATTTTTAATTAAATAAGATTTATTTAATTAAATCACTTTTATGAAATTAATTAAATGAAACATTTAATTAATTAGAAGAAGAAAATTAAATAGAAGAAAAGGAGGTATTTAAATTTAATTAAATCAAATGATTTAATTTAAATTCAAACAAATGATAATTAATTTAAATAAATAAAAATGTATTTATTTAATTAATTAAGTGGATGTATGAAAATAATTAAATAAAATAAATTTATTTAATTATGAAAGAAGAATAAGATGAATGAACAATATAATTAAATTAATTAAATTTAATCATATGTAGAGGATTTTAGAAAAATTAATTAAATAATAAATATTTAATTAATTGCCAGGATTATAGACATGACCATTTTTATGCGTATACAGATCTCAATCCAAGGATGGAATGAAGGAAAGAGATCTTCCAAATGTCATCTCAGGGTATGATTAATGACTAAAGAGGGGTTCACCACAAAGTTAGGGCTTGGAAAGATATCCATTGTTCATCCAAGACCTATTGATATGCAAAGCTTCACTAAATGACCTAGAAATGAATGCAAAATAGAATTGAAAGTTGGAAAAGTATAAAGGGGCACTTGGAAACCTATAGTAGCTAGAATGAAAACTTGAAATACTTAAAATACTTAAAAGTAATGCATAATGGGACTCATATGCCAGGCTAAGTTATTTAGTCCTAGATTAGCGTTTTTGGGTAGGAACATAAATATGGCAAAGACAAGTCTCAAACTCTTGAAAACTAGAAATTTTACTCTGACTCATACACCAAAAGTGGCATGTCAGTCCTATTTGTATTTTTCAAAGGATTGGGATCTAAATCTTCTCTTCAATCTCTACTCTATCTTCTCAACATGATTTTCAGATATAAAATGTCAAATTCTACTATGTAGATGCCTTCCAATGATCTTCTAAACAAGGTGACAACTTTGAAAACTTCATACACTTGACAAATTTTCTCAAATCTTTCTCCTTAGAGAAATTTCTATCTATATCTACAAATTACACACTAAGGAGAGGGAAAAATATTTCTTTGTTAGTTTGTTTTGGTAATCAAACCTTGAAATGAAATGAAATGGAAAGGAGGAATGATGAATGAAAAAATGTAATGTTGCAACTCACCAAACCATAGGAATAAAGTGATGCAAACATGTATAAAATGGCTCCAATGGATGTAGATCTTGGCTCTTGGGTATGTGCGAGATCATCATGGAAAAAATAGGCCCTTAAGTGGTTAAAAATTTAGAAAAATCAGAGTTGGGAAACTTGACGTAAAAATTTGAATAAGTTATCTATATTACTTCAAAAATATGTAAGAATAGAATCTATACCAAATTGAATGTAGTTTCTAAACTATTGGGTTTAATAAAAAAAAAATCTATTTGGTGAAAATTTGAAACTTCAATGTAGTAGTACATAAATTTTAGGGAAAGGGTATATACAAGATCATGTTGGGAAGAAAAGTGGCAATATGATGGGTATGTGGCTGACGACCTTTTTTTACCCAAAATTGATGAAACAAAAAGGGTTTTTAAAGGAGATTCTTAGCTTTCCACCAATATAAATTGTGCTTTTCTTTGAATTTAATAAGTAATTATTATTCATTTTCTATTTGAATTATGACTAAAGTCCTGATTGATAGGTTGATTGAGAAACATCTATAGCTTTCAAACGGTATCACATTTTTTGAATCCAAAATATTCGTCACATTCTATGCTTCACATACTACAGGATTATAAAAAGAAAAATTGAATTTCATGAAATTTTGACCAAGTTAAGGTGGTCAAACACATGAGTTTTTATATTTTTTAAAAGTTATAATAATAAATTCATAATTAATTATTTACTTGGAAAAATTACAAAAAAATATGCATCACATCAAGACATGAGTCCTCTACTTATATCTAAAATCTTATAAAAAAATATTATAATTTTATTATGGTTAGGGTGGTTAGATAGATGAATGATCTAGGATTGGCTAGTGGTTCCCAGATAATGAAGATTAATGGGTGTTTGGAAAGTTGCAAAGAGAGACCAAAATTGATTATTCTGATGGAGATGCTTGCAGATGATATTGCATATTATTCAAGGCACTCCTTTTATTGCAAGTTCATGGGTTTGAGAGTTTCCTTGTAATTTTTGGAATCCTGGGCCTAGCGGACATGGATGCCGGAGGGGTAGATGGAGATTAGGCTCCTTGTGAACAACTATTTTATGGTCTCCTTTGATTGCATGGTGGATCAAAATTGGGTCTTTGATGGTGGTCCCTATTTCTATAACCAGGTGGGCTTGTTTATCAAGCCATGGCATGCAGGCTTCAACCCAACTAAGGAACTACTGAGTTGGATTCCAGTTTGGGTTCAGCTACCATGGTTTCTGGTTGAGTGCTGGCGGGATGATGTTTTGCATTTGGTGGCTTCAATGCTCGGTAAACCTGTTGGGTCTTCACAAAAGACGTAATTTAAAAAGGTAATGAATTTTGCTCGTATCTATGTAGAAATTGATTTAAGTAAGCCATTTCCAGATTTTGTTGAAGTGAGTGCTAGATCCTATACTTGGGTACAATAGCTAGAATATGAAACCCTACCTTTTCAGTGTCGTTTATTTCATGAATTTTGTCACTTGTAGTGTAGGTGCCCTAGGGCTAAGCCTATGGTGCCCCAGTCTTCTCATCCTTCTCACAATCTGCCTAGGGTTGATAAGGGGAAGGAGCCTATTCCGGGTGATGGTAACAGTGATGATGGCTATGTCCCTATCAAGGCTCACAATAGGAATCGAGGGTAGAAGCGAACCTTGAGGGAGAGGCAGGATGATGACACTTTTAATAGGTTTGAGGTGTTGGATGATCTCAGCCAGCAGGAAATGAATCCAGGGTTGATGAACTTGCATCAAGGAACTTTGGATATAGGACAAGACAAACCTCCTTTCGAAGCTATGCAGGTTGTGCAAGAGACTGGTGTTGGGCAGATGGATTCGGTTCAACAATTGGTTGTCTAGGCTGATCAAGATTCTACTATTGGAGCTATGAAGAGTGGTGAAGGTGATCTCCAGTGCCCCTGAAAGGTGGTACGGAGGTGGGTAAGAACTCTTTGCCCGCTCTCACTTCGGTATTTTGCAAAAGGATCTAAAGAAAGGGGTTGGGGAGAGGACCTCCAAGCTAGGAAGGAAAAAGGATATGGATAAGATTAAATTAGCTGGAGAAACTTTGGTGGAGTTAGGTTCAGTCAAGACTCTCGATTTGCATTTTTCATGCCCCCAAAAATGATTGTTCTCTCATGGAATGTAAGGGGCTTGAACAGCGGCCCTTGACAAAAAGTTGTTCGTGATTTGGTTAGGAATCATTCTCGGGATGTTCTTTTTCTCTAGGAGACTAAATTATCTATGGATAACATGTTGGACATGGCACCTAAGCTATGGAAATATGGTGAATGCCAGTGTGTGGGGGCTATTGGTGCTTCCAGGGGGTGGCTTGCTTTTGGAACCCTCAGAAGATTTTCCCTCTTTGGTGGATGTCCTTTAGATCCTCTATGTCCTTGGTTGCCTCTTGTTTTGAGACTGGTGAGTTTGTTCTCCTCTCTAATGTGTATGCACCTGTTGAGTTTCAGCGTAAACAGCTTCTCTGGTCCCATCTTCATTTTGTTTGTAGCTTAGCTCCTTTCCATCTGTGGATTATGGCTAGAGATTTTAATGCTATTGTGGAGTTGTTTGAGAAAATAGGTGGTATTGCTAGATTGGAGCCTTCTGCTCTATTATTTAGGGATAGCATTTCAGATTTAAATCTTATTGATATTCAGCCCAGTAATGGTCATTTCACTTGGAATAATAGGAGAATTGGTGAGAGTTGTGTTGTTGAGAGGCTTGATCGATTCTTGGTTTCCTATTATTGGGTTGGAGATTTGTGGTATATTAGATCTAAAATTCTAGATTGGAGAGGTTCTGATCACTAGCCCATAAAGCTTAATATTATTTCTGCCCGGGCACCTCATTCTCCCTCCTTTAGGTTCTAGCTTATGTAGTTACAAGATTCTACTCTTCATGACCAGGTGGCTATGTGATGGAGGATTGGGAGACTTGCTTTTGGTATGGCAATGTACACTTTTTCCAATCTTCTTCAGTTTGTCAAATATCAGCTTAAGAGGTGGAATCAGAGTTGTTTTGGTAATATCTTTCATGATAAGGTTGTTGCCCAGGATGAATTGAATAATATTATGCTGTTGATTCGTGAGAATGGGGCTTCTAAGGATCTTTTAAGGGAAGAGGCTAGGACTCTGAAAGTGGTTAAGGAATTGGAGTTGCGGGAAGAAATCTATTGGAAGCAAAAGGCTCGAGTTGAATGGCTATAGGAGGGTGATAAAAACTCTGCCTTCTTCTTCAACTCTGTGAAGGCTAGGAGGCATGGTAATTCCATTTCTTCTCTGGTGAATGATAGGGGGGATTTTCTTGCCTAGTTTTAGGAAATCTCTGCTGAGGCTTCTTAGTATTTTGTTGCTTTATTTAGGGAGGATTCGCGGGGGAGCTCTGTTGAGGAAGCACAGGTTCTTTCTTGTATTCCTCAATTGGTCTCTAGGGAGGCGAATGAGTATATGATGAAAGAGATCTCTCTTGATGAGCTGGAGGAGATTGTGTTTTAGATGAAGAGGGGTAAAGCTCCTGGCCCTAATGGTTTCCCGATTGAGTTTTTTCAAGAATTTTGGGATATCATTCAGTTGGATCTTCTGGCAGAAGTTCATGAGTCCCAGAGGAATAAGCAAATGCTTCGTCCCTTGAATTCCACCTTCCTTGTTCTCATCCCCAAGTGTGAAGGGGCTGATAGGTTATCTCAATTCTGACCTATCTCTCTCTGCAATGTGGCTTATAAAATCATATCCAAGTTAATGGTTGAGAGGTTGAAGAAGTGGCTTAAAGTGCTGATTTCGAAGGAGTAGAGTGGTTTTGTGGCGGGCCATCAAATTCTTGATAGGGTTGTCATTGCTACGAACACCATCCATTCCATGGACAGCTCCCATGAGAAGGCTATGTTCATTAAGCTAGATATGGCAAAGGTTTATTATAGGGTTAGATGGTCTTTCCTGTGGAAGATCCTTGTTTCTTTTGGCTTTGATGAGTGGATCCAATGGGTCATGAGCTGTGTTACATTGGTTTCCTTCTCAGTCTTGATAAATGGAGATCATTCTAAACTTTTTGGTGCTTCTAGAGGTCTGCGCCAAGGGGATCCTCTTTCTTCGTATCTTTTCCTACTTCTTGTGGAAAGTCTTAGATGTTTGTTGAAAATAAATGTGGAGCTTGGCATCATTCAGGGTTAGCGATGGGGCAGATTTTCCCCAGCAATCTCACTTATAGTTTGTTGATGATACTACCTTGATGGGGTTGGCCACTGTTCAGAAAGCTACCAATTTGAGGCATGTGTTGGACATTTATCTAGATGCTTCAGGGAAATTTATTACTGAGGAGAAATTATCCATCTTCTTCTTCAATATGTCGGCCCCCATTCAGAGAAGAATTGCTAATATCTTAAGGTTTCAAATTGGGGTTCTCCCTTTGACTTATCTGGGTATACCAATTTTTGTTCGCTGACTCCCCAAGGGTTCTTGGTAGAATATTATTGATAAGCTCCATGCAAAAGTTAATCATTGGACCCATAGATGGTTGTCTTTTGTTGGGCTGGTTCAACTTCTCAAGTCAGTGGTGCAGGCTCTCCCTACCTACCGTTGTATGCTTCAGGTGGCTCCAATGGGTTTTCTTAGGGAGTTGGATTCCCTTGAAAGGCAGTTCTTATGGGCTTGAATTTTATCGTCTTCCAAGTGGAGCCTGGTTAGGTGGGATGTTGTGTGTAGCCCAATGCAATTTGGTGGTCTTGGTCTTCACCAATCTGCATTGTCCAGAGTGGCTATGGCTGCTAAGCTATTCTAGAGATGGTGTGTGGAGCAGGATTAGCTATGGGCCAGGATTTTATCTCATAAGTATTTCCAAGGGATTCCTCAACATGATCTCCCTCATTACCCTCTTGAGGGGAAAGGATCAGTGATTTGGAATACTCTTTAGAAGGGTGTGAAGCTCATCAAGGACACTTTATTCTGGATTTGCAGAAGGGGCACTAATGCTCTTTTCTGGTCAAATTCTTGGGATGGATTCCCTCCACTAACTTCTCAATTCCCCAACCTGCTTCCTTTGTGCCAGAGATTTCTCGTGGCTAGCTGGTCTAGGGTGAGTGACTTCAAGTCTATCACTTCTTCTGGTCAGTTGGAGGTGGCTCAGTGGAAGGATCTTATGGAGTGGCCGGATTTGGGACTTGCAGAAGAATGTGTTGATCTTCACAAGATCATTTGTAGTAGGATTTGTAGTTCTCTTCTGGAAGAGGATATTCTTGCTTGGACCCATAATCCTACAGGGGTTTATTCTATGGCTTCTAGTTATCAGGTGCTTTTGGCTTAGAAGTTGATTGGAGCAGAGGTTCATTGGTGGAAAAGGGCATGTAATAAGCTCTCGTGGTGAAAATACAACTGCTTTGTTTGGACTGTGGTGTGGAATAGGTGCTTGACCTGGGATATCATTCGTAAATGGGGTTTCCTAGGTCCTTTGATTTGTGTCTTGTGTGGATGCATAGAAGATGATTTTTCACATTTGTTCTTCCATTTCCCCTTTGTTGTGCAACTTTGGCATTGGTGGTGGGAGGTGTGGAAGCTTCCTTGTATTCATGCTTGTTCTCTGGTTGAATTCTAGGATAGTATGGGAAAACCACCCTCTATGGCTTCCTTTTTGCAGGATATATGGTATGTGGGCCCTACCTTTTTGCTTTGGAAGATTTGGCTAGAGCGGAACCATCAAATTTTTCATGATCAGAAGATGGTGGGTCAGCAAGTGTGGTGGCATATGATAGGAATGGTGCAGGATTCAGTGTTGGCTAAGTGTGATGTGGTTTTCCCCTTGGAGAGAGGTGATGCTGAGTTGGTGGTCAAACTGGGTCTCTAGGAAATTCATTCCTCTTTTGTCAGCTCCAAGAAGTATAGGCTCCGGAAAAAGAGAGTTCAACGGGTTGGAAGATGGTTACCTCCTCCAAATGGATTTTTAAAGCTCAATACAGATGGATCTTCTAGGGGAAATATGGGGATTGCTGGGATTGGTGGAGTTGGCAGGGACTCAGTTGGATTGGTGATTTTTCTGTTCTCTATTCATGAGGGGGTGAAGACTGTTAACCTCATGGAGGGTCTGGTGATTCTTTATGATATTGAGAGGGCCCTTGCTTTGGAATGGTGGAAGGTTATATGTGAAGCTAATTCATAGATCTTGATTAATTTGTTGAATGAGCGGAAGATATCTGATATAAATTAGCAGTTGGCTTCGGTGGTTCAGTGGATTCTCTAGGTTAGTTTTCGGATGGAGGAGGTTTCCTTTGTTCACATCCTGAGGAAGTGGAAATGTACTGCCAACTGTTTGGCTAAATGGGCCTCTGAGCATGATAGTGGTTGGAAGGTTAAGGATTGGGATCAGGTTAACCCTGAGTTGCGTCTGGATTTGGACCGATTCTTTGAGGAGGATAGGAGGATACATGGGGATAGTTCATTTTGTTTTTGCTTTGGGGTTGTTTCCCTATTTCCTGGGGCTCGCTCCCTTGATTTTTTTATAATGCTCTCTTCTGATTTCCAATAAAAATTTTAACCCTTTGTTTCAAAAAAAATAAAATGGGTGGTTAGATAGACACCTACTTCTTATTTTTCCCCTAAATTTAAGTACTACTTCATTGAAATTTCAAATTTTCACCAAATAGAATTTTTTTTTTAAACAAACCTAGTAGTTTAGAAACTACATTCAATTTACTACAGATTCTATTGTTACATATTTTTGAAATAATATAGATAACTTATTCAAATTTTTATGCCAAGTTGCCTAACTCTGAATTTTTTGAATTTTTTGCCACTTAAGGGCCTATTTTTTCCATGATGATCCTGCACATACCTAAAAAATTAAGTAGGTGTTTGTTTGACCACTGTAACCACAATAAAATGTTAATTTTTTTTATAATATTTTATATATAAGTAGAGAACTCATGTCCCAATGTGATGCAAATTTTTTATAATTTTTTCTAAGTAAATAATTAATTATGAATTTTTTATTACAAATTTTAAAAAATATAAAAAACTCGTATGTTTGAACACCTTAACTTGGCCAAAACTTCATGAAATTCATTTTTTTTAATCCTACAGTATGTGAAGCATAGAATGTGACGCATGTTTTAGATTCAAAAAATGTGATACAATTTGAAAGCTATAGATATTTTCAATCAACCTATCAATCAGAACTTTAGCCATAATTCAAATAGAAAATGAATAATAATTATTTATTAAATTCAAATTAAAGCATAATTTATAATGGTGGAAAGCTTAGAATCTCCTTTAAAAACCCTTTCATTTCATCAATTTTTGGTTAAAAAAAAGTTGTTAGCCACATACTCTACACATACCCATCATATCGCCACTTTTTGTCCCATCATGATCTTGAATATACCCTCTTGCTTGAAAGGTTTGGATCCTAGATTTGAATGATTGCTTGAATCATGAAATCCTACATCATAATTGTTAGCTCAAAAACAAACATGATACATGATGACTTCGACATGATGCTTGATACTTGAATAATGCTCCAAAATGCTTCATAATAAACTCTTGAATGCTCTTCAATACTCTGTAATACTCTTTTAAACACTTCTAATCACCAATTCTCTATTAATAATTCTCTCATGAATGTCTTAGGTGAAAATTAGTGAAATAACCTTGTATTTAAACTTGTTTATGCCAAATTTCCTAAAATTACAACACTACAAGTTGACATCAGGTCTAGGAGAATAAAATTTTGCCAAGAACTGGAATTTATTTTAATTTTAAACCACACATGACTCATATTCCATAAGTGGCATATGAGTCCCATTAGGCTAGGCTATGGGACACATTTTTTAAGAAATGCTTAGATTCTTATGAAATCCGGATTGGGGCCTTAAAACTTAGGTGGGATGCATATACCCAAGGTGGTGTATGAGTCCCAGATCACTAAATATTGGCCATAAAATCCAAAAAAAAAAGAATTATGGTTGGATCTTGGTTTATGTTAGTATTATCCTTGGAAAGGTGCATTAATTAAGGCTTGTGGATGAAAAATAAGGCCAAATAAAGCATAAAGAATCCCCATTTATTAATGGAATGCCTAGATTAGTTTGAAAGTGTGGTGCAACACTTTACAACACCTTAAGTAAGGTACAATTAGGTCCATTTAGTTTACAAGGGCCCAGGATCTAATGTGAATGTGTTAAACACATTATAACAGTAAATAAAGGCAACATTAAGCTAGATTTAACAAGGAGGGCCTAAACAAGAGGGAAAATGTAGAGGTATAATTTTTTTCATTGCCACATAAGGAATACAACTCATTTCACATTTGGGGATCTAACTAGGAAATTTACTCTCTTACTTGATACCCTCCATAACACAATGTCGTAACTTTTAGAATAGAAAATGATTACCTTACCTCTCATCAAAGCACATGATCCTAATAAACCCTTACCCTTGAACTTTAGATCGAATGGTTATTTCCATTATCATTGACAAAATGGACATGACATGGAACATTGTAAGCATCTTAAAAATCTTATACAAGACCTCATTGATTTCATTCTTCTTTCAATTTGAGGTGCTAATGATCAAGGAAATAAGTTTTTTGCTCCCCCTAACCAAAAACTACAAATATTTACCAACCCTATGCCAAAAATTGATGTTTCATTTGTCAAATAAATTGATAAGAATGATGCAATGAAAGTTAACATGGATGATGACATGGATATTGTTGAACAAGATCCTATAGATATTAATGAACAAAGTCCTTTGGATGATATGGTTGGATTGATCAAAATCCAACCCCTTAAGGGCCAAACTAAAAAGTGTCTTGACATTGTTTTCTCCTCACAGTATATTCTTAAACATGTTCTTGATGGTCTTCTTTACATAGAAAACCAAATCTATGATAAGCCTACTAATGGGATATTAATTGATCCCATATGTGGAGAGAATGTAATCACTGAGGAATTCTCACTTGTGCATGAACTCTATCAAGAAAAATATGATAAATTGAAAGCATGGATAAAGATGCATAATGGTTTCTCCTACCCTATGATGGGATTGATCAAACTTCCTTTAATTGTTGGACTAAAAAAATTATATGTATAATTCTCCATCATCTTTATGTTAGACCAATTTCATGTTAAGCTTCATTATCCATGGCTACACTCCATGGAATTCATCCTATCGATTGTGCATAAGTGATTAAAGTTTCTCTTTGATAATGAAATCTTTACTATGCATCATATTGGCTTTAATCCTCTATCTTCTGGTAGGAACTTTTCCTTAATTTTCTTTTATCTTGAGCCTATGGAACCTATTAAACCTTGAGAAGAATTCTTTTTTAAATCCTACCAAAAGTTGAAGGTGAAATACATAGAAAAACTATCCCTTACAAACATTCCTTAGCCCATAATTGAGTCTCTTATCCTTGATGAAACTATGATTGAACCTAAAGAAATTCAAGACCAACCTAATATAGATCATTTTCCTATCTCCTATAAAAGACCAACAGACAATGAAAACACTCCCTCCACCTATCTTAGGATAAAACAACTTTATAAAGCTAAAGAGAAAGTGGTCAAACAACCGCCCATGATTCCTTATGTTCCTCCCATTAGGAAAGAAAAGAAACCTATGGTTGATAGACCCACTCCTACACAAATGCAACTTGATAATCATACTAAAAGAAACTAAAATTTTAGAAAGTATAGGCATAGATTGTGTGCTCTTACTTGATTGTTAAATGAGAAAATCAAAAAGAAAATCAATATCTGAACTTGACTAAAGCAATGCACAATGAGTCCCCCTTTCCACAACAACAAGATCCTATACCACAACCCCAATCAGAGCTAAACCCTTCTATGGACATTATCATTCAACCTCCCATTGTGATTAACTTGGATGATGATGATGAGGTTGCTAAAATTGATGAAGAAGTGCATAATGAATTGAATATATTGTTTTCCTCTTATATGAGCTTAAACAATAATTCTCCTAAGAAGAGCATTGAACCTAGTGATAACCCTAGTTCAGAAATTTCTATTGTCCCTTTGGCTAGTTGTCTACCTTTTGTATATGATGAACATGATTAGGATTTTGATTACCTACTAATAGGTTGACTTGCATGTGCCTCACTACTCTTGTCTTTATATTCCTTTTATATGTCTATTTTTGTGTGATTGCATGTGTGTAATGTGATCTCATGTACTGTTTTGTTTGATGCACCTCTCTTTTTGTAACATTCCTCTATTTTTACATACATTATTCTCTATGTTATAAATCTTTTACCTTTTTCATTTGTCTTGTGTTTTCTGTTTGGGGATGACATAATGCATCAAGAAATTCATGTCTCTTCCATGTTGACCCAAAATCTTTTCATTATCTCTATCTTTTCTTTGTCTTGTGTTTCCTTTTGGGGATGATGCAAGGCATTGAGACATTTAGGTCTCTTCCATGTTGACTTGAAAGTGTTTACTTTGTTCTTGCTCTCTTTATGTCATTCTTCCTATTCCATGAGTAGTTAGGGAAAGATGATAGTCTTGAGCTCTCTAAAAAAATGTAGTAAAGACATGTTGACCCCAAATCCATGGATCCCTTGTGTTATTTTGGGGGTAACTCCCCTTTCATTAGCATTATTCTTTTTCAACTTATGCTTCATTATGTAGTCTGCTTTCTTCATGCGATGTTTCTTTCACTTTTTTATGACATTGGGTGTGATGTCCCTTAAGAGCATGATCTCTCTTAGTGTATTATATTCCTCCTAGTGGTTTGATGCAACACATTGCATCTCCTAAGCTATGAATCTTCTATTCTTCAATTGGTCCTCTCTAGGATTCATTAGGCACGATGTTCTCTACATTAAGACCTTACATGAACTAAGAAAAACTCCTTTGAACATGCCTTAGACTATTTCGCATTTACAATAACTATTATATGCCCACCTTGCATAACACACTTTTCTTTCCTATGGTGCCATCTTATTTTTCCATGGGAATCAAGCATACGAAGCTTTGCTTTCCTCATGAAGCTCAAAGTTCATTATTATGTGGAAGCTTACCAATGTTATCATGATGTATAACTTTGGTATGGTAACCATATGTATAACAATCAGGTTAGATAATCTCTAAATTTCTATTTTTTAAAATACAATTTATATACAAGTACCAATTTATGCCTTTAAATAAAGACAACATTAATATAAAATACAATATCATTCCAAATAAATTTTCTCTCTATTACATTAATAAATTTACAATTCAATCATATTGCTTAAAGATGCAATGCTAAGTAGGACTTGCTCAGCACCCTACCATATTAGCATCATGAAGTCATGTGGACTCTAGCCAAATGCCCAAACAAGAATGATAGGCTACAACTCATTAAGACCTTTTTATTTTGGTAATAAGAATACTTAAACATGTTCCTTATAGAATAGAATTATTTACTTTTCCATACTCAAGGGATTAGACATAAATACACTCAAATGAATGAATTTCATTCTTTTCCAATACTGAGAATTATGATTAATCTATATACCACATTTCATTCTATCCTTAATTTTATTTACTATTTATTTACTATTTATTTACTATTTATCATGTTAATGTCTTGAACATCTATTTAACAAAAAAATATAAAAATTCCCTTAATTCTCTACATGAGATTAACTCTTAATAGATTAGTTAACCATTCAATCTACACTTTAGATGATATACCGATGCAAATCAACCCTTAATATTTTGGTAACCATTCAATCCTTACTTTTAAATTATATATCCTTATCCCCTTAATTCTCTTCTTGCAGTTTCACTTCTCAATAAATTAAAATAAACCATCCATTCAACTCAAATGATATACACATTATTTTAAATTCTCTACATGAAATCATCACTTAACGATTTATTTATTCATTCATATATTTCTTAAAACCTCTACATGCAATTAAATATTAATGAATTGATATCCATTCTACCTATAGTATAAAAGGCATTCACATCTCTCTTAAAACTTCTACATACAATCAACTCTTAATAAATTTTATAACCATTCTATATGCACTTTAATGATATCCACATATTTCTTATATCCCTTATAAACAATCAAATATTTAGGGGGCACATATTTCCCCTAGATACTCATATAGATGATTATGCATTGTGGACATACCAATACTCTAATGATGATAAGACTTTAACACAAATAATAAATAGAAATACTCTATAGAAAGTAATCTCCATTAAATGAACAAAACAAATATACATGATTTCTAAATTACCATTCAAAGTGGTGCATTATGAAAACTATGCTTCTACATTCTCTTAAAACATAATGGAATTCCCTTTAAGCATGAGGTGATACTAATTCTATGCTTCTATATTCTTTAGAATCAAATGAAACACCCCTTTAAACATATTAATTAATTAATTAAGACTACCATTCAAAATTATGTGTTCTAAAATTTATTCTTCTATATTCTTTTAAAACATAATAAAATGCTTCTAAACCTAATAAATAAACAAGTTAACATTGTTAGTTTTATTAATAAAATAGGAAGATCATCATTATTAAACATTCACTTTTCCTTTTTCTTAAAATTACCTATTCCAAGAAATATGCCATTAAAACTTCACAAATTTATAGCATTATGACAATAGAAGCGTGGAATTAGTTTGCATAAATTTATCTTTTAACTTAGATTCATTGTTGAACTAGATTAGTTATGCTGTCATTTTGAGTGCTAAGGGAAAATAAAGGAAATACAACATAAATATCAATATATTGAGTTTTGAATTGACTATAAAAGCCAGTGGCTTACTTGATAATGAATCTAATTTGACACCTGACATAAATAAAAACCACTAATTCTAGACTCTAATGGATTCCCCCTAGACATTAAGAAGATCATGTCAGACATGTGAAAGATAAATTCCATATCATAATTTTGCATGGAGAATTTTCTCCTCTAGAATAACCTTGACTTCTAAGAATGAATGCCTTGCAAGGATTCAGCTACAAAGAATGAGGTCATAGATATCAAGGATTTGCATGTCAAAAGGCTTTAAGTTTTGGTTTGAGTTCATAGTGATCTCATAGTGGCTCTTATTATAATTGAGTGATAAAATTGTATGATTTTAATACAATAAATAAGCTAATATAGCTGACTCCTCCCTACTTATGAAATTGGTATGATCCTTTCAACTCAAAGACATTCCCTTAGGATCAAGTATCTTTGCAATTTTTAATCATACAAGGATTTGACCTCAAGATCCCAACAAAATTCATCCAAATTTTATTTAATACAACTCATATTCCACCATTAGATTTGTAAGAGAAGATAAATGTTGCATAAGGAGAGACCATATGGTAAATGAAAAGAATATAGTGAAGGAAAAACCTTAAATCAGGAATTGCAACGAATGGATGTAATTGAATGCATTTGATTTGTTTGATATCAAGCCTCAAGAAGGAATTATAGAGACTAAAGACTTGATTGGGATTAAAGACCCTTGCAAATGTGATTTTAATGCACTACATCCCTAAAGGTAGAATGAAAAAGGTTTGGCTAGAATTCATGGATTTTGTTAAAAATTTAAATAAAATGAAAGGAACATAGCTACTACTTTGCTTCCCCTAAACAAAAGGGGAACACAAAATGTGGAATAACAAACAATAGGAGACAAAATCTGGGCATGCAATATTTTCCTTTTTGTATTAACTAAGCTAGAAATAGCAATACATAAAAGACTAAAATAAGCTTCAAGAAACAAACTCTAAGCTATTGAGTACAAACTACTGGGAGCAATCTAGAGTTTCTCATACAAACTAACAAACTTCAGGAACTACTAGGAGCTCACTACTAGGAGCTATGTAGAGCTCTTTCAAGAGCAATCACTTCTCACATACAAAACAAACATACAACTATTGTTGTTTAGAAATTTCTCTGAATCACATAGAGAACAAGAAACAAAAAAATAATTCGTCTACAAACTATTGTTGCTTAGAAAATATTTGTCTCAACTAGCTTAACTAACTGCTTTCAATTCTTTTTGTTTCTTCAACATTCCCTCTTAAAATTTGAATCACCTACTGCAATAAATTTTGGAATTCAAAAATTCCTATCAGCATTAACTTTTGGGGTTGTTAGGAGCTGCAGGGATGGAGATCCCAAAAACTTTCATTGGAGGAAAGAGCTCCTTATAGGTAGGTGAAGCAACTAAGGTTTGACATGAGAGTAGGATCAAGAAAATAATAAATTCCAACACTCCCCCTTTATCTTGAACTGACGAAACAAGATCAATCCTGATCCAAATCAACAATGCCCAATCTACTCCTTAGGTGCTCAAAACTATCTTTGCTCAAAGGCTTGGTGAATATTTCTATTAGCTATTGCTTAGACTTACAAAATGTCATTTTGATTTCACCATTTTCAACTAACTCTAATAAAATGATACCTGATTTCAATGTGGTTGCTTCTTCCATGAACACAAGATTTTTCATCAAAGCTATTGATGAAATATTGTCACAAAAGACTTTTGTTCCATCCTCTTGGTCTTCTATCAAATCTGCCAAAATTATTCTTAGACAAATAGAATGACACACCATTGCATTTGCTGCTATATATTCAGCCTCTACTACAGGCAGGGAAACTATGGGTTGTTTCTTAGAAGCCCATGAAATGACTCTCAATCCCAAATGAAACACATAGCCCGATGTGCTCTTCCTATCATCCAAACTTCCTACCCAATCACTATTTGTGTATCCAACCATCCCAAACTCATTTGCTACTATGTACAAAAATGCCATATCCTTTAGTGCCATTCACATACCTCAAGATTCTTTTACCCACTTTCCAATGGGTGTCCCTTGGGGTCTCCATTAAGCGTCCAACCAAAATTTTATACAAGGTTGGATCCACATTGTTGCTGCAATCTTCCTTAACTTTAGACCTATGGTTGTTGGAGTTGGTGGAGGCTTTCTTTCAAGCATCCTAAATATCTTCAAGATTTCATTTGCATATTTTTCTTAAGAGATAAATATACCATCATGTAATTGTTTTACTTCTATGCCTAGAAAATATCTCAAGTGACCTAAATTTTTCATTTCAAACTCTATTTTTATGGCCTCTTTAAAATCAACAATGAGGAAATCATCATCCCTAGTAAAAACTAGATCATCAACATACAAGAAAATAATTAAAACCTTACCATCAACTACCTTGATGTAAAGAGTTGGCTCACCATCATTTTTTTTAAAGCCATTGCTCATAAAATATGATTCAATCCTACTATACCATGCTTGTGCACCTTGCTTTAGCCCATAAAGAGATTTCTTTAGCCTATAAACCTTGTGTTCTTGACCTGGAACTTCATATCCAAATGGTTTCTCCACATAAAATTCTTCTTTCAATACTCCATTTAGGAAGGTGGACTTCATATCCATTTGAAATACCTTCCATTTGTGTTGGGCTACAATTGCAATGAATGCCCACATGGTCTCCATCCTTGCAATGGTGAAAAATGTCTTATCATAATCTCTCCCAAACTACTATTTGTACCCTTTGACAACCAATCTTGCCTTATACCTTTCTATTCTTCCTTTGACATTTCATTTTGTCTTGTAGACCCATTTCACCCCAATAACTTGCTTGTTGGGAGGAAAATCAGTTAACTCCCAATTATTGTTCCTCTCTGTTACATCTATCTCCTTATCCATGGCCTCACAACATTTCTCTTCTTCACAGCATCCTCAAAATGAACTGGATCACTATGAGAAAATAATGAAAAATTCACACTCTCATCAAATTCTTCATCATACCTTTCATTTTGGTAGATCTCCCTTAAAATCTTGGTCTTTCTTGGCATTAGGGAGGTGAGAGTGGGGTTTGAACTTTCACTAATACTGCTACTCTACTGAACATGCTGGTTTAGGAGCTATCGGGAGCTCTCAGGAGCCATTTGGAGTTGTCAAGAGCTCTCGGGAGCCAATCTTCTAGCTATCTCTAGCTACTTTCCTTTTTGTTTGCTCACTTTAGGAGCCTTTAGAAGCTATCGGGAGCTCTCTGTGACCAAATCTATGGCTATCTGTGACTATCTTCCTAACTGTCTACCACCTTCAAGAGCTGTTAGGAGCTATTGGGAGCTTTTAGGAGCTCGATGGGAGCTATCAGGAGCTCATCCAGACCTATCAAGAGTGATTATAGGCTCATTTATTTGAACGTCCTGTTCTATTTTTACTTCTTCAGGAGCTATTAGGAGTGGTTTTGAGCTGTCAAAAACTATCACTCCATCCCATGAGTCATCCTCTAGGAACTCCATGGCCCTACTAATCACAATCTTCTTGGTGACTAGGTTGTATACCCTATAGGCTTTGGAATCCTCACTATAGCCTGTGAAAATACACTTTTCACCCTTGTCTTCCAATTTTTTCCTCTTTTCTTTAGGAATGTGAGGATATGCCACACAACCAAACACTCTTAAGTGCTCAACTATCCACTTTCATTTTGTCCATGCCTCTTGAGGAAGTTTTTCATGGACCACCTTTGTTTAACTTTTATTTGTCAAATATACAGTTGTTGCTATAATGTCTCCCCAATATTCGATTGGGGGTCCCTTTGCTTTCATAATGCTCCTTTCCATCTCCACGATGGTCCTATTCTTTCTCTCAACCACTCCATTTGCTGCAAAGTATAACTGACTATTAGCTCCTTCCTGATGTCATTTTTCTTACAAAAATTTACAAACTAATTGGAGGCATACTCTCCTCTTTGATCTGACCTTGGGACCTTGATCACATGTCCACTCTCCTTTTTAGTGTGGGCCTTAAACAACAAAAACTTATCAAAATATTCAAATTTATGTTTTAAAAAATAGACCCACGTCTCATGGCTATAATCATCAATGAAGGTCATAAAAAATTTGTGTTTACCAATAGATATGGTTTGCATAGGGCCTACCAAATCTGTGTGCACCATTTCCAATGGTGCTCTTGCCCTTGTAGAGTTGCCCAATTGAAAGGGCTACCTATGTTGCTTTCCCAAAATGCAAGCCTCACACTTAAAATTAGGCTCTACTATTCTTGGAAAACCATCAATCATTTTGTTCTTAGACAAAAGACTTAAACTAGCATAGCCTAAATGTCCATACCTGAGATTCCATAGCTTGAAGGGGTCTTGAATGGTTTTCTTGAGGGCTACTTGTTGTACTATTGTCCTTTTCCATTCATGTGAGGTGTAGCAACAAACTGTGATGAGAAACATGTCTCAATATTCAAAGGAAACATCTGATTCTTTGTCATTTGAATTGTTGCAAACACTTTCATCCTCTCATTCTTGTCATAAATAATGCATTGACCCTACTCCATCAACACTTTATATCCATTTTGGATTAGTTGTCCAACACTCATGAGGTTATGATTTAACCCAGGAGCAAGAAATACATTCTAAATCTCCTTCTTCTCACCTTGCTTGGTGTGGATCATGATAGATCCTCTTCCTACAACTAGAACTAATCTATTGTTCCTCATTCTTATTTCTAACTTAACATTCCATTTTGATGAATAAGAAGCTATCTATATTAATATATAAGATAAAGTTACATATTCACAAAAAAGGGATGGGTGGTAAGAAGGCACACTGAAAGTCACATAGGCAATGCCTAGAAAAGCCAAAAAATCACATGGGCCAAGTCCAGAAGTCCATGATTACAAACATATAAAAAAGTGGCCAAACTAGTGCTAGTAGAGCCAAGAGGGTCTCTGCCATCCAAATTCTTCCCCCATACATCAGCAGGGTCTAGAGTGATGTCAGGAGGAGGACCCCAACCATCATCAACTTCTTTTTCCTTTTCTTTATCTTTATCCTCACGAAAAGGAAATATTAGAAGCACAAGCAACAATTTTTTTTTCTAGAGTTTGGCCAACCATAGCTAGAAGTAGGAGTGTCATTAGAGGGCCACCCCTAGCTAGCCCACGATGGAGGAGAACGGGTCCACCGAGGAGCACGAGAATCCTACCGAAGAGGAGGCTGAGAGTGGGGATGCACAAAACCACTCCACTTTCGGCCCCAAGAAGGAAACCGGCCATGGGAGGTGGGTGAAGTGAGAACCTAAGAAAAAATACATGAGGCATTGCCCTAATGGTCCAGAAGCACTTGTAGGTGAGCAACTTCAAGGGCAACTTTTTTAGCCTGCACCTGAATCTGTAATAGCACATTAGAACAAATAATAGCATACAAAGAAACATTAATATCCATTTGAGAATGAGAAAATATGTAGGCATTTCTGTCTTTCCAGATATTGAAGAGGATTTCCACCCTAAAAGAGTTCCAAAGTTGGGTATACTTAGCAGGAAGTCTAGGTGAGTCACCTAGAAGAATAATATACCAAGAGAATTGCTCCAGCCTAAAGGGCCGAAAGAAGTCATGAATCCAAGTCCAAAACTGTTGAGCTCTGGGATGAAACCAAAAAAGATGCTTAAAATTCTCAACTTTCCCACCAAAAGGGAAATGAGTATCATGGGCCCCTAGGTGAAAAAGATGAGAACCCATAGGAAATCTTTGGAAAATAATACACCAAGAAAAGTGAGCAAGTTTTGGCTCAACACTTGTAGACCAAGTGGAAAAAAATATTTTACATGACTTAACATTCTTATCAATGAAAGAAAAAAAAATTGCATTACCACTCATGTGGTTGCTACAACTATTGACTAAATACCAGACTTCAAGGTTGCCTTGTTCACCGATATTGCACATGATGAAGGATGTGGACTGATTTCCTTTAGCCACATTTGTATCAGCCACATTTTCATTTTTTTTGACAGATCTCTTTGCTTTTTCAAGCACTCACTTGCATAATGGCTAGAACTATGGCAATAATAACACTCAACATTTCTCTTTTCACCCTTCCAACTTGAGATGTTTTTCTTCTTGCCTTGTTGGGAGTTTGTATGAGAGTTGCTCGCTCCCTCTTGGTTGCTTGCTTTTCCTGAAGTTTCTCCTCTAGCATTTCCTTGTCTGGAGTTTCCACAACCTCTACCTCTAGAGCTTTTTCCACCATTGTTTCTTCTCCCCCTTCCTTTTGCATTTGACTAAGCTTTAAAAGCTTGCTATTGGGAAGAAGTAGTAGACCTATTTAGGCACTACTCAAGGGTTTACAGAGAACCCATCAACTCATCAATGGAAAATGTTGTGGGATCTTTTTCCTCTTCAATGGTAATCACCACTGAATCAAACATTGTGGGTAAGCTTCTAAGGATTTTCTCCACAATCCTCTGGTCATGAATGACTTTAGCATTCACCCTCAACTGGTTTATCAAACCTGAGAGTCTTGTGTGAAACTCTAAGATGGACTCACTATCCTTCATCTCCATAGCCTCAAAAAAATTTCAAAGCATCTGAAGCTTCACCAATCTGACTTTATTAGTCCCTCTATAATTGGTTTGGAGGATTTCCCAAGATTCCTTTGCATAGTTATTTGTTTCTATTCTAGGAAAAATGGCCTCTGTCAAGGCTGCTTCAATCAAACTCAAAGATTTAGCATCCTTCTTACTTGCCTCCTTCAATTGGGTCTTTTGGTTGTTTGACAGAGCTTCATATGTTGCTAGGTTAGTCACATCCATTAAACCATTGACCACAAACTCCCACAAATCATTCACAATCATAATAGTCTTCATCTTCTTTTCCCAAACATCATAGTGTTGTCCATTAAAGGATAATGGCTACTTCCAACTCTTCCCTTCATCTCTAGCCATGTCTCTTGCACAAAAAATTAACACCCAGAAAAAACAAATTCCCTAACTCACAAGGAAATGGGGCCTATGGCTTTGATACCATGTTAAAAATTTAAATAAAATGAAAGGCACAAATTTTCTACTCGGTTTTAGCTAAAACAACAGGGGAATACAAAATGTGGAATAACAAAGAATAAGAGACACAAATCTAGGCATGTAATATTTTCCTTTTTGTATTAACTAAACTTGAAATGACAATACATAAAATACTAAACATAAACTTCAGGAAACAAATTCTAAGCTACTGAGAACAAACTATTGGGAGCAATCTGGAGTTTCTCATACAAACTAACAAAATTCAGAAGTCACTAGGAGCTCACTACCAGGAGCTACACAGAGCTCTTTCAAGAGAAATCACTGTTCACATACAAAGAAAGCATACAACTGCTATTGTTCAAAAATTTCTTTGAATCACATAGATAATAAAAACTAAAAAAATCATTCCTCTATAGACTTTTGCTTCTCAAGAACTCTTCTTCTCAATTGGAAAAATTAGTTTCCTTCAATTCCTTTTGCTTCTTTAACATTCCCTCTCAAAATTTGAAATCACCTACTGCATTAAATTCTAGAATTCAAAAATTCCTACCAACATTAACTTTTGGGGCTGTCAGGCTGTAGGACTGAAGATCCCAAAAACTACCATTGGAGGAAAGAGTTCCTGATGGATAGGTGAAGCAACTTGGTTCTGACGTGGAAAAAGGCTCACAAAAATAATAAATTTCAATAGACTTATGATGGGATGAAATCCACTTATAAATTTCTAAGCAAAATAAAACATAGATAAAAGTTTCATTACAAAGTATGAAAACCCCCTCTATAGTGATTTATTTGTTAATATAAGGATATATTTCTCACATTGGTAGATGAAAATTCATTCTTATGAGTTTGGAAATTTTATGAGGAATTTTAAAACATGGGTGCAACATTAGAGTGGAGGGTGGCATCAATAATTAAACTAAAGGGTAGATCCACAAAACCAAATTGAAATTTCATTAGGTTTGATGCATAAGATCCATCTCTATTACTCAAGACATTACTAGTGTATTGAAAAGGACAAAGATGAACTCAAATCACATCTTAAGAAAAGTTGACCACTAAAATTGTATAGTGGCTACCCACCCTTATACATGAGCAAGACATCAAATATGATATCATGAGATCTCAAGAAGTTTTTCACACAGTTGAGCATACAATGTCTATGAAAGACCTTTGAAAAATCAAGTGGAAACACATATGCAACAATACTAAGACCGTATCTCTCTCAATAGGGCCAAAACAAGGATGCATTTTGAAAGGTGAATACATGAAGGTATGACTAATAGAATTATTGTAGAACTATTTATTTTCAAAGCAAAGCGGTATCTACAAGAACACAGACCAACATACAAGCTTGTGAGTGTTTTTGATTAAAAATAAGAAACATTTAAACAAGGGAATTCAAATCGACTAAATAGAGAATGGGACAGAGACAGATCCATTCATCATGTATTTTCTAGACTACTATATTGTTTTCTTGAATGAACATGTATGAATGAAATGACCTTATATAACAAATCTAGGGTTTCTTCTTATAATCAATTTAAGACAATCGATCCAATATTTAAATTCTTCCACATGGGTAAGAGTCTATGATGGTATATGGTTGCTTTTAAAGAGAATAGGGAAAATGAAATGAAAATGAGAATGGTGGATACATTGATATATTAAAAAGATATGATAACAAATTCAAGAGTATAAGGAGAAGATCACATTTATCTAATACTCTTTATATGAATAATGAAAGAAGAGGCTTATCAAAGAACAGAAAAGAAGATTCATTTCAAGAGAATTCAACCCAACTATGCTATAGGCCTAAGTAAATACTTGTTACTATTTACCTCTTCACCAACCTTCCTCCTCTGTCATCTTTCTGCTTCTCACATATTCTCATCCAAATGCCAAAATATTTGTGTTTCTCCCTCCTCCTTCTCTCCCCCTTTTATCGATCACCCATATGTCTCTTAAAGGAGGGTGGAGGTGTGTTGTGCAGTTTTCGCACACACACCCTTCTAAAAGTAGGGAACCTCTTTTGATTTGATTTTTGGTGTCTTGGCCCTTTTATTTTGAGGATTTATTTTGCATTGGCATGTGCTTAAATACTTATTCTAATTTCCTAAGTGATTCCCCTAAGTTATTAATTGAAAATCCTAGTTTTTGGGTGAATTTCAAGATTTTTCCCTAGTTCGGGATTTTCCACCCCATCCGGATTTTCCTGGATCCTACTTGAGTTCCAGCTGAATGTTGTGGTTTAGATATTTTTGGTCTTCATGGAATTCCACGTGGGCTAGATTTTTCCAAATTTTGTCCTATTGTCGGGTTCCCAGATTTTCTTGGTTGTCTTGTGAGTGGCATTAATGTTCTTCGTACGAGCTTTGGACGATGTATTTAACCAAGTTTTGAGAACATTTGTGTCATTATACTTTACTATATGTGATTGATTGAGCTAAAGAGTTTGTTCTTGGAAGTGTTGGATTTGATTTCGAGCGTTGATTTTGTGAATTCTTTGATTTAGCTGGTGATTCCTTGGATATTGTTGTTGTCTTTGTTGGGCGCTATTAAGTTTGCATTTGTTGTTTCTAGGATTGATTTCAGTTTGTCAAATGGTATGTACATGTTGCCTCTCTTTTAATGGATGAATGTGATTGGTCATAGATGCATTTATGTTCTAGACATGTTCAGGGTTCAAATTTTTGTATCTTTGAGAGTTTGATGCTATGGTTACCCGATATTGCTTTATTCATCATCTCCCAAGTAGGTTCTAAGGTCATTTGTTCATTTGCATTATGAAGTATCCCACTTGAGAGTAGTGAATTTCCCTAGTAAGGACTTAGTGGTTGAAATGATTGGATCCTGAGCTTTCCTGTGCATTAATGGCAGATCTCTAGGGTTTGCTATCTAGGGCATCATCATTTAATTTTAGTCTACTTTTGAATTGGCCTAGAATGCTAAGAAAATCTATAGAAGGTCCATATTGAACTTGTCGCTGGCCTAGGATCTCAAAATTTATGATCAATCTATTAAATTGGGTGAAATTGTCAATTGGTGTCGAAGTTCGGTTTAGTCCTCAGTTCGGGATTTTCTGGCTCTGGCAGATTTTCCGGCTTTGGTGGATTTTCCCAATCCCCTTCATTTTCCTGGAATCCACATACTTTTAGAGTTTTACCTTGTCTGTGGATTTCCTTTGAACCTAGATTTTCCCAAAATCCTTGGTTTCCTATTTTTTCCGAATCTTGCAAAGTGTCTCCTCCTTCACAAAAATCTGTCTTAGGCAGATTTCCTGGAATTTGATGAAATATGAAGGAATATAGAATAACATGATGTGTTAATGAGTGAAAGTACATTTTATGATTAGTTTATGCTATTTTGAGATCTCATATTCTATTTATTGATTGATAATGATCTGATTGAGTTGCTAGCAGGTGTTTTCATGTTCATTCCGTTGGAATCTGTCTAGCCCAGAATTCTCTGAAATTCCTCCCTAGCTTGGATTCCACAGATGGCCATGAAATTTGAAGTTTAATATGATCATTTTATTTTGGGATTTAATGAAACCTTGTTTATATGGGGTTTCATTTTAACGTTGTTTGATGGATAAAAATTTCTTTCCTATGGCTTTTATTATGGTTTGTTTGTCAAGTGTAGGATGAGTCTAGCAAGGTAACAGTTGTAAAGGCTAAGAGTGACATGGAAGGATTCTCAATATCTGAGGCAGAAAGGATTAAGTTGGACTTCAAGAGAAAAATCTCAGAGAGTAAGATTACCTCTATCTGGTTAGAAGTAATGGATACCAACATAAGACTATGGGACTATGAGGAGTTCAAAGGATGAATGGAAGCAGATGATATTCCTATGGTGGATGGAAGAATGAAGGAGTCGAGCTTGTCACATGTAGCTGGTTTTCCTTCCATAATCTAGTGTTATGAGCTTGTTCTCGAGTGAGCCAAACATTATGATCAAGACACACAAAGAATTATTGGTCCTCAAGGGAGAGTTGTAGCAAATCTGAATCTGATTTCCATAGCACAGACATTTTGAATTATGGATAGATTCAATGTGGTGGCCTTCAACATGGAGGAAGCCAAGAAATATTATGAGGAGGAGACTATGAAATCACAACTCATTAATTCTTCGCTAGAAAATCCCAAGTCCCATTATCCAAACTCCCCAAGCAGCTGCTCAGAGCAAAGTTCAAGAAGGAATACTTTGATGCCATCACATTGCTCAACAGGGTGGTTGGATTAAGGAATGCAGGTATGTTTGAGAATTGGATGTGCCACGCTATTGTGAGGATGGAACAAGAACAAATCAACTATCATTGGGCTAGTGTGATTAGTAGAATGATCCATGAGTAGCTAGCCAATGTGTTGCAAAACAAGACCTTCACAATGACTTCATACTTGGTCTATGCACTTGTGAGATTTCACCCCTACAAAGGATTGAGCACAAGGGAAATCTTTGGACAGGATGTCATTTACCCTTAATTGTACCTAGCAAGCCCGAGCTATAGGAGGGTGAATGATGCATTCACCATGCATATCACCAGATTACTTCAGGGTGTAGAACATGTAAGAATTTTGGACCAAGCAAAGGATCTCATCAAGAAATATGGGGCTTGGTTTATTCAGTTCCCAAATTTTTCATACATTTAGATTGATGCTTTCTAGATGGCTCCTTATAGACTTCCAAGGTACCCTACTGATCACATTCTACTCTTGGCAGTAACTAGACAGATATGTGATTTTGATGCCATTATCAAAAGGGACAAGCGTAAAATTGGTTTTGGTAGAGATTTCCCATTAAGGATTGGCACTGGAGAGGCTCATCCTTCCATTAGTTCTACCCAGGCTTCTGAGGAGGAGATGAGTGCTTTTGGTTTATCCTTCCACTCTAAAAGGTCAAGGTTTGACATCACAGGTGAAGCCCAAAAGAGAGCCAGTAGAGAATACAACCATAAGGTTGAGTTAGAAGATTACTGGACCAACTACACTAATGAGTATGAGGTAAGGAAGAAGCTCTCTCAGCTCCCAATTGAATCAGTCCAATTATACAATGTAAGGAAAGTCCCAGATCAACTCGAAGATGATGGAAATCTGATTCAGGGCCATGCTTACAAAGTAGTTAAAGACAAGACAATTGGTAATGTGGACTAGCTAGAAGAAGAAAATATAGAATTGGGATAGATAATGGATCCAGTCACCAAATTTACCAGGATGTGGCTAAAACATAAGATATGGGAGATAGAGAATGAAGGAGTGAAGTGCACCTTTGATCTAATGGGGGATTTGGACCCTCACTCTACTTCTAAAGACTCAATAGAACAGGATCCTAAAGGTAAATAAAAGGTAGGTTCCCCTTTCAATATCAAGATTAAGGGTTTAAGAGGAGCAAGCCCAAGGAGCAGAAAAATAGAGAAAGACAATTGCTAAGAAAAGGTCAAGGGCTAAGAAGTCCAGTAAGGAAGAAACTAAAAAATAGAATCTTGAGGTCGATGTTCTCGTGCCTAAAAGGATAAGAATCATAAGATTATAAGAAAAGGTAGGCCGTAAGGATTAGGAAGAAGTTGCCCCACCTGTGGTGAATGTAGAAAGTTTAGGAGAAAAGACATAGGTGTATACAAGGAAGTCTAGGACTCCTTCCCTTCCAGATAATGTGCCCAAGGTAGATCTTCCTCTGGTTACTTCTCATGATTAGCAGCATGATGATGTTCCTTCTTCCCATGAAGCTCAAAATGAACTAGGTGAATTTGAGAAATTTGAGGATCATCCAAACACTAAGGGAGAGGAATTTCATGAGGACCTTTACTGTGTAGAGGCAGAAGTTGAAAAATTAATACAGTCTCCTTTGGTGGCCTATTAGGATTCACCTGTGAGAACTGAGGAAGTTAGCTCCCCTCCAAGAGAGGAAGAAGTAGTGAAGGTTCCATCACCTAAGCACGAGGATGAACTCATTGAAGAAAAAGGGAGTAAGGAAAATGAAACTCCTCAAAAGTGGAGTTTGGATAAAGAAGTACCTAAGGGTCAGCAAGAGGAAGTGAGATAGATCGAAGTGCAGTTGGAGTCTATTGTTCCAGAATGGCTAGACAAGGAAATAAAGAGAATGCAGGTCATTATGGAGGATACTCCACCTAACTAGGATAAGTTGCTGGCCAAGATTGGAAAGGATAAAGGTAAAAAGAAGGCCAGGGTCATTTCAAAAATTGAAATAGATGAGGCGAGTAATGGAGTGGTCCACATTGCAACTCTTGCTCCAAAAATGCATAGGGATAAGGTAATTGCAAAATATTACAACCTACAGACTATCAATTTAGGGCCCACTTTCATTGACCGAGACATTGAAGATTATCAGGGTTCTAGTGTAGTCATCTTGGGTAGGTTAAGGAAAGAAATGAAAACTAAATAGGAGATGAAGAAGGATATTGAGGGACTCAAGAAATGGTTAGAAGATCTGATGAAACCCTTGCAATCCATTAATCCCTTGTCTTCTGCTACAAAACCCTTGCCCCAAGAGACTCACTAAAATTGAGAGAATGAAGGCTTCCACTCTTGCTAATGCAAATTGGCTATAGGGGGTGCAATCTAAAGGAAATGAGGCTATCAAGGACATTCTATCAATGGGGAAAGATGCTATGAGGGTGACTGATTAGCTGAAGGAGGTGTTAGCTCAAGATAAGGAAGATACAAATCTCTTGCTACAGAAAACCAAAACCATCATGGAGTATACCAAGTATAATCTAGTGAAAGATAAAATTCTCCCCTCCTCCAAAGCTGCCAAACCTTGGGAATGGTTTGAGGCATTGCAAATCAGGAAAAAGGTTCTAAAGAAAATCTACATGTAGAGGAGGGAAACTGATGATACCCTGACTGGTGTGTACAATGGATGCATCACTTTCTTTGAGATAATGATAGGGAGAAGGAAGATTGCACCTAAATACTCGAGCTTAGAATAGTTGAGAAGGTGGTGGCAGGATGCTTATGCTCCAATCAGTGATGATCCTATTACTAAGCACTAGTTAGATGATGCGGCCACCTACATTGCTATCATAGTTAAATATTTAGCATATAAGATCGAGTGGGAGAAATCAGTGGAACTGTCAAGGGAAGATATCACATCAATTGAGAGTCAACTTAAGGTTTTTCCTTTGCCACCTGTGGCTGACTTGGATAGGGTGCTTTTGAAGGTGCATGAAATGTTGGATCAAAATAAAGACAAAGGGAAGGATAGATAATATTGGGCTACATTGATATTTGTGCTTCCCTATTATTTTGGTGTGCATTGGTCCGAGCTACATTGGAGATCCCAGGCTGACCTAGATGAAATTCATGCATTTAATACATAATTTATCTTATCTTGAATTTCTTTGGGCTGACTTGTTTTGTGGCCAACTATTATTGTAAAATATGGCTAGGCTAACATATTTTGAGGCCTCTATTAATATGGTACTCTACCTTATCTATAAGATATAGATGAGAAGTAGAAGTATAGAGATAGCTATTATTGAAGCAAATTAAGCAGAGTTGAAGTTAGAAAATTGTGCTCTCAAGCAAATATTGTAACAAAAGACTAGAATTGTTGCTCTAGTGGGTAATTTGATGCAAGTAATGACATTGTGATTTGGTGCCATAATTTTGTTCTTCTTATCTTGCATGGTTCTTTTTATTCTGTACTTAAGATTGCTTTGAGAAAGATCAATATTGGATATTTAGGATTACATTTAATTCAATGATTTTTATGGTTTGATATTTGAGGTGTTGCAGTGATCCCTGGTCCATACTTTTTGTAGCTAGTTGATTGTTAGCTGCTTTGCAAAGTTAGCCTGGACCATATATCCATTGTGTTTTTTCAATTGTGAAGATTTATTCATTTCAATTATCTTAGGGTTTCCTTGGATGAATATTCATGATCTGAAAATCTTATTATCTTAGGAGATTGCATTATTATTATGAAATTGCAGATTCATCTGGGTTAAGCAGGGATTAGTTTGTGTGGGATTGGTCCATTTCAAGTATTTCATCATATGCATTATGAATCTTAGAATAGTGTTAGTCTTAGTAATCTCTTTGAACCCTAATATTTTACTATTTATTTATCATCTGAGTTAGATTCAAATTAAAAGTATCATCATATTGCTAGATCCGATAAATTGAATATTTAGTCTTTGCTTGTAGTAAGGTCCCATTGTGATTACCAACATTTTCACATTTATCACTGAGTTGTTTATGCATTGTCAAGACCTGACATTAGATACCTTGGGGTTATCTCTTGAGGTTTGTTGATAGAGATTTACCTTTCAAGAGAGATAGGATTTGATATTCTATCTGAGTTGTTACTGTGCAGAAAACATCATCAACAGATTGGTGCTAGAAGGAGGCCCTGAATAAGCTAAGCTAGATCATTTTTTATCTACCATCTCTCCTAAAAGATTTAGAAGGATAACCAGATCTACTCGAGGAGAAGAGGAATTTCAAGAGTTACCAGTCCCTACTAGGTCAAGGGGGACTAGAACCAGGGGTGAATCATCATCCACCCATTCACCTCCATCATCCCCATCTTCATTAGGTTCATCTTCATCTGAGTCTGAGGACATTCCCATTCTACAACCTCAGCCAATCATTAATTGGCCATTACCATCTCCACCTCCACCAATGGATTTCCTTGCCAACAACCCATCTTCATTAATTTTTGTGAACTACAATGTCATGCCCAAGAATCTAGAGCACTTTTGCTCCAAGTTCCATGTTAATGACCCTAATAGAACCACTAAGGAACACATCAGGATCTTCCAGACTTTCCTTAAGGATAGAGGAATCAATCATGAGGATGTAGCGTGTAGGATCTTTCCCTACTCCTTAGGAGAAGAGGCATTTTACTGGTACAATCATTTGCTTTCTGGGTCTATCCAAAGTTGAACTGAGCTAGAGACTGCATTCTTATAGAAGTTCAGGGTTCCCATTAGTTCCAATGAGATTTACTATCAGTTTAATAATGTTAAGAGAGAAGTTAATGAGCCTATAAGATCCTTTAACAATAGGTTTCATTGTGCCTACACCAGACTATAGGCTCCTTATTCTATTGATCAAGCCACTGCTTTAGAGGTTTCTTAGGAAGATCTGGATAGTCTGACATCTACCTTCATTAAATGGAAAAACAACCCTCCCAATACCCTACTTGATGCTTATGCTAAAGCTGTGAAAGTAAGCATTGCTTTGAGGGAAAATGTGTCTGGACCTTTACCATCATTAGGACCCATTGCTCACCTAGGACAAGTCCCAACCCTTAATAAAACTTTCACCAACCATACTCCCATCATGAATTTAGTTCCTTAGTTGCCATTGGTCTGTCATCCAAGCCCCCCAGTCAATCAAGTACCACCTACTATTAGTTATCCCTAGCAGAACTCAAATCAACCCCCACATCCACCATCTCAAGGTGGCTATCCCTCGTATCTCCAAAATTTTGAAGTCTTGAACCAGTCATTGGGTACTGGCACTAGAGTAGGATATCCACAGAATAATGAAAATCAACCTCCATATAGGAATCCTAATAAGGAGAGGTTGGATGAGCTAACGGATCAAGTGAATAAATTGAATATGGAGGTGACCTACTTGAGGAATCAAAACAATCAGCTCTAGGCTGCTCAAAGGGGTATGCAAACTAGTTATGGTAGAGAAAACCAGGAAAATCAACAAGGAAGAAACTTTGATAGGGGATATAACAATGAAAGAGGATACAACAACGATAGGGGATATAATGATAGGGGACAAAATTATCATAAGGGACAAACCTCAAATTAGAATTTTGATAGAAGTCAAACTAGTGGATAGGGTTTTGACTGGAGACCACCACCTGGTTAGAGTAGGACCTGGAATACAAGGCCCAACAATGGAGGAGTCCCCACCCCATTGGACCAACTAGTTAATCAATCAGCCAATCAACTGGTTAATCAAGAAAGGCCTCCTAGTGGTGTATATTTGGTAGAAGCTGCTCTATTTGGATGGTGTAGGCTCCATAAGACAAGTTAGCACTCTGAATTAGATTGTCAAGAGTTTCATATAGTAGCTTCGATCTTCTAGTATGAAGTGGAGAATAATGCAAGTGGTCAAGAGATGATACCATCTACCCCTTATGACTCATCAGTTTTGGTGCTCAATCATGCTCCTTTTCCACAAAGTAAGGAAGATGTGCCTGAGGAAGAATCAGACCAACTCAAGGAAGAAGTAGATCAAGTGTGCAATGGAGAGGAGATCACATAGCTATTCGATAAGAATCCAGTAAATGATAATGGCCCATTAGATGAAGAGGAAGCTTATGTTGAAGAAGTGTAGACATTCTAGAGGCCTACTAGGAAGTATGATTTGAAGGACATGCCGCATAGACTCCCATAGGCTAGAGGCCCTTTTACTACTTCCATCCCTCCAAACAATTTCACCATACCTCCAGATCCCAATGCCAGCAATAATCCATCTTATCCTCATGTGTCAAAGTAGTATCTATCAAAGGAAGAGCAGAAGCAGATGGACATGTCAAAAGGAAGAAATGTTGAAACCAACAAAGACAAAGTGGTGGAGAACCCAAGAGAGATTCTTGCTGATCTAAGTGAGGAGCAATTAGCCATGTATGTTGCAAAAGAACTCAAGAAGCTCAAGGTAAGTCTTTCTGTATATGAACTATTGAGAGTTCTGGCTATTAGGAATATAGCCTAGGAGCTTACAATATGAATTCACTTTCCCAAGGTAGATCAGTTAATGAAAGTTTCAATAGAACATCTGGTTCTCAATCATTGGGAAAGCAAAATCAGGGTCACTATCAAGGTCACATGCCTCCTGGAGACAAAGGAAAGGAAAAAGATAGAACCCAAGTTGCTCAAGTAGATACTCCCTTAACTTTTTTTCAAGGAAAAATAGATACTCCTCCTTTCCTAATTTATGTTCGAATATTCGGTAAGAATTTGCATAATTTCTTATTGGATTTGGGTAGTTCCACCAATGTTATTCCATTTAGTGTTTGTAGGGCTTTGGGCATTACTCCTACTGACTCCCAAAATAAGGTTACCCAATTGGATAGGACTAAAGTGGATGTTGTAGGAGAATTAAATATGATTCATATGCAGGTTGCTTCTGACCCCAAGATTCAACAAGTTATTAATATACAGGTAGAAGATATCCTTGATGCTTATGGCTTGATTCTAGGAAGGGACTTCACTAGATGTTTGAATGGATATGTATCAACTAATCACTCTCAAATGTGGATTCCCTAGAAGGGGGTGCCAAATTAGATTAGAATTGAAAGAGAACCTAGCATGAAGTACATGATTATAGAATATCAAAATACCTCTAATGAAATTTTGATATCAGAAGTAGGCATGGGAAATTATGTGCTTGTAGCCTCTTTTGAAGAGTCGGATATAGAATAAGTCCTTATGTTGCATTCCATGCCTACTGATCTCACAATGGAACCCACTCAAAATGAAGCTTAGGCAGAGCCAGTTGGAAATGATGATGAACTAGAAGATAATTAGCTCACCTTGCTGAATAGTTTCCAAGAATTCATTTAGAGATGTATTGAAGATCAGATTCAGTTGGGTAGAAAAATGAATTTTTGAGACTTACTCTTGCCCAATTGGTGCAGAGTCCATAATACTCTCCATTCGGAACTAGATTATTGCTTATGCCAAACTGCAGTGGAACAAGTGCAGAAATGTATCAACCTTGCCCTAGCAATCGAAGTCACTATCCAGAATGTTCTAGAGGACCCTAAAGGGAAGAAGGTCATGCTTTCTGAGGAACCTTCTAGTAGCAACAATGTAAAAGATACAACAAGGAAGTCTATGGCTTCTGGTTGTTGGACCTTAAAGTTTTATGGATCCAAATTAAAACAAGGAGCTGGAGCAGGAGCAGGATTTGAGCTAATCAATCCTGAAGGTAAAACCTTCTTTGCTACTCATAGAATCCAATTATGTGCATGGGAAATTATGTGCTTGTAGCCTCTTTTGAACAGTCAGATATAGAATAAGTCCTTATGTTGCATTCCATGCCTACTGATCTCACAACAGAACCCACTCAAAATGAAGCTTAGGCAGAGCCAGTTGGAAATGATGATGAACTAGAAGATAATCAGCTCACCTTGCTGAATAGTTTCCAAGAATTCATTTAGAGATGTATTGAAGATCAGATTCAGTTGGGTACAAAAATGAATTTTTGAGACTTACTCTTGCCCAATTGGTGCAGAGTCCATAATACTCTCCATTCAGAACTAGATTATTGCTTATGCCAAACTGCAATGGAACAAGTGCAGAAATGTATCAACCTTGCCCTAGCAATCGAAGTCACTATCCAAAATGTTCTAGAGGACCCTAAAGGGAAGAAGGTCATGCTTTCTGAGGAACCTTCTAGTAGCAACAATGTAAAAGATACAACAAGGAAGTCTATGGCTTCTGGTTGTTGGACCTTAAGGTTTTATGGATCCAAATTAAAACAAGGAGCTGGAGCAGGAGCAGGATTTGAGCTAATCAATCCTGAAGGTAAAACCTTCTTTGCTACTCATAGAATCCAATTCCATTGCACTAATAATGTAGTAGAATATGAAGCTTTAGTCCATGGGTTGTTAATGGCATTGAAGAAAAAGGTTAATATTTTACAAGTTTTTGGGGATTCTGAATTAGTAGTCAAGCAAGTTAGGAAACAATACTCTTGTCATGACCAAAGGATGACCAATTATAGACACAGAGTATGGGATCTCATCAAAGGATTTGATGCCTTTAACATTCAGTTGATACCATGCAGTAAAAATAAGACAACAGATTCCCTTGCTTAGGCTACTAGTACTTTGCAACCTTTATCCATTTTTGGATTGAAAAAATTTATAGTAGAATTGACTCCAGTACCCTCAGTGCTTGACAATGTCACCAATTTCTAGGTATTTGAAGATGACAAGCATATTCTAGATTTTATCACAAACACTAATGTTTTCGCTTCTCATATTATTGATGAAACTGAACCTCAAGAAGCAGAAATGGATTTAGGAGTAATTAACTTGAAGACTGATACTATTCCTAGAGGAATGGTACAGTTAGAGAGGATTTTTTATTTGGATAAAGTCAGAGAGCAAGAGCAAGAGGCTAAGAAGGAGTCCATCTGTGGACAATGTGAAACATATAATATGGGAACTCACGAAGATGCCAAGAATGTCTTCATTGGCAAGGTGTGTACTCCTGAAGAAAGGAAAGGAATAATTGACACAATACATAGATATAAAGATGTAATAGCTTGGAGTTATGAAGATTTAAAGACATATGACACATAAATTATAACTCACACTATCTCTCTAAAGCCAAGAGTGAAACCTTTTAGACAGAGACAAAGGCCAATTAATGCCTTATTGGAACCCATAATACAGAAGAAGGTACATAAATTGTTATCTACAAGAATCATATTTCTAGTTAGACATTCAACTTGGGTTGCAAACTTGGTTCCAATGTGAAAAACGAATGGAAAAAGCAGATTGTGTGTGGACTTTAGGAATCTTAACAGAGAATCAAAAAATGATAAATATCCAGTACCTTCATTAGATGAAGTACTTCAAATTGTTAATGGATCTCAAATGATGTCCTTTCTAGATGGCTACTCAGGATATAACCAAGTTATGGTGTAGTATGAAGATAGGCATAAGACTGCCTTCACTACAAAGTGGGGTACATTTTCCTACAGAAGGATGCCCTTTGGTTTGATTAATGTTGGAGCTACATTTCAGAGAGCCATGGACATTTCTTTTAAAGATATCATTGGAAAGTGCATAATTATTTATATGGACGACCTAATAGTATTTTCGAAGAAGAGAGGTGATCATATTGTAGATTTGTACAAGGTGTTACAGAAATGTAGGGAATTCGGAATATCCCTCAACCCCAAGAAGTGCATCTTTGGAGTGACAAAAGGAAAGTTTTTGGGGCATGTCATCTCCAAAAAATGAATTGCTATTGATCCAGAATGAGTAGAGGCTATACTCAAGATTTAGCCACCCGCAAGCACGAAAGAAATGAAATCATTCTTTGGAAAAATCAACTTTGCGAGGAAATTCATCACTGGATTTGTAGAGATAGTTAAGCCAATGAATGCAATGTTAAAACAGGAGGCTAAAATTGAATGGAGCAAAAAAGCAAAGGAAGCATTTGTAGAAATTAAAATATCCATTGCTGAAGCTCCAGTGTTGGTGAGTCTGGATTATGCTAAGCCATTTTACATATATTCATTTGCTTCTGATCATTCTTGTGCTGGCATGTTGATCAAAAGTATGACCAAGGAAATGAACACCCCATAGCATTTATGAGCATGCCACTGAAATATGCAGAATGAAGATATCCAAGTGTGGAGAAATAGGCCTATGCCCTAGTTAGAGCTATTAAGAGGTTTATACATTATATTCTTAGAAACAAGGTGTTTGCAATAGTCCTTGATCCTGCAGTCAAGCTACTATTGATGTAGGAACTTGGAGAATGTAGAGAAAAGTGGGTAACAATGTTACAGGAATATGACATCAAAATTCAACCTATGAAATTAGTAAGGGGACAAGGGTTAACAAGAATGATGGAAAAAATGGGACCTGATCTTATAGTTCAACATTACAATATCGAAGACGTCTCCCCAGGAGGCTGGTATGATGACATTATTTATTATTTACTGAAGCAAAGATGTCCCGATCATCTCAATGCAGTACAAAGGAGGGCCCTATGTTTGAAGAGTGAATTTTTTATGCTAAAGGGAGCTATCTTATACAAAATAAATCATGAGGGCATATACCTAATATGCTTGGGACAATAGGAAGCCGAGAGAATCATGGTGGAGTTTCATGATAGATATGGTACTAGCCATGGTTCTGCACATTCTACTACAAACCAGATTCTAAGAGTTGGTTATTATTGGCCTACATTATTCAAGGACACACACAGTCATGTCAGGACCTGCCATGTATGCCAGACTGTAGTAGCCAAGGAGAAGTACGCAGCTCTTCCACTTCAACCACTTTTCAAGGTAAAACCTTTTGCACAATGGGGAATGGACTTCATTAGTCCCATCAATCCACCTTCCTCTACTGGTCACAAGTATATTCTCACCATTATTGATTATTTTACATGATGGACTGAAGCTCTTGCATGAAAACAATGTACTTCTGAAGTGGTAATTGAGTTCCTTGAATCAAGTATTTTCAATCATTTCAAATGTCCTTTATCTTTAGTTTGTGATAATGGCCCTATATTTTCATCTTTGAAATTCTCCAATTGGGCTTTTGATCATAGGATCATAATAAAATTTGCATCCAATTATTATCCACAAGGTAATGGGTTGGTTGAGTCTTCCAATAAATTTTTTTTAACAATCATTCGTAAGCTATTGGAGAGGAATCCTAGGGATTGACACAGTCAACTCTGTTTTGTTCTATGGGTAGATCATACTAGACAAAAGACTTCCTTAGGGTCTTCCCCTTATCACTTTGTGTATGGCCTAGAACCAGTGTTTCCCATATAGTTGAGGATCCCTACTTTGCAATTCATTAATGAGTATTATGATGAAGAAAATAAGCATGAGGCCCATTTGCAAGAATTGTTACATCTTGAAGAGAAATGAGATGAATCCCTAGAGAACTTTTCTAAACATCAGGGTGTGGTTAAAAGATGGTTTGACAGAAGATCCAAAGTAAAAGCTTTCAGGATTTCTGACTTGGTTCTCTACTAGGATAAAGCCCTTGACCATAAGGGAGAGCATGGAAAATTTGACAAACTTTGGCTTGGCCCTTACCAGATTTTAGAAATTCTTGGTGATAATTATTTTCATTTGAAAAATATCACTGGGGAGGACATCCCATTGCCCATCAATGGGCAGTACCTTAAGCATTATTTCCAATCATGAGCTGCTTTCAGCTCTCTTCCTATACATAGCTAGAATAGGTTTTCTTTCTATTATGGTGTGTTTTGCTTTGCTTTGGTTAGAGTAGATTCTCCTTGACTTGTTTTGGTTAGTATAGGTTTGCTTGTGATTTCATGTTTTGCTCTGCTTTTACTTTGGAGGGTTTTCTTGTTTTCTCTGGGATGTGTTGCACCTGCATGACAAAACTATTTTATTTGGGACTTTTTTGAGTATTTCCTAGATGAACTTTAATTATGAATCTTGAGTAGATGGTGGAGATCTTTGTTATCCTCAAAGGAGTCTAAATGTTGGGTTTAAGGATGATGGGTCACTAGTTTGATTTGAACTTGATGCATTCTGAAATCTTATATCTTTTACACATCTTAAGAATCCTGAGGTCACTGTAGGATCTTTGTGAAGTCTTGTCAGGTGAAATATCTTATTTTTGCTTCAGCATCACTATGGTTCTCAGCCCTGAGTTTGAAATTCATTGTTCACAGGTTGAAATAAAAGAAGTAAAAGAAAGAAAAGACATATCAAAAGAAGAAAAGAGAAAATGTTGAAAACAAAAAAAGCATAAATTCAACTTATCATGAGTTTTCAAATATCTCTACCGGGGCTATAGACGCCTGGCTGGCAGTAGAGCTATGTTCAGCACAATCATAGTGATAACCTCGTCGAGGCTATGGATGCCTGACTGGTAGCGAGGCTCTATCTAGGTTGCTTTTGAAGTTACAATATTTACATAGCCTGTCTTGACTAAACTAGATTTTGCAGTAGCCTAAGGAGGGAAATGAACTCATGTGCACACACTTGGATTTTCAGTTTATGGAAGGTCTAGTCCGCCTTTGATTTTTCTTGTTTGTTAGTATGATCGAAACCAGAGATTCTAGGTTATTGATTCTAGTTCATCATCAAAATGCTCTGGAGCATTTTCCCAGCAGGAGTCGCCATTTGTTGTGCAGTTTTCGCACACACTCCCCGCTGAAAGCAGGGACCCTCTTTCACTTTGATTTTTGGTGTCTTGGCCCTTTTATTTTGAGGATTTATTTTGCTTTGGCATGTGCTTAAATCCTTATTCTGATTGCCTAAGCGATTCCCCTAAGTTATTCATTGAAAATATTAGTTTATGGGTGAATTTCGTGTTTTTGCTCTGGTTCGGGCTTTTCCACCCCACCCAGATTTTCCCAGATCTTGCTCAAGTTTTGGCTGAATGTTGTGGTTCAGATATTTTTGGTCTTCATAGAATTCTGCGTGGGCAGGATTTTTTTGAATTTCATCCTGTCATTAGGTTCCCAAATTTTCTTGGTTGTCTTGTCAACGACATTAATGTTCTTCGTATGGGCTTTGAATGATGTATTTAACTAATTTTTGAAAACATTTGTGTCATTATACTTTACTATCTGTGATCGATTGAGCTAAAGAATCTGTTCTTGGAAGTGTTGAATTTTATTTGGAGCATTGAGTTTGTAAATTCTTCAATTTAGCTTGTGATTCCTTGGATATTGTAGTTGTCTTCACTAGGCACTATTAAGTTCGCATTTGTTGTTTCTCGAATTGATTTCGCTTCATCAAATGGTATGTACATGTTGCCTCTCTTTTAATGGATGAATGTGATTGTTCATTGATGCATTGATGTTCTAAACATTTTCAGGGTTCAAATTTTTGTATCTTTAAGCATTTGATGCTAGGGTTACCTGATATTGCTTTATTCATCATATCCCAAGTAGGTTCTAAGGTCATTTGTTCATTTGCATTATGAAGTATCTTGCTTGAGAGTAGTGAATTTCCCTAGTAAGGACTTAGTGGTTGAAATGATTGGATCCTGAGCTTTCCTATGCATTAATGGTGGATCTGTAGGGTTTGCTATCTAGGGCATCATCATTTAATTTTAGTCTACTTCAGAATAGGCCTAGAATGCTAAGAAAATCTATAGAAGGTCCATATTAAACTTGTCACAGGCCTAGGATCTCAAAATTTATGATCAATCCATTAAATTGGGAAAAATCGTCAGTTGGTGGCGAAGTTCGGATTTCGTCCTCAATTTGGGATTTTCTAGCTCTAGCGGATTTTTCAGCTCTAGTGGATTTTCCCAATCCCCTTCTTTTTCCTAGAATCCACATACTTTCAGAGTTTTACCTTGTCTGCGGATTTCCTTCAGACCCGGATTTTCCTGAAATCCTTGGTTCCCTATTTTTTCCTATTTTTTCCAAATCTTGCAAAGTGTCTCCTCATTCACAGAAATCCGTCTCTCATGGATTTTCTCATAATTTGATGAAATATGAAGGAATATAGAATAGCATGATGTGTTAATGAGTGAAAGTACATTTTATGATTAGTTTATGCTATTTTGAGATCTCATATTCTATTTATTGATTAATAATTATCTAATTGAGTTACTAATAGGTGTTTTCATGTTCATTCCACTGGAATCCGTCTGGCCAAGAATTCTCCAAAATTCCTCCCTTCCTTGGATTCCACGGATGGCCCTGAAACCCGAAGTTTAATATGATCAATTTATTTTGAGATTTAATGAAACCTTGTTATATGGGGTTTCATTTTAATGGTGTTTGATGGATTAACATTGCTTTCCTATGGTTTTTATTATGCTTTGTTTGTCAAGTGCAGGCTAAGTCTAGCAAGGTAATAGTTGGAAAGGCTAAGAGTGACATGGAGGGATCCTCAATATCTGCGGCAGAAAGGATTAAGTTAGACATCAAGAGAAAAATCCTAGAGAGTAAGATTACCTCTATCTAGTCAAAAGTAACGAATACCAACGTTGGACTATGGGACTATAAGGAGTTGAAAGTAAGAATGGCAACAGATGATCTTCATGTGGTGTCTAGAAGAATGAAGGAGTTGGGCTTGTCACATGTAGCTGGTTTTCCTTCCAAAGTCTAGTGTCATGAGCTTGTTCTCGAGTGCGCTAGACATTATGATCAGGACACACAAATAATTATTGTTCCTCAAGGGAGAGTTGTAGCAAATATGAATCTGGTTTCCATAGTGCAGACCTTTGACATGCCAAATAGATCCCATGTGGTGGCCTTCAACATGGAGGCTATGGGGAGGAGACTGTGAAATCACAATAGCTCATTAATTCCTAGCTGGAAAAGCCCAAGTCCCATTATTCGAAACTCCCCAAGCAGCTATTCAGAGCAAAGTTCAAGAAGGAATACTATGATGCCATCACATTGCTCAGCAGGGTGGTTGGATTAAGGAATGTAGGTATGTTTGAGAATTAGATGTGCCACACTATTCGAAGGATGGAATAAGAACAAATCAACTATCATTGGGCTAGTGTGATTATTATAGTGATCCATGAGCAGCTATCTAATGTGTTGTAAACCAAGACCTTCAAAATGACTTCATACTTGGTTTATGCAATTGCGAGATTTCACCCCTACAAAGGATTGAGCACAAGGGGAATCTTTGGACAAGATGTCATTTATGAGGTTTACCCTCAATTTCACCTAGGAAGCCCGAGCTATAGGAAGGTGAATGATGCATTCACCATACATATCACCAGATTACTTCATGGTGTAGAACATGTAAGAATTTCAGACAAAGCAAAGGAGCTCATCAAGAAATATGGGGCTTGGTTTATTCAGTTCCCAACTTTCTCATACATTTAGATTGATGGTTGCTAGATGGCTCCTTACAGACTTCCAATGTACCCTACCAATCACATTCTACTCTTGGAGGTAACTAGACAGATATGTGATTTCGATGCCATTGTCAAAAGGAACAAGCATAAAACTGGTTTTGGTGGAGATTTCCCATTAAGGATTGGCACTGGAGAGGGTCGTCCTTCCATTAGTTCTACCCAGGCTTCAGAGGAGGAGATGAGTGCTATTGGTTTATCCTTCCACTCCAAGAGGTCAAGGTTTTACATCACAGGTGAAGCCCAAAAGAGGGCCAATAGAGAATACAACCATAAGGTTGAGTTAGAAGATTACTGGGCTAATTGCACTGATAAGTATGAGGTAAGGGAGAAGAAGTTCTCTCGGCTCCCAGTTGAATCAGTTCGATTATACAATGTAAGGGAAGTCTTAGATCAACTTGAATATGATGTAAATCTCATTTAGGGCCATGCTTATGAAATAGTTAAGGATAGGCCAATTGGCGATGTGGACTGGCTAGAAGAAGAAAAAATAGAATTGGGATAGATAATGGATCTAGTCACCAAATATACTAGGATGTGGCTAACTATAAGATATGGGAGCTAGAGATTGAAGGAGTGAAGTGCACCTTTGATCTAATGGGGATTTGGACCCTCACTCTACTTCTGAAGAATCAACAGAATAGGATCCTAAAGGTAAATAAAAGGTAGGCTCCCATTTCAAGATCAAGATTAAGGGTGTTGAAGAGGAGCAAGCCCAAGGAGTAGAAAAATAGAGAAAGCCAATTGCTAGGAAAAGGTCAAGGGCTAAGAAGTCTAGTAAGGAAGAAACTAAAAAATAGAATCTTGAGGTCGATGTTCCTATACCTAAAAGGAGACGAATCATAAGATAATCAAAAAAGGCAGGCCCTAAGGATCAGGAAGAAATTGCCTGGCCTGTGGTGAATGTAGAAAGTTCGGGAGAAAAGACACAGGTGTATACAAGGAAGTCTAGGACTCCTTCCCCTACAAATAATGTTCCCAAGGTAGATCTTCCTCTACTTACTTCTCATGATGAGTAGCATGGTTATGTTCCTTCTTCCCATGAAGCTCAAAACAAACTAGGTGAATCTAAGAAAGTTGAGGATCATCCAAACATTGAGGGAGAGGAATTTCATGAGGGTGACCTTTACAGTGCAGAGGCAAAAGTTGAAAAAGTAATACAGTCTCCTTTGGTGGCCTATGAGGATTCACCCATGAGAATTGAGGAAGTTAGATCCCCTCCAAGAGAGGAAGAAGTAGTGAAGGTTCCATCACCTGAGCACGAAGAGGAACACATTGAAGAAAAAGGGAGTAAGGAAAATGAAACTCCTAAGAAGCAAAGTTTGGATAAAGAAGTACCTAAGGGTTAGCAAGAGGAAGTGAGACAGAGCGAAGTGCAGTTGGAGTCTACTATTCTAGAATGGCTAGACAAGGAAATAAAGAGAAAGCAGGTCATTATGGAGGATACTCCACCTAACTGGGATGAGTTGTTGGCCAAGATTGGAAAGGATAAAATTAAAAATAAGGCAAGGGTCATTTCAAAAATTAAGAGATACGAGGTGAGTAATAGAGTGGTCCACATTGCAACTCCTCCTCTAGACAAGAATAGGGATGAGGTAACTGCAAAACATTACAACCTACAGACTATCAATTTACCACCCACTTCCATTGAGCAGGACATTGAAGATTGTCAGGGTTCTAGTGCATTCATCTTGGGTAGGTTAAGGAAAGAAATAAAAACTAAACAGGAGATGAAGAAGGAGATTGAGGGACTCAAGAAATGGTTAGAAGATCTGATGAAACCCTTGCAATCCATTAATCCCTCATCTTCTACTGCAAAACCCTTTCCCCAAGAGACTATCACTGAACTTGAGAGAATGAAGGCTTCCACTCTTGCTACTAAAAATTGGCTACAAGGGGTGCAATGTAAAGGAAATGAGGCTATAAAGGAAATTCTACTAATGGGGAAAGATGCTATGAGGGAAACTGATTGGTTGAAGGAGGTGTTAGCTCAAGATAAGGAAGATACAGATCTCTTTCTATAGAAAACCAAAACCATCATGGAGTATACCAAGGATAATCTAGTGAAAGATAAAATTCTCCCCTCCTCCAAAGCTGCCAAACCTTGGGAATGGCTTAAGGCATTGAAAATTAGGAAAAAGGTTCTAAAGAATATCTACAAGTAGAGGAGGAAAATTGATGATACCCTGACTGGTGTGTACAATGGATGCATTGCTTTCTTTGAGATAATGATAGGGAGAAGGAAGATTGCACCTAAATACTTGAGCTTAGAACAGTTGAGAAGGTGGTGGCAAGATGTTTATGCTCCAGTCTGTGATGATCCTATTACTGAGCACCAATTAGATGATGTGGCCACCTACATTGTTGTCATGGATAAATATTTAGCATATAAGATCGCGCGGGATAAATTGGTGGAACTATCAAGGGAAGATATCACATCAATTGAGAGTCGACTTAAGGTTTTACCTTTGCCACTTGTTCCTGACTTGGATAGGGTTCTTTTGAAGGTGCATAAAATGTTGGATTGAAATAAAGACAAAGGGAAAGATAGTTAATATTGGGCTACATCGATATTTTTGCTTCCCTATTATTTTGGTGTGCATTGGTCCAAGCTGCATTGGAGGTCCCAGGCTAACCTAGATGAAATTCATGCATTTAATGCATAATTTATCTTATCTTTAATTTCTTTGGGCCGACTTTTTTTGTGGCCAACTATTATTGTAAAATCTGGCTAGGTTGACATATTTTGAGGCCTCTATTAATATGGCACTCTGCCTTATCTGTAAGATATAAATGAGAAGTAGAAGTATAGAGATAACTAGTATTGAAGCAAATTAAGTAGAGTAGAAGTTAGAAAATTGTGCTCTAAAGCAAATATTGTAACAAAAGACTAGAATTGTTGCTCTAGTGGGTAATTTGATGCAAGTAATGACATTGTGATTTGGTGCCACACTTGTGTTCTTCTTATCTTGCATGGTTCTTGTTATTCTATCCTGAAGATTTCTTTGAGGAAGATTGATATTGGATATTTAGGATTATATTTAATTCAATGATGTTTATGGTTTGATATTTGAGGTGTTGCAGTGATCCTTGGTCCATACTTGTTGTAGCTAGCTAACTGTTAGCTACTTTGCAAAGTTAGCCTAGACCATATATCCATTGTGCTTTGTTCAATTGCGAAGATTTTTTCATTTCAATTATCTTAGGGTTGTCTTGGATGAATATTCATGATCTAAAAATCTTATTACCTTAGGAGATTTCACTATTCTTGTGAAATTGCAAATTCATCTAGGTTAAGCAAGGATAAGTTTGTGTGGGATTGGTCTGTTTCAAGTATTTCATCATATGCATTGTGAATCTCAGAATAGTGATAGTCTTAGTAATCTCTTTGAACCCTAATCTTTTGCTATTTCTTTACCATCTGAGTTAGATTCAAGATTAAAAGTATCATCATATTGCTAGATCGAATAAATTGAGGATTCAGTCTTTTCTTGTAGTAAGGTCCCATTGTGATTACCAACATTTTCACATTTATCACTAAGTTGTTTATGCATTGTCAAGACCTGACATTTGATACCTTGGGGTTATCTCTTGAGGCTTGCTGACAGAGATTTACCTTTCAAGAGAGATAGGATTTCATATTATGTCTTAGTTGTTGCTATTTAGAAAAGATCATCAACAAGGTGGAGAGTCCAATATCATCTCCCCATGTTTACTTGTAACTATCCATTCTTTCATTCCTGCTCAAAATGGTTCAACATAATTATCTTGCATCTACTCCCATAATAAATGTATTTATGTTGTTGACACATTTGCACATTATTCATCTACTAACCTCTTCCTATATTAACATAAAATACTTTGGAATTTTGGTTCTAAATAATGTTATATTATAAAAACCTATTCATGATTTCCTAGTCTTAAATGGACCATTTCTTATTATGAAAAATAGTTTAAGTACATTCACCAACTTCAACTAATATTTTTATATTTACATTCTTAATTGAGTTAAGATAAGGATTTAATAGAGATCATGTAGAAGTTACTACCCTAGCATTAAATGAAAAATAGTTGGAAATGATACTAATTAAATAGATCCATAATATATATATAGGCAAATTCCAACCATATTGTCTATTATATATATGCAAATAGTGTACACCAAATAATCATCGAAGTACATATAAAAGATTGGAATGATGTATGTTTAAGGAGGATTGTGATAGTATGGGATCTGAACTTAGGCATGACTTTCTGATAGCCACTTGCTTGTTTGTGTGAGTGCATATCATTGCGTGTGTATGCATCTTGTTGGGGGCTCACCTTGTGGATACCTAATTCCACTATCCCTTATGAGTGTGCATTGGTTTGCATAGTGGACATAATTTTCCACTTGTAACATTTCTTTTTGGTCAAATAACCTAGATCTGATCCATAGTGTGTGGGACAAACAGTCGAAGCTTGATCCATCCCCTCTTTTATTTTTATTTTTGTTTACTTTCTTTTTGTCTTTAATAGTGTATGATTGTGCCTTGATGTTGCTTATTATATCATTTTCATGTGTGTCCTCTTGAATTTATGTTGGTCTACTATAGGATCTTGATCCTAGGGGCTTGGCCACCTCCTTTGATTTTTGTCATCCTATGTCATCCACATCGGTACCCTTAGACCCTTCTTGATGGAATTTTGTCTACTTTATTGTGAGTTTCAAGCAAGTTCCTCCTCTCACTAAAGTGGGGGTTGAATGTAATGATGAAAAATGTATCCCCTTACATTTTCACATTTTTTTAGGTCCTCCCTATTGAATTGAGCATAATGTTTCCTTGATTTAGTGTTGTAATGTGTTTAGCACACTCACATTAAGTATTGGGCCCTTGTAAACTAAATGAACTTAATTATGCCTTATTTAGAGTATTGTAAAGTGTACCTTCACACTTTCACACTAATCTAGTGCTTCATTAATAAATTGGGCTTCTTTATGCCTTATTTGGTTTTATTTTTTATCCACAAGCCTTAATTAATGCATCTTTCCAAGGATAATCCCAATATAAACCAACATCCAATCATAATTCATATGGTTTTGGATTGTATGGCCCATATTTAGTGATTTGGGACTCATACACCACCTTGACTGTATGGGTCCCACCTAATTTTTGGGGCCTCGATCTAGATTTTACAACAATGTAAGCATGTCTTGAAAAATGTGTCCCAAAGCCTAGCCTATGGGACTCATATGCCACTTTTGGAATATGGGTCTCATGTGGCTTAAACCTAAATTAAATTCAAAAGCTTGGAAAATTTTGATTCTCCTAGATTTTATTTCAGCTTTTAGTTTTGTAATTTCAAGAAATTAGGCATAAAAAAGTATAAATACAAGGTTATTTCACTCATTTTAACCTAATACTTTCATGAGATCATTCTTAATAGAAAATTGGAGTTCACAAGAGCATTCAAGAGTTTACAAGAGCATTCAAAGGATTATTATCAAGTGTCTTAGAGAATTATTCAAGTATTAAGCATCATGTCAAAGTTATTATGCATCATTTTTGTTTTTGAGCTTACATTTGTGATGTATGGTTTCTTGATTCAAGCAAGTGTTCAAGTCAAGATTCATATCATTTAATCTAGAGTCAAGATCTATATCCTTTGGATCCATTTCATACATGTTTGTAGCACTTCATTCCTATTGTTTGGTGAGTTACAACAATACATTTTGTTCATTAATCATTCCTCCTTTAAATTTGATTTCATTACAAGGTTTGATTAACAAAATAGGGTTTGAATAAGGAAAACCCATTTCTACTAACAAAACAACATTTTTCCCTCTCTTTAGTGTGTGATTTGTATGTTTGGGTTCAAAACACATCAAAGAGAAATATTGGAAAGAATTTTTCATGGTTGCAAAGTTGTCCAAGTTGTCACCTTGTTTAGAAGATCCCCAAAAGGAATCCACATAGCATAATTCAATAATTTAGATCTAGAAATCTAGTTGAGAAGATAGAGAAGAGATTGAAGAGTAGATTCGAACCTTTATCCTCTAATAAATCCAAGTAGGATTAATACACCACTTTTGGTGAATGAGTCCTAGTTTAGTGATTTTTCCAGATTTTAGGTGTTCCAGATTTATCTCTAGTAGATTTATCTTCCTACTTAGTAACCATAATCTAGGACTAAATCACCCAGCCTAGTGTATGAGTCCCAATGTGTATTAAATTCAATGCTTTTAGTATTTTAGTTCTTCATTCAAGCTACTACAGGTTTTTAGGTTCCCTTTTGTACTTCTCCAATTTTCTATTCTCTTTTGCATTCATTTCTAGGTCATCAATTCAAATGTTGCATAATATTAGGTTTGATCATTAGGTTTGGCATTTTATTTGTCTTTCCAAGCCCTATCTTGGTGGTGAACCCTCCTTTATTCCTTAATCACACCCTAGGATACTTTATTGTAAGATCTCTTTCCCCTTGCTATCTTTGGATTGAGATCTCTAAGGCTTCCTTGAATGTAACAAGAGTCAAATCGGAACCCTATCTCCTTGTGCTCCATATCCTAAAAGGTTGGGCATGTTATTTCCATCATTACAATTAGTATGACTTGACACAAAGATTTTAGCATATATAGAAACAATTTTTTTGACAAATGCATAATTTCAAATATTTCTTCTAACTAATATTTGTTCTTGAAATAAATCGTATAAAAACAAAGGTTAGATACCAATTCGAATAATAGTATTAGTAATTTAAACATGCCATAGAGAAAAAATAATGCTTTGTAAAAATATTTATATTCCTCTCCTACTTTAAACCTTTATAGATAAAGAAAAACTCTTTCCTCTGATGATGATTCTAGATCATTATTTTCTCCTCCTTGTAAACCCCTTTATATATCCATAGAGACTATCCAACTGTAGCTAATAGAGATGAACCATTGTTAGGTGTCCACATCTAATATACAACAATCTAATCTAAGATCTGATTAGATCACATTAATCTTCGCTAGTATGAAATGAGTTGTTTCATTAATGGCTTCAAAAGTTGCAAAAAAATTGTGAATATATGTTGTCAGAGGATGATTAGATCTTATTACTATCTAGAAAAATATGATCTGATCAATTATGAGAAATAATGGCATCACCCAAAAACTAATCTAAAAGAAAAAAATTCTACTACGTTGTTTGAAAAACTCCACCAAAGAAATGATACACCCATGGGAGAAACAACCCACTCAATGAAAGTGAGTGATGTGGCATGCTAGTGGGTGTTCTCCAAATCCATGAGAGTAGCTTGAGGAAAATCCCTGCCATGCAACCATGTGTCCTAGTTTGAGCCCGAAAGGAAAGTGATATAAGGAAATGTTATGCAGCCACTACATGGCGTATTATGCACCTTTTTTTGGGAGTAACCTTTAGCCTTCAAGTTGTGGTACCATCAAAACATGAAAAATAAGTAAGGTCCAAAAAACAAGACTACAAGGGATAAAAAAATGAATAAAACACAAATAAAAATTACTCCACAATAATTTTTGTAGATCTATGAATAAGATTGTAATCCATTCCTTGTACCTCCCATTTAGATATTGAGAAGCTCAATAGTATTGATTATGAGATGTGGAAGTTGAATATGGTTGATCTCCTTGAAGATAGAGATTAGTTGTTGGTAGTTTCAAGTGAAAGGACACCAAACTCAATGTTTGATGAAGATTGAAATAAAATGGATATGAAGGCAAGAGGAACCATGATTGTGTCTTGTAACTTCCATCCTCTTGAATTTTTTTATAAGAATCTACTGCATATAAATTTTGGAAGATGATTTGTGATATTTACCAAACCAAAAGTCTAACTACTAATTTATATCTCAAAATACATTTGAATTCTTTGAAAATAAAGGATGGTGATTCTATTGTAGAACATTCAAATGCTTTTAATATGATTATAAGTTATCTTACATCTATAGATCTTAAGATAGAAGAAGAAGAGAGGGTAAAGGTACAAATTTTTTTCACACTTTCAGCCAACTTATCAACACAAGAGAATTTAAGTATTTCTAACTAAAATTTTATTTTTTTCAAACATTTGATTTAGTCAGTTTAATTCTAGATTAGTTAGAGATGTCCATGACTATTCCAACTAAAATTGTTGGATAAATTTATATGTAGTGTTAGAAATCAGAAATAATGAATAGATGATCAATATACAAATACATTCTAGGTAGTGAGTTTATATAGAACTAAGAAGAGGATGTAGCTGGAAAATCCAACCAATCAAAATCAACTAGAAAAAGTGGATATGGACCACCAAAAGTAGATGATGCCACAAAAGTTGGAAAGTTCTCCACCCTTTAAGGAAGGGGACAACACATCACTTATCTCATAGTAATAAAATTGATTTATTATCCTAATAAATATTAATAAAAGTTTACAAGAAACCTAGGATTAAAAGAAAATAAATTAACCCACTAAGAAAATAAAAACCTTCACCAACACCCTGCCCATTAAGCACAACTTAGGAGGATGTCAAAGATGATGGCTCCAAAAAAATAATACCATGTTAGGTACCTATGTACATAGCAAATTCCCTACAAAGAAGAATAATTGCCTCACAAATAGAGAGAGAACACCCCCAAAGGTGTATTCAAGCTATCTCTGAAGTCTTGAAAGGAATATGTAGGAAGAAAGTACAAGATGTGTGAAGTATATAAAGTTTGATCAAATATCCCTATGTTGATGTTCAAGGCTTTCACAATCAAATCAATCATTCTAGGCCACACTACTTAAAATAAAACCTAAGAATCTCCTAGAGATTGATGTAGTGCACCATCCAAAGACTCATGTATCTCCTCTGAAGATGTCTCCTCCAAATGATGATATAAAGTATCCGCACTCATGTAAAAACATGATGAGTGATCATGTAGAGAACGAATAATAGCTTCAAAGTGTTCCCTCACAATAATTGAAAAAGGATCAACTCTATCAAATAGAACATGAATGCAATCAATAGTTTCTCCCAAATCTGCAATATGTGTCTTCATAAACAAGTATGAAATCCCTTCCAAGAGATCATCCTAGAAGGTTGAAACTGAAAGACTATGTATTTCCTACTACAAGGAATCATTGGAATATTTTGAATATAATGACACTAAACTCTGAAGTATCAACAGATGTAATGAAAAAAGAGTGGTCCTTAAAGAGAAGAAATATGTTTGTAATAGTATCATCTAGATTCAAGATGAGGGACTCTACAAATAAACAGATATTTATAGTATAAATTGGTCCCAATAAATTAAATCTAGAAGACATAACTAATCATGTTGCAATGAATTACTAGAGGCTATTGAGTAAGAATCTCTAGAATTTGAAGTTATAATAGGTATTGTTAATGGAATATCAATAAACTAATCATTCACACAAGATGTATCCACACAAGATGAGGCAATATAAGTCTCATTATCATCCAATATAGTCTAGTTCTCTAAGGAAACATCATTTTTAGATGAAGATTCAATGTCTCCATACAACTATTGGATGATTGTCAAAGTAATGATAGGGAACCTAATGTGCTCTATGTGATGTAGAGTACATCCTCAGAAATAGTAGGACATATGAGTCCATAGACCATATCAATATTGTTAAACCAATATTTCTTATATTAAATGTCACTGGGCTCAACAACGAATCCAAGGAGATAGGGTAGTAGATCCCACTCAAGGAGGTGATTCTTTATCCCTTATTTCCAAGACAAATAGTTATCTTAATTTAGCCTAAAAACATAAGGATGAAATTTAAGAAATGTGACTAATCCCCCTTAAATGGAACTTTATCTTAAGTAGTTCGTGATTACAAAGTGCACATGTATAATCCCACAAAAAATAAGTACAAAAGCCACCAAAATAACATCAACACACTCCCACCCTTTTCACTAGTATCAAAAATCACCCCCAAATATTATAAGGTTAGCATTTTATAGTTCAATGTAGCTACAAAGTATTTTTCCAAATTACAATGTTCAATAGGCTCAAAATATCCAAAATTACAAATTATAATACAAAATGAGGTTGAGAAAAAAATCTAGAAACTTAGATTTATAGCTATGTATTTCGCTTCAATACCTTTCCAACACATAGTTTCCAGAAATCAAAGCACTAGGGTGATAGTTATGGTATGTTGAAGAAATTATCAACAAAAAACTTTAACCTAAAATATATAGTACAAAATAGAAAATAATATTTTCAATACCTCTATGGATGGAAATTGTTCATCTCTAGATTTCTAACAATATATGATCTGCCAAAAATGGACAGCATGGTGAAAAGTGATGATTGTTTCAAATAATGGCTAAAATTAGCATGCAATGATGACCCCCTGATGATATCTCCTTTTGAATGCAATTGAAAGGTCCATTTGGGCATAAAATGCTCCTGTAAAAAGTTGTTCACCAGATCTAAGCTTCAAACCCTCATTTGTAACTTTATCAAATGATCTCCAATTTGTATGAAATGAAAGTCAATCTTGACTTTCTTGAGCCTTCTAGATGTGTTGGAATATTCAAAAAATCTATCAGTATAACCAAAAAATCTAAAATCACTAGATCTCACAAAACATATATGCAATATGAAGAAGTTATTAGATCTTAGTAAACCATTTACAATTCTCTAGATCATTCAAAACACAAGAGAAGAGAATATGATAGTTTACAATATCTTTACATAAAAACTCAATCTCTTAATCATGAATCTATGAACTTAGATCTATAAAAACATAAGCTTTCATACCATGTTAGAAATTTGAAATTGATGAATAGATGTTCAATATGCAAATTTAAGCTAGGTAGTGAGTTTATATGGAACTAATGAGAGTATGTAGGTGGAAAATCCAACCAATAGGAATCAACCACAAAAAGTGGATATGGAACACCAAAAGTGGAAAGTGTTCCATCCTTTAATGTAGGAGACAACACATCACTTATCTTCTAGTAATAAAGTCACTTTATTATCCTAAGAAAGCTTTGTAACAGTGTAGGAAAAACCTAGGACTAACTTAAAATAAATTAACCCAATAGGAAAAAAAAACATACACCAACATATAACACCAATTCAAGGCCAATTGATCAAAAAATAAAATAATTTGAAAAACATGAAATTTCAATAACTCCTAATAATGTAAATAAAATATTTTCAAAAATGTAAAAGTACCCTTTTGTAGATCCATAAATATAGTTTTCAAAAACATATATATTTAAATATTTCAATTATTCCTTATATTTTTATTTTTATTTTTACTATAAGTAGGTTTTTGGTACACACTATTAGGTTGATTACCATGCTACGAAAAAATACCAAACTTAAAAAAATAAAAATGATGCACTAGATAAAAGATTCTATGTCAAGATAGTATATATATATATATATATTTGTTTTACATAAGTAGTTAATATGAAAGTTGACATTAAATGGAAAAAAAAGTGTTTTAATACAATCACATTTAAATATTTATTTAAAAACATATATTTATCAAAAATGTTAAAAAATATATCCATGCACAAATGTTTCAAGTTAGTGTGGCAATGGAAAAAGTATCCCTCTATATTTTCACACTTGTTTGGCCCTCCCTATTAAATTGAGCTTAATTAGGCCTTGATTTAGTGTTGTAATGTGTATAACACATTCAAATTAGGTCTTGGGACCTTGTAAACTAAATGGACTTAGTTTTTCCTTATTTAAGGTGTTGTAAAGGGTATCCTAACACTTTCATATTAATCTAGGGCTTCATTACTAAATTGGGCTTCTTTATGCCTTATTTGGCCTTATTTTGCATCCACAAGACTTAATTAATGCATCTTTTAGAGGATAATGTTGACACTTATCTAATGAGCAATTAGAAATTAATGTTTTTGGATTCTATGGCCTAGATTTTGTGATCTAGGACTCATACAAAACCTTGGGCGTATGATTCCCACCTAAGTTTTTGGGCCTTAATATGGATTTCACATTAATCTAAGTAGTTCTTGGAAAATGTGTCCCAAAGCCTACCCTAGTAGGACTCATATGCCACCTTGGTAATATGAGTCTCTTGTGGCATAAACCTAAATAAAATTCAAATTCTTAGCAAGATTTTATTCTACTAGATCTGATGTCATCTTGTAGTATTGTAATTTTGGGAAAATTGGCATAAACAAGTATAAGTACAAGGTTATTTCACATATTTTCCACCTATCAATTTTCATGAGCAAGTGTGACCTAAGCATTCAAGAATTCTAGCATTCAAGATAATTTAAGAGTAATTATCAAGCATTTTGGAGCTATATTCAATATTCAAGCATCATGTCAAAGTCGTCATGCATCATGTGTGTTTTTGAGCTAACATTTGTGATGTAGGTTTTCATGATTTAAGCAAGCATTCAAGTCAAGATTCATAACATACAATCAAGCACGTCAAGATCTACAATCATGCTATCCATTTCATACAAGATTGTATCCTTTATTCTAAGGGTTTGGTGAATTGCAACATAGCATATTTGTTCATTAATCATTCTTTAATTCTATTTCATTTCATTTTAAGGTTTGATTACCAAAACAAGGCTTGAGCATGGAAAACCCCTATACACTAACAAAACAAAATTTCTCTCTCTCTGCATGTGTGATTGAAGATATAGGTGTTTTGAGGTGTGAAGATCCTTTGAAGACAAGATTGGAAGATTGGAGAAATTTTTCAAAGTTGTCAAGAAGTTGTCATTTTCATGGAAATTCACCTACAAGCTAAAATTCAAAGTTCCAGAATCAGAGATCGGATAGGAGAGAAGCTACATAAGATCATGCAAGTATACCAGAGTCTTAGAATAACCTTGATATTGAGACTAAATTTCTAGCTTGGGGAATATGAGTCATAGTATACCACTTTTTACTAATTTCCTATAGATCATAGTTTACCAGTTGCAGATTCTAGATTCAACCTGAAATCCTAAACTGGGACTAAATTTCCCATTATAGTGTATGAGTCCCAGTTCACATCAAAATTCATAATTTTGGGATTGTAGACCTTATTTTAGGTATATCTAGTCTTTCATGTACTTATTTGTTTATCTATAGTTTATTATTATGATTTTAAGTTTCATTTCCTAGGTTACATAACTAGATTTGCATAATACCTTCATTTCTTTCTTTCTAAGCATTCACTTAATGGTTAACCCCGTTTTTAATCATACCCAAGGAAACCTTGTATTGATCCCTCTTCCTAGTTGGATCATTAGGTTGAGATCTCTAGGGTTTCCTTAAATTAACTAAGAGAAAAATAGGGTCCCTTAAGTTGTCCATCTCCTAAAAGGTGAGCACAACATAGATAACATACAATACATGATTGAAAGTGAACAAGGAATTGAACTTGCACATAACCTAGTTAGATTTTTGGAAAACATCTTATCTCAATGACTAGCTCAAATTATTGGAGAAACTCAAGTTCCTCCTCCCACAACAATTGCCTCTATCCCTACCTATACCAGCCCTCAAGTTACAACAACAATGCAACCTACTAGTAATGTGATCCCTTCCTTAGGTATTTCTGCTAGCACCCCTAGTACCTTTTGCATCACATGTCATATCTCCTACTACTTTACCTCCTAAAATAATTCCATTCACTTGTCCCTTGAACACATATACACCTCCATCTCAAAATACAACCAGTTATGCCATCCTTAACCAACTCTTGTAGAATGTTTCATCCCTTCAAAAGAAAATTTCCACCATAAACAAAAATAAAAATGGCCAACCTACACACTATGTCAAAAGCAATCCATTATCCTTGGAGATATTGATAATTCCAATTCCAAAAGGTATAGAGGATCCTAGATTCAAGAAATATGGTGGGAAAGGAGATCCTTCAAACCATGTTTGTGCTTATATTTCCCTATGTAGTGACTTTATTCTTGAGGATAAACTCTTGGCCAAGATTTTCCCTAGATACTTGAAGGATACCACCTTAGAATGGTTTTCCTCATTACCAAAAAACTCGATTCATTCATTCAAGGAACTTTTTAAGGAATTTATAAACCATTTCCAAGTCCATATGACCCCTAAGATGACCCTAGTAGATTTGATGAGATGTATGCAAAAAGACAATGAAAAGATTACTAAATTCATTTCATGCTATCAATTGCTTTATTCGCAAATCGATGTTTCAATGGATGTTCATTGAGAACTTGCAAACTAAGATACAAGATAATATTACCAAGATGAAGTTCCCATCCTTAATGCACTTGTGTACTACCCTTCATGATCATCAAAATTCAATTAGTAGTCATGAAACAAAACCCATCTCTAGTCAACCTAGAAAGTCTGAATCAACAAACCAAAATAATTATCAACCTTTTATAAAATAGAATAAGGGATTTCTTCAACTTAATCCCCCTCAACAAAGAACTCACCATGTTGATACCCAAGTAGTTGATAGAAGGGAAAAACCTCCTTTCACATTTGGGGATATGTCTAGGCATTTCACTCCCCTACCAGATACCCTCCATAACACAATGTCACAACTACTAGAACAAAAAATGATTACCTTACCTCCCATTAAAAATATTGATCCTAATAAGTCTCTACCTCCAAACTTTAGATCAAATTCCTATTTCCATTATCACTGACAAAATGGACATGATACAAAACATTGCAAGTGTATTAAACATCTTTGTGCAAGACCTCATTAATTCTAGTTGACTTTCAGTTGGAAATGTTACTAATCAAGGAAATAGGTCCATTTCCCCTCCTAACCATAATTTGTAAATATTTACCAACCCCAAGACAAATAATAATATTTCATTTGTCAAAGGTATTGAAGCTATGCAGAATGATGTGATGAATGTTGACACAAATGATGACAACATATTTACTGATAAACAAGATCCTCCTATCAATGGTTTGGTTGCATTGGTAAAAACTCACCATCATAAGGGTTGAACTATAAAACATCTTTACTTTTATTTCTCCTTACAAGATATACTTAAACATGCACTTGATGGTCCTCTTTACATAGCTGGTTGAATCCATGACAAGCCTAGTAATGGGATATTAATTGATCCCATGTATAGAGAGAATCTGATCACTGAGGAATTCTTACTTGTGCAAGAACTCTATCAAGAAACATATGATAATCTGAAAGAATGAATAAAAATACACAATGGTTTTGTTTTCCCTATGATGGGATTGATCACCCTTCCTCTCAAAATCAGACTGGAACAATTAGATGTCTCATTCTCAATTATCTTGACATTGGATCAATTCCATGTTAAGCTTGGTTGTCCATGGATACACTCCATGGAAGTCATCTTGTCGATCATACATAAATGTTTAAAATTTCCCTCAGACAATGAAATCTTTACTATGCACCATAGTGGCTTTAATCATGTGTCTTCCCAAGGGACCTTTTACTAGATTTCTTTTGGCCTCATCCTATGGAACCTATTAAACCTCGTGAGGACTTCCTTTTCAAATCCTATCAAAATTTTAAGGAAAATTGCATAGCAGAACTATCACTTCAAAACATACATCAACCTATGATTGACCCTCCTATCCTTGAAAAAAATATGATAGAACCAAAAACCATTCCAAATAACTAGGAACAACCTCAGATACACCCTTTTTCAATCTCCTACAAACAACGAAGAGACAACCAAAACAACTCCGTCACACCTCCTAAGATAAAACAAGTTTACAAAGCTAAAGAGAAAGTGGTTGAATAGCCTCCTATGGTTCCTTTTTTTCCTCACCTAAGGGAACAAAAGAAACCTATGGTTGATAAACCTACTCCTACAAAAACACAACCTAAAAATCATACTAAAAGAAGCAGAAATGCTAGAGAGCATGGGCATATATTTTTTGCTATTTCTCAAATGTTAAACAATGAGAACAACAAAGAAAATCAGCATCCAAACTTGAGTGAAGCAATACATGATGATTCTCCCTCTTTTCCACAACAAAAGGATCATATATTATAATTGCAACAAAAGCTAATCCTTCCTTAGACATTATCATTAGACCTCTTATTGTGATTAACTTGGATGATGATGATGAGATTACTAAAATTGATGAGGAAGTGCATAATGAGTTGAATACATTGTTTTCCTCTTCTATGAATACATTATTTGGCTAGCTATCCACCTTATATATACAATGAACAAGATTGCAATGCAGATGACCTACTAATAGGTTGAATTGCATGTTCCTATCTTTTCTTTCCTTTTCATGTTTCTTGTATGTGATTGTATGTGTGTAATGTGCTCTCCCCATACTATTATGTTTGATGTATCTTTCTCTTTGTGGAATTCCTCTATTTGCATCTACATTCCTCTATATGTTGTAAACCTTTATATTTTCTTTGTCTTGTGTTTTCTATTTTAGGATGATGCAAGGCATCGAGACATTTAGGTCTCTTCCATGTTGACCCAAAAGATTATCCTTAATATTTTCTTTGTCTTGATTTTTTCCTTTTAGGGATGATGCAAAGCATCGAGACATTTAGGTCTCTTTCATGTTGACCCAAAAGCTTATGCTTTATTATTTTTTTTCTATTGTGTTTTGCTTTTGCGGATGATGCAACGCATCAATACATTTATGTCTCTTCCATGTTGACCCCAAAAATTTTCCTTTATTCTTTTCTTTCTCTTGTGTTTTTCCTTTAGAGATGATGCAAGGCATTGAGATGGTTAGGTCTCTTCCATGTTGACCCAAAATATTTTCTTTGTTTTCTCTTTTTGTTTCATTCTTCACATTCCATGAGTTTTGGGGGAATGATGATAGTTCTAAGCTCTCTAAAAACATTGTAGCAAAGACATACTAAACTCGAATTTATAGATCCCTTGTGTGATTTTAGGATTTCATTTTGGGGGAACCCCTTTTTCATGACATAGCTTCATTTTGAAACATATGAATTGGCATAAGGCTTTCCAAATAAGTTCTAATGTTCTATTTATTGTAAGAATTTATCATTTTCTACTTTAAAGTAATCACTCAGAACATGGTGTTTACCAATTTCTTTAAAGTGGGAGCAAACATTGGCATTATTCTTTTTCAACTCATGCTTCATTGTATAGTATTTTTTACTTCATGTGATGCATCTTTCTCTTTGTGGTGACATTGGGTGTCATGTCCCTCAAGATCATGATCTCTCTTAGCATATTATATTTATGGAGCAATTTTTTCTTTCAAACATTTTAGTTTTCAACTTTTACTTCCTTTTCACTTTATGTTGGCACTCCACCCAAAGAACAAAGATCTTACTCTTATGCAAAGGTACGCAATACACCATGTGGTGTTTACATGTATTTTCTTTATATTACCTTTCATTCAATCCCAAACCAAGACACATGTCTGCTTGGTGGGGATTTCTACACAAATTCTAAAATCACCTGCTAGCTTTCCACGTCAACAATTTCATCGAGCAGATTGTGTCATCCGTAGATGTATGTTTCTTTGGGTGGAGTTTGTCAAATAGTGGGTCAAAGTCTTTGCTTTTAGGGTTGGACTTCTAGGATGGTGTCATCACTCATTGTGGCTAATCAGATTGTTCTTATATGATCAATCTAGGATCTTCTTATGACAATATATCTTCGCAAAGCTTCTATAATATCTAGAACCATAAATGAGATAGTTGAGACTTAATGAGAAAAGATTACTACAATCTAATCAAGCTCTAAAATGATAATACAGTCTATAAGATTCAAACATCTAGCAATGTTTTCTTCTTGATCAATTATGGTAGTGTCATGTTCTCTAGCTATAAATAGATATTGGTAGCAGTGAATAAAGAGTTCTTGAACTTTTTTGGAAAAGTTCATTTCCAAGATGATAGATATTGTTTTAGGGAGTTGTATTTTTCTTAGAAATAGGGAGATTTCACATAGCACTATTTACATTCTTTGGCCTTTTTGTATTTTTTTAAACTATCATTAGATTGGCATCCGACCTCTGTTTTTTAGTTAATATTGTGCATGTTATGGCCTTTATCAAGTTTCTTTTTCGTATATCATTTATTTTGAGAACATTGTGTTAAATCCTTATATTGATATTTTGGATAATTACTTTACATGTTGTTAGCTTTTATGTTTTATGCTATTTTTTAGAAATTGGACCATGTCCATTATACTCTTCAACTTTCTGTAAAAGATAAATCACTTTTCATATTATGCTATAAAGAGGAAGGATTATGTGAATATTTGAGTATTCTTGTTAATCTTTACGGTTTCTTATTTATGTTGGACCTTAATGGATGCTTCCCATAGGGAGATTTGAAAGACTGCACTATACTTTCTCTAGCCTTTGTTGCCCATTCTCCTTCCAACAATGAAGGGTCTGTGGTGCCAGGGTAAAAGCACAAAGTTTTGTCACACTTTCAGCCAACTTATCTACACAACTAAATTTATGTATTTCTAACTAAAAATTAATTTTGGTCAAACATATGATCTAGTAAGATTCATTCTAGCTAAGTTAGATACTTCCACAACTTTTTCAACTAAAATTGTTGGCTAAAAATATATGGAGCACCACTTGAGTCCAATTTACCAAAAAAAAAAAATATATCTAAAAAAATTGAAGTTTCAATAATCCTACTAATGTAAATAACATTTTTATAAAAATACAAAAAAACCCTTTTGTAGATCCATAAGTGTAGTTTTCAAAAATATATTTATTTTAATAGTTAATTATTATTTATTATTTATTTTTTATTTTTACTAAAAGTAGGTTATCAATACAAAATATTAGGTTCATTACCATGCCAAAGAAAAATAGTAAAACTTATTTTAAAAATTGAAAAAAATATGATGCACTAAATTAAAAAATCTATTTCAATATGGTATAAAATTTTTTCAAATTTAGATAAATATTTAATATGAAAGTTAATGTCCCATGGAAACAACTATTTTTTGATTTACACACATTTTAATATTTATTTAAAAATATATATTTATCAAAATTGGAAAAAATATATCCATGCACTATAGTTTCAAGTTATAAGTATACACAAAATTTGAAAGGAAAAAAAAAATACTATAAAAAGTTTGACGTCTCATGCAACTTCATTTTTAGCATTTTATCAGCAACTAAATTATATTACATTAATTTATTAAAAACTAGTTTAAAATATTTTTTAAATTTTTTCTAAAAAATACAAAAATAAAATATACTAAAAACTACATATTTTACTAGTTTACATCATTTCAAAAGTCAAAACATATATGCCACTTTTTAGTGATTCAAGTTTAAAAGTTGGATCAGTGTTAGCCATTTCCTTTATAAAGTGTGACACATCTTTGAGCTTTTACCTAGCATTATATGTCCATCTCATCAATTGTAAGAGATAGTTAAAGTTTGAAATGTCATAAAGGCTTTAGCACATTACCATTTTTATGTTTTTCTTGCATTTCTCTCTACCCCCTTCCCCAAACACAAAGAAGAGTCAGTTTTCTTTAAAAATCTTGAAGGTCATTCAGTAAGGTAAAAATTGGTCCCCCACTCATTGGATTTCCCATAAGGTTGTTTAAAGAGGTGCAATATTTTATGATCAATAGTTCTTTTTCCTGGAATGTACAATGGGATCCAAAGTTTTTCAAACATTTGATTTGAAGTCAAAAATAGTTTATAAATAGACTAAGATAAGAGGTAGGCAATCTCGTGCCCAAATTTCAAACAAGAGCATCTTTTAGAGGCCATTTCTAGCACTCCTAGTTACCTTCTTCAGCATGAAGGAGAAGATGGCTTACAGGTTTCGTACCACCTTCCAAGAACAACATAGTAAGAATTTTTATCCCACAATATAGAGCATTATCTTCTCCATGAGGAGGCTAGACCTTCCAAATTAGAATACCCATCTACCCTGCTCATAGGAATCCATTTACAATGGATCACTTAGTTGTCCCCTCTCCTAGAAATTTTGTGATCTACGATAGTGGTAGCCCACTATGACCATCTATGCCCCCATATGCATGGCCTGCCATATACACCAATGCTCTCAAGGTGATTCTAAAGTATTTTTGGGAGGACTTTAAAACCCCTTCTAAAAATATCTAGGATATTGGAGAGGTTTATAGAGTCCACAACATCATGGAAATAAATGTAGCCCTTAGGTTACTGGCTATGTCTTTCAAAGGAATAGCTTAGGATTAGTATAGGTCTTTAACTTCCAGTTCCATCGGCTCTTTGGATCAATTCAAGGAGAAATTGTTTGAGCATTTCTCACAGAAAGGATATTTCTCCTCCTTGTTGCAGTAATTAATCACTATCAAGAGGGCTGTGCAAGAGGCCACAAGTTATTTCAACACTAGGTTCCACAAAACCTATCCTAAAATTCCTATGATAGCCAAGGATCTGGTAGCTTTCAATTCAAACCTTGCAATTGTAGTAAACTCAATGGGAGGAGATACCTTACTTGATGCATATCACTTAGTTGTGTGTGCAAAGAATAGTCTGATTAACACTAGGAAGCTTCCACCATATTTGTCGATGCCCATGTTCACTAAAATATCTAGTGGACCTTTGGAAGAAGCAACTCCTAGCACCTCCACTCCAAGCATGTCGGCCACACCACCACCATCCATGTATGTCTACCTAGGTACACAAACAAGCATGTTGAGATCTTCTTCACTAGCAGTAGACATCAATGATATGAAGATCATTATGTAGTCTTTTATGAATGAGCTAGTCCTAATCCAGTATCAGTAGGTGACACCACCAAATCCTCCCATGCAAACCTATGAGGGAGGAAGGTAATCTTACAAGTAAAATATGTATCAAGGAGCTTTGGAGGGAAGTAACCAACAACAGACATCTACAAGTCAGATAGTACCAATCACCATGCCACTTCATACTGTCAAGAATAGTCCAAGCAAGGATTTGGTCCTAGGTCAGAACAACCTAGTGGAAGATGAGAATACATGGTGCTTCTCATTTAATGATAGCCATGCCCCATAATTTTCCAAGGGGAAATATCCAATAGAAGATAGTGGAGCACAGAAGCCTAAGTATGTTTTTGAACATAGAAGAATATTAGTCTCACAAAATGGAGAATGCCTTCTTTAGGGTGTAAACAAAAGGGATGTCCTTAGAGCAAGAGCTGGATATCTCATCAAACAAAGCATTATTTTCTTGGATGTAAATAGAAGATGTATTTACAATTGATGTTCCAACAAATAGTTCCCCATAGGTATAGTCAGACTACAACACATAGTCCAAAAGAAGAATCACTGGAGAATATGTACAATGAGCTCCACAATGCCTACAACCAGGAAAAACATAACCACAAGTAGAGCAAGCCTCGTAGATTTGAACCACTTAGTATTCGTAGGATCCACCATTACTGGAGAAAGATATGGACAAAGCACTGATCCCATCCACATTAGATCGACCTCTTCCTAAGATAAAAAAAATACTATTGTTCAAGCCTAAGGTCCCACCATTTGGAATGCTTAATGTGGTGAAACAATTAAAGAATCTACCCACTAATGTGTCTCTGTGGGATGTCATATATATTCTATAACATAAGACATTGCTCTAGGAGGCATTAAAGAAAGAGGAACAAATATTGCAGATAGATACAATCCCACCGTGAAATCAAGATAGAGGAAAAGGGCCCGTGTCGAACCCCTGACCTTCGGGAGCCATGACATACATAAATTTTTTGGACAATACGAACATAAAAGAGGTAAGTAAACCAAATCCCACCCCTTTATTTTTAACACTTATTGTGTGAGATAAGATTTTTCATAATAGCATGATTGATTTGGGAGCTAGTACCACTATCATTCCTAAGCAAGTGGTCAACGCCCTAAAAATTAAGTACGAATCTCAGAAAGGGATCATGCAATTAGACAAGAAGAAATTATTGACCGTTGACCACATCAAGGATCTATCTTTGACCCTTTTCTCATGTTCAAACCAAACTATCACACAAGAAGTAGTAGTAATAGACATCCCCCCTTTTTTGGGATGTGTCTTTCAAGAGAATTTTGTGGCAAAGCTTGGAATATTTCTGGTACTTCTTTGGTCTCATTTGATATTATAGATAAAGCATGGGGAAAAGATGAAGATTCTATCCAAAACCTTTAACCTTGAACATATAGCAGACAATGCAATTTTGTGCTTTGAAGTAGCGCATACTTCCTTCTCAAAAGGGGAGACATATTGTGTAGAGATGTCAAAAGTTGATGAGGACACAAGTGATCAAACCCTTGATGAAGAGGTCTTTCTCAATCATTTTATTGATTCTGACCCATTCGAGAACTTCCATGTTACCAAGTTAGGCACCTATGTGATCTTTGACGATGACCAAGTCTTCCCAAAATTGGTAAAGGAGCAAGAGGAACCTGGAGGACCGGGTGACAATAGCTTGTGGACACTATATTTTGATGGTGCCAAATGAAAAATCAGTTCTAGAGTAGGCATCCAACAACTATCTCCAACGAGATTCAATACCCTCAAAGCATTTTACTTCAAGTTTCCATTCTTAAACAATAATGAAAAGTATGAAGCTTTGGTCCATTGGTTGATTCTCATGGAGAAAATGGATGTAAAGAGAATACGAGCATTCAAAGATTTAGAGTTAGTCATAAACCAGGTCTACGAACAAGTAGCCACAAAAAATACAAGACTGAGGTCTTATAGACACAAAATATGGGATTCAATTGAGAGCTTTAAAGATTTTAACATATAGGTCATCCCATGGTCCCAAAATTTAGTCATAGATTAGATGGCTTCAATTGGCTCACAGTTTGTGCCAACCCTTGAATAGAAAAAATATAGAAAGCGGTGCATACCATAGTCCAACCATCAATACCAAAAATGATCAAAATTGGCAGATTATTGAAGATGACATTCAGATTTTTTCCTTTCTACAAAAGTCAAGGAAAGCTTCTAATCATTCACAATTCAAAGTTAGAAGGACTAATGAAGGAAAATTAATTCAATTGAAAAGAAATAAACTCCCATGAGGCTTGATTTGTCTCAAAAATCTCTTTGACTACAAGGATGCAAGAAACAACAAGCAAAGATTCACCATTGATAAAGGAGACTATGAAGATCTCGACATCAAGAATGGTAGAAAGCTAAAATTCAGAAGAGGCATCTCACAAGAAGAAACATAAAGATTAAAAGGCTTGTGTGATAAATATGAATGGCTCGTGGCTTAGACTTATGATGATCTCAAAGGATATGATTTAGGCATCATTCAACACACTATCAACTTAGTTGAAGGCTCAAAGCTAGTCTGATAGAAACAAAGGCTAGTGAATCCAAAGGTAGAAGCACTAATGGTGTAGGAACTAACCAAGATAATCAAATCAAGAATCATATATTAGATAAAACATTCCACTTGGGTATCCAACCTTGTACTAGTATAGAAGAAGAGTGGTGACATTCGGCTATGCATAGATTTTTTGAATTTGAATATAGCCTCGCTAATAAATGACTACCCTTTACCCTCAATGGAGAAAATTCTACAAACTATGGTTAGATTGGAAATTTTCTCACTACTCGATGGTTTTTTAGGTTATAACCAATTTTATTTGAAGGAGGAGGACCAACACAAAACAATGTTCACCACTAAGTGGGGAACGTTCACATATACAAATATCCTCATTGAACTCTCCAATGTTGGTGTTTCTTTCAAAGAGGAATGGATATCGCCCTCAAAGGATTGATTAATAAGATCATCCTAATATATCTGTATGACTTGAGTATTTTCTCCAAATCGAAGGGTGGTCACTTCGATCATTTGGAAATGGTCTTCTAGAAATGTCAACAGTTCAAGATTTCTTCAAATCCCAAAAAAATGTGTTTTCAGAGTACCACAAGGCAAGCTATTGGGCTTTGTGGTATCAAAAGAAGGAATAGCCATATACCCCAAAAGGGTGAAATCTATAATGGAGCAATAGCTTCCAATCAACTAGAAGGGGCTACAATCCTTTCTAGGAAAGATTGACTTTGTTAGCTAGTTCATCTCAGACTTTGCAAGTATCGCGAGACCTATCACACTGATGTTGAAGAAAGATTTAACATTGAAATGGACTATGAAAGGAAGACTTCCTTTTATAAAAATTAAGGTAGCTACCTCTGTAGATTTGGTATTAGCCAATATGGAAATTTCTAAAGATTTCATACTCTATTTCTATAGTGGCAAGCACAACATAGCTTTAGTGCTCACTCAGAAGGATGAAGAGGGAAGTAGAGAACATCCAATCATATTTCATTCCAAGACTCTCAAGGGATATGAAATGAGGTAAGAAAATTTTGAAAAGAAGGCCTTTCCTATTGTTAAAATGCTAAATAAATTTTGACACCTTGTATCGGCCAACGAAATCACCATCCTCATCGCCCATCCCAGTGTTAAGGAATATATCACCAAAGGTGAAATGATTAGAAAGAGGACCAATTGGATCACCAAGATACTATAATATGATATGGAAATTAGACTAACCAATTTGGTTTGAGGGAGAGGCCTTTGTGAATACCTCACATATGAATTAGGCTACCAAACAAAAGAAGAGACCGACCGGATCTATATAAACTAGATCGAATCTGATGAGTCATGGGTGGCTGATCAAGCACAATTTATGCAAACTTAGAAATATCTAACTATCATACTACCTCACAAAATATGCCAATACTAACTACAAGGCATTATGTATGTACTAATTGAGAAAGTTTTATTTTAAAGAAATTATGATGGAGTCCTTCTCCATTGCATAGACAAGCCACAAGCAAAAATAATTTTAGGTGAATTCCATGGCAGCCTCGAAGGTGGACACTTCTCCACCAAGACCACTTCTTTAAAAATAATATGGATAGGTTATTAGTAGCCTTCAATGGTCTCTAAGGCCCATCATCTTGTGTGCAAGTGTACTCAGTTCCAATTTTTCATTGGCAAGCGAAAGAACTTTTCCCTCCCATTGAGCCCAATCATGAGTGAGGAACCCTTTGCACAATGGCATTTAGATTTTGTCGGGATGATAAATCCCATTTCTAGCACAGGCCATAAGTGGACAATCACAATGACTAACTATTCCACAAAAGAAAAAATAATAAATTTTCTTGAAGAGTTGGTAGTGAGGTTTGGTTCATCCAAAACCATCATCTCTAACAATGCACAAGCCTTTGTAGGGTCTAGGATGTCAAAATTCAGTCTCAAGCATTGGTTTTCCTCAAGAATTAATCCAATTATTACTCGCAAGGAAAAAAATTAGCAGAATCAACTAGCAAGAAGTTAATTAGGTTCATAAAGCACATCGGGTCAAAACACCAAAAAGAATGGCATAAGCATCTATGAGTAGCTTTATGGGCCGAAAGAATTACACCTAAGAATATTTTGTAAAATTTCCCTTACAAGTTAGTGTATGGGAAAGAGGTATTTTTACCCATTTCCATAGAATTTCCAGCTCTACAATTGTTAAAAGCTTTGGAAGTAAAGATAGAAGAATGGAAGTAATATGGATAGAGCTCTTAGGCCTCAAAGAAAAGAGAGAAAAATCATACGACGACATGATTGGGTGCTAGCAAGTGATCAAATGTTGGTTTGATAAAAATCCCTCCAACCCAAATTTTTGGGAGGGAAGTCTTGTGCTAAAGTATGAAAATCACACTACAAAACAAGGGCAGCACGCTATGTTTGACTTACTATGGAGGGGTCCTTTTCGAATCCATGCATGCAAAGAAAATAATGTGTATGAGCTAGAGGATATGAACGAAAATGTATTGTATATATCAATAAATGGTATTAATCTAAAGCTATTCAATTAAAATGCATGCAATTTCATTAATTTTTTTTATATTTATGTACCATATGTAATTTTTTGTAAAATATGTTTTTATGAATAAAGCCATGAGAGTGAACACAAGAGTAGCAAAAAGTATTATATTTTGTATTCATTGAAAATATTTACAATATAATACATGTATCAATCTTGAGGCTTTGAGAGAAGTTTGAAGCCTTCTCATTCAAACCCAAAAAGAGATAAATCTTCAAAAAAGAAAAAGAGGAGGCGACATAAAATGGTAGTGGAAATTAAAACCCCCATCCATTGTGAAAATAAAAAAATTGTTTCTTCAGGTTTCTTCAACATGGGAGTAAATGGGTCAACAACACACAACACACATAGGCAAAACACAAACCTCAATACTCAACACCATGGCTATAAACCAAGAACTCAAAGTGATTCATCCAATCAATCACAAGAATGCACTCCACGTCATACTCCCTTAGAAGAAATGAGGCTGCGGGTTGGGATAGTGTGTGATGCCTCTCCAGGTCCATAGTCTAAAATTTTGTGAGAAAGGGTAGCCATAAACTACTTCCCCAAAGTCAAAGTGCCTGTGAATATTCATGGTGGTCAGAATGCCAGCACTAGGGATAGCTACTTGCATGATTTTGTCAAGCCCATCTAAATATGCCAAATCAAACATGGCATGGCAGAGTTCAATAATCTAGGGCTTGAAAATGTTTCAATCCAACATGGAAGCCACAAACCAGGAGATAACATTCGAGTTACAGTGCAACTAGTTCTCATCCTTCGAATAATCCTTCTTGAGCACCCACTGGAATGCCATGATAATGAGGTGGTCGTTCTTCCCTATTAGGAATTTAATTCTCTCACTACCAACTTCGCCTACAAAAGAGTTCTACAACTTTCAACTCAAGAGCTGAATTGGGGTATCAAAAATAGAAATGATGGAAACAAGCAAGCTACATGATAGCAATGGAGAAAGCATAGTAGAACAAACTCACCAACTCAATACTAACTTAGTGAGTATTTTTTCCAAACAAATGTTTCTATTTATAGAAAAATGTGTGTTGAGGAAGGTTGGCAATAGAAAATCCCTCTCGTTAGGTGGTAATGGAAAATATATCAAAGTGATGAGAGGTAAGGGATAAATCATATGGAGGATCTCAAACAAAGCTTTGATAAATTAATTCACGTGTTGCAAATAACTGATGGCATGGACAAATTGCAACCATGTGTCTATCATCATTACCAATGCTAGCCTGCTCACTTACACAAAAATACATTTCTTAAATAGCTAAACTCTACATAATTAAATGTAAATTTCTTTTCAAAGTACACTTCCATCACTCAAATCATGCTTTCCATTGCTAAATTCACTCTTCCCATTTCTCAAGGATTATTTATGAAAAGGGTGGCAAAAGGAATGTACTAAATAAATTCTCGCAGTGAAATTGGCATTCTTGAGGAATATAGGTCCCTTCCCACTACATATGTATCACCTCAATAACAACACTTAGCGAGCCATCAGTAATAAAAAAAAATTATTACATGCCCATTGAAGAATTGAATGCACCCAAAAAATATTTTTTTTTGCTAAGTGTTGGGAACTTTCTCAAGCAACTATCACTTTAAAAGAGGTTTCTTCAAATCCTTCCAAGAAAACAACAATGGCAGAAGCATCATCCTCTGGTTGAGATGTTGGATTTTCATTCCACAAGCTAGGCTACAGGACCATCTTTGGAGAAGTGTCATATGCTAACTCCCTGACACTAGAGAACCAGAGCTTAACACATACTAGAATCATTCAACCAGGAAACCACATAAAGGAAGAGGTGGTCAAAGATTTTGTAGACAATATTTACAACCCAAAGCTACTTGTAAACCCTAAGAGCCTTAGAGAAGGAGAAATGTAAAATAATTTCACACATAGGTCAATGGATGGCTTAGAAACTCATCTTTGGCATTGTGGTTTGCCATAATTCATACTAACCTATATGCATCCATGCCTAGAGTTGGTTAATGAATACACAAAAAAACTAGACAAAGAAACTAGGGTTATTACTAGCAACAGGATAAGGGTTATCATTAGTGTAGTATCCATTTGGAATAAGCTATGCATCCTTGCAAATTGGGACATTGGGATTTCGCAAAGCAGAAGAATGGAATATTTTTGGACAACCAGGGAGAAAAAGTTGAAATTCTATAGAGAAGAAACAATTAAAGGGTTAGATAATAAGCAACTGGTTTTCCCCTTGGTACACAAAGAGTTCAAGTCAGATGTCCAAGCTTTCTTCTCAATGTTGGCTTTTATTTATGGCCATGATAGTGATGATGAGGTGTACAAACTGTACCAGATGGGTTTAGCTTTCATGCTTAAAAAGGAAAAATCCAGAAGTATTTTGATTTTTTTGATACAATCATCAATGGAATGATGTAGAAATTAATATATTATAGCACCACCTTTGAGTTTATGTTTTCCTCTTTTCTAGTACACTTAAATTTATACCAGAACCCTAAAAATTTTAGTGGATCTTTGCTGCTCAGCAGGTTTGATGCGGCAGGGTTATACAAGCCTAATTCGACCTAGACCCATGTGCTTTCTAGAACGCAGGATTATAATTTGTTTGTTGTTTATTTTCTACAACCAATACTCTTAAATCTATCCCTACTTCCCTCGAGAAGGTTCTCCCTTGAAGGTTTGAAATGAAAAACTGCCAAACCCTAGTAGATTATTTCTTTGGAGCAGATTTTTCTTTTATCAAATATCATGGTTTCACTGGGAAACCTTTTAGGCCTCCTAAATTTATAACAGATAAAACCCTCACTTTGGAGGCATGTTGTTAGGCATCCATTACCAGAAAAGCTTACAATAATGGGAAACATAAGAAAGAACTTTACACAATTCCCCTTACCATCAGAAAAAGTAAGATAATGCTTGTGCAATGGGAGGAAAAGGTTGTGTTGACTAGCAAGTTGGCCTACTTAGGCCTGGTTCTAATTTGGGATAGCTGGAAGTACAATCTTGGTAAATTTATTCTGACTATCAAGAATGAAGAGCTAGACTATTTTGAATCAAGAGAAAGCCCAACTAAGGAGATGGCAGAGGTATACATTGACCTAGCCTTTACACCATTTGACCAGCCACCATGGCTCGAATTTTATCCCAGGGTGGCAGAGTTCCAATAAAGCACCTAGATGGGACAATCGACCCTCAAAACACAGCTCAAGAAATTGGGATTCAGAAAGAAAGAAGGTGGATTTTTGGAGGTACCAACAAGAAATCAAGAACCTCAGTGCCCTATATGGAGATGTTAAGCTGAATGATGAAAGGTTTGACGAGATCTATGACATTGAGGCTAGGTCTGATAATAACAATCCCAAATAAGATTGGGATATAGAATAGGAGAAATCACTAGTTTCTTCCCCCAACCTTATGAGATCGATGTAGGAAAAAGGAAATGAAAGGGTTCGAAACACAAAGGATCATAGATCACATCTTCCACCAAAACCCTACCAAAGGGAAAATACACCTGATGGTCTCCAAAGAGATTTTTTATCAATATGAAGGCCTAGGTTATGTCAGGATTAGTAGCTAGAGAGTTGGAATCAACTAGTGCAGCACCTAAAAAGACGAGATGAGTCCAAGACATAGGTGGACCAGGCATATCAAATAGAGGAGAAGAAGAGGTGGACTCAACTCTGCTAGGGTTTTCATCTTCAACAATCCAAGTAAGTCTTGTACCCTTTATTCTTCCTTCTACTGAATATTTTATTGCTAATAGCCCCTCATTTGCTAAAATAAATCCTCCTTCCATAGGTTTTGACGTTCTCATCCTTAATACACCCCAAACCATATTTGACAATGAGCTCTACGAAGAAACCCCATGTTTTGAACATGCATCTTTCGCTTCAGCCACAATTGATTCCTTAATTGCCTTGCCAAAGGCACCCATTGCAAACACTAACACACTTGTGTTGTAAGTTTCATCATCCACATCTACTTCTCAAAAAAATTCCCTTCTTCTACCTACTTCCCCTTTTACTCCAATGGGTGTTCCCCCTTCTCAGTCTACACATGGCATCACACCATTTTCAATGATAACATTCCCTTTTGCCTCTTTGCAACCTCAGATGATCAAGGCCTCTCCTTCCATCACCCTTTTTTGGCTCCCTTCTAGTGTTATTCTTGCAACACCAAGTATTGATTCTCCATAGAGTCTTTGGAATCATATTGAAGCAACAAGGAAAGCCTGACAAGAAAGAAAGAAAAAATTGTGAGAAAAAACCATGACAAATCCAACTTCTTAAAAATTGGCAACCTCTTTTGATGAAGAGTGAAATGCTCTGCTAATCACAACTATGAGGTTGTGGGCATCCAAGCCAAAAGGAGAAATGCAATTCAATGATTATGATGTTCAGGATGTGGGTCTAAACTTAAGAAAGACTCTCCCATGTGACAAATTATTCCTAGCTAAAGAAACTCAGAAGGTGGTCTACATTGACTATGAAAAGCTAGACAAAAAAGTTAAAGAAGCATGAGGAAACCTTGGAAAATGTAAAAGCCATAGTGGATATACTACAAGAAGAAATCAAAGGAAAGGATTTGGAGATGGCCCACTTAAAGTATTTATAGGGTCAATAGGGAAAGGTAATTAAGTTTCTTGAAGGGTCCTAGAGTGAGAGAATATCTTCATGTCGAGGTAGAATTATTGAGATGTGAAATTACGATTGAGCGCAAAACAACTATAGAGCATTGACAAGGGGAAAAGGAGCTAGAATATGAAGTAGCCAAAAAGAATATTATATATGATGTGCTACAAAGGGAGCAATAGGATATGGATGAGAAAAAGGAAGATATGCAAAAAGAATTAAGTAGCATCTTATCTCAGGCCTCCAATGAGTTTTAAAGGGCCCAAGTGAAAACATAGAAAGAAAAGTGAGAAATGAAAGAAATTGAGTCTTCCCTTTAGGTTTGCATTGAGGAGATGGAAAATTTGCACTCCCAACTTGAAAATTCTCTCCAACAAAATAATTAACTAGAGGAAGGCATAAGAGCAAGAGAATCCTAATTCCAACAAGAATTGGCTACAATGCAAAGAGCTAGGCTCCTCCCGGTACTTAAAAAGTTAATATCTACTCATTGCGAAAGAATCATTGTCACAGTCATAGCCCTAAAACTAGTTTTACAATTTCTAATGGATTCTCATGAATTAAACACAAAGGTCAGCTTGGTAGTTTTCCAAATTCTACACACAAGCTCTCCCCATGTCGAGGAATCAGTATCCATGATATCAAAACTATACAAAGCAACCGAGGAAGTTTTAAAGGATGCAAGAATTCCCAACCAAAGGGTGAAAGCAAGAAAGGAAAAAAAATCATCATTTACAAATAGGTTATAGTCAAAAGAAAAACATGTCAGATGGCATTGAATAGAAAAGTTAGGGAGATCAAGGAGGATTTCAAAGTTCTACTCTAAATTAGATTACCTACCCTTTTCTCATTGGATGGAAGAGTTTTGATGGTGGAATAGATTGTAAAATCAATAAGGCTCAAAATTTGAGACTCCATAACACTTCAAAGTTTAAGTTCATCACCCACAATAGAGGAGATCAAGAAGGAAATCCTTCCCATTTTTTGATTATACTATCATAATGGAGTTGTTTCGTCAAGGTGGGGAGGAATTTATTTCAAAGAGATCCTTGATCTTGATCAAGCCTATAAGACATTGAGCACCCTCATCTTTCCCAATGATGAAAAATGGGAAACCTAGCATGCCACCTTCCTCAAACTCCAAGGATCATCTAAGAGCTAGGTTCATGCCTCTCAATGTGAAGGCCCCCTGTGAGTCACCAAAACTATTGAGAATTTTTTTCCTTCAAACATTTTAGTTTTTGGCTTTTACTTCCTTTCTACTTTACACTAGAACCACACCTAAAGAACAAAGATTACTCTCATGCAAAGCCGCACAATGCTCCAAATGGTGGCTGCAAAACTTTTCTTTATATCTCCTTTCTTTTGAGGCCAAAACAAGACACATGCAACCTATGCAACAGGGATTTCCATGAAGCTAATCTCACAAATTATGAAATCACCTTCCAACTTTCCATGTTAACAATTTCATTGGTTGGGTTGTGTTGTCTGTGGATGTATGTTTCTTTTGGGTGGAGTTTGTCCAACAGTCAGATGAGGTCATTTCTTTCGAGGGTGGACTTCTAGGATAGTGTCATCACTCATCATGGTTGATCAGATTGTGCTTAAATATGACCAATCTAGGATTTTATTTTCTTATGATATCTTTTCAAAGCTTCTATAATATCTAGAACCATGATTGATGTGGTTGATACTTTATGAGTACAGATTGTTGCAATCTAGTCAAGCTTTAAAATCAAATTGTGGTCTATTTGATTTAGATATCTTGTAGTGTTTTCTTCTTGATTGATTGTGGAAGTGTCATCTTCTTTGAGCTATAAATAGAGATTGGAAGTAGTGAGTAAAGAGTTCTTGGAGCTTCATCAAAAAAAAAATTCGAGGAAGATAGATATTTCTTTAGGGAGTTATGTTTTTCATAGAAATAGGAAGTTTCATATAGCATTGTTTACGCTCTTTACAAAGTTGTATTTGTTTAAATTGTCATTAGATTGGCATCCAACCTCTGTTTTTAGTTAATATATCATAATAATTTGATCTATTAAGAAGAGATCTTTGGGATTGTGCAAGTTATGGCCTTTATCAAATTTATTTTTCATATATCATTTATGTTGAGAACATTGTGTTAAAGCCTTACATTTTTATTCTAGATAATTACTTTACATGTTAGCTTTTATGTTTTATGCTATTTTTTAGAAATTGGACCATGTCCATTATAGTCTTCCACTTTCTATTAAAAGATACGTCATTTTTCATATTATGATATAAAAGAGGAAGGATTATGTGAATATACGAGTATTATAGTGTTAATCTTTAGGGTTTCTTATTTATGTTGGACCTTAATGGATGCTTCCCATGAGGAGATTTTAAATACTGCACTATTCTTTCTCTAGCCTTTGCTACTCATTCTCTTCCAAACAATGGAGAGTCTGTGGCAATTCTCTATCCATCTCATCAGTTGTAAGAGATAGTTAAAGTTTGAAATGTTGTAAAAGATTTGGCATGTTGCCCTCTTTATGTGTTTTCTTGCATTTCTCTCTACCCCCTTTCCCCAAACACAAAGAAGAGTCAAATTTCTTTAAAAATCTCATAGGTCATTTAGTGAGGTACAAATTGGTTCCCCACTCACTGAATTTCCCAGAATAGTGTTCATAGAGGCACAAGATTTTATGATCAACAATATTCATCTTAGTGGCTTGATGTGACACACTACATACCCTAAGCTGTGAATCTTCTATTCTTTGATTGGTCATCTCTTAGAGACCTTTGGAATAATGTTCCCTAAATTAAGACCTTACATGAACTAAGCAAAACTCCTTTTAACACACCATACATTATAATTTTGGTTATATAACCATCCAACATAACACACTTTGCTTGCCTATGGTGCCACCTTGTTGGTTCATGAGTTTCAAGCATATGAAACTTTGCTTGCCTCATGAAGCTTGAAGTACATTGTATGTGGCGGGTATGTGCAGGATCATGATGGGCCAAAAAGCGGTGATATAATGGGTATGTGTAGGGTATGTTGTTGATGACCTTTTTTTACCCAAAATTGATGAAACGAAAAGGGTTTTTAAAGGAGATTCTCAACTTTCCACCAATATAAATTATGCTTTACTTTGAATTTAATAAATAATTATTATTTATTTTCTATTTGAAATACAACTAAAATCCTGATTGATAAGTTGATTGAAAAACATCTATAGCTTTCAAACGGTATGACATTTTTTGAATCCAAAACATGTGTCACATTCTATGCTTCACATACTATAGGATTTTAAAAAGAAAAGAATTTTATGAAGTTTTGACCAAGTTAAGGTGGTTAGACATATGAGTTTTATATTTTTAAAAATTTGTAATAAAAAATTTGTAATTAATTAGTTACTTGGAAAAAAATTACAAAAAAATATGCATCACATCGGGACATGAGTCCTCTACTTATATCTAAAATATTATAAAAAAATATTATCATTTTATTGTTGTTAGGGTGGTCAAATAGACACCTACATATTTTTTCCTTGAAATTTAAGTACTATTGCATTGAAATTTCAAATTTTCACAAAATAGATTTTTTTTCTTTTTAAATAAACCTGGTAGTTTAGAAACTACATTCAATTTGCTATAAATTCTATTCTTACATATTTTTGAAATAATATAGATAACCTATTCAAAATTTTACTTAAGGGCTTGTTTTTTCCATGATGATCCTACACATGCCCTAGCATCTTATCAAATTTATCAGGAGGTATAGCTTTAATATGGTTTAATGAAAAACTAAACTTAGGTGTGACCTTCCCATAGCCACTTTCTTGTGTGTGTGAGCGCATATCGGCCACACGCATATGTGTCACCTTTTTGGATACTCACCTGACGGACAACTTGAAATTTTTTTGCCCTAGAGTGAGCATGCATTTTTTGGATAAAAAACTTAGATATGATCCACAATATGTGGGAAAAACAACCAAAGCTTGATCCACCCCCTTTTTTTAATTTTTCTTTTCCCTTTTTCTTTGGTGGTGTGTGCTTGTGCCTTGTTTCTCCTTATATAATTCTTCATGTGTGTTTTTTTGTGTGTAAGTTGGTTTGTCATAGGATCAAGATCATGGGGGATTGATCACCCCTCTTGATCATTATTAGCCTATCTGACTAGTGTTTGTAGACTTGGACCCCTCTTGATGTGATTTTGTCTACTTTAGTGTGAGTTTGAAGAAAGTTCCTCCTCTCACTAAAGTGGGGGCTAAATGTGATAATGAAAAAAGTATCCCTCTACATTTTCACACTTTTTGGGGCCCTCCCTATTAAGCTAAGCTTAATGTGGCCTTGATTTAGTGTTCTAATGTGTAAATAACACATTCACATTAGGTCTTGGGCCCTTGCAAAATAAATGGACTTATTTGTGCTTTATTTAAGGTTTTGTAAAGTGTATCCTAAAACTTTCACATTAATCTAGGGCTTCATTAATAAATTGGGATTCTTTATGCCTTATTTGGCCTTATTTTGAATCCACACACCTTAATTAATGCATCTTTTCAAGGATAATATAGACACATATGACCAATCATAAATTAATTTTTTTGGATTGCATGGCCTAGATTTAATGATCTAGGACTCATACACCACCTTTTTCATATGAGTCCCACCTAATTTTTGGGGCCCCGATTTGGATTTCAGACTAATCTAAGCATTTCTTGAAAAATGTGTCCCAAAGCCTAGCCTAATGGGACTCATATGCCACCTTGGGAATATGAGTCCTATGTGGCTTAAACCTAAATAAAATTCAAATTCTTGGAAAATTTTTATTCTCCTAGATCTTATGTTTGCTTGTAGTGTTGTAATTTTGGAAAATTTGGCATAAACAAGTTTAAATACAAGGTTATTTCACATATTTTCCACCTAGAAATTTTCATGAGCAAGTGTGACCTAAGCATTCAAGAATTCTAGAATTCAAGTGAATTCAAGAGTGATTATCAAGCATTTTGGAGCTACATTCAAGATTTAAGCATCATGTCAAAGTCATCATGTATTATGTGTGTTTTTGAGCTAACATTTGTGATGTAGGTTTTCATGATTTAAGCAAGCATTCAAGTCAAGATTCATAACATACAATCAAGATTCAAGATCTACATGCATGCTAGACATTTCATACAAGATTGTAGCCTTTATTCCAAGGGATTGGTGAGTTGCAACATAGCATATTTTTTCATTAATAATTCTTTCATTCTATTTCATTTCATTTCAAGGTTTGATTACCAAAATGGGGTTTGACTAAGGAAAACCCCTATCCACTAAAAAAACCAAAATTTTTCTCTCTCTACATGTGTGATTGCATATCAAGGTGTTTTGAGGCATGAAGATCCTTTGAAGACAAGGTTGCAAAATTGGAGAAATTTTTCAATGTTGTCAAGAAGTTGTTATCTTCACGGAAAGTCACCTACAGGCCAGAATTCAAAGTTTCATAGTTGGAGATTGGATAAGAGAGAAGCTATAGAAGAGCAATGAGGATACCAAAGTTTTAGACAAACATTAATACTAGGACTAAATTGCTACCTTATATGTATGAGTCCCAATATACCACATTTTACTAATTTCTCATAGATCTTGGTTTACTAGTTGTAGATTCCAGATTTAGCCTGAAACCCTAACTAGGACTAAATCGCCTAGTCTAGCATATGAGTCCTAGTTCACATCAAAATTCATAATTTTAGGATTTTAGACCTTGTTTTAGGCATCTCCAATCTTGTAGGTACTTCACTGTTTATCCATAGTTTATTATTCTGATTTAAGTTTCATTTCCTAGGTTACATAGCTAGATTTGTATAATACCTTCATTTATTTCTTTCTAAGCATTCGCTTAGTGGTGAAACCACTTTTTAATCACACCTAAGGAGACCTTGTAGCAATCCATTTTCCTAGTTGGATCATTAGTGTGAGATCTCTAAGGTTTCCTTGAACAAACTAAGTGAAAAATAAGGTCCCCTAAGTTGTCCATTTCCTGAAAGGTGGGCATACCCTATTTTCTCTAGTTCAATTATAAATACATAAAAAAAAAATTGAAGGAAAAAAAATAAAATTTACTATATAAAGATTGAAATATCATGTAACTTCATCTATCAACATTTTATCAACAACTAAATTATAGTGTCAACTTATAAGAAACTATATTCAAATAGTTTTTTATTTAAATTTTTTAAATTAGAAACATAAAATACTTATATGTGAATGGTCTAAAAAAATAACCTAGAAGAGAATTAATGCTTCATTTATTTCCCAATTCAAACAAATACCAACCCTTTACAAAAGAAAAATAGGCTTATATATAGATTTGTAGCTATGGTACATGAAAGTTATGGCTAATAGAGCACATAGGAGAGAACCACGTTGTTGACATCATACACCACATACTCCAACCTAAAAAATATCATTTCAAGGTTGAAAAACATGTCATCAATCATCAAAATCCTACCTTAAAGATCTTCCATCAAGATGTTCACCAATTGAACTCAAATTCATGTGTATAATAATAAAAAAGACTACAAAATCCATCAATAAAATTAGTCAAGACAACATGAAATAATTTTCTTGTAAGACTTTATCCACTATAATATTTTTTTTGTTATCATTAGAATGTTTTATTTGAATCGATACTTTCAAGGCATAAATAAATGTTTCTAAGTATTCTTTGGCAAGTGTAGGGCCAAATTAGCCAATAGAAGACAACATAATTGGTTTATACTTATCAACCACTAAAACAACTTTAAATGCATGCAAATAATATTATCAATCCTTGTTCAATAGTGAAATATATATTTTTATCAATTGTTGAAATTTTCTTTGTATTGTAGGGAAATTTCTAGTGTCTAAGTGGCTTCCCAAGCCATTCAAATAAGTTGATGGTAAGTAAAAAAGAGAGCTAAAGTTCTAAAATTTTGGGAGTAAAACAAAATCCACATCTCATACCTTTTTTTGGGGTGTAAGTGATCAAGGATGACAAATCATGCTAAATAAGTCTAAAGGAACAAATCTGGTGAGTTACAAGAGCCTCAGGTCTCCAAGACTAAGGATACTATTTTATTTATTCTTTGTGACACTTTTGAGGAAGGTCCAAACATAAAATTTTGATGCAAAATATGTAAAAAATATTGATTGGTAGGATTTTGAAGGGACTATAAAAGAAATATTGAGGTGAATGAAAGAAAAAAGTATCAATCCAAAGAAGTTAGTGAAATAATCAGTTGTGTTTTAGAGTTAGGTATAACTCAAAAAAGGAATCAAGGTGAAAGGAATTATAAAACCCTTGACAAAAAATACTGAGATTTTCTTTGCATTTGAAATGAGCTTCAAGGACTCAAGAAACGAATCGAATCATATTAAATTTTGAAATTCCAAAAAATAGACTTAAGAAACTTTTAAATGGAAATGTATCAAAATGGTGGCGATGAAAGAGAAAATGTATATGGGTAGAAGGATGGTCATTTAATCTAACTCTAAAAGATATATGAATTTTGATGTGAGAGTTGAGAGACAAGAAGGAAGAAATTCAAGTACTTTTATTAGGGATGGTTTGTCCTAGTAGTCCAAAAGATAGGAAATTATTGGAGAAAAAAAGAGAGAGATTACGAGTTGTAGGAAGGGCCATTTGTGAAGAGGAAATTTTGTGGGATAAAATTAATGAGAAGGCATTGATAGATGAGAAAATAAAAAATTATTGCAAGAGTGAGAAATTTGCGTTTTTAAATTAATATTTTTTGTGATCGGGGTTTGGGAATACCAAAGAAGAAATGGAAAGAGAAACACAGGTTCAAAAGTCTAACATTGTAAACATTTATGGTAAATGATTGAAACTTCGAAATTCAGTGAATAATGGGGATGAGCTATGCTAGTTAAGAGATTCCTAAAAATTTAGCCCTAAAATACTTTAAAAAAAATTGGATACAAAGGATTAGGCTTTTAGGAATTGAAGGGAAGTGATATGATGAGACAACCAGGTCCAAAATCCTAGAAAACAAAATATTTCACTTCAACAATAAGTTGTTAGAGGTTAGAGATTCAAAAGATGATGGGAATGATATTAATGGAGGAACAAGTCTAACACTTCCATCATAATTTTTTTTCTAATTTTTTAACATATTTTGGCATTTGGATGACCAACATGACAACCTTTATAGGTCTTATAGGTTGAATAAATCAACAAAGGAAAAGTTTACAATGCTTTAGATTAGATTGTTGAGATTGAATGGAATGTATGATATGAGGATGAAGTTCAATAACCCAATAGAAGAGGTAAAGTGGACATGGCAAGGATAATATATTGGCATCTACAATCCAAAATACTTGAAGCTTTGAAAGCTAACAAAAAATAAGTGTATGCACGTAAAAATGGTCACATTATAATAAGTCTGGTAATTAATTAAATACAAGTATTTAGTTAATCTCCTAAAGTCGTCTACATATAAATAAATTTAATTATTTATTTATATTGTTCATTTTTATAATTCTTCTATCTTAATTAAATAATTAATTTTATTTAATTAAGTATCATCTCCTATATTCCTCTTAATTAAATTAAATAATTATGATTATTTATTTTAATTATCATATTATTCTAAGTTTGAATATTTATATTCAAAAATGGAATATTCCTCCTCTTCATCTCATAGTTAAATTAAATATTTTAAATATTTAATTTAATGCCTTCTAAATCCATCTCTCTCACATAATTAAATACTGCTTATTTAATTATGCGACTTTCTAATCTCATCTTCACATATAATTAAGTAAGTTTATTTATTTAATTATGAAATATCATTTCAACTCATCCTTCAAAATAGAAACCTTCCTTTAGAATCTGAATGAGAAAAAATGAAAAAGAGGAAACCTTCTATTTCTCTCTCAACATTCGAAAATCCTATACAGTTCATCTTACCGGATTGAATCTCATCCGTTGATCTTTGCCAACTAAGCTTTTTCCTTCAAAAATCTATAAATCTAACCTTTCACAAGCCATTTGAATCGGATCTTCTTCAGACATCCTCATTCTGCCAAAATCATTCCTCGATCTTTCAATCCATCATTCTCCTTCAAACCTTTACCATATCGTTATGCTGCTGAAGTGAACAACCAACATTCCTCCATTATCAACCTTCAAAAATCCGGTATTCTTAGCATAGTTTGCATTTAAATCTCGTTCTTCATGCTGTCATTTTGTTAAGCTCTATCTGCTGATCTGAGAGCTATTCGAAGCAACAAAATGGTGAAGTTAGAGGAGGATAAAATGATTTCGAGAGGCTGCTGTTACGGTTTGCACATTTTATTTTCAGCTTTTCGATTTAATGTTTTATTAACATGTGTTTGAATTTAATTTAAATTTGATCCAATTTTCTCACACACATTAAAATGGCGCCCACCGTGGGGCTCGAACCCACAAATTTAACATTTTCTATGAGTTTATGTTGACATTTTCCGCATTCTGGAATCGACTTTTCAGAAAAATCTGACGTTTCGACGCATTCAAAAATTTCTGACGCGCATACAGAAAGACTAAATTTTTTTATTTTGCAGAATTTTGACATGCATATAGTCACTATTTCGGCGCATCCAAGGACTGTTTCGGCGCATCCAAGGACTGTTCTGGCGCATATACGGTAAAGAATGGTGCATATACCCTTTCATTAAGAATCTGTAAAAAAAAAAAAAATTGACGCACATCTAGCATATGTTCTGGTGCATATAGCATCTGTTATGGCGCATCTAGTATCTGTTCTGGCGCATATATCATTCATGGTAAAAAAAAAAATTGACGCGCATCTAGCATTTGTTCTGGCACATTTGGGCTTATTTAGCATTCTAAAAAAATTTTGACGCACATTTGGTGTCTATTCTAGCATATATGGGGCTTATTTAGCATTCTGGATTGTGTTTTAGCGCATACAGGCAGTATTTTCATAAGAAATCTTAAAATGGCCATATCTTGGTCATTTTTTGGTCTTTTTCAGAGCTTTTTTTTTTTTTGAAATGGGGTAGAATTTCATAAGCTATCTAATGGTATAAGTTTTTATCAGATTTTATAGATTTAAAGCTTTCAAATTCTCACATTTTTGAAAAAAATTGCTTGTTTTGGGATTTAATCACACTTTTACTTGCATGCATGTGTTTCTTCTTGTTGTGGTGACTTGTTGGTGAATCATACAGAGCTGGAAAAGCGTTGGAATCAGTCACAACATCAATTTTGGAAAGTGAAAATAACCAGGTGCACTCATTCCATCCTTAATCTCTTAATCTTGTTTGTCAAACATTTCAATTTGGGGCATAAAATTAATCATTGTTTGCAAACACATTTGGATTTGGGCTCTTAAAAATTAATATTTTCTTCAATCACATATTGAAAATCGGGTCTAAAATTCACCACTGTCTTCCATCACATTTTGATTTGGGATCTAAAAAGAACAAGTGTTTGAACTTTTTTTACACACATTTCATTTCTAATCTAAGGGAAATTAATCATTGTGAGTGTGAATCAAGTGGGTGTGTGATCAAAAACCCCTCACTTGGTTTTCTTTTGTCAAACCCTTCATAGGAGGCCTGCTAGGGGATTTCATCACCCCTAGGGACGACCTCAATCGAAATGTGAATCGAAAGACACTCTTGTTTGGAAGTTAAAATCTTATCACTCTTGGCTAAGCCCCAAAGAAATTTATACCTTTGGGAAGTGAAGGTGAAGGGTGGGTTACCCCTTTCTCCTGGCTGTGTGATAGGATTTTGCTTTCAAATCATCCTTAGTCAACCTTGTTCAAACTAGTTTGAAACCTAATTGGCCATACCCACTTGACTAGTTCTAGGACTTGTTGATGTGTCTTCTTCAAATGTGTGCTTAATAATCACATTCATAATTTCAAATTCAAACTTGCTTATGTGTTTTGCATGTGTGATTCATGTGTGTACATGTGTGATCATTCATTTAAATATTTCCAAATCAAGCTAAACACCAAACACATAAAGACAAGTCACTCTACACGTTCTTCCAACACATTCACATCCTATCCATTTCATCCTAATCAAACCAAGTCATCCAATCTAATCATCCCACATCATCACCATCACCACTTGTCAAAATGGTCATAATCATAAACAAGCCCAATCCTAATCATAAGCTCGAGCTCATAATTCAAGGAGTCCCTTTCTATAGTCAAAATCATGAAAGAAAACCAAAACCTAAAATCATACTTCGAGGGGCTTCTCCTACCACCTCTAATAATGACATGAATGATTTTACATACTTTGAGGAACAAATCGATGTGCGAGAGCTTACACACATGTGTGACACCATGCCCACATTCAAACACAAATCCCTAGCATCCCAACTTCAAAATCTCCTTCAGACACTTCACCAAATACCCCAACCCCTAGACTACCATAAAATACAAAGCCTTCAAACCCTCTTCCAAGATTTTCAACAAATTAAATCACCTCAAATCCAACACCTCCTAGCTCAAGCCAATCAATTCATTGCCACTTGTCAAATTCAACAACCACAACATCATCCCCTATCCATTCATTATCAACCAATGCCACCTCAACCTTATGTTTCATCTCCTTCCACCTCATAACAATCTAATCCATCCACTTCTTCGTATGTCAATGCCACATCAACCTATCAAGCCACATCACAACAAATGCATGTGAACTTAAGTTCTACCTTGCAACAAGGCCAAAATTCCTCAAGTCTTAATGCCACTTTCAACAAGGGGAACACCAATCTAGTTCATGGACCCTTACCATCATCCAATCAAAACCAAAACCCTAAGCCAACACCTTCCACCCATACACCTACAAAGGATGTGACCCAAGGGCTACGAGCAAGGAATCAACTATCGCCATGCCATCCAACTCATATTCTTGACCATACAAAAGAGCCATCAAACATCATGCCAACTCCTTCAAGCCAACCATATCATCCACAACCACTTGATCCAATTCAAGAGTCTCCCCTCTTAAGTCCAAGTCACCCTCTATCATGCTCCTATGTTGTTGACCATCAAGAACATGACAAGTATTTCCATGAGAAATCCTCTTCCACCTCCATTCCAATAATTCATGAGGTATTTCAAGAGAAAAATCCTAAACATGAGGAAACATTACCCCCTCATCCACATAAAGATCAACACCCTCCCAATGATTCCATTCATAACATACCTAATACTATTCATGATCAATCTTCCATTTTTTATGAAGATCCCTTTTATGATCAAGAAGACCATGATGATCCCCTTAGCCAACTTTATGCATTCCATGGTCAAGAGCTTTCCACCTCACCCATCCATGATGCACAAACATCCACTTCCCTTGATCAGACATATGCCTCCCAAGCACACATAGAAGATCAAACAAATACCTTGGATCTAAGTGAACACAATGCTAATCAAGATCCTAATGATCCTCCATCACCCATTATTGATCCCATTGCAAGTCCTCCATCATATCCTATTGGTCTTTCCACCCTCATTCATGAATGTTCCTCCTTAGAACAACAACAAGCATTATCTTCTCCATCCAATAAGGAAATCGTGTCTAGTGTTTCACTTACACCTAGTCCCATTATCCATTACACACTCCAAAACATGAACCACCAAGGTAAAAGTCTAGACCTTCATGAACAAGGTATTTTGGAGCCTATACATGTCAAAGTCCCTCCACACTCTTATGGCCTTGGACATACATCTCAAGGACACCAACCTAAAGATGTTGGTACTTCCTCCATGCATCCCAAGTCCACTTTCCATCATAAAGCCTATCGTATCCCTAAAACATATGTTGCCATTCCACCTCCGTCATCCTACAAATGTCAAAAGCATGTGACCATACACCTTCCACCATCAAATCTACCACCATTACTTCCAACTCCTAATATCCCTCCATCAACTTTACCTCCACTTCTCCCAACACCTAATATCCCCATTATCCAATCCCCTTATCCCTCCATCCATAAATACCCTAACATTCCTAATCATGACCAACAAATGCACACATTGTATAAACATGAAGCTTCCACCCATTCCACCATACCCATGGGATTCAAAAGAAAGAATTTCAATGCCTCTACCTATAAAGTAAAAAATTCTAAAGGTTCTCATGCCTTAGGACATCAATACAAAAATTCAAAGCAAAATACATCTAAAAAGCTATATAAGCCCATACCTCCAAAAGTAAAGGCCCAAACTAAATTAGTTTGGGTACCTAAGCAAAAAGAAATCAAGTCAAATGAGGAATATACATCACAAAAATCCCAACCATCCCCTTCCATCCAAAACACACATTTTATTCAAAAATTTCAAATTCCTAAAACCCATAAGCAAAAAAAAAATCATAGAAATATTAAGTCTATGTGGGTACCAAAATCACTACATCCTCCACCTCCTAAGCAAACAACTTCATTGCTTCCTACACCCCATCCACATCACAAGCTTCAACGTTTATCGCAATGTGTGCAACCATTGGTCATGGTTCCCTTCCATTTCACAACAATCCCACACACCTCCATCTCTCCATCGTTCAACTACTATCCTACATATCCCCCCCACATTCCTATGGTCCATGCTTTTGAATAAACCTTTCATCCATCCTTTTGCACAAGTCCTATTCAATCCACATCATCATCCACTATTCCCAATTCATTCTTGCATAAGACTTTCATAATCCTCCATCTACCTAATCCATCCCTTTCATGTCATCCCTTACCAACATCTATGAGCATAATGACATTTGACATGGTCCATGCAATGACATCCATATGTAGTGGGACTATCACCTTTCGTGCAACTAGACACTTGAGTCCCTCCTATCCATATTCCCTCCTATCCAAAAAGTTAAAAAATTAAAAAAAAACAAACAAAAAAAAAAAGTAAAGAGAAATCCCTTTGTCCAATAGTGAAAACCTGGTAAACAGGGGCCCTGGATAAGTACCATGATGAAAACCTAGCAAATAGGCATCATGTGTAGGTTTATCTTCTATGTCACTTACACTTGGGGGCACAATGTCTTATCTATCCAACCTATCCTTTTCATGTCTTATCATTTCCATCCTACCTACCATCTTTAGCCATTATACCTATCATATTGAGTCCATTCATCCACCCTTCTTCTTTTGATCTTGATGAAGATATAGGGGTAAAATGTTGAAACATATCTTGGGTATCTCTTGATATACCTCATACTTCCAAACAAGCCTATCATTATCCTATTATCATAAGCTTTGTCATGAAAAATCCTAAGTATTGTACCTAGAATGGGGCATGTTATTCCTATGTGACATAGTCTTTGGAAATCACATCCTTGCTCTCTTATGATGCATACATCAATTCCATTCACTATAACTTATCCTATCCTTTCCATCCATCTATCATGAGCCTTTTTATCCCTTATCCCATCACCCACCCTTTCATCCATCAATCCCATCTATCTCCTTGCACCTAGACTTGGTTTTCCCCTTGTCATTGGTATCTAGCACAATGGCTACTCAAATTTTCATCCTTTGACACCTCCAAAACATTCCAAAAATTTAAAAAAAAAAACATAAAAACATTCCAAAAATCAAAAAACATAAAAACATTTCAAAAATAAAAAACAAAGTAAAAACATTTCAAAATCCAAAAATCAAAACATTTCAAAGTCCAAAAAATCAAAACATTTCAAAATTCCAAGAAAATAAAACATTTCAAAAGTCCAAAAAATCAAAACATCTCAAAAGTCCAAAAATCAAAACATTTCAAAAAACAAAGTAAAACATTTCAAAAATCCAACAAAAATCAAAACATTTCAAAAGTCCAAAAAAATCATAAAATGTCAAAAATCCAAAAAAAATCAAATATCCAACAAAAATCCAAGCAATAAAATCAATCCATCATCTCAATTCAAATCAATCCAATCATTCAACCATTCAACTAAATCAATCATCTTCATCAAAACCATTTCATCCAATCAACTCAATTAAATCAATCCAAGCAATAATCCAAATGCAAGTCAATCCTTAATCCATACCAATCAAGTCAATCAATTTTGTCAAATTATCCAATCACATCCTTTGGTCTTGATCTTAATCTTGTCGTAAACCAAATCAACCAATCAACCAATCAATTATCATCATCCTTGTGTTTCTCTAGGGATATATCGCTTCCCAACAATGACAACACTATCAACATCATCAATCAATCAATCAATCAACAGTTTACAGCTTGACAGGGGCAATTCCTTGTTTGTTTTTGTATCATTTGTGCATGCGTGCTTGCTTGCTTGTGTGTGTTATCATTTTATCTTGCATTTGTATCAAATCCATATCATTATAGCTAATATTCATATCTTGTGTATGTTGGAGTAGCTTTTTGCACTATCCTTTGCATCTAAGGTCATATCATACCTTTTGTGCATTAGGACTTTAATGCTCTAAGTCTCCTTCCTCATACGTCTAGACAAGGTTGTATTATGCTCGGGCATGAGACACATCGTCACCTTGGTCCTTATATCTTGGTGCATAATGTCTAGTGCTATATCAAACATCATGGTTGCTCACCTTCATTGCAGCATAACGTATCATTCCTCTCCTTCATCCACTTTCTATCTTGCATTATTCGTCTTATCCCTCCCTTTATCATTTCATTTCGAGAGCCTACCCGTGTTTGTTCAACCTGCCTATCCTCTCGAGGGGGCATCATCATTCCATCATCATCCTATCTTTATATCATTATCCATTTTACTCTATCCATACCTTAACTTCTTTGAAATGATGTTCCTCGATACAAATCTCATCATCTCGAACATCATCTCAAAGAGGGGCAAAATGTATGCACGTAAAAATGGTCACATTATAATAAGTCTGGTAATTAATTAAATATAAGTATTTAGTTAATCTCCTAAAGTCGTCTACATATAAATAAATTTAATTATTTATTTATATTGTTCATTTTTATAATTCTTCTATCTTAATTAAATAATTAATTTTATTTAATTAAGTATCATCTCCTATATTCCTCTTAATTAAATTAAATAATTACGATTATTTATTTTAATTATCATATTATTCTAAGTTTGAATATTTATATTCAAAAATGGAATATTCCTCCTCTTCATCTCATAGTTAAATTAAATATTTTAAATATTTAATTTAATGCCTTCTAAATCCATCTCTCTCACATAATTAAATACTGCTTATTTAATTATGCGACTTTCTAATCTCATCTTCACATATAATTAAGTAAGTTTATTTATTTAATTATGAAATCTCATTTCAACTCATCCTTCAAAATAGAAACCTTCCTTTAGAATCTGAATGAGAAAAAATGAAAAAGAGGAAACCTTCTATTTCTCTCTCAACATTCGAAAATCCTATATCGTTCATCTTACCAGATTGAATCTCATCCGTTGATCTTTACCAACTAAACTTTTGCCTTCGAAAATCTATAAATCTAACCTTTCACAAGCCATTTGAATCGGATCTTCTTCAGACATCCTCATTCTGCCAAAATCATTCCTCGATCTTTCAATCCATCATTCTCCTTCAAACCTTTACCATATCGTTATGCTGCTGAAGTGAACAACCAACATTCCTCCATTATCAACCTTCAAAAATCCGGTATTCTTAGCATAGTTTGCATTTAAATCTCGTTCTTCATGCTGTCATTTTGTTGAGCTCTATCTGTTGATCTGAGAGCTATTCGAAGCAACAAAACGGTGAAGTTAGAGGAGGATAAAACGATTTCGAGAGGCTGCTGTTACGGTTTGCACATTTTATTTTCAGCTTTTCGATTTAATGTTTTATTAACATGTGTTTGAATTTAATTTAAATTTGATCCAATTTTCTCACACACAATAAGAAATCGGCCAATACAATGCCAACACTTAATTTTGTTTAAAAACTTTCTAGAGTATGAATCATGATGAGCACATAGGAGACAATTTATGATAGATTGAACTGAAATCTTTAAGGGGAAACCTACTTATATTATTTTAGATCAATTTTAAAAGGTAGGATAATAGAAAGCCAATGTAACAAATAGGTAATCACAACTAAATCTATAAAGTTTTTGAACATGCATGGATGGGCTCTAATAATAGACTCTTCCTTTAAGTGGAAGAATTTTATCTTGTTATAATTGAAAACATATTTATTATATAAATTCGATAGTGTTTGATCAATATTGAAAACATGATGAATGATTATGCAACGTGAATGTAATCATAAAATGCTATTTTCTCTACTCTTTAATATAAATAATTTAATAAGTTGATTATATTCCTTTTCATATATAAAAATATTCCAAAAATCATCAAAACTCTTTTTAACATACAAAATATTAAACACTCAAATCTAGCTCAAATAACACACTTGATAATTAGATGTAATGAATTGGATTTGACACACTCAAACTCAATACATATTAAAAAATTTAAATCAAGATGAGTGTTTTCCCAACAATCACGACCATGTTCACAATTAGAAATGAAGTCTCAACCCAAGAAAGATAGAACTAAATGAATAAATAGGCAAGAAGTTTGCGGCTCATGAGAATTGATTTGAGATGCACAAAAAAAAAAAAAAAGGTGACAGTATATGGACAAATAAATACAAATCAAATATTCTAGCAATATACTTTAGAGACTGGAAAAGTAAGTGCAAAATGAAGTAAACATAAAATTTTGATAATTGATTTAAACATAATGTTATAAATACCCTTGAAATAATTGTTCTACCTAAATAAGTTTGAAATTCCAATTCTGGGGTTGTCTTTTGCTGATGGCCATGAATTGAAAATTCCAACAAAATTTTGATTAATGGATGTTAAGAATGACCTATGGCTGCAGATGTTCTTTCCAAATTAATTGCTTTGTTCAATATAATTTCTTTGCGACATCAGATTACAAAGTGAAATATCTTAGATAACTTTTCTACAAGTGCGTGCTTACACATGTTCTATTTTGGGTGGACATCTAGAAGCTAAGAGTGAATGAATGGACCAATATTTTGTGACTCAATAAAACTGACTTAAGAGACACCACAAACATATAAATCCAAGTCAAACATTAGAACACTATTCTTTAGAGACTAGTAAATTATGTATAAAATGAATAAATAAAAATACAATTTTGATTATACGTCTAGAACATAATATTATAAATAGCCTTACAAAAATTGTTCTCCCCTAATAAGTGTCAAATCCCATTCTGATGTTGTCTTTTGCTGAGGGTCTTGAATGCAAAAATCCAAGGGGTATTTGATTGATGGGTGTAGCAACGACCTATTCTGCTGCAGATTTTCTTTCCAAATTTAATGCAATCTAATTTCTGTGTGACCTTACCCTACAACTCACCCTACAAATTCAAATATCTTGCATGACTTTTCCCTTCTGTTGCGTGGACAACTGTAAGCCAAGAGTCTGCTAGAAATACATGAAATCAAGACTGGAAATATTCAAAAAAAAAAGATTGACTAGAAATAAAATATTGATGTATTTAAAATATCGATGCACTCATGTCAAGGAAGACGACGCGCATATCTTTCTGACTATACATCTACTCGTAGCTCACAAGGCAATTGTTCTATTGGCGAATCTGACGGCCACGTCACCGGGAAAGGAGGGAAGTATGAATGGTGTCCATTCATTGCATGCCCAACATTTTCTCTATTGCGAGGCAAAAGACCACACCCACATGAATATTAGGCCTAATTAGTTTGTGAAAATTGAATAATAATATATGGTTTTAAATATTAGAGTTGATTATGTTTACCAACTATTACAATAGTAGAATAGGTAGCAGAAAGAGGGGCAAGAGTTAGAATGTTTTTAGTAAGGATATAGAAATTTTAAATACATTTCAAGATGCGTAACTTTGCAAAGTTTTAGGGGCATTTATTTGATTATACATATTGTAGAATTAGATATTAAAAACTTCAATAGATTTGGTGGATTCCTTTCTTACTAGTGTGAATTCTTGATAGACAATACGAGGATTTAGGAGACTTTAGAAATGACTGATGAACTTGATATCTACATCATTCAAAGATAATTTAGACAAATGAGGAAGATGTAAATACTCGCTAGAAGAGACATCATTTAGAGTGAAAGTGAAGTGTTGACATGTAATGTCCACTACCACATTTTTTTATGCTTCACTTTGTGAGTGTGTGTGTGTGTGTGAGAGAGAGAGAGAGAGAGTCATTCCAACCCTATCCACCCCTTCAAGGGGATTATGTGGCATGTGGTTAAAGAGAGTCATTCCAACCCCTAAGCTTTTGTGCAATTATGGCATCCTAGTGACCCTCTTCTCGAGGTGTACCTAGCTATGATAAGCTTATAATTCCTTTAACAACTATAGGGATTACACCAAGGGTTAATTCTACCTACTCCAACTTGTTGGGAATCTGCCTTCCTATTGTCCATCTATCAACCAAGCAACCAAGGGTAACCATTGTTGGCGTAGATGTTCCTAGACTAATGACCATCTCAAGCATATTACTGCTTCTAGACTCTTATCCATCTTGAGCATAGTGTTGCCCCTAGATTACTATCAATCTTAAGCTTAGTGCCACCCCTAGACCATCATCCATCTTGAGCTTACCACCACCCCTAAACTATGGTCTATCTCAAGCATAATACTGCCCCTAGTCTTTTATCCATCACAAGCCTAGTACTACTCCTAGACTACTGTTGATCTCAAGCAAGTACTATACCTTAAGTCAGGCTTAGTGCTAGACTAGAAGTAGGTTCCCAACCTAAGCTTAGTAGATTTCATCCAGGTTGCAGCCATGTATGGAAAAATCACTCTTCATTGTAAGGGAAGGAAAGTCCTAATTCATTTTGTCCTTCAAGAATGTTCCTAATGCATGGACTTGTAAGGGCTATATTCTCATAATGTCATGGGTGAGTTCAGTTAATTAAGACTACCATATCAATCAATTGATCATAACAGCTATAAATTGGTGGATGAATGGATGTCATATTGGCCTACTAAGCAAATGGTAATGAGTAGATTTACCTAAGAACATAATCTAGCATATTATCCATTTATTTGCACAGACTTGACCATCCCTAATGTTTGAGAAAAATCAGTTCACCAAGTCAAATATGGAAGGAGATTCTATATTCTTGGTATTAGGATTTTTTTGACCCACACTACTACTAAGAAAATCAGACAATTAAAGTTTAATGAGCAACATTATATGAGAGAGGTTTATCAAGTTATTCAATGAATATATATATATATATATATATATATATATATATATATATATATATATATATATATATGTATGTATATCCTCAAGGGAGTTGATAGCTTTTGGTGGATCTAATTTCAAGAAAAGTTTAGAAATGTATTTTGGTACTTTATAGTCATACAAGATAACTTCAAGTTGTTAACTATACTAATCCACTTATTATTGGCTAACCCTGGAGTGCCAAAGGTAAATTATATTTTCCAGTCCTAATTTCTCAACTTTGCTTTAACCTTTACACTACCTAAATCAGCAACTAAAATAGTGGATCATAGCACATTTCCATCTAATATTGTTTGTAACAAAATGCACGCATTTCCAGCTATGTCACATAGTTTTCTACATGTAATAAATAATGTTTATAGCCTTGAATATGCAACAACCAACCAACAATATTCTTTAATAGAATGTGTATGATATGAGATTGATGTGTTGTGAATAAACCCATGAAGTGTTTGTTCTATTTATGTTTATTTATTTTATTGTTTTATTTCTATTAGCATTTGTATCAATTGCCCCTTTACCTTCTATCAAGAAATATTTAAATGACCTTTATATTTTTGTGATCATAGTCATAGTATAGATCAAACACACCAGATCCAAATGAATTTAAATTATATTTAATCCACTAAGCCATGATCCCAATGAAATGTTTGAAAGTATCAAAGAAAATAAGAAACTATTAAACTAGCATGAAATAAGTGTGAAAGCATAACAAAAACCTATTCTAAGAATTCAAAATCCCACTGGGGGAGTGGTGTCACATTGATGTGGAATGGCGACCCTTTCCCAATTTGTTAGATAATATGAGTCATTCCAATTGATTTTATTCATTAGAATCGATAAAACTGATAAAATATGAATGAAGCGTGGATGAAAACTAGTTTAACATGATGGAAATGAGTTATAAATGCTAAAATTATTGATGGATATGGATGCAAATTGTGCTAAATTGAAATGAAGTTCAAAGATGGAAGCCATGGATGCAAACTATGCTAAAATGGATGTAAGCTAAGCTAAAATGAAATCCATTAATGGATGCTTAAGCTAATATGGATGAAGATTAAGTTAAAATGCTAACAAATAATAAATGTGGATGCAAGTGAGTATGAATTTTAGCAGCATAACTTTTCTTTGAAAATGTGGATCCATTTCTCTCCAAATGGTGATGTACTTATAGGAGAGCAAACAAAGAATCAAGGGTTGAGATTGATTTAATCAATCAATGGTCAATACTAAATGAAGGGTAAGGGCATGTATCAAGGATTCTCATCAATGAATGAGAATATAAGATCACATGGATCAAAGAAAGCATCAATAGATGAGAATGATTCAAATAAACACAATTTGTAACAATTTTGAAAGTTTGTTACAAAGTTTGTTTGAATGGATGAGGAAGATTAGAAATTAGTAATTAAAACTAAGTTTTATTTGTGAAAGATGAGGAATAATAGGATATCCATTAAATAATTAACTTATTTAATGAAAAGGGGTCCAAATTGACACTTAATTAAGTAATTTAGGATTATTTAATCAAACAAGAGGATTTAGGGTGTTTAAATCAAATAATTTGTTTTATTTAATCAAATAGGATGAAAGGTGAATGTGAAAGGGGGTGAATTATCCTAATTAGATCAATTAGACTAATAGATGAAAATGATGCATTTAATTAAATAACCATAATTATTCAATCAAACAGGGAAAAAGAGGATGAATTTTAGGATGAAATGATGTTAGTATTATCAAATTCAAGTGTGTAGTATCATTTAGGACATTTTAAAGTGTCTACATTTTTTCCTTCTTTGAAGTGAATGTTGGTTCAAAGATTGGTGCTTTTTAGATTAATGTTGCTGCTTAGATCAAAAAAAGTTAAATTTTTTTTTTTGGAAGCCCCACTATTTCCCTAGTGGAAGAAATTAAGCTAGTTCCCTACCCCCTTGAAAGTCAGGTGAAAATTTTAAATTTTTGGTTGATCTCTTGACAAAGGTGAAATATTGATTCAAATGAAAAAAGATGCTCTAGGACATGTAAACGAGCTTAAAAATGCAAAAAATGTCTCAAAATATGATTCACGAGTTAGGAATTGACAAAATAGGCTCAAAACCCTAGCTTCCCTTTCAAATTAGGGAAACAAACCCTAATTTTTAGCCATAAATATATGTTAAAGGGTCACTTTCAATTCATTTATGCATTCACACTTTGAGATTTCTTGTGATTTTTTCTCTGACCCTCTGATGAAATTGCATGTTGTATGCTTCTATGACACATCATTGACTAAATTCGAGAGTATCAGTGGCCTCCAAGTATAGGACCACTGGTATACAAATTGAGACTTTCCTTTTAGTTGAATTTTTTCATGCATTTATTAGGTGTCAAAGTTAGTTTGAGTTAGGTGTTTCTATATTGTGATGCTTCTAGGAATTTTGGTGAAAATTTTGGCAATTATGGCGATGCCATCATAAATGGTGATGCTTCTCACAATTTAGAATTAGGGTTTCAAATTCATTTTTGCAACACAAGTATATTTAGTGACACTAAAAGGGATTTGGGTAGGGTGACGTCAGGAATTATGGCAATGCCATTGTCCACAATGAAACTTCTTTAGATTTGAATAAGGGTGATGCTATTTTCCAAAAGAATTATAGCAACACCTTTGTAAACAACAGCATGATTATCAATTAGGGTTGAAAATTCTCCAAACTTTGTCAATTTTAGCCAAATCCTGACATTGTTTACATTATGGATGGAGGAGGTTTTCAAGCCACTGATGTCACATGAGCATTGACTTAGTTTGTTTGAGGAGCTTGAGGATTTGGATGAGATTCAAAAGGAGCATCTAGGGGAGATTACTTAGTTTGTTTGAGGAGCTTGAGGATTTGGACGAGATTCAAAAGGAGCATCTAGGGGAGGTTATGTTCTAGTTCATTACATGTATTCTTGTGGTGAGGACACATCTAGCAATGATGATAGTATTGTGTGAGTGATGGCATAGTGAAACATCGTAGTTTCATCTACCTACCAATGAGGCCACATTGACATTGGAGGATATATGGAGGATACTATGGCTTCCTATCCATAGAGACTAAGTGATTTATGATATTGACTTTGGGTACGATGCATGCCATGAGGTACTACTTCAAGAGGATGTCATCCTCATGAACTCATAAATTGATTTACAGATGTAATAAGGGAGATCACCCATATTTTGATTAATAGTTGGAGCACTGATCTTTGGGATTGTTTCCCTAGACCATTGAAGTAGAATATTTACTCTCATTTGGGGATTTTCATGGCATTAGATGATCTATAGGAGCACACTCTTCATGTGGGATCCAGTCATTTTGTCCTCACTCTATTACATCATACATATGTTTGTATACTACTAGGGTAGAGCTATTGGAGTAGGCATTAACTTATTACACATTTGGGCATGGCAGCATATAGTTGTGCTCAAGCTGGTGGTCCATATGGTAGAGGTGGATCTAGATGAACTAGTGGTCTTCAGATATAATGGAGACATCACATTACAACATACAGGTTAGTTGGGGGACCCCTACTAGTGACGAGTGATTGATGAAATGATCATATTCAGATGGTGGCCATGGTTATAGATGCTTTCCTAGTATGATGGTCATGAGAGGTTATTCTTTGCTTGATAGACTCTATTCATGCAAGGCTGAGAGTATACTATGATAGAGCAATACCTGCTAAATAGAGTGGCTTGATAATTTGGAGAGGTGCTAGATGAACCTACAAATAAATAAACTACCATTTTTTTGAGGACTATTAGGGAGACTACATGGTGCCCATAGATACAACCACAAGTTGCTATTGATGATTTCTGATAGCTTATGGATAGGCCTTGGATTTCTGACCAAGGCCAGGTAGATGACAAGACCATTGTGACATAGGATGCATGGTTTGTGCCCCCTTTGAGATTGAAAGATCTAGCACTTGGGTACCCTCACGAGGGAGACCTAGAGGTCAAGGGGTAGATAAGGGTAGAGGATAGGATTAGTAGCTAGATTAGGGTCAGTAGGATCAACTTGTTGGAAAGAGTTGAAGCTAAGGAGGTTAGGTTCAGGTAGTGGGACAGGTCCCACAATAGCCACATTAGCCACAACAACCACTAAAGCTACCACAACCATCAGGGCCGAATCCCATAGATGCTTAGATATAGCTATTGGCATAAGAGTGGGACTAGGCCCACCAAAAACTAGAGGTAGTTATGGGTGAGTAGGACCAAGCCTGTGCAAAAATTCTGACACTTACACAACAGAGATATCATGAGAGGTGGCTTTGACAGACCTTCGATATACAATTGTCCCATGAGACTAGAAGGCAATATAAATTATAGGCTATGACCCAACAATTGGCATAGGTATAGGTCGGATAAATAGTGATAGGACACCTATATGGGTAGGCAAAGGAGGAGGTGTCTTACTATAGGACACTTTACTATAGATACATCCCCCCACATCACCTGTAGCTTGATTTTGAGCACAAGAGTGGGGTCACACCTAGTGTGTCAAGTGACCAACCATTACTGAGATAGCTTGGGGAGCCTAGTCATAGATACCCATCAAAGGGTCACTAGTACCAATCACATCACGATGACAGAGGTAGTAGGGGATAGATCCTACCCTAATTTTGTAGACACATTTTTGGCACACAATGTGATTTTATACATGTATATACTTTCATTGGCTCCTTTTTGATAGCCTCTTGTATGTGTATTGTTGATGATAGTTACACACATTCATTTTGATATCTATATCATGACATTCATTTTTGAGATCTATAAATGAGATGACCCCATCCAAATTTATGATGTGTTGCATTTATGATATGTGTTGTGATATTGTATTTATTTCAAGCTTTATGATTATGTATGGATGCAATAGATGCAAATGTTTATGTGATGGATGTATTTTTTTATTTATGCAATGTGATATGACATGATCTATGATGTGATGTTTATGTGATGGGATATATGATATGGATGAAATGCAATGGATTTTCCCTTCTCTTTTTCAATATGTTTCTATGACATGCCATGAGATGGATATGCTTTATTTTTCATGTTTTCCCATATGATGATCATTATTTATGATTATGTAGGATATATGTATGCCAATGGGTTATAGATGTATGGTAGATGCATTATGATTTTGGTTAACTTTCATGATACCATGTTACAATAGAAAAGAAGATAGAAGAATAAGATGAATGTGAAACAATGAGAAATGTGGAAGAGGGTTACTATCCTTGAAGAGATAGGGCTCCTCCTACTTCACTCTTGTTTCACTCAAGGAATACCCTAAAGATCTCAATTCAAGAATAGGAATGGGGGAAAGAAATATACAATAGGGGTGCCTTAGGGTATGATTAATGACTAAAAAGCAGTTCACCACCAAGCTAGTTCTTGAAAAGACTAATGAAATGAAAAATTCTAATGTTAAAATCTAGTGCAATGCAAGACTTCAATAAATGACCTAGAAATGCATATAAATCAAAACAAAAAACTAAGAAATTAGGATTGTGCATTTGGAAACTTGAATATGCCTAGAATGAGCATTGGAATACTAAAAATATAAAAAATTAAGGCACACTAGGACTCATATGCCATTCTGAGTGTATTAGTCCCAAACTAGGGTTTCTCGTTTGGAACATGTTTCTAATAGTGTAGATTTAGGATCTACAAAAATATAGAAAATTTCTTGTAGTGGGACTCATATGTTACTTCTGGTGTACCAGTCCCATTCATTCCATGCCCAACATTACGTCACCGGGAAAGGAGGGAAGTATGAATGGTGTCCATTCATTCCATGCCCAACATTTTCTCTATTGCAAGGAAAAAGACCACACCCACATGAATATTAGGCCTAATTAGTTTGTGAAAATTGAATAATAATATATGGTTTTAAATATTAGATTTGATTATGTTTACCAACTATTACAATAGTAGAATAGGTAGTAGAAAGACGGGCAAGAGTTAGAATTTTTTTAGTAAGGATATAGAAATTTTAAATACATTTCAAGATGCGTAACTTTGCAAAGTTTTAGGGGCATTTATTTGATTTTACATATTGTAGAATTAGATATTAAAAACTTCAATAGATTTGGTGGATTCCTTTCTTACTAGTGTGAATTCTTGATAGACAATACGAGGATTTAGGAGACTTTATCAATGACCAATGAGTTTGATATCTACATCATTCAAAGATAATTTAGACAAATGAGGAAGATGTAAATACTAGCTAGAAGAGACATAATTTAGAGTGAAAGTGAAGTGTTGAAATGTAATGTCCACTACCACATTTTTTTATGCTTCACATTGAACTTTCTATTAAACAATTGGATTTCCATCAAGGTGTTATGATTGGGTGTTAGTGTAATTAATATTTAATTACACTTTGCATAAGTTTACATAGGCATATTTAATTCCTAAGTTATAAGTTTTATCCTTATCTTGTTGAGCTATCTTTTTTCTCAAGATAAGATTAGGTTTATGCATCTTTTCTTTTATAAAGCAAATCATTATCTTGTAATTATTGTACTTCGAATACATCAATTTGCACATCCTTATGCAATCTCTGATTTTTTGTTTTTCTCTTCTGTGGAAGGTGATTTTTCTAGTTTGCATTTCATATCGTCGTTTCTAACATGGTATCAGAGCCTCGATTTGCAGCCCCTTCTCAGCTTTTTCAGAGGAATACATTACAAAGCTCTTTCGAGGTCCCTCGAGGGTTTCATTTCTTGAGTAAATTTATGCAGCATCTTGGATTAGATTGGGTTTTTTTGTTGGATTCAGAGCACTGGAAAAAGTTAGAAATGACTTTTATTTCATTCATTTTGGTCATTGTTTGCCAGATCTATGAGGGTTTCAAGCTCGATGATTTTTCTGATAGATTTGGGGGTCGCCTGATTTTCGGAGCACTTTGGGCCCAAACGGACCTCACCACTGGATTTGCAGCACCCAAGAATCCCTATTTTGATATAAATTTTTTCTAATTTGGACATAGTCATCTAGAGAGGCAAAAATGTTTTACCCGAGGGTCGTATGGCTCACAGGGATAGTTCTCAAGGCACATAAATAAATTAAAAAAAAATTAAAAAAATAAAAAAATAAAAAAATCCACACAAGTTTTGTGTAGCCCATTCAATTTCCCACTGCCACCACTACTCCACTGGGCGGCCATTGGCGGACCACCCACGAGCCACCGCCAATCCACTTTGCTAGCCCCCATGGACTCCACTAAGGACGTATGGGTGCCCGAGCACCTAGCTCCGCTCCTCACCGAGCTTTCATCCCCCCACCTTGATCACATGGACGACCAGGGGCTCAGCCCCAAGAGCTTGCCAACAGCCCCCTGGTCCACCCAAGTGACCAGGGGCCAAACTTTTTTTTCCCCTGAGGGCTTATTAGAGTCTACTTGTGCAATTTGGAGTTGTTTTCACCAAATCGGGCATAACTTTCACATACGGTGTTGTTTTTTTGCAAATGAGATATTTTCAGAAAGATGTTTCCAAGATCTACGCAATGGTGTAGGTCTGATTTTTTGGTTTTTCCTTTTTGATGTCTTTTTCAACCTCAAAATTTAGATGTTGTTGTTTTCACTCTAGGAGACGTATCTTTTGACTCGCTTATCCATTTTTCATGATTTTTATGGTGTTGGAAAGCTAGTTTCGGCCTCTATGCATATTTGACAACATTTACATAAGATGTGTACCTTATTTTATACATGTATTCATTTTTGTTTCATGCACTAGGTTTGCATTTTTACTTATGTTTATGTAGTTTTGCATTCTCTCCTACAATCTTTGGGTATTGTAATAACGAACTGATATAAAGTTCCATTAAGGGGGGGTTCTTGCATCCATTCTTTGTATTGGTGACAACTCACATGAGTTTTTCTGGTTTCCTGTTGTTTCCTTTAGCTTCTTTCTTGCTTAGCTAGACACATCATTGGTTTTCTTTGGTTCACACTTCACATTGGGAGTTTATGGTTCTTGATCCATATTGGTTTAGATCTTTCTCAATTTGAAGGACATGTTTTTATGGTTAATGTTCCATAATATTGATGGTACTCATCTTATGGATAGTTTTAGTTTCAGTTTAGCATCGACATTGAGAGACATAGCTTCTAGATTTTGTCATCATTATGGGCTTCATTCATCCTTCATCTACTGTTGCTTACAGATTCTAGGGTTGATCTAGTATGTGAGTTTCCAGTGTTCCTTGGCATCAGTTTTGCTGTTGCATTTTTTATTCAATTTTTGGTTACAGTTCTAGACAAAAGTATCTTTCCTTGTTTTCCGGATTTGGGGTTCCAGTGTTGCTTCATCAGATTTCTTCCAGTGATTCTTTGCAATAGTTCATCTCATTAAGGGGAGGTTTTTCCCACTGGGTTTTCTCTCTCTTTGCATTTGTAAATGGGTACCTGATCAAGCCTTTGTTGTCGGGACCCATCTCACATCATTTTCATAATAATCTGCTTCTCCCTAAATTGCACTGATGGGGGGGTGTTGGTGTAATTAATATTTAATTACACTTTGCATAAGTTTACTTAAGCATATTTAATTCCTAAGTTATAGGTTTTATCCTTATCTTGTTGAGCTATCTTTTTTCTCAAGATAAGATTAGGTTTATGCATCTTTGCTTTTATAAAGCAAATCATTATCTTGTAATTATTGTACTTTGAAAATATCAATTTGCACATCCTTATGCAATCTCTGCTTTTTTGTTTTTCTCTTCTATGGAAGGTGATTTTTCTGGTTTGCATTTCAATTCTTGGTTTCTAACATTGGGTACCTTGAGTATCAATTATTTCATTTAATGTATTTTATCACTTTAAGTGATCCTTTGGTTTAACTCCAATATGTTTTATTGATGGCATTTTTATTGGCATCTATTGTTTGACTATGTATTATGGGATGGGTATCATATGATGATTATATTCTTGGATTCACATATCTAGTTTTTTAACATTATAATATTCTTTTGTGCCAACATAAATATTGTCATTACACCTATTAATGTGCTTTCAATATGATTATCTACATCAAAATTAGTTCTACAATGATTATCAATTTCAACACTTCTATTTCTAGATCACATGCTTTTAGAATGAATTTTATTTGATGTAGTTATTCATGATATTTTATTTATATTGGATCACATTGAATTTTTTTATTATTTTTCATCTTTCTTGTATGGAATAAGTATACCTAAGGTATTTTTGATTGTGCAAAGCACTAATTTATCCCAAAAGTTGGTATTATAAGATAGTTTAGTCGAGGAAAATATTTTCTATATATTCTCTATCTAACTAAATTTGAGTTTTGAGATTTATTTTATTAACACCTACAAAATCATGATCTAAATTAGAATTGATCATAGATCAATGTGTTGTGAATAAAACCATGAAGTGTTTGTTCTCTTTATTTTTATTTATTTTATTGTTTTATAAATCTATTAGCATTCCTATCAATGCCCCCTTTACTTTCTATCAAGAAATATTTAAATGAACTTTATATTTTAAATATGAAATTAATTTAATATAATTACTATCATTATATGGTCTTATACATTTAAAGAGTGCAATCATTCAAATTTCATTGTGAACTAAAATATATTTTAGGGTTAAGTAAAATAAGATACATTATAAAATTTTATAGTGACCTCACTAGTAAAGGAGTGGAGTATGAATGATGTCTCTTCATCCCATGTTTCTTGTGAGTTCTTTTCTTAGTTTATTACTGGGAGGGAATAAAGCACATCTCACATAAACAATCGGGTTATTTTATTCTAAATAAGAAATAACAATAAATGGTTTATTATAGTTAAGTATTTTGATTGATTAAAACACTAGTAATATATATAGTAAAAGGAGAGGAAAGAGTCCATTATTTTATAGCAAATGTGTTGGTTATACGATGGAGAAATATTAAATAACAAGTTTATATAAGAATTACTTTTATTTTATTATATAACTTGATGTGTTAAAAATTTATATATTTATGGTAAATTTTATAACATAAATTATATAATGTAAAACTTATTCTACCACATTTTAAAGTTATTTTATGTATTCTATTTAGAAAGTACTTTTACCCCTTATTTTAGTATTTTTCACACCTACTTTATCCTTGTGTTTCTCTTTTATCCTCATTTACTTATGTTTCCCTTTTCCTTTGCGATATTACCCCTTTGTATAATCCTTTTTCATATTCTCCATTTTATATTTATCTTTTCCTATCTACCATGAATAAGGTTCATCTATTCCTTTCTATTTTTACTAAACCATTCCTTTTGACTCCCTTAAATTTCACACTTTATGGATCATATAGACATATTAAATCATCAAAATCCACATTTCTATCTTTCTCTTACCTTTTGTAGAAATGTGAGCCTTATTAAATGAAAGGTCAAATACATCCTATTTGTTTTAATTTCCTTAATTTTCCACAAAAATACAATCCATGGAATTTTAATGACCATCTACAATGCCTCCACCTTTTCCTTATGCAAAATTTTCCTTAAAATATATATAAATAATCCCTAATATCACACATTTCCACCTTTTCACATTCCCAAGCTAACTTCTTCCTCTTATGTTGTCATCTTGCTATCATCTTCAATTTTTAGAGTATATTTAGGATTTATTCTAGAACATTAGAGTATTTTAAGAAATTTTCTCTAAATCATTTGATACATTCTTTAAGTTACTTTAGATATTCAAACAAAGGAAATGATATCCTAGGTGCTCAATGCAAAGAACCTAGGATAATAATGGGGGAGTAGACCCTTTTTTCTCTTATCATATGTTTCATTAAAGAGGGATATCAACAAGGTGAATAGATTGACTATCAACCATGAAGGTGAGCCAATAAAATATAAATCTCATTCTTTTGGGGGATTGGAAATGGATTGGAATTGGTTGAAAATGATAAAAAATAATTAAACTAAGTGACTTAATACATAAAATGCAAGATTGTGACAAATAATAAACTGAAACAATAGTTTTCAGGTGGATTTGGAAAGTGGAGACTATGTACCTATCTTGAAATGTTGAATCTGAGCTAAATAGGAGGAGGTGTTGCCACAATAGTGGTTTACACTTTCTGGGAGATCTTGATTTTTGCTAAAATCACATATGTTTAGAAAATATAATGATTTAAGCCTTGAAAAGTTTCATTTAAAGGATTCCAATTGAAAAGGATTTGATCAAACCACCTTAGACCAAGCCCCCTTAGATAGAACCCCACTAGTTTTAAACCATACCTATAATGGAGTCTCCTTTAGACATATCAAAATGCTAATAAAAAACCACTTTTGATTTACCTTTTGGGGGATCAAATGAATTCATTTTTTCTTTTTTCTTTTTGTATATAGTCCTTATTATAAGCTTCCAAAAATGTACATAATTTTAGTTAAATTTAACTTGATTATTATATTTATTTTTTATTTCTTGTGAATATAGATTTTTCACCAAAAATAAGCTCTTTGTTCTGCACAAGTGGAAAAATAGCAGATTATCAAAAAATTGAAAAATATGAGTGCACCAAATATTGAAGTCCTTGATCCAAAAAAAAAGAAATTTTGAATTTTGATACATACAAAAAATTTATGCGTTATACAATCTGCCTATTCTGAATTGCAATTGGTTTGACTTCAAAACTTGATTCAAGAAAAAAATATTCAATAAAACATTATCTAACCAAGTGGAAGCACTAGATATCGAAGTTAAAAATCTAAATTTGAAAGAATTATAATTTTATCCTTCATGGAAATAAATTTTTGTGTTATACGGTGAGTGTCACTCCTTAAAAATGTTGTTTTATGAAAAAAACTAGTTTTGATGGAGATGGAAAAAGAGGTGCAATCTAATTCCAAAAATTTTGAAAAAATAATATTTAGAATCTATAGGAAAAGTGTCACAAAGCTCTAGCTTGTATCGGTAGACATCCAAATTTGACCACTTCCATATGGTCAAAGGCGTCTGCTTATTCATCCCTTTACTCATCCACTTTGTCAGTATTAATTAAATCATTCATTTAATTAATATTTCATCATTTGCATAAAGTTCTTAAAGTATTTAATTTAATAATTAAATAATTTTATCTTCTTTCCTCTCTAAATTAAATAAATATACCACTTTATTTAATTTAGTCATGTAACCTCTTTGAATTTAAGCTAATTTTTTAATTCTTCTTTTTTTCTTTCATTGTCACATCCCCCAACTTTTGCAAGTTGGTCTTTAATTCCTCTTAGCCATCTAACCCTCTTCTAATCATAATTAATTTAATTAATTTATGGTTAGGATGTGTCACATCCTCCAACATTTTCCACTTACTTCTAATCCTTAGTTAATTATCTTAATCGTGTTTGCACAACCTTAATCAAAGTCATTAGCCACATTTAGTGTAAATAAGGGTTAATTTTTCAAGATTAGTTTAGATTATGGTTAGCAAATCAATAAAAGACAATAAACCCAAAGAACTATCGAGTACAAAGGAAATTAAACCAAAGAACAATTATACCTATTTCTCAAATTTTCCATGATTACCTCCATATCACCTTCTAACTTGTTGGTTGACGTGTTGCCCTCAAATCGAACACGCGAGCAATCTGGAAATAAAAGTCTAAGTCCTACACCAAGCTGTGAAGGATTTGACCAAAGTCTAATGCCTATGCCTAAATGACTAAAAATGTCTATGCCTAAAAATGCCAAAACTTGATGAAATATGCCAATAATTGTTGCAATTGCTGTGAAAAATCTAAGTGTGTAAGTGACTAATCTAAAAATGAGAGGAGAATGGCATTTTATAGAAAATGCCATTTTGAATGGACGAACGAGATCATCTTTCGACAGGGATCTAAAAGCAGAGGACGAGATTAAATCTGATGATCCCTAATCAGGGTTAGGGCAAAATCTTTGAGTGAGTAGTCGAGATGTCATCTAAGAAGATCGAATCGGCAGTGGAGAATAAATGAGATAATTAATTAGAAAATCAAGATTTTTGAAAATCAAGAAGATAAAGACTGCCTGATTTATGAGATTCGAAAAATCAAGAAGATAAGAGTTGGACTGAAGATCAGATTTGAAAAATCAATAATCTGCCTGATTACTTGATTTTTGGAGGAATATTACCAATTTGAATTAAATTAATTCAAAGTATGGATTTTATGAGATAATAAATAATTGATTTTCCAATTATTTGCCAAAATAGACTGTCAGTTAAGAATGTGATGACATTTTAAATAATTCCATTTATTTAAAATGGGAGGAATATTAATTTTGACAATTAAATAATTAAATATAATTATCTAATTTAGAAGATAAGATTAATTAATTAATTAAATTAATCAATTCATTTAATTATGACAATTAGTGACATATTAAATAAATAAATAAAACATATTTATTTAATAATCAAGAATAATAAATGAATTTATATATAATTAAACAAAATTAGAAATTTATTTAATTAGGGGAAGACTTAGACAATTAATGACGTATTTAATAAATAAATAAAATTTATTTATTTAATAATCATGAAGAATAAAGGGACATAAATTAATTAAATAATTATGAATTATTTAATCAATAGTCGAATGTGGACCAAAGACATAATTAAATGTCATAAGTATGCTAGGACGAAAGTGGTAAAAATGGAGCTTGCAGGCCTAGGTCATTTTTATGTGTCTACATTTAGTATACCTTTTTAGTCAACCTTTTCATTTGTCTTTCTTGGTATTGACCCTCTTTCCCATGTGAATTTTAAATTCACATTTATTCCTCCTAGAATATCCTCTTCCCATGCATCTTCGTGAATCTTTTGACTTGTCACATCAAGTCACATGTGGACAAAGACTTCCCTTTTTGGAATCTTGTCATGTCCATGAGATTCTTGCAAGTATGTGAATTTTTAATTCATATTTATTTCTCCAACTACTTCCCCTTTTCCTAAGGAGATTTTTGAGGAATTCTAAAATTTCTCAAACGGAACTTTCATTCCCACTTGGGGACAAGAAGTTTCTTTTTGAGAAAATCTTCTCATTCCCCAAGGTACTTGCAAAGAACTTGTCCTTCTTCCACCTCATGTACCCTCCTTCCACCTCATTTTCACATCACCATCCCTAAGCCATCTCACATTCCACATGTCAAGATGTGAGGACTTGTGAGTTCTCAACTCACCATAGCCCTTCATCTTGACCTTGTTGGATAAATCTTAGCTGTTGAATTCTCTAGAGAATTCAACTTTCTCTATAAATACCCCCTCTTTTCTCTCATTTAGGGGGTTGATCATTGTGCTAACCAAACTCTTGCAAAATTTCTATTTGTGCCATACTTAGCCAAAAGTTTGTATTTCTTACATTCATCATAGCATTTTCTTCCATTTTTCATCCATATTGCATCTCATTCATACATCTTTTTCCATCAAGAGGAACATGCATCACGTCAACAATCCAAGGGCCAACCAAAGGAGTAACTTAACAAGGTATTATCATTCTATCTATTTTTTTTAGTTTAATTTTTTTCCCTATCTTGAAGTGTTAGGTGTTTTGGTGGTTTCTTGCATGTCTTGTATTGCTACTCATTTTTGGGACTACTTTTACTTCTGATCACATTTCTGGCACACCTAGTGGGACCCACAGACAGGTCATGTTCTCTCACGTTTTCTATTTTTTTTACTGTTTGCAGGTGCATGTTCCAAAGGGGAAAACTTGACCTATCAGACAGGTGTCCTAACCTCCATGCATGAACCTAACATGCCCAAGGGCATAGCTGACCTTCATAGGCGAACCTGACCCAACAAATAGGCAAAGCTGACCTCCACAGTGCCCTGAAATTTGCAGTTTTCACCTCCAGGGGTGAACTTGACCTACCCAGGGGCATACATGACCTTCAGAGGTGAACATAGCCTAGTAGACAAGCAAACTTAACCCAACAAATAGGTTGACCTCACCTCCACAATGACTTGAAATTTGCAGTTTTCATCTTGAGGGGTGAGCTTGACCTATCCAGGGGCATACTTGACCTTCAGGGGAAAACCTGACCTAGTAGACAGGTGAACTTGACCTGTCTAGGGGCGTACTTGAACTCTAAGGGTGAACCTAACCCAATAGATAGGGGAACTTGACCAAAAACAACTTGTTCCAGAAGGTAAAAAGTGAAATTTAAGCACTATTTTTAACTATTTTGAGTGTTTTTGACCCCCTAATGTGTGTTGTTTATGTCTATGCAAGCATCTAATCAACATTTGGAGGAAAACAAAAAAAATCACTAACAAGTTTCTTGTAGGATTATCTATTTTGAAACTTTTATTAGTTGTTTATCATTTTTTAGTAATTTAGGAAAATAGATTAATTAGGGGAAGTCAATTTACCTTGTATTCTATGTTTTTCATAAGCTATTGACATATCCAATCCCTTTTCACCATTTGGCGATCTTGGGTGATGAGAAATCATAGCTTACCAAGTCCTTTGAGTCACCCTTTTTCTTTTCTTAGTGGGACTTGCTTGGGGATTTCATCACCCCAAGGGATGATCCCAATCACGCATATTGGCAAGGTATATAAAGGGGGGAGAGCAAAAATTGTACCTCAATCCAACTGCATCGTAATGGGTGAAGCGTCAGGATGATGTGAAGAATTGGTCTAAGCCTTCAGTATCTCTCTAAGGTTCCTGACTCATGCTTGTGATGGGTTGGCATTCACGATTTGGGCCTCACGTACTAGGTGTATATCGAGGACTCCCTAGAAACCATGTTCATCCTAGAATAGAAGACTCTGTTGGCCATACCGATTTCAACTACACTTAGGATCGTGTTATTTGAACTATCTTCTTTGTGCAAAACCAATAATTTTATATTTAGTCAAGTTAGCCTTATCCTTTGAATGTTGTTTGTTGTGTTTTATGTCTTTTTCCTTAAGTATTTTTTCCAAAAACCATGTTTAGATTAGTCCACAGGTGTACCTAACCTCCAAGGGTGAACCTGACCTCTTGCACAAGTGTACTTGACCTCTAAACCAACCTCTTTTTAGCATGTTTTAGTCAATTTTGATCAATCTCCAATCCACAAGCGTACCTGACCTCTTGCACAGGAAAACCTAACCCCTTGCACATGCATACTTGAACTCTGAACCAACCCCTTTTCAACTTATTTCAGTTAGTTTTGATCAATCTCTAGTCCACGGGCATACCTGACCTATTGCACAAGCGTACCTAACCTTTGAACCAACCTCTTTTAAGTCTATTTTAGTCAAATTTGGTCAACCTTCAGTCAGACAGGAAAACTTGACCTCTTGTAGGCATACCCAACCTCTTGCAAGGGCGTACCTGACCTCCAGGGGTAGACCTGACCTTTGAATAGTTAGTTGTGTCACCCTATTTCATCATTCTGAACTCCCGTTTCATTGTTTTGAGCACCCATTTTACCATTTTGAGTGACTGTTCACCCATTCCAACCATTTGTCTCCCCATTCTAAAGACCTATTTCCCCCAATCAAACATTTATTTATCCATTTAGAGTCATTATATTTCCAATCCAGGTATCTGTTCATTCTTTCAAACTGCTACTCACCCATAGTCGTTCTTTTGTTCCAATAGCCATTCTTCTATTCTAATAACCGTTCATCTATTCTAGGTTGTCATTTCTCAGTTTTGAGTTGTCATCTACCCAGTTTGGGACTCCATCTATCTATCTTGATAGTCATTCTCTCATCTCAGGCTCCCATTTCCTTGTTCTAAAATACAACTCATCCATTTTAGATTTTCATTTCCCTCATTTTGGAAATTAGTCTCCCATTTCATTAAACTTTGTTTGAATTAGTTATGTGACTTGACCTAGGTGTTTGAGCTTGATCGTCATCCTTTGAAACCAGCTTAGGATTGTTATCCATCTTAAGTCAATCATCCTTATCAGCCCTATCAATCCACTTCCATCTCAAGTTGGATTTGATGTTGTCATCATATATCCACCTCTTAATCGATCAATCAACACCTTACATTACCAAGGATAATTTATGAACTTGGTTTAGAATCCCTTCACCATCCTAGTCTTATCAATCATTTATCAATCCAATCCAATCTTATCCAATCTAATCCATCATTGTTCAATCAATCCAATCCAATCTTATCATCAATCCAATCCAACCCCTATCTCATCAATTGTCTTATCAATTGATTTGGTCCAATCTGATTTTACCAACCATTTCATCAATCATTCCAACTCGATCCCATCGATCATTTATCGAATCAAATCCTTTATCAATTATCCAATCCAATCCTATCAAGCCACATCCTTGTCGGCCAATCCACCATTTAATTCGATCAATTTAGATCATCCTAGCATCCTAGTCTATTTTGTCATCTTGCATGCCCATTTAGACCTTGTCACAAACAAGGAAAATGGCCAAGCAACAAGCACAAAATTCCCAACCAAATATCTCTCAAGATCCCAAAAACATGAAACATCTCACAAGATCCCAATAATAGTATGAATATCCCTCGAGATCCCCACAATGGTACATCATCACAATCCAACACTAACAGTCAAAACACATCACCACTCAGGGATGAGAACATGGTCAATTAACCCGAAGTCACACTTGAGGAACATTTTAGTAATCCCATCAATGTGAAAATGATAGATCACTTGTTCAAAAAACATGGGGAATAAATCTTGGCCCACCTAATTGAAAAAGGTGTAAAACCTCCATCATGTGTCAACCTATCCAAATATAGCAATTCCACATCTAACATACCCCAAGGTTCACAAAATTCTCCAAGTAGTACATACATCCCCAATGTTCCTCCAATGGTTGGTTGGAAACAACCTAAATTTGGAAATGTCATTCTTTATCATGTTAATAATCTTCCACACACCACAATCTCAGTCATGGGGGCTCCTCAAGTATTTGATACCAATAATCCTCTGCCTATGGCATGCCGCAAAATATTTCATAGCCTCTGTCATTAATGTTGATAGCACCACCCCTTTCAAGTCAACCTCTAGTCAATGTTGGGAGCAACCCTTTTTACCGCATTTCCTCCACCTCTTGGGGCCACAAATTTACCACCACCTTTGTACACACCTCAATAGCCTCCCCAATCTAACATATCACCTCAATTACCACTACAAGGTACATCCCAACCAAATGTTCATGTTGGTACCCGACAACCTCCTTTGTAGAATGCCTCTACATTATCTTAGCCACCTCATCAGTAACAACCCCTGCATAATCCTTTAATTTATTCACAACAACCACCACACCTATCAAAAGGAAATCCATCCTAACCTCTTGCCCATACCATATCCCTATTCCTCACATCCATTTTACATCCCCAAGTTCAACCAAAACACAACATCTCATCCCGGCCCACACAATGACTAACATCACATTAAAAAAATCCCTAGCACTATTACTATAATATCCAACAATAGTTCCAACAACAACCACCCTATGTAGCCTCCCAACAGTCACAACAGTACCTTGAATACCAAAAAACCAATCTACAACACCATATTCAAGCTCCTCAGCATTCGGTCACACATTCTTATCATACAAATCCATACTATACCTCACAACAACAACCCCAATACCAATAAAGTCCATCGGCATACCAACAAGGGATATCACCATCTTACTATCAAAATTGATACATCAACCTTCAGACACTATCTCAACAGGATCCTTCATCATCCTACCACCTGTATCCATCCATCCCATCTGACTTGACTCCTACACTGCCGGTCAACATGGACCTATTAGAAATCAAAGCTGCCTTGAAAGATCTCCAAGCTGAGACTGGTAAACAATTCTTCAAATTTGAAGATATATTTCCCTATCCATTTGATCCATCCACCTCACTAATTCCCTTCTCAAAGCATTTTGAGATACCAAAGTTTGACAGATACAAGGGAAACAAGGATCCTAAGGCCCACTTGCAAGAGTTTTACTCCCAGTGTTAGGAGGTTATGCACAATGACAACTACCTCTTGTGCCTATTCCCATGAAGCTTGATGGGCTATGCCTTGGATTGGTTCATGGGTCTGGAATAGGGGTCCATCAAATCCTTTGTAGATTTTTCAGAAAAAAAATATTTCTTATTTCTCCTTCAATCTAGAAAAAGACACTGATACCTTGGACCTTCTTAAGGAGAAGCAACATGACAATGAAGCCTTTATCAATTACCTCCAAATATGGAATTCCTTGGTAAGCCAAATGAAAACCCCTCTCAAAGAGAAAGAAATGGTCACCCTCTTTGTGGAGAACTCACATCCGGACATGGCTCACAATTTTAGGTTTCACTGTGTTACCACTTTTGCTGAAATAGTGGAAAAAGGACCCATCCTTGAATGCACCCTTATTGCCAAAGGGAACATCAAGATACACAACCATGACAAAGAAATGCCATCCAGTGATAAGTCACACTTTTGGAAAAAGAACAAAAGTGCAGTGAATGATGGTGTCATTGATACTAAACATGTGCAGGTGGCCAATACATCTGAGAGGCAACAACCATCTATACCTAATGTAATATCCATGCCATAGGGGGCATCTTTTCCTCCTCAACAGTCAAACTAGAATAGTCAAGGGAATGGAAAATGCTAGTATACTAAATTAGGAGAACCCTTGAGTGTCATCTTCAATAAGTTGTTACAAGTCAACTATCTAATCACATACCTTGTCACCAAACCACTTGATGAATCTAAGCCCAAACCAGCTTGGTTTAGGGAGAATGAATATTGCAAATTCCATAAGATTAAAGGGAACACTCTGAATAAGTTTCAAGGTCTCAAAAAATATGTCCAAGATCTTATCAATCGAGGAGATATCAATGTTATCACCAGTCAAGCTTCATCACCCAATGCTCAATTGCAGATATACCAAAATGCCTTCCCTAACCATAATCAAGGTGAACAAACCTCCAACAACAATCCCCAAGACACCAACAAAAATAATATAAGCTATAAAAATGTACCCCTCAATTATGATGTATTGTCCATTACATTGAGCAAGTAGAACCCCATGTGTCTATGATACATGTTAAAGCTAAAGATCCCCAATGCGTCATTGCTACCTGACGATCCCACATTACAGTCCTTGTAGCCTACACATCCATTGAGCCAAATCCTGTAAACTCTTAGTACAACATTCTTAATCACTTAGGAAAGACCACTGCTTAGATCTCAATCTAGGATCTGCTTAAGTCTTCTCCTGTGCATCAAGAAATACTCAACAAAGATTTATAGGAAACTCATGTACCTAACGACATCAATCCCACATAGTTCCAAGCTTTAGTAGGACACCTAGATTTATCTTACTAGCTACACTTTAGCTAGAATGACATGCCAAATATTGATACCAATCACAACTGTCGCTTACACATCGAAGTCCTGGTTGCCCATCATAAAATAAAAAAGGGTCTTGGTAGATAATGGCTCTACCCTCAATCTATGCACTCTAAAGTTCATAAAATAGGTAGGGTATACTCAAGCAGATTTGAGTAATCAAATCATCATGATCAAGGCTTATGATAATGCAGAAAGAAATTCTGAAGGGATTATTAGTCTTCCTATCTAGGTTGGACCTGTAGTTCAGTACACTACCTGTCATGTCCTTGATCTAAACTTATGATATAATCTCCTCCTTGGTTTCCCATGTCTTCATGCCATGCAAGCCATCCCCTCCACGTGCCACCAATTCCTAAATTTCTCAGTTAATGGACAAGAGATCACCATTTATGTAGACCCACAACCATTTGAATATTGTCGTGCTCTAGAAGCATCATTTCCTCATTTGCATTATTGTCTCAGGGTCAAAATGGGGGAATCTCAATCATCATCCTCCAATCCATCTTCCACTATGGCAAACACTCCATCTCCCACCACCAATCCTACCATTACCAAAGTCTAGATCGTTGACAAGGGGTGTGGTGAATATGAAATGCATACAACTCTAAATGTGGTAACCATGCAATAGTCACCACACACACATGGTAAACCTACACAGTCTACACCAAAAGAAGACAAGACCATTACATTTAGTGTTAAAAACATTCCCACTACCACTTTTTGGTCTCCTAGTTTAAAGAAAGATGCACCAGAAGAAGATATTCGTTAGTGGGTATACCATGAAAAACCCCAACCAGATATTCCTCTAGAGTACTTTCAAGAAGTATACCCTTGGTCACCTTAGTTTGTAGAAAATCATAACTACCAAGGCGATGGCCTAGGTAAGTAAGAATAGGGACGGTTGCAACCTATTGATGTACCAAAGCTTCCACAGAATATAGACCTCAGATATGACAAAAATTAGAAAGGCCCCACAACATCATCTAATACCTCCAATAGTGTTACTGTGGATGATGGTCCCTTGGAAGACATACCTTAGGAAGAATCCATCATACATGCATACAATAATGTTGATCACATAGACCTATCATCCATGTTTGACTATTTATTCGTCTTTACCATCATCCTTTCTCTTCACCATCTCGAACAAATTGATTGGGATCTACGAGATAGCACACCTACCAATGTCTCCCTAGATACATTTGTCAACTTCATGGGATTGGGGGAGGATGAATGCTCCATTTGCAAAAATAAAAATAAAAATGGTCATCTAGTGAAAACCTCCCCGAGGCACTTCTTGACCTGAAAAGAGTAAAAATAAACGACGCATCCAATAGTGAAAACCTTGAAGAGGCACTGAAGGATGGAGACATTCATCTTCCCCTTGTGGGAACTCAATTATCCACATGGTCATCCATCCTAATTGAAGAAAATCAAGAAGTTAACCTAGGTATTGTTGAAAACCCGAAGATCACCTATGTAGCCAAATCACTATCAGAGCAAGAATATTCAGTCATTGTACAATTACTTTAAGATGGTATCATTAACTTTGCTTGGTCATACTCAGACATGCCAGGCTTAGACCTTTCTTTAGTAGTTCATAATATGGATGTTCACCCAAATTCCAAGCCATCAAATAGAAGCTCTAAAAAATGCATCCATATGTAGCATTATTAGTTAAGAAGGAATTAGAGAAATTACTGGACGCTGGTTTGATTAGACCCATTGACTACTTAGATTGGATCTCCAACATAGTGCCTATTTCCAAACCAAACAAATACATTCAAATTTGCACAAAATTTTGAGATCTTAACAAAGCCTTTCCAAAAGATGACTTCCCGCTACCCAATATTGACATGTTGGTCGACCTTACTACATGACATGAGATGTTGTCCCTTATGGATGGTTTCTCTGGTTACAATCAGATCTGAATTGCACCTGAAGACCAACAAAAGACCGCTTTTACAACACCTTGGGGTACTTTTTGCTACAATGTTTTGCCCTTTTGTCTCAAGAATATGAGGGAAACATATTAGAGGGCAATGATTGTCATCTTCCATGACTTCATCCATATTATCATGGAAGATTATGTTGATGACTTGATAGGAAAATCTAGAACCAGAGCAGAGCACCTTGCCATCCTAAAAAATATCTTCGAGTGGTTATAACATTACAAGTTATGACTAAATCCAAAAAAAATTCTTTGGTCTTACATCAGGGAAATTGTTGGGTTTCATAGTCTCCCAAAGAGGCATTGAGGTTGATGTCACCAAGGTGAATGCTATTCTAGATATGCCTCCCCCACACAATTTGAAACAATTAAGAAGTATCCAAGGAAAGTTGCAATCCATTTGTCAATTCATAGCCTAGCTTGCAAATAAGTGTCAGTCATTCACCCATATTCTAAAATAAGACTCCACCTTCAAATGGAACCAACAATGTCAGATAGGTTTCAATAAGATCAAGGAATACTTGGCTCATCCACCAATCTTGATGCCACCTATTCTAGGAAAACCCCTTCAACTTTACATCTCCACCACTTCAGTCACACTGGGGGCATTATTGGCACAACATGAGGAGTCATCAAAAGAAAGAGCAATCTACTACATCAGCTGAACACTGGTCGGCTATGAATTAAATTATTCACCCATGGAGAAAGCCTACCTTGTAGTGGTCTTTAGTACACAAAAACATCAAAATTACACACTCAACCATCTAGTCAAATTAATAGAAAAAATTGATCCACTAAAGTATTTGTTATCCAGAACCACTTTAACTAGTTGCATGGCTAAGTGGGTCATGCTCCTAAGTGAATTTGACATAGAGGACATGGATCACAAATCCATAAAAGGACAAGTCATAGTTGATCAGTTGGTCGAGGCACCCCTAGTGGATACTTACCCTTTGGCCATTGAATTTCCAGATGAATTTTTTTTCATAGTAACAGAAGCACCTACTTGGACATTATATTTTGATGGCTCATATACTCATAATGGATTGGGAGCAGGAATTTTTTTGGTTACACTTTGAGGTGACTACATCCCAAAATCATTCAAGATAGCATTCCCAAGTACCAATAACATAGCTGAGTATGAAGCCCTCCTCATGGGGCTTTGAATTGCAAAGTAGTGACACATAACTCACTTGAGAGTCTTTGGTGATTCATTGTTGGTCATTAACCAAGTTAATGATGAATTCTTAACAAAAGATGACAAGTTGTTACCCTACAAATGCATGGTGGATGACTTCAAGAACTATTTCACCTTCATACAATTTGACCAAATTCCTAGGACACAAAACAAAGCAGTTGATGCTATGGCTACTATTGGCTCCCTAATTGACATGCCTAAATATTGAATAGAATGCGAGTTCCTTGTGGAACAAATTTTAATCCCAACATATGATATCCCTGAGACTGACATGGTGTGTGACATTGTAGGTCCCACTTCCCCATGGTACCAAGACATATATTATTATCTACATGATAATATTCTACCCCCAAACCTCACACGAAACCAATGAAAATACTTTATTCAATGTTAAGCATGATACATTATCATTAGTGATGCACTTTATCTTTGTGGATATGATGGAGCCCTCCTTTGGTGTCTGGATGAGACTGAAGCCCATACTACACTAACAAAGGTGCATAGTGGTGTTTGTGGGGCCCATTCAAATGGTATGGCCTTGGCCAAGAGGATTCTCTGATCTGGATATTATTGGCCTACATTAGAGCATGATGCTTTTGAATTCATGAAGAAATTCCTTCCCTACCAGCAACATACAAATTTGATTCATGCTCCAGCACATAACCTTCAACCTCTTTGAGCACCGTGGCCCTTCTCTCAATGGGGTTTCAACTTGATTGAGAAGATTTACACACCATCTTCTGATGGCCACACATTCATAATTACTACCACTGAGTACTTCACCAAATGGGTGGAAGAAATGCCACTCTCACAAATCACCAGTACTCAAATTTCAAAATTCATCCTTTACTATATTCTTTGCAGATATGGTATTCCATCCACCATCCTCTTAGATAATGGAAAGCATTTTAAAAACCAGGCCATGAAACACCTCTGTGACACCTTTCATATCCAACATCATTGGTCAATTCCTTATTACCCCCAAGGTAATGGTTAGGTAGAAGCTACCAACAAGACCCTTATCTACATCCTCAGAAAGGTTGTCAATAACACTGGTTGAGATTTGCACCTCCATATTCATCTCTCTCTGGGCATATCGCACCTCCATCGGCACTCCTATAGGTTCCGCCCCCTATTCTTTAGTGTATGGTACCAAAGCCATCTTGAAAATCAAATTTGACCTCCCATCACTGAGGATTTCTCTGAAGAACCTTATCAGTGAGGAGGATGCTCGTGTCTCTTGAATTGCACAATTGGAGTTACTTGATGAAAGATGAATCAAAGCCTATGATGATTTGCAAGCTTACCAAAATTTCCTCAAGCATAACTACAACAAGAATATTCACTCTCAATCCATATTGGTGATCTTGTCCTTAAAGAGAACCAGCATACTCAATAGGACCACAATAAGAAAGGAAAATTTGAAGCAAATTGGTTGGGTTCTTATATCATAACTGCTAAATATGGATCTAGGGTATATAGACTTGCTACCCTTGAAGGAGATCCCCTTGAACATCCTATCAATATCATGCATCTGAAGAGGTTCTACACCTAAGTCCACTTGGTAACCCTACCTACAAAAATACAAAAAAATAAATAAAAATTAAAATAAAATCCAAAAATATTAAAGAGAAACAAATTCATCCTATGGTGAAAACCACCTTGGGTGGCACCTTGGATAGGTACGGATGGTGAAAACCTGATAACATGCATCATCCGTAGAGGGCTTAATTATTATCTACCTTGTGTCCTAATTACTTTGTGACTCCATCCATCATATCCTGACATCCTCTTCCATTCCATCCTTGGTCACTTGGTATCTTTTGATTGAGCATTGCATGATTATATGCTATCTGTCATCCTGAGCTTTTATCCTAGTCTAAGCTTTTGTCATTAGTTTTTCCATCGGTCAATTTGTGTCAAAGTCTAGGATCATTCATCGTGTCGGTTCCCACCTAGTCATCATCCTATCATGTAGGTCCATTTGGTCTTCATTGAACTACATTGCCCCTGCGCTTTCACATAGGAAAGGATGATCATTTGATCTACCCTCAAGGCCTTCATATCATCTTATGATGGTTCCCCTTCATTTGTCCTCATTGTATCATTTTTTCTTTTATCCATGGTTTCTCATCATTTTTTTTCTCTGAACTACCTTTCCCCTGTGCTTGCATGTAGGCAAGGTCGATCTTTTGATCCACTCCTGGGGATTTTTTTCATCATTGTCTCATCAGTCTCCATTAGTCCTCTTTCCACTTTATCCATGGTCTTATTTGGAACTACGAGGGCTCTGCGCTTTCACGTAGGCAAGGCTAATATCTGATCAGCCCCTGAGCCCCTAGGTTTATAGGATGTGTCGGTCCTTTTTCGGGTCTCTTGTGTCATGTTGTCAAGAGTACCCTTATCTAGCTAGTTCTTGACAAATGAAATCCTCTAGTGTTAGGGGATTTGGTTAATAAAAAATATCTTTCATCACTTGGGTCATTTTAGTTTAGTATCCATCATTGGTCTCAATAGGATGCATCCTTCCTAACAAACCACATCATCATCCATCCTTGTGATCCTATGGCAAAGGACGTTTAACTTTGATTATGATCTTTTCATACTTTTGGATTTTGTTTATTTTTTGAGCTCCCTATTCTCACTTATCAAAACTGCCATGATTCATCATATTATGGTGGGTTTTGATGAGTTAACGTAGGGGAATTTCTTGATCATTTATTGTTGATGTATATTGGGTTGTTCCCATGTAGTACCCACCAAGATCCCTAGGATCATGTGTTAGATTGGGAACATCCCTTTGTGCCTATGGTGATTCTAATACCTGGCCTGACCAAGGTCCTCATGACTTTGGGGTGTTAGGATAACCTTGTTTGTTGTGTTTGTTTCATGCATTTGATGTCAACTCACCTTGGTCTCATATACCATGGTATTAGGTATCTTATGCTATAGCAAAAATCAATGCTCCAAAGATGGAAAATTACATTCCTAACTAAATTTCATTGCTTTGCATACACCCTTCATTCAACCTTGTTCATAACCCATGACTCATGACTCATTGGTTGTGCAAACTTTGATTCTTTTTCCCCTTGGTTTTTCCTCTCAGGGTACTAATGTTCCTTGACAGGTGTAGTCTCACACCTACATTACACATATTGTCTAACAACATTCTCATGCAAGTCCTTATTGATGTTTAGGTTTGCATTATATGAATTCATGTTTCATTCATATTGCATGTTACATTGTAGATACAACATATTTTATCTTTCATAGAATGATTAGATTTAGCATCTTAGTTTCATTTAACCCATACATTTCCATATTAAAATTCACATAATTCATGCATTACTATCTGCAAAACATATTGTCAGATCCATCCTAATTACATTTCATACCAACTATTCATCTCATCCTGCATTATAAACATTAATACATGCATGATCACATCCATCCACATAAACATAAAATATCGCATACATGTGCATACATAAACTAAATCATCTATCATATAAAACATAACACATAGTGTCAATAAGGGCTATCACATATCATAATCAAAATATTACAATGTACATCTCATCATATTGTCTCAAACATAGTCAAATATATATCCATCATGTATATCATCTAATAAGGTACAAAATCTAGAGATGTAGATCACATCTGATCTCTACTAACATGTCCTAAACCTCCATCCTGCGCTTGTCAAAAAATTGGTATCCTAGCATTTTCTCTCTGACTGCTCTATTGTGAGTTGCCCACATCTGATCACTGAGGAGAGTCAGACATTGACCCTCTATGTGTAGGGGTCCCCTGGTACTCACGAGTGGGAGTCCCCCAGTAGCCACTGTAAGGAGAAGGAGTCTATCGATAGTCTCTATACCCCTTGGTATGTGTCCCTAATGACTGGGACGACGCTGGCATCTAAGGTACCTGTCTAATGTAGTGTAGTGTATGTTGCACCAGATCTAGAACTTCTTGCTCATAGGCACACCTCCAGTAACTTGCCTCTTGCATATAATAATCTCTCTGCCCAGCCTGATATCTAGCGGCATTCCACTCATTCCTGTACCTACCTTGATCCACACTAATGGCTCTCCACTCCTGCCCCCAAGCCTATGCTAATATCAGCTATTGTACTTGCTCTGTGGCCTTGTCCCTCTTAGCCTGTGTAGTTTGTAACTATGCCTTCAATCCCTATACCTCTACCCCTATCTCCCCACCCTCAACCTATGTTTCCTATACTTGAGCCACTGATGCATCACTCTCTCCCTACCACATCTACATCTACACCTCTGTAACATCCCTTTCCCTATGCGCGACTTGTGCCCAAGCCACCACTACATCCCTATCCCTTTGCAGTGCCTAAAGTCTCAACTCGACTGCATCTCACTCTCTTCAAAGAGCTAATACCTGTGACACTACTGCATCTCCACTGATAAATTTTGACTCAAAATTGGACAAAAGTTTGTCAAAATTTTGACAAACTTTTGCTAGAATTATTTCATTGATTTTCTGACGAACTTTGAAATGTCAAAATTCTGACCCAACATCATTGGTTGGGTCAAAATTTTGAAGTTTCAAATTTCATCAAAAAATCGATGAAATAATTCTAACAAAAGTTCGTCAAAATTTTGACGAACTTTTGTTGGATTCTGAGCCAAAATATATTAGTGCGCTCTCTCTGTGAAGAGAATTTACCTATTCGCCTGCCACCTTTAGCTCACTTTGTGACACTTGAACTCATGCCAAAGCTACATCTCTTTCCACCTACATAGCCTACACCTTTTCTTGTGCCACGTCACTCTCTTTCTACAACACACATAACTGCACCCTCATCTCCTCCTCTCTCTTCTACATCAATCCCATATCTCCAACTGTCTACTCTAAATAGTACATTCTATCCTCCAACTCATCGCGCTCTCGATGCAAATCCACCCTCCCTTTCCATAACCACTCTATCTGTCTCCACAAACCCTCTATATCTCCTATAGTCCCTACCCCAATCTTTGTTGGCCCCTAACCTGTCCCTACTCGAAAAGATTGTTGTATCACCTCCTTCGGCACCAAACAGTCTCTCTCCCATCTTGTTGTATCCCCTTCCTCATGCTCCTTGGCCACCTCTATTTGCAACCTCTCTACCTTTTCCTATAGGTCAATCACCTCATCTCGTGCCTTATCCCTCTCTCTCTCTACAACCTCCTCTCCACCTTTGTCACCATCATGGCTAGATCTTAGTAATCCCTCTCACTCCAGGAAAATCATTCTTGTAGTTCACTCATCTCTTCCTCTAATCTTCCCTGCTCGACTTCTGATTGTCGTAACTACTTCTCACTAAGTCACAGCATCTCCAAGGCCCTTAGCAGTACCTTTGTTGGATCCTCTCCTCTAGGTGGTGTCATCAATAGTGGTGGGATGTAATGTACCTCCATATCAATGTCCATCTCCTATGGTTCATACCCCTCACTCTTCATTGAAACCTCCATCTCATCCACGTCAATCACCATGGGGGCTCCCCTCTTCCTCCCCTCATCATCCTCTCCTACTCTCCACTGACCTTGACCTCCTCTTATCTCTACCACTGCTACCCTCCTATGGCTACATGTGCCTCCTATCTCTCCTACTACTAACCTCTTGTGGCTGCACAAGCCTCCTATCTCCTCTCCCTCTAGGTCTCTTGTCCCCTATCCTACTATGTCGCAGCCCTAGCCTCCTCCTCTCCCTCCTCTAGTCCATCTCCTCCTCAATCTCTCCACCGTCATCTCGTCCTCCTTCCTACCCTCATAGGCTCCTCGGCTGCTTCGGTTGCCTCCTATCCTCCTCTTCATCATCCTCCTCTCTCTTGTCCTCCTCTCTACTGTCCCCGTGCACCCTATCCCTCTCTCTCTACCCTCAGTCATCTCTCATCCTCTAACCCAAACCCTAGTGCCTCCTCAATCGGCACTACTGGTTAATTTGTGGACGTGGATGTTGGTGAAACCATTGACCATATCAATCTATCATCCCTGCATCTCTCTGCCCCTCTCTCCTACCTGGGTATGGCACCAATTGCAATGTATACAACTCTTCCATCACCACCACCAGATCTAGCTCATCCCCACATGGCCTCTCTTATGTCAATCACCATAATGTCACTCGCCCTGTGGGAATATCTTGTCACCTGATTTGGCCTACATAACTCAACTATGCATAGATCCTTCCGGATGATATAACATCGAGTGAAGAAGTAGTCCATGTGTCTCTCCTCATCCTCCCTCTAGTCCCTAAATCACCGTAACATATATGAATTCCATACTATCATCTTAACCCGCACCTCATCAAATTGTCTCCTATAGAAATCCACGTCTATAACCTCCTGATACTGCAATATTGCTCCTGCCTCTAACCCCATCCCCATGCCACTATTGCATGGTCATCCTATTGTCTTGCTCTCAACACGACCAACCTAATAACCCTGATATACTCCCAAGCCCACACATGTAGCAGTGTGATGTGTGTCACACTCAGTAACTCCCGGTAGCATATAACATGTATACCCTGGTACAACTATGTGAGTAGACAAGTCCCCCATGCAAACTGACCATCTCAGCCCTTGATGATGTGCTAAATCACCCCCACAAATCAAAGGTAGGAACCGACTGCTCCTATCAACTAACAGTATCCTACTAATCAACCCTATTAGGTATAACAACAATGTCAGTACCTTGTAGGACAAAAATCTATCCACATATAGCTACTATCACTGAATTGGTAGCTCTTCATCACCAAACACAATCTGCATGGACTTGTCCAGTGCCTCGTCCTCTACAATGTGCTTGCTGACTGGGAGCCCTACTATGGGGAGTCTCAAAATCCTCCATACATCCTCTAGAGTCACCATCATCTCCCCTATTGGCAGATGAAATGTCAATGTGCCTGAGTCCTAATGCTCTATCAATGCTATCAACATGGCCTTATGGGCCTTAATCGTTGAATATGATAACATGTGCAATAGTCTTGCGTCTGCTAACACCTGATGATCTGCACTCGCCATAGCTACTATACATCTCCTCAGTACCTTGGACTACCTCTCCCATGTAAGGAATCGGCCAAAATCCTACATCCATGGCATGCCAACTATGTTAGTCCTCTCCCATCTTCTCATTTTTTTTTCTTTTTCCTTTACCTATCCCAAGTCTCACCCCCTATCCTTGCTTTTCTCTTTCCCACTTGTTGGTCCTATCTCAGTTGTAGATAGACCCACCCAAGACCCTCGTGTGAGCCCACAAGTAGACCTGCCTGAACTCAGGCAAACACGCTCGAGCTCCCGGGTGAGCTTTCCCCTAGGAGTAGGTGGACCCGCTCAGGCGTAGGTGGACTCACCCCCGCACATGGGAAATCCTACCACACACATGGGAAAGCCCATCTGAGCATGAACAGACCCACCCCCAGGTGTGAGCAGACTTGTCCAGGCTCAAGAGGACCCGCTTGGGCACAGGTAGACCTGCCCCCTTGTATGGGCAGACTCGCCACTTTGTGAGACCCTAGCCCTAACCACCCTCTTCACATGCAACCATCCCCATCCTAGCTCTTTGTTTTTACCCCCCCAGCTAGAAAATAAATAAATAAATAAATTTTGGTTTTTCCTCTTACACATTTTTCCTTCCTCCCCCTAACAAAACTCATATTTTTAAATTTTCTAAAACTCAAACAAAATGGAAAAAATCACAAAGTTGGGTTTGTAGCTAACCTGGCATGGAACAATGTACTCATTGAAGAACCGCTACACTTGGTCTGCCTAATGGATAATGTCGATGTTGTACTCTAACATCTTGTCCTCTGCTGCTTTCATTTTCTCTTCTTCTCCTTCTTCCTCAACTGACTATTGTTCAAATGAGGAGAGGTAATTCCTACCATTACCTTAATAACTCTTTCCCCCCTTTTTTCACCTTTTTAAATGAAGGGATTTTTTTTCCTTTATTTAACAAAATTTCCCCCCCAACTAATTCCCCCATCCTCTATCTTCCAGGGGCTTCCATTTGTACAATAAGTCTTTGTTTGACTCCATTCAAAATCCATTATTCTTGGTTTTTCGTGCTCTTTCCAATGACATATACCACTTTATACTTTTGAGAAATTTTTCGGGACCTTTTTTCCTTCCCTGCCTACCTTCTCGAGGGGGCATACCCTACAATTCTCTTCCATTTCACCGTTATGAGTCTGCTCTCATGAGACTGGGGCATCTCTTTCCATTTCTTTCCATTTGGGAAACTCATTTAGTCTGCCCTATGTTGTGGTATTTCTTTTCTAGTCGCTTCGTCTATAGAGTCATTTGCATTTTATTTTCTTCAAAGCCCTATTATCCTAATAGTGTTTTAAAGAGGGAAAAAATGTAGACATCCAAATTTTACCACTTCCACATGGTCAAAGTTGTCTCCTTATTCATCCCTTTACTCATCCACTTTTTTAGTATTAATTAAATCATTCATTTAATTAACATTTCATCATTTGCATAAAGTTTTTAAAGTATTTAATTTAATAATTAAATACTTTTATCTTCTTTCCTCTCTAAATTAAATAAATATACCACTTTAATTTAGTCATGTAACCTCTTTGAATTTAAGCCAATTTTTTAATTCTTCTTTTTCTTTCATTGTCACATCCCCCAACTTTTGCAAGTTGGTTTCTAATTCCTCTTAGCCATCTAACCCTCTTATAATCATAATTAATTTAATTAATTTATGGTTAGGATGTGTCACATCCTCCAACATTTACCACTTGCATCTAATCCTTAGTTAATTATCTTAATCATGTGTTTGTAGAACCTCAATCAAGGCCATTAGCCACATTTAGCATACCTTTTTAGTCAACCTTTTCATTTTTCTTTCTTGGTATTCATTCAAATTTTAAATTCACATTTATTCCTCCTAGAATCCCTTCTTCCCATGCATCCTCTAGAATCTTTTGACTTGTCACATCAAGTCACATGTGGACAAAAGCTTCCCTTTTTGGAACCTTGTCTTGTCCAGGAGATTCTTGCAAGTATGTGAATTTTTAATTCACATTTATTTCTCCAACTACTTTCCCTTTTCCCATGGAGATTTTTGAGGAATTCTAAAATTCCTCAAAAGTCACTTCCATTCCCCAAGGTACTTTCAAAGTACTTGTCCTTCTTCCACTTCATGTACCCTCCTTCCACCTCATTTATATATCATCATCCCTAAGCCATCTCACATTCCACATGTCAAGATGTGAGGGCTTGTGAGCTCTCAACTCACCATAGCCCTTCATCTTGACCTTGTTGGATGAATCTCAACCTTTGAATTCTCTAGAGAATTCAACTTCCCCTATAAATACCCCCTATTTTCTCTCATTTAGGGGGTTGATCATTGTGCTAAACAAACTCTTGCAAAATTTTCACTTGAGCCATACTTAGCCAAAAATTTGCATTCCTTGCATTCATCATAGCATTCTCTAGTATTTTTCATCCATATTGCATCTCATTCATACATCTTTTTCCATCAAAAGGAATATACATCACGTCAACAATTCAAGAGCCAACCAAATGAGCAACTTAACAAGGTATTATCATTCTATTTATTTTTTGAGTTTAACTTTTTTCCCTATCTTGAGGTGTTAGGTGTTTTGGTGGTTTCTTGCATGTCATGTATTTTTGCTCATTTTCGGGACTACTTCTACCCCTGATCATAGTATCATTTTCAAATTCCTCACAGTTTAGTCACTATAGGTGCATGAAAGTGAAGATTTAGTTAAAAAAAATTATTCTAGTGTCTAGTTTTTCCAAAAAATGTAAACCACTATTGTGGGATCACCTGAAGACTCGGATTCCTAGGGGTGTATGGGTCTTTGATAGGGTGTCCAACTTTGCTTTGGAGGTCCTTTGATGATAGATGTAAGCTTCTAATTTTTGTCAACAAAGTTGTTAGAATATTATTAGATAATTCTATAGGTAAGTTTTTGTGGCTAGACATGATTTAGGGATGAATGCAACAATGAAAAAGTCATCTTCAATCTTTCTTTAGTCCTATTCAAACCTATAACCTACACATTCAAAGAGAGGGAAAATTTTGGACCATTTAGGGGCTTACCTCTGTTAAACCCCATGTAAGTGTTTCTACTTCCACAATGGCAATGTCAATGATAAGAGGATAATTGAAAGGAAAGAATCATGAAATAAAAAAGTGCTATGAATTTCCACCCTTTAGTGGCTTCTTTGAAGGACTAAAGTCATAGACGGGTATGTGCAGGATCATAATGGGCCAAAAAGTTGTGATATGATGGGTATGTGTAGGGTATATGGCTGAGGACTCTTTTTTTACCCGAAATTGATGAAATGAAAAGGGTTTTTAAAGGAGATTCTTAGATTTCCACTAATAGATATTATGCTTTACTTTGAATTTAATAAATAATTATTATTCATTTTCTATTTGAATTATGACTAAAGTCTTGATTGATAGGCTGGTTGAAAAACATCTATACCTTTCAAATGGTATCACATTTTTTGAATCTGACACATGCGTCACTTTCTTCTATTCTTCACATACTATAGGATTAAAAATAAAATGAATTTAATGAAGTTTTGACCAATTTAAGGTGGTTAGACATACAATTTTTTTATATTTTTCAAAAATGTAATAAAAAAATTGTAATTAATTATTTACTTGGAAAAAAATTATAGAAAAATATGTATCACATCGGGACATGAGTCATCTACTTATATCTAAAATCTTATAAAAAATATTATAATTTTATTGTCGTTAGGGTGGTTAGATAGACACCTACTTCTTATTTTTTCCCTGAAATTTAAGTACTACTGCATTGAAATTTCAAATTTTCACCAAATAGATTTATTTTTTTAAATAAACATAGTAATTTAGAAACTACATTCAATTTGCTACAAATTCTATTCTTAAATATTTTTGAAATAATATAGATAACTTATTCAAATTTTTATGACAAGTTGCTTAACTCTGATTTTTCTAAATTTTTCACCACTTAAGGGCCTATTTTTTCCATGATCATCTTGCACATACCTAGTCTACACCACTTGAAGGTATTGATCTTTCTTTCTTGAAGGTTTGAATGCTTTGGAGACCTATAAAAGTGTTAATCTTCACAAAAGAATGATAACATGAACACACATAGAATTTGGTGTGATGTTGGATCTTGAATTGCTGCAATAAATCACCAAAATGCTTGTATTGACTTGCTTGATAGTGCTCATGATCATAATTTTTTCAATACTTTTCTTATTCTTGCTAGATAGATTTGAAATGATGCAATAACTAGGTATTTAAATGTGTTTGTCTAATTTCCTAAGAATTAAAGCCCAATAGCCAACATTTGAGCTTTGAATTTTAAATGTTAAAATGGCCACTCTGACATGCCCAAAATTGGGTCCTATATAAGAAGGGGGACTCATTTGATCAAGCGCATATGGGTCCTAGCCCTAATTTGTAGGATATTAAGTATTAGCCTGGGAATCATATGAGTTGGATGCATTTATTCAATACTTGAAATTTATTAAAATGTTTTACAAATGGGCTTTAAAATACATAATTTTAATAAATTAGGGGCCCAATTAGGCTCAATAATTTAGGGGAAGAAAAACATAGTGGAGAATTGTCATGGGTGATAGTTTATGATGCTACATTTAGCCCCCACTTTAGTGAGAGTATGAACATATGCTTAGGCTCACTAAAGTAGAATGTCAAGAGGGGTTTGAATTTACAAATGTTGAAGAGATAGGATAGCTAAGGATCAAGGGAGGTGATCAAGCCCCTAGGATCCAAGATCCCATTGAAAACCAAAATAAGCACAAAGGAACAAACATATGTATAATATGCAACAAGACAACATACATAAACATACAAGATCAAGATTGGTTGCAAAAGAGGGTGTGGACTAGCAAGTTTTGTTATGCTAGGATCCACACCAAAGGTGTTCATAACTCACACAAAAGAAAAGTTTAATGTTTTCTAGGTGAATCAAAAATAGGAAGGTACACATGTTAGTGATGATATTTTTAGATAGGTGAGCCCATAAGACAAGGTAAAAAATGAGAAGCAGGCTAGGTCTAGTGAGGATAACATTTCACTAGGTGTGTACCCATAACCATAGCAAGAGTTATACTCCTTGATAAATTTGATAAGATGCTACAAAATGGTCATCGATATGCTAAGCCAATGCTACATTATATTTAACACCTGTGAATAGAGTGAACCAAATAAAATTGCAATGTCAATGCATCAGTAAGTCTAATGCCTATAAAAAAATTCAAGCAAAATAATGATAATGTATGCCCCCATTTTAAAGGAATTACAAAACACCATGTTGTGAGCAATTACTTTAATGTAGAAAAATGATAAATTTCATGAAACAAAATATCACAAGAGATTATTTGGAAATCCCTATACCAATTATATGTTTCCAAATAAAGCTACATCATGATAAGGGGTTAACCCCATATGTAATGCAAAAAATAATAGATTGAACATGGATAAGGGATCTGTGAATTTGAGGTCAGTATACTCATTTTCTATAGTAATATAATAGAGCTCAGAACTGACATCATTCCCAAAATACTCATGGAACAATAGATACAATGGAGGAATGATACATAGAGAGAGAAAACAAGCAAAATTTGTTGCCAACATGAAAGAGACCTAAATTTATCAATGCCTTGCATTGTACCTAAAAGGAAAGAATAAGACAAAAAGAAAAGACATAGTAGACGACATATATAAGAGTATCATGACTGGTTTGTTTCCTTTGTATCCATGTTCTAGCACAACCGCAAGGGTCATCCTAAGAAAACTCACAAACACAAAGAAATTCCAAGTAGCACAACACAGGAAATCTTATCGCATGCAAAAAACCATAAAGAACACATGAAACACACAAAAAAGAGTACCACACATGCGAGCCAACCTAAAGCATGTCATCTGCATCCCAATATTTCTCATCATATAGAGAAGGCATACAACTACCTAAGGTGACTACAATAAGTATCATAATAGGAGCATTTCCAAGTGCAACACATTGTGGGTCACTCTTATCAGGAAGATCATCATGGTTTACCCCATCTAAATTTATTTTCTTTGAGAATAAAATATTAAGTTCATTATGCGCCTTTTCATCAATTTTAGTAATTTCATCTTCATCATCCAAATCAATGACAATGAGAGGTTTTATGACAATTGTATTTGGATTTTCTTGTTTCACTTCTTGTTTTGGTTCCATTTCTTGTTTTAGTGAGAATTGTAATTCTTCTTGAGTTATTTCCATGGGTGTTGGATTATCATGCATTTTTTTATTCTTTTCTTCCAACTAGCAAGCAATAGCATGACATCTATGCCTATGATCTTTACCATGTTGGTTTTTCTTGCATTCTTTTTAATTGGTGATGGAATATGAGTGGGTTTCTCAACCATTAGTTTCTTTTCTTCCCTTACAAGAGGAACTAAGGTAACCACCAATGATTGGGAAAACACTATCTCAATATGTTTACACACTTGTTTTATCTTTGGAGGAACAAAATGAATAATTTTATTGTCTCTTGGTCTTTTATTGCTGTCAACATGAATAAAAAATAGGTTAAACAAATTTGAATTAAGAAATCAAATCAATCAATTAACTTAATTAACTCATGTTCCAAAAAAATATATTGCAAAGCTAACTAGGAATCCATTTAAACATGAAATAAACTCAAATTGATCAAAGGAACCTAATTAAACTCCTACAAACCTCATTCCATTGGGGGATTAATGTTGATTTGATATGGAAGGATCAATGCTTTCCTAACCCCATTCATGCAAAGCTTCAAGATGAGTGATAATGAATATTGAACCACAAAAATGCTCTCAATTAATGAACATGGATGAATAATTTGTAGAGGTTGGCTACTCAAATGCTTTATGGATGATTTATTTATGGAAATGATTTTTTTTTGTAGGAAAATTGGATGAATTAATGGCTATGATTGATTTAGCTAATAAATGGATAGAAATGAATGTGAGAGGATCACATGGATTAAAAAAAAAATCCATGGATGGGATTGAATATTGACATGGATTGATAAATTTAATCCAGGGATACAATTGATTTCAATAAACAAAAATCCTTAAAATTAGGAGCATGTGCAAGATATTTCCATATGGGAGGGAAATGTTAGAATTTGAATTGGGAGAATATTCTATGAGAATATTCCTTTGAGGAGTGGAAAATTAGTAAATAAAATAATAAAAACATTTTTCAATTATACAATGTGAGGGAATTTAAGATTTTAATTAAACAATTAGATCATTTACATGGGTATGTGCAAGATCATGATGGGCCAAAAAGTGGCGATATGATGGGTATGTGTAGGGTATGTGGCTGACAACTTCTTTCTTACCCAAAATTGATGAAAGGGCATGTGTAGGATCATGATGGGCCAAAAAGTAGCGATATGATGAGTATGTGTAAGGTATGTGGCTGACGACCTTTTTTTACCCAAAATTGATGAAATAAAAAGGGTTTTTAAAAACTATTCTCAGCTTTCCACCAATATAAATCATGCTTTACTTTGAATTTAATAAATAATTATTATTCATTTTCTATTTGAATTACGACTAAAGTCCTGATTGATAGGCTAATTGAAAAACATCTATAGCTTTCAAACGGTATCACATTTTTTGAACCTGAAACATGCGTCGCATTCTATGATTTGCATACTATAAGATATTTAAAAAGAAAAAAATAAATTTCATGAAGTTTTGACCAAGCTAAGGTGGTCAAATGTACAAGTTTTTTATATTTTTTAAAATTTGTAATAAAAAATTTATAATTATTTATTTACTTGGAAAAAAATTACAAAAAAATATGTATCACATTGGAATATGAGTTCTCTACTTATATCTAAAATATTATAAAAAAATATTATCATTTTATTGTGGTTAGGGTGGTCAAACAAATACCTACTTATTTTTTCCCTGAAATTTAAGTACTTCTGCATTGAAATTTTAAATTTTCACCAAGTTATTTTTTTTAAAATAACCATAGTAGTTTAGAAACTACCTTCAATTTGCTACAAATTTTATTCTTACATATTTTTTCAATAATATAGATAACTTATTCAAATTTTTATGTCAAGTTTCCTAATTTGATTTTTTGAATTTTTGCCACTTAAGGGCCTATTTTTTCCATGATGATCCTGCACATACCCAAAACGAAAAGGGTTTTTAAAGGAGATTCTTAGATTTCCACCAATATAAATTATTCTTTACTTTGAATTTAATAAATAATTATTTATTTTCTATTTGAATTACAACTAAAGTCCAGATTGATAAGTTGATTGTAAAACATCTATAGCTTTCAAATGGTATCACATTTTTTGAATATGAAACATGCGTCACATTTTATGCTTCACATACTATAGGATTAAAAAATAATAATTTCATGAAGTTTTGACCAAGTTAAGATGGTCAACCATACGAGTTTTTTAGTTTTTAAAAAAGTTGTAATAAAAAAATCATAATTAATTATTTACTTGGAAAAAAATTACAAAAAATCATGCATCACATTGAGGCATGAGTCCTCTACTTATATCTAAAATCTTATAAAAATATGTTATCATTTTATTGTGGTTAGGGTGGTCAGACAAACACCAACTTCTTATTTTTCCCTAAAATTTAAGTACTACTGTATTGAAATTTCAAAATTTCACCAAATATATATATATTTTTTTTAAAAACCCTAGTAGTTTAGAAACTACATTCAATTTTCTATAGATTTTATTCTAACATATTTTTTAAATAATATAGATAACTTATTCAATTTTTTATGTCAAGTTGCCTAACTCTGATTTTTCTGGATTTTTTGCCACTTAAGGCTCGTTTTTTCCACATGTGATGATCCTGCACATACCCAATCAAAAAGGGAAATTAATGACATATAATTAAACAATCAGGATTATTTAATTAAATATACAAGAATATTGGTTAAACCAAGATGAGAATGGTGTTATTAAATCAAATCAAATGTGTGATATGGACCAAAACAATTTCAAGTGTCTACATTTTGTACCTCTTTGATGTGAGGTACCTACTACATTAGTTAAGAGAATTGATTCTTCTCAAATCAACATTATTATTTAGATCAAGAATTTAAAAATTCATAATTTTTCTACATTCTCTATAATTCCACAATGGAAGGAATAAATGCTAGTATGTTAGCCTCTCGAGAGATTCAATGGAAATATTAATTTTCAAGTCAAGATCATGGTAAGGATGAAAGATTAGTTTAGCTATGTTGGGTTTTTTTAGAATGAAACTTGATCTTACCACTTACCTATGAATCTTCCAGAACCCAATAATAAACAAGGGTAAGGGCTGGCCAACATATAAGTAAGGATTTTGGGGCCCTTCTACTCCTTGGGATCTGTGAAACCTAGGAGAGTAATCCTTGTTATGTTCATATGATATTCATATTATCAAAAACATTCCTACACACAAATAAATTCCTATAAAGTGCAAATAGGTAACATTCATTAAAAATTTGGCTAAAATTTAAACAAATACCTACCTATTGCAAGGAATATGAAGGCACCTTAGATTGGTACATTGTAATTGAAAGTGTTTTAGATTATTTTCATTCTTATTTTAAGCCCTTGGTTGAAAGTGCAAGAATAACTCATTTATCTTTGGGGTAACCAAATGAAAAGACTAGTGCCTTTTCTTGGGGTAAGAAAATCATATTCATAATAACTAGTAACACCTTAGCAATTTGAATCAACAATTAATAAATTATTGATATACTGCATTACAGTATTCAACTCATTGTGCTTAAAACAACACTACTTATCAATCTTATGCTCTTTCCTTACAAATATGTGACCTTATTTTACCATTTAATCAATTCTTTTAATCAAAAAACAAATAAAATCACTCATTCAATTAAAATAAGTAAATAAAAATGAAAATATCGTTAACCATTTCATTTATAATTTGGAAGAAAATTACATAAGAGAGAATATGCTTTCAAACTAGCATTTTCATTTATAAACTTCTGCTACTATAAAACTATTTGAGATCATTAGAAAATAAATCATACCCTAGACTCCTTACTAACTTATTCATTTGTGCATGAATTTACAATCTTCTCTTTCATGAGCTTAGTCTTCCCACTTAGACCACTTTGAGACCAAAAAATCAAACTCCTAGTAACCGGCTTTGATATCCCATTTATAGAGGAATGGGAGCAATGAGCTTTAGGCAGAATTTAAATTTCAATAAAATTTTGTAAGACCCCATTCCTTGTCACCTTATTTATTTTATTATTTTTGATGATTAATATATGTTATATTCTATGTAATTTCATGTTGAATAGTACACATGAATGATGATTGTTGCTACACCATGAAGATGTTTATATTCTTGATTAATCCTACCTAATGATTGTTGTGAATTCTTGTGATAATTAGACGAGTTCCATTCTCTTTCTACGAAATTATGTAATGATCAATATGCTCAGTTATTGGTAATATTACTATGTTTATTAAGTTGATTACATTATGTTAGGTGATTACATATCATAGATGTGGGAAGGTGTTAATATGAAGACAATTATTGATATTCAATATTACTTATAGTAGTATGCATTATAAGTTAAATATTCTATTGATATAAGTGGTGATATTTTGATAACAGATAGTATTTCACTCAATTGTTCCTTCATTCCATAACAGGTATCATGCGAGCGAGGAGTGTTAAACTGTATGTTACTTTGTAGATTAGTGGATCTAATTTCTTGGTTGATTATTATTACTGGAATTTTTTATTCATTTGTCATTTTTTTTAATTATCATCAATTATGAGTAATACTAACACACATTATTGGTTGAGTAAATAGGTATAAATTGGCCAATGTTGATAAGGGGGTCACATAGCTACTTTCGTTATTGCATCCTTGTGAAATATTAGTCTTGACATGTGCATGTGATTTAACTTTGTTTTGTGTGGTTTGAGTTGTGTGTATGTGAGAGTTATTTTATTAGGACCTTTTGATTCATTTTATTAAAATGGTCACTTAAATTATGTTTTATGAAGTCCTTATGTGGTCTTAATTGTTTGAAATGTTTCCTAGGTGATAGGTTTATGGGTTAGAGGTATTTTTATTCCATAAAATACCTTTTATAAAGTCCAAAACCAACTCTAATTACTCACTTATGAGAAGTGACGAAAATTGGAGTTGAAAGGGTTGTTGGAAAGTTCAAAAGGTGGTTGTCTTTTCCCCTTCCATTTATTCCCTGTATTTATGTGGATGAGGGGGTTTTCTCTCTTTGGGATTTTTGGATTTTTCTTGAGTTCATATTTGGTTTCTTCATTCTTCATCTTGAATTCTTGCCATGTTTGTGAAGGGGCAATGGAATAGAGTTCTTGGAGATATTTTTCCTCAAGTTGGATAGTAAACTTTCTTGGTGAGGTCTAACCTTTTAGTTATCTATCTTTGTTGATTTGTAATGAGCTTTCTTTGTTATATTAGTCTTGCTTATAACAAAATATATGTGGAATTTGATGTTGACTTTATTGTGCTGCAACAAGTAGTGTGTTGGGGTTTGCATTGGTCGAATCTTCCACATTGTTTAGTTTATTTTCATTTATACCCTTTTGTGTGTTAAAATAAATAAATATGAATGCAAGATGTTGTGATGTGCAAAGTATATAAAGTATAAAATTTTGTAGGAGTCTTTGTGATTAGTGGCTTTAATGTGTTAAGCTTAGTAATGTGGATGTTTTATGTTACACTTTGGATTCTAGATCTTATGTGGGAAGTATTTTGTGGATGTGCTATGTGACCCTAGCTCACAGGTGGATTGAATCTCAAACCTATGGTTGGGTGAAAATCCCATTAACCCATATTATTATTTTTCTTTGTGGATATTTGTATTTTAGGTACATGTGTTGAATAAGAAAGAATATATTGGAATTTTCACAAAATGTATTTCAAGAGAGAAACAAGTTGGTTTTGTTGAGGTAACAATATTGCTGGCCCTATGCCAAACAATAATTTGTTTAAAAGAGTTTCATATATATGATCATAAAAACTAATAAAAATGGTATTGAAGAATATAATTTAATGGTTTTTTCTATTATTATTCACATAAAAACATATTCAAAATTTTTAATAAGACAGATCACCAACTATGATTCATTAAGAAAACATTGACATCCTTATTCACAATAACATGTCATAAAATTGTCCTAAATTTTTTTTTGCACAAAATGAAGAAAAAATATTTAGATGATAAAATTTAAATGGTTTTTTAGGAATCCAATATTTGTAAAACATACCCAAAAATTAGAGAAACCCAGTAAACCAAATAGAATATATGATTAAAACATTACCATCTCCTACTTTGAAACTAAAACAGTAAATTGAAAACCAAAATAAATTGAAGGAAACCATGTTAGTGTATTATGTAGGAAAGATAAATATATGAAGGACATATTATGTGAGAAAGATAGAAATATGAGAAAAAAACCTTACATGGATTCTTAAGCTATTTTTAAAAAATTAGTTTCTACTTATCCAATAAGAGCTTTAATAGTATAGTGCTTAGAAATATTGGTTCAAACTTGTTGATTTTATTTATCCTCTTATTTTCAGGATTGTGTTCTTGTTAGAGAGTTCAATTATTTATTTGATTTACTAGTGGATGAAAAATATCTCATTTAATCCAAGAATACGAATATTTTAATTTATATCAAAGTGATTCAAACATCTTACCATAGAAGAGTCTAGGTATAGTAAGAAAAGTTGGTAATTGAAATCACCTAGGAATTTTTGGGTAGAGTTATGAAGTTATATGAAGTAAAGGAATAAGGTTTAATTTGTGAAATATAGCATTAAAACTTCTAAATCCATTACAATATAGTTACTAACAAACGTTAATGAACAAAATAGACATGAATTATATGTATATTTTTAGTTGTGTGTATTTTATAAATATACATAATCAATCACAAGTTGTTGAGTTATTAGTCCCATAATGATGGGGAGTTCAATATTGGATTGTATAGTTCTTGTTAGCTTATTTCTTGTATGCTTATGCTTGTAATATTGGTTTAAAGTATTGTTTAAATTATTGTCTCCAATTTTTATGATTAGGAATTAAATAGCTCACTTGGAAAGGTAAATAGATTGAGGTTGGTTCAACACTTACGATGCATCTTTAGTATTTGATTATATTACATATCTCATACTTTATGTAATCTTGCTTTTACCTTCACTAACAATTTTAGATGTCCTATTTGATTTTGATTTAATGGTAATAATATCTTAAGGGGGATAAGTTAATGTTATTGTGGAGATTTAATACTAACCATATCAAAATATGTTCCATCTTTATGTGTAGTTTAAATGAATACAAATTATGTTGACAATTAGTGTAAAGTTGGAATAGCAATGTTTGATTTCAAAAAATGAAAAGAAAAGAAAAGAAAAACTTCATTCATTTTGTTTATATTAACATTGGGTGTGTACATTATCAGAATTATCATAAAGTAATGAGTGTGAAATTCCTTAGTGACAATATCTTTATTATTTATTATTATTCCCTATTGTAAATATAATTGTTGAATTAGCAAAGAAAGTATCTAACTTGAAAAATATTTTTTTGGATCATGCAAAACTTCATCATCACTTCTATCATTAGACAAGTAATAAATTGAGTAGTTTATCATTAATTATTCTATTTTATTATTTAATTCTCTTATTTAGTTACCTTATAGTATTATTTTACCTTAATCTCGGGGAGGGTATTACATATTTTGTGTGGCACACATTTCGTTTCAGGTTTAGAGACCTCCTAGATAGTTACACTCAATCATTTCAGAACAAGGGAAAGTGAAAGAAAAAACCCCACATAGTTAAAGTAGACCAACCAACCTTCCAAAAGGTATCATTCATTGCTATAGTAGCACCCAAATCCCTTGTCCATGTTGACCAAAGAATATTATCCATTAGTACCCAAGGAAAAACCTTAAATATTAATCACAAAAGGAATATTTTTCATCGAAGACATGAAATCAAACACATCTCCCTCACACCAGCCAAAAGGTTTTCCATGTTAGCACCAAAGAAAAAAAATGATGTACATGTTGAAGAGGATAATTTTACTGCAATGGAAATGGTGTCATCAAAAAGGAAAATAGGGCTAGGGCACTACTCTGATTCATCAACATTAGAGTATGCCCACCCTCTTAGTGTTCGCATGGAAACTTGAGGAGTAACTACTCCCTCATCAAAATCATCATATGGAACTAGATAAAGAAGATAATGGCCATACTCTAGGTCAGTATCTCCTCCATCCCTCAAAAGGTTGTCTCAAACCTCAATGGGAGAGTTGTACCTCTCTAGATAAGCTCTATGGTGCTTATTATTCTTCTTTTCTTTCTTCTTAGGCTCCACTAATTCCTTCCTTTTAAGTACCATCATCCTTTAGCATTCTACACCTTACATTGTATCACCCGACTCCTCAAATTATAGGTTCTCTTAACACCATCCTTTTTATTTTTACCATGGGCACTCCTATCCTTTAGTGTTGCAAAAGTTTTGGGTACTTCTTGTTTAGCTACAAATATGTCCTCTTGAAATTCAAACACACGAAGCCTCTTAGACCTCCTAGTTGGTTGGATAGACAACACTAAGTTACCCATTTTTACAAGACATGGGGTAAGAATTATAAAATATTAATTATGAGGAGACTTACCAACCTAAGCTCTTGAATTGATTTTGTAGAAAAGAAAACCCTCAAACCAGGGAAATTTCAAATAGCCCTAGTGAAAATTATATAAAATAAAAAATTTCACTATCCTAGAATATGAAACTCTTAATCCAACTAATGCATGACTCAAATAGAGCTCATATGAAAATCAACTTACCTAGGATAAACACTTTAATACCTCTGTAATTAAAAGCCTAAGACTAACACATCTCCTTACTAGCTCACACTTCTCAATTCTTGGAAGAATACAAATGGTGAGATAAAATGACATGCAATTCTGCATTAAGTAGAAAATTAGGAGCATGTTAGCCATTAATGATTAAGGAGAGCTTCAAATGAGAAAGCTAGCAACTTAGCTGATCAACTTTGAATCTCAATCATCGATCTTTTGGAATATAAAACACCATCAATGGAAATCTTCAAGCATCATTTTTGGATTTTTACAAATTGTGCCTCAAATGTGACGATACCACCTCAGAAAGTTTCCACATTTACCCTTAACTTCATTAGTCATCTTTAATCTAAAAATCATCATGTATAACCATCTTGGTCTATTCTTTTTCATTTACATCGATGAAGTACAAAGAGCCAACATTGAAGAGAAAATTCCCTAAAACATCCCATTTTCTTGTTACGGATTTTCCCTAGCTTTCAAGAATCCAATTAGAAATGAGAGCACTAGCGCAACAAAATCTCGAACATTGGATCACTATCATCCTTTAGCATTCTACATCTTACATTGTGCATCACTGATTTATGTTTCAAATTCTAGATCATATTAGCGATGGATGAAAAGTAGCAATGGAATCAAATCAGAACACGTGCATCTTCACTCAAAATTAGTGACATAAAATATTACTCATTCACCCCTTTCAAAATAGCAATGACTCATTAGGATTAGATACCTTATTGCTCATTTCCAATTTGAACAAGACAAATGAGCAAATATCAATAATGAGAGATGGAAAGAAATATAAATAGCCCTAAGGTCATCGCTCATTTCTACTTCAACCCTCAAAACTCAAGGGCAATTAGCAATAGTGGAAACCTCTAGCAATACAAAGAGAAACTCAAGCATCATGCATCACTGATATGAATCAAGCATTCTCAAAGCCATCCACGATGGCGATGGAAAAAAGCAGTGGATGGGACTTAAGTGAAATAATTTTTGCGTGCTCACAAGTCATATTGAGAAAGGGGACCCCCTAGGACAATGTATAAAAGGCCTCACAGGACTTAAACCATAATATTTCAAAGGATGTAAAGGCCAAATAAGGTCAATTTATCAACCTTAAAACATAAAATTATCCCTCATCTACGCATAAAGGGCTGGTATTTTCATGGGCTTCAATGGCTCAATTCTTTTTAACCTAACAGGGGATAGGCAATAGAAGTTCAATGATGGATCATAAATGTATACACCCAAAAATGGTCATCATATTCAATTAATTAAATACAACATATTTGATTAACACTTCAACTACATATAAATAAGCTCTTACTTTATTTATATTGTTCACTTTCCTTTTAATTCTCCTAAATCACATTCTTCTAAATAATTAAATAAACAAAAGGCCTTAAACGTGTTTATTTAATTAACCTTCCTTAATCTTGATTAAGAATTGGAGCACATTTCTACAACTTTTTTGTGTGCCACATCATAAAGGTCACATGAAAATAAATAAGCCTAATTATTAGTTACAATTATCCTCACACACTTCCACCAATGAGAAAAAGCACATGGCTTTATTCCCTCACACTTCCAACAAATTTGGAGCACATGGGTCTTTGTTTCACACACTTGGGAATCCCATACATTTGGCATGCTTCCAATTGGTCAAAGGATTCTCTCCACACACATGGCATGTTGTCCTTGGTCAAGGGGACAACATCCTGATTCCTTTCATCTCCACCATCTATTATTTGTCCTTCGAATCTAGACCATTGATAGGTGCCACCTCACAAAATTATTAAGAAACCCTATAAATACAACCTCGTGCCTTAAAATTTATTATCCACCTTTTGAGTAATGTTATAATGCTATTTTGGGATACAAATTGGAATAGTGTTATAATGCCATTTTTCATCCACACTTTGAGTATTGTTACCATGTAGGTTTTTCGTAGGAGCTTGGAGCTTTCATGGAGTCTTATACTTTGTTTTCATATCATGTGTTACTTTGCATTCTCATCTTAGATTAATTAATTGCTTCATAGTTGCATTTAATCATCCCCATTGCATCATAGTTACATTTTAGGTTAGCTTGTTTTATGTTTACATTTGATCGTATGCATAATCATGAATAGTTCATTTTAGTTTCGTATCTTCTCGCTCATCTTCAATTGTTAATTTATCATCAACATCATCCTCCATTTACTTTGCATCCATTATCCTTTCCATCATTTTGTTCCATTTAGAAGCATACCACTAATCATTCTAGCACACGTTTGCACATAGAAATCATCTTAGCCTGCATATTGAGCATCAAATCTCATTTTCTAGGTAGCAATTTTAACAACCTTTGTGTTCATAGAAATCTGAGGGCCAAATAGCTTAATAAATCCCTAGAAATAGAGGACAATGATATGTATTTTAAAGATTTGATTGTATTATGAATAGATTAGTTTTACTTGCTTCAAACTTTGAATGTAAACCATCTCATTAAGGCTTGTGTTGACATTAGAATCCTCTCCACATTTGACACCTGCACAAAATGGCACCCACCATGGGGCATTTGCCTCACTTATTACTAACTTTTTTTATGATTTCATGATTGTAGGTTCAAGGTTTATGACTTGGGAACATTTTGCACCAGTTTGGAGGAAATTCTGAGCTATTTTGAGGCATTTATAGGTTGTTTTTAGAGTTTTGGAGCCTCTTGTATCTATTTTGGTGTCTCTTGCAAGTAGTACAGAGACCATTTTCAACTATTTTGAGACCATTATGGCTCTTTCTTAGAGTTTTGGTTCCTCTTGTACTTGTTTTGGTGCCTCTTGCAAATTGTTTTGAAACTATTTTCACCTATTTTGGGACCATTCTAGGCCACTTTTGGAGTTTTGGCACCTTTTGCACCTATTTTGGCATCTCTTGCTTGAGTTTTGGTGCCTCTTGCAATTTTTTCTAATCCTATTTTCACCTATTCTAGGACCATTTGAGGCCACTTTGAGAGTTTTGGCACCTCTTTCTTGAGTTTTGGCACCTCTTGCAACTTGTTCTGAGACCATTTTCACTTATTTTGGGACCCTACTGCACTATGTCTAGTGTTTTGGTGCCTCTTGCACCTATTTTGGAACCTCTTGTACCTATTTTGGTATCTCTTGCAAATTGTTCTAGGGAGTTCTGGCTTGTCTAACTCTATTTTTGAGCTTTTTGTCTCTATTTTGTTGCCTCTTGTCTCTATTTTGGTTCCTCTTGTCTTTGTTTTGGAACCTCTTACAATTTTTTAGCAAATCATAAACTCACATTCTATGTTGTGCATTTGAAGGTTTTCCCATAATTCATTGTCAAAGACTCAAAACATAAACTACTAACACATTGTAGGGGCTAGACATTATTCACTTGTTTCCTTTTGGTTAACATAGGAACGCAACTTAATTAAAAGGTTAATGAATATCATGTTTCCTTTGGGTTAAGTTAGGAACATAGCTTAATTAATGGGTTAATGAACACCATGTCTTTTGTATGTGATGGATGGTAGGCATATGCTCTCCCCTTAACTAGGTGATCCAAAAAGCTAGACCCATTCTTGTTTATGTGCAAGTGTAAGTGGAGTATATGGCACAAGTTCTCTTTTTATTTATGCAAAATAAAGCTCGATAAAACTATGGGTATACATGCTTGATTTTGTTTATCCTAGAGGGCCTTCCTTGTGGGAAAAATTAATCACCCAAGGGAATGACCCAACTGGTAACATGCTAAGGCCAAGCAACTTCCAAGTGGGATATAAATGTGGATACTTGAGGAAAGTTCAAGTATCATGAGTATGATTCCAACAAGATGGATCGAAAGGGAATCTTTTTGCATGGATTATCCTCCATAAACAGAATGAATGCATTAAAAACCTTGTTGTAGATTTGCCAAAATCCTTTATCTATTCTTTAGTGCAACAATGGTCATTGCCAAGGCATCCACATTCTTGTAGTTTTTTATTAGAGGTGATTAGTTTGCAATGGTATTTTCATGGGGACTAGAAGCTTGGTTAGCATGAGAAGAGAGTGCATTGTAAGGGGGAGCCCATCTAGCCAAACTTCTAAATTCATTTGCTAAAGATAGTGTGGTTAGGGTAAAAACCACATGGAATCTAAAAGAATACAATCTTACACAACCTTAGGAGTGTATATTTTTCTTGATGTGTCTTGAAAAATGAAACCCAAGCCAAACACCATAAAAAACATTACATTTTGAAAGTGAAAACCTTGATTCAGAACTACATTCATTGAGGTAGACAAGTCAACAAATTAGGTCCATCCATCTTCAAAAAATTAGTCCTTTCAGCAGTGTTCAATCTTTCCTTAGGAAAAACAAAGTTAGAATATGTGGTTTACATGATGATTTCATGAAAGGTCAAGATTAGAAAACCAAATATCAAACCTCTTAGTTGAAAACAACATAAGAAAATGTTTGTCTATGCTCTACGACTTTAGAGAAAGGTTAACCTTCAACTTTTACAAGATAGCTTGCAAGGACAATCTAGAGTTATACATGATGTACTATTGTCAAAATCCAAGAATTTTCCAATGTTTTGAGTACATTAATTACACATCTTGAATCAAAACTTTGAGTATAGGATCATTCCTTAGATACATTAGAAGTCTCAACATTGTTGAAATGGACCTATACAAGTGGAACTTTACAAACTAAACCTAGATCTAAACATTTCAAAGTGCCTAAATCATCAATATCCATCACATATATGCTTGTACAACCTAGTTTCATCTTCAACATTTGTCATCCTTTAATCACAAAACTATGTCATGAAATCAAATCAAACTTAGTCTAATCAATAGAATTTTTCATTCTATTTGACTTAGTTGTAATCCTTGGCACTATTTCAAACTTAGGTCAAAGCTTAGTCTAAATCATAACACTTGTATGCCCATCCAAACGAGATCACAAAAGAGGAGACTCAAGGACAAGGAACTTGGAACACCCAACTTGAAATGGAAAACATAAGAAGTTTGAGTAGTGAATCTTTCAATATTGAAACTCCCAACATTGAACCTCAAAATAGTGAGATCCCTAGCAACATGGCTGATGCAAAAGAAATCCCTATTCCTGGACTCAAAAATACTCAAGGGGAAGAAATAAATGACGAGGATATCCGACAAGCAGAACAAGACCCCAACTTCCATAAGTTTTTGGAAAACATTTTTGAAAGAGATGGGAAAAAATACCTATTGATGTTAGCCAATCAAGAAGTCAAACTTCCCCCTAATTTTGATATCAACATCTTAAAATCACCTCTCCAAAATCCTAAAAAGGAAACAAAAAAAATGGTTACTTTAACTCACCAGATGTAGAACCTTCAACAACAAGTTCTAGATATACAAAGGGGAAATTCAAAATGATACTTGATCGAGGACATTTGTCCTTATCCCTTTAATCCATCCATCAACATTATTCCTTTCCCTAAACGTGGTGAATTTCCAAAGCATGATAAATACAATGGTATAACTAATCCATTAGATCACATAATGGAATTCTGAACTATGAGTCTAGAATTTGCACATGAGGAAACTTATTTGATGAGACTATTTCCATGAAGTCTAAGAGGGACATGCCTTGAATGTTTTTCAAAGATTACACCCCCCATCAACACATTTGAAGAGTTGGTCAATAGATTTCTCACTCAATACTCTTACAACATCCAACATGATATCACCATGAAAGACCTTTGCAACTTGAAACATAAAAAGGGTGAGTCCTTCCTCATTTTCTTGCAAAAATGGAGATTGTTCACAAGGTATTCTTGTCTTGTGCCCAAAAAGGAAAAGATAGATATTTTCATTGACAACCTAAACAATGAGATGAGTTATAGATTAGAATTACAATTTCCCCTACCTTTGAAAAATTGATTGAAAACATAATTAAAATCAAAGAAGACTTAGTCAAAAGAGGGGTCATTAAAGTATACAATGAAAAAAACTCATCCACTTCCTCTAACAACTCCAACAATGTGGACAAACCTAAATTTTGGCAACAAAACAAGAGTGTGGGTACCAACGAGGTCATAGCTGAAAATAAAAATACAAAACCTGTATTCAACCTATCGATAGCTACCACCAAGACTAATCAAACCAACAATCCTCCCAACATTCCAAATGTTAACCAAAACAACAATCAAAATAATTTGGGGTCTAAACAAACACTGTTTCCAAAACCTTCCGATCGAAGAAAATTCACACCATTGGGACAATCATTAGATTCTTCCTTAAAGGAACTTATTGAGGATAAGATTATCACAATGCTAGAATCATGAAACTGGGATCCACAAGTCAAACCTTTTTGGCTGAATGATTCCCATTACTGTGATTATCATCAAAACAAGGGTCATATGACAAAAGATTGTTGGAAATTAAAACACACAATCCAATATCTCATTGATAACAGAAAGGTACACACTAAAGGAGCCCAAACAAACAATGATCAAGGAGTGTTTAAGAACCCTTTACCCAATTCTGAAAAGGGAGAGTCATCTAGATCAAATACCAAAGACAAGAATATAAACTATGTTTATGATTCCGCCATTCATTGTATTCAGATGGTTGAGAATTCCATCCAAGACAATGAAATCAGAAGCCAAGGGAAGGATGCCACTACTGAAACCCAACACAATGATTGCACCATCTCACATCAAATCAATGACCTTGTAACTAGAAATCTAAACACTAACATTGACACGAATGACAATCAAATTAACGTCATCAAAATCACAAATGATCAAGACAATACACCTATCAATACGATTACAATAGGAAAATCCAAGGTAACATTGAAAGGAGCTACCCCTTCCACTTCTAAAACAAATGTTTTTCTTGTAACTCAATATAACATCATTGATTAGTTATAGAAGATACCCACTCAAATATCCATATTGGAACTTCTCAAGATTTCATAGGCACACAAGGAAATCCTAGAACAAGCTTTAGTTTCCACCATAGTACCAAACAATCTAGAAGTTTTTACATTTCAAGATATGGTGAGACATTTGGCTGCACTGCATTGCATATCATTCTCTGAACATGACGATGCATCCACCACCCATCCACATAATGTTCCTCTCCACATCGAAGTCCTAATCCATAAAAATCGCATCAAACATGTCCTTATAGATGGAGGAGTAGGCCTAAATATCTACACTCTCAAGCTTGTTCATGCATTAGGATATTCTAAAAATGCTATTGATCCTAGAAGGAAAATCACCATAAAATCATATGATGATGAAGAAAGATCCTCCAAAGGATTGATCATCTTACCCATTCAAGTGGGACCAATCATCAAAGACATAGTGTGTCAAGTGTTAGACAAGGAATTGACATCTAATGTACTTTTGGGATGACCATGGATTCATGAAATACAAGCAATACCATCAACATATCATCAGTGCCTAAAATTTCCTTTCAATGGATAGGAGGTCACCATTTCTACTAATTCTAACAATCCCCAATATTGCAATGCACTTAGAACAAGTCAAGATACCTTTGTACCACATAATAGAGAACTCATCAACTCTGATCCATCAAACAAAGAAAGTCCAACGGGTTCTTCATCAAGATAGTATGAGGAAAGGGCCCAATCAAAAGACAAAGGGGTCGTTGATTCTATTTCATGCAGCAATGGAAATCAGCTTGATGCCTTATCAAAACAATTGGAAAAGATCCAAATAAAATACAAGGGCATGGGGGAATACTCATTTGAGAAATATTCATACTTATCACAACTTTCATCTTCTCTGAAGTTTCATGGACAACCATCCACCTCAAGACAACAATCTTTACAACCCATCACACTCTTTGATGGGAAGTCTATAAAAGCAAGCACTCAAGTGGAGGAATCAAAAGATAGGGATGTCCTAAACTAGTTATACAAAGATGAAGAACCTTCACAGGTAAGTATGGAAAATGTTAGACAATCCTGACAAAAATGGGATATGAGGGAAATGGTCCTTTGGGTAAAAGAAAAAAAGGCATTAGTGAACCAATACAACTCATCACAATGAATCCCAAAGAAAAAACAGGACTAGGATACAGGGAAGACTAAAAAGAGGAAGCTACTCAAAGAGCTACTGAAAGAATATGACAACTATAGGCTAGTGAGGGTCATGAAATAGATTCCAATGAATATGAATTGGAATCCCTCTCTAAGGAATCTTTCCATGACAAAGAGATTGATGTAATCCAAACGTGTACACCAATATGTATGAAAGGACAAAGTTTTGGTTCTAGACCCCTTGAATATGGATTGCAGTATGTCATTGACTCAAGTGAAGATGATAATTCTTCAAGTGAGATAGACACATTGGAAGAGAGTAACATCCTAGACCTCATTGGAAAATTTGACATGGATATCTTGATGCTTACACCTTATGACCTTGGAAAATCTAATGATTCATTGTCCTTAATGCATCCTAAACTAATTGATTAGGATCAAAATGAGCCACTTGACATACCCACCTTTTCAAATGATGATGCTCTTGTGAAATTCCTATGTTCTGATAATTATGACACATATTCTACCATTGAATCTCAAAATGAAGCTCCTGATGAAGAGTGTCAAACCTTTCAGCTACAAAATGAAAAATATAAGAAATGGGTCTAATAGTGAAAAAAAATTGATGGCACTATTAAATCAGGAAAAAGTAAAAACAAAGAGTGTATCTCAAGGTGAAAACCTCCCTGAGGCACCAAGAGATGGAAGGTTTGACACTCTCCCATAACACTACAAAGAGAGATCTTCAGTACTAATAAAACCTACACAATCAACCAATGTTGGTATAGCTAAGATAGTGAAGACCCTATGTTTAGAAAAATCCATGATAGAAGAGAAGAAATCTCATTTCACCAAATTATTTAAGGAGAGGAAAATAAACTTTGCTTGGTCATATGCTGACATGCCAAGCATAGATCCAAAACTCATTATGCATCATTTATCATTACCACCTGACATAAAACTGGTAAAGAAAAAAATAAGAAAGATGCATCCCCATATCGCCCTTCTGGTGAAAGCTGAGTTGAAAAATCTATTAGATGTAGGATTCATAAGATCTATTGACTATGCCAAATGGATATCAAACATTGTTTCAGTATCCAAACCAGATATGAGCATCAGGATATGCACGGACTTCAAGGATCTTAACAAAGCCTATCCAAAAGATGATTTTCCTCTACCAAACATTGATCTAATTGTAGACTTGACTATTGGGCATGAAATTTTATCACTTATGGATGGATTTTCAAGATACAACCAAATAAAGATAGCACCTAAAGATCAAGATAAAATAGCCTTCACATGTCCTTGGGGCACTTTTTGCTGGAATGTGATGCCTTTTGGGTTGAAAAATGTTGGAGCTACATATTAGAGAGCTATGAATACCATCTTCCATGACATGATGCATACTTTTATGGAAGAATATGTAGATTATTTTTTGGAAAAATACTACACTAGAGAAAGACACTTAGAGATTCAAGACAAAATCTTCACAAGATTGAAGAAATTCAATGTGAGGTTAAATCCCAAGAAATGTGCGTTCAGTGTAACATCAGCTAAACTTTTGGGATACATTGTCTCAGCTAAAGGCATTGAGGTGGATCTAGCAAAGTTCAAAGCCATTGTGGAAATTCCTCCTAAAAACATTAGTCAACTTAGATCATTACAAGGAAGGTTCCAGTCCATTAGAAGATTCATTGCACAACCAGCTAATAAAACTCATCCTTTCAACCAATTATTACACAAGAATGTCTATTTCAAGTGGGATGACAAATGTGAACCTACCTTTAGTTAGCTGAAATAGTACTTGATGACACCATCTATGTTGATACCACCAGTCAAGGGAAAACCATTATTAATATGCATTGCAACAACCAAGATATCTTTGGGAGCCTTATTAGCATAGGGATATTATGCAATGAAGGAAAGATCCATCTATTATATCAGCAAGACCTTAAATGATTATGAGATCAATTACACCTTTATTAAGAAAGGTTGCTTAATGGTTGTATTTACTACACAACAATTAAGGAACTACATGCTAACTCACACCATCAAACTCATTGCCAAAATTGACCCATTAAAGTACTTACTTAACAAAGTTTCCTTAACAGGGAGGTTAGCCAAGTGGGTCATGATATCGAGTGAGTTTGACATCCAGTACATGGACAAGAAAGCAATTAAAGGTTAATCCATAGCAGATCAACTACCTAAAGAACCATTGTTAGATAACAATCCAATGAACATTGAATTCCCTGATAATGATATCCTAACCATATCTACACAAAAATGGCTGCTATACTTTGATGGCTCTTAAACACAACATCGATCAGGCTCAGGAATCCTATTTGTTTCACTGCAAGGATACATAATTCCAAAATCCTATAGATTAATTTTCCCCTACACCAACACAACTGAATATGAAGCATTGATCATTGGAATCAAGATAACTGTTGAATGGAAAATCATGACATTATTAGTCTATGGTGACTCACAACTGGTCATCAACCAAGTCAATGATGATTATCAAACAAAGGATGACAAGTTGCTGCCCTACAAGAGGATGGTGGATGATTTCAAAAAGTACTTTATTGAGATCGAGTTTGCATAAGTTTCCAAAATAGAAAAAAAAGTTGCAAATGCAATGGCCATCATTGCTTCTCTCTTGCAAATACTTGAACAATGAAGATGTTATGAATTCATGGTAGAACAAGTGTCCAACATAGCCTATGAAGATCTAGAATCCCAAGTGATATGCCATATTTTCAACCCTCAAATTTCCCTCTATGGAGAGATCCATACCTACTTGCAAGACAATACCCTTTGAATTAACTTATCTCAAAACCAAAAATGAAACTTCATTCAACAAGTGGCATGCCACACCCTAATAGCTGATGTGATTTATAAACGATGTTTGGATGGAAATCTTCTTCAGTTTCTAGAATGTAATGAAGTTGAAACCACTTTACAAGAGGTTCACAAGGGTATCTGTTTCACACATTCAAGTGGCTTAACCTTAGCTAAGAAATTATTATGATTGGGTTATTACTGGTTTAATATGGATAATGAGTCATTTTTGTATGTCAAAAGATGTTCCAAATGTCAAATTCATGGAAACTTGATACATGCACTAGCACAAGATTTGCATCCTTTCACAACTACATGGCCTTTTTGTCAGTGGGGATTGGACCTTGTAGGTAAGATTCACCCCTGTTCCTCCAATGGACATAAGTTTATAATCACAGTCATAGAATACTTCACCAATTGGATTGAAGTTGTTCCTCTAATCACCATCACCAGTTATAAAATATCACCATTCATCCTAAATTATCTCATCTGTTGGTATGGTGTTCCTCAATCTATCATTACATACAATGGCCAACCCTTTAAAAATCAAGATGTTTAAGAACTCTGTGAAATATTCCATATCCAACATCATTTTTCTACACCTTACTATCACCAAGGGAATGGCCAAGTAGAGGCCTCAAACAAGACTATCTTGAAGATATTGAAGAAAACCATCAATGAAGCTGGACGTGATTGGCATGTTCAACTAAACCTAACATTGTGGGCTTACAAAACTAGTATCTATACCTCGATAGGAGCAACACCCTATTCTCTTCTCTATGGACCAGAAGCTATTCTACCTATAGAGGTCAAGATACCATCCTTGCATGCGCCACTTAAAGGGATGATTTCAGATGAGGATTATAGAGTATCGAGGCTACAAGAATTAGAACTATTGGATGAACACCAAAAAAATGTAGTTGATCGCCTAAAAGCTTATGAATAAACGATATCTAGGAGCTACAATCATAGAGTAATACCTAGAGCCTTTTAGGTGGCTGACTTAGTCTTAAAATAAAATCCCCATAATCAACAAGATCAAGAGAAGAAGGGGAAATTTGAACCTAACTCATTGGGTCCCTTTATTATAGTATTAGTCTTTGGATCAGGAGCATATTAGTTATCCACACCATAAGGGAATTTGTTTGAAAAACCCCTCAACAACTTGCATCTCAAAAGGTTTTACCCCTAGCTCATCTAGTGCATTCGTAAAGGTCCTGGAAAAATACCAAAGAAATAAAAAAATGCAAAAATCCAAAAAAATAGAAAAAATATTGAAAAATAGTAAAGAAAAAAAAGACCGTCCTCTAGTGAAAACCACTTTGGTGGCACTTTGGACAAGTACCTTGGTGAAAACTTGGAAAATATGCACCTTGTGTAAAATAAGCACTCTCCATCTATCTTGGGCTATGCTATTTTCTTTGCATCATTCATCCATCATGCTTTCCTCTCTGCATTTTTCACTCTTCCATGTTTGCACCATAGCTTGATCCAATGTTTGTATCATGGTATCCCCTGGCATTACTCGAGCCATTCTAAAAATTAGTTTGTCATATCATATCATACTAGGGGCATGTACTGCATTGGATTGGATTCTTGTACATTCTCAAGGTTGGAAAATAAAAAATCCCAAAAACATTCAAAACATATCAAAATCCAAAAACATTCAAAACATATCAAAAATACAAAAACAGATCAAAAAGTCAAAAAGTAAAAAACATAGTCTTCATTCAAACTACGTCATCTCTAAACTTTGAATGTAGGAAAGGGTGATCTTTGGTTGTCCCCCGATACATTTAGGTCAGTCTCTTAGGTGTCCGCCATGTTCATATTTTTGTCTTATAAATCTTGGTTGTGTCGTCAGTCAAACTACGTGGTCTCTGTGTGTATAACATAGTGGATAGGTCTTTAGGTTAGGTCTTGGTCATCATGGTCATGTCTCACCCTATACTAGGGGCAAAATGCTATACTCACTAGGGGAAAATAAACTTTGAGCTTGAACCAATAGGAAAGCATTCCTCAGACCAAAGTTACAAACACAAACTTCAAATGGATGATGATCTTTCTGAATCAAGGGTTTATCATGTTAAAATCAAAAGTTCAAATTATTCTACTTTAATTTTTTATATCATATCTCTCAAGTTGTTGATGATGTATTGAACTAGAGGAGCAAAAAAGGAGTATGATTTTTCTTTGTCTACTATTTATGAGTTTATCATTATTACTATGCAAGTTGTCACTAGACGTGTACTACAAAGTATCACTAATGCCATTTTGAATTTGCATAGGAAAAAGATTAATTCTTGTCTATTTACGCAAGTGATGCTCAGGTCATCTTAGTTTAATTATACTTAGATGCTTGTGTTAGCTTACAATTTTAAAACATCATGGAAGTAGTACTCAGGTCATCTTGGTCTAAAATATGCTATTGATGCTTATACTCCATTTCAACATTTTAAAGGCCCAATGACAATAAAAAGAATGAAAAATTGGTTAATATAAATGACAACTTTTGAAAATGAGATTTGCATAGATAAGTTAGACTGCATTCATGTTAGTATTGCATGTGTATTTATGGGGTTTTTCAATGCTAAAACAATTTCACAATGGTGTCATCTCTATTATTAATGGATTGAGTACATTGGACATTAACCAAAAAAACATCATTCTCATTTAGTTGAATGTCAGTTGCATCATCATTTGTATATCTTAGAAAACATTCTCACATCATTTACATTCATACATTCCATCATAATGTTTTCCTCATAAAATATAAAATAAAATAATAAAGGATATACATTGCATATCATTTCCAACATCAAAATCATGTCATCCACTACACTTAAATAAGTGAGTCTCTTCATATTTCCAAGAAAGTTGGGAAATATGTCAGAGTTTATGAAGCTTAAAAAATCAATCTACTGTAGTCTTCCCACAACTTTTGGAAGTTGGACAAACTCAATTATTCAAGCTTAAGGCCTTGAACATTTGAAGACATGCACATTCAATAATTTTCATTACATAATCATAATCATCACATTACATTGCACATTCAATCATCACATCTAATTGTGTAATCATAAATCACATCATTTAAATTCATCACATAGAAATTAAATAAATTCACAACATTGCATATCATATTAGTGAAATCAAATGCATATAGACATTTACATCATAATCACCACTTCATATCATATATCATCAAAAATTTCATAATGTCCACATGTACAAGGATATCCAAATTTATGATGAGATGCATCAAAATCCAAAAGGACACTATATCATGGGAAACACATCCTCAATCTCACAGAAGGTGTATACACAATGTCCAAGGAACATCACAAAATGTTATGTCAAGCTCCCACTAGATGTTGTTGCTCTCATGGAACTAGTACCTCCTCTACCTAATGGGCCTACACCTGGATCTCTCCTATCTCCAGGAAATGGTTGTGTGACACCCATACTAACAGTCCAAGAATGAGATCTACCAAAAAGACTCTGTACAAAAATCTCTCATCGCTCAGGAGGAACCAACTCATGATATTTACCTCTATAAAATTGCAACCCCTGAGAAATGTGTCGGATCTCTCTAAAGAAATCCATTGTACTTGCAGATGGTGTTGTCTATTGTATCCTCTCAAAAATGGCCTCATCCTACTCTGTTTAGTGTCTAAAGGCATCCCTCTATGAAGTAAGCATGATCATCTGTGTCTACAACTGCTATATATGCTGCCTATCTATCCCTCTATCAGTCGTCAAAATATCAATTTATGCTCGACACTTCCCTAACTCATCCTAAAGGGACACAACTTGTGCTTGAGCCTGCACTATCTTGCTCTAAAATGACTAAACCTCTACCTACAAATATGCTATCTGTGACGATTGTTGATGAGAGGGTATCCCAATCCAAATCCTAGGAAGCACCGCCTGAGCTATGGTAACACTCCTACACCTCAAAACTACAAAATCCAATGGATGACTATCATTTGCATCATCATCACTCTCCCCACCACCCACTGCATCATCATCACTCTCCCCACCACCCTCTACACCACCATCACCTTTGCAACCACCCTTTACACCACCATCATCACCTTTGCAAACACCCTCCCCACCATCATTATCACCCTTATCATCTCCTCCCTCTCCATCAACTGGCGGTATTGGCTCCTTTGGATGAGTAAATCTAGAAAAGGGATGAATATGGAAGTACTCTGAATAACCCTTTTCCATCCCAACATCTGTAATATATGGAACATAATCCCATAAACCTGGTGTCAAGGTATAATACTCTATACAAGCTACCTCATATGATACACAAGGGACCCACTCTAAAACATCATGTAAATGTTGTTCATAATGAGAAACTCCCAAGGGCATCCCTTGAACCCATCCAAACTATCAACATACTCATAGATACAAGTATCGCTCAAGCACAACATGTGTCTACCCAATCAATTAGCAGGATAAGAACATATATGGCATCTCTAGCTAATCCTTTGGTCACTACTCACAATCCAAGTACAAGTGCCATGTGACAGTCTCCAAATCATCCAGAGTACACCTCCAATATGCAACCTTGCCCAGCTTATGTTGGACATGTGGACTGCTATAACTAAAAACATAGGGTCTCCTTGGTGGTCATTGTCTCTATCCCATGGGTCGAGTAATGACTATATGCTCCTAGGCCAAGGTCTACATTAATGTGATGCCACATGATAGGCTCATCGCCCCATAATAGACAACCTCCTGTAAATCTTGGTATAAGTGGGCTAACATACATGATCCCCAGCCATACCTAGTACCATCAAGTGTCATCCATGATAGCACACGACCCCAACCTGCTAAAATTCCCTTTGACCTATGATCAGGACAAAGGAATTCAATAATGAATTTGGAAAGAACACATGGCAAAGGATCATCTCTATCCAAGGGATCCATCAGCCTATAACATGATCATTTTAGCATAAACTCTTCAATGCAGTTATCCTACCTTTCTCTATCTTATCATGCACCACTATCTCTCCCATCACTGGGATCTATAGAATATGATAGACATCCTTTGGAGTCATGATCATCTCTCTAGTTATCAAATGAAACATTTTATGATCACTATGCCATCTCTTCACCAATGCTTTCAGTAAACCTCTGTTGATTCTATATTGTGGAATATCTAACAAGGAAGCCAACCCACAATGGGAGATAATCTCTAAGTCGAATGAGGATAGCTGGCAGACCATGTTCCAGGTCTTTGGGAATTACTCCCAAGACTGGAGTACATCTCCATCTCCCTAATTATGAACACAAATCAGTCAATCAATGTCAATGTTCAACTAAGATTATTACTCAATCAATGTCATGTTCAATCAAGATTATCAGTCAATCAAGCTAATGTACAGTCATTCAAATCAAATCAATCAAAATAATTAGCATCTCAATCAATCAACCCATCATTCCTCCCCTATCATGAGGACAGTCTGCTATCAATCAACCCATCGTTCCTCGCCTATCATAATGACAATCTGCTATCAATCCTACCATCATTTCTTTCCTGTCATGAGGACAATCAACTATCGATCAAACCATCATTCCTTGCCTATCATGAGGATTATTTTCTCTCAATCCTACCACAGTTCCTCACCTATCGTGAGGATGATATGCTATCAATCCTACCATCGTTCCTCACCTATCATGAGGATGATATACTATCAATCCTATTATCATTCCTTTCCTATCATGAGGATGATACAACTCTGGTTCTATCATTTGATTCTCACCTATCATGAGATCAAACATCACGAAACACATCAATCAAACACTGCACATACCAAAATATAACTAAAATAAATCCAAAACATGACAAACCGATGACTCCTAGGCTTCAAGGACATCTTACGAACATCACCCCGAGGGATTTCCACAATTACACCTCGTAAAATGGGTCAAACGACAAGCTAAACCACCTCAAATCAACAAAGATGAAAACTTTCCAAGGCAACAAGAGGTGCCATTTGGGACCCCAAAGGCACCAAAACAAAGTTTGCATCTCAAAAACATGTTTTCCAAGCTTGCAAGAGGCACCACTTGGGACCCCAAAGGCTCCAAAATAGAGTTTAACTTCAAAAACCTCCATTTCAAGCTTGCAAGAGGTGCCACTTGGGACACCAAAGGCACCAAAATAGTGTTGGAGGCCAAAAATTTGAATTTCAAGCTTACAAGAGGTGCAACTTGGGACCCCAAAGGAGCCAAAACTCTCAAATGACTCAAAAACATCAATTTCAACCTTGCAAGAGGAATAATTTGGGACCCCAAAGGCACCAAAACTCTTAAAACACATAAAAAATTGAATTTCAATCTTACAAGAGGCACCATTTGAGACACCAAAGGCGCCAAAACTCTTAAACATGCTAAAGAACACTCAAAATGACAAAAACATCACCAGAAAATACATAAATGACATCCAATAAGCTACAACATCTATCTATGATGTTCAAAATTCTTATAAAAGGCAAGAAAATGACTAACAAAGAGGTTTCTCATAAAGCGTACCATAGGTCCAAAAGCAATAGGCTGATTAGGTTGGCGAAGACACTAGAAACAATGCTCGTGGTATGGGATCACCATCTTCCTCTAACCTCTCCAATCTTCAACTTCTCCAAACTCAAAATGTAAAAATGAATCCCATTTTACCACTTTCACCTTTTAAGGGTAAAATGGATGGAATTATGCTAGGATTTATTTCCCATTTTTATGAAAAAGGAGGGGTAATTAATCAACCCTATTCAAAGAAAGGACTTGCAATGAAATTTGAAGAGATAAATCATCTCTGCCATCAAAATCTCACTAAATCAATGTTGGATCATCATAATCATCACAACACCATCACCTCATTCCAAAATTTCATTTTAACATCCCCACATTCACCGATTTATCTCTCGAGGGGCCATATATCCATCAATACCTAAAATTCAAAAGTCTGGGGCATCGAAATCGTTTCCAAGCATCGACATCAAAATTTTCTTTGAAGTAATGTGTTTAGAAGGGAAAAATGTATACACCCAAAAATGACCATCATATTCAATTAATTAAATATGACCTATTTAATTAATACTTCAACTACATATGCCAATAAGGGCATGGTTCGGTGGTCAAGTCACTTGGTTGTAGTGACGGCCACCAGGGTTCAAATCCTCGCTGGGCCAAAGTGCTCGCAGGCCTTATCCCTTCGCTGGGCCTTTATGTTCGCGGGTTTGGTTGTTTCTTGTGGTTTTTTGTATCCGGTTCATAGCTCCGGTCAAAAAAGCGTTTACCCCTAATATTATAGGTGCATTGCACCTTTTAAAAAAAAAAAAAAAAACTTCAACTACATATAAATAAGGTCTTACTTTATTTATATTGTTCACTTTCCTTTTAATTCTCCTAAATCACATTCTTCTAAATAATTAAATAAACAAAAGGCCTTAAATGTGTTTATTTAATTAACCTTCCTTAATCTTGATTAAGAATTGGAGCACATTTCTACAACTTTTTTGTGTGCCACATCATAAAGGTCACATGAAAATAAATAAGCCTAATTATTAGTTACAATTATCCTCACACACTTCCACCAATGAGAAAAAGCACATGACTTTATTCCCCCACACTTCCAACAAATTTGGAGCACATGGCTTTTTGTTTCACACACTTGGGAATCCCATACATTTGGCATGCTTCCAATTGGTCAAAGGATTCTCTCCACACACATGGCATGTTGTCCTTGGTCAAGGGGACAACATCCTAATTCCTTTCATCTCCACCATCTATTATTTTTCCTTCGAATCTAGACCGTTGATAGGTTCCACCTCGCAAAATGATTAAGAAACCCTATAAATACAACCTCATGCCTTAAAATTTATCATCCACATTTTGAGTAATGTTATAATGCTATTTTGGGATACAAATTGGAATAGTGTTATAATGCCATTTTTCATCCACACTTTGAGTATTGTTACCTTTCAGGTTTTTCGTAGGAGCTTGGAGCTTTCATGGAGTCTTATACTTTGTTTTCATATCATGTGTTACTTTGGATTCTCATCTTAGATTAATTAATTGCTTCATAGTTACATTTTATCATCCCCATTGCATCATAGTTACATTTTAGGTTAGCTCATTTTTTGTTTGCATTTGACCATATGCATAATCATGAATCTCCACTTTTCCGTTTATCATCAACATCATCCTTCATTTATCTTTGCATCCATTATACTTCCCATCATTTTGTTCCATTTAGAAGCATACCACTAATCATTCCAGCACACATTTGCACATAGAAATCATCTTAGCTTGCATATTAAGCATCAAATCTCATTTTCTAGGTATTCATTTTAACAACCATTGTGTCTATAGAAATGTAAGGGCCAAATAGTTTAATAAATCCCTACAAATAGAGGAAAATGATACGTATTTGAAAGATTTGATTATATTATGAATAGAGTAGTTTTACTTGCTTCACACTTTGAATGTAAACCATCTCATTAAGGTTTGTGTTGACATTAGAATCCTCTCCACATTCAACACACGCACAATAACACTGATAAGGTATAAGACTCAAGGGTTTTATGAGAGACATTAACAACAAAATCCAAAGGAAATAATAGTGGGAAAAACCATAAGTCTAGAAACTTGAAACTAGTCAAATTTTGTAAAATTTTAGAAATAGAACCAAAAAAAATTAGGGGTTCCATTAATGGATCCAGTTGGGGATGTATGTTTCTTTAGAACAGAGAAAGATTCTAGAATCTTAGGTGAGGCAGACCAAGCATAGAGAACCAAAAACCAAGGACCCTCCTAAACCATGTAGGAAAACCAAACCAGAGCGAGCAACATATGTATAATATTCACATGAGTTACAAGACTATACCAAGGGATCCAATATCCCATTTCTTTGAAGCCTTTTTTGATGTAAAATTTTTCAACCCCCATTCATCAACTCTATTGAGCTTAAACTTTACTTGGTGACCCAAGGCCACCAATCTTAGGGCTGGTACTTGCCCCTATCAAAAAGCATGTTTTCAACTATCTGTACCATGCCAATGTTGAAAAAATTCTCATGCATTTCCCACCTACTGATCATGGTGTGGCCACTGAAATCAACCACTATGGACATGTTTCTAAACTTATTATTGTAATGATCATTCATGTCCAACTAAGAACTTTGATCAAGCATTAATTGGAACACATGATCAGTGTGGAATTCTATTTGACTCAATTTACAACCATATTCCACCAAATTCCCATCCAGCTAGGTAGGGAAAGTGAAACACTCATAATCTATCTGATCATTATCATCATATAAGTTGATATCAAATTCATTTATCTCATTAAACTGGAAACCCTCATACACACTCCTTTTAGGATTCCCATCTAGGGGAATATATTCTAACCCTTTAGAGTGATATTGCAATTCTATTACTAGTATTTCATGGTAACTATTATCTATCTTTTGTCCCATACCAAACACACTTTTATTTTGTGTGATGAACAAGAAATATTCATGTCCAAGCTTCTTTTCAAATTTTTGTTCACATTCATCAGAGAAATATGAATAAGTTATGCTATCATATATTCCAATTCCTTGGGAAATTTATTTATCATACTCGATAGAATTCTTTTTTTCATTAAAATCAGGGTCATTCCCACAAAAAGAATTATCCACACCAACCCAAGCATCAAAAAATACTTTTGTTTCAGGTTCATACTCCAATTCTGCCTTCCTATCATTGCTTAACTTGAAACATAATGATTCAAAGAATGGATCAAATAACTCAAGATTGATGTGATTAGTAGTAGGGTACTCAGGTGCACCATCAATTGATAGGTTTGCTGACTCACATGTGTAGGACTTATTACAACTTGAAAATTTCTTTATTTTAGCTGAACAAGTTTCTTCACTCTTTTCCTCAACAAATTCTTTGCTAAAAACTATCATGTCCATCATTTCTAGAAAACTAGTACATCCCATTTATGTTTCATACAAGCATTCAAAAACATGATTCTGCTAGCTAACATCACAAATCCCATCATTTTTAACACTAGGCTCAGGCTCAAGACACTAAATACAAAGATTCTTATCTTGAAATTTTTCATCAACCATAATGTCCTGACATTGCATTTTTGATACAACTGGATTGTATTACTAGTATCCTTCACATAAAATTTGTTCATCCACTAGTGAGGGAAAAACCTCATGAGTATTGATATTGTTATGTTCTTCATATGAGAAGGATACCTTCAGGTTATTCTCACAAAATTATTCATTTCCTCATGAGAGTAATCAAAATTCTTATTTTCATTATCTTGTTTATCAACCTTCAAAGGTATGTTAGTAGTACTTGTAAGTATAACAATGTCATCATCTGCACCACTAGATAGATATTCAACTTTTGGAACATCTTTATCCATTGCTTGGATAAACCCTATATTTTTGACAATAAGGTGAGCATCACTATCATTTTGAAACTCCATTTTTTGTATATAGTCACACTTAGCCTCCTTAACAATTTTGATCCAACCAATTATCTAATCAAAATCTTAGGTTTCAATTCCTTGGGCAAGGTACTAAGCCCTAGCTCATAGATTTCATAGAATAGTTTAATACATACTGAATCTTAAGGTCTCAATATTTTAGGAATTTCTAACAAGGCATCCAAGAACCATGCTAATAATTCATATGGTAATTCCCCCTCATGTCTCTTCATGCTAGACAGTCTTTGACCAAGTGAAATTTGATAATTATTATTTAAAATTTGTTCAAATTCATCTCAAATCTATCCATAATAAACATGTGAGGTTGAACAAGATAAGGCATCAAAATAATCATCACCTTGATCATCCCTTTCATTCTTATTTATTTCATTTTTATGATGTGTACTAGGAGAATAGACACTTGCAACTATATATCCCCTCATCATTGAATATCTCATAGTATTTTCAATATCCATAGAAATGTGATATGCCTAATGTAATGTTTTGGGCTCCTTATCTCTTATCAAATAACCCATTTCATTATCAAATTCTCCAAAATACACAACTAAACCTTTTGCATCACTCAGTCTCATGTTTTCTAGAATATCCCTTATTGTCTTTGCAAATCTAAGATTGAAAGCAGGGACCAACTCCTCTTTATCTTCTTGGATTACCATAAATATTTTTCTTATCAGATTTGGACTAACCCTTTCACCAAATTTTTCCACAAATGATATCATGAAGTCATTCCATGAAGCTACTAAACATACTAGTAAATATGAGAACCAGTCTCTAGAACCATCCTTCAAAGACTGAGCAAAAATCTGCATGACAACATCCTCATGATCTACCTCACAATCACCCATCCAATCTATGAATGCATGCAAATGTTTGGAAGTTGACTCAAAAACTTTCCCTAAAAATTTAGGAAAATTTTTCCTAACATTATTAGGAATATTGTTAGGGAAACATTGAATACCCCTAAAACTCAATGACTTATATCTCTCAATAGAGAAGCTCCTTTGATGGCATGATAAAGGTTGCATTCCCTACATTTTTTTACTTGATGTTCCATGAGGAGATACAAGGGAATGATACATTTATGTAGTATCCCTTGTTCAATCTTTAAATGTCAACTTCATAGTCAATTGTCTACTACCTCCTTCCTTAATTTAATCATGATTTTTAAATGTGTAGCTCAAATACATTTATGCTTTAAAGAACTTTAAGAGGCACATTTAAAAAATAAGAATACTTCTTCAACCCACACTACAACAAATCCATGTGATTAGCTCCCTTTTTTGCACCGATCAGAACAAGTAGGTGCTAAATTAGGCACAAATTAGTGCCTAAGTTAGCACCTAATTTAGCGCCTAATTTAGCACCTAACTTAACACATATTTTATAGCCTACTTTAGCACCTAATTTAGCACCTAATTGTTCTGATCTAGCAGGGATTAAGGGTAAAAGGATAAGGGATTTGGGGCTTAGGGGTTAGGTAGTTTAATGTTTAATGGCTTATGGATTATGGTTGATATTATGTAATCTCTATATAAAATTTGATAAAAAATAATAAAGGTATGAGTGGAAGGTTGTACCAAAACTTTTTGGTGTAACTTTTGAGCTTATGAATGAAATAATACATCTTATTATCAGAGATTCTCCATGACTGTGTTATCATTCTATATTTTTCTTATGTTTTCCATACTTATTTCTTCTTATATTTGAATGAATATTAGTTATTGAGCCTCAATATTGTGCTTATGTGAATGAATATGCTAATACAATAAAGCATTTACTATGAATGTTTTTAGTTACATGTTCAAAATTATGTTCAACATAAAAATGGAAATTATTTAAAAATAATAAAGTTAACAAAGTTGCGTATATAAATAATTGTGAGTTGCATACATTAACATTTTATTAACTTTTGTGTCTTCAAGAGCATATGTTGATACAAAATGAATGGAAGAAGCATCCAAGTAATCCTAATTTTTTCTACCAACAATTCATACCAAAGATTGAACAATTTAAGGATATTGCAATAGGTAATTTGTATCGAAAAAGATAATATTACTAAAGAATTTCAAAGTTTAGGCCATAAGAATCATCCTTTTTTAAACATGGATTGCAAATAATTCTAAAAATTTAGAAGTCTTGGTCACTAACATCATTGCCTACTACAGTGTCATTCAGTTATCATTATCAATTCGCATATGTAATTTCAAGTATTTAATATTATCATCATCCTCATCTTGACCTGCATTGTCTTCATCATCATTTAAATTTGATTGTAGACCATCTATATTGTTACCAAATGTATTTGGATCATCATTTTCTATACCATCCATATTGTTCTCTTCCATAACATCATCCAACTCTGGATTGTTGTCTTCTTGTGCCTGAACATAACCATCTTCAACATCATCATGGATGTCAATTTCTTCGATGTTCTCTATTCCCTCTCTCTCATTTCGTTGGCCATCATTGTTTTGCTCATTATCCACTAATGCATTTTCAAATGCATGCCTTGATCTTTGATCATAATGTATGAAAAATATTCATTTCAGGTCCAAAATATCTTCATAGAAAAATACCTGCACATGAATGGCATACATATGTTAAATGTATGTTATAAAAATTTTATTGATTAATAAACACATGTATATATTCACAATAAACTATGAATTAATAGATTAATGATCAACACCACTTCTTGTTTGAGTTAAAGAAATACATACTCACAATGAATTGGTAGAACATAAGTCTCCTTATCCTCTAGTAGAAACCATGAGGAATCTATAGAAAATAATCCAATATGTGTATCATGTCTTTGTGTCCTCTCAAATGCTTCATACCATCTACACTTAGGGTATGTGCAAGATCATCATGGAAAAAATAAGCCCTTAAGTGGCAAAATTTTCAAATAAATTAGAGTCAGGAAACTTGACATAAAAAATTGAATAAGTTTTCTATATTATTTCAAAAATATGTAAGAATAGGATATGTAGAAAATTGAATGTAGTTTCTAAACTACTAGGTTTATTTAAAAAAATATATCTATTTGGTGAAATTTTGAAATTTCAATCTAGTAGTACTTAAATTTTAGGGAACAACGAAGAACTAGGTGTGTGTCTGACCATCCTAACCACAATAAAATGATAATATTTTCTTATAATATTTTAGATATAAGTAGAGGACTCATGTCCCGATGTGATGAATATTTTTTTATAATTTTTTTCCAAGTAAATAATTAATTATGATTTTTTTGTTACAACTTTTAAAAAATATAAAAAATCGTATGTCTGACCACCCTAACATGGTCAAAACGTCATGATTTATTTTTTAATCCTATAGTATGTGAAGCATAGAATGTGACACATGTTTTGGATTCAAAAAATGTAATACCAACTGAAAGCTATAGATGTTTTTCAATCAGCCTATCAATCAAGACTTTAGTCATAATTCAAATAGAAAATGAATAATAATTATTTATTAAATTAAAAGTAAAGAATAATTTATATTGATGGAAAGCTAATAATATCCTTTAAAAACCATTTCTTTTTCATCAATTTTGGGTTAAAAAAATTTGCTAGCCACATACCCTACACATACCCATCATATTGCCACTTTTCGGCCCATCATGATCCTACACATACCCATTAAAAATATAGCATTTGAAAGAGCGATAATCCAACTCAATAATTTCTTGTATTTTCCCAACACATTGTAGATTCCATTCAATTATATCCTTATCTTTTGAGCTTGATCGACTGGAGTGCTTGATGTCAACCATGATGCCACAATCAAAGGATCGTCTCTTTACATCTAAACTATCTACATGATAATGTTGACCATATGCCCACATTGTTGGATATTTCCTCACCTATGAAAGACCATTTATTTTAGTGAAAGCAAATAAAATGAAAAATATTAAAATACTTAACAGTGTCAAAAATATAAGGAAACAACATTTTGTAAAATTCCAATTGTACCTTTCTTTCACATCCTCTAAACATGTTGATTTCATCTTCTATTATGTTTGAATCTATACCTGCATCTTCTATTTGATTTTGATTTTGTTTAGTAACCCATTCTAGTGTGTAATCTTTTCCCCATTCCGAAAGAAGATCAGTGGGAAGTGGAGTATTCCTTGGGTTCAATCTCTTAAACCGTCTCCTTTCTTCTAACACTTCTCTCTTTTAATCATACAAATCAATCAATTTGTTCATAAATTCCATGTGGTATAGAATGAACTTGTCGAGTATAGCACTTTCATCTACACCTATTACATGTCAACATGTTTATTTCAAACTCAAAATGTCATGCTATTAATTTGAAAAATAAATTACAGAGAAAATTAATGATTGCAAGAAAAACAACCACACTAATCATGAATTTACTTACTAATTTCTAATTGAACACTATTAGATTATGGTTTTTCTCCATCAATAATATCTGATGTTTGTTTTTCATATTAGAAGCATGGCCCATCTTCAAAATCCTTACCAAGGAATTCACATAGGAAGAAAAATTATTCATTCAATACATACCCTTTAGCCATGCAACACTTTGCATGTGCCTTTTGTTGAACATATATTATTAGAGTTTTCATATTCCTCTCAAAGAAAAAAATCCACCTCATTGATACAACACCCACCAATTCAATGTCATTGACTAGGTGTATAAGTAAATGGACTTGTAGGTCCATGAAACTTGTAAGACAAGAATCCCCCCTAAGTCAACAGTAAGACAAGAATCCCCCCTAATTTCCAATGGCATGATATGCTATCAAACACATTTATGAAAAGGTTATTAGTAATTTTTTCTCACACAATTAAATATCAAAATATATTTAGTACTTAATCAATTTTACCAATAAATATTAAATGATGATATATAATACCTTCATAAAATTATGAAAATAATGTGTTTTAAATCTTGTGATATGTCCATCAACTATAAAAGATTTAGTCAATGATGACCCATAGCCAGAAGGTGTCCTTATTGAATGTATGGCATTTTTTCAGTTGATCTAGCTCTTTTTTTTTTTTTCAAAATCTATTGAGCTTCTACATATGTTTCATTTTCCCTATTGGCCACAAATGTTTTCTATCAATTTTGATTCACGAAAGAGAAATATCTCTCCTTGAAGACAAGGCATCCTTCTCTTTTCCTGCTATATGTTGAAATATAGAATCTAGGATATTTTTGAAGATGTGCATAGGATCTAATAGGTGAGATATTAATAGATCCTTCTAGTAAGGGAGCTCATAAAATATGGATTAACTTTTCATTCCTTTTGGCATATTAACTACAACTTGTTCTAGTTCCTCAATTGAATCACCCCTATCAAAAAAATCCTCCCAAGATTTCAATTCAACATCTGCATACTTCTTAAGCCAATCACCTAGACCCATAATCATGGGAGGCCGTCTATTTTCAACTTTTCCATCAAAGTGATTCTTCAAGGGATTTCTAAACTTATGATCTAGTGGTAGAAAAACCTTGTTTGTGTAAATAAATTTATGTAGATCTTTAGAATACCACCCTTGAAATTATTTTGCAAATCTTGGACATGAAAATATCCCCTTTGTTTGAAGCCATGCAATACAATAAGTAATGTTAATAACATAAAAAAATAGTATAAAACTAAGTATGAAAGTTGGGATAAAAATAAATTATGAGTGTAAATATGTAAATATTTTATCTTACCATAACAAACACCAAGTCCTGGGAAATCATGAATAGTTCAACATAGAACACCATACAACATGAAGGAAATATTTGATGGAGGACATGATATGTGATACATTTTCATGCCTTTCCATAGCAATTGTATCTCATCAATAAAAGGCTCAAAATAAAAATCCATGTTTTTAACTTGATGTTTTCCTATAACAATGATAGTCAACATATGGTACTCCTTTCTAACACTCATCTATGGGGAATATTGTATACTATCAATCTGACTAGCCAAACACTATAATTTGAGCTCAAGAAAGAGAATGGGTATACTCTGTCAATTGCAAGACCAAACCTGATACTACAAGGTTCATCTTTGAATTTTCTTGGCCATTTTTCCTCCATGTTTTCATTGCGTTCAAGTCATCCAAAATTTTCATGAATCCATCTTTACTCCTATTCTTTACATGCCAATCCATAAATTGTGCAAGTGACTTGCAATGAAACATTCATTAAAGTCTAGGTATAATTGGCATGTGATGGAAGACCTTCTTTGGAACTATAGGATCTTGTACATCTGTACAATATCTCTTATTTTTTCATACATGGCATTCTACCTTGTTTTGATACTCATCCGTGTATAAAATGCAATCATTTTTACATGAATGAATTTTCTTATATTCAATCCCGAACTCAACCAACAATAGTTATGCCTCTCTACAAGTTGATCGCAACACATTCTCTTCAGGGAATATTTTATTTTTTAGTACCCTGTAATATTTCTAGAGATTAAATCAATTGAATATTTGACTTATGATGAACATGTTTGATATGGAAATCTATACAGGGACTATTTATATACAATATATGGTTTTAAAACCCCCTTAAAGAAATATAAATGAATTTGATGAATGTTTACAAATTGTGTTCACCAATTGACAATGCAAAGTAAGAAATAGATTTTAACTCACTTTAGTGGGTTAGTGAATCCTTTGTCTAACCAACCAAATAGTGATTTTATTTCTAATAATATTAATGTGCATGCTAGTTTTGTGGTTCTACTTGCACCCAATTTGAACAGGGTGTCTTCATTGATTGCTTGATGGATTCTTTCAGGTTGTTATCATCAACATTATGTTGGCAGTAATTACCCTTGCTATCATCATTACTGTCAACCATATGATCATTATTTTCATCATTGTTTCCATCCACAAAGAAACCTATAATCATTTCATTCAATCCTTCTTCATTCACTGCATTTTCACTATCATGATCATCATCATTAAGGCTAGGTGGGATGTCATCAGTGCATGTGGATCTCATCAACTCTTCAAATTTCTCAACTAGTAGTATTCTCTTCAATCTTGCTCTTTTCACCTTGGTATTGTTTAAAGGATGGTTTGGATCATCTCATCCAAATCTTAATAACCTAGTTGCATCTTGGGTATTATTATGTGTTTCATCAACAACTTCTACCTATCAATAAATGCAAGCATAATTTAATGTTTGGCAACAATTGGATAAATCATAAATGCATCAATTTTAAAGAAATATAATCAAATATGGCTTAAAAAATAAAAGTATAAATTGTATGAACATATATGCATCAATTGGATAATGGAACATTATTTTATAGACTACCATTTTTATACAATAATTTAAATAAAACACAATTTTGACAACATAGTTTATAAAACATTAGTCCACACTCATTTATTATTCTTTGGTTGTTTTCCCTTAAGATCATCCTTAGAGAGACCTTGTTCTTCCCTTTTCTTTCAAGTAGGAGTGTGTTTTAAGAAGGGGTAATCAATCAATAACTCATCCCCAAAGGTAAGGTTCATAATAGCCTCAACCATTATCAATATATCAACCTATCTTTCCATATCTCCATCTTTATCATTTATAACCTCAAAAAATTGAGAATTTGGTCTTACAATAGGGTCCCTTCCCTTATTACTATTTATAAATCCTGTAATATTTTTCTGTGTGTATGCATGTCCATCTATATACATAATATGACCTCTATTCATTTCATTTCCACTTTCCAATTGGACACAATGTTTATAAATATTTGAATTTAGACCGTATGATGACATGCTAGGCTTATATTCTGCTAGCCTTCTCCATTCACCACTATAATATGATGGACCATAATATGGAATTAATCTCCTACTAGTTTGTTTTGAATTGTTTCTATGTTTAGATCTGACATGACCATTGTTATCTCTCAAAAACATAGGTAAGATTACCTCAAGAGGCTACCAATCTCTTGGAATGTTTTAGGGTAATAGACAAAACTAAATGATCTAAGCTTTCTACTCTTCAGGTGTTGCTAGACCTAGGTGGGTATACTTGAATGATTTGGGAAAACTTGATTTATGATTGTCTTCCTTGCAGGATTTTGTCCATGATGGTAGATGGAAATGGAAAAATGAAATCAAATTTGGTATAAATTTTATAACAATATTCAAGACTAAATCCTAATATGTTTACTTAACAGATGTGAAAATATGAATGAAACTAAGTAATGAAAAGAAAGTAGAGACTAGTGCCTTATTGGGTATTTAGAGTCAAATGAAATCTTAAATGAGTGACTTCTTTCTAGTGAACATTCAAATTGTTTGGCATATGTTTTGTATATAACTTGTATAAACATGTAAGACTGTGATTATTAAGTTCTTCTTATTGATCCAGATGAATTTCCCTGATTACTGTGATTAATTAAAAGGATTTAATCCTTCCTTGAAAGAACTGATCAACCAATCACACAGATACAACAAATGTGCACTGATAAACCAAACATAAACTTGTTATTTCAATTTAAATAGCTAGACAACATCAATCTTGGAGACAACTTGAATAATACTATTAATGAGCACAACAAACAATTGACACCAGAAATACGCCAGAAAATTAAATGATTCTCATTGATATCTCCATAATTTCAAAACATGCATCATAGTCTCAAATTTGTGAAACATGGTGTTCTACTATATTCTGCTATCTATCTTCTATCCTATTCTACTCATCTCTATTTCATTTTTGAAATAGATATTTATACATGGAGTACACAAAAGGATGAGTCCTTTCAAAAATGTTATAAGTTTACATAACGAAAAGATTAAAGGATGATTAATCTTTGTTTAGCCACAAATGACTCTTAGTTAGATGATCCAAATAATCTCAGCGCTCATGTGTATCCGCATCTCTGATTGCATTCCGGATTGAAATCTCCATTTTTATCATCTTCTAATTTTTCTCACTTTCCTCATCTAACATCTTTCCTTTAGCAATGGCAACCTTCAGAATTTCACACAGCATTGATTCATTCTCATTTTTCCATCTGGCAGCTTTTTTAGTCTCCCTTTGTCATTAGAGAGTGCGGTAGATGTTTTCATAGCAGCATCCATCAATCCCTACGCATCTCCCTACAATTCATCATGGAAGTTTCAATGCCTATTTATAAAATGATTAGCATTTTCAATTGCTACACTATTAGAAGCATCTCTCTGGCTTACTTCCTGAAACTTCTCCATAATTCATTCATTCATCCTTTGATGCTCCTTCAATGCAGCAAGTGTATGAGAGTACTTTCCCCAAAGCTTACTTAACCAAGATGCTAAACCATCCTTCCTTTTCTTGATTATTGCCACAACTGCATCATATTTTCCTTGGAAATATGCGCTTGATCCTTCCCAATGATCCTTTGACTGAGAGATTTTTCCTTGAGTAAGCATCTTGGGTGTCTTCATAGTAACACCAACTAAATCCTTTAATCTGTCATTTTCTCTCAGCATCCTTTCATTATTTAGTTTGTACATTTCCCTTTCTTTTATCAACATCTAAATTTGTGCCTTGTTGAATTTTGCAATATTTACTCCAATTTTTGTAGTAGCCCCAGGATAAACCTCTCCAATCTTTAGGTTCATAACATGGAAAAATTCCTTTTCTGTATCAATAACTACTGACTTTCTATGGGGTGGGTACAAGGCCCAGATCATCAATGATCCTTCATCAGTATTGTACTTGGAGCCTGCATACAATACTGTTACTTTTTCTTTTTCAAGCTTGTGTGTAGCATTACTATCCTTTAAGAAACTATCAAAGACCAATGTAGAATTAAGATCAAGCCCAGGAAAGATCATGACACCAACATTCTCCAACATTTTCCTCCCCTTTTCAAGGATCCCATTTCATCATCCACACACTTTCTCAATTGATTCAACAATTGTTCTTCATTTCCTATAGTGACATCATCAACCTTTTCTCTTATTTCCTTTCCCTTCTGCTTATACAAAAATGCTTTGAATTCTGGGGAATTTATAAATGCATCATCTGAAACAAATGATCTATATACAATATGCCTTGCATCTGCTTCACCACTCTCTTCAATGATGAACTCCCTTGTTGAGCAAACATAATACTGAGTTCTCAACCTAGACACCTTCTCTAGAAGAGAACAACTGAACATCCTGCAATCCTTGATTATACCTTTCAACCACTATCTTTGCTTCATCTTCATCCAGATTCTAGATCATATCATCAAAGGGATAGGGTACATGTTGATACCCTCCAAAGTTTATCTTCATTTTAGCAGAGTTAATATATCCCTCTAGATCAAAGTTTTTCCTGAGCAATCCTCTCTTCATGTTATAATGCAATAATTTATCAAGGATCAAATTGTATCCTTCCTTAGCCAACACAGTGAAATCACCAAAGCACAATGTACTAGGTATAAAGGCCTACTTCCCAAAAGAGATAAAATTCATCACACTACAGTAATCCATCTGTTCGACAATTTCCAAATACGCAACTCTGTTTGGAACTATTTTTGGTAAAATAAAAGGGGCATCCTCAAACCCATAAACTATAATCATGGTAGATCCCTCCACACAATACCAATCTCCCCAATTATGGTCAATTGGCCCATTGAAATCCTTAGGCCATAGAAATCTCTTTATCTCATTAGATAGTGAATAATTATGGGGATAGTTATACAAACTATACAATGCTTTTACAAAAAATTCCTCAAAATGAATAAAACTAGCACTGGAAAACCTACTATCCCAAATAGTAGTCCACAATTGAACTGGCAATGCTACACCATCTTTACCCATTTGAGAAATTCTCATTTCTGGAGGCCATACTCCCAACTCTTGTCCAAAATAGAGCACCAAATGCATCAACAATGAGTAGTTCCTGAGATGAAGAGTGGAAGATCCATTTTTATTCCCATTAGTCCTAAATCAATCCCCTTAGAAACATGTGAGGCATAGTCAAATGGCCTAGAATTGTGATTCTGGATGTCTACTGTGATAATCATTGGCACAATTGACATTTATTCTGGGGCATCAATTCCCAATACCTGGCAGACTGAGAAGTAGGTGTATTTCATATAGTGTTCAAACAAATCAACATGATAAGGGGGCCCCTCACCATCCTATAGAGGAATAGGTTTGCTGCCTTGTTTAACCCTATGAATTGGTAGCCTCCAACCCTTATAAATTGTATCCATTCTCAAGAATTCTTTCTCCAAATCTTCTTATATGATCTCCTCATTGCGGACGCTCTCTAATTTGAAAACCTCACCTATTGCCTCCTTTGAAAAATATATATGTGGCTTTCTAGATGGGTCACATATAACTTTGTGCTTCAGGTCATAATGATCAGCTAGCAATTTTATTAATTCTACATTTACAAATACGTTAAGGCACACCATTTTTCCCAAATTCAGCTTCCATGGATTGCAGACTGGTTCAAAATGGTTTCTCCTATGATAATGGAAATTCAACAATTCATATCCCCTTATTTGAGTCCAAACGTCTCCTATAAATTTTTATTTTTCATCTAATTTTTCAAGTTCTACCCTAAGTTGTGTGGATCTTCTGGCTTTAGGCCTAGAGCCAGCTAACTGATCAATGAGGTCTTGATTCAATCTTCCTTCTGTGCCATCATGTTGCCCCTCACTTTTCTATTTCTTCCCCTTCGTTTGACTACTCTCACCAAGTTTTCTACTTTTAACTTTTCCAGAACCAGGGGACTCCACTTTCAAAATTTATAGAAGTTAAAGCTTAGAAATCTAAGATGCAATCACTTACAATATACTGCTTGAGCTCCTCAGGCTAAAAGATGTCTTGGTTCTCTGTTCTTGCTACTGACTCTTCTGCAATCAATTCAACACTAATGTTTTTGATTGAATTTTCCATGTTATATCCCATTGCGCCATTAACGAAGCACGAATGAAGACTTATATGAACTAGCACTATCACATCAACTATCTTGTCGGTGAGAAAAATTCAAATCTGGTGTGATGTATCTTTGTAACGTTCATTAGACCTTTTGTTGTGACAACATCCAAGACTGACAATTAAAATCTGTTCATCGTTTTAATGTCCTATAGTTTCATTGAGGTTTGGAGTCACACCGATGACTATTGCTTCAGTTTCTGGATACCGTTGTGACAATTCTGAGTCAGGGAGATGTTTCATAGAGTTCATTATGTCTTACTGATATGCATCCTATAGTAACTTTCAGGTCACTAGTAACTTTCAAGTCGCTAAGACATAACCACTTTTTTGCCTATGAAACCACAATTCAGTGTGACCTTCAAGTTTCTCACTAATGAAATTGATCTTACCGATGAAATAAATTCCATCAACAAGACTTTAAATCTTTGAAAAGACTCCTACCGATGCCAAATGTCTCGCCAAATCCGTTTCTCCTAATTACTCTATTCGGTGAGACTCTCCCTGAAGTACTCTATCGGTGTAACATTTGAATCTTGGTGAGAACTCATACTGAAATTTTTTTCTCTTGCCAATGAATATCTTTATTGGTGTGACATTTGAGTCAAAAAGACTACATGACTTCCTCTCTATAGCTTTCTAATGGAATCCTTTTGTGCTATATCGGCAACACCCGATAGTTTTGGTAAGACATTACTCTAATAGTCTTTTGTTTAGCTGATACCTTACTTCATGCGCTAGTTGTTGATACATATGTGAGTTCATTATGACTCATCTCGATAGTAATTCTCTTGCCGATATGATTCTCCTATCACCGAGACAATAAAATATATCCTGCCGATAGGCTACAAAGACATATATTAGTAACAATGCCAAATGGATTGTGGAGACCCTCAATCTGTCTTTCCAATATGGGTAATATAATGAAATATCAAGGATTAGATGGATTCCAATGGATCATATGGAAAATAATGAGCAAGACGCTATGAGGAAGGAATTTTATGCTTATGATGAACTATTTTGGAAATTCATGAATGCAATTGACTGTAAAATATTCAAAATTTTATAGTTCTAATAGTGGCTCTGTCTAGGGATGAATGATTGTAAGATCATTGCAAGGATCTAGATTTCTGGGTGAGCAAACCAAACACAATATGATGGATCATATGAGCATGATGGAATGAATGGAAAATGAATGTGACCCTATACTACTGTACATGGAAAATTTATTTTGAAAGAAGGAAAATCAGGATTGTCCATGTACTAGCAATTCCCATTCCTTTTATTTCCTAGACTACTGTGCATGGAAGAAAGAATTTTGAGAGGATTGTGAAGAGTTTTCCATGCACTGGCAACCCTTAATCCTCTGTATCGCTTAAGAGAAAAAATGCTTCAGAAATTTCCCATGTATAGGCAACTCCTAATCTTCACCAACCATATTCTGTAAATAGTATGAATCCTCACCTTTCTTTCCAACAACCACAAAAGGTCCTAGCCTAAAAGCTTCAAATTTACCATGTTTTCCCTTCTCCTGACATCTGGTGTTCCACATCAGTACCAAGTCACTTTCTTCAAATTTTCTATCTTTTTCCCTTTTATCAAACAAGTACTTCATCTATGTCTGTAACTTTATGTTTTGATTTTGGGAAACCCTCCTTATTTCATCTAGTTTAGCTAGTTGCTCCATTCTCTCCTTCATAGGTTCTAGAATATCCAAATCTTCCTGAAGGAAAAACTTGTAGACTGGTAACAAATTTTGTAAAGGAATACTATCTTGTGTTCCATACACCAATTCAAATGGGGATTTTCCAATTGCCTTTTTTACTATAATCCTATCAACCCAAACAACCAGTTTTAATTTTGAATCCCAAGCTTTCTTGTACTAACCTAACATCCTCCTTATAATCTTTAGAAGACTGTTATTACTAGACTCTGCTTGACCATTGGCTTGTGGATGATAAGGAGCTACATAAGAAATGGTAATGCCATATGTGTCACAGAAACTTCTGAATTCATCTGACCTAAAACACATCCCATTGTCAGTGATCAACTTTAGTGGTGTACTGAATTTGGTATTAATTTTATCCATTAGGAAATTTGTCACCACTTTACTTGTAGCTTGTTTAGTTGGGATTGTTTCTACCCATTTGGTAAAATAATCAGTGGCCACCAGTATCCATTTGTGTCCTCCACTTGATTTTTCTTGTATCTCTCTAATGAAATCAATTCCCCATTGATGAAAAGGGGCATTAACCTACAAGGGTCAAAGTGGAAAATTTTCTTAATACTTTAGTTTTCCAGAGAACTTCTGTCAGGCTTCACATTTTCTTACATGTGTAAAAGAGTCATTAAAAACCTTAGGCCAATAATAACCTGCCCTGAGAATTTTGTGTGTAGTTGTTTTTGCAGAGTAATGTCCACAAACCTCTTTATGCATTTCACTTGAGACATGTCTAGCTTGTGACTCATCCAGACATAACAATAGTTTACCATCCCTATTTTTCCAAAATAGATCCCCATCCATGAAAACATACTTAGATGCCTACAACTTCAGGGTTCTTTTTTGGCTATCACTCAATCCCTTTGGACACTTCAGGTACTTAAGGTAATACATGATATCTGCATACCAAGGACTATGCTCAATGCTTGCAATTGCAGTCCCTTCTTCAACATTGCATATTTTATTTGCTTCAATATTCACCTCTACCATTAACTTAGCCAAGCCTTGACCTCTTACTAGTTTAGTAATTTGTATCTCCATGTCAAACTCTTGGATTTTGTTAATCCATCTGCATCTTTTTCCTGTTACTTCGGACTATGTTAGAATATTCTTGATAGTTGCATGAGGCACATAGGCAATCACCTTTGCTCCAACAAGATATGGCCTAAAGGATTTTGTATCTTTTACTAATGTGAATGCTTGTTTTTCCATTATGTCATACTTTAATTCTAACCCTTGTAGTGACTTGGTAAAGAAAGACACAGGCTATTCATAACCTTCCTCATTCTTCTATAACATAACAACAACAATAGTGTGCATTGAAGCAAATGAAAATATTTGAAAAGGTTTTGTAAATTCCAGAGATTTAAGGATAGGAGCCTCCTTGATGGCCCTTTTGATGGATATAAAAGCCTCCAAGGCCTCTGTAGTCCATTCTACCTTTTGTCCTTTCCTCAACATCTTTGATATGGGTTTAATGATCTTAACAAAGTTAGATACAAATCTCCTTACAAAGTTAATCTATCCAAAGAATGACTGTATAGCCTTAACAGTTTTAGGGAGAAGAATTTTATCAATGGCCTCAACCCTTTTAGGTCCTATCCTAATCCCTTCTTTTGAAACAATATGTCCCAAGAGCTTACCTTTTGTGACTGCAAAATGACACTTCTTAGCGTTCAAGCTGATACCATATTCTAAGGCTTTAATAAATACCTTCTCCAAATGTTGTACATGATCTTCAACCTTCTTTGAGTAAGCAGTGAGGTCATCCTGATACACCACCATGATAGCATTGATCAAATCTAGAAATGCTACATCCATAGCTCTTTGAAAGGTTGCCCCTACATTAATGAGACCAAATGGCATTCTTATGTATACATACATTCCCCAAGGAGTTGTAAAAGTTGTCTTATATTGCTCAGATTATTTGACCTTAACCTGGTTATACCCTAAAAATCCATCCATCATAGACAACAATTCGCACCCTGTTACCTTGTACAATATAGCCTCCATATTGGGTAAAGGATAATTATCTTTGAGGGACACCATGTTTAGATTTTTGAAATCTACACATAGCCTGATATCTCCATTCTTCTTTCTCACAGGGACCAAGTTTGAGACCCACGTTGAATGCCTAATTGGTTTGATGATAAATCCATCTATGAGCTTTTCCAATTCCTCCTACATTTTAGGCTCCAATGTTGGATTTATGGTTCTTTTCTTTTGTCTGAATGGCTTAGCATCTAGCTTCAATGGTATTTCATGATGAAACAAATCTTCCCTATATACTTTTAGATCTTCATAAGACCAGGAAAACACATGTTTATATTTTCTTAGTAACTCAATCAACATTTTTTCAATTGTAGGGCTTATCTTTTTTCCTATGTACACCCTTCTTGGTGCCATCTCAGTTCCCAAGTTAATCTCTTCAATATCTTCGCTCTTGACTGGTGCTTGCTTCATGAGGGACTGATCATTTCCATCATAAACCCTCTCTAGTGCCACCAACCCTTTAGGAAGCTTATTTGTTTTAATTTGTAAAATCTCCTTCCCAAATACTATTTGTTTCCCATCCACCTCTTCAACAAAGGCATTGAAGTCAATTTCCTGGGCTTCATATTGATCTATACAATGGAGGAATTTCAAAAGGCCAATATCATCATTAAAGACCTACCAACTATAAATGTTATCAGGAACAACAAGCTTTGTCTTGAACTCAGTTTGTGATATCCTAGCCAATGTAATGTCATCTCTTTTTAGCGCCACATTTTCTAAAAAAATCAGCCATTATGTTCTTTGATCTATCAATCCATTCAATTGAGAAGGCATCAAACAACTCAATTGTGTCCCATACAACATTTTTGTATTGCCTCAGTCTTTTATGTTTTACTACATACTTTGAATTAATCTATGAAACAACCAACTCAAAATCTCCTAAAACAACTAGTAACTTGATTTTGTGTTTCACAACTATATTCAAACCTGTCAACAAAGCTTCATACTCTACCACATTGTTTGTACATTCAAATGTTAATAGAAATGAATACTTGAATGTAACATCTTCAAGTGAAATGAATACTATCCCTGCTCCATTACCCTCTTGGCTGCAGGCTCCATCAAAGTACATCCTCCATACACCATTACAATTTTGTGCAGCATGCTTCTCAATTGGGTATGTATTGATCAACTATGGCTGGGCTAGTTCTATCTTAAAAATCCCAAGATCAACATCACAAAAACAATTTATCTGATCTTGTGGTACACAGTCAACAAGCTGGTTCATTCTTGGTTCCCTATATAACTTTACCTCTTGACCATTTACCAAAATTGTTGCATAAGATAGATCAAACTGGACATTTCCACCAACTGTTGTCATCCACTATCTTGATAAAAGCTTCCCAAATCGAGGAGGGGTGTCAATTACCATTATATCAATGTTATAGGCCACCTAAGGATAAGCAACTAGCTTGACTTCAACATCTTTCATTATACCCACCATAGGAACAGGTCGATTATCCATTGCATAACACTAACCTCCATTGGTATCTACCCACATGCCAAGTTGTTTCATCATGGCTACTGGCATGATATTTATAGAAGCACTAGAATCTATCATGCAATTCCTTAGTAGTTTGTTATTTATGAGTAATGTAGTGAAAAAAGGATCAATTTGTGGGGGATTTGTTAATACATCACTCAAGCAGATTTTTGGTATACTCACTTTCTCTTGCCTACTAGTTGTTTTAGTAGCCACTCTATTTTCATAATTCATATGTTTCTCATTTCCACTTGTTATCAATTGAACAACACTATCTCTGTATTCCTTAATCTTCATCATCTCTAGTAGTGGAACATACATCTTTACCTGAGATAGAGCTTGAGTGAAGTCAAAAGAAGAACCCTCCACTTTAACCATTTTCTTTTGTTTTGACATTTCTCCTTTGTTTTCTTCCTTCTCTCTTTTACTAGGCTGGTTAGGATTTTGCATTTCTTTGTGTAATTCCTTCACTTCCTCCTTTTGGATAGGCTTCTATTCACTTTTATCATGCGGTCTATTTTCTACCTTCTTCACAATTCCTCGTGTCGCGTTTTGGTCCTTCATAAAGATTCCCCTGGGGACACCTTCCTTTTCATTTACTATCCTATTTCTCAACTAGTATTTACTCTTTGCTTCTTCAACCATAGCAACAGTTAATCTTTCTATCTCTTCTTTAGTAAGTTTCCTCATACTGCACTGAGTAGGCATTTCTATAGAATGTGGCTCTGTATAATCTTCTTAAAGTCAGAAAGAACCTGTTGTTCAGCCATATGGACATTGTATCTCTAATTTGAAACATCATACTCATAACCTTCATCCTCTGAAGATGAGTATCTCTCCTCAACATGGTGAAAAGTATTTGAATTCAAATACACCGTGTGATCTTCTCCACTGTTCCCCATCAACATTCCTTCTTCTTGCATTCTTTGAGCTACAACACAAGAATATGGAGAATGTGGCTTATCACAAACTTCACATAAATAATTATTATTCACCATATAGGTTCCCTTCTTCCTCAATGGATCATGAGTTTCTTTGTTTCTAGGCCTATCTGTTATAGGTTTCCCATCCTTCCAATTTGTATTATAAGGCATGCCATGTAACCTAGGCCTTTCATTCCTATATGTGTTTTCCTGTTTATATTGATAATTATTGGTTTGTTGAGGAGCCCTAGGGTTGTCTCTTTTACTGATTATCCCAACAGCCTTTCTATTGTTTTCAATTCTCAGTGCTATCTTCTGAGCTTCAGCTAAGTCTCTTGGGAACCTATTTCTCAATTCATACCCTATTTTAGGGTCAAACGCATTCAAATAAACACTCAATGCTATAGTGTCTAGTAACTTTGATCCAGGAGGTATTTTGTTTTTTAGTTTATTGAACCTTTGGTTGAAATCATAAATTGAGTCATTCTGACTTTTATGAATATGCATTAACTCATGAAGGGCAGCATCTGGTGCACTCAAATTACCATATTGCTCTAGAAATCGATCCTAAAATTCTTGGAGAGAATTAACAGAAGCTGTCAATAAACTATTAAACCAATCCCTAGCTTCTTCAGTAAGTGACATCATGAATAGCCTCATATGTAGATCTTCATAAGGTACATCCAAATCTTGAATGAAAGCATTGAAGCTTCTTAAATGATCTTTAGTAGTGATTGCACTACTCCCTATAAACTTAGGCACCAGACCTCTCCAACTGTCATCTAGGGGGTAAGGGTAGAATTGAAACCCCGCTAAGTCAAATTGTCTGATCATTGTTGTATAATGATGAGGGGGAGGGATAGGTGGATACTGATAATGGTACATTGGATTAATGAATTGTGTGTGATGATGTGGTACATATTGTTGGTTTTGTGGTGGATGCACATTTTTATATTGTGTGGGAATATGAGGTGGATGATTTGGCTATCTATATTGATTCCCTACTTGATGGTGAGGAACCCTTGGTGGATTAGAAGGCCCGACACCATGATTACCTTATTTATTAGGTGGTACATACTTTGGGCAACCAGCTGTCTGAGAAATGTTTTGAGCTTTCTATAATTTGAACTCCCTCATTGCTTGTATCATTTGGGCTTTCTCTTGTTCTTCTCTTTCTTTTCTTTGAGATTCAAACCATGCTTTTACTTCTTCATAAGTTAAATATTCATAATCATCTTGAGGGGATTCAAGATTAATAGGTTCATTCTCATTGGAATCATTTTGATTACCCTCCATCCTTTGTTTGCATTCCAACTGATATCTAATCCATTTTGCTTCAAGTCTAGCATCAAACTCTAGTTGCTTTTGGGGATTATAGAAAGGGTTTCTTTGTTCGTCTAGGGTACAAGGTTCTGCACTTGAGTTATCTCTCCAAGTGTGATACCAGTCATAAGTTTCATAATGTTGTCTCACTGCTTTGTCTTTATTTGTCATGCACATATCCTCATTTATCCTTTTACCCTTATCGGCCTTATCATCTTTGTGTGTCCACTTACTACTACCAATGGGAGCTCTGGTATAACCTCCCCTATATATAGATCTTACATTCATGTTGTAATATTTTTCTTCAGAGTCCTCACTCACTTTCTTAAAAGTGAGAAAATGTTTGATATTTCTTATTCCCAGTGGATTCTATCCAAGGTTTTTCACTCTATGATTAAGGTTTGATTCTGAGTTTATCCCCAACAGAGTCACCAAATTTTTAGCTCTCAAAAACATAGGTAAGATTACCTCAAGAGGATGCCAATCTCTTGGTATGTTTTAGGGTAATAGACAAAGCTAAATGATCTAAGCTTTCTACTCTTCAGGTGCTACTAGACCTAGGCGGGTATACCTGAATGAATTGGGAAGACTTGATTTATGATTGTCTTTCTTGCAATATTTTGTCCATGATGGAAAATGGAAATGGAAAAATGAAATCAAATTTGGTATAAATTTTATAGCAATATACAAGACTAAATCCTAATATGTTTACTTAACAGATGTGAAAATATGAATGAAACTAAGTAATGAAAAGAAAGCAGAGACTAGTGCCTTATTGGGTATTCAAAGTCAAATGAAATCTTAAACGAGTGACTTCTTTCTAGTGAACATTCAAATTGTTTGGCATATGTTTTATTTATAACTTACATAAACATGCAAAACTGTGATTATTAAGTTCTTCTTACTGATCCAAATGAATTTCCTTGATTACTGTGATTAATTAAAAGAATTTAATCCTTCCTTGAAAGAACTGATCAACCAATCACACAGATACAACAAATGTGCACTGATAAACCAAACACAAACTTGTTATTTCAATTTAAATAGCTAGACAACATCAATCTTGGAGACAACTTGAATAATACTATTAATGAGCACAACAAATAATTGACACCAGAAATACACCAGCAAATTAAATGACTCTCATTGATATCTCCATAATTTCAAAACATGCATCATAGTCTCAAATTTTTGAAACATGGTGTTCTACTATATTCTGCTATCTATCTTCTATCCTATTCTACTTATCTCTATTTTGTTTCTGAAATGGATATTTATACATCAAGTACACGAAAGGACACATCCTTTTGGAAATGTTATAAGTTTACATAATGAAAAGATTAAAGGATGATTAATCTCTGTTTAGCCACAAATGACTCTTAGTTAGATGATCCAAATAATCTTGGCGCTCATGTGTATCCGCATGCTCGATTGCATTTCGAATTGAATCTCCATTTTTATCATCTTCTCATTTTGCTCACTTGCCTCATCTAACATCTTTCCTTCAGTAGTGGCAACCTTTACAATTTCACGCAACATTGATTCATTTTCATTTTTCCATCTGGAAGCTTCTTTTAGTCTCCCTCTCTCATTAGAGAGTGCAGTTGATGTTTTCATAGTAGCATCCATCAATCCCTATGCATCTCCCTGCAATTCATCATGGAAGTTTGGATGCCTATTTATAAAATGATTAGTATTTTCAATTGCTACACTATTAGCAGTATCTATCTGGCTCACTTCCTGAAACTTCTCCATAATTCGTTCATTCATCCTTTGATGCTCCTTCAATGCAGCAAGTGTATGAGAGTACTTTCCCCAAAGCTTACTTAACCAAGATGCTAAACCATCCTGCCTTTTCTTGATTATTGCCACAATTGCATCATATTTTCCTTGTGAATATGCACTTGATCCTTCCCAATAATCCTTTGACTGAGAGCTTTCACCTTGAGTAATAATCCTAGGTGTCTTCATAGTAACACCAACTAAATCCTTTAATCTATCATTTTCTCTCAGCATCCTTTCATTATTTAGTTTGTACATTTCCCTTTCTTTTATCAACATCTGGATCTGTGCCTTGTTCAATTTTGCAATATTTACTCCAATTTCTACAGTAGCCATAGGATTAGCCTCTCCAACCTTTAGGTTCATGACATGGAAAAATTCCTTTTCTGTATCAATAACTACTGACTTTCTGTGGGGTGGGTACAAGGCCTAGATCATCAATGATCCTTCATCAGTATTGTACTTGGAGCCTGCATACACTTATGTTACTTTTTCTTTGTCAAGCTTGTGTGTAGCATTACTGTCCTTCAAGAAACTATCAAAGACCAATGTAGAATTAAGATCAAGCTCAAGAAAGATCATGACACCAGAATTCTCCAACATTTTCCTCCCCTTTTCAGGTGCCATACCAGTTATTTCATCATCCACACACTTTCTCAATTGGTTCAACAATTGTTCTTCATTTCCTATAGTGACATCATCAACCTTTTCTCTTATTTCCTTTCCCTTTTGCTTATACAAAAATGCTTTGAATTCTGGGGAATTTATAAATTCATCATTTAAAATAAATGATCTATATTCAATATGCCTCACATCTACTTCACCACTCTCTTCAATGCTCAACCCCCTAGTTGGGAAAACATAATGTTGAGTTCTCAACCTGGACACCCTCTCTGGTTTTCCTTCTTGCACACTATCTTTAGGTGTATCCTCTTCTCCAAAAGACAACAACTCAACATCCTGCAATCCTTGATTATACCTTTCAACCACTATCTCTACTTCATCTTCATCTAGATTCTAGATCATATAATCAAAGGGATAGGGTATGTAATCGATGGATTTCTAAGGATTGGGAAGGTTTGCAATGAACAATAAATAACAAACGAAACCCAAAGATTTTATGAAACACAAAGGAAGTAAACGAAAGAACAATTATACCTGATCACCGAGACTTCCATGATTCCCTTTCGTAATACCTTCTTACTTGTTGGATAATGTTTCCCTCAGATTCGTCGTTCGAGCAATTTACCAATTGTCTAAGTCCTACAACAAGTCTTGAAGGATTTGATATGTCTAAATGCCTATGTCTAAAAGCCAATGCCTATGTCTAAAACAAATGCCAATATTGAAATACTAAAATTGCCTATGACCATAAATGTGAAAATGAATGCCTATAGTAGTTATGCAAAATTTCAGCATGGGTGTGTCTTTTTGAAAAATGAGAAGATGGCATTTTATAGAAAAAGGCCATTTCGAATGGATGAACGAGATAAATTGATGAGGAGAACCTAAAATGAGCGATCTAGATTAAACCTGAGAATCCCTAATTAGGGTTAGGGAAAAATCTTTAATCAAACTGTCAGAATAAAATCAGATTGACGGTGGAGAATAAATGAGACAAATTAATTAGAAAATAAAGATTTTCGAAAAATCAAGAAGATAAGATTGCCTGATTTTCCAAATTCGAAAAATCAAAGAGATAAGATGTGGACTGAAGATAAGATTTGGTAAATCAAGAATCTGCCTGATTACTTCATTTTTGGAAGATTAATTACTAATTTGAATTAAAATAATTCAAATTATGAATTTTGAGAGATAATGAATAATCTTTTTCAGATATTTATCAAAACAGACTGACAGTTAGGATTGACATGACATTTTAAATAATTTAATTTATTTAAAATGAGAAGAATATGAAATTGGCAATTAAATAATTAATTTTAATTATTTAATTTAGGAGATAAGACTTAATTAATTAAATAAATTAATCAATTTATTTAATTAAGACAATTAGTGACGTATTAAATAAATAAATGTAATTCATTTATTTAATAATCAATAAGAATTAAATGCAAAAGGGGGAATTAAATAAATTAAGAAATTTATTTAATTAAAGAAAGACTTAGACAGTTAATGACGTATTTAATAAATAAATAAAATTTATTTATTTAATAATCATGAAGAATAAATGACATGAATTAATTAAATAATTATAAATTATTTAATTAATAGTCGAATGTGGACCAAGGACATAATTAAATGTCTTAATTATGCTAGGACAAAAGTGGTAAAAAATGAAGCTTGCAAGCCTAGGTCATTTTTAGGTGTCTACATTTTGCCCCTCTTTGTCATAATGTCGCTTGTTGCATTGTGACAAAGAAAATAAGTCAAAAATATGCCCCAGCGAAGGTATGGAGTATCATTGCCCCCACAAGAAATTTTCAAATTTTGGGTCGGTGCCAGAAAAAATTGTAAAGGGTCCCGATAAATCAATTTGATGACTAGAAAAACAACGAAGCAGTCGGTTTAGGATTCTAACCTGTTTAAAGCGACTTACGATGAAGTCAAAGGTGTTCAAATGAGCCTCCAATATTGACCTTGTTTGAAAAATGTCATTTTGACCTTATAAATAGGTTGACAAAGGGGTAAAAGTTAATTCACTTTTACTATTTACCTTGTAAAACCTGAGAGCTCAGAGCGAAAGGTGCAACAGCAAAGATGGTTATTCTAGTGTCAGAGCACTGCAGCGAGATCGTGAGGACCTTCAGACGGCCAGAGGGATCAGAGCCGGCGGTATGTACCTTAAACTGACTTTTTCATTTTATCATTTTGCATGCCATTTGATGTTTTCTAGGATAGTCAACGCTTGCGCCACGACGCATATGTGTTCACGTAAGTCACAATTGCTTTCGCGTTCGATGCATTTGATGCGTCGCGATGCAAGTGCAAAGACAAATTCGAATGCACCGGTGGTTTGCGCCACATTTGACAATTTGTGTGACGCAAATGACTTATCAAGTCACATTTGATCATTGGAATGCCGCAATCATTATTTTGCGACGCAAGTGCAGATTTGAATGATGTGATTGCCTTGTCATGTTGCATTCGCGAAGTTGCTACACAACCGCAAAATTTCGTGATGCAAGTGTGATATCGCGACGCACTTGACATATTAAAATGCATTTGATGTTTTGATCAACGCAGTTGACTTTTCACGACGCAACTGCTTGTTTGTGACACACTTGCCTATTTCTTTAAAGCTACTTATTTTGATGTTTGCATGACTTTAGTTGCTTTTCATGATGCTGACAATTATCCAAAAAGTGCTGATACAGTGTTCGTCTTTTTGCAGAGGCAGCTTGCCCCTATTTACACAAGAGAGAGCAGACTGACCACCTTTCGATTTGTCGTTAGTTAGGCCCACGAGACTGACGGCGATTGATGCGACTGGGCTTATTCTATGTTGCATTCATGCCCACCATTTAGGTGAATAGGGGATTATTGACTACACTGTGTGAGCGATGGCACTCCGAGACCTGTTCCTTCCACCTGCTGACAGGTGAGGCCACCATTACTTTGGAGGACATCTACCAGATTCTCTGGATTCCTATTCGAGGGGAGCGGATTGTCTATGATCCACAGCATGGCGAGCAGACCTTTCATGCCTATTATCGGGATCAGGGTGCTGGACTAGGGATTCAGGGCTATGAGAGTCAATGGGAGTTCATGGTGGAGCATTACGGGTGCTTTGATGCATTCTTGGTGATGATGATTGTGGGTATCTTGATTCCTGATCGGCAAGGTCATGGATTTCTGATTGGTTGGTGGGACGTCTTGGTTGGTATGAGATGGGACAGAATAGTGTATGCTTGGGGTCCCTGTTTGCTTGGGATGCTTTACCATCAGCTTCATGACGTCACATACAAGAGAGGAGATAGTATCTCCTGTGGGACCACTCTTATGATGATCTGGGCGTGGGAGCACATTGCTATATTCTGCCCTCCCATTGAGAGACCACAGCTAGCCGAGGGGATGCCCTACTCTTATTACTATTCCGATGCATTACAGCAGACCCATATGGGCGAGATAGGGTGGTGGTGGCACATGATTGATACCATGGTGACATTCATCTGGAGGCCATACAGAGATTGTGAGGCATGGGATGATGAGGATGAGCACCTGAGCTTCTGCAGGCAGTATAGGTATCTTATTGGTAGGACAGTGCAGAAATCCCTGATCATTGAGATGTATCTCCCATAGCGTGTTCTAAGATAGTTTGGAGAGTAGCAGGATGTGCCTGTGGGGATAGCAGAGTATGTCAGGTCTTCTAGAGAGTATGCATGGGGGCCGGATATCCTAGTGGCCTTTGTGACACAACAGATAGATGGGTTAGTAGCCCAGGCCTGGGGTTGGAGAGGAGCAGTAGATCCTGGTACGACATCAGCGTATGATCTATGGTGGCAGGCACGTCGACTAGTGCCCTTGATAGATCCTGACGGGACATCACCAGTTGACAGGTGGTCAATTATTCCGCGGGTGCCACGAGCCAGATGATGTGGTAGAGGGAGAGGGAGAGGCAAAGGTAGGGACGAAGATGGAGGGAAGGGTGGGGATGATGAAGGAGGTAGGGGTGGGGATGGAGGGGGCAGGCGTGGAGACAGAGGTAGGGGTGGGGATGGAGGCAGAGGCAGAGATGATGGTGAAGATGGCAGGAGGTGAAGGCAAGATGCACAGAGATAGGTCCGAAGGGTGCACCCACGAGTGGTGAGGGTGGCGTTAGATGCTATCCCTAAGGTTGGTGAGGAGGGTGAGGGTGAGGAGGAGCCTAGATAGGAGGGAGAGGGCGAGGAGAGACAGGAGGAGGAGCCAGAGGTGAGGGGACAGGAGGAGGAGCTGAAGGTGAGGGGACAGGAGGAGGCGGCAGAGGTGAGGCGACAAGAGGAGGAGGCGGAGGTGAGGGGAGAGGAGGAGACAGAGGCTGAGGATGATGATGATGATGAGGACAACACCATGGATGAGGCTGAGAGGATTCTAAGATGGCAGATGGTGGAGGGGGAGGAGGAGATACCATCCTCTTCAGGGTTGCTGTCAGATGCCACAATAGATCAGAGAGTGGCAGACCTTCAACAGAGATTAGACGCTAGCTTGGCACAAGTTAGGTCTTTACAGTCAGCTCTGGAGATAGCCTGGGTAGAGCGGGATTAGGAGGTGATCCACTAGCAGGATGCAGCCTAGTGGTGTACAGAGTTTGCAGCCTTGTGCACAGGACCTATGGGAGACATGGCTCGGGAGTTGGCCAGAGTTAGCACGAGACTGGGCAGTACCAGACTCTGTATGAGCAGGTAGTGCCACCAGAGCGACGAGATCCTACCTTGTCCTGATCACAGACAAGGATAGGTAGTGGAGATAGGTCAGGCAGTGGCAGTGGTACCAGGAGCCATACTAGTGTCAGAGGGTCTACCTCGACAAGTCACACGTCTGGGCACAAGTCACATCATTCCCGTAGGAATACTCTGAGTCATCATTCAGGGCATAGTCATGCTTCTACTGGTTCAGTACAGAGGTCAGTATAGGGTCAGCCACCAGTGACAGATCCGTCCTCCTCTCAGAGTCTAGCTGCAGTGACTTCACAGGTGTTCACTACCATCAGGATGATGCCTTCACTCGCAGTTTTATCAACTTCACAGACACAGGCTACTACAGGACCATCCCTTGTTTCAGCGCCTGTGATAGAGTTTCCTTCGCCACATTCTTCACCTTGAGGGGATGATGAGGGCCTTCCCTAGGGGAATTTTGTATTATGACACACTTATGTATATTATTTGAGCCTGTGAGCTCCATTTTTGGGATATCTGTTGATTCTATCTTGTGACATTGTATATTTTTGAGATGACTATATATGATGATGTAGTTTTGATGCGGCCTACATGTGTTATGTGATGCTCTTTGCTTTATGTATTATGCTATGTATGATGTATGATGCTTAATTTATGATTTTGATGTCATCATGATGATTATGTTAATACAATGCTTGTGATTATGTATATGATTTAATGCCATCTATGATGTATGTATGGACCTAATGCAATGTGTATATGAGCATGTATGCATTTATATTTTTGGATGTCACAGGATATCATTGTGGGATGGACGAGAGAAGATGATGAGACTGATGAGGCAAGATGACCAGATGCAAGAGGAGAAGATGACGGGACATCCAAAAAATGCATGTTGATTCCTAGATCAAATCCTTCAAAACTTTACTGTAGGACTTTTTAATATTTATTGCTCTTTAATCATCATTGGGTAAACTATTGTAATGGCCAACAAACACCATGATATGTCATAGATCAAGGTGTGCAAGGTCATACCATTACCTAAGACAGTCACAGACAAGGATGATCATGACTCATACCAAGAGCATGATTGCCCTAGTTTTTTTGTCATAATCAACCGTAAGCAAAAAAAGACAAGGACGGATCATGAAACGTCACTGCTTCTCTAAATCCTGTTTCCAGGACATCCTTGAGAAACTAGTGACATGATTTCCAAAATACAAAATAACATCCCTATCATGATATGTCGTTGCTTTTCTAAATCCCAGGATCAGGACCTCGCTGAGAAGCTAGTAGTCATGCGTGTCAATTGTCATGCTACGTCGCTACTTCTCTAAATCCTGCTTAGTGGGATCTCACTGAAAAACTAATAACATGATAAAAGATTCAAAAGAAAATTGTCAAGTGTTTTCCAAGTGCGTCTGGATATCCATTGTTCTGATGTCAAGATGCCATGTTTGATATTGTCGAGATGTCCGAATGTCTAAAGTTTTGATGACCTTGGAAAATGTCGAGACTTGGTGAATTCAGGAAGGACACATCCTGAATAATGTTGATGTCAAGAGGATTTGATCCCTAATGGTTGTAAGGGGTCCCTCAAAATAATGACGATGCCTAGGAAGGACACATCCTAGGGCATAAACGACAAAGTTGTTTCTTCAAAAGGACACATCTAAAGAATACTTATGTCAGGAAGAGTGATCTTTAATTGTCAAGAAGATCGCTCAAAATTCCAAATGACAATGATGATGCCTAGGAAGGACACATCCTAAGGCGTAAATGACAACGATTATCATTCAAAAGGACTCATCTAAAGACTAACCAAAATTTGACAGTTTGACTAGTTTCTGATGATTTGACTTGCTTTGATTAAGTTTGACTTGTGTTTGATTATATTCCGATTTTTCCTTGATTATATGAGTGATGCACTGATGAGATTGTCATGCTGAAATAAATGATTGTCATGATTTGCTTTGTTTGAGGAGTTTTCCCACATAGAAAATGATTGAAGACTTTTGACGTGTGTGTCAGTGTAGTGCCATGAACCCTAATGGAATGACCTAGTACGGCCTCGAGGGCTTATCGATAGATGGCCTTACCTATGTCATACACTCAGAGACCTCATAGTTTGACACGACCAATGACTTTGTCTTGATGAGCAAAGATTGCACCATGCTTTTATTTTGACAAACCTAAAAGGACTGACCTAATGTCTCGGGGACTCAAGTATGAGTCTTGCCTACGTAGCAAATGCCCAGAGACAACGTAGTTCGACCGATGAAAAGGACTGATTGACTTGATTGATTTTGACAAGATATGACACTGTGCCTGTGTGCTTCGGGCAGTCTGATGTTTTGTTTGGTTTTCTTTAGGACGTTTTATGATTTTTAGGTCTTTTTTCAGGACATTTTGCGAATGTTTGTCTTTTTTCAGGACTTTTTGCGATGTTTTTGTCCTTTTTTAGGACATTTGGTGAATGTTTTTTGTCCTTTTTTTAGGACTTTTGTGATGTTTTGTCTTTTTGGACATTTTATGATGTTTTTCTTTTTCAGACTTTTTATGATGTTTTTCTTTTTTTTTCAGGACATTTTATGATGTTTTTGTGATCATACGTGACATCCACTGCAGTTGCATGATAAACATTTTGCCCGAAGTTAGGTCTAAGACTTAGCCATTTGCAAGGAATATGGACGGGATGTTGCTGACTTGCTAGATGGACAGTCGTTAGGACTTGATGTCAATCATTTATCCACTATGATAGGACGGGTAGGATGTGGTGGCAATTTGTGAAATAGTGGCGAAAATACTTTTCATCCTAGGCCAAGTTAGACAAAGTGACAGTAGATGGCAGAGCAATGATTGATTATCCATGGCGCCTGTTTGCCAGGTTTTCACCATGCTTCCTATCCAAAGTGCCTATTTGCCAGGTTTTCACTATTGAACGAATCATTTTTCTCTTTACTATTTTCATGATTTTTTTGATTTTTTTCGTGTCACCAAGATGCCTATTTGCCAGGTTTTCATCAAGGTGATGATTTTTATCATTTTTCAATTTTTTTGTATTTTAGGGCTTTCGGCTCCATCCTCTGATGCTATGCGTAGAACTTTTAGAGATGTAAACTGTTGATGGGCTCATTCAACTGTTCCCCATCTAGAGTTGCCAATTGATATGCCCCAGAACCAAAGGAAGATATGATAATATAGGGACCCAGCCAGTTTGGTTCAAATTTTCCTGGCTTTTCTCTGTTTGCTTGGTTCTTGGGGTTCTGCATGAGAACTAGGTCGCCAATGTCAAACTTTCTAACCATAACCTTTTTATTGTAGCTATGACAAAGGTGGCTCTGGTATGCTTGGAGATGATTCAATGAGTTTTGTCTTCTTTCATCTAGCATTTCTAGCTCGTGCAAGCATGATTGTGGGTACTCCTCTTTATTAGTTAGACCCTTCAAGGAGACTCGTAGCGAAGGAATTTCAAACTCAATGGGTAAGATGGCTTCAGTACCAAAGACTAGGGAAAATGGGGTAGCTCCTGTAGGCGTACAAATGCTAGTTCGATAAGCCCATAGAGCAGGGTTAAGTTGTATGTGCCAGTCACGGCCACCGTCATTGACGGTCCTTTTTAAGATCTTGACAATGGTTTTATTGGATGCCTCAGCTTGGTTGTTTCCTTGGGGGTAGTATGGAGATGAAAAGTGGTGTTGGATATGGAATCGTTCACATAACTCATGTACGTCTTGGTTTTTGAACGGACGTCCATTGTCAGTGATGATTGACTATGGAAAGCCATATCGGCAAATGATGTAGTTGAGGATGAACTTTGATATTTGCTTGCCGGTAATGTATGTCAATGGGATGGATTCAATCCACTTTGTGAAATACTCAGTGGCAGTAATAATGAATTTATGGCTGTTGGATGAGGTTGGATGAATCTTACCCACAAGGTCGAGTCCCCATTGAGCGAAGGGCCAAGGAGAAGTGATCAGCCAAAGTTCTTGTGCTGGAGCATGGACCAAGTCACTGTGTATTTGACATTTGCGACAAGTCTTGACATAGTCAATTGCATCATTTTTCATGGTCGGCCAATAATATCCAAGTCTCCTTAGTTTCTTAGCTAGAGTAGGACCACTCGAATGAGATCTGCATATACTGTTGTGTACTTCTCGTAAGGTCGCACATGCTTCATCGGTGTCAAGACATCTAAGGAGGGTATCGTCAAAACTACGGTAGTATAGGGTGTCACTGACAATGGCATACCTTGCAGATTTCCTAATGAAGGACTTCCTTTGGTTATTTGACAGGTTCAGTGGAAGGGTTTGGGACTTTAGGTAGTCATAAATGTCCTGATACCAAGGAGAGTTGGGACCAACAAGTTCGCAAACCATTTCTAACTCTGGGATATCATATGCTGGTATCAAAAGATGCTCTACTAAGAACTCAAATTGTGACACATTTTTAGGGATGTCCAAGAGAGAACTAATAGTAGCCATTGCATCAGCTGCCTCATTCTGTGCCCTGGGGATTTGTTCAAAAGAAATCAATTGGAAGTTTGTCAGGAAACTATCCACCATCCTCTTGTAGGGAAGCAACTTCTCATCCTTTATTTCATAGTCATCATTTACTTGGTTGATTACTAGCTGGGAATCCCCGAATACAAGCAATGTCTGAATTTTCCATTTAATTGCCAACTTGAGACCTGTGACTAGTGCTTCATATTCGGCAATATTATTTGTACAAGGGAAAGCGATCCTGAATGACTTAAGAATTGAATCTCCCTGTGGTGTGATAAACAAGATTCCAGCGCCTGAGCCATGACCAGTATGAGACCCATCAAAATATAGCTTCCATGGTGTTGCTGGTTCTGCATGAAAAATGGACTCATCGGGAAAATTAGTTACTAATGGATGAGTGACTTGAATTGGTCCATCTGCTAGTTGATCTGCTATTAACTACCCTTTTATTGCCTTATTCTCAACATACTATATGTCATACTCGCTTAGTATCATGACCCATTTTGCCAACCGGCCTATTAATGTTGCTCGACTTAGTAGATATTTCAATGGATCAATCTTGGCAACCAGTTGTGTCTAATGACTGAGCATATAGTGTCTTAGTTTTTGGGATGCAAAGACAATAGTGAGGCATGCACATTCAATGTATGTGTAGTTCAACTCATAGCCTATTAGTGTGCGAGTGATGTAATAGATTGCTCTTTCTTTTCCTTCATGATCATTTTGGGCCAGCAATGCCCCCAGTCCTAAACTAGTAGTCGAGATGTATAGAATCAATGGCTTTCCATGAATGGGTAGCATGAGAACTGGTGTTGATAGTAGGTAATCTTTTATTTGCTAGAAGGCCTCTTGACATTTATCTGTCCATACAAGGGGAACACCCTTGCACAACAGATACTGGAATGGGTGACACTTATCTGCCAATTGGGCTATGAAACACCAAATAGATTGTACTTTTCCTTGTAGAGTTCTAAGTTCACTGATCCCTCTGGGCAGAGGCATGTCTATAATTGCTTTGACCTTTGCCGAATCAAACTCTATGCCTCTTCGGGAAACTATGTACCCCAATAGTTTACCTGATGTGACCCCAAAAACACACTTCTTAGGGTTTAGCCAAACTTTGTACTCTTCAAGTCTCTTGAAAATTTTGTTGAGTACCTTCAAATGATCTTTCCTAGTTGCTGATTTGGCCAATAGGTCATCTACATAATCTTTGATTATATTGTGCATCATGTCATGGAAGATCGTGGTCATAGCCCTTTGATATGTAGCACCTGCATTTTTGAGACCAAAGGGCATGACGTTCCAACAGTATGTACCCCATGGGCAAGTAAATGTTGTTTTGTGCTGATCCTCAGGGCAATGCAGATTTGATTATAGCCGGAGAAACCATCCATGAGGGATCGCATCTCATGTCCTACAGTTAGGTCAACTATGATGTCAATGTTGGGAAAAGGAAAGACATCCTTTGGACATGCTTTATTTAGGTCTCAGAAATCTGTAAATACCCGAATCAACCCATTTGGCTTTGTCACCGGCACTAGGTTCAAAATCCATTCAGCATAATCTATAGACCTTATGAATCTAGCATCTAGTAATTTCTTTAACTCAGCTTTGACCAATAGGGCAACTTGAGGGTGCATTTTGCGCAACTTCTGCTTGACTGGTTTAGCATTGGGTAATAGTGGAAAATGATGTAGAACCAGTTTGGGGTCCAATCCTGGCATGTTAGCGTAGGACCATGCAAAGTTCATTTTTCATTTTGCAAAGAATTTATGAAATTCTAGTTTCTCTTCATCAGTCAATGATGCCACAAATAGGACCATCTTGGGGTCTTCTGCAGTTGAAATATTATCCTCTATTGTATCTTCAATAAGCATGGCCAATTTCTCCTGTTGCACAGGGAGAAAGTCTAGTCCTCCATCTTTGGGTGCCTTAGAGAGGTTTTCACCCATAGATTCATCCTTTATTTTTACTATTTTGTCGTGCCTTTCGGTTTTCACCTAGAGATGTTTCATTTTTTACTTTATTTTTACTTTCGTGACTAGAGGACTGAACAGTCTCGCCAAAGTATGTCGTGCAGTCTAGATCAATGGAAAATCCTGATTTGTGGTCCCCACTGGGTATGCCATCTCGTAATCCCATGAATTCGGCAATGGTATCATCATTTTGGAATGTGTCCAGAACTGGTGGTCCTTGTTGGTCCCAATCGACTAATTCGGGGTAAACTAAGGAGATGCCATCCTCAAGGCTAGTGAACTGGGGTGAGGATACATAAAACATGTAGATGGATTTAGTGATGTTGTAGATGAGGTTATCATCATCCAACTCTACATCGGACTCTATCCAGTATTCTCCTTCACTAGTATCATATTCGTTGTCATAGTAAGGAGTGAAGGTTTTAGAGTCCTAGTTATCAATGTCGTCTGACACTTCGGATAGATTAGACTGAGGGGTTTCAGATGACGGGTGTTGTGCAGAATGGGAATTGGTAGTGGGACTTTGACCATTTGGTGTTTGTTCAATTTTGAATGTTTTCCAAAACCGTTGTTTAGAGGTCAGTTCCCCTGGTTCAACAAACAAATTATCAAGACAACAGTCACTTAGGGATCATTCTGAGCCAAATTCCCACTCATGGGATTCTGTTTCAATGAGGGTTTCCCTAGTAGTCTCGACACTGTCAGAAGCATGTACTCACTCATTTGAAAGTCTAGAGGTACATCGATCATCATTGTTGAGTGATCCAAACCTTAATCCAAGATACTTCAGAGTTTGAAAAGTTTCTATGGGTTCCCTTCGACCAGTTTTATTTTTCCAAAGACCACTAGTACCATCGTAGCCTTTAGCCTTCATGATGTTGTAACCCTTGCCATATTTTTGAACTAGTAATGGAGGTAATGCGACTATATCCTTATAGATCCATCCTATGATGTCAGCAAGGTCTTCATCACTCATGTCTCCCCATTTGATAAAAACTGTATTTGGTGGAACTTTGAAAGTTTCTTGAGGTTCCATTCTAAAACATGGCCGACCATATATCTTTGGAGGAGTGGGTATTGTAGTTATACTACATGTTGTATTTAGTTTGAACTCTCCGTAGCTGAGGTCCTGGATTTTGACAGTTGATTCAGTCTTAGGGCTGGTAGAAGGTGGTGGTACAGTGGAAGACGTGGATGGAGCAGATGTGGAAGATGACGTGAGCGTGGAAGGGTTGATTTATTTGGACGACGAGGAGCTAGGTGTTTCTCAATTGATAGGTACTCAGTTCTCAGAGATACCCCTTAAGTTGGTACAATATTGGAAAGGGTCGGGGTCTCCGTATATGGTTACTTCTATGCCGTCGAAAGGAAACTTGAGGCATTGGTGGTATGTTGATGGAACGGCTTTTAATGCATGGATCCATGGACAGCCAAGTAAAATGTTATATGGTAGTTCCAAATCCAGGACCTGGCAGGTTGTGTCCACAATGACCGGTCCCACTCTGATAGGGAGAGAGATAACACCCCGTGAAGAGCATTCCTCGTCATCGTATGCTTTGATCACTATGTTTTTTGTTGGGTCTACGCACGCATCAGAGAACCCAAGAGCCTTAACCAATTTGAGGGAGCATATATTCAACCCTACTCCACCATCTACCAAAACCCATCTAACTTTGTGCTTGTGGACAAAAGTTTCTATGTGTAATGCGTCATTGTGGTTGGTTTTATGTGATGAGTAGTCTTGGTCCGAGAAGGTCACGTGGTGCGGTGTGGTGAGATATCCCACCATAGTTTCAAACTGATTGAAATCAATGTCCTTAGGGACTGACAATTCTAGGAGAGTTTTGTCTAGGATTTCTTTGTGCGCAGGAGAGATACGAAGCAGCTCAAGGATAGATATTTGCGCCGGAGTCTTTCCTAGTTGGTCAATGAGGTTGAACTGACTTTTGGGTTTCCACTGTTGTGAGGTTGAAACAAGTTTTGGCTATTTGGTAGATGAAGCAAGTTGTGACTGTGTAGCAGTTGGGCTTGTCTAGGGGGAGGTGGACCAGCTACAATAACCTTGCCACTTTGTGTAGTAGCATTACACTGGGTTGCTCTCTTGACCGTAATGGTATTGACGTACTCATTGTCAGTTCTGACATTATTTATAATCGATCCACTAGAATAATCATACTTGGCTCGAGTGAAGTTAGCTTGGTTCTGTGAACCTAAAGTGGAAGCATTATGAGAACCATGGTCCTGTAGTGGATTCTTGTGGATAGTATGATCTGAGTTGGAGGTGAATTGTGATCCACCTACTTCGATGGTGTGATTTTTGATAAGGTCTTGTATTATGTTTTTCAATTGTCGACAGTTAGAGGTTATATGCCCTTTGGCTTGATGGTATTCACAAAGTGCATTGTCATTCCACCATGTTGGTTTGAATTGTCCTAGGTCATATGGTTTTATTTCTGGAAGTGTGATGACCCCATGCTGGAGGCATTTCTTAAGGACTTCTTTAATGGGTTCACCCAAATGGGTGTATGTGTGACCCCTAGGAAATAGTCTCATCTGATGATATTGTCCCTGATTGTTTTGACCTCTTTGGTTGTTTGAAGGAGTATTGGGAGGAGGTGTCCATGTCATTGTTGGTCTATTTTGTTGTTGAACCCCCTTTAGGGCCAATACGGGACCTACAGTGTTTGCAATCGTGGCATCAACAACACCGTCATTTGTAACATGCTTATTTTTAACCCAATATTTGTTTTTGCCACCGGGTGGATTGACGTTCATGTTTTTGGAGCCATATCTTGGTTCTTCCTTTGCGATAAGGGCTTTCTCAATTTGGACTCCTTTTTTGACCAATTCTGTGAAGTTTGTGCAACAATGTATTTGCACTGCGAATTTTAGGGGTCCTAGGAGTGCTTGGACAAACATGTTGACCTTTTCCCTTTTGGGGATGTCAATGTGACATCGACTAGCAAGGCTTCTCCATTTTTTAAAGAACGGGATAAATGTCTCACCCGAATCTTCTTGTGTGAGATTGCACAAGCTAGTGATAGAGGTATCCATGTCAATGTTGTACGTGTAATTTCTTATTAATTTCTGTTTAAGCTCATCCCATGTCTGGATATCCTTTTGCATTGAAAACCATTCAAGGGCTTGACCCACCAGACTTTTGGAAAAAAGTCTCATCAAGTATGGTGGTTCATAGGCGATATCCATACAGTTTGTTGCAAATTCGCGAACATGTTCAATGGGATTTGTCTTGCCTCTATATTTTGTGAAATTGGGTGACATGTATCATGGCGAAAATGTAGGCATGTATAAGCTTGTGTCAAATGGGTATACATCTAGGTCATATGATATTTCTGATTCCTGCCTGAAATGTACATGTTTTGGATAGTTTTCTCCATATCCCTCATTCTTTCTTTAATTTCATCTATGGTAGGGTCGTTTATGTTTATGTGCATTAGATTGCCTGGTACACTAGGTGTTCCTATCTGGTGTGCTTGAATATTGGTGTATTGTGGCGGTATGGATTGTTGTGGTACGTATGACGTGTGTGGAGTGATATGTTGTTGGTATTGGGAGTTATGATTGGGTGCATGTTGATGAGTATGAATGTTGGATGAGTAGGTTGGGATGTGTCCCCCAACCATGTGTGTCGTTATTTGGGGGATGTTGTGACCATGAATGTTATGGTGGGTCAATGATGTCATGGGTTGTGTTATTTGGCCACCTTGTGTAAATTGTCGGTTTTGTACAAGGGGGGCATTTGTGTTTGTACCTTGGGAGGAAATGACATTTGACTATGTTGTCGTGTTGATGTTTTGTTGTCCTTTGATAAAGATACGTCCTATGGCTCCTCCCGAAGGATTTTGTGAAATACTACTGAACGAATTTGTCGAAGTTGTGTTCATTATAGTAGATGTAGTTGTCAAGGGGGGATTGTGGTGACTTGATGATGCCCCTGTGGTATTTACTGTCGCGGTAAAAAGAGGATTGGAATAATTTGCCCATATTGTTGAGAAGCCAAGAGTGGTTCCATCCGATTGGGGTAGTGTAGTGGATGTTGTGGGTATTGTGGATGATTATGATCCCCCAATAGATGTGGTATTTATTGTGTTGGAAATGTTTGGGGTGTTGGGAGTGGTATTTATTGTCGTTGTGGTCCCAAAGGAAGTAATGCTCATAGTATTTAAAAGTTGACCACTATTTGACATGTTATGTGCATTGTTGGCATTAGGGTCATGAAGTGTCAAATTTAGCGTGTTAACGTCAAATCCTTGTGGTAATTCAGCTCCTTCACTCAAGAGAATAGCTACGAATCTATCTCTGTCCTAACGAGCTATTGCTTTAGCAAGCTGATAGGCCTCTGGGTCTTGTGTCAATGCCTCCATGTTTTCCTAAAGTAGTTGACCATTTTCATCTCTTTGCAAGTAGAGTTCAAATGTATTGTTTAATGAGGATTGTGTTGTCACTGGAGGTTGATTGTTTAAATTGGAAAATGGATCGTACAAGGTCCAGTTTGAGTCATGTGGAGGACTGTTGACAATAAACAGGGGTTCTTGCCTAAAGTTTTCCATTTGTCTTTTTTTTTTTTGAAGTCCGGTTTCAACCATAAATGAGATTGCTCAAAAGGGAATGACAACTAAATGCAAGTATGACACTACGTGACGATTAAGTTCAAAATGACGCCTAGAATGACTAATGTTTTTGGATTTTTGTAAATGAGGTATGCAATGTGTATGCAATGTAAGACAAGGTTATCTAAGCACTTCTAAGCTCAAACTTTGTTTTTGATTTTGATTGATAAAAGACTTTGTTGGAAATGACAAGTTGACAAGGTCTAAATGACTAGTGAGTCTTCTTGACTAGACTTTTGAGTTGGAAGAGTCTCACAAAAGAGGACAATGACTAAAAGGAGGTTTGATAACTTGGTCCAAGAGGGTCTAATTTCAAAAACAATGACTTTGCAAAGTGTGCTTAATATTTTCCTAATCCTAAGTATGTAAAATGTGAACCTAGGGATAGTCTGATGCCAAATGTATGCAACGAAAATGAATGAGGTATGAACCCTATGGTGACTAATGCAAACTAATGGTCAAGACTTTGAGCAATTTCAAGTTTTGGTTTTTGACAGAGTCTTCTTGGTGACAATTTTTGACAAATGGTGGACAAGTTGAGGACCTCAAGTCTCGGATGTGAAGTTTTCAGTTTTGACAGGCAGATGCGTCATTTGAAAATGCAAATGCGTCGTAGTTTAGCAGATGCAGTTTAGTTTTGCACTTGCGGCTTTTGAACTATCAAATGTGACTTGATTTTTCAATGGCGTCATGACGCCTACAGATGTGGCATTATAAGTGTTAGATGTGGTTTAACAGAGCAGTTGTGTTGCAAAAAAATAGTTGTGGTTCGACAGATGCGACACAACTTAATTTCAAAATGATTTTCTTGTCGTTTTGATGGAAATTTTGATTTGTTTGATGAATGTTTTGTTTTAAACTGTGGTAAAACTAGAAAACACTTGACAAACACATCGTTTTAAAAAGTAACCAAACGCACATCAAATAAGCACAATCCTAGGTTAGGCCATGAAAATATTCGCTAGATTCCACGTAACCGCATATTTGTAGCGTGTGAATTCAGAAGCTTGGCTGCACGGGCTCCCCCTTATAGTGCACTCTCTTCTCAGGCCAACCAAGCTTCCAACCCCCATGAAACTCCCATGGTGAGTTGATCACCTCTACTACAAACTACGAAAGTGTGGATGCCTTCACACCAACCGGTGTTGTGCTAGAAAATAGAAGTATTTTGGATTACTACACAAGAGTTTTTAGTTCGGGACCCCCGTTTGAGTGGCCATACATGGGGCAAGAGATTAATCACCATTAAGGTGGCACTCCAGCCTAAAGAGGTTAAGCTCAACAGGGTTTAAGGGAGTACAACTTCGTCCGTATGACACATCTGCACTCGCAACCTTAGGTTTTACCTTAAGGTTTACATTTATATACCGGTTGGGGGTAGCTTGGCTTTAGCTCCGTCGCCAGTTTGAGTCGCGTTGGGGTGATGAAATCCCTAGGCAGGCCCAATTTCTAGAGTTGGTAATGATTTCTCTTACACACAAGATTGCTCAAAAGCATGAGGGGAGAGGATACTCTGATATACCAAGTCAGGGTAAATAATAGATTAGAATGGGTCTAGTTTTCTGATCACAAGGTTTTCACCAAGTGAGAGCATACTCACCTACCATTCCGCAACCACAATCAAGCAAAGAAGACGTGTTCTTTTTATATGCACCAAATTCAAATGTTTGCTAATCTAAGAAAAACAAGCACAAAGTTTGTTTATTCTTTCTTTGACATTCGAATCTGCAAACAATTAATATTAGTAGTCTCTTATGCAATGGTCTTCGACACACAAATGAGGATCGCCACACGCTACAAGAAAAGATTATTAACACAAAAATAATCTAATCTAGTTAACATGCAGGAAAAAAACATAGGAAAACAAAAAACCAAAAAACCAGAAACCCAAAACAACCTAAAATCCAAAAATCAGAACATCAAAACTAAAAGAAAAATTTTACCAGACAAATGTGGCTCGACATGGCAGATGCGTCATTCGGGTCTTCAAATGCATCGTTCTGGTAGTCAGTTGTGGCTTGTCAGGGCGATTGCAGTGCTTCTGTCGTTAGATGCGTCGCAATGTTTTTCAAAAGACACTTGTGTCGATCCGTACCTGTACCTACAAAACAACAGAAAATGACAAAAACCCGTACAGAAACTAGAAAACAGAGTTGGGTTCACCAAATGTAATCGATGGATTTCTAAGGATTAGGAAGGTTAGCAATGAACAATAAATAACAAACGAAACCCAAAGATTTTATGAAACATAAAGGAAGTAAATGAAAGAACAATTATACCTGATCACCGAGACTTCCATGATTCCCTTTCATAATACCTTCTTACTTGCTGGATAATGTTTCCCTCAGATTCGTCATTCAAGTAATCTACCAATTGTCTAAGTCCTACAAGTCTTGAAGGATTTGATATGTCTAAATGCCTATGTCTAAAAGCCAATGCCTATGTCTAAAACAAATGCCAATATTTAAATACTAAAATTGCCTATGACCATAAATGTGAAAATGAATGCCTATAGTAGTTACACAAAATTTCAGCATGTGTGTGTCTTTTTGAAAAATGAGAAGAAGATGGCATTTTATAGAAAAAGGCCATTTTGAATGGACAGATGAGATAAATTGATGAGGAGAACCTAAAATGAGTGATCCAGATTAAACTTGAGAATCCCTAATTAGGGTTAGGGAAAAATCCTTAATCGAACGGTCAGAATAAAATCTGATTGACGGTGGAGAATAAATGAGAAAAATTAATTAGAAAATAAAGATTTTTGAAAAATCAAGAAGATAAGATTGCCTGATTTTCCAAATTCAGAAAATCAAAGAGATAAGATGTGGACTGAAGATAAGATTTGGTAAATCAAGAATCTGCCCGATTACTTGATTTTTGGAAGATTAATTACTAATTTGAATTAAAATAATTCAAATTATGAATTTTGAGAGATAATAAATAATCTTTTTCAGATTATTTATCAAAATGGACTGACAGTTAGGATTGACATGACATTTTAAATAATTTAATTTATTTAAAATGAGAAGAATATGAAATTGGCAATTAAATAATTAATTTTAATTATTTAATTTAGGAGATAAGACTTAATTAATTAAATAAATTAATCAATTTATTTAATTAAGACAATTAGTGACGTATTAAATAAATAAATGTAATTCATTTATTTAATAATCAATAAGAATTAAATGCAAAAGGGGGAATTAAATAAATTAAGAAATTTATTTAATTAAAGAAATACTTAGACAGTTAATGACGTATTTAATAAATAAATAAAATTTACTTATTTAATAATCATGAAGAATAAATGACATGAATTAATTAAATAATTATAAATTATTTAATTAATAGTCGAATGTGGACCAAGGACATAATTAAATGTCTTAATTATGCTAGGACGAAAGTGGTAAAAAATGAAGCTTACAGGCCTAGGTCATTTTTAGGTGTCTATAGGGTACATGTTGATACCCTCCAAAGTTTATCTTTATTTTAGCAAAGTTAATATATCCCTCTGGGTCAAAGTTTTTCCTGAGCGGTCCTCTCTTCATGTTATAATGCAATAATTTATCAAGGATCAAATTGTATCCTTCCTTAGCCAACACAGTGAAATCACCAAAGCACAATGTACTAGGCATAAAGGCCTACTTCCCAAAAGAGTTAAAATTCTTCACACTGTAGTAATCCATCTGTCTGATAATTTCTAAATATGCAACTCTGTTTCGAACCTTTTTTGGTAAAATAAAAGGGGCATCCTCAAACCCATAAAATCTAATCATGGTAGCTCCCTCCAAGCAATACCAATCTCCCCAATTATGTTCAATTGGCCCATTGAAATCCTTAGGCCATAGAAATATCTTTATCTCATTAGATAGTGAATAATTACAGGTATGGTTATACAATCTGTACATTTTTTTTACAAAAAATTCCTCAAAATGAATGAAACTAGCATTGGAAAACTTGCTATCCCAAATAGCAGTCCACAATTGAACTGGAAATGCTTCACCATCTTTACCCATTTGAGAAATTCTCATTTCTAGAGGTCGTACTCCCAACTCTTGTCCAAAATAGAGCACAAAAAGCATCAACAATGAGTAGTGCCTGAGATGAAGAGTGGAAGATCCAATTTTATTCCCATCAGTTTTGAATCAAGCCCCTTAGAAATGGCTTAGAATTGTGATACTGGATGTCTGTTGTGATAACCATTGGCATAATTGACATATATTCTAGGGCATCGATTCCCAATACCTGACAAATTGAGAATTAGGTGTCTTTCATATAGGGTTCAAACAAATCAACATGATAAGGGGGCCCCTCACCATCCTGTAGAGGAATAGATTTGCTGCCTTGTTTAACCCTGTGAATTGGCAGCCTCCAACCCTTATAAATTGTATCCATTCTTGAAAATTATTTCTCCAAATCTTCATATATGATCTCCTCATTGCAAAAACCCTCTAATTTGAAAACCTCACCTATTTCCTCCTTTGAGAAATGTATCTATGGCTTTCTAGATGGGTCACATATAGCTTTGTGCTTCGGGTCATAATGATTAGCTAGCAAATTCTGCATTTACAAATATGTTAAGGCACACTAGTTTTCCCAAATTCAGCTTCCATGGATTGCAGACTGGTTCAAAATGGTTTCTCTTATGATAATAGAAATTGAACAATTGATATCCCCTTATTTGAGTCCAAATGTCTCGTATAATTTTGAATTTATCATCTAATTTGTCAAGTTCTGCCCTAAGTTGTGCAGATCTTTTGGCTTAAGGCCCAAAGCCAGGCAACTAATCAATGAGGTCCTAATTCAATCTTCTTTTTGTGCCCTCATGTTCCCCCTCAATTTTTTGTTTCTTACCCTTTGTTTGACTACTCTCACTGAGTTTTTTACTTTTAACTTTTCCTGAACCAAGGGACTCCATTTTCAAAATTTATAGAAGTTAAAGCTTAGAAAGCTAAGATGCAATTAGTTACAGTATATTGCTCAAGCTCTTCAGGCTTAAAGATGTCCTGGTTCTATGTTCGCGTTGCTAACTCTTTTGCAATCAATTCAACACTAATGTGTTTGATTGAATTTTCCCTATTATATCTCGTCGCACCATTAATGAAGCATGAATGAGGACTTATTTGAATTAGTATTGTTGCATCAACTGTCCTATCGGTGAGAAAAATTCAAATATGGGGTGATGTATCTTTGTAATGTTCATTAGAGCTTTTGCTGTGACAACATCCAAGTCTTACCAACAATTAAAATCCATTCATCATTTTAACGTCCTACAATCTCATCGAGGTTTGGAGTCACACCGATGACTATCACTTCATTTTTTGGATATCGCTATGACAATTATGAGTCAGGGAGATGTTTCATAGAGTTCATTGTGTCTTACCGATATGTACCCTATAGTAACTTTCAGGTCGCTAAGACATAACCACTTTTTCGCCGATGAAACCACAATTTGATGTGACCTTCAAGTTTCTCACCAGTGAAATTGATCTTACCGATGAAATAAATTCCATCGGCAAGAATTTAAATCTTTGAAAAGACTCCTACTGATGCCAAATGTCTCACCAAACCCATTTCTCTTGATTACTCTATTCGATGAGACTCTCCCTAAAGTACTCTATTAGTGTAACATTTGAATCTCGGTGAGAACTCATACTGACAACCTTTTCTCTTGTTGATGAATATCTTTATCGGTGTGACATTTGAGTCAGTAAGACTATGTGACTTCCTCCCGATAGCCTTCTGATGGAATCATTTTGTGCTATATCAGCAAGACCCGATGCTTTTGGTAAGACATTACTCTGATAGTATTTTTTTATCCGATACATTACTTCACACACTAGTCGGTGAGACATATGTGAGTTTGTTATGACTCATCCTGATAGTAATTCTCTTGCTGATATGATTCTCCTGTCATCGAGACAATAAAATATATCCTGTCAATAGGCTACAAAGACATATATTAGTAACAATTCCAAATGGATCAGGGAGACCCTCAATCTATCTTGCTGATATGGGTAATATAATGAAATATCAAGGATTAGATGGATTCCAATGGATCATATGGAAAAATATGAGCAAGACGCTATGAGGAAGGAATTTTATGCTTATGATGACGACCTATTTTGGAAATTCATGAATGCAATTGTCTGTAAAATATTCAATATTTTACAGTTCTAACATACATTTTGGACAATATAGAGGCCTAGATTTTCTCCATTAATATTAGAGGCTCATATCATGTAGTTGTATCCCCAAAATTGAAACACCTCCTACACTCTAGGTAGTTGTTTATCACTAGGCCAAGCACAATATAGTTGACGATCAAATGTTTCTTTGCAAATTGATCTCAAACTTAGGGGAAAGATGTCATATCCATCACATTAATTCTCATAGGGTATGTAGTCCACCTTCCCATTGTCTTTGAGAAACCTATGCATCTTTAAACCGGTTCTTTTTTTGCTACTTGTTCTCATCAATTCCTCATCTTCTGATTGGTATATTGGTAGATATTTTTTGCTAGATGTATCATCAGATAAATGATCATTTCCCTCTAGGCTAGAAGTCAGTGATCTATGAAACTTTAAACCAAAAATTTTATCTTGCAAGTATCCATTAAGAAAAAAATTAGTTATTTAAATAATATAAAACAATGTTTAAATGAAGTATACATGTTATTTATATCAAATTGGAAAATTCTTTACCACAATTCCTATTGGATTTGAATCAATGGTAGGAGGAATACTATTGAATGGAAGCTCATCATATATGTAATGTCTTTGTACAATCACTTGTTTGAATTGTTTCTTTCAATGACATACAAAACATCCACAAAGAATAATTTTCTCAAAGTATTCATCCCATGTACTATAGTCCTAATCAACCTCTTGTCCAGTGTAATCATTTGTTGTGTGTACAAGATCCATTGTCATATCCTCTTCCACCCACTATCCTCTATGTGATTTAATAGTTTTAGGTCCATTTCCATGTATATATCTTATTCTTTTGCTAGGTGAATGCCCATGCTCTGCATTTTTTCTAATCTCCATCTAAAATAATCAACAACATGCATTAATTTATGTCAAGATTGGATAATACATTATAAGTTTCAACAATACTATGAAAAAAGATGGATGTATCACAAAATTCCATTAGATCATTTTTTCCTAAGTTATATCAAAATTTGAGTACCTGATGTCCTGCTTCATTCGTTGTGTCCTCATTTTATATGAAATGATTTGTTGTCATGGCCTTGTCTGGCCCCTATAATACACAACATAGTAAATAATGTTTATTACACCAATTATATCATTTCAAAAAATATGATATCAAACAAAAAACCTCACTTTAGTCATATACTTGACATATTGATATCATGTTTTGTCCATCCTATTTTTCAAACTTTTCCCTTGATCATAGAATCGCATTTAATCACCATTCTTGTGTATTTTTTAACCAATAATTTTGACCTCAAAGGCCTCATGACCAAAAAAATGACTTTATCTCCTCTTTGTTGTGGCATTTGTGAATTCATAAACTCCTTCCTCCTTTGGTTGAGGTTTCTTTCTCTTCTTACTAGAGCTTTTGTATCTATAGATTATGTTGTCATATCTATTTCCACCCACTTTCCTCTCTGCAATTTAGTAGATCTATGTCATCCACATCCTCTCTCCATGGCCTCCTTTATATGTTGTAATACATAACAATGACAATAGTCACATAACAATTGTGCACCAAGAGAATATTGTTGAAATTATCTTGTTAATACACTCACTTTTCATTAATACATACTCTGAAAAATAAAATAGCACATTGCAACATTTTTCTCTTCACAAAAAAATTACACGTGAAATATTGACAACTTGAGCTCAAATATTATGATTACAATATGACTACAAATTCACATCAAAAAAGAAATTTATTTACAAGCCGACTACAAATAAAGCCTACTACTAATAATTTTATTTGAACATCCCTTCCATGGTCCGTTGATATCCTAGATGAAATAGAACTTATTACTAATAATTTTAGTTGGTTCTCTACCTTACACTTCATCCACAAATTTAGTAAAACCCTAGATATTTTCTCTTTGAAAACTAGAGATTGGATTCCTTATTCTTGATTGAAACCTACTTTAGGATGGAATGATGAGAACTAAAAAATTGTAACATGTAAAAATATGTAATATATTCATGGATAAAGGAAATGGACAAATATATATATATATGATAATACATCATGAATGATCTATCAATAATACATTAAATAAGGGTGGGTTAGTGGGATCAAAGAGATTACACAAAAAATAGAAAAACCTAATCAAGATAATAGCAATGCAACCTAGATAAGGGGTGCATCCAAGCCCTAATAAAGTATAAAATGAATCATATCTACTTAAAAATGTTAGATTTATAACCTTAATGTAGAGGGATAAACTCTAAGGATGAAACTTGAATTTGTTTAAGAATGTTGGGTTCATGAATTTATGTATGGAAAAATAACATGCCTCACATAAATATCCCAAGTGAATTAATTAAATCAAAATAAATAAATAATATAACCTACCCAAGATAAAGAGTTGAGAGTAGTAACACCACTAAAATAAATGCTCAAAATTAAATAATAAAAATATTAGTATTTAGCTCTAGGTTCAATGAAGATATTACTATGCTAGAGATTGCTATGTGATTTATTAGTGCAACAATAACTAGGACTATAAAAACCTATCTAAAAACTATAAAATTCATGATGCTTCATTCTAATACACTTCCATGGATATGGAATTGATCTTAGTGCATAAAAATATGAGCTTACACATAGAACTAAACCTTAAATATAGATCTAATCTTCACTGAATTCAATGTCTATAATTTATTATCTTGATGTCTACAACCTATGTCTAAGAGGGGTTATGTTGATAGACATTAGTGAGGATTTTTTTAGGTTAGGATATTTCTCCTTCAGTTAAACTCCTATTACTAATTTAATGATACAAATAAATGATTGAAGACAATAGGGAAGCATGCAATACACATAGCATGTTGATACAACCTAAATTTCAATCCAACTTGACACAAATAGGCACACTTTTTGTTTCCTTTGGCACCCCAAAGTGATTACATTTAGGGCTGAAATTTGATGCTAAATTTGGTGTTAACTATGTTGAATATAGTGTAGACTAATGAATCAAAAACAAAAATAAAAAATACCAAATGAAGGAAGAGATGAGAGGAGGGCGCCATGGGGAAGAGGAGAAAAAAGGGAAAAAAATAGATGAGGATAAGATATTTAGTAGAATGGATAGTTAGAGAGGTAGGGAAGGACATTGAGGAGGAATTTCAATTTCTAAGGACACTATTGGCAATGATGGAGAGGACAGAGATGTTGATGGTTGGTTTGGGTTAGCTTTCCCTGTTGGCCTAAGGTTTGGTTGTCTTTTGTTTTTCTTGGAGTCATTTGGTCTCTTTCTTGTGTTGAGTAGCATTAGTGTCCCTTCTTTTGTGTGTTTCAAGGACTGCTTGGTCATTTTTTTCCCTTTTGTCCATCTTACCCATTCTTCCCTCTTACCTCTACTTCTAGATTTGGATGCTTTGTGGCCCCTAAAGTTGAGCAAGAGTTTAAGGTGGGGTTTGTGGCTACAATAGTTTGAGGGAAATGGTGAAGACAAAGTAAAATTAGGATAAGATATCAAGATATTTTTAATGATAATCAAGAGTTTTTCATAGTCCATGTGACAGAGAACAAATCTTCTAGAAAAAAAAAATTAATACCACAAACTCGAGGGAAATATTTTTCCCTAGGTCACCTAAAAATCTCAAGTAATAGAGGGAAGGGAGCAAAGGGAACATACTTTGGCCACCATGATGTAATTAATTGTAAATTTATAGATTGGTAAATGTTTCCATTATTTCTTTGATTTTTAGTTTTTAGTTTTTTGTTTCTAAATTTAAAAGAAAAAATTATATATATATAGGGACATGAAACTGACAAAGATAAAGAGGCATTGGATTCCATATTGGGGGTAGAGGTAGTGAAAAAATTGGATGGTGTGGACTTGATAATGATTTCTAGATACATACAAAAATGATCTAGTAAAGACCCTAAAACATTGCAACCAAATCAACTATGTCAAAAGGAATCAATTGATCCCCAACCAGTCTTGGATTGAGCAAAAAATCCAAGAGGAAATCAATAACAATAAACTCTAATAATATGGAACATGGAGCAGAGAATTCCAATGTCTCAACCACTCCTAGGACACAAACTTCTTCCACCATGCCATGTTTTGCATCTTGCATTAGTAGCTACAATACCAAGATAGAATATGATGTGGTTTCAAGGGAAGTATGAATGATAGATGTTGGAAAAAATTTTGTGAATAGGTTGAAGGAATCATGCCTTCAATGGTTCAAAGATCATTTACATTTTCCATTCTCCAAGATACCCATGCACCTACAAAAAGCAGTTATCCATGACATGGAGACTCAATTTGGCACAAGTTGGTCTGTAAAGAAGATAAAGCTTCAAATGTCTCAAAACTGCAAGAGATTTTAGTGCAACCAAAAAAATAAGATAAAAAACTCCCTCCCAAGCTAAGGCTCAAAAAAAGGCCAATTGATGTAAGTGTGAAAGTATGGAAGGAGCTTGTAAAACCATATGAGAATTCCAATGCACATAGGAAGTATGATGAGGAGAGTATGTAGGTATTTTAATTTTCTCATAAAATTATATCAAATTTATTAAGTGATTTTTTAATTTTATTTTTGCATAGTTAAATTAAATTCGTATATGTTTTAGGATAAGGTCTCCAAGGCTAGGCTTGAAAAACTTCATGCCATGCATCACAATGGCTAGAAAGGTTTACAAGACTTGATCTATACAATTGTAAGTATATTTAATATGGGTATGTGCAGGATCATCATGAAAAAAATAGGCCCTTAAGTGGCAAAAAATTCAAAAAAATTAGAGTTAGGAAACTTGACGTAGAAATTTGAATAAGTTATCTATATTATTTCAAAATTATGTAAGAATAGAATATGTAGAAAATTGAATGTAGTTTCTAAACTACTAGGTTTATTTTAAATATATATATATATTTGGTCAAAATTTGAAATTTCAATGCAGCAGTACTAAAATTTAGGGAAAAAAAAGAAGTAGGTGTCTGTCTGATCACCCTAACCACAATGAAATTATAATATTTTTTATAAGATTTTAGATATAAGTAGAGGACTTATGCTTCGATGTGATGGATATTTTTTTGTAATTTTTTTCTAAGTAAATAATTAATTATGAATTTTTTATTACAACTTTTAAAAAATATAAAAACTCATATGTCTAACCACCTTAACTTGGACACAAATTCATGAAATTCATTTTTTTTAATCCTATCGTATGCAAAGCATAGAATGTGATGAATGTTTCGGATTTTAAAAAAGTGCTACCATTTGAAAGCTATAGATGTTTTTCAATTAGCCTATCAATAAGGACTTTAGTCATAATTCAAATAGAAAATGAATAATAATTATTTATTAAATTCAAAGTAAATCATAATTTATATTGGTGGAAAGATGAGAATTTCCTTTAAAAACCCTTTTCATTTTATCAATTTTGGGTAATAAAGAAGTTGTCAGCCACATACCCTACACATACCCATCATATCACCACTTTTTGGCCCATCATGATCCTACACATACCCATATGTTCAATAATATTTTTTATTTCCTAGGAAAAAGTAAATGAGTGCATATTAATTAGTTTAACTAGTCTAGCTGGTATTGGCATGGTGTGATGGTTTAATGGTGGCATTGTTGTTCTTTCCACCAAGGTTCAAACCCCATTGGGGTGGTATTGTTGAATGGTTGTATTTTGGTTCATAGCTCCATTCAAAAGTGTTTACCCCTTGAATAATAATAATAAAAGTTTAACTAGTCCATATGCCATGTTTTGACATGAGGAGAAATATGGCCAACATCCAACACAATTTGAAAAGGAAATGCTACAAAGGAAAAAGTGGACCGATTTTGTAATATGGATGGAGAACAAGGTATCAATAGTTGAATTTCAATAACTTATTTGGATATTGTTTTTTTTTTTTTTAGACTGCAGGAATCAAGTAGCACGACCCCCTATAAACTGCAGTGCACCTGGTAAACTTTTTAACGTGACCGACGGCGCTGGAGCGACATGCCCTCTGGTACCACAGGACGGGGGAGACTAGAACTCATGACCAGCCGAGCCGCAACGGAAATACTTAGCCAACAGAGCTAGGGCCCCCGCCCAACTTATTTGGATATTGTTGTGTTAATATGCCAATTTGAGTTTCTTTTGTTGAGTTTCAATAATCTTTGAAGAGGTTATAGAGTGATACTTGAGACAAATAGTTATAGTTGTACTCTATTTGTTGTGTTTGGTTTCTATTGATCTTCTTGTCTTTTTTACTCAAGTGGATTGTTATTCATAGGTTTCTTGTCATTCTTGTTGATCATTTGGATGTAGTTATCATTGAGTTTTTAGGTGGTCTCCTAAGTGAACAGACCAAAGGGTTTATCTCAATTATTTGTTTGCTAACCTTTTATTATAAGACTTAAAGGGGGGAATGCATTAAAGTAACATTGTTGGTTATAGTTCAAACCTTTGAAATATAATAGTGGACATTTAAATTTTAATATGCACACTTTTTTTTGGTTGAGAAGGAGCCATTATTAGGTGTAAGCATTAACTCTCCTCTACCATAACAACTTTGGGAAGTACTACTCTTTAATGTGCTTGGTTTTGGGGGATATGAGGGAGAAAAGGAAGGAGTGGGGAACCATTTTGGGGGGGGGGATTCTTTTTTTTTCCTTGGGGTCAAGGAAGGAAGATTGATGGTTGGACTATAAGTGATTTAGAGGAAGGGAGACTTTGGGGGTGCTCATCATGTTGGCTGAGTGTCTTGTTTTTTGGGTTGGAGACTAAGAATCAAATCACCAACTGATCTTCTTCAACTAAGATAACCTTTCTTCAAAGTAAAGCTCCTTGTCATCCATTATTGTAAAATTACACTAACCATTTTGGTGAAAAATTTTCATTAACTTGTGTAATTGTATGTGGTCTTGTGAAAGCCTATGGTAAAGGGTTTGGATGAGGAAAATATTTTTAACTGTGAGAATTCAAACTTACGATCATGGGAATTATGAACAAAGACTTTGTGTTGGTATTGGTCTTTTACAAGAGTAAACCCATCATGGATTTTGTCTTTTCTCACTATCTAGTTTTATGTAAGCTTTTGTCTTGGTTTCATTGAAACTAATTGGTTGTCCTATTTGGAATTTCCATCTCTAATCTAGCTAGCTTTTGACTATTGGTTATTGTGTTTTGGATTTCTATCATGAAGGAAGCTACATTAATTTGGTCATAGTTTGAGGTGGAGTTTCAAACCTTGGCTAAAATTGCTAGAATGTTATCATTGCAACATACCTTGAGTCTTGAGGAAAGTTTTCCTAGATCATGGGTATCTTTTTTGACATGGTTGTAAACCCTAATGGTGTTAGTGTTTCACCTATAAATGTCCACTCTCTCAATTGTGGGTGTGAGGTCTTCTTGGGATTAATAATGTCACTCCTAGGTGGGGTTTTGGGATGGTTTTGGATCCTTGGTTTAAGTCAAATTTCCCTCCAACACTCCCTACAAGGTTATGAGGTTTGCATTACTAAAGCCACAAAGGAATACAATGTTGGAACAACATGACATGATTGTATTTGATTACCAATTGTCTCTTGGAAACAATGGGTTTTTTCAATTGCATACAATTGTGTAACATTACAATAGTTGTATTCTACTTGTAACTAGAACAGTCTATTCTGAAGGAATCCGTTTGATGATAATGACCTTTGAGATCATTGTAATGAATTGCACTAACTTAGAAATGTGATTTCAAACTAGTATTTATTAAATTAGAGACTATTTGTGAACAAATTTATCTTAGTATGGACTTCCCTATGTTTGAATGAATGAGCACTATCCACAAAATAGTAGATATTATGTACTTATGATCACTGTTTCATTTGGATACAAGACTCATAAATGGAATATAGGACCGTCTATTTCATTGTGCATAAGATCCTAAGAGTTAATTAAGTTATTGTGCATGGACGTAAATGGAAAATTTAAGCTCTCTTAAGGCTTGCTTATTGTTTGCAAAGTAGCATTAATTTCGTATGTTAATTGTGGAAACATCCTGTGGACAATAGTGTGGTGTTGATTAAGGAATTATATTGTAAAAACTAAAAAATTATATGCATGTGGTGCAACCCACGGTAAGGACGGTCCTCAAGGAGAATAGTACAAACCGTAAAGCAAGAGTAACACAATAGAAACAACACGAAATATGGAGTCAAATATAGATGCAAATATTCTTATTAATAGAAAACTCGGCTACATTCGGTTGGAAACATCTGAGCTTCAAGATTCAGGCTCATAGGCCTCTTACAAAATATTCAAAAATACAACATTCTAATATGCTCAAACTTTCAAGTGAAAATCAACCTGAAATTATTCTATTACATTCTATATGATTCACTCCTATATTCTTCTATCTCTTACAAGCATTATATCACATACGTAGGTTAAGGAACATTTGTGTCACCCAAGAAAAATATTACAATCTCCAAGAGGAAAAATGTAACAAATACTTGAATAGGTCAGCCTTCAATTTGAATTCTCCATCATAGGTGTAAGGGAATGACATGTGGACCTCAACTGAAGGTCGAAAACACTCTAAGGAATAATTAAAATCACATTTTCAAGATCCACAAGCCATGGGGACGATCCACATACAATCATATAGTCATTAGGCTTGAGAAACTATTCTGGTGCCAAATCAGAAAACTGACACATATTCTATAAGCCATAACTTGCTAGAAAAAAATCCAATTGAGCTCAAATCTTGGTATAAGGAATAAGACCATGTCCATGAGTTACACTAATATCTATATGATGAATCTTCCAACCATGAACTGAGTAGGAACAAAAAGAAAAATAAAAAACTGAAAGGAAAAAAATCTAGTTGATGCAAGATTGCCAAGAACCAAGGATGCTCCTACATTAGACATCTGGGGTTAAATAAAAAAAGTGAGTCCCTCACTTTGTAGGGGATAAAGGGAAACCAATATGGTCCACCTTAGCCTGAGAAATCCTAAAAGAATCCTCAACTAGTCTACCCTTCCACTTCACAAGATATTCTTTGTACTTCCTTCTACGAGTCTTCCTTCCATCTCTACTATCCAAAATCTCTTCAATCTCCTTTGGATGTTGCTTTAGAAAATGACTCCAACTTTGTGTTACTGTCTTCACTAAATTATACCTCATGATACTGATATAGATTTGCAATTTTGAATATAGGCGATATACCCATGCCATCTAGTAACTCCACTTCATATGCATTTCCTAAATCAAACTTCTTCAAGATCTTACCAGGACCAAAATTCCTCATATTTAGCTTATTGTATATCCCTACTAGAAATATCTCCTTCCTTAAATATACCATCACTTCATCTCCAACTTCAAATTCTTGATGTCTCCCCTTTTCATTTGTCTTCTCCTTATACTTTTGGTTCATGCCTTCCAACTGTTGCTTCACCTAAGTATTCACTTTCTTCATATGTTTTGCAATGTATTTAGCTTCTTCACTCCTCTTATCTTCCATATTGATGTCTCTCAACTATGATATACCTCTAGGATAAACTCCTGTAATAATCTCAAAAGGTGTTTTTCTGGTACTTTTGTTCACTAAATTATTGTAGGAAAACTCTGCTTGTGCAAGGAACAAATCCCATCTTCCAGTTTTCTCTCCAACCAAACATCTCAGTAAATTCCCCAAACTCCTATTTACTACCTTCGTCTGTCCATCAGTCTATGGGTGAAAAGTAGAAATTAACTTCAAATCTATCTTCAACTTCTTCCAAATTGTCTCCCAAAAGTAACCAACAAACTTCACATCTTTGTCGGAAACAATACTCCTAGAACCCATGCAATCTTACCACTTCCATGAAAAAAAAAATTGTTACATGTACTGAATCTATTTTCATCTTACAAGGTATGAAATGTGCCATCTTAGAAAAAATTTCTACCACCACAAATACAAAATCATTACCTATCTATGTCTTTGGTAATCCGAGTATGAAATACATGCTTATGTCTTCCCAAGGTCTCTCTAGAATTGTCAATGGTTTATACAATCCAACATTGTGACTACTTCCTTTTGCCACTTGACTAACTCTACAAATCTGTACAAATGTCCTAACAACCTTATGAATCAGTGGCCAAAGATAGTCCTCACTCACCAATGCTACTATGTTATCAACTCCAAAGTGTCCTAATAATCCTCCACTATGCTTTTCTTTTATCAGATTCTCTCCCATTGAGCTTTGAGGTATGCACAACTGATTTCCTCTAAACAACATATCCTCTTGTACAAAATAATCTAGCCAGTGGCTCCTATCCTTCAAAATAGGTTCTTTACAAGCTTTCCAAGGTTCAACAAAATCTAGGTCCTCCTCATACAAGTTCCTTAATTCATCAAACCCTAATACCTCTATTCTCATTTTTGTTAACAAATTTCTTCTCCTTCTCAATACATAAACTCTGTTTGACTTTCCACTCCTATGCTTTAGAACAAAAGTATAACTCTACAAGAATTCTATCCACCTCATATGTCTTTGATTCAACTTAGCCCAACTGTTCAAATACTGCAAAGCCTGATGATCTGTATAAAACAAAAATTCCATAGGCAATAAGTAATGCCTCCACTTATTCAAAGCTTGAACTATAGCATAAAATTCTTGATCATACACTAAATATCTTCTCCTAGTATCATTCAAATTTTCACTAAAATAAGCTACAGGTCTCCCTTCTTGACTCAACACTACTCCAATTACACTTCCACTTGCATCATAGTCCACTTGAAATACCTTGCTAAAATCTAGTAATGCTAATACAAGTTGTTCTGTTACTTTCTTCTTCAACAACTCAAAAAATTTGTCTACTCTAGATGTCCATCTAAATTCCTTCATCTCTCCCCTCATTGTCTATGTCATAGGGCCACAAACAAAACTGAAATTCTTGATGAACTTTCTATAGAAACTAGCAAATCCATGAAATGATCTCACCTCTCCAAGGCTTTCTAGTGTAGGCCACTCAACAATTGTTGTTACCTTCTCAGGGTTCATTTTCAATCCATACAAAGATATCAAAAATCCCAGATGCACCAATTCTTCCTTCATGGAACTACACTTCTTAATGTTTATTAGCAACTATTCTTCTTTCAAGCTCTGCAAAACTTGTCTAATATGGAACAAATGTTCTTCCCTACTCTTACTAAAAATAAAGATGTCATCCAAATAAACAATCAAAAATTTACCCAAGAACTTCTTCAATACCTCATTCATCAACCTCATAAAAGTACTCAATGCATTTCTCAATCCAAAGGGCATCACCAACCATTCATACAATCCTTCATTTGTCTTGAATATTGTTTTCCATTCATCTCCTTCTCCGATTCTAATCTGATGATATCCACTCTTCAATTCTATCTTTGTGAAATATTTGGATCCACTCAAACAATCCATAATGTCATCCATTTGGGGAAAATGAAATATATACTTCATTGTGATCTTGTTTATTGCTCTAGAGTCTATACACATCCTCCATTTTCCATCCTTCTTAGGTGCTAGCACAATAGGTACTACACAAGAGCTTAAGCTTTCTTTGATCAAACATTTCCTTAGCAATTATTGTACTTGTCTATTCAATTCCTCATTTGCTATAGGTGTCATCTGGTGTGCTACTTTATTAGGAAAACTATCTCTAGGAATCAAATCCATACAATGACTAATACTCCTCATAGGCGGTAATCCATCAAGTACATTATCAGAAATTATCTCCTCATACTCTATCAAAAACTCATTTATCTCTTTTGGGTGCTCTTCTTCATGCTTCAAATCTTCATCCTTCTTAGGAACTAAGGAATAACACACATTTTCATGTCAATATCCATCAAGGAATCTCCTTGCATCAACTAGAAAAATTCTAGCATTCATACAAATTTCAACCTTAGGAACATCATCCAAAGGCAACAAAATCTGCTTTATCCCATTAGCAAAAATAGTATATGTACATTCCTTCTTCCATCATGAATAGCCTATCTATCATACTACCAAGGTCTTCCCAGCAAAACATGGCATACATCCATAGGCATAATATCACACAAAACCTCATCATGGTAATTTCCTATCTTTAATTTACCAAACACTGTTCACTTACTAGAATCTTATGTTCATCTTGAATCCAAGCTATCTGATACGGCTTTAGGTGTTTCATTCTCTCCAGCTTTAACTTATCACCATCTCCTTAGAAACTAGGTTCTCAAAGCTTCCACTATCAACAATCACCTTGTAACATTTTCCAGCTACTTTGCATCTGGTTTAGAACAATTTCTTCCTTCGTAATGGTTCTTTCTCCATATTGCTTTGAAAAAATTCCCTTATGTTCACCAACACTTCCCCATCTTCTAGTCTTATAGATGACTTAGCATGATCCTCTTCAACAAGGGCTATTCTCCTACTATTTTTTTGTCTTCCTACTTGTCTCACTCTGATTACATTCAAATGCTCTATGTCCTTCACCTCCATATTTAAAACAAGTTCCTCTGAATCCCCGCTTCTCCTATCCTCTATCATCTCTCCTATAACCTTCATTCTAGTAATCACCATATCCCTCTCTTTTGCAAGAGTTTCCATCACCTCTAGGGTATGCATTATCATTCTTACTAACCTCCTTATCCTTATTCATATCTGGGAAAGATCCTCTTCCTCGTCCAATAAAAGTTCTTCCTTTCTAAAATATTCCACCTCTTCCCCTCTATCTTTGCTTATGTCTTTTATTCAGCTTCTCCTTTGCTTTCAAGGCACATTGATATGCCTCTTCCACACTCTGTAGGTTTATCAAGCGAATCTCATCTTGTATAGATGGCCTCAAACCATTCACATATCTGGCTACTTGTTTAATCTCATCCTCCAAATGTCTAGATCTGATATTCAACTTATAAAATTCTACAGTATACTCTGTTACACTAGACTCCTCCTACTTCAAATTCTACAACTTCCAGAAAAAACTGATCTAATACTCTCTAGGCATGAACTTTGTCTTCAACTTATTCACCATCTGATCCCATGACTTTATCTTTTATTTTCCTCTTCTCTGCCTATCCGTTTGTGAATGTTCCCACCAAAGGGATGCATGTCCTTTCAACTCTATAGAAGAAAAAATCACCTTCTTATCCTTAGCGGTACTTTCAAATTCAAAATATTTTTCCATCTCAGTAATCCAATCAAGCAATTCCTTAGAATCCAACTTACTGTTGTAATCGGTGGATTGAAATGTGGTCTAGTATTAACCCTATTTAGGGCTATTATGAACCTCTCCTCTTCCTAATCAAGGCCAGGCCAATTTCCTCCTCTCTCTTTAGGTACTACTACTTCATCACTCACATCATTAACTAGTCAACTTCTTCTCTGGGCCATTTCAACTACATCTAATCTGACATTAATCCCTCATAACATATCCATTATTGCTTGGTCTAAATTTCAATGTGCTCCATTTCCTCTTACATTTCTTCTTCTAGCCATATTTATACAAGTCCTCTGTAGCTGTAGGTCAGATCCTCAATTTGTCACCCCACAACAAATCTTTAATAGGACTTCACGAACTCTGAAGACCTCACATGGATTGAATCTCGCTTTGATATCAACTGGTGCAGCCCATGGTAAGCAGGGTCCTCAAGGAGAACAATCCAAACCATAAAAAAAGAGTAACACAATGGAAACAACATGGAATGTGGAGGAAAATGTAGATGTAAATATTCTTATTAATAGAAAATTTGGTTACATTTGGTCGACAAAATTTGGGCTTCAAGACTTAGGCTTATAGGCCTCTTATAAAATATTCATAAATACAACATTCTAATATGCTCAAACTTGCAAGCGAAAATCAACCTAAAATTCTTCTATTACATTCTATATGATTCACTCCTATATTTCAATATCTATTTCAAGCTTTATATCACATCCATAGGTCAAGGAACATCCACATTGGCTAGGAAAATGATTACAATCTCCAAGAGGGAAAATGTAATGAATACTTGAATAGGTCGACCTTCAATTTGAATTATCTATCACAAGTTCAAGGGAATGACATGTGGACCTAAACTTAAGGTCAGAAACACTCCAATGAACAATTAAAATAACACCATTGAGATTTGCAAGCCACAGGCACAATCCACAAATGATCAAATAGTCGTTAGGCTTGAGAAACTATTTCGGTGTTGAATCAAAAAACTGTCACATATTCTGGAAGTGATAAATTTCCAAAAAAAAAATCCAATCGAGCTCAAATCTTGGGATAAGGAATAAGACCATGTCCATGGGATACACTAAGATTTGTAGGGTTCGGTGAGCAAATATGATGAATCTACCAACCATGAACTAAGCAAGCATAGAAACAAAAACAAAAAACTAAAAGGAAAATATTTTTGGTTGATGCAAGATTTCCAAGAACCAAGGATGCTCCTACATCAACATGTTAATCATATACTATAAACCTACATTTGGAAGGAAATTGTTACTTTAGATGTGATATATACTATATAGTGGTATCTAGTCTATGGCATGACATCTTTAGTAGTAAGTACCTTCAAATTTCTATAGCATCATGTTTGGGCTAAGGTACCATAAAGTTAAGTGTGCATTGTATGGTGTTATTGTATTGGAGGTTGTTGTATACAAATCTATCGTGATATAAAGAGTTGAAATGTTAATGATTTGTTTTTTAATATGCAATGACACCTTATTTTCATTGAAGAGTAGATAGAATTTATGATTAGTATCTCAAGTGGTAGATTTGTTGGATTCTACTAAAATTGTACTCCTATAGTAAACCATGCATATAACCCATGGTTGATATAATTAACAATAGGCAATTGGATGATATAGTAATTTGTAAAGTATAAATCTATCAATGGCATCATATAATTTATAGGTAACTATTTGTATTTATTGAAGTCCTTAGATGTAACCTTGTATTGTTATAATGGATGTGTCAGTATTGTAGTGTATATGTTCTTTGTAGTTTTTTGATCAAGTATGAATCTGTTGTATATGGATTGAATAGTCTTGATAGTTAATTTTATTATGAAAACTTGCTAAAAGATGTGTAAATCATTGTAGCAATCAACCTAACAAGAGTGAACTTTGTGATATTACATAAAGGGTGAATAAGACCTTTTCTTTATTCTAAGAAATAAAGTTAGACATTGATTTGATAAACTTGAGTTTAAATACTCTGGGATACAAACTCTTATAAAAATAAGATCTTGAATCACCTTTAATGGTCACCAAATATTGGTATTGTTAGTCTAGGCATTTAACCTTGTCATGAGAACTACAGAGTTGAAAATATCCCTTAAAATAATTTCATCTGTATGGTTTTAAAAACTCAAACTATAGGTTACTACATCTTAAATAAAATGTACATAAATCCAACTTTTGTGAAATATATGCTTTTTTTACAATAGCGGTAGATTGATGAATCATAATTGGATAGGTAGTTGGAAGTAAGGCATGACTTGAAGTGTTGGGGATTTAATTTTGTTGGAGTAACACTTGAAACAAAGTAAATAATCTAAGGTTGCATGAAGGGTCAAGACATGACCTAGAGCATCTTAACTTCCATAATTGATCAAGTAATACTTGATACAATATGAAGGAACTACCAATGTATGGAAGGCATGGCATGACTTCATATAGTAGGATGTTCAGTTTTTATCAAGTAACACTTGACGCAGTGGAAAGAACATGTGGGTATCAGCAAGACATAACATATCTTATTACTACTTAAACTTCATACTTATTAACAATTGTGTAATGAAGGGCTCATGATGACACCAAATGCCACTAGATTTATGCATGTTTGATGTACCTAGTCAAGTGACACTTGACATGATGTAAGGTGTTGTGATTAGACAAATAAACTTGGCTATGCATTGAAAGAGGGTTAGTTAAGCAACACTTGATGCCTACATGAATTTCATTTTAACAAGTTACACTTTATAAATGTGTAAGGTTATGTAGAGGATCATGATGGGCCAAAAGGTGGTGATATGATGGGTATGTGTAGGGTATGTGGCTGGCGACTTTCTTTTACACAAAATTGATGAAACGAAAATGGTTTTTAAAGGAGATTCTTAGCTTTCCAAAAATATAAATTATGCTTTACTTTGAATTTAATAAATAATTATTATTCATTTTCTATTTGAATTATGACTGAAGTCCTGATTGATAGGTTGATTGAAAAACATCTATATCTTTCAAATGGTATAACATTTTTTGAATTTGAAACACGCATCACATTCTATGCTTCACATACTATAAGATTAAAAGAAAATGAATTTCATGAAGTTTTCACCAAGTTAAGGTGGTTAGACATACGAGTTTTTTATATTTTTTAAAACTTGTAATAAAAAATTCATAATTAATTATTTACTTGGAAAAAAATTACAAAAAAATATGCATCACATCGGGACATGAATCCTCTACATATATCTAAAATATTATAAAAAAATATTATCATTTTATTGTGGTTAGGGTGGTCAGACATACACCTACTTATTTTTACCCTAAAATTTAAGTACCACTGCATTGAAATTTCAAATTTTCACCAAATAGATTTTTTTTAAATAAACCTAGTAGTTTAGAAACTACATTCAATTTGCTACAGATTCTATTCTTACATATTTTTGCAATAATATAGATAACTTATTCAAATTTTTATGTCAAGTTTCCTAAATCTGACTTTTTAAAAAATTTACCACTTAAGGGATTTTTTTTTCCATGATGATCCTACACATACACATAACTCAGATGCGATAAGTTAGTTAACCGGATGTATGGCTCAAGAATGTGTTGAGTCACACAAACCAAGGTCAATTATAACAATATTCAAGGATACACACAAGCCTCCATAGAAGTAGTATTTGGATGAATATGCTTTCTAACAACAAACATAGTACAACTATAACTATTTGTCTCAAGTATCACTCTATAACCTCCTCAAATATTATTGAAAGTCACAAGAAATGAAAATTGACAAGTATCAATCCATAAGCTCATGTAAGGGAGCAAAGAATTGGTCACAAATTTGCTCATATTTGGATGAATATTTGTGCTCTCATCGGTCCTAGCAATAAACATGGACAAAACAACATGGGATTCTCCATGTCCAATTCATCCACAAAGAATTTATTAGCTACACAAATAATATAGCACAAGTAAGAGGTTGTATATAATTTTTCCTTTGTTCCCACTAGAGGAGACTCAACTCTCATTATTTCATTCCACAAAGTGAGTGACAAAACAACTACCTAGTTTAAAATTGGCCCTTATTTAAGCAACATATGTAACAATGAGACTTAGGATTCTTTAAAATGAGAAGCATCCTTCTCCCTATACAACCTACTAACTAGGGCCACTATGTTTTTTACTAGAAGCCTTGAGGTTGATGAAAGGGTACCATTTAGTGTTCCTATAAGTTAATATTCTAAATCCTCCTCTTGATGTTTAGGCTATGTTTCAAGCTTGAAAACTAGACACTTTTGTTGTAACATCCACTTCTGGGACCCATGGGTGATGTGGCATAGGGCCTTGAACCACTACATAGGTCTTATAGAGAGATTGTTTGGTGTAAAATCCAAACCTATTTCCTATAGAGAGAGGGGGTGGTGCTAGACTCCAAGAACCAAAAAACCATAAAATAGTTAACAAGATGTATATTTAGCTTTGTTTAAATCCAGTCTGGTCATGTATGACATTATTAAAGTTATCATCGCATGAGAACTCTATTCTTTCCCTTTTTCTTTCCATTTCTTAATATCACTGTGATCTTAGGATGTAATATTATTTTTTCTTTCATTCTTCGAATATATTTGTATAAATGGCACTATGGGGATGGTTGAAGCACAACCCTATTTTACATTTATGGTTTAGGTTTTTGTCTGTAAGCAAGCTATTACATGCAACAATACTTGAGCATACAAAGAATATTTCTTCAGAACATTTTGTACTTTGATTATATTATTTTTAAGTGACCTTTGCAAAACAATCCTTGTAACCTAATTATTATTGATTTTTCTGAGTTAAATAATCAAGATAAGAAAATTATGGGTGGCTTTATAGTTTATTGGTAGTTTTCTCTCTTTAAACTTATATTGAAGCATACAAAGAATAGTTCTTCAAGACATTTTGTATTTTGATTATACTATTTTTAAGTGACCTTTGCAAAATAGTCCTTGTACCCTAACTATTATTGATTTTGTTGAGTTAAATAATCAAGAAAAGAAGTTTCTCAATGTATTTATAGTTTACTAGTAGTTTTCTCTCTTTAAACTCATATTCAAGAATGTAGACTTTGTTCTGAGCCAATTTAATCCTAAAATTGAATGACTCCAATTTGGATTTGATGTGGTTGAATAGTACTCGATAACCAAACCTATAGGGGAGATACATTGGAACAATTAAACCCTTCTCTAAAACACTGAACTTCTTGATGGAATTGTTATATGACTTCTATTATAATGTAGAATTTTCCACCATCATGTACAACTAAATTTGGTGTCCCCACCACTTCATAAGATTCATTTTTGTGCCAAAGTAGTGTGTTCCTAGAAACAACATAATCAGTGGTTTAACCTCAAAATCCTTCACACATAGTAGGATGTAACAAAGGCATTTCTTCTTATCGAATAGACATATTAACTAAGCCATATTCATTAAGTATAAGGTTATAGATTTGGTTCCACTTCAACAGTATAAGGAGAATTCCTACGTCTATCAAATGGAGGGGAATAAATAAACCTAATTCAAGTGATTTAGTTGTACTGAAACAAGTTAATCATCATCAATTGTAAGAGAAGAATATTCAAATTGTATGGTTTTCCCTTGCTTCAATAGTAGAAGAATAGTCTATGTGGTGCTTACCCATGTTATGTTAAATAGGTGTAGGACAACTGAGAGGGGGGGATGAATCAGTTGTCACACAAATTTGAACTTAAAATTTATCACTTATCAATTCTTCAACCACACTATTATGTTATTAGATATGAGCATGAAACACAAATAAAAGAAAGTAAATCAACACAATGAACACCAATTTTTTACGTGGAAAACCCAATAAGGGAAAAACCACAATGAGGGTTAACAAACAATATAAATGTTATAAAATTGAATACAGAGGCTCACTACCAATGGCTCACTGCCCAGAAGAGGAATCACTATCCAAATAAATAGAATCACTGCCTATAAAGGACTCATTTTCCAACAGGGAGGCTCACTACCTACAAATACAAAAGAGAACAAAAGATCCACCAATGCATTTAACACACCTTCACAACCTTGAAAATAAATTTTTGAAACCCTTAGCTCACTGCCTTCAGGAATCTAACGCACTAAAACCAAATGTCACAACTCACTCACACTCACACACTTCTACTCTTATGATTGTGGCTCAATTTCATCACTTTGCATCACATTGTCATACAATTCGACTTGCTCTTATACCATTCTAAACCTTAGAAGCATTTACCAAGGTTGGCCATGAATAACTTATTTCATAAATTTAAATTACGTTGACAACTCAAAATTCCCATGGTGGAAAAGAATAAGAGTGGACCAATAAAAAATATTTTTCAAGATTAAAAATAACATCCTCAAATCAACTACACACTTCCTTAATTAATTTTTATTCTTTGAATGAAGTTAAATAGCAGATCGACCAAACCTAATGAAAACACAAATGAACAATGATGGACACACACTTCCCAACACAAAGATGACACATAGACACCTCAACATGCTTCAATATTCATGAGACTTCATCTTAGACTTCTTCAGATATGTCTACAGCAAAAAAAATACTCAATACACTGAATACCTTTCACTAGATCGTCTGAACTATGCAAACCTACACTGGAATATAAAAACATGACTTCCAAATTACGAAACTTCAACCTTCTTTACAAAAACACAAAGAATACCATTACAAGATAAATCCTAGATCCACAAGATTTAAAACAAACTAGCAAAGGATTGTGGAGTAGAAAAATTTCTCCTAGTCCTCAAAATATCAACTCTACTGGTGGAACACGCATATTAGTGGATAACACATCTACATACAATCTCATCAAAAATTGAAACTTAGATTATATCATCATCAAATTACCATTAGAAAACCTCCAAAATTGCACATGCATAGGATTAACACAAGAGAAATGTAGAGCACATATCAAAGCACAATATGAACACATTCATCACTATGACTTCTCTTCTTTATTAATTTTCTCAAAAGCACTTGGAAAATCATCAATGCAACTCATTTGCAACCAAATAAAATAGCTCCATCTACTCACAACATCTTAGTAGCATCTCAACTATACATGCACAATTTGCAACATACTAAACATTGTTGACGTCAATGACAACATCAATGGAAACACCACTAGACAAGCCCATATTTGCAACAATCTCCCCCTTTTTCATTGATGGCAACACATGGTGTGAAAACCATCAAAGAAAAAAACCTACACAATATTTTAGGAGAACACCTTCTCTTCTACTGCAGATGTTTTCTCATAACTTTCTCTCCCCCTTTGACATCAATGGAAAAGAACAATTGCTCTAATTACTCTCCCTTAGGAGCACACCCATATTGCAACAATGAAAACCTTTTCTACTCCCCTTGGGGAGTAGACCCATTTATAGGTCCACATAAATAAATAATTTGTGAATTCACTAGACTAATGCACCTTCATGTGCACTTAGTTAAGATGTCTAGTGACCCCCAACCTCTCCCTAAGATATTCAAAAGTATCCTTCAAAAGAGCCTTAGTTAATATATCTACAATTTTTTCCTTTGTTGTCACATAGTCCAATATGACTTCATTCCCCAACACTTTTTCTCTCAGAAAATGATAATTTATAGATATGTGCTTTGTTCTTGAATGCATAACCAGGTTCTTTGAAATATTTATTGCACTAGTGTTATTAGAGAAAATAGAAGTAGGATCATCACATACCACTCCAATGTCCTTCAAAGTTTGCTTCATACACAAAACCTACATGCAATAGGATGTTGCAACAATGTATTATGCCTCTGCAGTGGATAAAGAAATCAATTCTTATTTTTTACTCAACCATGAAACTATTCTTTCACCAAGAAAGAAAGCACCACCACTGGTACTCTTCTATTCATCTATACATCCATCCTAATCAACATCTATGTAAGCACTTAGAGTAAAATCATTACTCTTAGGGTATCATAATCCATACTCTAGTGTACCTTTAAGATATCTAAATATTCTCTTCACACCTATAACATGAGTTTCTTTAGGATTTTCTTGAATCTGACAACTAAGCATACTACATTCATAGCATCTGGTCTAGTAGTAGTAAGATACAGTAGTACTCCAATCATCGATCTATATTTTCTTTGATCAATCTTAGTAGATTCATCATCTTTGCTTAGTTTACATCTAGCTACCATATGAGTACAAACTGATTTAGAATCCTCCATTCCAAACTTCTTCAACAACTCTTTTACATACTTAGATTGTGAAATGAATATCTCTTTGTTAGTTTGATTCACTTGTACACGAAGAAAGAAATTAAATTCACCAATCATATACATCTCAAATTCTTTATGCATTTCTTCAACAAATTTTTTACACATGCCATCATTTCCACCAAAAATGATATCATCAACATACACAACTACTATCAACATTTTCTTACCTTGTACTTTCAAGTAGAGATTGTTGTCAGAAGAACCTTTGTTGAATCCTTTCTTTGTCATGTATCTATCCAATTTTGTATACTAGGCACTAGGAGGTTGCTTTAGTCCATACAAGGCCTTCTTCAATTTACAAACCATGTACGGTTTATCAAACAACTGAAATCCTTGAGGTTGTTCCATATACACTTCTTCCTCTAATTCACCATTCAAAAAAGCTAAATTAACATCCTTTTGATACACTTTAAAGTCCTTGTGGGCATAAAAATCCAGAAATATCTCGATAGCTTCCATTCTAGCTATAGGGGTGAATATTTCTTTAAAATATATTCCTTCAACTTTTGAATATCCTTTGCATACCAATCTCACCTTATTCCTTACAAATTCTTTGTTTTCATTTAGCTTATTCTAGAACACCCATTTTAAACCAATCACATTCTTATTCAGAAGCCTTGGGACCAATTCCCATGTTGGGTTCTTTCTATCTATTGTAGCTCTTCTTTCATTTCTCTCATCCAAATTTCATCTTCGCATGCTTCACTTATAGTTTTAGGCTCTATTTTAGAAAGAAAACCCAAATTTACCTTAGCTGTGACTCTACTTCTTGTCTTTATTCCTTCACTCTTATTTCCAATTATTTTTTCTTCTGAATGGTTCTTCTATACATGCTTAGGAGTCCTAATAGCATGTTTTGGCTCATTTGTTGTTGTTGTTGTTCTTTAGCTTGTTTGTCTTTCTCTTCTTCTTCTTTCTCTTTATTCTCCTCCAGTACATGTCCATAGATAGGATCATCAAGTTCAACTTCACTTATTTCAATATGTTTGTCTATGTATTCATCAACTTTCACATTAGCACTTTCAATATTCTTCCTCAATCTTTTGTTAACATATGTATGCTTTGCTAGTAGTAGAGTATCCAAGAAATATTCCTTCATCACATCTAGCATAAAAATTTCCAAGATTTTCATCATCCCTTTTAATATAACATCTGCTTCCAAATACCTTAAAATATTTTATAGTAGGAGTCCTACTAGTCCATAGTTCGCAAGGTGTCTTTGTGTTGTGTCTGATCAGAAATCTATTAAGAACATAAACAGTAGTGTGTATCACTTCTCTCCAATATACATCTAGTACATTTGATTCTTTCATCATAGTTTTAGTTGCTTCTTGTATTGTCCTATTTTTCTTTTCAATTACTCCATTCTGTTGTGGGGTTCTCAAGGTAGAAAACTATCTTTTTATGCCATGCTTCTCAAAAAATACATTAAATTCACTAAAAGTGAATTCACCACCTCTATTAGATCTCAAACATTTTTTTTTTCAAATTTACTTCATTTTACACTCTTTGTTTATATACCTTAAACCTATACAAATCTTGAGTATTTTCTCTAAGAAATGCAACCCATGTCATTCAAGTATAATCATCAATAAGCAACATAAAATACCTGTCTCCATTTAGGCTTCTAGTTCTAGTTGGACCATAGATATAAGTGTGAACTAACTCTAGCATTTTGATAGTACATTTTTCTTTTCCCTTAAAGTTGTATCTAGTCTACTTCCCCAACTAACAACTTCTACATATAGTATTAGCAGGTCTTGTGATTCTAGGAAATCCTCAAACAATCTCCTTTGAACTAATCTTGACTATGTTATCAAAATTTACATGTCCCATTCTCCAGTTCCATAACCAAATTAAACTAACTTGAGATACCAGGCACTTACCATCAACTCCCTTCAATGGATAGATGTTTCCATGAATTCTTCTTCTAGCTACAATCATATCTCCATTTCCAGATCCTTTCCTAATTTCATAGGTATTGATTTGAAACACAAGTTTAAATCCATTGTTGCACATCTGACCAACACTTAAAAGGTTATGCCTCAAACCCTTCACATAATATACATCATAAGTATTATGCACCTCCATCAAAACTAATTGAGCCTTTACCACAAATTTTAGCTCCTGAGTCATCAACAAACATAACCAAACCACCATCATATTTCTCAAGTTTAGTGAACTTACTCTTATCTCCAATCATGTGATTTGAACATCTACTATCAATTACCCAGTATTTTTCATCCTATCTTGAATGAAAAGCAGTAACCATAGTAGCTTCCATCATATTCTTCTTATTCTCTAGAGCCCTCTTACTTGCACTTTTTCTAGAGTTAGTGGATACAAATTTATTTTCCAAAGCTAAGAATAAGTATTCACTATCATCAACCTCATTGTTAGTTTCATCATTATAAATACCCTCTTCCTTAACATAGTACAACTTCTTATACTTCGTATGCTTCCTATCCTTATCCTTATAATTCTCGTTCTTTTTATGTGTAGCCCTATTCAAACATCTCAAAGCATAATGACCAATGTTACCACAACTAAAAAATTTAAAGGGAAGCATACCTTTATAACTTTTTGGTACCTTTCTTTAGCTTCTTGGTGAAGTTTGCTTCCAAATCTTCATCATCGCTATCTAGTTCTTCAATATTCATTGCCTTAAATGCCATTTTTGTCTTCTCCTTTGCCTTTTCATATTTCCAAAACTTTCTTATCTCAAATGCTTGTAAGGTGCCGAACAATTCTTCTATAGTGTACTTCTTAGGATCATACATTTCTTCAATCATAGAGATCTTGTCACTATAGCAGTCCGGTAGGGTGATTAGGACCTTCTCAATTATATCTTCATCTACTATTTTTCCTTGATTTCTAACTTCATTTTTTGCTAGCTCAACTCTCTAAAAGAAACTTGTAAATTCTTCCCCTTCTTCCATCTTCAGGTTCACAAATCTACTCTTTGCCACAAGTCTCTTTGTCAATTTCACCTTTACATTTCCTTCATACATGTCTTCCAACTTCTTCTAGATTTCATATGCAGTATCCAAAGAGCTAACCTTAAGTCGCTCATTTTTAGACAAACCACTGTAAATCACATACTTTTCCTTCTCATTTTCTTCATAAGCAGCAATCTCATCTATAGAATTAACACTACCATATGGAGGTGTATACTTCGACTCAACTTTCTTCTAGGTCTTGAAACCAAGAGAGATAATATACCCTCTCATCTATCCCTTCCAATATTTATAGTCAGTTCCATTGAACATAGGAATTGCCAACTTGTGCACCATCAAATATTCCTTAAACGGTTAGCTCTACACAAGGAACCAAAAGATTTGATACTAATTGTTAAATAGGTGTAGGACAACTTAGAGGGGGGTGAATTATTTGTTGCACAAATTCAAACTTAAACTTTATCACTTATCAATTCTTCAACCACACTATTATGTTATCAGATATGAGCTTGAAACAAAAATAATAGAAAGTAAATCAACACAATGAACACTAGATTTTTACATGGAAAACCCAATAAGGGGAAAACCAAAATGAGGGTTAACTCATAATATAAAGATTATAAAATTGAATACAGAGGCACAGTGTCCAGAAGAGGACCCACTGTTCAAATATAACGTCTCACTTCCTAAAGATACAAAAGAGAAAAAAAGATACACCACTACATTTAACACACCTTCACGAACTTGAAAATAAATTGTAGAAACCTTTAGCTCACTACCTTCAAGAATCTAACACACTAAAACCAACTGTCACAACTTACTCACACTCACACACTTCTTCTCTTATGATTGTGTCTCACTTTCATCACTTTGCATCACACTATCATACAATTATGTACAATTTGACTTTCTCTTATACCATTCTCAACCTTAGAAGCATTTACCAAGGTTGGCCACAAATAACTTATTTCATAAATTCAAATTAGGTCAATAACTCAAAATTCTTGCGATGGAAAGGAATAAGAGTGGACCAATAAAGATTATTTTTCAAAATCAAAAATAACATTCTTGAATCAACTACATGGTTCCTTTAATTAATTTTTATTCTTTGAATGAAGTGTAAACACCAGGTCAACCAAACCTAATGAAAACACAAAGAAGATAGGTATACACCTCAACACACTTCAATATTCATGAGACTTCATCTTAGACTTCTTTAGATACATATATAGAAAAACAATATACTCCATACACTGAAAACATTTCACCAGATCATCTAAACTATGCAAACCTACACTAGAATATAGAAACATGACTTCTAGATTACCAAACTTCAATCTGCTTTTCCAAAACATCAATCTACTTTTCCAAAACACAAATAATAGCATTATAAGACAAATCCCATAGCCACAAGATCTAAAACAAACCAATGAAGGACTGTAGATCAGAAACATTTCTCCCAGTCCACAGAAGATCAACTCTACCGGTGGACACAACTTTCACATACGATCTCATCAGAAGCTGAAACTCCAAATATATCACCATCAGATTACCATTAGAAAACCTCCAAAACCATATAGGCATAGGATCAACACAAGAGAAATGTGGAGCACATACCGAAGCACAATCTGAACACATTCATCACCCTAACTTCTCTTCTTTATTATTTTTCTCAAAAGAACTTGGAAACTCATCAACACAACTCATATACAACCAAATAAGATAGCTCCATGTACTCAAAACATCTCAACTATACATGTACAATCTACAACATACTGAACAGTGTTGACATCAATGGCAACATCAATGACAACACCACCAAACAAGCCCATATTTGCAACATGTTAATTGTCACCCTCTCCTCTTTTTCTCTCCAAACATAGAGCTTTCTGTGGAACCCACCTTATGGTTCCAATTGGTAATTCTCTCTCTTCCTTCACTAATTTTTACTACTCCTTTTGATACTCGATTAATCTTTAGAGTCTTCATATAGATCAATGAATTAAGAGAAAATTGTGTCCCTATATTTTTATCAAACAAGCTTCTATCGTTCCTTGTTTCATCAAAATTGTTTTAAGATCTCATCATTAATAGGTAAACTATGTTATGAATCTTGAAGTATATTTTGTAGCAAGATGATCTTTAGAAAATGTCTCCACGGATGGGCACAAATATAGATCTCGTAAGAATTTAGTTGGTTAGGTGCATTTTAGTTATGTCATTACTATAGAGTGGAAAACTTGATTTGTAGAAATTTGTATTTGAATTTTAGATTGATATAAATGTTGTTTCTGGTTCATATATTGAATCCTCTTTGGAGAATATTCCCTGCCTTTTATATTTAAAATAGTATGATTACTGAGCAAACTGGGGTAGATTCTCTATAATTGAATTTGTTGAGAGAATACATGTGTATTTCCTATTTATTTATTAGGGTTTCTTTTCAGACATGAATAATAAGTTCTTAGTTCTTTTAAGTTTGTTTCCTTTGTTTTCAACACAAAATTCCTAAATCCATTTACTTCCCATAGGCTTTATTGCTTTTTCTTTATTAAAATGAAACCTTATTTATTAACCATAGGCTTAATCCTTTATATACTAATAGTGCAGATTTAACATGTAGGCCCTATTATTTTAATAAGGAAAAGCCTTATTACAATACATGATTTTATTCTTTCTTTACACATGGGAAAAATTTACTTAATGCATTAACCCATGAGCTTTTACTTTTTGTTTCACTAAGGAAAAGCTTTAATCTATATCTTCACATAGAATTTTTGTTTTTTTTTAATGTAGGAACATATTACTTATTTGAACTCCATGCTTTCCTTGTTTTATAATGTCAAGGCTTGATGAAAACTTGAGTAGGATTTATTTCATTTACTAAGGCAAAGGTTGTGATATAAAGTCATAGGCTCCATTCTTTTATAAACCTTTTCTTGACACCAAACAAAGCCCCACCTTTGTTGAGTTGTTAAATGTAGCAAATCACACTTTTCTCCATTCTAAAAACACTCTCAAAACCTTATAAAATCATGATGGTCATTTGATTTGCACAATCTATGGTTGTTGAGTGTTTAGCAAAGACTATTGGCTTTATATTTTATCCACGACAATACCTTTGGTTGCAAATTTACAACAAAATGCATTACCCATAGGCTCTAGTTCATTTGAAAATGGAAAGCTTAGGTTTCTAACATCCCATATTCTTCATGACATCAGAATATCTTAGTTTCCTTTGGAAAAATATTTTATTTTTGCATGCTACACAAATGCAAAGGAATAGTCTAGATGCCCTCCAAGATTAGCAACAAACCTTCCCTGCCTTGAAATTTACAAGTAATCCATCAAAATGATCTCCAACCATGACCACAAGTTCTTTATCTAGACTAATAGAATTATGATTCATAGAACATGGAAAGTAATAATACTGCACCATATAAAATTTCCTCACATCAAACACACAAACAATAAAATCACTATTTGAGGTCTTGAATTTTGTTGCACCACTTGGACTGTCATAGAACTCAATGGAATTAGTGGTAGCATTCTCATCATAAGTAATCTTTTTCTAGTATGAAACACCATGTCCATCCAATTTTTTTGCAACAAGTTCACCTTGAAATCCACCTGCAACCAAAAGACTTTTCTTAACACACATCATACTAATATGAATATTTCCTAGAATTTTTTGTATAGTATGAGAACTCTTTTGAACCTTGTCTTCTTTAAATGGTTTGACAACATTGAGAACTGTTGTGCCTAATTTTTTGATACATGGTATCAGCTCTCTCTTCTACTCTCATGGTGTAATACCCAAATCTATTATGGTGGGCCTCGAAAGTTCTATTCATCTTTCTTCCTCTTCCACCAAATGTTGGAATATTTTACTAATGTTTATTAGAATTTTTGCATGTTTTACATCAATGGAATGACATATTAGCTATAAATTTTTGGAAATTTTATTATGGTATGTGCACTTTGATATGATGTAATATGATTATGTGCACTTTGACATGATTATTGCATGAAATAACTAATATTTTTTTATTTTAAATGTTTTTTTTGTAGAAGATGGGTCTTCCAAAAGATAAAGATGATCCTCATGATATAGATCAAAAATATGTTGGCTTTGGTATAGATCACATGGAAGAGGATGATGTGACACAGATGTAGAAGACACCGAGTTTGATGACAGTGATGATTACAATGACGATGATGATCATCATCATCATGATCATCATCATGATGGTGATGATGATGACAAGGCTATTGCTAATAGTAGCTAGTGACATTTATGATCATATAGACTACATCATGGGTTATTGTTGATATATTATTATGATGCATATTTTCATGGTTACTATCATATGTATCATTTTCACGGCCTACATTTCCATATTATTGAGTTGCATCATTTTGACATGTATCATTTTTACTTATATCATTTGGACATGTATCATCTTCTTGTATCATTTTGAGTTATATAATCTCCAATGTTTACTTATATCATTTGTACATGTATCATTTTGACATGTTATTGATCTACTAGAATATTTGACTTTCACTTTTAGTTATATATGATGATGATCTTATTAGTATTGACTTGTCAATTTATATATATTGAAAGTGGTCGATGATTTTTGGATCAATATTTATTATGTATGATGATTTTAATTTACTGCACATGATGGATGTTCTCAAATTCAATTAAATTATAGATATTTGACTCACTTATTTTAATTATAGATGATGATCATGTTATAATAATTATCTTGTTATTTAATCATATGAGTTAAATAATTAAATTACTTACTCTATAATCATATGATTTATTTAAGAGGAATGATATATTTAACTAATTAAATTGAAATAAAAAATATTATTTAATTTACTTAATCTATAATCATATGAGTTATTTAAGAGGCGTGCTATATTTAACTAATTAAATTGAAAAAAATTTATTAAATTAATAAATGGAAGCAAAAAAGGAAGCAACAATGGAAGCCAAACTAGAAGCAAACTATAAGCAATCTTAGAAGCAAAACTTGGCATTATCTAGGAAGCAAAAACAAAAGAAATTCAGGTAGCAAACAAAGAAGTAATAATGGAAGGAATTTTACAAGAAAAAAAGATGCAATAATAGAAGCCATTCTAGATGCAACAAAGGATGCAAAAATGGAAGAAAAGATAGATGCAACAAATGATGTTATATCAGAAGAAAAAGTGGAAGCAAAACTAGAAGTAAAACCAGAAGAAAAATTGGAAGCAAAACTAGAAGAAAAAATGGAAGAAAAATTGGAAACAAACCTACAAGAAAAAATAGAAGGAAAACTAGAAGAAAATATAGAAGCAACACAAGAAGCAAAACTAGAAGAAAAATTAGAAGCCAAACTAGAAGCAACAAAATCCAGTGCTAAATTTAGTGCTAAATCTGGTGCTAAATCTGGTGTTGAAGTTAAATGTAGTTTGGCACTAAGTTTTGCACTGACAGAAGTTTCCAATTCACATACTCAAATGCATTAAATTTTGGTGCTATTTTAGGCATTAAATTCCTATTTTGTTGTAGTTCCATTATAGATAGTACAAATTGCACCTTAGAATTATGTAAAATGACTACCACCCTTCCCTTCACCAGTGCCCTATTCATTTGATAGGGAAAAAAATTTTCTCTACATCATTCAATACAACTTTCATACAAGTTTATACTTTATGAAAACCGAAAAATTAAAAATACCCGGATATGTTGCAGCTATAGCAAATTCTTCTTCCTGATTGGAAATATTTGTAGATCTTAAAATTTCTTCACATGTTCATCAGGTTCTTTTGATAGAGTCACCACCTCTCTTCACAGAGGACTAAGTTTCAAACAACATGAAGCTCTTTGAAAAATGAATTTCATTTCTAAAAATTTCTCAATATTTGAACCATATGTCCAGATTCACCAAATTTTTTACTCTTTCCAAATGGATACTCTAATGTTGATCCCCAACAGAGTCGCCAAATCTATTGGTTATTTTTTAAGAACCAAACCTTATCTTACCACTTACCTATGAATCTACTAGAACCCAATAATCAGCAAGGGTAACGATTGGCCAACATACAAGTAAGGATTATGGAGCCCTTACTTCTACTCTTTGAACTCTTTGAAACCCATGAGGGTAATCCTTGTTATGTTCATATGATATTAATTTGATCAAGAACATTCCTACACATGGATAAATTCCTATAAAGCTCAAATAGGTAACATTCATTAAATATTTGGCTGACCTTTAAACAAATACCTGTGGATTTAAAAATCCTTCAAGATCCCTCTGAGTTGATAATGTTGGTTTTGAATGGTCCTAGCCCACACTTTGTATGTTTGCATATTTTCAAGCCCCTTTTGGTTGTGCCTTCATCCCCTTGCACCATGTGTCACTTTCTTTTCTGAGCTCCACCCTTGCGCCACATGTCTTTAGCATGCACCTTTGATGATTCTCTCTCCTTTTTTTCATCTCTGAGCTCTACTCGTGCCACATTGCATCATTCCACAGGGTCCTTTTTGGAAGACCCCAAAGTCAAAGCTTGGAATGAAAACCGCACCACATGTCATCTTCGCAGGGATTAGGGTTGCAAGGGAAGGATGAGTGAATGGGAAGCCCTACCTCTATGAGACATGTCCTAACCAACTCTATGGGAAGTTGACACGTCTTAAGGAAATTTTTGTTGCTTTCGCTTTTGGACCACATTCATCATTTGCAAGAGGGCACACTTGGTTCAAGGGAACATAATGCCATTTTAGTTAGAGGGAATCATTGCAATGAGCAACACTTCCTGTGCCTAGGGAATCTTTTCTGTTATTGGCTTTCAGGAAGTGGAAAGATCTATATATGCTTCATTGTCTCTCTAAAAAGGGGTTCAAAAATACATAAGAAAAAGATATTGTGCCATAGAAAAATTGCCCCTTGTCATTTTCATGGCCTTTTAGGTCTTGTTTCATTTTGTTTTACATATTTTTCCTTAATTTTATATTGCAACATGGCTTTAACATGCTTATTTTAGTATTAAAATGTAAATATTGAAGTCTTGTGAATGTGTTGTGAAGTGTTGTAAAGAATTTCTACATTGTTCTAGACTCTATTTAATATAATTCACCTAAAAATCATCTTTTTACATATCAAGTCCTATTTTCAAGTGTTGTTAGTTCTTGTAATCAATATTCACACTTCTCTAGGAATTTTCCCCTTATTTACATCTTTCTCATGTCCTATTTGACCCCTTTATGCACTCATAAGCTTTATTTAAGTGTATTTTTAAACATACTCCTGACACATAACATTAAATGACATTTAATTCTGGCCTGACACCTACGTTTATGTCCTAGGTGGGACATATTCACCATGGGTGGTGAATGAGTCCTCCTTGGCTCCAAAATTCAAAATATCTCAAATTTATTTCAATATTTATTCAAAATTATGCTTGATGTCAGTCTATGACGATGTATGAGCGGTTACTAAGACACAAGATTGATATAAAGAAGCTAATTTCACTTCATTCTAACATCCATACAATCCATTCATTCAAGTATTCATCCAAGAACATCTCATCCATCCATTCACTTAAGCATTCAAGCATTTTGCAATACATCATTGAGCAATTATTGAAGCATCTTGGAGCAACCATTGACATTGATTCAGATTTGCATCATCAAGGATCTTGGTAAGTTGTAACATCTTCTATGTTCATTTATCATCTTTCTTGCATTTCATTTATTTCTATTGGGTTTGATTACCAAAGAAGGGTTTGAGCAAGGCAAACCCCTTTTGCTAACCCATCAACATTTTCCCCCTTCTTGCATGTGTTTGCAGCATTTATTTTGTAGATTTGATAGGTTTAAAAGGTGTTGAAAAGTGTAAATCAAGTCAACTAGGTTCTTCAAGTCAACTTTTTTATATTTCATGCTTGTTGGGTGATTTCTATCTATTTCTTGCAGAATTGACTCTGACAACCAGACATTCAGACTTTTCCAGATTTGGTGTTGCAGGGTTGATGTATGATTTTCTAGAAATATAGGAGTGTAATGATTCACCTCCCTTGGTGAATGAGTCCCACCTAAGATCAAAAAATATTTATTTTGTCAGATTTCATATCCCAATAGTCAGAAATTAGTTCTTGCTACCTTTTCACCAATAGGAGGATTGATTTTCCACCCTTGGAAAATGATTCTCACTATGAATTTTTGGTGACATCATTCAGCATTCCAAACAGCTCAACATCTTTATCCTTGGTCTAGGTGCACTCAGATTCATCCTTGTTAGCTCTGTTTTGCATATTTTCTTTATTTTTCTCATTGTTTGCATATCTCACTATGTTTTCAAACATTGCATAAATCTTAGTTTTGTATCCATTTACATTAGTTTCATTCAATCAATTTCATTTAGTTTAGTAAAAATGGCCCCTTGTTATTTTCATGGCATTTTAGGTCTTGTTTCATTTTGTTTTACATATTTTTCCTTAATTTTATATGGCAACATGGCTTGAACATGCTTATTTTAGTATTAAAATGTAAATATTGAAGTCTTGTGAATGTGTTGTGAAGTGTTGTAAAGAATTTCTACATTATTCTAGACTCTATTTAATATAATTCACCTAAAAATCATCTTTTTACATATCAAGTCCTATTTTCAAGTGTTGTTAGTTCTTGTAATCAATATTCACACTTCTCTAGTAATTTTCCCCTTATTTACATCTTTCTCATGTCCTATTTGACCCCTTTATGCATTCATAAGCTTTATTTAAGTGTATTTTTAAATATACTCCTGACACATAACATTAAATGGCATTTAATTCTGGCCTGACACCTACGTTTATGTCCTAGGTGGGACACATTCACCATGGGTGGCGAATGAGTCCTCCTTGGCTCCAAAATTCAAAATATCTCAAATTTATTTCAAGATTTATTCAAAATTATGCTTGATGTCAGTCTATGACGATGTATGAGCGGTTACTAAGACACAAGATTGATATAAAGAAGCTAATTTCACTTCATTCTAACATCCATACAATCCATTCATTCAAGTATTCATCCAAGAACATCTCATCCATCCATTCACTTAAGCATTCAAGCATTTTGCAATACATCATTGAGCAATTATTGAAGCATCTTGGAGCAACCATTGACATTGATTTAGATTTGCATCATCAAGGATCTTGGTAAGTTGTAACATCTTCTATGTTCATTTATCATCTTTCTTGCATTTCATTTATTTCTATTGGGTTTGATTACCAAAGAAGGGTTTGACCAAGGCAAACCCCTTTTTGCTAACCCATCAACATTTTCCCCCTTTTTGCATGTGTTTGCAGCATTTATTTTGTAGATTTTGATAGGTTTAAAAGGTGTTGAAAAGTTTAAATCAATTCAACTAGGTTCTTCAAGTCAACTTTTTTATATTTCATGCTTGTTGGGTGATTTCTATCTATTTCCTGCAGAATTGACTCTGACAACCAGACATTCAGACTTTTCCAGATTTGGTGTTGCAGGGTTGATGTCTGATTTTCTAGAAATATAGGAGTGTAATGATTCACCTCCCTTGGTGAATGAGTCCCACCTAAGATCAAAAAATATTTATTTTGTTAGATTTCAGATCCCAATAGTTAGAAATTAGTTCCTGGTACCTTTTCACCAATAGGAGGATTGATTTTCCACCCTTGGAAAATGATTCCCACTATGAATTTTTGGTGACATCATTCAGCATTCCAAACAGCTCAACATCTTTATCCTTGGTCTAGGTGCACTCAGATTCATCCTTGTTAGCTCTGTTTTGCATATTTTCTTTATTTTTCTCATTGTTTACATATCTCACTATGTTTTCAAACATTGCATAAATCTTAGTTTTGTATCCATTTACATTAGTTTCATTCAATCAATTTCATTTAGTTTAGTAAAAATGGCCCCTTATTATTTTCATGGCCTTTTAGGTCTTGTTTCATTTTGTTTTACATATTTTTCCTTAATTTTATATGGCAACATGGCTTGAACATGCTTATTTTAGTATTAAAATGTAAATATTGAAGTCTTGTGAATGTGTTGTGAAGTGTTGTAAAGAATTTCTACATTATTCTAGACTCTATTTAATATAATTCACCTAAAAATAATCTTTTTACATATCAAGTCCTATTTTCAAGTGTTGTTAGTTCTTGTAATCAATATTCACACTTCTCTAGGAATTTTCCCCTTATTTACATCTTTCTCATGTCCTATTTGACCCCTTTATGCACTCATAAGCTTTATTTAAGTGTATTTTTAAATATACTCCTGACACATAACATTAAATGACATTTAATTATGTCCTGACACCTACGTTTATATCCTAGGTGGGACACATTCACCATGGGTGGCGAATGAGTCCTCCTTGGCTCCAAAATTCAAAATATCTCAAATTTATTTCAAGATTTATTCAAAATTATGCTTGATGTCAGTCTATGACGATGTATGAGCGGTTACTAAGACACAAGATTGATATAAAAAAGCTAATTTCACTTCATTCTAACATCCATACAATCCATTCATTCAAGTATTCATCCAAGAACATCTCATCCATCCATTCACTTAAGCATTCAAGCATTTTGCAATACATCATTAAGCAATTATTGAAGCATCTTGGAGCAACCATTGACATTGATTTAGATTTTCATCATCAAGGATCTTGGTAAGTTGTAACATCTTCTATGTTCATTTATCATCTTTCTTGCATTTCATTTATTTCTATTGGGTTTGATTACCAAAGAAGGGTTTGACCAAGGCAAACCCCTTTTTGCTAACCCATCAACATTTTCCCCCTTTTTGCATGTGTTTGCAGCCTTTATTTTGTAGATTTGATAGGTTTAAAAGGTGTTGAAAAGTGTAAATCAAGTCAACTAGTTTCTTCAAGTCAATTTTTTTATATTTCATGCTTGTTGGGTGATTTCTATCTATTTCCTGTAGAATTGACTCTGACAACCAGACATTCAGACTTTTCCAGATTTGGTGTTGCAGGGTTGATGTCTAATTTTTTAGAAATATAGGAGTGTAATGATTCACCTCCCTTGGTGAATGAGTCCCACCTAAGATCAAAAAATATTATTTTGTCAGATTTCAGATCCCAATAGTCAGAAATTAGTTCCTGCTAGCTTTTCACCAATAGGAGGATTGATTTTTCACCCTTGGAAAATTATTCCCACTATGAATTTTTGGTGACATCATTTAGCATTCCAAACAGCTCAAAATCTTTATCCTTGGTCTAGGTGCATTCAGATTCATCCTTGTTAGCTCTGTTTTGCATATTTTCTTTATTTTTCTCATTGTTTGCATATCTCACTATGTTTTCAAACATTGCATAAATCCTAGTTTTGTATCCATTTAGATTAGTTTCATTCAATAAATTTCATTTAGTTTAGTTCATTTAGGCATTAAATCATTATTTATTGCATATTTGAGTGAACTTGCTAGGTTTTTGGCCTCCTTATCTCTCCTTTTTAGCTGAAAAACCTTAAGAGTGCTAGAGATACCTAGAGTGCCAAAAATCTACGGTTCATTTTGGTGAACCCAACTCTTGAGAACTTTGCATTTTCTATTTTTATTGGCATATTGCATAGTAAAATACATTTTGCATTACAATTCAATTAGGACATTGTTTTTTTTGCATTCTAGGTGTTCTTTTTATCATGCATTAGTGAAAAACTAGCTTAGATTTCATTTTTGCATCTCATATACCTAAAAAACTAAAAATCCTGCATTTTGTATGTTTGATAGCATTTTATTTTTGCATTGCATACATTAATTTTTTTTTTAAATCATAAAAATATTGCATCCTAGGACTCATTCACCACCCAAGGTGAATCAGTCCTTCTATAGTTTTTTATACTTTATTTACAACCCTTTTTGTCATATTTTTTGCATTTTACCTTAGTGTTCCTACATTCTATTTTCATTTCTAGAGTCTCTATTTTCATTCCTTTATTGCATTTTCATTTAAGTTTCATCATGGCATTATCATTCAATAAGTTTTGGAATTTCTTAAAATCCTTGGTTGATATGTCTAATTGCACCTTTAGTTGTGACCCTAATGATATTGAACTCCCACATGCTCTCTCAACTCCTAATGGTTGTCCTCTTGATGATGTTAGCATGAATAAGTTCTACAATGATTGCTTTGACAACTTAGAAAACAATGCAAACTTTTATCCTTCCTTGAAATCACAAGACCTTCCTCCTTTTACAACACATGATCATTTTGCATATTTACATCCTAAAACCATAGGATTCCTCCTTCAAGTGAACCTAGTTCTTTTCATCCAACACAACCATATCCCTTTTACAACAATCAAGTTACCAACACTCCAATCAACCTTGAAGAAACATATGTAGAGGCTTTACTATTTTGAGTAAACAAGGTTGTGACACAAACACTAAACATAGCATTCATCAACTTCTTGATCAAAACACAATCAAAGCACATACAACATGATTAGGATATCAAGATCCTTCTCAGCCTGATAGACATCCTTTGCAACCTCAAAGACCTCAAGATTCTAGTACAGTGATCTTGAATGCTCCTCCTAAACTAAACATACTTCTCCAAAGAGAACACCCCTTTTCTCCTTCTAATGCTAAGGATGGTAGGAACCCTAGGGATTCTCCCCCTTCTATTCATGAGCAAAGAGAATCTAGCAAGAGGAAGCAACCTTACAAAATGAAGAAGATAAAGTTTCCCACACATCCTCCATCTGAATGTGAAAGGAGATTGCAATTACTTTTAAACAAAGGTCTTATACTCTTATTTCCTTCTAATAGGTTGGTTATTCACCCTCTAATTCTAATGTGCCTTATTGAAAATATCATTGTATTCTTTCACATCGAACGAAAGCATGTCCAACATTGAATGAGATATTGCAAAAGTATCACTTCACTAATACTAACTATTTTCCTCTCATCCCTTAAAACATCATTTCCCTCTCATGCAATCATTGTAGAATCTTTTCATTCTCACTATTGCATGATTCCTTTCATCTTCATCCTTAGGCTCATGCTTGTTTTTCTCTTTTGCATACAAGACATTGTTAGCCTTTGTCTTCATAATGCACTTGTCTTTGTCTCCTAACTATGTTATTTCTTTTCCACTTAGTCATTTAAGATTGAGAAACCAATAACTTAGTTAATGGTTGACTTACATTTGCATTACTTTTCCCTTGCATATTATTTTTATGTTCGTATAGTGTTCCCCCATATTGTGCATTGATGCTATCTCTCTTTTTACACTTCTATTTGTATCTCTATTCTTCTATATGTCATAAATTGCTTTTCCTTTTGTTTTGTGTTTATCCTTTGGGGATGACACAAAGCATAGAGATGCCCTTAGTCTCTTCCACATTGACCCAAATGATCCTTGTCTTTTTCCTTTTGTTTTTTGTTTATCCTTTGGGGATGACACAAAGCGTAGAGATGCCCTAAGTCTCTTCCATGTTGACTGATAAGTTTTCTTTTCTTTGTCTTTTCTTGTGTTTTCCTTTTGGCAATGATGCAAGGCATTGAGACCAAAATGTATCCTTCATGTTGACCCAAAAGCTTTTTCCTTTTTTTGGTCTTTTGTATTTTCACTTGTGTTTTCCTTTTGGGGATGATGTAAAGTGTTGAGACCGCAATGTCTCTTCCATGTTGACCCAAAATGAATCTTTTTTTTCCTTTTGTTTTCACTCTCTCTATGTCATTTTTCTCTCTCTATTTCTTTAGGGAATAATGAAAGTTTTGTGCTCTTTCATAAAAACATTGCAACAATGAACATACTGACCCCAAATACATAGATCCCTTATGTGTTTTGGTGTTTTTTCTTTTATGGGGGGAAACTCCCTTTTTATTTCTTTCTTTTTCATTTTTATTTACATGACGTAGCTTAACTTTGAAACATATGACTTGGCATAGGGATTTCCTATTTGGATCTCATGTCTTGTTTTTCTTTTGCATTCCTTTTCTTCTTCTACTTTAAAGCAATTTCTCAAAAATGATGTGTAGCAATTCCTTTAAAGTGGGGGGCATACAATACCATAATTTATTTGCATTCTTTTTTCCTAGTGTAGCCTTGTTGTTTATATGATTTTTTCATTACTCTTTGGATGACATTGGGTGTGATGTCCTTTATAAGTGTGATCTTTCTTAGCATATTACATTCCTCTTGGTGGTTTGATGCAACACACTCCATCCCCTAAGTTGTGAATTTACTATTCTTTGATTGGTCCTCCCTTGGAGACATTAGACACAATGTTCCTTAAGTGATTGACCTTACATAGGTTGAACAAGACTCCTTTGAACAATTTGTTACATTACATTTTACATTTGTTTTATATTCATTCATCCACCTTGCATAACACAACTTGCATGCCTATGGTGCCATCCTATTTTGGTATGAGTTGTAAGCATATGGAATTTTTCTTGTCTCATGAAGCCTAAATCAACATTTGAATTTCCTCTTTCTTTCTTTTTGTGGTACCTTGTTAAAGTTATTAGGACGTATAACTTTGGCATGGTTGAGTGGGAAGCCCAACTAGTGGCATGACTTTTCTCATAGTCACTTTTGTTTTTGAGTTCATGCCAACTAGAATATGTATCTCTTTCTTTTGGACCTTATCACCCCATAGATGATTGAAAGTTCTATGGGCCCAAAGTGAGTACACATTTTTCTTTTTTCCTAGATCCGATTCACAACTAGTTGGATTGACAATCGAAGCTTTATATAATTCTCAACACTTGTATGTTCCTTTGTCCTTATGCTTGGTTTTCCATGGGATCTTCATCCTAGGGGCTTGATCATCCATTTTGATTTTTTTTATTCCATCTTGCTAATGTAAGTACATTTGAACCCTCTCCTCTCGATGTTCATGGCTACTTTAGTGTGAGTCCGAAGCAAGTTCTTCCCCTTACTAAAGTGGGAGCTAAATGTGTCATAGAAAAATGGCCCCTTAGCATTTTCATGGAATTTTAGGTCTTGTTTCATTTTTTTTTACATATTTTTCCTTAATTGTATATTGCAACATGGATTGAACATGCTCATTCTAGGGTATGTGCAAGATCATCATGGGAAAAACAAGCCCTTAAGTGCCAAAAAATTCAAAAAAATTAGAGTTAGGAAACTTGACGTACAAATTTTAATAAGTTGTCTATATTATTTCAAAGATATGTAAGAATAGAATTTGTAGAAAATTGAATATAGTTTCTAAACTACTAGGTTTGTTTAAAAAGAAAAAAAATCTATTTGGTGAAAATTTGAAACTTCAATTAGTACTTAAATTTAGGAAGTAGGTGTTTGTTTGACCACCTAACCAAAATAAAATTATAATTTTTTTTATAATATTTTAGATATAAGTAGAGGACTCATGTCCCGATGTGATGCATATTTTTTTGTGATTTTTTTCCAAGTAAATAATTAATTATATTTTTTTATTACAACTTTTATAAAATATAAAAAACTAGTATGTCTGACCAACTTGGTCAAAAATTCATGAAATTCAATTTTTCTTTTTTTAATCCTATAGTATGCAAAGCATAGGATGTGACAAATGTTTTAGATTAATAAAATGTGATACCATTTGAAAGCTATAGATGTTTCTCAATCAGCCTATCAATCAAGACTTTAGTCTTAATTTGAATAGAAAATGAATAATAATTACTTATTAAATTCATAGTAAAGCATAATTTATATTGGTGGAAAGCTGAGAATCTCCTTTAAAAACCATTTTCATTTCATCAATTTTAGGTTAAAAAAAAGTTGTTAGCCACATACCCATCATATTGCCACTTTTTGGCCCATCATGATCCTGCACATACCCTTTAGTATTAAAATGTAAATATTGAAGTCTTGTGAATGTGTTGTGAAGTGTTGTAAATAATTTCTACATTATTCTAGACTCTATTTAATATAATTCACCTAAAAATCATCTTTTTACAAATCAAAAAGTCCTATTTTCAAGTGTTGTTAATTCTTGTAATCAAGATTCATGCTTCTCTAGGAATTTTCCCCTTATTTACATTTTCTCATGTCCTATTTGACCCCTTTATACACTCATAAGATTTATTTAAGTTTATTTTTAAATATACTCTTAACACAACATCAAATGATGTTTAATTCATGACACCTAAGCTTATGTCATAGGTGGGACCCATTCACCATGGGTGGTGAATGAGTCCACCTTGGCTCCAAAATTTAAAACATTTCAAATTTCTTTCAAGATTTATTCAAAATTATGCTTGATGTCAGCCTGTGATGATGTATGAATGGTTACTAAGACACAAGATTGATATAAATAAGATAATTTTACCTTGTTTCAATATCCATACAATCCATTCATTGAACTATTCATCCAAGCACATCTCAATTCATCCATTCATTTAAGCATTCAAGAATTTTGCATTACATCATTGAGCAATTATTGAAGCATCTTGGAGCAACCATTGACATTGATTCAGATTTCCATCATCAAGGATCTTGGTAAGTTGTAACATCTTCTATGTTCATTTATCATCTTTCTTCCATTTCATTTATTTCTATTGGGTTTGATTACCAAAGTGGCGTTTGACCAAGCCAAACCCCTATTTGATAACCCACCAATATTTTCCCCCTTTTTGTATGTGTTTTTTGCATTTGTTTTTGTAGATTTGACAGGTTTAAAAGGTGTTGAAAAGTGGAAATCAAGTCAACTTTTTTCTATTTCATGCTTGTTGAGTGATTTTTTTTGTTTCCTATTGAATTGACTCTGACAACCTAACATTAAGACTTTTCTTGATCAGGTGTTGCAGAGTTGCTGTCTAATTTTATAAAAATCTAGGAGTAGACTAATTTTCCACCCTTGGTGAATGAGTCCCACCTAAGATCAAAAAATCTATATTTTGTCAGATTCTGGATATCGACAGTCGGAAATCAGGTCCTGGTAGCTTTTCACCAGTAAGAGGAATTATTCACCACCCTTGGTGAATGAGTCCCACTGTGAATTTTTAGTGACATAATTTGGCATTCTAGATAGCTCAACATCTTCAACCTTGATCCAGGTGCACTCAGATTCATCCCTATTAGCTCTATTTTGCATATTTTCTTTAGTTTTCTCATTGTTTGCATATCTCACTATGTTTTCAAACATTACATAAATCTTAGTTTTGTATCCATTTAGATTAGTTTCATTCAATAAATTACATTTAGTTTAGTTTATTTAGGCATTAAATCATTCTTCATTGCATATTTGAGTGAACTTGCTAGGTTTTTGGCCTCCTTATCTCTCCTTTTTAGGTGAAAAACCTTAAGAGTGCTGGAGATACCTAGAGTGCCAAAAATTTATAGTTTAGATTAAAAGACTCTTGACCGTTGTACTATTTTTTAATTATTGTCTTAAGACTCATAGGTTGTGCCAATGTGTTTTTCCTCTTCGTTTCTTAGTTAATTGATAAAACATTATAATGTGCTAGTATTGTTGTAATGAGTTGTTTATCATCAAAGCTTCTATAATTTCAATATAATTTTGTTGTTTAGATCATGTTTACACTCTTCTTGTTCATTGAATTCATATGGAAGTTGTATTAAATATGTTGTTTTATTGACTTATTCAAAATTTTATCTCTATTTTTTGTTATTTTGGGCATATGAACTATTGTCTGAGCCTTCAAATCTCATCTAAATGGAAGATTTCATGTGCCTGCCCACTTAAATCTTGGCACATCAACTTAGATTAGATTTTATTCTAATATATCTACTTCATTTTCCCTATTCACCCCCCAATATATGAAGAGCCAACTTCTTTAAAACCCATAGGTTACTCAATTTAGCACAATTGGTTCCCCCATTAACTGAGTTTCCCATAAGGCTGTGTGCCTAGAAATTTTAGGCATCAACAATTTTTTTTGGCATGCCCGATGGGACCTTGTTTGAATGAGTCTAAGTTTAAAGTGGGTGTATGATCCATAGAGTTGTTACTAGATCCTAGACAATGAATAACACTAGCCTACTAGTACCATCACTGGTAACAGTATGAGAAAGATCCCATCTAGTAAACATCTTGACCCCTCCACTAGTCCCATTACCAATGGATAACAAAAATTTTGTAGGATGGGATGTTAAAAGTCCTCTCATAGCACCAGTAGCACTGGCCATGTGGGCTCCTATCCCAACCTCTTCTTTAAAAGCTTTACCTAAGTTCACCAAGGAAGGCTCAAAAATACCATCTGACCATTTGCAAGATGTAGCAGACATGTGTTTGTTCCATGGTGTAGTTGATAAAAATGTAGCACTGAGCTTTCTTGTAGCCTCTTTCAAAGGCAGAGCATTAGATTGGTACCACACTCTAGAGGCTAATAATATTGATACCTAGGATTAGCTCAAATATCCCTTTTACAAGCAGTTTTCAAATAATGGAGATTGATCTTCACTATTTCAATAGTTGGTGATCAGAAAGTGAGCCCCTCAAGAGGCCATGACCAAATTCAATGCTTGATTTCATACAACTTGGCAAAGGATCTAGATTGTTATCCACCTACCTACCGATTTGGCATTCATGTTCTATCTAAAATCTCTCAATGCTGACATCTCAGTGATGATCTAGTCTCTTGCTGGGAACACCTTCCTAGATGTGTATAACATTGTTGTTAAGGCAGAGAATAATTTGATTGATGCTGAAAAGTTACCGCCTCAACCCACTATGCCTATATTTGTAGAGATATCAGCACTTGGGAGATAGCTTCTACTAGTGTGTCCACTCCTCCCTAATCTATGTATACATATTTGAGAGTGCCTCTGAACTTGCTTCTACATGTAACCATTCAAAGGATTAGATGAGCGACATCAAATACTTGTTGCAAACTTTCTCAAATAAAATAACTAGTATCAAGTGGAAACAATCTACATAAACAAAGCCAGCTTTCCAAAATTACTAGGGTGGAAGACCTTACTAGAAAAACTAGTTCCAAGGAGGACCGCACACGAATCCACAGACTCAATCGAGTAATCAAATAGTTTTAGTGCCTACCCCACTACAAAATTTCCACCCAAGTTTGAATAGAGAGCTAGTAGTGGGGAAAAATAATCTCACTGATGATATCAATCCTTGGTCCTTCCCCTACAATGAAGCACATATGCCCTAAAATTTTTTGCATGAAAATCTACAACAAAGAGTGGTGGAATAGTGTAGTCAAGTCATTATGTCAGATTCAAGAGGTTATGTATATGCCTCTCTACAAATGGAAAACATGGTACTAACCAGAAAAATGCAAGGAATGTCCCTTGATCAAGAAACAAGTATCACAATCTCGTGCTCTTCTCATGGATGGAAGAAGAAGAGGTGGTGTTTTCAAATGATGTTTCCACATCAAAGGCCCCTCAAGTGTACTCAAATTATAACACTCACTCTAAGAGGAGATTCATAGGTGAACTAGTCACTCAACAGCTCAAAATTATTCCCCACCAAGCTCCTAGTTAATTTGTGATTGTACAACAATCTCAACCATGTAAGGAGATTGTTATAAAAAAGTCTAAGGAGCATTAGTCTTTGACTCCACCACCATTAAATGTGGTGGAATAGTCGAATAAATCCTCTACTAATGTATCCCTTTAGGATATCTTAGCTATCCTAAAGTAGAAGTCGTTATTGTAGAAGTCCCTACTGGAAGATGCAAGCATAGAGCCAATAGAGAAACCATCCAAAAGAAAGGTCATTGATTCATCATCTCAAGCCAAGGTCCTCAAAAATAATGAGGATGAAGCCTCTACTAAAAGTAGAGGTAAGTCAAAACCAAAACCCTTTCTCTTAACTCTCATTGTGGGTAACTCTGGTGCTAGCACCAGAGTCATGCCCAAGAAAATATTTGACGCCTTAGGACTTAGTTATGAACCTTTAAATAGATGGGTTCTGCAACTTGATGGGAATAGGGTTGAAAGTATAGGTATCATCAAGAAACTCCCCTTGACTCTATTCTCTTGTGCTAGTATCACAACCCCACAAGATACTGTGATCATTGATGTCCCTCCCATGTTCGGTCTTTGCTTATCCTAGGATTTCACTACCAAAATAAGTGGGTATCCTTCTTTTTCTTGGTCACACTTAATTCTTAGGAACAAGCATGGAGCTAAGATGAAGATATTGTCAAAAACTTTTCATTCAAAACATGTAGCAAACGAATCCATGATCAACTTTGAGGCTACTAATACCTCTATAACCAAAGATGAGATTTATTGTACTGAGTTACTTGAGGATGAGAAGGTGATAGGAGATCGAACTGATAAAGAGGAAGTTCTCTTAAGTGAATTTATTGACACTAATCCTTTAGGAAATTATCATGCCACTAGATTAGGAACTCGTGTCATCTATGATAAGGATCAAGTGATTCCAAAGTTAATGAAAGAACTTGAGGGTGATCATGCCTTAGAGCTATGGACACTACATTTTGATGGAGCAAGATGCAAAGTTGGTACAGGAGCCAAGATATGTTTGACATCCCCATCCAATGAAAAGACACTCAGATATTTTCACTTTCAATTTTCCTATTGAAATAGTGAAGTTGAATATGAAGGCCTCATGCAAGGTCTTTCTTGCAAAGCATATGGGCATTAAACAAATAATGGTGTTTAGAGACTCTGAGCTAATAGTTAATCAAGTCTGAGGGGTTTCTACAGTAAACAATGTCTGCATGTGATCTTATAGACATAGTGTTTGGGACCTAATTGAAAGTTGTAATGCCTTCAATATCTAGATGGTGCCCAAAGAGTAGAATGTTTTTGTGGATCACATGGTGATAATAAGATCTCAATTTAACCCTATTTCTAACTTAATTGATAACATACAATATCTATGAGTGATTATCTAACCCGAAATCCCAAATAATGACCAAAGCTAGAAAGTGTTTGAAAGTGATGAACAAATCACCTCATTCATTCAACATTTAGGAGAGTTTGTTGATCATATCCAACCAAAAATTATAGAAGCTTATGAAGAAAAAATTATTTAGCTAAGGTCAAACAAGCTCCCAAAAGGACTGGTCACTCTTGAAAATCTATTTGATTGTGACAATACAAGGAATGACAAGAGGAAGTTTGTATCAGACAAGAGTGACTATGCAGAAATTTAGGTTGGAGATAAGAGTAAGCTTAAGGTCAAGAATGATGTTCCACAACATGATAAAGATAGGATCATGCATTTTTGTGCAAAATATAAAGTATTAGTGGCTTGGTCATATGATGACCATAAGGGATATGATCACAAAGTCATCTGGCATACCATAAAATTGACAAAAGGGGAAAAACCTGTCTGGCAAAAGTAGAGGCTAGTAAACCAAAAGATTGAGGCATTAATGGGACAAGATTTGACAAAGATAATCCACTCCTGGATTGTCTTCTCAATCAAACATAGTACATGGGTTTCCAACCTAGTTCTAGTCTAAAAGAAAAATGGGGACATTTGCCTCTATGTTGATTTCTAGTTTCTAAATAGGGCATCCCTGAAGCACTGCTACACCTTGCCTTCCATGGAGTCAAGCTCAATGTTGCAAAAAATGGCTAGATCAAAAATGTTTTCTTTGTCGGACAACTTCTTTGGTTACAACCAAATCTGGGTCAAAGAGGAAGACCGACACAAAACAATGTTCACTACCAAGTGGGGAACATTTTCCTATGCAAAAATTCCCTTCGGTCTCTCAAGTGTGGGAGCCACCTTTCAACAAGCAATGTATATTTCCTTTAGATAACTAATCAATAAGATCATGTTGATCTACTTGAATGATCTAACTGTATTATCTAAGTCAAATGATGATCATTTTGATCATCTTGAAATGGTTTTCAAAAAATTCCAGGAGTTTTGGAGATCCTTGAACCCAAAAAAATGTGTTTTCGAAGTGCCTCAAAGAAAATTATTGGGACATGTAGTGTCTAAAGATAGAGTTTCAATTGATACAGATCAAGTGAAGGCAATCAGGTAACTTCCCCTACTAGTCAATAAAAAGGGAGTTTAGTCCTTCTTGGGGAAGGTAAATTTTGTAAACAAATTTATTTTTGATTTTGCAGGTCTAATTAGACCTATCACCTTAATGATCGAGAAGGATCATCTATTTAAGTGGAAAAAGGAGTTGAGAGAAGCCTTTGAGAAGGTCAAAGAGGCTATTTCTTTAGCTCCTATGCTAGTAAACCTATACCTATCAAAGGACTTCATAATGTATGTGTTTTGTAGTAAATATAACATCGCTAATGTTTTGACCCAAAAGGATGATGAAAGAAAAGGAGAACATCCAATAGCGTTCCACTCCTAAACCTTAAAGGAATATGAAATGAACTACAACTTCATCAAGAGGTAGGAATTTTCCATTGTTAAGGGGCTTAAAACGTTTCAACACCTCACATATTTCAACAAGGTGATCATATACGTAGCACATTCTAGTGGGTACAAGTACATTATGGAAGGATAAATCACCAAAAAAAGATCCAACTAGATAACTAAGATCCTTGAATATGACATTGAGGTCAGGCCCACAAAGACCATGTGGGGAAGAGGATTATGTTAATATTTGGCACAAGATGAAGAAGTGGTAGCTAAGGAGGAACAATCTAAGCTAGCTCTTTAAACACATGAATCTAAGTCTGAAAACTACTAGTTGGAAAATAGAATGAGGTTTATGTAGACAGGGAAATATCTGGTGGGCCTCCCTTCTAAGAAGAAAAGGTTTTGTAGATTTCAAAACGATAGATATGTGCTTATTGAATGGGTTCTCTTCAAAAGGAATTTCAATGGTGCTCTTTTGTGGTGCGTAACTCAAGAGTAGGCACAAATTTTTTTGTACATATTCCATATCAATCCTACTGGTGGAAATTTCTCTACTAATACCACCTCCATTAAAATTATGTGTGCAAGATATTTTTGGCCTACACTATTCAACGAATCACACTCTCTAGTCAAATCTTGTAGGGAATGCCAATTCTTTATAGGAAGGAGAAAGAACTCAACAATTCCTATGAATCTGATAGTGGCTAAAGAAGCCTTTGCATAATGGGGTATTCATTTTATTGGAATGATTAATCCCACCTCCAATGTAGGGTATAAATGGATTCTTACGGCCATAGATTATTTCACCAAATGGGCCGAGGCCATGCCCCTGAAGAATGTGACTGAGGTGGATATTGTGAAATTCCTAGAAGAAATGGTAACAAGGTTCAACCCACCAAAGACCATCATCTCTGAAAATGAAAAATCATTCCTAGGTTCAAAGGTATGCTAATTTTCACTTAAGCATAGCATTTTCCTAAAGAAATATTCAAATTATTACCCATAGGTGAATGGTCTATTCAAGTCAACTAATAATAATTTAGTCTGACTCATCAAAAGAATAGGTTGTAACATTAGAGTGGCATAAAAACATCAAAGTAGTGCTCTGATTATTTTGTATAACTCCCAAGCAAGTCTTAAAGACTTCGTTGTATGAGCTGGTATACAGGAAGGAAGCACAATTGCCTTTCTCTATGAAAATTCCCACACTATAGTTTCTTAAGTCTCTGGAGGTAGAGTAAAATGGATCCATGGAGGTCTAGTTGGATGAATTATTAGAGGTACAAGAGAAAAGAGAAAAATCCCTAATGGCCATGTGTAACCATCAATAGGTAGTTAAGAAGTGGTTTGACAAGAAAACCTTTGACCAAGGTCTTAAGTGTAGAGATTTGGTTCTCAAATTCAATAAGATAGCTGCAAATCCTGGCCAACATGAAAAATTTGATAGTCTATGGGAGGGTCCTCATCATGTGATTAAATGCAAGAAACATAATACATTTGAATTAGATAACATGGAAAAAGAAGCATTGGGAATTCATGTCAATGGAATTCACCTCAAACATTTTAATTAGCTTTTTTAACCATTCGATAATGTAAATATGTAAGTATTTAAATATTTTTTATGTATTTTTTTGGCCGAGTCTTTATAAGCAGAACCCATGATACAAGGAGTAGAGAAAAGAAAAGGAGATAGAAACTTGAAAAAAGAGCTATATATTCATTATATGGTAATATTTACTTTGGGATATTACAATTTAAAATGGCTCTTAGGCTAGGATTTTTGAGAATATATATAATAAGTAGATTTTTTAGATATATATACAAAAAGAGAGGAGGAAAAATTTCTTTCATTTAGTAGGGTCAACTGGAATAGTATGAGCTTCATCATTAGCAGGAGCAATAGGTTCAACATGAGCAACAAGAGCTTTGAAAACAACAAGAAGTGGGTGAGAATACACTAGGTTTCTAAAATTAGTATACCACTCCACATCATACAAAATATCTACATTGTAGCACGTTAGTAGGAAGTACCAGGTGTGTGAAACCCTTTGACGGTGTTCCCTAATGGTCAACATGTGAAATTCACTCAGGAATGGCACCCAAGGCACCACCGCATCCTCTTCAATATGATGATAGAGCTCACTTGTTGTTGGAATACCAAGGCCATATACTGCATTCATTACAATTTTACCAAGGACTTTGAGATAGCGCTTGGGAAAAATTTCCATGGTAAGCCTTAGTACCATCTCTTTTGGTACCTAAATGTCAAGTACAGAGGAAAAAAATGAGAAAAAATATCAATGTTTACTCAATATTTTTCGGTGTACTCTATACAGTCTCTTCCTAGCACCGATTTCATCACAACTATAGCTAAGTAATGCTTATTCTTGGTAATTAATGCTTATTCTTGGTCATATGCTTCAAAAACCTACTAGAAACTTCTCCTAGGAAAGCTACCTAAGACCTATTGCTAATTAGCCTAATGGGAGTATCTATTGCTTCCATCAATAAGCCCAATTACCAAGTGTAAATTTTGCTATTATCCTTAGGTTTATTTATAGAGGTATTTGGGGTACAATGTGTGTGATAAGTATGATGTTGATCAAGGTGCAAACTCAGAAAATTCCACTAGGAGAAAAATTGACAATCCCACTAGTGAAAACTTGAAAATACCACCAGGTTGTGTTTGCTACATGTGAATTGTTGTGTGCAAATTAAGATGAGGTAATTAATTAGCTAAAACTTATAGTAGGTGCAAGTGGTAGTTTAGACGGTCAAGTGCCAAGTGTTAAGCTATGGACACTTTTTCAGTCCCCAAGATCAACTCAAAATCTTTTTTTGTATTCATTAAGCCCTTTTTCTTAATCATTCTTCTAAAGTAATTAAATGAAAAAACATGCAAAAGGTTTCATATGTCTTCAATTTACAGCTCAATTTCCCAAGAGATGGCACCGTAGGACATATTGGATAATCATCATTATGAATTAATTTCTCTTCTAAAGGATATGAATTCATTTTTATTATAGACACACAAAATTTGCATCATGCATTAGGTCCATTCATCAATTAATCAAGTTCACCTTCATCCATTCATTAGGTAATCTCATTAATTTCCATCTCCTAAGGTCATTAATTTAAAATTAAACAAACTTTAACATTAACCTTTCAATTAAATAAATCAAACATCATCCCTTTAATTAAATAAACCAAACTTTATTTAATTAAATCTCCAAATGCATATTTCTCCCCTTTTGATTTAAATAAATCCAAATATTAAAGTCAAAAGGGTCAAACTCACCTAATCATCATTAAGCTACTCTAACAATGATTAAATGCTAATCCTAATCACTTGGATTCTCTAGATTTTGCCACTTGCACAAATAAATAAATTTGTTGATTTATTAAAATCCTTATTTTCCATCAACTTGGCATAAAAAACGAATATTCCCTCAAGTTTGAAAATTATGACAAGTTGACTTGTCCCCTCCAACATTGCATTAATTTCTGATTTTCTTGTCCCCCTCTCAAAATTTATTGCACAAATTTGAATTTGAAACTCCCTCTCTTGGGCATATTTCCCAAATCTCTCACAACCCCCATCCTATCACAACTTGACAAGTGGCCTCCTTTCATTGGTTTACATTTAGTCCCACATTCACCCATTTGGCCAATCTCTCATCAAGAAAATCTATAAATAAAGACCTCATTCTTCATCAAAGGCATCTACATCTACAGGAAAAATTACTCTCTTGGTTTGAGAACTAATTTTGCTCTTCATCTCCATTGCATCTCATCATTTTAGCTTTTGAGAAAAGATTGGGAAAGGGTCATTTGCACATTTGACACTAATCCAAAATGGAATAGGTACTTTGTCTTGCTTCTATAGGTTTTATTTGATCTTCTTAGTTAGTTGTTTGCATCTTTGAAGCATAGCATTGTTATTTCATAGAGGTATTTGTAGATTTGCATGTTTAAACTAACCCTCCTAATGAATGTTTGAGATTGGTTTACTTGCAGATTTTTAGGTACTTAATTGTGGAGCTAGAAGGAGGGTTGTAGATGCTTTGTTATAAGTAGAGTTGGAGTTTTTCTATTCTTTTCTTTAAGTAGATCAAAACAACTATCAATATACCTCCAACTTCTATTTCAGAATAAGATTAATAACAGAGCATGCACATTCCATAAAATTTTAGTTTCAAATAGCTTGTTTGATTCTTTTGCATCAATATCTGGCCTCAATATTTATGCAAAGATTTGAGAGAAGAAAATGGTATAAAATAGAAGTGAAGTGTTGGAAAAACCTTATTATCCTAGATCTATCATTTGATTTTTTGTATGGGTAATTTCCTTCACACCATCCAATCATAGATTCGGTATAAGTCTTGCACTATAGTTTATTCATCATAAATGAAAGCAGCTGTGTTTGTGTGCAGTTTATTCACCATAAATGAATAATTATTTCAGAATGCATTTTGGGAATCACTGATTCACCAGCCAAAGATTACATGAGGGGAGCCAACCTGCAAAAAGAGAAAAAGGTTTCACAATGCAGACCGGTACAAGTTGTCTTCCATAAAGAAAGTATCTATGAATGCTCTATGTTTCAATGGAGTGGTAGAAACGAGGGAACTCTTCCTAAAGAGAGAAGTAATGAGCAAAACCTATGCAAATGGCTAAAAGTCGTGCACCCATTAGACTCTGTCAGAAAACAATAGAATTTGTCTTTGCACCTAACATTTGTATTTATTCTTCAATTGACCTTCTAGCGCATTCTTACACCAACCAATCGCCTTCGGTTTAAAAATTTCTCATAATGTATTTATGGCCCATCTCTTTTAAACTACCAATAGCATCTGCTTATAAGTTTGTTATGCCTCTTCTCCTTTTCTTTTTTTAACAAGTGTAGTCTGCAATCATGGCATTTTGCATTAAAGAATGCACAAATCATCTTTACACCTACTAATTGCATTTAGAGTCTTTTTGTTTGCATAAATTATGAGGTGAGGGGATTAAACCCGTGCAGATTTGCACCTGACAGTTTCATTTGTTTAAAAGTTTCAAAAATTTGAAGGGTGTGCTTTATGGAAAGAAATTTGGGTCTCCCTGCACCTTTTTCGGAGTCATGGCGCTTGTGTCTTTAGTCCAAAATCCCTGAAAGGAGGTGTGTGTTTTGCAAATACATCATGTCATCATAAATATCATTGGTTCTCTAATATGACTGGTGTTTATCTCATTTACATCATTGTTTTTATCATTAAATACTTGTTCCTTTTTTACTTGCTTTGATTTTTTATTGGGTGGGTGAATATATTCTATGTTGACTTCATCTTATCAAAATCATCAAGAAATGGTGCAGGCATTTATTTTTGAAGATGTATATGCTTTTGTCTTTGAAGCCACATGATATTTTCTGACGTAGTATGCTAGACATTAATTGGATTGATTTGGTAAATTGATATCTCAATAATATGCTAATTGGGATTTTTTGATTCACTCATGATTCAAATATTCTCTTATGTTATATCACTATACTTATCATTTATTAATCTTCTAATATATGTCATAAATATATATATATATATTTAAATTTATTATGATTACCTTGAGATAGTGAAAGTTTTTAAGAGATGTAATCTTTATGGTTGATTTATTAAATCAATACCTTGAGCAATGTGGATGCAATCAATACCAAAGAATGGTCTACTTATAAATGCTTTCCTTATTATCATACTCATCTAAATCATCTATTCTTTCAAATAGAAATCATGTTATTGTTTGGAATTAATAATCAAAGTGAATTTAGTGTTCTCACATTATTGTCTTTTTGTTTGTTTAATAGGTACAAATGAAGGAAAGCAAGCAAAAGCTACAAAAGGAAAATGAAGGAAAGCAAAGGTGAAGATGAAGAAGGATAACGAAGAATAAAAAAGCATGAAGATGACAGATTGAAAGATCAAAGTGTTTTTAAACGCTTTAAGTGTTTTGTTTAAAAACTTCTCCAAGGGATAGTTATTTTTTCGTTCTTCGGACACTAATGTTCATTTGGTTTTAAAAAGAATCTTTCCAATTCTTGCAAAGGCTAAAACGAACTTTAGGATCACAACTTACTAGATTTTGTTTCTTGGATTAACAAATTGAACAAGGAAATTTCTCACACTTCATTTGGTGCTTTAAAAAAAAAATCATTATTGCTTTGTGGGATCTAAAATGAACATACATGCTATGTTGTATTGTGAGAGCTTACTTAAACTAAAGGCATTGAAAAAGGATGTATGCGCTTCTCTCGCGCTTTATAGCGATCTTGAGAATCAAAAGGCCTTTTTCATGACTTTAGGGTGAGATAAAGCAATCACCTCCACACTTCGATTTGGGTTTAAAATTGAACAAAATCTCGTGCGAGTGTGAGTGGGGGAATTATCACATATATTCTCTCTATTTGTTGCCATCAAAGATTGACTGAATTATGGATTTTGTCTTTACTCACTTCTGTTTATCTTAGAGGGATTTCCTTGGGAAAAAAGTACTCACCCAAGGGAAAGACTCAATCAGTAACACTCTAAATCCAATAGTATTTCCAACTAGAATATAAATGTGGATATTGGAAGAAACACTAATATCACGTAGTTGATTTTGACAAGATGGATCCAAAAGGGGACTCTTGTCGTATGGGTCAATCTCCACAAACGAAAAGTCCTTATTAAAACCCATGTGCTAGAATTTTCCAAAATCCTTTAATCTATTTGTTGGTGCAAGAACGGTCGTTCTGAAGCCGCCCCACACTTTTATGCTCTTTTAGTAGAAATGGAAAACATGCCATGGGAGTTTCATGGGTGTTGATGCTCAGCTGCCCTGTATAAGTGAGTGTCATGGAGGGGAGCTAGTGGGGTCAAGCATCTAACCATTTGCTAAAGATAAGTGTAGCTAGACTTTTCCAAGTTGGGATTCAACAAATATTGTCTTACACATCCATAGGGTTGTACTTATTCTTGGTTACAATACACTTTACTTGTTCAAAAACATTTGCAAACAAACATTCAACATGATCCTAAAAATTTCAAACCCTTTAGGAGACAAATACCATTGACCAAATTTTCATGTTATTGCTTTCCCTTGGGATTACATCCTTAGAGGTTTCTAAACACTTGAATTTACATCTCAATTTTCCCACTAAAGTTAAACAATAGGTAACCCTTTCCTTAAATTCATCAAAGTTTCGCATAATATACTTTGTGAAATGAGATGAAGTTAAGACATTGGACATTTAGTTTGAAATCTAATCAAGAAGTGTTTGTGGTGAAAATAATCCATTAAGCAAAGATTAAAAACAATTGGACCCCACACATTTGTTTCCAATGATTTCACACAAAATCAAGATCAAGAAACCAAAGGTGAAAGCCCTTAGTCTGATAGCCCATCAAGAATATCTCTCTATGTTATACGAAGTCAAACAAAGACTACTTTTCAACTCTTACAAGAAGGCTTCAAGGAACAATCACGGTTTGTATTCATTCTATTACTGCCAAAACCCAAATCTTTTCAGAGAGTTTGAACATCTTGTTTAGAGAAAAGCTTGTTCTTCAATACCTAGGTCTAGGCAAATAAAGTGTCTTTTTTAGGATCAAATAAAATCAAAATATTTTTCACCCATCCTTCAAAACATCAAAACAAACATCATCTCACAATCACCTTTTGCAAATCTTGAAATCATCCTTAATACTAGGCTTTTGGAAAAATTCAAAATCATCAAAATCCTTGAGACTAAATCCTTGAAAACATTATCAAAATCACCTTTGGCTAGTTATGTGTAGATGCATCCTTTTACATATGCTTAGTCAAAAGTTATCAAAACCATCTTATTTAGCTTAGTATATGTAGATGAATCCTTCTTCATATGCTTAGTGAAACTATCATCTTGTTTGGATAGGTGTGGGTAGATGCATCCTTCTCTTCGCACATATTCAAATTATCACCCTTTGATCAAATCTATCCCTTAGATAAACATCCAAACATCTTATCATCTATTTGATCAAAATCAAAATCATAATCAAAAAACCAATCAAGGACAAATCCCAAATCAAAATCTGAAACATATCTGAAAGTCCCAAAAATCCTAGTATCTCCTTCAAGACTTACCAAAGGATCATAACATCCACATCATCCATCTTTTGCATCATCATCATATCACCTTTCGATCCTCAAGATATCCTAAAATTTTCTTCTTTGAGCATAAAGTAAAGATCAATCCAAAGAATCAAGAGATTCATCTCCCAATCTTTAAAAATTGATGCTTGTTTTATGGTTCAAACTAGATCTCAATACAAGAAGAGCATGGAAGCCAACAAAGAAACACCCACTTCAAGTGATTTAAGTCAAAACACTCCTGAAATGAATCATGTTGGGTCTAGAAATCTCACAGTTAACCTTCCAACATCATCACAAAACCCACAAGAAGAAGCCCAAGGAGAGGATCTCACCTTTGGGATGTCTCACAATGAAATAACTAAAATGCTTCAAAATCCGGAAAACCATAAGATTTTCAATATCATGATGAGGCTTAACCCTTCATTATACATGCTTGAACTAGCAAAGCAAGGGGCCAAATTGCCTTCAAATTTTGACATGAGCACCATAGTGGAAACATCTTTTCCTCCAATCTCATCCACCATTCCCATCTCATCCACACCCCCATCCCAAAATATCACTCAAAACATTCCACAAATCATGATATCTCTTGCTCCAACCCAACTGAACGTTAATAAGGGAAATCCATTTCTCAATGCTATTCAAATACACCCCCTTGTTAATAATCAAAACTTGGATGCAAATACCACCTTGGAACAAAACATACTTGAAAACCCATTACATACGAATGTTCCTCTCACTTTCCATCATGATCCATCATCAACATTTTTTCACACAACACCTCAAACACCTCTCCTTACAAATTCACAAGAGGAGGGAGACATGTTCAAACTAGGGGGCATTTTTGGCACCACAACTTACATTTCCACCACTTCCACCATTTCCATTATCATCTACACCACGCCTTGGCTTAGGGATTTCCCCTTTACCAAGTATCGATCAAAAAAGCATCCCAAATACCAATCAAAGCATTATGCAAAACACTCAAAACTTGTTGTCGACATTGCAACAACAAACGACAAATACACAAACAATTGCAACATCATCACACACCCCCATAACATTGCAAAGCATGGTATCTCAAGGGCCAATCACATCAACAACACAATCCACCACACAAAATACCAACACGACATTATCACTCACCACAAATGCCATTCCAAATCCACGACCACCCCCACCACCACCAACATCCACCACATCAAGTCAAAACAACACAACATTACAAGATTCTTTTCAAAGGGGATTTCAACAAGTGCAAAAACAAAAAGCCGTATACCTAGCTACTCAACAAGCTGCTCAAACTATGCAAGCTTCCCAAGCAGCCCAAGCCACACTGCAAAAGAAACAAGCTGCTCAAGCACAAGCTTTATTGCAACAACAACAACAACAAGCAACACAAGCACAAGCCGTACAAGCACAAGCTCAAGTGCAAGCTCAATATCAAGCACAACTCTTGGCACAAAGACAAGCAACATAATTGCAAGCATATCAGCAAGCCATAAAGCAATATCCAGAGCAACAAGAAGCAGCAGAATTGGAAGCCCAACAACAAGCATTGTTGGGACAACAACAAGCACAACAACAAGTGTTGTTGGAACAAAAACAAGCACAACAACAAGCACAAATCTTAGCGCAGCAACAACAAGCATTGTTCATACAAAAGCAGGTGGAAGCCTACCTTGCTCGAAAAAACATACAGATACCATCAAACAACACATCGACCAACCCACCCATCCAACCCATGATTCAAACACCCCAAAACACTTTCATCCCACCCCCTGATTCACAAAATGATGTGACAACACAAATCAAATTACTCTCGCAACAAGTGCTCGATCTTCAATCAAGGTGAACAATGAACACACCAAGTAACTTGTGTCTGTATCCATTTGACAGGAGCCTAGTGATGAATCCATTCCCCAAGGGATTTGAGATCCCCAATTTTAACAAATATCAAGGCATGGGAAACCCTGAAGATCACATCAGGGAATTCTAGGTTCATTGCATGGAAGTCGCATATGACAAAACTTATCTAATGTGGCTATTCCCTATGAGTTTGGTAGGCCATGCTATGGAATGGTTCTCTCGCTTACCTTCAAGCATTAGAACATCTCAAGAAATTATGGATGCATTCATTAAGAACTACGCATGCAACATTGCAATGGATGTTAGTCTAGAAGAAATTTTAGCTCTAAAACAAGGAAAGGGTGAATCTTTTGCTTCATTTCTACAATGATGGCAATCCAAGGCCAATCGGAGCAAGTGGAACATGCCAGAAGAACAAGAAGTTTGCACCATCATAGCCAACCTTGAAGGCCACTTGGCATTTCATCTCAAGGTTCAAGGAATCACCACATATGATCAATTGATCCCCAACACACTCAGCATCAAAAGAGCCCTTATGACTCAACCCGTAGAATCAACATCATACCCCAAACAACAAAGCAACCACCCACCATCCAATTACAATGATAAACCTCACATGTGGGAAAGGAACAAAAACATTACTAATGATGGTGTCATCAATGCCAAGGTGGCCATTAGTGGTCCTCACCAAAATACACCCGCACCACAAATCCAAACAAAACACCAAAAAAATCATCACAAAACACACCAACTGCACAGCAACAATCAAACAATCAATAATCTCAATGAGCAAAGAGGACCACCCCAACGCAAGAGTTATCCCAAGTGAAAATACATCACTTTGGGGGAACCACTTGAAGACATCATGAAAAAGCTAATCAATGAAAAAACTCATCCAAGCTCCTACCTTTGAGAATTACCAAGGACTAGATGTGAAACCTCCTTGGTATAATGAAAATCAACTTTGTGAATTCCATAAAATTAAAGGCAATACAACAAACAATTGCATGAGATTGAAATTTATCATTCAATATCTCATTGATAAAAGAATTATAAATGTGGAACAACCTACAGGAAATCAGGATCTTAAGATACATACAAATCCAATGCCAAATCATGGTAACAAAGGGAATAAAAATGATAAAGGGAAAGGTACCCACTTAAATGTTAATCATGTTTATGAAACAGTTGTCACCTCCCTAGATGAAAACTGCATGGTCATCACCATCAAGGGCACTTATGTTGAAGATTGTGGATTCACCACAAGAGGTAGCAAAGTAACCATCACAAGATCATCCCAGCCAAACAGAGCCCCTTCATCTAAATCCGTTCCTAATGGCTACAATGTCCTAGATCAACTAAAGAGAACACCAGTGCAAATCTCCATCATAAATTTGTTAAAAAAATCATCTGCCCATAGGAAAATCCTTGAAGAAGGGTTAACCTCATCCGCTGTCCCCGCAGATCTTGATGCAGAGAAATTCCAAGCTATGTTTGGAAATATCATTATGCCTAATCTTCTTACATTCTCTGACCAATATTTCCCCACTCAACCATCTCACAATCGTGCACTTCACTTGCAAGCCATAGTACATAAGAGAAAAATCAAAAGGGTCTCGGTGGATGGAGTTGCGAGCTTGAACATTTGTTCTCTCAACCTCATCAAGCAATTGACAATATCAGAGGATTCCATCGAAAAAGGGAAGGGTATCATGATAAGATCATATGATGTTCAAGAAAGAGTGTCTTAGGGCATAATCAAACTCCCTATTCAAGTAGGGCCAGCTCTCATGGAAACCACTTTTCAGGTATTGGACCTCGACTTTCCATATAACATCCTCCTAGGATTTCCATGGATTCATGCGATGAAAGCAGTAGCATCAAATTTCCACCAATGTGTGAAATTTACACATAACAGACAAGAAGTTACCATCCATGGAGATCTCGAACCCTTCTCGTACTGCAAAAATCTTGTAGCAAAGTACTACAAAATCCCCCAAGTACCAAAAAATGATGAGGGCCCATCCACATCATACATCGACCCTACCACTCTTGCATCCACTTCTGTGACAAAGACACCTACCACTCCCACCATACCCACCATTTCTGACATGAAGCTCATCATCTAGGATGACGGTTGTGGAAACTACAAGCTCCCTAACAATGCTTTTGTGGTAGGAGAGTTACCACATTCTCCTAGATCACGGGGATGCACATAAGAAAATCAAGCTTCCACATCACAAACACCTCCTGAAGACTATCCTAAATTCACAAGCTACGGAGACCTTGGCCAGGAGGTTATTGAAGAAGATCCATCACATATTATTTTTCATGATGAAATACCACCACCTGAATTACCAATGGATGACAAAAGCAAGGGGCTACAAATGATGCTTGCAATAGGGTACGACAGAAACCAAAGACTTGGACAAAACGACAATGGGCTCATAATACCTATCATGCCAGAGACACGACCACTAACAAATCTTGACCTTGGATGTACCCCTTTGAGTATAACCACATGTGGTTGAAGTCCTCCAGTTAGAGAGTTTAATAAACCACAGCAGAACTACGATTACCAATATCCACAGGTCATGTTCTAGATAACTATACCTTTGATATAACCAATGTCTACAGTAGTAGCAATGATGAGGACCCCATATCCAATCTACCTAGGCTATTCAAAGATATCGCTCTTTGCATGATTAGCACCCTTTCCTTTGAAACAAACCATCAAAATCATGAGATCCACCTAGTCTATCCCCAACTCATCGACTACAACCGAGGACCACTGATTCTCGATACATTCAAAAACACTGAGGCACTCTCAAAATTCATGGGTTTTCAGGACAACATTCCAGATGGGGATCACAAAGTAGGGTTTATAATGGAGTTGGATACACATGCCTATTATGGGGAAACGATTGAATCCTTCAGTCACAAAAGTGAGAAATTGAGAATAATATCCAAGTCCTTGAGTGAAAACCACATTGTGGAACTCTATAACAAGAAAAAATTAGAAAGAAAGGACGTATCCAATGGTGAAAACCTCTCTGAGGCACCTAAGGATGGGGGATTCAATCTTCCTTTAAGAGCTATTCATTAGGAAAAGTCAGCAGTCTTGGCCAAAAAATGCAATCCAATCAACTTAGGAATAGAGGCAACCCCACATATCACATTCTACATAGAATCACTACTATTAGAAGAGCAAGAGCTCCTAGCAGACTTCCTAAGGGAAAGACAAATAAAATTCACATGGAGTTATGCTAACATGCCAGGGCTTGATCCAGAGAATGTGGTTCACCACTTAGCAGTGTATCCAAAAGCAAAGCCTGTCAAAAAAAGTTTCAAAAAATGCACCCTCAAATCACCTTATTGGTAGAAATGGAGCTTAAAAATCTATTAGATGTAGGATTCATACGACCAATAGATTATCCACAGTGGGTATCAAACTTGGTACCTATTTCAAAGCCTTACAGAGCCATTAGAATTTGTATAGACTTCAGAGATTTAAAGAAGGCATGTCCAAAAGATGACTTCCCACTTCCTAACATTAACATGATAGTGGACATGACAGTGGGACATGAGATGTTATCACTAATGGATGGATTTTCAGGATACAATCAAATCATGATAGAAAAATAGGATCAACATAAGAAAGCCTTCACTTTTCCATGGGGGACTTACTGCTAGAACATGATGCCATTCAGCCTAAAGAATGTAGGAGCAACATATCAAACAGCTATGATATTGATCTTCCATGCTATGATCCATAAAATAATTGAGGAGTATGTTGATGACATCCTAGCTAAGTCCAAAAAGAGACAAGATCACATAGCAACCTTGAGTGCCATCTTTGACAGACTGGAGCAATACAAAGTCAGACTAAATCCCAAGAAGTGCATCTTCGGCCTACAATTAGGTAAACTGCTAAGATATATAGTATCAATGAGGGGTATCGAGGTGGATCCAACAAAGGTGAAAGCAATCCTTGAAATGGAAGCACCAAAGACATTAAAACAATTGAGAGGCCTCCAAGGTAAATGCCAATCCATTAGAGGATTCATAGCACAACTAGAAGACACATAGAACCCATACTCTCACCTACTCCACAAGGGAGTAGCGTATAAATGGGATACCAAGTGTGAAGAATCATTCAACAAGATCAAGGAATACTTACTAACACTGCCAGTCTTAATGCCACCTATCCCAAAGAAGCCATTGATCTTATATGTGTTAGCAACAACAGTAGCCCTTGGAGCTCTCCTAGCTTAGCATGACGAAAATGGAATGGAGAGGGCTATCTACTATATCAGTAGAACAATGTTTGGACATGAGCTAAACTATTCATTCATCGAGAAAGCATGCCTCACAGTAATTTTTGCATCACAAAAATTTAGACATTACATGTTGGCACACAAGATAAAGCTCATCGCCAAAATTGATCCTCTCAAGTATCTACTATCAAAGGCAATGCTCATGGGAAGAATGGCCAAATGGGTGATATATTGTCAGATTACAACATTGATTATGTCAAATGAAAAGAAAACAAGGGTCAGGTTATTGTAGATCAACTGGCAGAGGAACCAATCTATTCAGAGAACCCTCTCGTCTCAGAATTTCTTGATGAATCCATTTTTAATCTCAATATAGTTGACCATTGGAAGCTATACTTTGATGGTTCATACACACAACATGGATCAGGAGCTAGTGTCTTCTTCATCACCCCACAAGGGGGTTTCATACCAAGGTCATACAAACTGGCATTTCCCTGCACTAATAACATTGTAGAATATGAGGCCTTAACCATAGGTCTCAAAATAGCAGTGTAGTGGAACATCATGGCTCTCAAAGTGTACGGAGACTCCCAATTCATCATAAATCAAGTCAATGATGAATATCAGACCAAGGATGACAAGCTCACTCCATACAAGAAATTGGTGGATACCCTCAAGGAGTCCATCAAAATAACATTTGAGCAAATTCCTAGAACCAACAACAAAGCAACAGACGCCATGGCGACAATTGGTTCCTTGTTAGATATCCCTCACAACACTCCAAAATATGAATTCCTGATTGAGTAGCTTCTCGTACCTGCATTTGAGGTACCAGAATTAGAATTCATGTGTGAAATTGTTGGTCCTAGTGATCCTTGGTACCATGACATTTACACATACCTTCAAATAGGAGTCATACTTGCTGACCTACCATCAAACCTAAAACAGACCTTTGTCAAAAAGGCATCCAGATTTGTCATCCTAGGTGATACCCTATATCGTAGGAGCATATAAGGAACCCTACTACGCTACCTAAATGCTCAGGGGGCATTGACCACTCTAACTGAGGTACATAACAGTATTTGTGGTTCACACTTGAGTGGAATGACCATAGCTAAGTAACTATTGAGGATGGGGTATTACTGGCCCATAATGGAGTGAGAAGCACATGATCATGCCACAAAGTGTCTACAATGTCAGCAACATGGGAACCTCATCCATGCTCCAGCTCAAGAGCTTCATCCTATCGTCACACCATGGCCCTTTTCATAGTGGGGACTCGATCTCATTGGGAAAATCACACCCACCTCATCTAATGGCCACAAATTCATCATAACCGCAATTGAGTACTTTACTAAGTGGGTGGAAGCCCTACCCATGATGTATGTAACTAGGAAATAGATTTCAAAGTTCATTCTGAACTATCTCATATTCCACTATGGTGTCCCATAAGCCATTATCTCAGATAATGGGACACCATTCAAGAATCAGGATGTCTGCGACTTGTGCGAGAAATTCAAAATCCAACATTGCTTCTCCACCCCATACTATCCCCAAGGCAATGGCCAAGTAGAAGCTACAAAAAAAACCGTTCTAAAAATCCTTAAGAAAATAGTTAATGACGTAGGTCGTGACTAGCATCTGCAGCTTAATCCCACCCTCTAGGCCTATCGAACTAGCATCCTCACACCCACTGGCGCCACCCCCTTTTCCTTGGTCTACAGATCACAAGTTGTACTCCCCATTGAGATTGAGCTCCCATCCCTTAGGATATCACTGCAAAACCTCATCACGGATGAAGAGTACTGGGTATCAAGACTAAATGAGCTAGAACTACTGGATGAGAAATAGATAGATTCTTTAAATCACTTGCAATTCTATCAGAATAGACTCAAAAGGAACTACAATAAGAAAATCAGAAGCAGGACATTCCAAGTTGGAGAACTATTCTTAAAAGAGAATCAAAAGAATGTCCCAAACCCAAGCAACAAAGGCTAGTTTGAACCTAATTGGTTAGGACCTTTCATCATCACAAAAAGTTATAAGTCAAGGGCATATCAGTTATCAACACCCGAAGGGGAACCTCTATAGGAGCCCATGAATAGCTCCCATCTCAAAAAGTTTTATGCCTAAATCTTTCAAGGTATAGAACGAAAAATCTAAAAAAATTAGAAAATGTCTTGAAAAAATGGTTACCTTGGCAAAAACCTGGCAAACAAGAGTCTTGGTGACAACAAAAAAATCAAAAAAAGAAAAAAATCAAAAAAAAATCAAAAAAAGGATAAAAAATAGTAAAGAGAAAAATCGTCCTCTAGTGAAAACCACTTTGGTGGCACTTTCGACAAGTACCTTGGTGAAAACCTAGCAAAATAGGAACCTTGCATAAATAAACACTTTCCATCCACCAGGATCTTTATGGCTTGTTTAGCATCATCCCTCCATTTCGCTTCCATCATCCATTGCATTCAAGTCTCCATCCATTACTCATCCACTCGTATCCACACCATAGCTTGGTCCTAATTTCGTATCATGATCCCTCCTAGTACTACTTGGCCCATCCTCAAGGTCAATTTGTCCTGCCTTTATCAAAGTAGTCTATTGCATCACGCTGGGGGCATGTTCTCATCGGATTGGATTCGTGTATGATCTTAAAATCCTCAAATCAGAAAATCCAAAAAATCAAAAAATCAAAAAATCCAATAAGAAAATCCAAAAATATCCTCAATATCAAAAAATCTAAAAACATTAGAAAGTCATAAAATCCAAAAACATCAAAGCATATCAAAAAATTCAAAAATAGGTCAAAAGGTCATTCAAAATTTCAAAAATAGAGTCGTCTTGTCGAACTATGTCGTCTCTGAGCTTGAACATAGGCAAGGTTGATCTTTGATCATCCCCCAAGACACTTAGGTCAGTCCTTTATGAGTCTGTCATAATAAGCTAACATCTCATCATGTATATCATCATCTATAAATTAGTCAAGTCGTCAGTCAAACTACGTGGTCTCTGTGTGTATAACATAGGCAAGGCTAATCTACTGATCAGCCCTCAATGCCCCTAGGATAGGTCCTTAGGTTAGTCTCTTGGTAAAAATAATAGAAAACCAAAAACATTGGAAAATCAAAAATCAAAACATTTGAAAATCTCAAAAAATACCAAAAATAGCCTCAAAACATTGCAAAATGTCAAAAACATCCAAATATTTGAAAAAATCACTCTGTCTCATCTCGCTTACACTCGCAATAAACACCATCCATAATAAACTGATCGTCATCCTCAACCTTTGGTGAAGCAATTAGAAACAAGTCTAGCATGTTAAATGTTAATCTCAAAAATGTCAAGTCTCAGGTCTCAGTCAGTACGTAAGCAAGTTGGTCAATTCTTTGTGTCAATAGTCCATCATCCAATAGTCCCATATCAATCATCTAATAACATCATGTCCTAGGATGTATCCTTCCTGCAAGGGGCATTATTTATCAGAAAGAACACTTTGGATAAACGAAATTACATGGCGCCATCCACTAACATGTCCTAGGATGTATCCTTCCTACAATGGGAATTATCTTTTGGCAATATTTTTGGTTCCTATCCTTGAAAACACATTCCCTTTTGGTTAGCGGTATTGAAGAACATCAACTTATTTGTGTGTTTTATCTTTTCCTTTTGACTTATTTTATTGCACTTAGTCCAAGGACCTCTTGATGATATCTAAATGAATGAGTTAAAGAGATAGGAATGGGGCAACAATCATTATTCTTTTGTCTTCCATGCTTGTTGGACGTTCTTGTAAAATAACCTTGGCAAATACTTGCTCTGTTAGATATGCATAGAGGAATATTTTGACAGCTTGTTGACTATTGCATTGATTGGTTATACCTTTCTGTGTTTTGGTCCGAGATGTTTGAAACTTCTAAAGTGCATCCTAGCAAGGTTTACGTATGTCAGGTGTGAACAAGAATACTCCTATCTATTTTTCGAGTCAAAGTCCATCACACTAAGTACAACACCATCTTTGTCCTTTATACCTTGATGCATCGTACTTATGTGTGTTATCAAACATAAGGTAAGTGACCCTTTTAAAATCCCAATCCTTGATAAGAAAATCATTCATCTATCATCATCATTTTCTCATCATCATTTCTTATAATGTTGGCTTGTTGGATCCTCTTGTCATCATCTAATTTCTTCTTTGTCACACTAATATCATGTCATAAATAGTTAATCATCATCACCAGTGCTTCCATCTTGCATCCACAAATCATCAGTATCCTGTATATTAGCTCACATGCATGTTCATCATCATAATATAGATCTATTAATCTAAGCATCTCATAAATCATCCATTGCATAATCATAGCATATCACATCATCCAAGTCATCCATCATCACATCATATCATCATTTAAGTTGTTTAGGATAATATAGATTTTTTATTCTAAGCATCTTAAAAACATCTCATTTGCATCATCATCCATAACCATCCATTTTGAATCTCTTTATCATGAGGTCGACCCTCAAATGGAATATTTTCGCTCAATCTCTGAAGGGGGAAATATACCAGTGTACCTCTTTTCGCTGGGGCATCCGAAAAATCAGAAATTTTTTTGAATTTTGATCACAGCAAGTTTATTTTTTGAACCAATGCAACAAGTACATTTCTTCAAAGAGGGGAAAAATGTAGACACATAAAATTAGCATCATGCATTAGGTCCATTCATCAAGTTCACCTTCATCCATTCATCAGGTAATCTCATTAATTTCCATCTCTTAAGGTCATTAATTTAAAATTAAAAAAACTTTAACATTAACCTTTCAATTAAATAAATCAAACATCATCCCTTTATTTAAATAAACCAAACTTTATTTAATTAAATCTCCAAATGCATATTTCTCCCCTTTTGATTTAAATAAATCCAAATATTCAAGTCAAAGGGGTCAAACTCACCTTATCATCATTAAGCTAATCTAACAATGATTAAATGTTAATCCTAATCACTTGGATTCTCTAGATTTTGCCACTTGCATTAAAATCCTTATTTTCCATCAACTTGGCATAAAAAAAAGAATATTCCCTCAAGTTTGAATATGATGACAAGTTGACTTGTCCCCTCCAACATTGCATTAATTTCTGATTTTCTTGTCCCCCTCTCAAAATTTATTGCACAAATTTGAATTTGAAACTCCCTTTCTTGGGCACATTTCCCAAATCTTGCACAACCCTCAGCCTATCACAACTTGACAAGTGGCCTCCTTTCATTGGTTTACATTTAGTCCCACATTCACCCATTTGGCCAATCTCTCATCAAGAAAATCTATAAATAAAGACCCCATTCTTCATCAAAGGCATCTACATCTACAAGAAAAGTTACTCTCTTGGTTTGAGAACTAATTTTGCTCTTCATCTCCATTGCATCTCATCATTTTAGCTTTTGAGCAAGGATTAGGAAAGGGTCATTTTCACATTTGACACCAATCCAATATGGAATAGGTACTTTGTCTTGCTTCTATAGGTTTTATTTGATCTTCTTAGTTAGTTGTTTGCATCTTTGAAGCATACAATTGTTATTTCATAGAGGTATTTGTAGATTTGCATGTTTAAACTAACCCTCCTAATGAATGTTTGAGATTGGTTTACTTACAAATTTTTAGGTACTTCATGTATGAATAAAAGAGTTTGTGATACATGCTGAATTTATTGCTAAAAGAAATTGTTGTCTCCAACTCTTGTTTAAGAAAAGGGTAATGTTGCATGCAAAATAATAACACTATGAAGAAGTTTGAGTACAGAGTTTCTTTAAACAAATTTCAAGTGTGGGTTGCAAAGAGTAATTAAGTGTTTGTAAAGGAGTCCTGAAATGGCATAGAATCTTGAGATGGTAGCACAAGGAGAATTTGTTGGAAGCTTATCTAACACCATCTTGATGGCACCAATGGACCATGTTTTTAGTAACATCTCTTATGCCTCACCTAGGATGTTGAAAAAGCCAAAGTGGCTTCACACATAGGTTGTGCAAAAGACTACCCACAGGAGCGAAGCCTAGATAGCGGAAGATTGGAATAGTATTCATGACCTTGAGCTCAAAACTAACCCTAAGAAACTTAGGGAAGCAACCTCTGAAAGAATGAAAAAATCTAAGGCTAGCAACCAAGACTCTTTTGCATACAAGTTGTGGTTCTAAGGTCTTTCGTAATATATGGTTCCCTTGGTACATCACTGCCTAGAGCTAGTTCATGAATGCGCTAAAAATTTCAATTCAAATACCGACATTTTAGAAGGCAAGAACCTGAGAGTAGTGATTAGCATTGATATATTATGGATATGCTATGTATCCCTACAAGGCAAGGCATAGAAGCACCAAAGAGATTCACTATAGGTAGCTAGGAAATTTTTTGGAGAACCAAAACCCATGCTCTAAGTTCTTATAATCAAGAGACAAAAAGGTCCAAGGAAGATAAGCACCTGCCACAATTTCTAGTTGTTCACAGTGTTTTCAACTCAAACATGCAAGATGTCTTCTCTATGATGGATTTTTTTTGTAGCTTGGACAATGAAAAGAGGTCCAGAAGTTTCAAATGGGTTTGGGTTTTCAGTTAAGAAGACATCATATCTTATTTTGGTATAACTTTGCATAGGCCATTGTTTGGGAGATGCTAGACCAATTCAAGGAATATCATACATAGTATAGATTTAGGTTTTTCTCTTTTCTTGCTCACATTTTTTTACACAAAAACCCTAATTCCTTTAAAGACCATATTGGTTTGTCCATCTTTGATGAAAGTGGGGCAAGGAATCATGTTTCTATGTGGACCCATCTCCTTTCCGCAACTCATGATTATTATGCATTTTTTGAGTGTTTCCTAACTCCAATATTGTAGGATTTTAATAAGGAGGGCAAGGTTGGCTATTATTGGTTCTCCAGTGAGCAAGTAAGATGGATGTGAGATTTCGTCCCTCCCTATGACTAGTTCCTTGAAGTGTATTTTTAATTTGTTAGGTTGTATGGTTTTATTGAGGAACCATTCCAACTCTCAGTCTATGTAACAAATAGGGTGTTGGCCCTTGAGGTATTTAAGCAACTAGAAATTATGGACTACATGTTTTGTGGGTGAAAGAATAAAAGAATTTCAAATGCCTCTTAAGCTTTGGTATGGTAATAATGGAAAATAAATAGAAAAAAAGTCTACTAACAACAAAGTTTGCTTATCTATGGCTAGTGTTGATTTGTGACAAGTGGGAATATAATCTTGATAATGACTTAGCATATCTCAATATCAACATCACTCATAGCTCAAAACCATACTAGGGATCTCAGTGGAGTCATAGTTAGATGAATGGAATATCCTTGTAGACCTAACCTATGTTCCCACTAATGATTGGAGACTGCCATGGATTTCTTTTTATTACCCTTTGGCCAAATCCAATGAAAAGTAAAAAATTGGAGCCACCCCTTATAATCAATTGTTCAAGAACTACTAGTGGAGTGAGGAGAAAATTGCCCACTTTTGGGTTTATCATCAAGAGACCAAATGTCTTGATGCCAAGTTCTAGGAGTCAGATATGGATGACAAGTTTGATGATATTTGGAACAAAGAGAATGATGACACTAATGATGGTGATGAAGAAATGGAAGTAGGAGAAGTAGCTTCAATAATGAGAGAAAGAAAAGAAAAGAAATATCAAATATAGGAAGTTGAAAAAGTAGCAAAATAACCCAACAAAAATACTCTAAGTGCACAAGAAATTGTGTCCCATGCAATAGTCATACTACCATGTACATGGGCTCCTAAGAGACCTAGAGCATCTAAATAATCTCAAGAGATCATAGACATGGACACTTCTCCACCTGAGAAGAGGCTGGACATCGATGACACCCCAAGAGAAAGCTCACAATTGCTTGCAACACGGAGCCAAGGACCAAATTCTTCTACAATGCAAGTACTCTTGTCTCCTTCTCTTATTGCTTCTCAGTCTTTGGTTAACCCAATTGTGTCATCATCTCTAACTTCCTCTAGTGTAAGCCTACAATTTTCTACTTGCATTGTGTTGCAAATTCCCTATTAGTCTTCCTTGTCCCCAATGGATCGAGCAATTTTTACTCTCCCATAAAATCTTCCATCTTTTGTCGAGGCCCAATTTTAACCTTCTATTGCAAAAAAAAATTCTTATGTCACATTATCTCTAACTCAACTTTCCCAACAAATGGTAACCTCTGTATCTCCATTCACACCACCACCTCTTGTGAGTTCCTCCATTGTGTCCCCTTTCATTAAAGGTTGGAATAGAATTCCACCTTTCTCCCCATTTACAATCACTTTTCAAAAGAAAACATCATCTGAGTCCACAATTATTTCATTCCCTTTTTCTCTTCCTCCTAGTGCACCCTTTTCCAATGAACTGATTAGGTCACCAGTATAATTTATTAGGAAAAAATTCCATGACTAGGATGGCACAGGCTAGAAGATCCCAGAAAAGAAAAGGAAAAGATGCAGCAAACCCTACTAAGCCATTCATGTACACCCTCTTTAGTGAAGTTCAAGGGTCATTAATGTTTGCAACCATGATGCCTAACATCACCAAACCATAAGGGAAAGTGTAACTAGAGGATTATACAATCCATTTCGTAGGGATTGATCAACACTCTACCTAACCACAAGAAAAAGTTGAGCTAATGGAGGAAACTTAGTAGGTTGTGACTACAAAATTTTTGAAGCATAGTCATCACCTAAGAAAGAGGGAAGAAGAGATCAAGAATGTTAAGGAAAGAGTGGAGATCCTATAGAAAATGGAAAAGGCTAAGGATGCTGAAATTGTAAACTTGTCTCAACAAGCACAGGCAGAAAAGGCCAAACTCTAGGAGGAACTTGCAAAGTTCTAGTTCTAGGATCAAAACCTAGTTGCTAATCTACAATAGAAAAACCAAGATCTTTAGGAATAGCTAGCTTAGGTGGAGAGATACACCTAGGAGAAAAATAGGGAGATTCAGGATCAATGAGCTCAATTGGAACAAGAAATGCAATAGAAGAATAGAGAGCTTCAGGACCATCAGGCTCAATTTGAAAAGGAGATCCAAGAAGTAAATGTTTCTTTGGAAAAGGAAATCAGAACTTAAGGTCAAGCTGAGGAGCTATTGAAAAGAAAAGGTGTAGAGTTGGGAACTCTACAGGAACGAATCACCGTAGGTAACAAGAAAATTGAGGATTTGGAAGAAATTAGGTTGAAGGAGCTTGAGATAAATCTTCTGAATATTCCTCCCTAGCCCTCTATTCATCAAATAGATCTTCTTTTGGTAGGTCAAAAATTATATGTCTCCTACTAGGACAAGCTTAAGTCTTTCTATTTTTCCCTGCAATTGACACTCCAATTCATGGTGGATGCAAAAAATTTAAGTAGGGAAGTGTGTGATACAATTGAGCAAGTTCCACAGTTTATTGTTGAGAAGGTGCCCAAGGCCAACAAATTGCTGGACAAATTGTACACAATGAAAGATGTAGACTTGGTAAAGGCAGGGATAGATGACTAGAGGTCAGCTTTCAAAAAGGTGAAGGAATTCATCTATTGTCATGTAGCCATCCTCCAAGCTAACAGTTGTTTTGTCTAACTAAGTGTGACTATGAATAATATGCACATGAAATTTTCCCATTTGGCTTAGATGGGTTTTCCTTCTCCTTTTCTCTTTGAAAATTGTGGCCATAGCAGAGCATATGATAGCAATGATCGAGGAAAAGCAAAAAAATTCATCTACTTTTCAATTATTTAGCCAACCTCCCATTACAACGGACATTGAAGGTGTCATTCATCTGGTAGCATGGATTCTTTTCTAGCTTGAGTTCAGGACTAGGATCTCCATGGAACTTTCATTCAAATAAATTATCAATTTTTATAAGGCACAAGAGAATCTATGTTCCTTATTGATGCTATCCAAGGATGAATGGCTACCTCTGTAAACCACCCTTTGAAATATTTGATTATTGCCTAATGGATAAGCCTCTAGTCTTTGAACCAGGAGTTTTAGGGTTCTCATTCTGTAAGGGAAATTCTCTTGTTACTCACCAAAAGCTATGGATTTAAAAATCCTTAAAGCTCCCTCTAGGTTGATATTGTTGGTTTTCCATGGTACTGACTCACACTTTATATGTTTTCATATTTTGGGCCCCTTTTGGTGGCACCTTCATCCCCTTGAGCCACATGTTGGTGGCACAGACTTTGAAATTTTTCTTCCCTTTCTTCACTTCTGAGCTCCTCCCTTGTGCCATGTGTCTACAACGTGATCCTTTGAGGATTCTCTCTCCTTTGTTTCATCTCCAAGCTCTAGCCATGTGCCACATTGCATTGTTTCATAGGCACCTTTTTGGTAGACTGCGCGATCAAAGCTCCGAGCACAAACTGCACAATGTGTCATCTCCATGGGAATCATGGTCACAAGGGAAGGATGAATGAATGGGAAGCCTTTGCATCAAGTGTGCTAACCAACTCTTTGGGCGGTTGACACATGTCTTCACGAGATTTCTATTTCTTTTTCTTTTGGACCACATTCATCATTTGTAGGAGGGCGTGCCTAGTTCGACGAAACACAATACCATTTCAGTTAGAGGGAATCATTGCAATGAGCAGCATGTCCCGTGCTTGGAGAATATTTTCTATTATTGGCTTTCAGGCAGTGGAAAGATTTATATATGTTGTCTTGTCTCTCTAAAAAATGGGTTAAAAAATACACAAGAAAAAGATACAAAGACTCTCAGCCTTTGTATTGTTTTGTAATTATTGTATATATATATATTTTTAATAGTAATTATTGTATTAAGACTCACATATTATGCCAATTTTTTTGGCTTGTTTGTTTCATTGTTAATTATTAAAACATTAGACTATGCTAGTATTGTTGTAATGAGTTGTTTATCATCAAAGCTTCTATAATTTCAATATAATTTTGTTGTTCAGATCATGTTTTCACTTTTCTTGTTCAGTGAATGCATATGGAAGTCATATTATTCTATTTGATTGACTTCTTAAGAATTTTGTCTCTACTTTCTGTTATTTTGGGAATATGAACTTTTGTGTGGGCCTTCAAATATCATCTGAAAGTAAGATTTCCTGTGCCTTTCCACTTAAATCTTGGCACATCACCTTAGATTAGGGGTATGTGTAGGCTCATGATGGGTCAAAAAGTGGTGATATGATGGGTATATGTAGGGTATGTGGCTGACAACTTTTTTTTACCCAAAATTGATGAAACGAAAATGGTTTTTAAAGGAGATTCTCAACTTTCCACCAATATAAATTATTCTTTAAACTTTTAATTTAATAAATAATTATTATTCATTTTCTATTTGAATTATGACAAAAGTCCTGATTTATAGGTTGAATGAAAAACATCTATAGTTGGGTATGTCTAGGATCATGGTGGGCCAAAAAGTGGCAATATGATGGGTATGTGGCTAATTACATTTTTTTACCCAAAATTGATGAAAGGAAAAGGGCATTTAAAGGATATTCTCAGCTTTCCACCAATATTAATTATGCTTTACTTTGAATTTAATAAGTAATTATTATTCATTTTCTATTCAAATTACAACTAAAGTCCTAATTGATAGATTGATTTGAAAACATCTATAGATTTCAAACAATATCACATTTTTTGAATCCAAAACATGCATCACAATATATACTTCGCATACTATAAGATTAAAAAAATAAAAATTGAATTTCATGAAGTTTTGACCAACTTAAGGTGATCAGACATACGATTTTTTTATATTTTTGAAAAGATGTAATAAAAAATTCATAATTAATTATTTACTTAGAAAAAAATTATAAAAATATATGCATCACATCGAGACATGAGTCCTCTACTTATATCTAAAATATTATAAAAAAATATTATCATTTTATTATGGTTAGGGTGGTCAGACAAACACCTACTTCTTATTTTTTCCCTGAAATTTAAGTACTACTCAATTGAAATTTCAAATTTTCACCAAATAATTTTTTTTAAAAACAAACCTAGTAGTTTAGAAACTACATTCAATTTTCTACAAATTATATTCTTACATATTTTTGAAATAATATAGATAACTTATTCAAATTTTTACATCAAGTTACCTAACTCTAATTTTTTCTAATTTTTTTGCCACTTAACGGCCTGTTTTTTCCATGATGATCCTGCACATACCCAACTTTCAAACGATATCACATTTTTTGAATCCAAAACATGGGTCACATTCTATGCTTTGAATACTATAGTATTATAAAAAAAAAAAGAATTTCATGATATTTTGACCAAGTTAAGGTGGCCGGACTTATGAGTTTTTATATTTTTAAAAAGTTGTAATAAAAAATTCATAATTAATTATTTACTTGGGAAAAAAAATAAAAAAAATTGCATCACATCAAGACATGATTCCTCTAGCTATATCTAAAATCTTACAAAAAAAATATCATTTTATTGTGGTTAGGGTGGTCAGATAGACACCTACTTCTTATTTTTTCCCTAAAATTTAAGTACTACTACATTGAAATTTCAAATTTTCACCAAATAGATTTGAAAATTAAAAATAAACATAGTATTTTAGAAAATACATTCAATTTTCTACATATTCTATTCTTACATATTTTTGAAATAATATAGATAACTTATTCAAATTTTTATGTTAAGTTGCCTAACTCTAATTTTTTTCAGTTTTTTGCCACTCAAGGGCCTATTTTTTTCATGATGATCTTGCACATACCCTTATATTTTTTTTAATATATCTACTTCCTTTCTCCTTTCCACCCCCAATATATGAAAATCCAACTTCTTTAAAACCTAGAGGTTACTCAATTTAGCACAATTGGTCCCCCTATTAACTGAGTTTCCCATAAGGTTGTGTGCCTAGAAATTTTAGGCATCAACAATACCTACCTATTGCAAGGAATAAGATGGCACCTTATATTGGTATATTGCAAGTGAAGGTGTTTTAGTTTATTTTCATTCTCATTTTAAGCCCTTGGTCATGTGCAATACTAACTCATTTATCTTCAGGGTAACCAAATGAAAAGACTAGTACGTTGTCCTTGGGTAACTAAGTCATATTATTAATAGTTACTAATACCTTAGGAATTTGAATTGGTAATTAATGGACTATTGATATAATGCATTAAAGTATTCAACTCACTATGCCTAAAACACCACTACTTATCAATCCTATGCTCTTTCCTTACAAATTTGTGACCTTATTTTAGCATTCAATCAATTCTTTGAATTGAAGCACAGATAAAATCACTCCCTCAATTAAAATAATTGAAGACAAACAAAAATATCATTAACCATTTCATTTATAATATGGAAGAAAATTGCATAGGAGAGAATGTTCTTTCAAACTAGCATTTTCATTTATAAACTACGGCTACTATAAAACTATTTGAAATCATTACAAAACAACTCATACCCTAAACTCCTTACTAACCTATTCATCTATGCATGAATTTACAATTTGTTGTTTCATGAGCTTAGTTTTCCCACTTAGACCATTTTGAGACCCAAAAATTGAACTCCCAGTAACTAGCCCTGATATCCCATTTATAGAAGAATGGTACCAACAAGCTTTAGGCCGAATTACCATTTCAATTACATTTTATGTGGCACACATTTCATTTCAGGTTTAGAGACCACCTAGATGGTTACACTTAATCATTTCAAAATAAGGGAAAGAGAAAGAAAAAACCCCACGTAGTCAATTGAAGCAAACTAGCTAGCCTTCCAAAAGGTGTCATTCATTTTGCAACAATGCCAAAATCCCTTGTCCATGTTGAGCAAAGAAGATTCTCCATCAATACCCAAGGAAAAAACATAAAAATTAACCACAAAAGACATATATTCCATCAAAGACATAGATTCCAACACATTTCCCTCACACCAGCCAAAAATATTTCCACATCAGCACCAAAGACAAAAAATTATGTAGATGTTGAAGAGGATGAGTTACTACTATGCAATGGTGTCATCAAAAACAAAAATAGTGTCAGGATGCTACTCTAATTCGTCAACATTAGAGTATGCCTTTTTGCTTCATGTTTGTGCTTAAACTTGAGGAGCAACTACTCCTCCCTCATCATAATCCTCATATTTCACCATTGAAAGAAGATAATGGTCGTACTCTAGGTCAGTATCTCCTCCATCGCTTGAAGGGTTATCTAAAACCTCAATGGGAGAGTTCTGACTCCCTAGATAAGCTTTATGGTATATATTATTCTTCTTTTCTTTCTTCTTAGGCTCCATTGATTCCTTCCTTTTAATATTGACCAATTCTTCTAAAACAACCCAACTCCTCAAATTATAGGTTCTTTTGACACTGCCCTTTTTATTTTTACCACATGCACTCCTCTTTTCCTTTGGTGTTGCAAAAGTTCATGGTACTTCTTGTTCAACTATATATATGTCCTCTTGAAATTGAAATACACTAACCCTACTGGACCTCCTAATTAGTTGGAAAAACACCATTGATTTACCCCATTTTATAGGACATAGGGTAACAATTAGAAAATTTTAATTATGAGGAGACTTACTTGCCTAAGCTCTTCAATTAATTTTATAGAAAAAGAAAATTGTCAAACCTAGCCAATTTCAACTAGCCCTAGTGACAATTATAGACAATCAAAACTTTCACTATCCCAAAAATATGAAACTCTCAAACGAACTAATGCATGAATCAAACATAGCTCATATGAAAATCAACTTACTAAGGATAAACACTTCAATACCTCTGCAATTAAAAGCCCAAGACTTAAACATCTCATTATTGGACCACACTTCTAAATTCTTTGAAGATTGCAAATGGTGAGATAAAATGGCAGGCGATTCTACATTAATTAGACAATTAGGAGCATGTTAGACATTAATGATTAAGGATAGCTTCACATGAGTGAGCTGACAACTTATCCTATCATCTTTGAGTCTAATCCATCGATCTTTTTGGATTTAAAACACCATCAATGGTGATCTTCAAGCATCATTTCTATCTTTTATAGCCTGTTCCTAAAAAATGGTGATACCAGCTCAAAAAGTTGCCACATTTACCCTTAACTTCATTAGTCATCTTTAATCTAACAATCATCATGTATCACCATCCTCATCTATGGTTTTTCATTTACATCAATGAAGTACAAAAAGCTGACATTGAATATAAATTTCCCTAAAACATCCCATCACCCATCATGGATTTTCCCTACTTTACAGAGTCCAATTAGTGATGAGAGAACTTTCATGACAAAATCTCAACCATTGGATCATTGTCGTGCTTTAGCAATCTACACCTTACATTGTGTGTCATTGATTTATGTTTCAAATTCTAGACTATATCAGCAACAAATGAAAAAGTAGCAATGGAACTAGATCAAGAGACATGCATCTTCACTTAAAATCAATGGCACAAAAATATCACTCATTCACCCTTTTCAAAATTGTGATGGCTCATTAGGATTATAGACCACATCGCTCATCACCAATTTGAACAATACAAGCATAGAGCTCTCTATGAGGAGCGATGGAAAGAAATACAAAGAGCCCTAAGGTCATTACTCATCACTACTTCAACCCTAGAAACTCAAGAGAAATTAGTGATAGTTGAAACCTACTGTGTACCTTGGAATTTTACCCCATTCTAATGTGCAAAATAACTAAAAATGCAAGTGAAAAAATACTAAGAACACTTCAAAGATTAGCCTAAAGCATGATAAACAAGAAGGAAAATAGATGAAACAAGATGTAAATGATTATACCTTCCTTGTTGTTGGAGACTCCTTGGTTGGCCCTTGATTTTGATGGATTTGTGTGCTCCTTGGATGGCTTGTGATGTAGCTAGATGCAAGATTGAATGTGCAAAATTATCAAAGTGGATGGAAAAATTATAACAAGTGCTTGAGAATGCAAATTGGCAGCATAAGGTTGCTCAAATCAAAAAGTGTTTTCAAAATGCCCTTGAGGAGGGGGTATTTATAGAAGAATTTGAATTCTCTAGATAATTCAATGGTCAAGATTCATCCAACAAGGTCAAGATGAAGGGCTATGGTGAGTTGAGAACTCACAAGCCCTCACATCTTGACATGTGGATGGTGAAGTGGCTAAGGGGAGACGAGGTGTAAGTGAAGTGGCCAAAAGGTACATGAGGTGGAGGAATGAAAAGTACCTTTCAAATACATTGGGAGATGGGAAGAATCTTGGGTGAATAAAAGTGAATTTTAAATTCACAATGATTGGAAGAACCTACTGGATACGACAATGTTCCCAAAAGGTGGGAGTTTGTCTCATGTGACTTGATGTGACAAGTCAAAGATTTTAGAAGATGCATGGGAAAAGGGGATTCTAGGAGGAATAAAAAGCAATTAAAAATTCCTTGGGAGATGGAGAGAGTTGACCAAGGTACTGATTAAGATTAATTAATCAGTAATTAGAAGATAAATGAGGATTAGAAGCCAACTTGCAAAAGTTGGAGGATGTGACACATTCTAATCAAGGATTAGGCATGTGCACATCCTTAATGAAGAAATTAGGAGATGGATTAGGATTAGATGAAAATGGCATGTGAGGAATTAAATAAATGTATTATTTATTTAATTTATTTGATGAAAGGAGGATTAAAAGAGTAAAGTATTTAATTATTAATTAAATATCTTAGGGATTTGGTAGAATTAAGGGTATTAATTAAATAATAGTAATATTACTTAATTAACTTGGATAAGAGGATGTTTAGGCAAAAAGTGATAAATTTGGATAAATTAAGTGTCCAAATTTGGATGTCTACATTTTTCCCCTCTTTGAGCTGGTGCTATGAAGTAGCATCATTTCAAAGAATATTAAAATATAGAACTTAGAAGAAGATGGTTAGATTGGGAATGATGCCGCAGTCATCAAAGGATTGATTGGGAAAAAGGATGATGGGGATGAAGATGAGGATGAGGGATTAAGGATGCCCCCTCGAGAGGACATGCGGGTTGAAGAGAACACGGGTGGGCTCTCGAAATAGATGAGATGAGGGAGATGATGCGAAGTGATGGACAAGAGAGAAGGAGAAGTGATAGGAGATGGATGAAGCACAAATGGATTTTAGGAAAAAAGGTGATGTTGCCCCAGTCAAGGTACAAGCCAAAATGGGTTGATGATGGATGGAGTATTGTCAATGAGGGAATTAAGGATCCTGAAACAACACGAGGATAGAGAAGGATACATCCCACTGAGTGGTATTGATGAGGGAAGGATACATCCCAAAACACCACTAAAGGATAGGGAAGAATTCCTCCCAATGATGATGATGAAAGTGTTGTTGATGAGGGAATGATACATCCCAAAAAAACACCAAAGGGATAGGGAATGATACTAATGGATGATGATGATGATGGGTCAAAGCTGGTAACGAGATTGGGGACAAGACCAAGGATTTGATTAGGTGATTTGTACGAGATTGAATAGATGAGAAGATTGATATGTGAGATGGAGAGAAGGATCTTAAGATTTGGTTTGATATCCAAAGATTTGGACTGTAGATGGACGAAAGCTCAGATTAGGGGTTTGGTTAAGCTCAGATTGGGATAAGATTAAAGCTCAGATGAGGATTGGATTGAAGATGAGAATGATTGAAGGATATGATTGGATTGATTCTACACCGAGTTCCAGGGTTTAAAGGGCGTAAGGTGTTGACAATCAAATTTTTCCTGATTTGGCAATAATCAAAAATTGTCAAATTTTGCCATTTTAGGAAACCTCACGGATATACTTTTGGGAGTCCAAATTTTTTCCAAGAAATACCCAATATTGAGATAGGATGAATTGCCAACTAACATGCCAAATTTGAGATCTGCATCTTGAGTTATGAGTGAAAACAATTTTTCAAAATGCTAGAAAAGAACACTAAATTGGGATTTTGAGGGTCAAGATGAAAGTTTGAGGCCCCGAAAATGTGGAAAAATGGGTTCCAATGGCTTTCTAAAAATCTAGTTGAGAATCCACTTGTTATCTCATAATGCAACCACCCCTCAAATTTCAACTCAAACGGACACCCGAGTCAAAAGTTATGGCCTCTAGTTTCGGCGTAAAAATTAAAAATCAATTTTGAAAATTTCAACACATGGGTTTTGATGGTGGGGGGAAATTAGAAAATGGGTCGGGATTAGATTGTGTAAAAAAAGGCCAAAAATAGTGGAAAATTGGGGGGAGGAAAAACGGGGCAGGGCGTAGCCACCCCTATCCAAGGCGCCACCGCGATGGCTTAGGGTGGAGCCGCCCCATTGAGGATGGACGTGCCCCGACTAGGAGCGGTGATGCCCAACCACCGCAGGACGGTGCCGCCCTGACCGGGGGCGGTTCCACTCGGCTATGGCTGGGCAGTGCCGCCCCGGATGCGAGCGGTGCCACCCAGCTGCGGCGGGGCGGTGCCACCCCGATTGGCAGTGGTTCCGCCTCGCTGCGGCCGAATGGTTCTGCCTCGGACGGGGGCAGTGCCGCCTGGCTGTGGCAGGGCAGTTTTGCCTAGCTACGGCGGGGCGATTCCACCCTAACCAGGGGCAGTTCTGCCCGGCTGTGGAGGGGCAGTGCCTCCCCGACCGGGGGCGGTGCCGCCGAGCTGCAGCGAGGCGGTTCCACCCCGGACAGGAGTTGTGTCGCCCGGCTACGGCAAGGCGATTCCACCCTGGACAGGGGTGGTTCCGCCTAGCTATGGCGGGGGGAGCCAGAGGGGAGGACAGAGGAATACAAGGGGGAAGAGAAAGGGCATAGAGATAGGAAAAAAGATGGAGGGATGGGGGGATTGTGAAAAAGGATGAAGGGATGGGGGATACATGCAAGATGATAGAAATGAAATACAATCCTAATGTAAGTTGCCATCTTCGGAGCACTGAGTTTTGCTATAGCATAAGACACCAAGTGCCAGGGTATGTGGAACCAAAGCGTAATAGTGGCTAATGCATGAAACAAACACAACAGACAAGAAGGCTATCCCAACATCCCAAAGTCACAAAGACCTTGGTCGAGCCAGGTATTGAGATAACCACAAGCATAAAAGGATGCCCCAGCATAACACAAGACTTCAGGGATCTTGGTGGGTACTACATGGGACAACCAAGAAGACACAATCAAACAAAAGAGCAAGATATGCCCCTATGTGGACCAATCAAAACATGCCATAATATGATGGATTATGGCAACCTTGACAAGTGATGATAGGGAGTTCAAATGATAAACAAAATCCAAAAGCATCAAAAGATCGCAATCAATTTCAAATGTCATTTGCCATAGGATTAAGGGGATAGATGGGATTGATGAGGTCTGTTAGGAAGGATACATCCTGTTGAGACTGATGATGGATACTAAGTGAAAAGATTGATATGATGTAGGATATTCAAAACTGATTGGATTTGTTGATACAAGTGGATCTTGTTTGTTAAGAACCAGCTAGATAAGGGCATAGCTTGACGACACGACACAAGGGTGACAAGACACAACCTAAAGACCTAGGGGCTCAGGGGCCGATCAAAGATTAGCCTTGCCTACGTGAAAGTGCAGAGCCCTCATAGTTCATGGAAAAAGACCATGGGTAAAGTGGAAAGAAGACAATGATGACTGATGATGAAGGACACAAAACATGACAGACAATGCCCCAAGGGAGGATCAAATGACCAACCTTGCCTATGTGAAAGTGCAGGGGCAATGTAGTTTGACAAGACCAAAGGAAAACAATGGATAAAGGATGATATGATGATAGGATAAGTGTATAAAAAGATAGGACCGATATGACAAGATAGGATAGACCTGTTGGATTGGATAGGATGATGACGATCACATAAAGCTTAGGGATGGGATAGTTATCCAAAGCATTAAAATGACTTGGGAGGATGATATGATAGATAGATGAGTGATGAAAAGTGATAGGGGATTGGAAAGATGTGCAAGAGAAGCAGGGGTGATGACAATGAGATAAATGGCATGGGTTGCATGGGGGGAGCCTATAGGGATAGGATGACAAGATAGAAATATGAGGATGGAGATGGATAGAGAATAAGGAGGGGATGGAAGGGACCAGGGATGGGAGATGGATACGAAGGATGGGGAGATGGAAGGGATGCTAGGATAGATGGATGATAAGGATGGGGGATGGGGAGATGGAAGGGATGTTATGATAGATGGATAGGGACAGGATTGGGAGATGAAAGGGATGCGGATAGATGGATATGAATAAGGATGGGGAGATGGAAGGATGCATGGGACAAGTGGATGGGAATATAAAGGAGATAACTAGATGAGGATAGGATGGGTGACTAAGGAATATGATAGAGCATGGATGAAGGGAATGTATACAATAGGTGTCCAAAGCATGCATAGATAGGTGCCCCTATTTTGATCAAGATCACAAAGGATGGAGGGATGGAGATAGGATATGATAGGGATGTGGGAATAATTAGAGATAAGGAAAGGGAGGGAGGGGATGTAAAGGATGATGAGAGAGACACGAGGGAAAGCAGGTGCATAGAAGTGGGGATGCAAATGCATATCGGGGAAGTTTCCCCAAGTGCAGATGGGGATTTACGCATGCGCCTATTTTCCAGGGTTTTCATCATGGTATTTATCAAGGTGCTTGTTTGCCAAGTTTTCACCATTGGATGGATTATTTCTCTTTACTATTTTTTTTTTTGATTTTTGGATTTTTTTTTTGACTTTTTTGGATTTTTGTGGATTTTTGTGGATAGCAAGGGGATGAAAATGGATAAGGATAGGGATGTTGATAAGGGGATTTAGAAGACATGCGATAAGGATATGGATGAAGGACTCAAGCATAAGTTCTATACGAGGTATTAAGAGCCCATGTTCGAACCGACTGTTGGATGTTGGTACAACCTTATTAGGATAAATAGATTATGCATGAGGATGAATTAGAGGGATTTGATGGGGTTGATACATGGGATAATGGATGGGATGCTGGAAAGGGTATGGATAGAATGATGGGGTGGATATGTGATGGGGAGATGTGTTCAAGACCAACATTGGCACATGTGGTGGTGGATGTGAAAAGATAATAGGATTAAGGGATGGAGAATGTGGAGATAATGGAGATGGAATGGTGAATTTTGGGACATAAGGACCCAAAACAGACTTAGGAGATGAAAGGGGTGTATGATTAGCTTTTGGATTAGCGACTTTGGATGTTCTTATGGAGGCTTCATTTGTTTTATTTGGGATCCACATGGTTTTGATGTTTGCTTTGGTGGGCCTTTGCGGCCTACAGATTTGATTTGGATTTTGGATTTGATTTTTCTTTGCTTTACCATGTATTTTAGAGGGGACATGGGAAGCTTTTGATTCATGTGGATGTTTAGATTGATGCATTTTTTCTTTAACATCCAAAGTGCTTTTAGTAGCAATGGGATGGGAGTGAGGAGATGGATGATGTGGAGTGATGGAGGTAGGAGTATGCGGATTATGTGTAGATGGAGGATGTTTAGGTATGTGCCTTTGTCGATTCTGATTAGGATGTTTATGATGGATGACATGGATAGGCATTGGATGGATAAAAGGATGAGATGGAGGAGGTGATTTTGGGATATATGGACCCAAAGTAAATGGAGTGGGTGGAGGGACATAATAACCCAAGATGGATGGAGTAGATGAAGGATGGGATATGGTGGATGGAGGGATGTAAGGACCCAACATGGATGGAGGAGATGAAGGAGGAATGTGGATGGTTGTTTTGAGGCGATACGATAGAGGAGGAGGGATGGCAGCATATGGTCTGGTGGAGCGATGGGAAGAGCTGACATTTCTTTTGGAAAAGGCTCGTTGAGGATGTCTAGAGGTTGTACCAACATCGTTAGATTTTGAGTCATGGGAAATAAGTCCAAGACCTTGCATACAGATTTGTTCTTTGACTTGGATGGGCTCCAAAATACCTTGCTCATGAAGGCCTAGACCTTTTCCTTGATAGTTCATTTTCTTGAGCATGCGATCCATGATAGGATTTGTGTTATTCTGGAAGAATGATGCGAGTTCATTATTAGGTGGAAGAGGAGGGTTAGTGTATATGCTTTGTTTTTCTTCTATGAGGAGACCACCATGGATGAATGTGAGAGGACCAAGGGGATATGCAAGTGGTGTGGGGATAGCATTTTTAGGTGATGATGGGGGATCATGAGAAGGAGATGATGGGATAGCGACATCAGGAGAGGGAGTAGGGGCCATGATAGGATCTATATTTGTTGTAGTAGGCTCATGCGATGGAGATGGAGATGGAGCAGTGGGAGCTTGAATGACAAGGGGATCGTGGGATGGAATGGATGGGGGACTGTGATCTTGAGGCGAACTAGATGGGATGGTAGGATCTTGATCTAGAGAAGGGGATATGTTGGAATGCTTTGGATTAGACTCTTGGCGTGACTCATCATGTGCAGGAGGCATGATAATGGAGTCTTGTTGGGACTCTTCAAGTGGGGAAGATGGGGGGATGGAAGATTCATGAGGTTCATTGGAATGGGTTTTGGTGCTACTAGGAGTGGGAGGAGTGGATTGGATTTGGTTGTCTTTGATGGATTGGGTGGATCTCATAGTAGGAGATGTGGGTTCAATGGTTTCAATGGTTTGATCAGTGCTAGGGGTGGTAACAACAATGATAGGTGTGGTATGGATAAGGGTCTCATCACTAGTGACCGTGGATGATGGATCTAGATGGCATGGTTCCATGACTTCAAGATGTGGAGTTGGGGATGACTTCTTTGTCATGAGTCCTTGGAGAACTCCTGAAATGAGATACTTGCATATGGTTGGCTTGGATAGGGTGGTAGAAATGGATGAGGGATTATGGATTGGTGGACTAGGGTTAGATGGAGGAATGGGATTGAATGTAGGACTATGAGTAGATGGGGGATTAAGATTGGATGGAGGACTAGAAGTAGATGGATGAATGGGATTGGATGGAGGACTAGGAGTAGATGGTGGACTAGGATTGGATGGAGGGTTAAGGTAAGGATATTGGAGTGGTGAATTAAGATAGGGGGACATGGATTGTGGATTAGGACAAAAGGATATAGGTGGTATAGTGGAACACAAAGATGTGGGCGATGGATTATAATATAGGTATTGGGATGGTGGATTAGGATGAGGATATGTGGATTTAGGATTAAGGTAAAAGGGTGTGGATGTAGGATTAGTATGGGAAGATTGGGAAAGAGGATTATGATAGGGAGACATGGATGGGGAATTGTAATAGGAGTATTGGGATGGAAAATTAGGATCAGAGCATGTAGATGTTGTATAAGAGGATGTTGTAGATGAAGGACATGACAAATATGGGGATGAAGAAGATACTAGATATCCATTGTCAAAGGTGGAATAAGGAGCATGATTAGGCATGGATGGAGACATAATGGGATAGCTCATAGGAGTAATTGGATTTTGGAAAGTGGGTGGAGAAAGCTTACTAGATATGATAGTGTCAAGGGGATATATGTCGTATACCTCTTGATCGACAAGAATTTTGTTATTGTCGTCAATGTAATTAGGGTTTCCCTTGACCACTATTGATGGAGGATGAGGATTCATGATGATGACAGGATAAATAAAATGGATCAAAGATGATGAACTAAAGCTCAAATTAGGATTTAAGTCAAGCTTAGATCAGGATTGGATTAAAGTTTAGATTAGGATGATTGGATAGATTAGATTTTGATTGAATTGGAATGGATTATTAAGATCAATAGGACAACATTGGTTGAATGGATGTGATTTGGCTGATTGGGTAGAATGATTGGTTTTGATACATTTGGATGATTGGATGGGTATGATTGGATGATGAAAGATGTGAGAGAGACCTTAAGTTTGATCAAAGGAAGTTACCCTTAGTGACCTAGAGCTTTGATTGATTAAGAGGATGATTACGGCACCGAACCCACCTTAAGAGAGGAATGGATTGATTGGGCTAAGGATGATAACTTACGACACCAAATTCACCTCAAGATGGAAGCGAATTGATTGGGGTCAAAGTTAAAGACTAATAATCAAATTCAAGTGTTATGGTCAATTTGGGTAACCACTTTGTAATACAAGTTTAAGGTGGTTTGGTTATGAGTGGTGTTTGGTGATTATGACATTTGCTAGGCGATGGTATGGACTTTTGAATGGAATATGAAGAAATTAGAATGAACGGGTGGATTGAAGATGATTGTGAAGCACGAGCAAGGATTTAGAATGATTAAACAAAGATTTGGAATGATAAGATGGAGGTTTAAACTGATCAAATGGAGGTTCTGGGAGGCTTAGAGTGACAAAACAGAGGCTTAGGATGATGAGATAATGGTTGGGAATGATTAAAGGATGGTTTAGAGGCTAAACAAATCCAAATGGGGCAATTTCGGGTGTTTAGGAGGGAAAATCCGCCCCTCTGTAGCAAAAATCAGAGGCACTTCTGCCTTAAACAAGGGTGCTTCCACCTTAAACAGGGGCACCTCCACCTTTCTGTAGCAAAACAGAGGGCACTTCCACCTTTCTGCAGTAAGACAGAGCTTGGTTTTGATGGCAATGGCTATGGAAAGGACTCAAAATGATAAAGTAAGGCCAAAATATCAAAGATTTCACAGGTTTTTCACAAGAGAACACTTCAAGCAAGCACAATCCTATGATTAATGTTAACGGTATGGCTAGGAAAGGTCTTAATCTAGGATGTAGAAGGATTCTAGGGAGTCCTCAATATACTCTCGATACATGAGGCACAACCGTGAACACCAGCCCATCACAAGCATGAGTCGGGAACCCTAGTGAGATACTGAAAGGCTTAGACCAACTCTTCACATCTATCTAGGTATCACCCTAGCTTCGACGCTTCGCCAATTATGACGTGACTGGATTGGGGTACAACTTTCATTCTCCCCCATTTATATACCCCACTGGTATGCGTGGTTGGAATCGTCCCTTGGGATGATGAAATCCCCAAGCAGGTCCCACTAAAAAGAAGACACTAACCGCTTCCAATTACTCCCTAGGCTCACACAAAGTGCAAGGAGAAAGTGAAAACAAATTAATGCTCCCTTGGGTGACACAATAGTAGACAAGCACATCAAGCAATAAAGATTACTTCCCCCTAATTAGACTATGTGCAAACAACAAGGATAGTTTTTTTTTTTTTTTAAAAAAAATTGATCAAATAGATGGCCCTGCAAGCAAATGTTAGCTATCTTCTCCTTCGTTCTTGGTCAATTACACCATAATATGCTGCAAAACGTTAGCAAAAGCACCAATATCCTTGCCAAAATAATGTTAGAGGGTTATTACTTGAAAATAGCTAAAAACGAGAGCAAAAATGAAGCTAAAATGACTGTTTTACCTTCCAAACTATGTTGTTTTGGGGTGCTTCCACCTTTCTGTAGCAAAACAGGGGTGCTTCTACCTTTTTGCAGCAAAAACAGGCGCACTTCCACCTTTCTGCAGCAAAATAGGGGTGTTTCCACCTTTCTACAGTAAAGCAGAGGGGTGCTTCCGCCTTTCTACAGCAAAATAGGGGCGCTTCCGCCTTTCTGCAGTAAGATCAGAGGGTGCTTCCTCCTTTCTGCAGCAAAAGGTTAGAGGAAAAGAACATTTCAAAAATGAAAGGGCATATCCGTCCCTCTCTAGGAAACGTTATCAGATTTATAAAAAAGGAAAGTTGAACGCCCCACTGCAAGAAAGTGTTAGAAACAAACTTCTAAGTATACACCTAACTACAGCAAACTATTAGAAGGAAATGAAACTATCAAATATAGGGCGCTTCTGCCTTTCTACAGTAAAGCAGAGGGCGCTTCCACCTTTCTACGGTAAAGCAGATAGCACTTCCGCCTTTCTACGATAAAGCAAAGGGCGCTTCCACTTTTCTGCAATAAACCAAAGGGTGCTTCCACCTTTCTGTAGTAGGACAGAGGACGCTTCCGCCTCTCTGCAGTAGGATAGAGGGCGCTTCCGCCTTTCTGCAACCTTTTCCTACAAAATTCTTAGCAAAAATGAAGGTTAAATGCAAGAACCCGTTTGTGGGTCCCATCGGGCGTGCCAGAAATGTGTATCTTGGAATTTTACCCTACTCTAATGTGCAAAATAACTAAAAATGCAAGTGGAAAAATACTAAGAACACTTCAAAGATTAGCCTAAAGAGTGATAAACAAGAAGGAAAATAGATGAAACGAGATGTAAATGATTATACCTTCCTTGCTATTGAAGACTCTTTGGTTGGCCCTTGATTTTGATGGATTTGTGTGCTCCTTGGATGGCTTGTGATGTAGCTAGATGCAAGATTGAATGTGCAAAATGATCAAAGTGGATGGCTAAATGATAACAAGTGCTTGAGAATGCAAATTGGCAGCATAAGGTTGCTCAAATCAAAAAGTGTTTTCAAAATGCCCTTAAAGAGGGGTATTTATAGAAGAATTTGAATTCTCTAGAGAATTCAACGGTCAAGATTCTTGCAACAAGGTCAAGATGAAGGGCTATGGTGAGTTGAGAACTCACAAGCCCTCACATCTTGACATGTGGATGGTGAAGTGGCTAAGGGGAGATGAGGTGTAAGTGAGGTGGCCAAAAGGTACATGAGGTGGAGGAAGGACAAGTACCTTTCAAATACATTGGGAGATGGGAAGAATCTTGGGTGAATAAAAGTGAATTTTAAATTCACAATGATTGGAAGAATCTAATGGATACGACAATGTTCCCAAAAGGTGGGAGTTTGTCTCATGTGACTTGATGTGACAAGTCAAAGATTCTAGAAGATGCATGGGAAAAGGGGATTCTAGGAGGAATAAAAAGGAATTAAAAATTCCTTGGGGGATGGAGAGAGTTGACCAAGGTACTGATTAAGATTAATTAATCAATAATTAGAAGATAAATGAGGATTAGAAGCCAACTTGCAAAAGTTGGAGGATGTGACACATCTAATCAAGGATTAGGCATGTGCACATCCTAATGAAAAATTAGGAGATGGATTAGGATTAGATGAAAATGACATGTGAGGAATTAAATAAATGTATTATTTATTTAATTTATTTGATGAAAGGAGGATTAAAAGAGTAAAGTATTTAATTATTAATTAAATACCTTGGGGATTTGGCAGAATTAAGGGTATTAATTAAATAATAGTAATATTACTCAATTAACTTGGATAAGAGGTTGTTTAGGTGAAAAGTGATAAATTTGGATAAATTAAGTGTCCAAATTTGGATTTCTACACCTACAATGATACAAAGAGATACTCAAGCATCGTGCATCACTGATATGAATCAAATTTTCTCAAAGCCATCTGCGGTCAGTGATGGACAAAGGCGATGGATGGGGCTTAAGTGAAATAATTTTCACATGCTCACAAGTTTTATTGAGAAAGGGAACCACCTAGGAAAACATATAAAAGGCCTCACAAGACTTAAACCATAATATTTCAAAGGATGTAAAGGACAATAAGGTCAATTGCTCAAACTTAAAATACAAGTATTTCTCATCTAGGCACAAAAGGCTGGTAATTTCATGGGCTTCAATGGCTCAAAATATTTTAACTTGACTGGGGATGAGCAATAAAAGGTCAATGATGAATCATAACAATGAAAAGGGCTAAAAATCAAGGGTTTTTATGAGACACATTGACAACAAAATCCCAAGGCAATAATAGTGGGAAAAACCCTAAGTCCACACACTTGAAACTGGGCGAATTTTGCAAAATTTTAGAAATGGAACCAAAAAAATTCAAGGGTTCCAAAAATCTGCAACAAGGATAGAAAACAAGTCTCAGGACATGGATACAAAGTCATAACAGGCTATCAGATGAAAAAATAGAGATTTGGGACCAAAATTGTTGGTCAAGCAGTGCATTCAGGGTGAAAACCATAAATTTTTATGTATATAGGAGGTTTGTAACATGCCCCTTTTTCTACACAATAATTTTCCTATGTTTTACCAGAAGTGAATTTATCAAAAGGCTAACACATAGCAATAAATTTTTTTATTTCCAATACAAGATAATAAGCACACATGATAGCAACAAATATCTTTCTCATTTCATTTAATAAATCATGTACAATATTTCCAAAGAAATTTCTTCATAATCCAAATACAAAATACATTTTCCATCTTTCAAAGAAATAAATTTACAAGTTGCACACATAGATCATCTGAGATCCATTGGCACTAGAAATACAAATGATCAAGGAAATCCCCTTTCAAACCTTGGTTTTTCAACTGAGAGGAGAAGAATCACTCAAGTGCTTTTCTTCCATCCATAGACTAATTGTGGTCCCCCCACATCTACCACATATGGTAAGATTGGCCTACCCTTCAATGAAGAGCTTTGGTTTGGAAACCACATAGTACTAGCCTGTCTTGAGCTAGTGTTGTGTTTCACATAGTAGAGCTTTATCATACCACACATCTATTTTCTATGTGTATGAAAATCCCAAAATAGTGTGGAAAAAAGGTAACACAATGAACTTACGGTTTAACTAGTGGTGAATTACACCACTTTGATCAAATTATTCATCACTTAGTTTTTCGAGTGGATGTCACACACTCACCCACCATTCTAGCTTGATTTGTTAAGATAAATTATATTTATGTATAGTAAATTCCCTCCATTGGATAATCTACAACCCCAGGAACAACCTATATACTCTAAGTAATCTATGACTCTTCTACTTGGTTAAACATGTGTTTCCATAACCTACCAATTCAAAACTAACTATAAGCTATAAATACCTCACTCTATTTAGTACTTTCTACTATATGTATATATCTATTTAAACAATCACTCCTTAATATGAAGTATGTACAATCACCTCAAACAATAGAGATTTCTAATTTATAATAAATGTTTCTCTATTCTCAAATGTTGAAAAATAATCTTTCCCTAAAAGCTTATTACTTCTCCAAATAGAAAATAGTTAAAATATAATCAATTCAAATCAAACAAACATAAAAGAGTAAGATTTAACATGCATGTAAGTAGAAAGCTCTAGTTGATCTAGCTAGTTTCCAATCCTAGCCTCCTAAAATCAGCATGCTACTTCGAAACAAATCATTTGTACATTTTCCCAGACTCCCTCATGAATTTTCACAACAAAAATTTTATAATTCACTCTTAAACTCTCTCAAAAATCTTAGGAAAAATAGAGCAACTCTCAAAAAATAATAGAAGAGTGCAAATTATACATCCCTTTGAGGTAAAGAATGCCTCTATATATACAAAAAAATCAGCTTCCAATGGCTAGAAACATGGTGGATGGATCAACACTTCTCAACTTGCATGGTTTGACTTATCTTAGCAAACAAAAGGTGGAAAATTTGAAGCATAATACTCAACAAAATAAAATAACAGGTCATCCCTTTCAAAGAAAACAAGAATGCATTTTAGATATGTAATGTGAAAGATTAAATAGGTTGAATCAATTCATGCCAGCATTCTCATGACTTATTCTCCAATTTACTTTTGTTTCTATTGTTGTACAATGCTCATAATATAGACTTCTAGTGCAAAGCAAACATTCATAGTTTGGTACCACATTAAATCATCTTTTTGTGATTTTGGTATTTTGTATAATATGATTGAATCAAATATTTTAAATGTTTTACAAACATCTTACAATACTTATTGACCAAGTCAAACATATACCCACATGCCTTCCTTTATATATTGTGTTCTATTTGCAAGCAATTTATATCTTTATAAATGTTAATTTAGCATTGCATTTATGCACACTACATCGATGCACCCTTCATTATATGAAATGCATTATATACTATGGTTTCATAGTATGCACATGGTTTACATTAATATTAGCACTTTATTTAAATAAACAATGCTTTATCAATCATTAGAATATATTAACAATAAAAAATATATATATTTATATACATACATACATACATACATATATACATACATATATATACATACATACATACATACATACATACATACATATACATACATACATATATATATATACATACATGTATATATATATATACATACATATATACATACATACATACATACATACATACATACATACATACATACATACATACATACATATATACATACATACATACATGTATATATATATATATGTATGATAATATATACATCATTTGATAGTCAAATGCATAGGCTTATATCCATTTACTATTCTAATTAATTTCACACATGTATGTATATATAAAAATATATCTATATACATATACACATATATGTATTTATATATATGCACACACTTGTATGGGCATTTCCTTTGGTCAATACATACACATATATCAATATGTATATGCACATATACATTTATATACATTCATCATATATATAATATTACCTTCAAACATACACAAAAGCAATATTATTTATTATAATACATGTATATAAATAATATTGCTTTTGTGTATGTTTGAAGGTAATATTATATATATGATGAATGTATATAAATGTATATGTGCATATACATATTGATATATGTGTATGTATTGACCAGAAGGAAATGCCCATACAAGTGTGTGCATATATATAAATACATATATGTGTATATGTATATAGATATATTTTTATATATACATACATGTGTGAAATTAATTAGAATAGTAAATGGATATAAGCCTATGCATTTGACTATCAAATGATGTATATATATATATATATATACATGTCTCATTATCCATTTGATGTTCCTATGCATATGGGTAATTTTTCCCATAAGCATGCATAGATACGTGTATCTACGTATACTTATGTACGTGATTACTCATGTGTATGAGTTAATTGTGGACATGTGTATATGTATGCATATATAAATCTTATGTATATATCTCATCAATTGTACTCTTAAGGAAGTACCCAAAAACACAAAGAAACTCAAACACTTATTTCAAGCATGACTTCACAACAAAGAAACCTCTCCTAAACAATCAATTCAAGGTACCTTACCTTTTACCTAAAACTATTGACTTGACTATTCTATCAGTGAGTTTGTGAAAGATCAGTTTAGACTCTCTTAAGGTTTTTGAGACCAAAATCCTTCTCTTCAGTGATACTTCCCCTCCCTTCCAAACGCATGAACTTGCACCTCCAACCAACTTGTCACATTTTCAAAGGTAGTCAATTGATCACCAAAAAATCATTGCAACATATATTCAATAGTCAACATTAAGAAACATATATAACATCAATTTTAATCAACCATTTATTCATTATATTTTCAATGATTCATACAATGAAATTACATTCACATTTATTTCCATCAACATTACAAACACACACACACACATATGCAAGTATTTGATCCTATTAGGTTAAAGTAACTAATTTAATATTATGTGGGGTGTAACATGGTTGGGGTCACTTTCAATTTTATTTTTGCACTTAGATTTAAGAATTTTGAGAGCTCTGAGAGAGAGTTTTTGAGAGACCTATTAGTGTAGCTAACAAAATGGTAGATTGTGTGCTTCCCATACATCACTTAGAAAGAGTCTAAGACTTCTAGTAGCTAGCTAATGTAAGACCACTGATATACACCCCAAAAAAATTCCTTGCACATTCTTCGAGATAGTGAAATGTAGGCTAGATTAGATCAAACAAAGGTGTTGCTATTTCAATGAGGCTTTTGTAATGGATGGTGATGCTTTTTCCAAAGATCATCATTCTTGAGAAACCACACTAGGGTTTAGAATAATATCACACTTTTGTAGATTAACCTACACCTCTACAATATTTTAGAGTTATGCACTTGCATAAGTTTAGAACCACACTTTTATTTTATAGTGGCACATTTGAAATGTCATCAAAAATCTTAAGGAAGTACCCAAAAACACAAAGAAACTCAAACACTTATTTCAAGCATGACTTCACAAACAAAGAAACCTCTCCTAAACAATCAATTTAAGGTACCTTACCTTTTACCTAAAACTATTGACTTGACTATTCTATTAGTGAGTTTGTGAAAGCTTGGTTTAGACTCTCTTAAGTGTTTCTAGACCAAAATACTTCTCTTTAGTGATACTTCCCCTCCCTTCCAAAGGTGTGAACCTGCACCTCCAACCAACTTGTCACATTTGCAAAGGTAGTCAATTGATCACCAAAAAATCACTTGCAACATATATTCAATAGTCAACATTAAGACACATAAATAACATCAATTTTAATCAACCATTTATTCATTATATTTTCAATGATTCATACAATGAAAGTGCATTCACATTTATTTCCATCAATGTTACAAATGCACACACATATGCAATTATATCATCCTATTAGGTTAAAGTAACTAATTTAATATTTTGTGGGGTGTAACATTAATGGGGTCACTTTCAAGTTTATTTTTGCACTTAGATTTAATAATTTTGAGAGCTTTGAGAGAGATTTTTTGAGAGACCTAGTAGTGTAGCTAACAAATGGTGGATTGTGTGCTTCTCATGTATCACTTAGATAGAGCCTGAGACTTCCAATAGCGAGCTAATGTAAGACCACTAATATGTACCCCAAAAAAATTCCTTGCACATTCTTCGAGATAGTGAAATGTAGGCTAGATTAGATCAAACAAAGGTATTGTTATTTCAACGAGGCTTTTGTAATGGATGGTGATGCTTTTTCAAGTTTTAGTGATTCTTTTTCCAAAGAGCACCACTCTTGAGCAACCACACTAGGGTTTAGAATACTATCACACTTTTGTAGATTAACATGCACCTCTACAATATTTCAAAGTCGTCCACTTGCATAAGTTTAGAACCAAACTTTTATTTTATAGTGGCACATTTTAAATGTCATCACAACTTTTCCATTCAGAGATGCTATTGAAAAATAGTGACACACTTGCTAGATTGATAGACTAAAATATTTGCATAAAGGAATACTTTTGCAATATTAGGATTTTACACAAGATTTTTCCTTGATTAGTAAAACATAATGTTATGCATGCAGGAGTTCTTCGATCCACTACAATTGCATGAGTAGTGACCCAGGATTCTAGGGAAGACAATTTGTTTTGAGGATGATGAGGATGAGTTCTTAGGAGAAGTTAGTCTAAACTACATTTGCTATATTCTTGAGATTAGGGCACATCTAGCAATGATGACTATGCTCGTAGAGTAGTGGTATTCTAAGATATCTATTGAACACCCAAAATACTGAGTGGTGTGGTGAATTGATATTCTCTTAAACCATTCAAACATTAAACATCCAATCACTAATGCATATTCTATTATAGTGGTGTGAACCCAAAAAATGATGTATTATTACACTAAATTGGAATATTTGACACTTAGTCAAATTTCTATTCAACTCAACTTTCTAGACCAACTCACTTTGCACAAATGTCTTCAAAACCTATTAGAACTTATCAAAATGATTCACAACAATGTTTACATCAATCACAACACTATATCACACTGTTATGTACCATTCATTCTCATGTTTCCAAGCAATGACATCAATAAAAAACTTCAACAATCTCTCCAAACTTCCAATAATCTCCCCTTTTTCATTGATGGAAATATGCCAAAAAACTCTAAAAATACTCTCCCCCTTTGACATCAAAGGCAAAGGATGCCTATATAAATTGTTCTAATTCCTACTAGAACTCCCCTTGAAAGATGTAGTCATATATACAGTTTGAAAATAGTGAATTGACTCCCCCTAAGTCATGTACCAGAGAAAAGACTAAAAAGATAAAAAAAAATCTTTATATTATCTACATATTTGCAATGAATTTGAACATAAATTCATAAAAAAGATAAAGAATGTGCCACCGTAAGGTGGTTGATACCTGCAACTTCTTCAAATGATCTTCCTATGCTTTCCTTCCATTATTCCATTCTCTTTTAGCCTCCACAAGTAGCATGTTCTACATTTCAATCTCTAACAAAATTTCTCCCTATTTTGGAGTAGTAGGTATCGGATTCATCTTCTTTGCTTTAGTGGAACTAAGAAGATATTTTTAAATGAAGAAGAATTTTGGATTGACTAGATCCCTTACATCTCAAAATTCCAAAATAATGTACTATTTTCATTCCTATAGCTAGGAGAACTTCTTGTGCATTTATTCAATAGAATTCCTTGCTACACCTATGAATTCAACTGTTAGATCATAGGCACTTGAGTCAACATTAATATGAGACTCAATAGATTCCATCTTCTTTCTTTTTCTTTGTGTAGCTTTGGGCCACTTCATGCCATATTGGTATAGTGCCTTAGCCTCATCTACGCATCATTCAAAAATTTTGAGAACTTATTAGGTGTAATTGCACATTCTCTGTCATCTCCAACATATTCTTATCACTTACCTTTTCTCCACTTCTTTCTTAGCTTCTTCCTACAATTTGAAGTTTTCCATACTGGATAGTATGGTGTCAACATTTGATTTGGGTATGATCTCTTCAAATACTTTGATTGCTTCATCCAATAGTTCTTTTCTCTTCTAATGTGTTTCAATTATTTATTTTGTGGTGTATGAATGAAACACGTTGCCTAGTTGAAGCTTGTGGATGAGAGATATCTTCTCTATATCAACATTCCCTTGATGCATCAACAACTGTAGCAATTGGGATGATACAATAGTTTTAAATTTAGGATGCATGCTCAAAATATTTTTCAAGGAATCTTTGAGGGATCCAAAAGATTCACTAGAAGCCTTAACAATTTCCTCAACCTATCCATTTTCCTCTACAATATTGAAGTCAACTAGGTTTTTTGTGTTTATATCTCTAGATGCATCCTTTTTCTTGTCTTCCACTTACTCTTCATGCTCTTCTTCTTTTTCTTCATCAATATTTTTGTGTTTATTATCTGCATCATCACTATTAACATCATCAACCTTGTTTATTTTTTCATCCTTTATAGTATTTTTTGTATTTTCTAGAGAAGTAGTTTCTTCTTTTGTCTGAGGAGTAAAGGTTATTTACTTTGAAATTTTTTCTCCCATCATTGCATCTTTATCATCTCCTTTTTTCATGTCCTTCACTTTTGTAGGAGTGTTATCTTCTTCAACTTCCCTGTTTAAATCCTACTCATGTTGAGCATCATCTTTCTACACTTCATCCTCTACACTAGGTTCTGGAGCAATGGTATCATCATTTACTTCTTAAACCATTGGAAGCAATCCTAGCTTACTTACAATCTCATGTGCTTTATCATCTCTCTCTTTTCTAATTCTCTCAGAGACATCTATATCTTTTCCCTTAAGGGTGGTAACCCTTTGTTTAGTTATCAGCTCCTTATTGTAGACACTGAAAAATGTCCCAAATGATATCATCCACTCGAGTCAAGTTTACTAACATAAATTCCTCTCAAAATCCATCCTCTTTTCACTTAACTATTAAATTATCCTGGCTGATTAATTAATTATATCATTTTTGTCCATTAACCTAATTCATCAAATTAGGTTAATTCACTTCCCCTTCATGCTAACATTTCATCCTTAACCTAATCCATCAAATAAAGTCAATTCACTTAACCTTCATGCTTAACTATGGAGCTCTATTTAGATGGTGGCAATGGTGGTGGTGGAATTTCAAACTTTGAAAAGGCGGGAAACCTTATTGATGTTGTAGGCACTAATGGAAAACAACTTGCTGATGGTAAGGTGATGTTAGTTGGGTCCTTTGCTATAGGTAAGTGGTGTGAGTCCCCTCTAGAGTGAAATGAATTATTTTGTGGGAAAGGGGCTATAAAGGTTGCTTTTCCTTCATATTCTCTAGCGTCCTTCTCTGAAAAGGGAAATCTAGAAGCTAAAAATTTTGGGCCAGGTCTATCATCTAATGGTTTCAATGCGACTTCTAAAGGTCTAGGCCTTAGGATTGAAAAGACTAGGGATGAATTTTTCATGAAATCATCAAATATGTTTGGTGTGAAGCCCAAAGGTAAAATTTCCTCTCCTCCTGTGGCTTTTATTATGAATGTGAAGACTGGAGAATACTCTATTTTTGTCCTGGATTGTATTATTGAAAATAGTGTTTCAAATATGGATATGTAATTGTTCGGTAAATTTGTTGGCTTGTGTCCTCACATTGAGCTAGTTTGAAAGTTTTCTTTAAATGGATGGAGACATAAGGGATAAGTAGATGTGGCCACAATGGCTAAAGGTTTCTTTACCTTGATGTTTAATTCTGAAGATGATTTATTGGTGGCTTTAACAGGTGGCCTTGGTTTAATGGGAACTTTTCTTTGATGTTGAAAAGGTGGGAATTAGGCTTCAATCCTAACCCATGCTCCTTGTCATCTACCCTATTCTAGGTTAGAATTCCTAGTCTCCCTCTTAAATTCTAGGATAAGGAAGCGTTTAAAGGGATAGCAAGTAAATTTGGGTGTTTTTTGTCGATTGATCAAATGATAGTGTCTAGGAAGTGTCTTTTTTATGCCAAATTATATGTGAATGTGAAACAATCTATTGACTTTCCCTCTGTGGTGAATATCATCTCCAAGTTTGGGGCATAGCAATAATTGTGGAATTTGAGTTAATTCTATTTGTGTGCTTTCATTTCAAGAAAGCTAGTCATGGGGCAAAGAAATGTCCTCTTAAAATGTCGAAGTAGGTGACTAAATAGCGAAGAGAAAAGGAGAAGGATCTTTGAGAGTTTTCTTCAGAATCTTTGGAGAAAGGAGGCTTTGTCCTTGATGGTGTGGTAGTATTTGTTTTTGAGAATCTTGTTGAGATGGATATGGTAGCGGTTGAGAATATTGGGATCCCTAAGGGCCAGGTTGATTTGGAAATTCCTAATAGGGAGCAGGAGTAGGAAGGCAAGGTTAGCATTCCCTCCCCTATTCTTAACATGGTGGAGTCTTTTGAAATGATTAGGTCTAAGGACCTAGTGGAAGATAAGGAATTTTTGGATGAGGGTATGGGCTCTTCTCCCTCAGGGACCCATGGTAGTGGTTTTGTAAAAGCACCTCAAGATGATTGTTCGAAGGTTGAGGGTTTGGAGGTTTTATCTTAAGAAAAGAAAAATGGGGATTGTGATTATCCTAACAGCCATCCATTCATTCCAGTCAGAGGTGAAAATAGAAAGAAGCATTACCGTTCACTAGGATTTGTTACTAGAAACAAGCAAAGGTCTAATTGTAGGTCAGAGCCTAGAGGTAGAGGTTGTCCAGCTTCAAATGTTACTAGGGATAAGGAGAGTCGAATGGATATTGCAAACAATACACAAAGAACTTTGTTGGAGATGTGCTCCAAGAGCACCTCCCATAAGCCCTTATGAAGATCATCTCCTGGAATATGAGAGGGTTAAATCAACCCTCATAATAATGATCTCTTTGAAAATCTAGTAAGAGATCATTGACCTAATATTTTCCTAATTCAAGAAACTAAAATGGGGTTGGAAAATTTATCTAAACTTAAGCATAAGCCTTTTAAGGATTGTGGTATGCATTGCTCTAATGTGGCTGGTGCCTCAAGATGGATTGTGAATTTTTGGAATCTCAGGTTGGTTCAAAGGGATGAGGTGTTTCATGATTGTAACCATGTGGCCACATCATTTCTTAATTTGTGGGATAAGTTCTCTTGGACCTTTTCAAATATCTATGCCCCTAATAGTAAGAGTGACAAAAAAAAATTTGGGAGAATCTTGGATCCTTCAAATTGGCACATCCTATTGTTAACAAGTTGGTTATGGAAGATTTTAATATTCCCCTACATGATGTTGATAAGCTGTGAGGTTCACAGATTGTGGATGATAGTAGATATGATCTCATGAACCTTATCAATGATAATGCTTTCCTTGACTTGGATATTAAAGGAGCCTCTTTCACTTGGTCTAAACAACATGTGGTGGATAATATTATCTAGCTTAAGCTTGATGGTGCTCTCATCACCCCTGATTGGCTTGCCTCTTATTCTATTTCACTCTCAACTTTAACCAAACTAGGGTCAGATCATTTTCCTTTGTCTTTATCAATGGATCTAGCAGGTAGGAAGAAAAAAATTCCATTTAGATTTGAGAAGATGTGGACCTCTCATCTTGACCTAAAAAATTTGGTTAGTGATTGGTGGAACACTTAGGTGGATGGGACAACTATGTATTGACTAGCAAAAATATTTCCAGTGTGAAGAATAATGTTAGGAATCAATATTTTTTGGTCACATTTTTTTTGGTAAAGGAGGAGGTTAACCAAGAGCTTCTTGTTGTTCAGCAATCCATCCAAGTGACTAGGTATGATCAAGCCTTGGGTTTAAAGGAGAATGTCCTTATTTATAGATTGCATAACATTATGGCTAAGGAGGAGGAATTCTAGAAGCTGAAATCTTGGGTAATGTGGTTAAAACGTGGGACAAAAAAAAAGGTTTTTCACTTCTCTACTTTGAAACATAGCGAATCTAAAGGTATTAATGCTACTCAATTCAATAATCGGGTGTTGGAGAAGGACGTTGATATACATGTGACATCATCATAATTTTGTAACTTGCTATCAGTGGAAGGGGAGCTGGATTGAGAGTATCAATAGGACCTTCTTAGGGACATATTTCATGTCATCTCTAATTCTATTAATAGGCAACTGGTGTGTATTCCTATGGCGAAGGAGATTAGAAATGTTATGTTCTCTTTTGAAGTTAATAAGGTGTCAGGGCCTAGTGGCTTCCCAATGTTCTTTTTTTAGACTCTTTGGGATATTATTGCCAAAGATGTTGTGCACACTACTAAGGATTTTTTTGATGGTGGCAATATTTTGAAGGAATTGAATTCCTATTTTATTTTTCTTGTGCCTAAGAAACTAGGTGTTGCTTCATTTGATGAATTTTTCCCTATCAGTTTATGTAATTCAATTTATGATATTTTTTCCAAGGTGTTGGCAGTTAGATTGCAAAAGGTTCTTCTTCTCATCATTTCTCCTCACCAAAATGGTTTTGTGGCTGGTAGGAAAATTTTGGACTCAATTCTTACTATCCATGAGAATATTTACTCCTTAACTGTTAGAAAGTGTGTTGGCTTTATCCGGAAGCTTGATCTACTTAAAGCTTATGATAGATTTGATTGGGGTTTCCTTTCTAAGATTCTAAAAGCTTTTTTTGGGGGGGAGAAAATGGTGGTTCTTATTATCATCTCATCTCAACACCTAGGTTCTATGTTATTTTCAATGGCTCTTCCTCTCTTCTCTTTGATTACTCAAGGGGACTGAGGAAAGGAGACCCTATATCTCCTTTTATTTTTATTATCATGGTGGAATTGTTGGGTCACCTCATCCAAAGATTTATTAATTTTGGTCTTATGCCTAGGCTAGCTCCTTCCTCAAGTAATCTTATTTGTTGCCATCAATAGTTTGTTGATGTTTCTCTCATGCTTGGGAAATCATCTATTTAGGAGGCCAAAGCAATTAAACTTATTCTACAGATATACAAGGCTACTCTAGGGAAAAAGGTTAGATTGTAACCCAAGAGTGTTAGCTTCTTCTTTAACACTCCTAACTACATGAAAATTAAAATTTCTAGAATCTTGTAGTACCAGACTAGTGAGCTTCCTATGTCCTATCTGGGTCTTCCCTTGTGATCCATTGTTCCCAAGTCCTTTTGGTGGGGGTTGATTGACAAGTTCAATCCAAATTGGCTGGTTGGAAGGGTGTGTTGTTAAGTCAATTTGGGAATGTGCAATTGATCAAGTCTACTTTTTAGAATCTTCCTATTTATGCTCTTAGCTTGTTTTATATGCCAAGGAAAATCATGGATATGCTGGAGCGAATTCAAAAAAAATTCCTTTGGTCTAAGTTGAGGATAAGAGAAGAATCTATTTGCTTTCCCAGAATGATGTTTACATGCCTAAGAAGAAGGGGGTCTTGGAATTCATAAAATAAGAGAATTAATATGGCCTTTCTTGGCAAAAAACTTTGGAACCTTATTTTGGCTAAGAGTGAATGGGATAAAATTTCTCTAAAAAAATATGTCTATGGGGTTGATCGTATAAGAGATCTATTGTCTCCTAACTTTTTCGCTCTGTTTGGGTCACTCTCAGAAATTGTATGGTCAAGGTTCATAGGCTTGTTTCTAAAGGTCTTTTTTGGTAGCTAGGTAATGGCAAGAAAATTTTGTTGTGGGAGGATTGTTGGTTTGGTAATAGGCCACTTAAAGATGAATGATGGGCTCAACCTTTCATGGACATTTGTGTCTAGAGGGTTGAAAGATTTTTTTATGATTATATTGATGGAGGTTGTTGGAAAAGGTTGCATGAGGTGGAACCAGTGTTGGAAGATCTTTTGAATGCTTTGTTCTTGGTTCATATTCCTTCTTTTTCTACTATTGATAAGATTGTGTGGAGGCCTTCTTCCAATGGTAAATTTTTTGTTTCTTCAACCTTTCATCTTCAAGTTTCCTTTGTTGGACCTTCTCCTTTCTATTCTTACCTCTGGTCCTCTAAATTGATTCCCAAGGTTAATATATTCTTCTAGATTTTTTTCTAGAATAAGGTCTTAACTACTGAAAATTTGGTCAAGAGAGGTTTTTTCATGCCTAATAGATGCTTTCTTTGTGAAGAGGATTCTAAGAATTCCTTTCACCTTTTGATTGGATGCAAATTTGTTAGAGAGGTTTGGGCCCATGTTTTCTCTCTTTGGAATCTTAGTTGGGTGTTCCCTTCATCGATTGGTGAAGTGTGGTCTCAATGGTTTGGACCTTCTTCTAATCCTACTCTAGTTTTTCTTTGGTCTCTTTCTCTCCCCCATATCGCTTGGGGTATTTCGCTTGAGTGCAATAATAGGATTTTCAGAAGTTTAGCTCTTCCTGCTATCTTTATGGCTTATAAAAATTTTGTTACTAATAAAGAGAACTTTCTCCATGGGATTTCCTTCCAAAATGGTCCAAGGATAAGGTTCAGTCTAAATGACATTCCTATAGCACATAATTGGAAGATACCTTGTGATATTTCCCTTCCTCTGACTAAAGGGAAATCCTCTAGAGATGATATTGTTTGGAAAGCTCCTCATGTTGGATGGGTGAAGGTTAACGTTGATGGAGTTGCTAAAGGTAATCCAAGACCTACTGGTTTTGGGCAAGTGTTAAGAAATTCTAATGGTTGGTTTGTTCCTGATGTGGTGCTCCCTTTGGGAGCCCAGACAAGCTATTATGTGGAGAAAAATGCAACCTATCATGGCTTGAAAATGGCCCAATTGAAAGGTTATAAGAAGGTCTGGCTTGAAGGGGACTCTCTCAATATTATTAATAATTTAAAGAAATACTCTACCCCTTCATGGAGTGTTGAAGACATCATCTTGGATGCTATTGAAATCCTTAAGAAACTTGAGGAGTGTTATATATCTCATATTTTTAGAGAAGGAAATGGATTAGTTGATGTTTCTGTTAATCTTGGTGTTAGGGTTTCTAGGGAGTTGGATGTGAATGACCCCCTCACCATTGAGGCTATTACATGTATAAATCATGATTTTCAAAATTTCTAACTTTGTTGATGACCTTTTAATGCTTTGGGCTTGCATGGCTATTTTCACATGGAAGGTAATTATTTGGAGTGATGGTGAGCTAGATTATGATCAGGCTAATGGTATCTTGTTCAAACTTTGTATGGGGCAACATTCTAGGATCATTATTTTCCTTTGCCATAATATTGTTTCTACATGGATTGTGGTAATTTTGGTCTCTCATTCTTGAGGTTTCTCCTTATCATTTGCAAGGTTCTCAAGCTTCTTAGTTTTGCAAATTCTGGGGCCATGTGAGGCAACAAGAATCGTGTAGATCCTTTCTCTTGTGACACTATTAAGAAAATGGAGGGGGTGTGGCATATTTTGGAGAAAGGTGGGCTCACACCTTATCTAGAAAGGATGCATGGGAATAACCCATAGGTTATGGATCTCTTTGCTAAAGCTTGGAATAATAGGGTTTTGAAACTGGGGGGTACAAAATTTGATGTAAATGAGGATTTAATAACTAATATCATTGGGATCTAAATGGAAGGATAGAAGGTCTATAGAGAGAAGAAGGAATCAAAGGTAGCTACACATTTTTTTTCAAGGGGACTAAAGAACAAGACCTTAAGCTAGCTAAGAGTGGTGGGTACCAGTGTAACTCACTCAAAGTGCTTTAGGGGGACATTATTGAGGAAATTTTGAGATATATTTCCCTTGAAGGTCACTTTTCTGGAGTAAATTCTTATCACTTTGTCCTCCTATATCATTTTTTCGATAAAAATAAAATTTCATTTCCTTTTTATCTTCTGGCATTTCTAGAATATGGGTTGAAGGATCACAAAAGGAACCCTAAGAATTTGGTGTTGCATGTTGGGCTTATTCTATTAATTATTGATTATGCTAAAGCCTTTGAGGTTGCTAAACTACTTGCTACTCCCAAGGGTAAGAAATAGAAGCCAATTGTGGAATATGATACTACCTTTGAAGAGGAGCTAGTCAGCAAGAAAGGGAAAAGGAGGAATACTATCCTTTAGGAGAATTCTGAAACTAAGGATGACACAAATTATGTCCTAGATTCCCAAGCCTTCTTGGAAATTATCTCATAACCTCCTAATGTCAAAAATTCTGGTAAGGGGGAGTTGGGTCCTATTTTGAAGGGCTATGAGACGGTAGTGAGGAAAAAGTTGTTGATAAGCTGAGTAAAACTAAGATTATTTCCCCTTGAACTATTCTGAAGGAAAGGATTGAAGATGTGTCCCCACCATCCCTTATTTTGGAGACCAAGAGAAAGAAGGATTTGAAGGCAGGTAGTAACAAGAAATTGGCCATTATATTTGCTAGCCAGTTGGTGGAGATTCAAGTTGTTGCTCCCTTGAAGGTGGATGGTGGGTAGGATGTTTTGGATTCCCCGGGTGTGGACTTGGAAAAATTGAATAGAAAGAGGTATGTTGCTAAGGAAATTGCTGACTTTATTCACAAGATTCAAATGTTGATTCCTAGTGGTAAAGGTAAGTATGTATGTGTTAGCCAGGACATGGTTTGTTCTTCCTACGATGATTTTGTTGTGGGTAAGGATGTTATTAACTTTGACTATGAGTATTTTCCCAATGTTCTAGGGATGGCTAAGGAGAGCTCTATTTCCTTGTTTAAATTGCTTAAATGGGTGTTTCATGAAGTCAACATGACGAATGTTAGAGTTTATGGTACAGTGAGTAAAGTGGGAGATTCTCTAGTTCATTATCAAATTGATGAGATATTTGACTCTTTGAAGATTGTTACTAAGAAAATGTTGAACATAAAGAAAATTTTAGAGAAAAGAATCTTGAGCCTTGAGGACCAAATGGAAAGGATTTGTGTTAATTTAGAGAAGGGTGGGGAAGGGACTAAATCTATTGTGAAGTATGAATCTTTTGGAATTTGTACTCCTATTGAAATGGCCAATAAATGCAAGGAGATTTCTCTTGGTTAGGTTTTTGGTGTTGGTGGTAGGCCTATGGAGGAAGAGGTTTCTATTGACAAGGTTGGTGGAGTGTAGAATGTTTTGAATGGTGAGGGGAATGTGGGTGGTCTTGATGTGAGAATGCATAATAAAACCAAGTTGTAGGGTGGGGCTCCTATTAACGATTTGTCTAAAGTTATGGATGACTATCAAAATACTAGGGTGAGTGACATGGAGGTTACTGATATCATGAAGAATATGTAGTGTTGATGTTTTTGTTCCTCCTTTTTGGTTGTTGTCACATTGATGGTGTGTTGTGTTTTGGATACTATGTGCTTTCTATAGTTATATTTTTCTTCAGCTAATATTTTTTGTAAAGGGTTTAGGGGCCCCTTCAAAACCTTTTTTACCTCTAATAAAAAACATTTCATCCTATTAAATTAAATAAGTGATACTATTTTATTTAATTCCCTAAGTCATCTTATTTAATTAAATAAACCTAAGTTATTTAATTAAATATCATTTCATCTCCCCCAATAAGTTAATGAATATCACTTTAATTCTTAAATCCCCTAATTGCATGATTAAACCTTGTTTAATTAGAAATTAAACTAATCTTTCTCTAAAAGGGAATATTCCTTATCCCTTTTTTGCATAATTAATTTTTTCTTTTAATATGCAAAATATATTTATCGTCATCCATGAGAATATTCTTATATTCTCTCTCCTCCAATCATCTCACTTAGCTTCTTTAGCAAGCTAAACCTTAACCTCTTAGACAAGTCACCTGATGACTTGTGTGTGTAGGTCAAAAGTGTGTATGTTTGAAACAAATGAGCACCCTTGATTGGAATCTCATCTTGCATTCTCATCTGTTGATGAGAATCCATGATCCATGTCTCCTATTTACTCCATCCTTGACCATTGATTAAGCTTTTTAATCTCAACCCTTCATTTCTCACTTGCTCTCCTATAAATAGAACACTATTTGGAGACAAATGGATTCATCTTTCAATTTAAAAAATTATGTTGTTGAATTCGCTTGCACTCACACTCTTAATTTACTCACTTTTATCTTGTTTTGGTTTATTTTAGTTGCATAATAGCTTAAAACATCCATTAATGGATTCCATGCATCCATCTTAGTTTGTTTATAAATTAGGGTTTCCATATTTTAGCTTAGAATTAGCTTAGTTTAGTTTAACAATTGCATAATTAGATCAAATTTAGCTTAAAATCATGTAGAATTTAGCATAAATCAAGTTTTCATCCATTTATCACAATGGTTTCATCAATTTTGTTCCACAAATTTGACTGAATTAGGCTCACAAATCATGAGATTGGGAAAGGGTCATTGTTCCACATCAACATGACACCAATTCCAAAACAGGATAAGTTTCAAATGGGTTAGAGTAAGAATTTAACTATTTTCATAGTTTATAACTTTTATTTTCAATAAATGCTTAGTTTATCTTTTAAATTTGAATGATCTTATTTTTTATTTAGGTTTAGTGGCTAAATTATGCTTCAATTCATCATGGATTAATCATAATCAAACCACCTTGACAATCCTCATCTCACATTTTGGTGCTAGAAGGAGGGAAAATCATTAATTAATTAATTTTCAACTTAAATTCCTTTTTTTTTTGCTTTTTGTGGGATGCAACAAATCTAAAATCACAAACATCAACACACTTGTAAGAGCATCACCATATAGCGACACTAACTCAATTTGAAACGCCAATGCAAATTAAATGCATTGGTGCTAATTTAAATCTAGTGATCTAATTTAATACAGATGTATTGAAAACTTCAAATGGTGACACCCCCAAATTCCTTAGAGTGATGCTTGAAAAATCTCGATGCAATCATGCTCTCTATTTTTTGCTACAAAGTGACACTAATCTACTAGAGCGATGCCAAAATCTCAAATTGTGATGCTATCGTGTGGAGTGATGCCCAACTAGGGTAAGACACTTTATGATCATTTTTTCAACATCTATTTTTATTTTCTTTGTTTTTTAGATCACCAATGCAGTTCTAACTATGTTCTAGTTGTTAGACTAACATGGTTTTGTAGGTTGAAAGACATGGAGCTAAAGTGAAGAAAGCTTTCTTATTTTGAAGTTTTATGATTGTAACAAGTGTTTGATGCTTTGGGGAAATTATAACCCAACTTTTATGCTTTCTACTTTTTTCTTTAGGACAATCACTAAATTTCCATTGGGTTTAAAAAGAACACTCAAATGGGATTAAAATTAAACCCTCATCTCATCATTGTTTTTTGGGTTTAAAATTGAACAAGACAACTTCATATTTTGTTTGGTGCATAAAATGAAGTCATCTTAGCTTAGGGGTTAAAATTTACAAATTTTTGTTATGTTTTATAATTTACAACATTGTTAGTGGATGTGTATGCAATTCTCTCATGCCATTCAATGATCTTGAGAAATAGAAACATTCTTTAACACCTTGCAAAATCACTTACATCTTTCAATTTGGATTGAACCCCTTTGCAAGTGTGAGAAAAAGGCATAGTGTGTGTTCTCTCTTTGTTCATATGAATGGAGATGATCGAACTATAGAATACTTCCTTTCTATTGTTTATCCTTAGAGGGCCTTCCTCCCCACTTTGAAAGGAGGGAACAACCCAAGTGGTAATGAGCTAAAGCCAAGTTCTTCCAAACCACTATATAAATTTGTCATTGCAATGAAAATTGTGATCAATGAAATGCGGTACATGATAGCCCTTACCCAGTATATTTATGATGCGTAAAACCCTTGTTCTAAGGGTTGGGATACCTATTCATGCAGTTTCTCATAGTACCCCTTAAACTTGAATCCCTTATTATGAACCATTGTATAGAAGCAAAAAATCCATAATACTTGTTGGTACAAGAATAGTCATTTTGAAGCTACCCCACATTCTTACTATTCAATTTTAGAAACATAAAAATCCTTTTGATCTCTTTATTTTAAGTATTTTGAGTTTTGGTGGTCTTGAGAAGTCTATGCCATGGAGGCAAGCGTGTGTCACCAAATCTCTAACTATTCACATTGTTTAGTGTTTGGAGAAATCCAAGTGGGGACCCAACAAGTATAGTGATTTCAAACCTAGGATTGTAAATGATTGTGAGTCAATTTGATACCTTGCTTGGTTCCAAAATTTTACAAAAACAAACATTCACTATCTTCCTCAAATTTTCAAACACTTTGGTCTAAATATGGATATCTCTTGAAATTAGCCTTGATATTGCTGCTTATCCTAAGGATTTTATCCTTAGAGATTTCTAAATATCTTGACTTATATCTCAAAATTCATATTTCCCAAAGACAACATAGGAAATTGTGGCTTTAACCTCATGATTCACACAAAATGGACATTGTGAAAGTTATGATGTTTCAAACATAATGATTTAGTTTGAAACTTAATCAAGACAAGTGATTGTGGTAAAATAAACTAATTAAGCAAGATAAATTGACAAATGAACCCCACATGACTATTTGGAGACTGATTTCTCCCATTGAACAACCTAATCTTCTAGGTGCTATTATTCAAACAAAATTTGAAGTCATTAATGGAGAACAAACTGATCTCATTAGCAATTTAAGAAGCTTCACTTTTGAAACAAAAGAAACAAACACATAGAGGAGAAACACAACCATTTTATATGAAGAAGAGGAACAAATTGATATTGAGGTTCGAAGGCCCACATTACCACCCCCCATGTGGCAATAAATATCTTCTTTTCTTCCATGAACTTGGACTATATTTAAATGATCTCACACAAAGTGAGGATCCCTAAAGTAAGGTCTACAAGTCCACATTTTAGACTTAGGCATCTTAGTCCAAAAGCTCTCAACAAAAAACTCTAGGAACTTCACAAAACTAGGACTAGGTTGGTATACAACTTCTACAATCATGCTTCAAGACATGATCTAAACTTGTATTCCTTTTATTATTGTCAGAATCTTGGTCTTTTCCAATGTTTCCATTTTCTCACATGAACATGATCTTAAACTCCCCTAAATGATCCATCACATAATCAAAATTTGCAGGGGAAGTTCTACATCTATCTATTACAGACATAGGCATTGTAATTCCAAGTTTTATAGAAAGTGGCCTTAATATTTTATCGCAATTGTAACCTCTTGTTAAGGAACTTTTATGCTCAAGCTAGAAGAAACCGAACAAGCTTACCTACCCATATCTATCCTATCATTTAAGTCAACATTGGGTCTTTAGGATTTGAAAACTTTAGAGGTCTAGCATCATTCTCTCTACCATGGTCTTATCAAAGGTTCACTTTAGGTCAACATTGGTTCAAACATCTCATTCATACCTCAATCAAGATTCCATCTTTCACTTCACCTATCCTTGAAAAATTTTTGACTGCACCAACACTTAGTGACTTAAACATATATCAAATCAAATCATAGCTTTGCTATTTTGTATGTGAAATGTATCCTTTTCCATGCATTTTGACAAGTTATTTATCATCTTTGAACTAGTTCATCTTGAAGATCACAAGTCTACCCTAAAGATTTACAAGTTTATTAACATCCTTTATCCCAACATCAAAAATTCAAACTTGAGTCAAAAGTTTTATCCCAATTTTTTTGAAAATATCACTCTCCACATCACCCATCTTTTCATCCCCCACTATCATCATTGCTCCCAAAATACTTAGAGTGTCCCATTTACCTATATTTGAGTCAACTAGAGAGTTCAAACATCACAAATCACAACACAACTCTCCCAAAGCTGACACAAAATTCATGGTAAAGATGATATCACAAAACAAGAGAATCATGGAAAAAACCAAAGTTATACTTAACTCAAGTGATCCAAATCATTTATAATTTTATTTGAGAAGCCAAGTTACACCATCACAATGACCAGAATCACCATTAGGACCATACAAGATAGAAGATATCACAAACAATTCATTTGAACTCACTAGGGAGGAAATCATTGAACATTAAGCATTTGAAAATGTAGCTCCTATCTCCCAATGTTTGTGGCATAGAATTTAACACAAGGTTTTACAACCCTATCGCTAGGGCTAAATCAAACATACATTATGATGGAGCCTCCAAAATTCTAAAGAATTTTATAGACCCATGGGTTTAGTTTGAAATTTTAAAACCCTTGTCCCTATGTCTAAGTAGGGTTTTCCCTTTGAAGAATTCAATCCTTCTAATTGCACATTGACTTGTTCTACTAGTTTTCAAATCATTAAGTCATTTCTTCAGGCATTATATACATTTGTCTACCAACCCCTTTGATTAAGAGTGTCAGTCAGCCAGTTGGCTCATCGACTTGAAATGTTTCCTATGTTGGGTTTAAATTTTTCTTGATGACTTAAGCTTAAGTTAGCAGCCTGTGAGGTTCATGGCACAGTTAGCCTAACCAAGGCCCTCTATTAAATGCTAACTTTGATGTATGTGCATGCATATTTCTCAAATTTGAGGTTGTGGGAAGAAATGTTGACTTTACCTCACTAGCTCGTGGGCTATAAGTGTTGGTCAGTTATTTAGTGTGAGAATAGTGAGACAATGACATGTGTCTTCATACAGACATGGGGTCTTGTCTCCACTATACAACTTATTTCCTATGGTTCTAAAACTGATGACTGAGATCAAATGTTGGGGATAATCTCCACTATTCCCCACTAGCTCACAGGGGAAAGATGGAGGAAATTTAAAAGCTTCAAGGTCAGCAAGATATCCACACATGGCCCAAACCACTCAGTTTGTGAAATACATGGAGCTTGTTGATAGAGAAGTTATCATCTGAGGTGGGTTAATGCCATTGGCCAAAGAAAAATCAGTTATGCTTTGCTAGATTTCAAACCTAGTCAGTCTAAAGTGAACCATTTGATCTGCCATCTCGTCATGAGATCAACAAATGATATTCAAAGTTGGTAAACGACATGTATAGTTGTTTCATGTTGTAACCAGTGGGAATTAAGTACTTAGTCCTTGCAAGTGTGATCAAATTGATCTCGATTCATGTGAAAACTTAAATGTCAGCAATCCTGAAGTATGATATATGGATTTCCATGCTATTGGAAATTAAACGGTGACAACACATATGCTAACGAATTTCCCTATTTTTATGTGTGTTATTTCTAAGTTTTGATTGTGGTTTCCATTATAGTACACAATAAATATAGCAGGACATAGTTGCTAATTGTATCATTCACACTTAGCAGTTAGAAATATTCTGAATTCAGATATAGTGAGTTTGAGTGATCATTAAACTGAAAAGATGAGTGATCTAGAAGGAGGTCATCTCGATTAAGCTTGTAGAAGCCCGGTTCCAATGTTCAAGAATATACCTCAACTATAGAAGCCAACACTTCTACTAATAAGCCCAAAGGTGCACCCACAAGGTGCAGTAGTAGGTTGCAGTTCAAGAGTGTTGCTACTGAAAAGATGAAGGACAAAGGTAAGGAACCTTTTCCATCTACTACAAGAGTTGTCAGAAGGATAAGGTATGGGCATGGCTCCTTAAGATGCCAGAAATTCACCCATCAACCTTATAGATAGCCCATCAGACATTGAGACAGAGACAAACTCTAACTACCATCAATATCTCACAACTTTGGGTTAAATTCTTGCCCCTCGTGAAGAGATACTATCCATCCCTCCACTGGCTATCAAGACTCCAAGCAGGTGGGATGGAAATGTGTTGCATAAGGACAAGGATGAGGAGGTAACCGAGGTTTCTCCTCCCTCCCTTGCAACAACATGAAGCAGGCACATGTATTGTGGTGTGGGTGTTGGTAAAGGAAAAGTGACTAGTCGGTGTGAAAATGCCATGTGGGATGGAAAATTTTGGTTTTGATAGGTTGTTGTGGCAATTTCTCTCTTCTTCAGCATACGTGGCTATTGCTTTTTGGGTTTGGTGTTGATTGTGCACCTTCATGGAAATGTGGATGTCTAGTTCATTATGTACCTAGTGAGAAAGGGGAATTTTGGAATTTCTTTACATTTTCCCTTTTGGTGGTAGCTACAAATTTTCTTCCCCATTTTAAATGTGTTCTTATAGAATAATTACATGGGGAATTTTGAAATGAAAATGAAATTAGGGACCAAATGAATTTTTTTGTAATGAAACTTCATTTCAAGCTTGAAGCTTGTTGGATCCCTTGTTCCATAAAAGGGAATTTAGGGCTCATTTGTAGGGGGTTTTAATTTTGGAGTCTTCAAGTCTGATATGTAAAGGGTAGATAATGGAGAAATACCATAGAATAGGGTAGTAAAATTGTCTTAGGTCTTGAACTTTACATATGAAAGTCTTAAATAGTTGTGTAGAAATCTTTGATATTGAAGAGAAATTTCATATATAATTAATATGTTCTTCTCTATAAATCTTTCTGCAAGTTATGAAATATAATATCAAGCATATTTGATTCATCTTCAAATATTTCATTTGAATGCATGCCTTCATTTTTTCTTTGATTCAATCAATCAATTAAATGTTTAAATGGGGTCATGGATTTGTAGTGGTTTGCTAGGAATTTGGTAAGAAGTAATGAATTATATCTAGAGTTTCCATGATGCAAGTCCTTGTGGAAATAGTCTGTAATTATCAGCTTTAAATAATTTCTTCATGACAGGTCATAATATGTATAACCCTATTTCCCAATTGATGAAGATGCTTGTATGTTTGTCTTGGTATTTACATCTTAAGTGAATGTATTATTGGAAGGTTGATTTAGAGTTAGGATGAAAATCTTTTAAAATTTATCTACGATGAAGCATGTATGTGAGATATCTTCCCTATTCCTAGTAGATGGATGGATATTTGCTTAAAGATTAGACAACCTTTGAGTGAAGTATGTTATTTACCAATGAAAGGAACTGATCTATGATTTAATTTTTCATTCATTAATATTGTCAAGTTAAATGTCTCTTAGGAACACCCTCCTTGGTCCCATAGAGCCAAAAGTGTAGGAGATTCTAGTATTCAACTGAATCTTGTGATTGGCCATTCATTCTAAGGGGTCTTGAGTACAAGAATTGGCTGCTCCTTATAGATTCCTTTAGTGCATTGGAATTAAACACCAAAATAATGGTGACTCTCTTGGGGAAATTCTCATTCTCCAAATGCAGATGCAAAGTGCAGAGTCAAATAGTGATGTGAATTTGAACATTCAATTCAAATAGTGGCAAATTCTTGAACCTGGCAAATAATTTGAGTACAGTAGAGATCGAAGGATCCAAATTTGGCTCTATTGTGGAAGATAGCCCATAATGTATAATTTTTTTAAAGGAACTTAATATCACTTGAAGTTCAGTCCTCTGAAAGGAGGTGGTGACTTTGACTCAAAGAACCTATTAAAGCACATATCAATTTCTCAAATTTGCAGCTTTGAAAGTAAAGAACACTTTGCTATTGCAAATTACCAAGTATTCTCATAGAATTTGAAGAAATTTGAGCATATTATGGCTAGATTAGGATAAATTTCCCATACTTGAGATGTAAATGATTCCCTAATGAGTGAATTAGCACTAGGTGAGGGAATATTTGGGGCATTTTTGTATGTTTCTTGCATAAGTTGAATTTTGGGCATTATGATAAAAGAAGCATGTTATATAGTTAGGTCTTAGACAACATTTGTAAATAATACATATTCTATAAGCTTAGGATCATACTTTCAAAAGGATTTGAGGTGATATTGTATAATTGTTGGGTATATATTTTCAATTCTATTTAAGAATTAGGGGTAAATTGTCAATTCATGTCATCTGGTATAAATATGGACAAAACCATGTGAGGTGACCAGTCTTTGTCTTACCAAGGAAATTTTAGTACATATAGGTAAAAGGTTATCAACTTTGAAAATATTTGTGGTTACCCAAACATTGTACCACCCAAGGTCAGGGACAAACTACCAAAGTTCAATGGTGAAAATTCAGAATCAACAAGCAAGCATGTGCAAGAATTTAGAGATGTGATGGGTGATTATGAAATAAATTTGGTGATGAAGCTATTTTTTCAATCATTGAAAAGAGATGGAAGAGATTGGTTCTCTTTTCTACCTGTTTCCTTTGTACATTGTTGGAATGAGCTCAAGGATGCTTTCATGGAGCAATTTGGTGAAACGATAAATCCAAGTGTTGCAAGGAGAAATTTCATGGAGATTTCCAAAGACAAGGAAGAATTAGTCCCTAATTTCAACCTTATATTTTCCAAGGTTATTAGGGAAATCCCTGAACACTTGAGACCAAATGATGTAGAGTTCTTGGTTGTATATTTTGGATCATTTGATATAAAGATGAGCTTCCTATTGAGGGATAAAGATCCTGCTACTCTACAACAAGCTTACCAAGAGGCTATGAATATTGAGAATAATTTGAAATATTCAATTATGAGGAGACCTACAATGACTAGCACAATGATCTCTAGTAGTATTCAAGAAATTGAGCCAAGTCAATTAGAAATTAAAGGTGTTTATTAGGAAGGATCTTTTAGATGTTGTATCTACATCATTTCCAAGAGATGCAGAGCATGAGCAAGCATCAAATTCACATCAACCTAGGATGGAAAGGACTCAATTGATTTCCTCTATTGGAAAGTTGTATGAAATGAGGAGACATGTAAATGAGTCTCCATATGACTTGTTTTCAAGATTTTTGGATGTTTTGATAGAATTACCCAAGAATATTAGGGCTAATGAGTTAATATGTATTAATTTTTTTTGTGAAGCCTACATATCAGGATCAAGCCAATGGCCTAAAAACTTGAAGCCTCAAAGAATTGATTAGGTAGTAGATTGGATAGACATTGTGGAAGATGTTGAGCATGGCCATAAGCCCATAATGGTTTCCCAAAATGTGGGTAATAGTTGTCACAGTGAAGAATATCAAAGGCTAAGATGTATAGATCAAAGGAAAATATCAAAGTCAGAGAAATTGGCTATTGAAAGTTTGTTGTAGAAAATTCTAATTAAAAATTAGAATTATTTAATTTCATGTGACCTTGGTGAGATGGCATAAAAAGTTGTAGACATGTGCTTGAATTCCAAATTTGGGATTAGTTGAAATTAACTAAATAAAAAAAACTTTATAAATTTGTTTATTTAATTAAATTAGAGGAATGTGATTTTAGATTTGGATAATTAGAAGATATGAACTATAAAAATAAATTGAGAATTTATTTATAAGTAGTTGAAATATTAATTAAATAACTAGTATTTAATTAATTAAATATCTTGACCAATTTTAGGTGTATACATTTTTCCCCTCTTTGAAATAATGTGTTTACATGTTGCTTCAAAGAAAAATTTGATACTGATGCCAAGAAATTTTATTTATTTTTTATTGCACAAACGTTGATTTTTAGGTGATGATGGATATATGCCCCCTTGGGAAATAAATTGGTGAATTTTGGAATTTTGATGATTTTTTGATGATTTGGTGATGATTTCAAAATTTTATGATCAAAAAATGATTTATCTCCCAAAAAAGAAGATTGATCCTACTAGATTGATTAATTGATTAATTGATGTCTTATGTTGCCTCCTTGTGTTTGATGTTTGATGATCATGTTCAACTGATTGATTTGATGATGTTGATGTGATAGTTGATGATTGACCTCATGATAGGTGAGGATCAATGATAGGATGATGATGATTGACCTCATGATAGGTGATGGTAAATGATAGGATGTTGATGATTGTCCTCATGGTAGGTGAGGATCAATGATAGATTGATAATTGACCTCATGATAGATGAGGATCGATGATAGATTGATGATTGACCTCATGATAGGCAACGATCAATGATAGATTGATGATTCACCTCATGATAGGAGAGGATCAATGATAGATTGATGATTGACCTCATGATAGGCGAGGTGCATATATTTATGAACCTCATGATAGGTGAGGTTTGATTGATTGATGACCCTCACGATAAGCAAGGCTAGATTGATTGATGAACCTCATGATAGGATTTAGGTTGAATTGATTGATGAACCTCATGATAGGTGAGGTGCATTGATTGATGATCCTAATGATAGGAAAGGTTTAATTGATTGATAAGATTGCCGATTTGCAATATGTTATGATCATAGGAGGATTTTAGAGTGCTACAGTCTAATTTTGGATTTGATTGGGTGATGTGGTTTGACTTCTCTAATTGATATTCCCCAATATAGGATTGATTAATGTACTAAGACTTGATGATGTGTTGATACTGTATGATGTACTGATACTTGATATATACACTTATTCAATTAGATATTTTGTGATTTCTGCCACTTTGCTGATGTATCTCTCCATGTTTGGATATTATTGTACACTTGACATTATTATTTTGAGGTTATATGATATATGACAATTATTATTGGTCTATGTGCCTATGATGTTTATCTAATGATGATCATGATGATTATGATGGATTCATTTTATTTCTATTTTATAATGCTATGTGATGGTCCATATGATGATGATATGATATGCTATGGATTTAAATGATGATGCAACTAATGTGCTATGATTCTATGATGCTTTACAAATGATGCCTATATGATACATGTGATGAATCTTATTATGCTAATGAAATGCGATGTTTATGTGATGATTATGTTGATCCAACTAGTCCTTTTTCAATCTTAGATTTGAGTAATAACAAATTCATCTTCACTGCTAGTTTTAGATGTTCATAACAATGGAATTATATCTTTTCCAAACATGTTCTTCAACAATGTTTTCTTCTTGGAAATATTACTCTACTAGATATGTCTTTTAATCTTCTTAAGTGAATCTGAGATCCCTTTTATTAAAGGAATAAATGATTTTAGTGATGCATCAAGTTCAATTATAGATGCATCAAGTTCAATTATGCCCCTATTAAAATAGAGATGCTTTCATGCTTGGCAATCTTACTCTGTTGAATATGTCTTTCAATCTTCGTAATGGACCGATTTCTTAATCCATTAATAATTGATGAAATGATTTTGATTATGCATGTGACATGTAATTCACTTATTTTTGTGTTTTATGAGGTGGGTATGATATTTTGATACATGGAGGGATGAATGCGAATTATGATGCAACTGATGTGTTTTCTAAAGTACACAAATGATGATGTAACCGATTATGCAGCTATATGAGAATCATGTGTTTTTGGTTAATGTCGAATGTACTCAATCCATTAATGATAAAGATAACATCATTGTGAAATTTTTCCAGCCTTGGAAACACCATAACTACAGATGCAACACTAATATGAATGCAATCTATCCTCAACATGCAAATTTAATATGCAAACGTTTTCATCATAATAGTTGATTTGTCATGATTTTTATCATCATTGAGCCTTTAAAATGTTGAGTGAGTACAAACATCAATGGTATAATTGGACCATGATGACCTGAGTACTACTTCCATGATTTTTGATATTGCAAGTTAATAGAAGCATCAAGGCATAATTAAATCGAGATGACTTGAGCATTTCTTGTGTAAAGAGACAAGATTTAATCGTTTTCCTATACAAACCTAGATTTTCATTAGTGATACTCTGTAGAGCACGTCCCATGAAAATTTGCATAGTAATAGTGATCAACTCACAGACAATAGACAAAGAAAAATCATACTCTTTCTTGGCTCTAGTTAAATACATCATCGAGGTGCTCCAGAGATATGATAACAAAAATCAAAGTTCAATAGTTGAACATTGATGCCACAGTGATAAAGCCATGATTTAGAAGGAACATCATACATTTAAAGTTTGCTTGGATTTTGATTGATTTGGTTGTTTGATTTTGAATGGTTGATGTGTTCATGTTTGTGATTGATGTTGAATTTCGAGTTACACTATGATCATTGCATTCATTATGTTTTTCCTACTACTGCTTGTTTGTTGGTTCAAGCTCAAAGTTTATTGCCCCTAGTGAGTTCAGGATTTTTCCCCCAGTCTAGAGTAAGACAAAATTGCGATGGTAGGATATGTACATGAAGCTTTTCGATGATAAGCAGATTGATGGCGAAAGAAAATAGCAAAAACAACTGGTCAGCATACTCAAATAGATGGAAAATCTAACCTATCACAAATAGCACATATTGCTAGGTTTTCACTACTTTGTTTTTATTGCACTTTTTCAAATTTAATGACTTTTTTTTATCTTTTTCCTTTTTTTTTCGTTTTTTGTATTTTTGTATTTTTGTATTTTTGATTTTTGTATTTTTTATTTTTTATTTTTTTTGTATTTTTGTATTTTTATTTTATTTTTTATGTATATTTAAGATGGAATGATATGATATGACCAATTGAAGGAATAAGATGCCCCACAATAGAGTTAATGCAACCATCGATAAATGATAGATCAAAATGAAAGATTCACTGCAAAAAATGTCACACAAGCAACATATCTCTTGTCGAAAGATGATAATGGTTGATTGATTTTAAAGATGCTAGGAATGGTTGATTTAATAAGGAATGATAATTATAAGTACTTAGGATTGACGCAGAGGGTATGGGACTTTCGAAGAAACACAATGATTTCAATAATTTCAATGATGCACTCTTAAACCCTGTTCTAGGCACCCTTATGGAGATAAGGCTCAATATTTCACTTATAACTTAAATCCTTCTCTTATGGTCCCAAACCCTTGGAATAATCTTACAAGACTCAATAAATTCTGCCTTGAATGATTACAAAGTCCCGAGCCTCTGACTTAGACACAAACCCACTTATTCTCCTTGACTAGGCTTCTAGCGCAACTAGGTCTCCAACGACTATTTTTTTGAATTTTCTCACAAATTTCCCAAATGAATCCCCAAACCAATAATTGATTAAAAAAAAATTTATGATGCTACACAACATATCCAAACCTTGATAGCTCTTGTTTCAGACCAATCCTTCCAAAACCTTAGGCACCATTTTCGAGCACTTTGCCTTGTCAAAACACGGTGTACACATTAGAACTCTTCCTTCATGCACATTAGCTTGTTAATATTGTATGATAAATATTAGTAATGATCCACTTCATAGGTTATAGTAACATTCTCCCATGAAATGGATCATTCATCCATGAAAACCCCCAAAAATTAGTGAAAACATAGAATTTCCTTGAGACAGTCAGTAGTATTCTACAAAAAACTGATTGTTTAACATTTATCAGGACATACAAGAGGGTAAATGCATGCTTTTACAAGTCACTAGTTCATAAAATTTAACATTTCATCAATGGCAATCATAAATTCATCAAGAAAACACCAAAAATTGCAAGAAAAATGAAGTTTTTTTACTATTTTCCTATAGCAGTCCATACAAAACTCCAATGTCATCCATCCTTCTGTAGAGATGACTTCTCTAACCTTGTATACCTATCTCCCAACTGCTTCAACCATTTAGGATTGATTTACTTACATTATTATTCCTAAAAAATCTAAAACCTACTTACCCACCCAAACTAAAACTAGTTGTTGGATTTCAAAATTTGAATTTCCAACTTCTCATTTATTAACTTTTACTAACTAAAACCCTCCAAAACTTATTTAATTTGATAATTCAACCTTATTTGACATAAATAAAAGCCTATATAACTATTTAGACTCTTAGGACACTACTGGTCCACTTACAATGCATTTTGGTCCTAGGGTCCTTATCAGGACCGTTAGGACTTTTGATTCCTCTATTATTTTTATCCATTCCAAAAGCCATTATAGGTTTCAAAATGTTATAATTGATGCTCTAAAACGGTTTATATGTCTTCATGATCCCTGCATCCTCTTGACCCTTGAAGTGATCCTTAAGGAGCTTAGGTGCCCCTACACCAAGGATCACTTATTTCCTCTAAGTATGATAAGATTGATAACTGATCATGATTGATTGACAAAATATATGAGTATTGGACAATGTTTTACATATAGGATCAAATATGATTTGCATGATAAGATTCAAGGTTGCAAAGGGACATGATGAAATGGATTTTGATAAGCTAGGAGATATGGAATGGAATAAATGCAAGGATAAGGATAATGAATGGGATGATCAAGATCAACTAAATAAGATATAGACATAATGTCCAAGTATTTTGCCCCTATTCCTCATCAAGACCAAGGAAGGGAAGAAAAGATGTATTTAGAAATAATGATGGAATATGGATAAGGATAAGGATATGATACGAAAGATATGGAAAAAGAAAATAGGATAAGATATATGATATTCAGGAAGATCCTTAACTTTGTCAAGATCAAAGGTGGAAATGTAAGGAATGAGCATAGAAAGGATAATGACCATGAATGATAAGATGGATGGAACTTTCCTTGAAAGTGTAGAGTGGAAGAGGAATATGGAAAATAGGATATGGATGATCGGGAGATAGAGGAAGGACTTAAGCATCAAGTTTCATGAATAAAAATCCCTTTAACAAACCATGGTAAATGCGAATTAGACTCATAAATGTTGGCCTATTTAGGGTATGATGGGATAATGGATAGGAGGTTGAAAGGTTTGTTGATGGATAGATGGAAAGGATGGAAAGATCAACATTAGTACACAAATTGAAGGGTGGTGGAGTGATGGAGGAAAAATGGATTTGGAAGGTGATAGGTTTTTATATGGAAAATTGGAGAAAGCTTTTGGATTAGAAAATTTGGATTCCAATTTAGATTTTATTGCTTTTATGATACTTTTTGGAATCCACATGACTTTTTACTTTTATATTTTCTTTGTGGCCCTTTGTGGCCTTTGATATTTTTATTTTTTCTTTATGGACCTTTGTGGTCTTAGTAATTTTTCCTTTTTCTTTGATGGTCCTTTGTAGCCTTTTGAAAATTTCTTTTGATTTATGGACCTTTGTGGTCTTTGAAAAATTCCTTTTTTATTTGATGGGCCTTTGTGGCATTTTTTATTTTGGATCAAAATTTATTTTATTTTTGCATGCCTCTTCAAGGAGACATGTTGATCCTTTGATACATGTGGATTTTGATATGGAAGCTTTTGACATTTGGCACCCAAATTTCTTCCAAGAGAAATGGGAGGGGTCGATTGAGATGAATGGTATGGAGGTATTATGAATGATTTATTGGAGGTAGAATTTTGAAAGGGAATCAAGGACGTGTTCCTTTTTTGTTCTTGATGAATAGGATATGGACCTAGGATAGATGGAAGGTTTGATGAACTAGGATGAGGAGCTAGGATAGATGGAAGGTTTGGTGGATTAGGATGAGGACCTAAGATAGATGGTAGGTTTGGTGGATTATGATTAGTACCTAAGATATATGGTAGGTTTGATGGAATAGGAAACTTAGGTGTATAACTAAGGCCATGGTAATATGGATTTTCTTGAGTAAAAAGGGGTTCTAGGATACCTTGTTCATGAAGGCCTAATCCTTTTCCTTTGTAGTTCATACTTTGACACATTCATTTACCAATGGGATATGTATTGTTTTTGAAACAAGATGAAAGTCCATTTTGGGGGGGATATGATATGGATGAAAGGATAGGTGTTGGAAGTAAACCAAATAGGATAAAGGTGGAGGATCCCAATTTGTAGGTGTGGGGTTCATGGATAGCTTGTATAGGTGTGATAGGATCCTAACATGGGGATGATGGAGTACTTTGATCTTGACTTGGAAAAGGATCATGAGGTGTAGGATATGGAGTAGCTTGCTCTTTATTAGGTATGGAATCATCATGTAGTGGTGTGAAAGGCATATCTTGATCTTGAGAAGGATGAACATCCTCATGAAATGAAGGGATATCCTCAAATGGAAAAATATCTTGATCTTGATGAGGAAGGGAATTATGAGAATTTTTAGAAATCATATCTTGACCATCGAGTGATAAGACATCATTTGATAGGATGGAAGAATTATCATGCTCCTGGAATGCAATAGAATCATGAGATGGTATGAATTCATTAGATGGGGTGGAAGTAGAACTCAAAAGGATACTTTTCTCTTGAGATGGAAAGGAGTCATCATGGATGAAAAGTGAAAGGAGGGGATCATCATAGAATTCTTGAGAGATTTGGTCTTGGTCAAAGATTGGAAGAACTTGTGTAATTTTGGTATCATTGGATGAAATGGAAAGAATGATTTGATCTTGAGGTGTAGAGGATTCTATGATAGCATGGTTTACACTGATATTTTGACATGAATCATTGGATATAGAGGATATGATAGAAGAAGGTGGTTGGATGGCATTGTTAACTTGAGTGAAAGAATATTGATATTTCTTTTGACTTATGGGAGATGAGGATAGATGCATGACATGGAAAGATTGTTCAATATCATTTGTATTTGAGGACTGAGATTTGGGATTTTGATTTATTTTTTTCAAAAAATCAAAGATATTGAACTTGGATGATGTAGTTGGTGGAGAAGGTGTCATGTCCAAATTTCTATCAAAGGAATAAGAACAAATGTTTGGAAGTAAATATCTCTAGGTGGTTATTTCCCTTTACATATCCTAGATTTGTTGTTGAATATTTTTCGTTTGATGTGCTAAAGCATTCAATTGATCCTCATCTATTCTAGGTTGATGAAATATGTGAAAAGAATTTCCTTCAGTTTTTTCCATGATGGTTTGATTTTCTAGTTTGAACAGATGAACATATGGTGAATTTAACTCTCTAGTTTTGAGTTTATTAGATTTACTAAACAAGAACAGGATGTGCTATAGCAAAGAATTGATGCACTAAAATATTGTATAGATGCACTACAAGATTTCCAAAATGCGTCGGAATAGAGGATCAATGTGCTAATATATGTAGTGTATGCACTATAATAGCGGATCTATGCACTAGAATATGACTCAGATGCACGGGAAAAAGTAGTGGATTTGAATTGGGAAAATGTAACAATTTTCTTGCAAGTTTTGTTTGATTTTTTCAATTTTCCAGTCAAATAATTGGTTGTTTCCAAGGATGTTTTCTGAATCAAGGTTTTCACTTCCAATGTGGTGTTTTTTTTGAAATATTTTTTAAAAACACATTGGTAAAACAATCAAGCATGTACAACTTGAGGTTGTGTAGGACAATATTTACTAGATTCCCACTTGGATTTTACTCGAGCTTCACTTACTTCTAGTGGAATGATTAGATGCTTGACCCCACTAGCTCCCCTCCATGACACTCACTTCTTGGGGAATCCAAGCATTAGTACCCATGAATCTCCCATGGCATAATTTTCATCTCTACTACAAGCTGCAAAAGTGTGGGATGACTTCAGAATGACCATTCCTACACCAGTAAATAGATTAAGGATTTTGGCCTTGCTACAACTAAGGGTTCTAGTATAGGAATTATGTTCATGGGTGATCATCCATATAGCAAGAGACCATTACTGACCTTCTTGTTAGACAAATCCTTGTGATACTTGAACTTTCCTCAAGTACCCACATTTATATCCCAGTTGGAAGTCGATTGGCTTTATCGTGTTACTGGTTGAGTCATTCCCTTGGGTGATTACTTTTTCCCACAAGGAAGGCCCTCTATGGATAAAACAAAATAAAAATGAATGGATTTTTATTTTTGGTCACCCAATTAAGGGGAGAGAATATGCCTACCATTCATCAAGCACATAAAACATGGTGTTCCTTAACCTTCTAATTAAGCTAATTGCCCATCTTAATCAAAAGAAAGCATTTAAATAACTCCAACCCCTACATAAATCATTATTTTTTGCATAAGTTTGTATTTGACTAGTGTATCACTCACCTACAAGTAGAAAACAACAATTAGTTATCAGGATTTTAAGATTTTGCAAATTTAAATAGATGCACTAAAAGAGTCATCCAATGCACTAAAACAACTATTTTATGCACTAAAATAACTCATGGATGTGCTAAAAGAATTAATGAATGTGCTAAAGTATTGACTAAAAGCACTGAAAGACTCCTTGTATGCACTAAAATAGTTGTTCAATGCACTAAAAGAAATGTTGTATGTGCCATAATAGAAGTCAAATGCACTGAAATATTTGTTGTATGCACTGAAAGAACTCACGGTCATGCTAAAATGTTACATCTAGCTTGTTCACAAGAAATTTTCCATAAAATTGTTAGAAATGGGGTTGTACCTCATGGTGGGTACCATTTTATGTGTGTTTTAAATTTGGGAGAGTTAGTAAATCAACATAAACACCAATGAGACGTATTATAGTAAAGATTTCAATCAAAGAAACTACTCTAAATTTTAGTTAAACAAATCTTTAAAAATGTTCCATTGTCCTCTATTCTCAAGGATATATTAAATCATTTGGTTCTCGGATTTTAGGTGTGCACTATGACTATTAAAATTACTACTTGAGAAACAAGATGCTATTCAAAATGCAAGAAATCTAATTTCTTACATAAAACTAAGTGATGAAAGTCATGATGCAATGATAATGAAGAAACTGACAAATATACACAATGTTTCTAACTTCTGTCATGCAAATGCTATGATAAGGAGTTAAAATGATTCTGCATATGCTCAAATAACCATTAACATGATGATTTAGAATGCAACTATAAATAAAAACATGATTTTAAGTTAACATGATGCTACAATGAAAACTTGTTAAAATTCTAAACAATGCTATAAGACTCCAAATGCTCCAATGCTCCAAAGCTATTTCTACATGATAACTCTACTCAAATGTGGGAACCCAAATACTATAGCAAAGGGGTGTATTTATAGTATTTTTCAGGCATCTTGTGATGTGGCAGCGATCAACGACACGGATTCAGGCATGAGGGATGAATGGTTGAGATGGAAGAATCTTGGAGAATGTCCCCTTGACCAAGGGAAACATGCCAAATGGATGGGAGAATCAAGTGTGTGAGGAATAAGCCATGTGTTTGAAAGTTTTTTGAAGATAACTCTAATTAAAAGTTAGAATTATTTAATTTCATGTGACCTTGGTGAGGTGGCATGAAAATTAAAATTAGAATGATTAGAATGTCCCCTTGACCAAGGGAAACATGCCAAATGGATGGGAGAATCAAGTGTGTGAGGAATAAGCCATGTGTTTGAAAGTTTGTTGAAGATCATTTTAATTAAAAATTAGAATTATTTAATTTCATGTGACCTTGGTGAGGTGGCATAAAAAGTTGTAGACATGTGCTTGAATTACAAATTTGGGATTAGTGAGAATTAATTAAATAAAACAAACTTTAGAAAAAAAATTATTTAATTAAATTAGAGTAATGTGATTTTAGATTTGGAGAATTGGAAGATATGAACTATATAATTAAATTGAGAATTTATTTATAAGTAGTTTAAATATTAATTAAATAACTAGTATTTAATTAATTAAATGTCGACCAAATTTTAGGTGTATACAGTTACAAATGATGATTCGTATGGGTGTAGAAGTAACCCTCTTTTTGAAGAAAGTCTTGGTGAACACTTGGCAAAAACTACTAGCTGATACGTTGGGAAGGACACAAGCAATAATCAAAGACATTACTTTTGAAGATGTTAACCCTGACTTCATTTTCTTCCAATTGAATGGCAGATCTAGTGACATGAACATTGTAAAAATAGTCTACCAACATGTGGTTGAGCAAGTTATTCATGATGAGCATATATAAGTTGATTCACATATGCTGATACCCAAATGTGATAGTGTCTCATATAATGAGGAAGAAAAGGATTGTGATGGCAGCTTTGAGTGTGGAACTCCCATCAAAGGAAATATAGATTCTTATGAGGACTCTCCCATAATAATTGGTCATGTGCTTGAAAATATGGTTGAATTATCACCTACTCATGTTTCACATGATAGTATTGGCCATGGTATTCAAAAAAATTTATCCTCAATGATCAAAAGGAAAATCAGGTTGAATGCATGATTGCTCAAGTTACATGTTGTGTTGAAAAGGAGTGGTATACAAATTTTACATAGTTATTCAATCTATATGATGAGTAATTTGAAGATACAAATACTCAATGGGATATTGTTGGTCAATATAAAGTTGTGGTTGAATTTTTTGCAGATACTTCTTACCTCGTGGATCTGATTATGGAACTTCTTTCACCCCTTAAGGACAATACTAGTGATAAGTAGATGGAAGGTATACCTGACTCCATTTTTCTTTTCCATGATCTTGTGAAAGACTTGTCAAATCTAAGCCAAAATGTTTATGAGGTCTTCCAATTTGATGAACAATTAGGGTATGATTTTGCACCTCATCATAGTGTAGAATATGAAAGATTTACTTTCTCAATATAGTTTGATGAACCTATGATGGGGAGGGATAAGTGTAGAAGTGTTACTTCAAATATTGTAAGCATTACTGATTGTGATGGTGCTAGTAGCTTGGAATTGCACAATGTTCATGTAGACCCATTGTTGGTAAAATAGGCCAAATTTTTTGACCGAGGAAAGAATTGCTCTTGAATTTTGGGGGACCACAGGGGCCTCCAATTTATGAAGTGAATTTCATTATATATTTTTAAATAGAGTACATAGGTTGCTTTGGTTTGTTTTTTTTATGTTTTCTCTACTTTCCTTGTCTGAGTAAGCATCTAGTTCTTGGTTTTCTACCCTATTATGCTTCAACCTAATATTTTGTTTCTCCCTATACCCACTAGGGGTATATGTCCCCAAGCATGAGCCACTAATGGAGCCTCCAAAATTTTGAATAATTTTATAGACCAATGGGTTTAGTTTACAATTTCAAAATCCTTGTCCCCATGTGTGAGTAGGGTTTTTTCTTTGAAGCATTCAAGCCTTCAAATAACACGTTGACTTGTTCTACCAGTTTCCAATTTTTTAAGTCATTTCTTGAGCCATTATATGTGTTTCTCTACCGACCCCTTTGGTTAAGAGCATCGGTCACCCAGTTGGCTCATCGACTTGAAATTTTTCCTAAGTTAGGTTTTAATTTTTCTCAATGACTTAAGCTTAAGTCAGTAACTTGTGAGGTTCATGTCACCGTCACCCTAACCAAGGCCCTTTATTAAATACTAACCTCACCGTATGTGCATATTTCTTAGATTTGAGGTTGTGGGAAGAGATCCTAACCATACCCTGCTAGCTCATGGGCTATAAGTGTTAGTCAGTTATTTAGTGCGAGAACAATGAGATAATGGTATGTTTCTTCATATAGACATGGGGCCCAGTCTCCACTATCCATCTTATTTCTCATTGTTCTAAAACCAATGGTTGATATCAAATGCAAGGGATAATCTCCATTGTTCCCTGTTCGCTCACAGGGGAAAAATGGAGGCTATTTAAAAGCCATGATGTCATCGGGATCTCAACATGTGGCTTGAACCACTCACTTCTTGAAATGAACAAGCCTTGCTAACAAAGAAGCTATCATCTGAGGTGGGTTAACAACATTGGCCAAATAAAAATTGGCGATGCTTTGCTGGATTTCAAACTTGGTTAGCCTAAAGTGAGTCATTTGATCTATCATCTCGTCATGAGATCAATGAATGATATTAAAAGTTGGTAAATGAAGCATGATAACTGTTTCATGCTACAACCAATGGGAATTAATGACTTATTCCTTTCAAGAGCAATCAAATTGATCTCAATTTGTGTGAAAACTTAAATGTCGACAATCATGAAGTATGATCGACAAATTTCCATGCAATTGGTAATTAAATGGTGAAAATACATATGCCAATGAATTGCCCTATTTGTGCATGTTTTTTTTCTAATTATTTAGTGTGGTTTCCATCACACTACACAATAAATATAGGACATAGCTGCTAATTGTATCATTCGCACTTAGTAGTTAGAAATTTTCTGAATTGAGATACAGTGAGTCTGAGTGATCATCAAACTGAAAAGATGAGTGATGTAGTAAGAAGGATGGCTCAATTGAGCTTGCAAAGGCCTAGTTCCAATGTTCCAGAATATACCTCAGTTGTAGAAGCTTACCCTCCTGCTAAGAAGTTGAAAGGTGCACCCATGAGGTGTAGTAGGAAGTTGCAGTTCCATAGTGTTGCTACTGAAAAGATGAAGGAAAAAAGAAAGGAATCTTTTCCCTCTACTACCAGAGTTGAAAAAAAGATAAGGTATGTGTGTGTCTCCTTTGGACACCATAATTTTTCCATTGACCTTATAGAGAGCCCATCATAAACTAAGATGGAGATAGACTCCAACTACCATCAATATCTCACAACTTTGGGTCAAATTTTGGCCCCTAGTGAAGAGATATTTTCCATCCCCCCACTAGCTATTAGGACTCCAAGCAGGCAAGATGGAAATGTGGTACATAAGGACAAGGATGAGGAGAGAACTGAGGTTTCTTCTCCCTCCCTTGCAATAATGTAGAGAGAAAACGTGTATCATGGTGTGGGTGTTGGTAAAGGAAAGGTGGCTAGTCAGTGAGAAAATGTCATGTGGGATGGAAAATTTTGGTTTAGGTAGGTAACTATGGTGGTTGCTCTCTTCTTTGGTATACATGGCTATTGCTTTTTGAGTCTAGTGTTTATTTTGCACCTTTGTGGTAATGTGGAAATCTAGTTCATTGTGTACCTGGTGACAAAGGGGAATTTTGGTTGTTCTTTACATTTTCTCTTTTTCTGGCAGCTGCAAATTTGTATTCCTTATTTTCATTGTCTTCTTGCACAAACATTACGTGGGGAATTTTGAAATGCAAATGAAATTAGGGACCAAATGAATTTTTTTGTAATGAAACTGCATTTAGAGCTTGAAGCTTGTTGGCTCCCTTGTTCTATAAAAGGGAATTCAAGGCTCACTTGTAGGGGGTTCTAATTTTGGAGTCTTTAGGCCTAATATGTAAAGGGTAGATAATAGAGAAATACTAGAGAATAGGGTAGTGAAATTGTCTTGTGTCTTGAACTTTACATATGAAAGTCTTAAATAGTTGTGTAGAAATCTTTGATATTGAAGAGAAATTTCATATATAATTCATAAGCTCTTCTATGTAAATCTTTTTACAAGTTATGAAATATAATATCAAGCATATTTCATTCATCTTCAAATATTTCATTTGAATGCATGCCTTCATTTTTTCTTTGATTCAATGAATCAATTAAATGTTTAAATGGGGTCATGGATTTGTAGTGGTTTGCTAAGAATTTGGTAAGTAATGAATTATATCTAGTTATTTTACATGATGCAAGTCCTTGTGGAAATAGTCTGTAATTATCAACTTTAAAGAATTTCTTCATGATAGGTCGTAATATGTATAACCCTATTTCCCAATTGATGAAGACACTAGTCTATTTGTCTTGGTATTTAAATGCTAAGAGATAATTTATTATTGGACTATTGATTCAGAGTTAGGATGCAAATATTTTAAAATTTATCTACAATGAAGCATGCATGTGAGATATGTTCCCTATTCCTAGTAGATGGATGGCTATTTACTTAAAGATTAGCCAACCTTTGAGTGAAGTGCATTATTTACCAATGAAAGGAACTAATCTATTCTTTAATTTTTCATTCATTAAGACTATCAAGTTAAATGTCTCTTAGGAATACCCTCCTTGGTCCCACTAAGCCAAAAGTGTAGGATATTCTAGTATTTGACTAAATCTTGTTAGTTGGTCATTCATTATAAGGGGTCATGAGTACGGGAATTGGTCGCTCCTTAAAGATTCCTTTGGTGCATTGGAATTAAACACCAACACATTCCTAGTATTGGAAAAATCCTTTCCAAAGACTTTGGTCATGCCCTTTCATTTCAAAACAACACAATTATGGGAATACTTAAAACTAATCCTCCATCTAACACAACCACTTGTACACCTCGCTTTGGTGCTCCTCCCATTCTTGAAGATCCTAAACATCCATACACATATCTTGATATTCATTACTCCACTATGACCTCCACATATCAAGGAAATCCCTCTTCATCAATACCTATTAGTACCACAAGTGTTCCTACTATCACACAAAGCAGTACAGATCCCATATCTCAAAGTAGTGTGTAAGGGCATTCAATACCATACCACAAAGCCAAACCTTAAAGAAAATATGGACATCCTTACCCAATCCACTAGTTGGTACATCCATACCATTGGTTTCACAAACCACATCAATCCCATCTATTATTAACCTATCCCAAGGAAATCCCTTGGTAACAAATCCTATTAATACATCCCTAACAAAAGGGAATCCTCTAGTCATGAGACAAGGAAATCTTTTTAATCAATGGACTCAATTTCCTAGTGTGTCATTTCCATCACATAATCCAATGACACAATCCTCATCTTTTCTCATAGTCCCCTTTACTATTCCAAATCAAATAGGATATCAAACATACATTCCTCCACCACCATCCACTATCTTACTAGGAATGTTGAACCAAGGGAATCCCCAACATCTCAATACCAATCCATTACCCATTCAAATCATTAATATCCATTAAAAACCACCTAATCCCACATTGCAAGTGCTTGCCTTAGCTTTACATCAAGCACAATAGGCTTATCAACAAGTTGTACAACAATAGCAACAAGAGAAAGAAACCCTAGCAGCACAACAAGTATCCTTAGCACAACAACAACAAAAATAGTAGCAACAACAACAACTAGCTCTAGCAGTACAACAAAAAACATTAGCCAAACAACAACAAAAATAACAACAAGCAACACAACAACAATATCAACCACAATAAGCAGCATTAGTGACACAACAAGAAGCACAACAACAATATCAATCCCATCAAGTATCTTTAGTAGCATAACAACAATAGTACGCCCAACAATAAGCCTTAGTGATGCAACAACAACAACAAGCCTTACTAGCTCAATAGTATGCTCAACAACAACAACAAGGTTCCTATTATAATACCAATGCATTAGGAACATATACATCAATACCCCAATCACCTTCACCAAATCTTACACCACCATACACACCATACAACTCATTCATCATCTCACCATATGTTCCTCCACCAAACCCACAAGACGATCTATCATCACAATTGAAGGCATTATCCCAAGAAATGCAAGACCTTCACATGGGAAAGGAAAAGAAGCCCCATACATAGAACTCATTTCCATATCCATTCAATCAAAACATCATAATGATACCATTTCCTCCTAGTTTTGAAATCCCAAAATTTGATAAATACAAAGGGAGAGGAAGTTTTGTGGACCATATTAAAGAATTTAACGTCATGTGCATGGAGGTGGCCTAGAATGAGTCTCATTTAATGTACCTCTTCCCTTGAAGTTTAACAAGCCCTGCTATGGATTGTTTTTCTCATTTTCTTCTCAATATCAAAACATTTCAAGAAATTACTAATAAATTCATCGATCAATTCTCCTTCAATATTGACATGGATGTCAGTCTAGAGGAATTGTACACTCCTATAAAAAACAATGGAGAAACTTTTGCTAATTTCTTACAATTATGGAGACAAAGAGCTAGAAAGAGCAAGTGGCCTCTTCTCAATGAAAAACAAGTAGGAATCATCATATAAAATCTAAATTTAGATGTGTCCTTCCACTTGAAAATGTAGCGCATCACATATTATGACAAGCTTGTACATAGAGTCATTAACATCAAGAGAGATCTAATATCACAGGGAAATACTCAAGCTTCCAAAGACAACCACCCATCAAATAGTTCAAATGAGAAGCCTCACGTCTGGGCTAAGGACAATAATGTAACAAATGATGGTGAGGTATATGCTAAGGTAATCCTAAGTTCTCCTAGACCAAACAAAAATCAAGTTGCTAACATCCAACCAACTGTGCAACAAATAATGCCTCAAAATAATCAAATAAAAAATACTAACATGCAACAAAGTTGAACCCCTAACAAGAACACTTATCCTAAATGGAAGTACACACACCTATTTGAACCCATTGAGACTATCATGAAAATGTTGGTAGCTTCAAATATAATCACACTTCCAAACTTTGAAAACTACCAAGAACCACAAGAGAAACCATCTTGGTACAATGAGAAGGACCTTTGTGATTTTCACAAGATCGAAGGACATAAAATGAAAAACTGCATGAGGCTCAAAAACATCATCCAAGACCTCATAGAAAATGACACCATATCTATTGAGGTCCCATCTATGAACTAGGATCCTAAGATGTACAAGAACCCTATGCTAGGTCATAACAAAGCAAACAATATTGGGAAAGCTAAGGATTATACAAACATACAACATACCTATTCCAATGTAGTTTCTTCCTAAGATAGTTTCATCACTATCGTCACCATCAAAGGGCATAGCGCAGAGTGTGGAGTCACCACTTGACATGGTAAATTCACTATCGAAGGAGTCCCACCTCAATATAGAGCACAACCTACTCATCCAACAACAAGTACCAACAAGTACAATCTCTTAGAACAACTCAAGAAGACCCCCACACAAATATCAATCTTAGAACTCTTGAGGATATGACCCACACATGGCAATATCTTGGAGAAAGCTTTATTAGAGTCATATATTCCCAAAGATATTGATATTGATCATTTTCAAGCTATGGTAGGCCATATCGCTAGTCATCTTCTTACCTTCTCTAAGAAAGACCTACCATCACAACCATCTCATAACCATGCTTTACACCTTGAGGTTATCATTCATAAAGAAAATTTCAAAAGAGTCTTAGTAGATGGAGGTGTTGGATTTAATATTTTCTCCCTTCAGCTGATCAAAAACTTGGGCTATTCAAAGGATACTATTGAGAGAATAAAGAGTACCACCATCAAAGCATATGATGACCAAGAATGGGTATCACAAGTTATCATTGAACTTCCTATCCAAGTAGGCCTTCTCATTGTAGAAACTACATTTCAAGTATTGGACCATGATCTTCCCTACAACATACTACTTGGCCGACCATGGATCCATGCTCTAAAAATTGTATCCTCAACTTATCATCAATGTGTGAAGTTTCCTTTCAAGGGAAAAGAGATCACTATCCATGGAGATCCTAAACCATTTTACTATTGTAAAAATATTGAATCCAAGTTCTATAAAATCCCCAAAATACCTAAGAATGACGAAGGGCCTACACCTTCTACCTCATTTTTTGACCCATATCCCTTGCATCTACTTTAGAAACAAAGGCACTTATTGTACAAAACATACTTGATATCAAAGCAGTGATTCAAATGATGGTTGTGGGAACTACAAGCTAATTAAGAACACATTTGTCTTAGGAGAGCTACCTAATTCACCTCAATCTCATGGAAAACCTACAGAGCAACAAAGAGCCTAAAAATATCAAGATGGAAGCTACTACCTTCACCAATTGGGGGGATTTGAATCAAGAAGATTTCAATGAGGATGATATCTCTAAACTTATCTATTAAGATGAATGGCCTATCCTAGCTCTTCTTATGGAATATTATAACAAAGGCTTGTATCTCATGAAGGGAATGGGATATAACAAGAATGAGAAGCTAGGATAGAATGATAATGGCTTACTAGAACCCATCATTCCTGAGAAACGACTAAAGATTCTTGGCTTAGGTTGTACTACTAGCAAGGTCACATTGTTGGAAAAGGTACTTCCACTAAATGAGTTGATGCTTCCTCTTTGTCACCTACATCCCATGATACAACCTTAGATGACTTCCCCCTTGATGTTGCTAACCTATTCAAAAATAACTCCCTCTTCATGATATCCATTACATCCTTTGCTCTGAGCAATCAACCAATTGAAATACGTTTGGTCTACCTACAACTCATTGACATGGACCAACAAGGACCACCAATTCTTGATTTATTCGAAAATGAAGTGATCTCAGAATTGACGGACCTTGTGACAACTTACCATGGGTAGATCACAAAGTAGGTTTTTAAAAAGAGCTAGATACAAAGGAATACTATGGGGAGACGAGTGAATCCTTCAGTCACAAAATGAATGAAATATAACTAGCATGCAGATATTTAAGTGAAAACCACCATCTAGCATTTTCCGATCCTAAAAAAGTAAAAACAACGGACACATCCAATGGTGAAAATCTCTTTGAGGTGCCCAAGGATGAAGGATTAAATCTCCCCTTTAGTGTAATGCATCAAAATAAGTTAGAAGTACTAGTAGAAAAGGCCACACTAGTCAATATGGGTACCAAAGATGCACCTCTTATCACTTTCTATGTTGAATCCTTGTTGGAAAAATAGAAAAATAACCTAGGATCCTTCCTAAAATGGTGTATAACTAACTTTACATGGTTTTACATAGATATGCCAAGCCTTGACCCAAAAGTGGTTGTGCATCACTTAGTAGTCTATCCTAAAGCTAAGCCCATTAAACATAAATTAAGAAAGATGCACCCTTAGATAGCACTCTTTGTCAAACTGGAGTTGTAAAAGCTTCTTGACATTGGATTCATCCAACTGATAGATTATCTTGAGTTGGTTTCAAACTTGTCCTAGTCTCAAAAACTGTTGGGGGCATCTGAATATGTACTAATTTAAGAGACCTAAACAAGGCATGCCCAAAGAATGATTTCCCTCTTCCTAATAGAAACCTCATTGTAGACTTAACAACTGGACATGAAATTCTATCACTCAAGGATGGTTTTTTAGGCTACAATTAAATCATAATTTCCAAGGAAGATCAACACAAAGCTACATTCACTTGTCTGTGGGGAACCTATTACTGAAACATGATTCCATTTGGGTTAAAGAATGTAGTAGAAAACTATCAAAGTGAAATGGCCCTCATCTTCCATGACCTGATCCAAACAATAGTCAAAGAATATGTGGATGATATTTTGGAAAAATCAAAGAAAAGAAGTGAGCATATACAAGTCTTAGGACCCATCTTTAACTAGTTGGAAGAATACAAGGTAAGGTTAAATCCAAAAAAGTGTGTCTTCAGGGTCACATCAAGGAAATTTCTTGGCTTCATCATCTCACAAAGAGCGATAGAAATTGATCCAGAAAAGGTAAAAGCAATCCTAGACATGGAACTACCATAAACACTAAAGCAGATGAGAGGATTAAAGGGAAGATTTTAGTCCATCACGAGTTTCATAGTGTAGCTATCAGATAAAATCCACCCATTTTTGCATCTTCTCCATAAAGGGATAACATAAAAGTGGGTTGAAAAGTGTGATAAAGCTTTTCAATAGATCAAATATTGTCTACAAACACCTCCTATGCTCATGCCACCAATATTGAGCAAGCCATCCACTAATCTTGTATATCTTAGGAGCACCAACAACATTAGGAGCTCTTTTAGCACAACATGATGAAAATAGAAAGGAAAGGGCTATCTACTATATCAGTAGAACTTTAGTGGGCTACAAAATGAACTATTCAGCTATTGAGAAAGCATGTCTAGCAGCATTTTTTTCTTCACAAAATTTTAGGCACTACATCTTGTCACATCAAATCAAGCTCATTGCAAAGATTGATCCATTGAAATACCTCTTATCCAAAGAAAGTTTTACATGGTGAATGGCCAAATGGGTGATAATAATAATAGAGTTTGACATAGAGTATGTAGATTGCAAGGAAATCAAAGGACAAGTGATCATAGAACAACTAGCTGAGGCACCCCTTTATGCTAAGAATCCTCTAATATCTGAGTTCCCTAATGAATTAGTGTTCCTTATTAATCTCACAACTCAAAGGAAGATGTACTTTAATGGATTGTTCACCCAACACAGATTAGAAGAAAGAATCCTCTTCATCACCCCTCAAGGAGATTACATCCTAAAGTACTGTTGACTACCATTCCCTTGCACTAACAACATTGCTAAGTGTGAATCCCTAATCACAGGTCTAAGGATAGTAATTTAGTGGAAGATACAAGTGATGAAAGTCTATTGAAACTCACAACTAGTTATCAACCAAGTCAATGATGACTATCAAACTAAGGATGATAAGCTCACTCCTTAAAGAAAATGGTGGAAAACCTAAAATATCTTTTTATAGACATAAATTTTGAGTAGATTCCTTGCATGAACAACAGAGTAGTAGATGCCATGGAAATGATTAGATCAATGCTAGACATGTTGAACAATGTACTCCAATGTGACTTCTTGGTAGAAAAAATTCTTGTACCAACTTTTGAAATATCTAAATATAAATTAATGTGTGTCATTGTTGGTCCTGGATTCCCATGGTACCATTACATATTTATCTACCTTAGCAAAGGAACCCTCCCATTTGATATCACCTCGAACCTTAAAAATACCTTTGTTAAAAATGAATCTCAATTCATGATCCTAGGTGATACCCTTTAACACTAAAGCATCGAGGGGACATTACTACTATGTCTTAACCAAGAGGAAGCCTTGACTGCTTTAACAAAAGTACATGATAGAATTTGTGGTTCCCACTCTAGCAATATGACATTAGCTAAGAAACTGTTGAGGACGGGGTGCTATTGGCCAACCATGGAAAAGGAAGCTCATCAATACATGCAAAAGGGTGTCTACTATCAACAACATGGAGATTCAATTCATGCTCTAGCTTAGGAATTACAACCAATGGTCACACCTTGGCATTTCTTGTAGTGGGGAATTGACCTCGTACGAAAAATCACTCCCACCCCATCCAATGGCCACAAGTTTATCATAACCGCCACTGATTACTTTACTAAGTGGGTTGAAGTCATTCCTATGACTTACATAATAGGGAAACAAATTTCCAAATTTATCCTAAACTATCTAATCTACTGTTATGGTGTTCCAAAAACTCTTATCTCAGATAATGGAACCCCCTTTAAGAATCAAGATGTGGAAGAGCAATGTCAAAGATTCAACATCCAACACTGATTCTCTACCCCATATTACCCATAGGGAAATGGTCAAGTTGAGGCTACAAACAAAAATATCTTGAAAATCCTTAAGAAAATAGTGAATGAAGCTAATTGTGACTAGCATCTACAACTCACTCTCACTCTCTAGGCTTATCAATCTAGCGTCCACACACCAACAAGTGCAACCCCTTTTTCCCTAGTCTATGGATCCAAAGCTATCCTACCTATTAAGGTTGAGCTCCCATCATTGTGTGTATCACTACAGAACCTAATCATCAATGAAGAATATAGAGTATCTCAGTTGAACGAGTTAAAATTATTGGATGAACATCATTTGGATGCCCTCAATCACTTGCAAGTATATCAAAATAGACTGAAATTGAGCTATAACAAGAGGATCAAATTTTGGTATTTCTACGTAGGGGATCTTGTCCTAAAGCAGAATCAGAAGAACCTTCCAAATCAAGACAACAAAGGGAAGTTTGAGCCTAACGGGATGGGTCCTTTCATCATCACAAGAAGCTATGGATCAGGAGCATACCAATTGTCAATGCATTAATGTGAACCCTTGCAAGATCCAACTAACATCTTGCATCTCGAAAAGTTTTATGCCTAGTCTTGAAGGGTGTAAATCTGAAAAATACAAAAAAAACAAAATCCAAAAAAATGAGAAAAATGATTGAAAATGTAAAGAAAAAACAGTCCTCTAGTGAAACCCACTTTAGTGGCGCTTTAGGAAATTACCTTGGTGAAAACCTAGTAAACAAGCACCTTGTGTAAATAAAGCACCTTTATCTATTCTTTGGATTTTTTATCCTATCATTCTTTGCACCACCATTCATCCATCACATGTCCTCATCTTTATCATAGCTTGACATTGTAAAGTATCACAAACCCTTTAGCACTACTTGGTATAATCGAAAGGTTGGTTTGTCCTTCCTATATCAAAGTAGTCTAACATATCACACTAGGGCACTTCATTATGAATCATGTCAAGTTCTTGTACATCTTGAGGTCATCAGAAATGTTTCATCAAAAAACACTGAAAACATTCATAAAAATGATAAAAATCCAAAAAAATCCAAATCTTGTATAGTTTAAAATCCAAAAACATTTACAAAATATTGTATAGCTAAAATCCAAAAACATTCAAAAAATTGTAAAGGAAAAAATGTGAAACATCCAAAACACATCAAAACCCTAAAAAGGTTGAACATCAGAAATCCAAAAATAGTACCATGTCAAACTACATCATCTCTAAGATTAAATGTAGGCAAGGCCATCATTGATGTTCCCTTGAGACACCCTAGGTCAATCCTTTAGGAGTCTATCATAATAAATTGGCATTCTCTGAACTAATCATTTCTCATCTTGTTAATAAGTCAAGTAAGTCAAACTACACAGTATGTGTGTGTATAATGTAGGAAAGTCTTATCTTTGATCTACCCTCGAGACTCCTAGGATAGGTCTTTAGGTTAGGTTCCTAGTTAGAAAACTCAAAAAATCCCTCAATACCCAAATACCAAAAATCCCTAAACATCTTGATAACACTAAAAACAACAAAAATATTCAAATATTAGAAAATCCAAAAACATTTGAAAAAACAAAAAACAAAAACATTGGAAAAATTCAAAAGACCTAAAACCCTCAAATATCTTTAGAAAACCCTAAAAATCCTCAAGTAACTAAAAACAAAAACATTTGCATAAAATTTGAAAAAACTAAAAATAGCCTTAAAACATTTTTCAAAATATTAAAAACATTGAATAAATCCAAAACTACCCACCCCACCTTGCTTTCACCCACAATAAACTTCATCCATAATAAATCAACTGTCACCTTCAACCTTTGGAAAAACAAATAGAAAATAAACATAGAAAATCGTAAAGTTCCTAATCATCAAAATATAAAGTCTAGATCATAGGTAAATGTGTTAGTGAAGTTTATATCAATAGCTTATCATATAGCTCATCATCATCATAAAATCAAACAACCATCTGATCAACATGTCTTGGAATGTATCCTTCCTGTGGTGGACATCAGTATCAAACATGACCTTAGCTAAATTGAATGGGCAAGAGATATAGATAACACTGACTATTTATCTTTGATCGTATCTTATGATTTATCTTAATGGACCATTCTGAAGATGTCTCAATGATGTTTATCTACAAATATTTAGAGAGAAAGGAAGGGGGAATCAATCATTATCTTTCATCTATTGTGCTTGTGGGTAATCTTGTAAAATAATATTCACATACTTGCTTATTTGTGTGTGTGGAAGTTGTTTGGAGTATGTTGTTGACTATTGTTTATGCTTTGGTCTAATGTATTATAGGCTTCTAACTTACATTCCAATGAGGTTTTCATATGACAAGGTGTGAATAGGAACTATCCTAGCTATTTGTCAAGTAAAAGTACATTAAACTAGATACAATGTCATCCTAGTTATCATTATCTTGATGCATTGTGTCTATGTGTTATATCAAACAATAAGGAACAATGGAAAATCCAAATCCAAAATGTGAGAAACTTGTCATCTTGTATTCATCTTCATTCTACATGTCTCTTCACCATCTCTAATAAATTCTTGATGGATCATGGACTTGTATTTTTGAGGCAATCATTGAAATAAATGGTTATTCATCCTTTATTTTTTATCTTCTCTCCATGCTAACCTCATATCATGATAGTCAACAAAAACCTCATCAGATGCATGCATCCTACATCCACAAATCATTAGCATACATACATCTCATAATCATAAAACATCCATCTCATAATCATAGCATATCATATCATACATCCTACATTATCATTTAAGTTGTGATGAATAATATAGATTTGTTATTCTAAGCATCTTAAATCATTGCATTACATATCATACACATGAATTGCATAAAAAATTACATTATCTATACATACATCCATATGCATACATAATTATTTGATAAAACTGCATAAAAAATATAGAAAAAGAAATGCATCCATATCATAACATTGCATATCATATCATGATCATTGCATATCACATAAGCATAAGTAAAGTGCATCCATACATGATAAAGTATATACATCTCACATCATGTCATATGCATCCATATATCATAACATAAAATAAAAGGAACACATCACATCATATAGAATCTGTATTATATATATATATCAAAAACATAAATGTCATGGTACAAAATCCGGATTAGTGTATGAAAATTGATGAAAAATACAATATCCATGAGGCTATAAAAAAGGAACCCATGAATGTATATATGTATAATGAATTGGGCAACAAAAAATCATAACATGTCTATACAAAATAAAGCTAGCCCTGATGGCAGCTACCCTCTTCATCCTACCTCTCTGGTTCATCCTCGACCCTGGGTTGTACATCACTATGCTATGAATAATCAGGCTATCTAAGTGCCTATGGTACATCCCAGTGGTAATGCATCCTATAATATGTTGCATCGGTCAAGGCCTCTCTATACAATCTAGTAGATATTGTCCTACCATGGCTGGTTGCCATCATAGCCTCTAACTAATTCCCTAACCAATCTCCTAATCTCTCTCTATTGTCACAACCTAAAACTGCTACCTAGCAAGGTCCCTCTTTGCTATGATAGCCACCACCTATTGTCTTGTCTGGTCTCACTCAACAGTAATGACCAAAATCTGCTTGCAAGCCTAATCCTACTCACCTACCAAACCTACACCTGCAATTGCAACTATTGGATCTAAACATCTCTGACATCCAGTGGTGGTGGTGGTTATATAGGTGGTTGCTACTAAACACGGGTTGCTGATGAACACTAGACTGCTGAAGAGGCTACAAAATAACTGGTGGGTCCCCTGGAACCTATCTATCCTAGCCATCTTGGTCACCCTCTCCTCATCCCTATCCCTATCCCTTTCCTCCTCCCTATCACTATCCTTGTCCTTGTCCCTGTCCCTGGTCCCTATCCTCTGCCACTGGCTCCTCTCCCTTTGGGCCTCCCTTGTGAAGGAGAACTCACTACATCTACCAAATTTCATGGAGGTGTGAACCACACATCATAAGCAACATAGTTGTCACTACAACTTGACCCTAATCATAGGCCCACAGTTGGGCTGCCAACTATCTGAAGCTCTCCAATGCCTCTAGAGCTAGAATGGTAGGTACCCATGTGGGAACCTCATGAGAAAATATCACAAACATAGCCCTATAGGCATCATCTAGCTTGTCTTGAACCTCCCAAAAATGACATGCCAATCTGTTTGGCAGATATCGCTCAATGATCGTATGCTCACAAACCTACATGTATCAAGTCTATCTTGCAAAGAATAAATACTAAGCATCATCATACCATGGTGGCATTTGTAGCCATGGGTTCCATCAGAAAACTTTCATATCATCAAAAACTCATCACTAGTACGGGAGCCCTATTTGTCCAGTGTTCTGCAAAGTAATGGCACTTTGGTATTGCTAGATCATAGGATCATCTGGCTCAACATCTACCATTTGCACTATCAATCAGAGCAGGACAATATGCTCCCATGCCCAAATGTGTAGTAGAGTCACCCCTACACCAATGGCTCAATCGTTGCAATAGACAAATTCATCCATGTCATGATATAGAGATGTTAGCATTATTGGCCCCCATGCAAAAAGAGTCCTCCTATGCAACATCCTATGCCATGCAGAGCTCCATCTTTGGCTGAAACCACTACTACATCTGTCTAGGGAAACCAAACTTGAAATGATGGCTACAGTGATCAACTTGAATTTGGGTACCCAACTTCTATACATCTTGAGGTCAATCTATGTTGTGACCAAAATGATGTCCTCAAACTCCATAACCTCATGACAAGCATCATATATGGCATCAACACCATAAATCACATGATTTTCATGGATCAACAAACACAAGATATGCCAAACATCCTCCAAGGTAACTATCACCTTGCCTATTAGAAGGTGGAAAGAAGAAGTCTCACTGTACCATCTCTCACACAAAGTAGTCATCATCACTAGATGGGTCTAGATGATAGGCACATATGCAACATACCAAAGGTCAATCTCTCTCAGGTGCTCCTAATACAACTTTGACAAATCACCTAGCCTCTCCAAAATCATGGGTTTGTGCTCACATGACATTAGTGTTGGGATGACCTTCTGCACCCATGAGGTGCACAACATCAGAAATTTGAATAAATTTGACTCAATTTGGAATTTACAACTTAAAAAACACAATAGCATCACTATTTTCAATAGCGTTGCTATACTAAAAATTTCAAATTATGATGCCTGAAGGAATTTCAAATCACAAATCACAAAGTTTCTCACCATATACATGTGTGTTGCCATTTGAACTTTGAAAATCCTAATCCTAATTTCTAAATCAGCAATTGCATTGCTACATAAGTATGTGTCACAATTTAAAATTATAAACCCTAAATTTAAATTGTGAAATGCATCACTATATAAATATGCATTCCTAAATATCATTTTAGCATTACCAATTGAAAAATGAGCATCACTATATAGCGATGCTATCAAAGTTTGAATTTCAAAGTGCAATAAATGCATCAAAAACAGAATTTTAAATCAAGTTTGGAGTTACATACTGGTGGTCTTGAGCCTGGAATCCACTAATACTCTTGAACTCAGTTAGAGATGTGTCTTGGGAGTTCTTAGTGCACCATTTCGTCAGAGGGTTAGAGCTCAAAATAGCAAGAATCTCCAAGGTGTGAATGCACAAATGAATTGAAAGTGACCCTTTTTGGCTTATTCAAGCTAGAAAATTAGGTTTTTTTTCCCTAATTTAACCTTGAAGCTAGGGTTTATCATCATTTTCACCAATTTTACCAATCATAACCTAATTTTGCATTGTTTTTTGTGTTTTTGGCATAATTATTACATCCCGGAGCCTTTGTAGACACCTGGCGTAGCTTTTCATCTTTATCAAGAAATTAACCCAAAATTCAAAATTTATGCCTGATTTTGGAGGGGGTAGGGAGTCAACTTTATCCTTCCACTAGGCCATCTAAAAAATTAATTTTTTATTTTTTTTGAGTTAGGCAGAAATTTTAATCCAAAGAGCATCAGTCTTTGATTAGAAGTAGTAGGTACCTCACTTCAAAAAGGGGTAAAATGTAGACACTAAAAAAAAATGTCCCCATTGATATCATACACTTGAATCAGGTTTACTAACATCATTTTCTCTCAAAACCCATTGTATTTTAACTTTGCTAATTAAATTAGCCTAGCTAATTGATTAATTGCATCATTTTTTTCCATTAACCTAATTCATCAAATCAAGTTAATTCACTTCCCCTTCATGCTAACATTTCATCCTATTAAATAAAATAAATCATACTATTTAATTTAATTCCCTAAGTCATCTTATTTAATTAAATAAACCTAAGTTATTTAATTAAATAGCATTTCATCTCTCCCCCCATTCATTAAATTATTTAATTTAATGAATATCACTTTAATTCTTCAATCCCCTAATTTCATGATTAAACCTTGTTTAATTAGCAATTAAACTAATATTCCTTTGAAAGAGAATATTCCTATGGAATATTCCTTATCCCCCTTTTTTACACAATTAAAATTTTATTTTAATATGAAAAATATCTTAATCCTCACCCATGAGAATATTCTTTGGAATATTCTCTCTCCTCCAATCATCTCACTTAGCTTCTTTAGCAAGCTAAACCTTTAACCTCTTAGACAAGTCACCTGGCGACCTGTGTGTGCAGGTCAAAAGTGTGTTTGTTTGAAACAAATGAGAACCCTTGATTGGAATCTTATCTTACATTCTCATCTATTGATGAGAATCCATGATCCATGTCTCCTATTTCCTCCATCCTTGACTATTAATTAAGCTTTTTAAACTCAACCCTTCATTTATAATTTGCTCTCCTATAAATAGAACACTATTTGGAGAAAAATGGTTGTATCTTTCAATTGCAAACTTATGTTGTTGAGTTCACTTGCACTCACACTCTTAATTTACTCACTTTTATCTTGTTTTAGTTCATTTTAGTTGCATAATAGCTTAAAATATCCATTAATCTCTTCCATGCATCCATTTTAGTTTGTTTATAAAGCATGGTTTCCATATTTTAGCTTAGTATTAGCTTATTTTAGTTTAGAAAATTCATAATTAGATTAAATTTAGCTTAAAATCATGTTAATTTAGCTTGCATCATGTTCAATTTAGCATAAATTAGGTTTTCATCCATTTATCACAATGTTTTCATCAATTCTCTTCCATAGAATTGATTGAAATAGGCTTACAAATCATGAGATTTGAAAGGGTCATTGCTCCACATCAATATGAGACCAATTCCAAAATAGGATAAGTTTCAAATGGGTTAGAGTAGGAATTTAACTATTTTCATAGTTCGTAACTTTTAGTTTCAATAAATTCTTAGTATAACTTTTAAATTTGAATGATCTTGTTTTTTATTAAGGTTTATTGGCTAAATTATGCTTCAATTCATCATGGATTGAGTGTAATTGAACCACTCTAAAAATCCTTGTCTCGCACTTACTAAATATAGTAGCCAATGTGGCTCTATCATCCTTTGATAATTGATAATTTACTCTCTCTAAAGCCTCTTCTTTTATCCTTTCATGCTCATTATTTTCCTCTTGTCTCCTTTTCAACAAAAGGTTCTAGAGATCTTCAAGAACATGTTTCTTGATGTCCTACATACCAACTTCAAGTACAATAATATACTTGACTATAGCCTCAATTATGGTAGCCTTTTCTACCTCATCTAATCCTTATAAAGAGTTGTGGTCTCCAATAGCAAGTCATTTTGCAAAATGCTATTATATAATGCCTCTAACTTCATGGGAGAATGAGACCTTACCAATTTCTTTTTTTCTTTTTCCTTGCCTTTTCCTAGAGTCTTTTTTGCTTTTGCTCTATTTTTCTTCCTTGAAGAATCCTTCTTGGTTTCCTTATTCTTTTCCCTATATAGATCTTGACTTCTTCCTTTTCTTTTTTTATCTCTTCTTCACTCTTAGTGTAAATTATATCAATTCTTCTTCTTTTGGTGATAGCTTCATATTGTGAAGCATCACTCTTTCTTCTCCAAACCAAGGGTGGTCCCTCTTCTTCCAACTCCTCTTCTTCATTAGGAACATTTATACCTATTTCCTTCTCTCTCATTGATTTATGTGCCACTCTTCTTTTTGTAGGGGTAGGAGGAGGTTCTACAATGGCAATCTTGTTCTTTTCTATACTGGTAGCATGCACAATCGAAGAGGATTCTTCCCTTATTACAAGACTAGAAGTTCTCTTTCTTTTCTCTCAAGTAGAAGGTAAAGACTTGAAGGACTTCTGAAGGACTTATGAATAGAAGGTGAAAGTTTGATATATTCAACTTTTCTTCAATGGTCTATAAATCTGGAACACATAAAGAGCGAGGAAAATATTTATTTTTGGGTGAATGGGGGTTTTCCTTGGTCAAAACCCATTTTGGTAATTAAACCTTAAAATGAAATGAAATAGCATGAAAGGAATGATGAATGAACAACTCAATGTCATAACTCACCAAACTCTTGAATAAACCTTCGAATATAGATCTACAACTTGCATGAAATGACTTTAATTGATGTCAATCTTGAACCTTGAAACTTGATTTGAAATAACACTTTGTATATTTGAATGGATCATGAAACCTACATCACTATATTAGCTCCAATAACATGCATGATGCAAGAATAATTTGATGTGACAATTGGATCTTGATCACCACAATAAATCTTCAACAAATTTACCTTTGAATGCCTTGAATTTCTCTTGAAATGCTCTTGAAAGAACTCTTGATCTCATGAAAATATTCTAGGTGAAACATACTAAAATAACATCATATTTATGGATATGTATCCTTAATTTCCCAAAATTCAAATAACACAATCTAACATCTGAATATTGATTTGAATATGTTAAAATACTGCTAAAAACATAATTTACATTTAGTGTTGGGATATGGTTTTGTACTTCATTGTATAAAATGATTTATTATAATTTTTAATTCAATAATTATTGAGTTGTGATGCACCTTGGTGGTGTGGTTAATCATACTAGGAAATTATTTGGGGTCCACTTGATTTTGTACTGTAACACTGTATTATTATTTAATGTGTGGGAAATATGTGATAATAATTTAATATTGGGGAAATATTAAATAAAGTGATGTCTTAGTACCCAATATTAAATAAGGGGTTAGTATTTTTGTATTCACATGGTTTTTTGGTACATGGTTTTACCATACCACTAGTTGTATTTTGTGTGATCTTGTGTCTGTAAAAGCAAACACATGTGTAGTGGTTTAGGTTGGTTGAGTGGGTTGGATGTCATTATTGAGTCTTTCTGAGGAATGCATTTGTGAACCATAACATGGGATGTGTGGACTCGTGCATAGACACATGGGAATGAATTGGAGGGCTTGATGCTTCAAAGGTATTCATTTTTGTATTGCTTTATTGCTGAATAATATGGAGTATGGATGCTTTTGAACATTGGGTTTTTCCCTCTTGATGGTTTTCCTAGGGTATATCTTGTGTTATCTTATGGCTTTTCTATTTGATCTATGCATTTTGGTTACCTTTTTGCATTTTCATCTCTTATGAGGCTATGTAGGAAATGGATTAAGATCAAGGGTTAAATGCAATGTTTCCTAACAATTGCTATTAGAGCTTTCATGGTTGAGGATTTTTTGTTATAACCCTAGTTTGAGAGTTTTTGCAAAGTTGAATCCATGGACATTCATGTAGAGTTTGAGGAATTACAAGATATGAAATACATGTTGTAGGTGTTTGTATGTAGATTTTCACTTTTGGGTTGTCAAGATTTGTTGGGTTTATTGTAGATCTGAAGTTTTCCAAATTTGGGTGCAAAAAGGTTTCTGGGTTTGAGTTTGCATATGAGGGTTTTATAGAGGAAATTTCATAGATGACCTCTTGAGATAAAATGGGCCTCATGGTTGGATTTAGGTTGGCCAAGAGACAAAGATTGACATAAAATTTGACCTATTTTGGAAAAGTTGAAAAAAAGAAAAAAAAATAGTCATAGCCCAATTTTTCCATACATAGAAAATATTATGAAAAAATTAAAATTCCCATTGAAATAAAAACAATAGAGAAAAAAATCCATCAGGTATTTTGAAAAAAATTATTACCTACAAAAAAATTTAAAAAAAAGGTTAGTTTTTTATTGAAAAAATTTAAAATATATATTATATTGGGGGCATACAGGGTCCATAGACCCGTACCCACCCCTACCCCTGCATCAAAGTACTTCTTTCAGCCCGTATTCACTACCATTAAATGAATCATGTCAGCCTTGTGATGTTAGGTTTTAAATTTAAAACGTAAACCACCCCCTCTTTTCATTAATTCTTTTAAAGTTAAAAATATTAAAGTGAAGAATATAAAAACTACCAAACTTAGTGGATTTTTTTATTTTTATTTTTAGTCGAGTCCACCAATTGTTCTCTACATGGGGAAATCCGAGGATTTTTTCTCAAACTTGTGTAACTTTCACCCACAATGTCTATTTTTCAACTTCTTCTAGTTGTTGGAAAGCTGGTTCTAAGCACTATATAGTGGTATAGGTTTGGTTCCTTGATGTTGCCATTTTGTCATGTTTTTGGGGCCTAGAAGTCAAATAATCTTGTTTGCATGGTTTTGGTCATAACTTTTGCATATATAGTCATTTTTTTTATTTCGAAGAGGTGTTGAAGAGAATTTGTAGTCTACTACACAATGGTTTAGGTGGTTTGTCATTTCGAGTAGGATGAGCTTGGTACTTGTTTGATCGATTATAGGTGCTTGAAATTTAGGGTGGGATTGTGTGAGTATCTAGATTATTCCAAAAGGTGAAACCTTGAGCGAGTACATGTTTTATATGATATTTATGATGTTATAGCTGATTATCATATTGGTGCTTCTAGGTATAGGTTTACAAGTGTTTTTTCAAAGTTGGAACTTTCATGGTGACAAGTACACAAGTTGTCTTCATTTTTGAGGACATGTTTGGACATGGTTTGAGACTTGGAGATTATGGTGTCATGGGTATGCAAGTACATTTGATGCATTTGCATGAAATGATCATGTATGTGGTTGTCTTTTGGTGATATGGTTTGGTATTAGGAGATTGCACTTATCTTCTTGATGTTTATTTGGTTCCTTGACTATGATTACTCATTTCTAGACATGGTTGGAAAATTAAATTTGTTTCTAATTGGGTGTTTGAGTCTTGATGTCTATAGGATTATCTTCTTTGAAATCTCAATTTGTAGGTTACTAATGTGACGATGAGTTTGCTTGTTTCAATGGTTGGATATATGAGTTATGTGGTTGGTAGGTATGTGCATCCTATTGATTGTAGTGGAATGAATCATATGTGAATTGTCTATATCCACCAAGTTTGATTGATTTTTGTTGCAAATTTCATTAGTTAGCCTTGTCTGTGGTCATTTGTGCATTGGTATTTGTTTCGGGATTGAGCGGGTAGATGTTTTGAGTAATTGATTAGCTAGTTCACGGGACTTGTAGCATGTGGTTTGAGCATGATTTCATGATAGCTTGTTATATTAATTGGTTATACCCTTTTAGTGGGAGCTTTTGACAATGATGAATTACCAGTGTTGAATTGGTTTGTGATGTTTCGATGGTGGTTGTATGTATCTTCTTAGCTTGGAGATCTTATTTTCACTTGCATGTTACTAATATTGCAGTTGGGTGTGTGTAGACTTGGATGATCTTTATGGAGAGGATGTTATTCATAATGCCATTTGTAGCTCATATCATTGTTTAGTGGGAGTTGTTAGAAGTGATGTGGATGCATCATTGGTGATGGTTATCTTATTGTGATTAGAGATATGATATTTTGGTTTAGAGTGTATTGGATATTATTTCATGGTTTACTCTTCATGATAGCTTATAGTTATGAAATTGTATGGGTTCTCTTGAGAGTGGGATGTTTGCATTGGTACATGTGATCTCCTAGGAGGAGATGGTTAGATCATGAACTACCAATGATAGGTTCCTAATTCTGAAATTGGAGATTTGACATTGATCTTGGTAGTTCTCTTTGTATTGATTACATTGATCATAAGCTTGATTACTTAATGATATTTCTATGTTTCATTTGGAATTTGGAATGGATTTATTAATTACAGGTTCATGTGGATACTTAGAAATGTAGGTGATGGTTGGATTTCTCTTGGATTAGAGGCATTTTCTTGAGATGGTTACTCTTTGGAGGTTTCACTAGGAAGATCATGGAGCTTTCACCTAGGTATGGACATGAGTTCATGATGGAATGATAGAGGATATTGTTCTTGGAGTGAGTAATGGTGACTTGGTTATCTTGGAGGAACATTCTCATTCCCTAATCTTGGTTTACTAATAATTTTATTATTTGAGCAGTATTTTCCATGATATCTTTTAGATGTGTTATGTTTTGTTCTTTGATTTCTCATGGGATTTTGTTGATTCATGGTGATTGATTTTGGATACTCATTTGAGGATTGGCTAGCATGATTTTATATGATTTATCTTTCATATATATGTATCTTGAGCTATGGTTAGTTAATTCTAGAGGATTCATTTTAAGGGATGTTATGGAATTATTATCTCCTTGTGCAGTTGAGTTTATGATATTATTCTTCAATGAGTATTTTTAGGAGATGGTTTATGGGATAGTTTCTACTATTATGGATGTTTGCATTTTAGTTTTATCTTCTTGGTTAGAGAGGCTTATTTCCATGTTGGCATTGTTATTTTGATTCATATATTGTACTTGATCTATGAGGTTGGGTGTTATGGATGTTGTTGAGGCTTTTCATTTGGGGTTGTTAGGAGATCATACTGGACAAAACATTGCACTTTTGAGGTGTTATTAGGAGGAAATTATGGTTTACAGGTTTCTTTCTTAATGGTTCCTTCCTAGATGTTCATGTTTGGGAAGGATGGTGGAAACATGTTGTGAGAGATTATGCAACTCTTTGTGTTGTATTTGTGGATCATTGTTATTTTTCTTAGTACTTCATTCTTTGATTATTTATCAAACCTTGAGATAGTGTTGATTGGTGATGAGTCCAATTTATGGCTCAATTTTCATAGGAGTTTATTGTTTATTTGTTGATGTTGTCATAGACTTTGATACTTGGTTATTGACATTTTCATGGTATTTCCTCAAAACCTTAGACATTTGGCATACATTATCTATGTGACCTTTTAAATAACATTAACATGCTATATGAACTATCTATGTTGATTTTACATGTGGATTAATGAATGTTTCCTTAAGATAGTTATGGATATTCAATTCTTGTGTGTGCTAATGTCTTTATGTAGATGTAATTCAAGCCTACAAGGTTGAGGAAAATTCTACCAACTATTCATTTTCCATCAAGTGCAAAAAGGTGGTCATTCAAAGGTCAATAGAGGGAAAATCCTCATTCAATTAAATATTGTAACTTCCTTGTAATTTATCACAATTGATTGTTGAGTGAATATAGGAAGTTCTATTGTGCTAGATTTGCATTGAGGCAAATTACTTTGACTAGATTCCATGCATGCACAACCTCCTTTCCACTTTCTATGATTTTCATAAAGTGGAATCCTCCTAATTTGTTGGAGTTGACCACCTTGCTAGGTAGTTAGTTATTATTTTTTCTTTCTATCAATAAGACTCAGATGCCCCTTCTCAGAAGGTTGATTGATCTAATATTGTACTCACATACTTTGTTTTCAGTAATACAGTCATAATGTTTCTATATTGTAATCTTGCTTCCAATGAATAAAATGAAGTTACAATTTTTTTGAATCTAAGTTAGTATTAAGGAATACTCACCCAAGGGGCCCCACTTGGTGAGCATTCCATCCTTTTAGCTTAGTTATTAACTTTATGTTCAGTAGTAGTTACAAATTTGGTAACTGTTTGTTCCTACAAAAACTAGAATCTCATTTTGTGATTGTTCCTACATCCAAAGTAGACAGAGTAGTTTCCTATCCATATGTTTAGATTTCCATTTCTATAAATTTTAGTTTAGTATAGTTGTTGGTTGATTTTCAATACTTATGTTACTTCCTTCTAAAGAAATTTACTTTCAGCATCATGCCTTTCTCTAGTTGTAGAATGAATATGGCTACTATGGATTCCTAGTGCACATACTATGATGTCCCATTTCAAGTCTACATCCCTGGGTTGATAATTAAATGCACCTTCATGATGATTAATATGGATATTAAGATCAACTATCCAATCTTTGAATCACATCTTTAAGGGATTAGTTGTTAGATCATCGTAGGAGGCCAACATTTTTGGCATTATTGTCAGGGATGGTGTCAAACTAGGAAGTTCCTTGGAGTCATTTCCATCTTCTTTCATGTTTTTAGTAGCTTTGAAGATTATTTTTTCCATAAACATCATTAGAACAAGTAATGACCCACCATTATTTCAACAAATTATTTGTGTGAGTTGGTTGATACTGAGTAATACTACATGCATAGGGGAAGGAGAAGAGATGCTTATGGGAGATTTCTTCCTAACAACCCTAATCCCTATGACAAGATAGTTGAATTTCATAATTTTCTAGAAGAAGAAGAAGTAGAAAATACCTTTGTTGATGCACCTACTAACTTGACCCTTCTGAAACCTCCTCTGAAGAAAAATTTGACCGGAACTATCTTGATAATCCTTTTGATTTGATAATCCCTCAAGCACCAATGGGTGACAGAAATAGAGAAAACTGTCCAGCTTTTTCATTCCCTATCACTGACCAAAATGAAATTGACAATCTCAAGAATATCCCTACTTTAGTTCTCCCTAAGTTTTATGGGCTAGTAACAAAGGATCCAAACACCTTCTTGTTTGAATTTGATATCCTCTATAGAAGCTATGACTACAATACTGATGCTCATAGGCTTAAGTTGTTTCCTACCACCTTGAAGGATGATGCACTAAGATGGTTCATGGGCCTAGGTAGGAATACTATTGATACTTGGGATGATATGAAGGAGAAGTTTCTTGAGAAGTATAAGGAGTACTATAGAACCAATGATATGAGTGATATCTTCATAATGTAGCAAGAGGAGAATGAGAGTTTGGAGGACTATGTGGAAAGGTTCATGTTTTTCTAATAGAAGTCTCCACACCATGCACTCAATAAAGAGTCTCAGAAGTTGGTTTTCCTCAGAAGGATCAATGAAAGTTGTACTGATGCTCTTGATTTGATTGGAGGAGGAGATATCACCTAAGTTCCTTGGGATGATATTAATAAGATATGTCAAAAATACTCTAGGGTAGCTCTCAAGAAGGGAAGAGGACACCAATCTTCCATTGGTGAATCCTCTACCAATGGAGTCTCAAGGATGGTTATTTCTCATTTGTTGTCATATTTCAAGAAAGACATTATCAACAATATGGTGACTCAACTTGATAATCTTCAAGAAAATAAGAAACATGAGGAGGCAGAGGAAATGTTGGTAGAATATTTCCCTCATTGTTAGCAAAAGAAGAGGGACTGTAGATGTAAAATGGTAGCCAACATTGATAGTAAACACATTCCACCTGAGTTTTGACCAATTGAGGGAGATGATGAGCAAGTCTTCTATGTTGCACAATGAAGGCCATGGGGTCCAAGACAAGGTATTCCACTAGACACATTATCTTTTAATGGACCTTCCATGAATTCTTATACATCTGGTAGTCAATGGAAACCCCCATATCCATCCAATTTTGGACATTACCCATCACAGCCTTAGAATAATCCTCCAAATGCTTGGCCCAATTACCAAAATAATCCCCCTTAGTGTTAACAAAATTAGGGGAATTGGTAGTAGCCTCAAGGAAACTGGCAATCAACATCCCAATGGAGGGAAGGACAACTATGGAAAAACCAATCAACTAGTTACATTCAGCCACCTCCACAATTTCAACATCCTACCATAATGCCTCCTCCTAACTTGAACTCTAGCACACCTAGACCTACTCAGTTTCTAGCTCAACCCACACCTAACCCAAATAACAAGCCACAATAGCAACTAGTTTATTCTAAAGACCCTAATCAATTTCATATTTATGCTGTGAGTGTGAGTGATATCCACTTACATTCAGGAACCACTTTGTAGTCTCCTTCCACCCCTATCATCATTGAGAATCATGTGGAACATGAGGAGCCTCAAAATCAATCTAAAACACTTGCTCAACCAAGTGTGTCCACCAATCCTAAACCAATTTTGCAATCTGATCTAGAACCGCCATTCCCTCAAAGGTTATAAGTTGTCAAACCAAAGGAAGAAACAACCTTTGATATTTTGGATTAGTTAAAACACTTATGTGTTAAGATACCTTTGTTTCAGGCCATAAAAGATGTTCCTATATATAGCAAGGAAATCAAGGAAGCATGCCTCAAAAATATTGGAAGGAAAAAGAAAGACCCTACTACTATCAATGTGGTAGGATAGTTGGTAGATATTATGCTTGGGAAAGTGAATGTTCCTAATTATAATGACCTAGGAAGTCCTATTGTTGAAGTCATCATAAATGGGATCCAAATGAAGAATGATCTAATAGATTTTGGGGCAACTATTAATGTGATGACTAGGGATATCCTATAGCAACTGAACATTACAAATCTCTAGCCTACTCCTGCTATCTTGTAGCTTGCTGATAGTTCCACTGTCAAACCTCATGGGGTAGTAGAAGACCTTGTTGTCATATTACACTCTTGGGAATATCCTTCAGATTTCATGATCCTTTCTCCTAAAGGTTCATTAGGAGGGTATCCCATCATTTTGGGAAGGCCATGGTTGGCCACATCAAATTCCTACATTAGATGTTGGGTAGGGAACATGACTATTTCTAAGGGTAGAGATACCAAGAAGCTTTCCCTTTATCCTCTTTCTTAGCCATCTCATGATATGGATAAACGTATTTGGCCACATGTTGGTGAAGAATTTGAGGAGATCAATTGAGTGGCACAACTTATGATGATAGGTAGAAGTCATTTCTTGTAGCTACAATAGGAGGATGACAATATTTTCCAATATAATTCAAAACAACTATGAAACACATGAATAATTACCTGATTCTAGTTTGTTATGTTAAACCATTGTAGATACTTCTACCTACTCTTGCAACTGAACTTCCTGCAACAATAGGTATGTCTCACACATTGTTGCCACATGAGCTCAAAATTCCAAGCATTGGTGAAATGGCTATGGTAGAGTTAACCAAACAAATGCATGTCTCAAAAGGGAGGTATTTCAACATCAATAACAAGCTTACTCAAAAGTAGCAATTGGACCTGATAGACTTGTTAAAGAAGCATAAGTCTGCATTTGCATGGGATTACCATGACATGAAAGGATTAGATCCTAGAATCTACACACATAGGATCTACATCAAAGAAGATTGCACATTAGTAAGGCAACCACAAAGGAGAATCAATATTGCATTAAGGGAGATTTTCAAAGGATAACTACAAAAGCTATTGGATGCATGATTTGTTTATCCCATTTCAAATAGCTAGTGGGTCTCTCCTTTGGTGATTTTACCTAAAAAAGGAGGAAAATGGAGAGTTTGTATTGACTACAGGGAGCTTCACTCTTCCACTAAGAAGGATTTTTTCCCCCTTCCTTTCATATACCAAGTTATGGATTCAATTGTAGGGAAGCAATAATTTTCTTTCCTGGATGGATTCAATGGGTATAATCAAATACAGATTGCACTTGAGGACCAAGAGAAGATGACTTTTACCTATCCTTGGGGAACTTATTCCTATTCAATGCTTCCATTTGGTCTCTGCAATGCACCTGCAACTTTCCAGAGGGTAGTCATTAGTATCTTCTTAGACATTTCACATGAATGCATGGAGATCTATATGGATGATTTCACTACCTATAGTGTAGATTTTGATGAAGCATTAGGGAACCAGAAATTTGTTTTACAAAGATGTGAAGAACATAATCTATCCTTGAATAGTGAAAAGTGTTTCATGATGATGTAGGAAGGAGTTATCCTGGGCCACTAAATTTCGCACAATGGAATTCAAGTAGACCCTGCTAAGATTGAGGTGATTTCCAATCTTTCATTTTCTGCAAAACAAAACGATGTTAGGAGTTTCTTGGGTCATGTTGGCTATTATTGGAATTTTATCAAGGATTTCAGTAAAATGGAAGCACGACTCTATGGCTTATTAACCAAAGATTTTGAGTTCCAATGGACAAAATATTGTGAAAAAGCATTCTCTACTTTGAAAGAAGCTTTAACCCATGCGCCTATACTAAAGTGGGAACTCCATTTTCATATCCATATAGATGCATCTGACTATGCTATAAGAGCTATCTTGGTGAAAAATGAGGAAAAAATTGAGCATGCAATCTATTTTGTCAGCCAAAACTTGCAAGGAGCTAAGTTCAATTACATAATGACAAAGAAGGAGATGCTAGCAGTAATCTATGTTTTTAATAAATTTAGACACTACATCACTAGATATCAGATCTTTGTACACATAGATCATGCAGCAATAAAATATCTAATGAATAAGCCTAAAATTATAGGAAGATTGGCAAGATAGTTGCTACTCATGTAGGAATTTGACATCACCATTGTTGATAAACTAGGAAAAGCAAATGTTGTAGCAGATTTTCTCTATAGGATAACTACATCAGAGGATAGTGAGGTCATTGATGATTCTTTCCCTAATGAACATTTTTTTTGTTAGTGTGCATACACATTGGTATGCAGACATTGAAAACTATTTTCTCATAGAGAGAGTTCCCCTTCACTTCTCTCCAAAAGAGAGAAGGGTTTTCATTGAGAAAACTTTTCCTTTCTGATGGATTGCATAATGTCTTTTCTACACTAGACTAGACCATGTGATGAGAATGTGTGTGAGAGAAGATGAGACATATGACATACTACATGTGTGTCACAATGAACCCTATGGAGGACACTTTGTAGCCAAGAGTACAACAATGAAGATCTTGAATACATGATATTATTGGCCCACACTTCACAAAGATGTAGATAGATATACTAGGAAGTGTGACAAATGCCAAAGAATGAGTTGACCAACTAAGTTTGATGAGATGCCTCTATTTCCATAGGTATTCATCACACCATTTAACAAATGGGGACTTGATTTTGTAGGACCCATTGACCCACCATCAAATGGAAAGTCCTACATCTTGGTGTGAACTGACTATGTCACTAAGTGGGTTGAAGTTAAATCCATGAAGCATGTAAGGGATAACAACGTTGCAAAATTCCTCTATGAGGAAATTTTCACCCATTATGGAGTTCCAAGAGAGATTGTGACTGATCAAGGGGCTCAATTCACATAAACCCTTGTTACAACATTGGTAAATGAATACAACATCAAGCACATAAACTCTACTCTCTATCACCCACAAGCCAATGGCTAGTCTTAGATGACCAATAGGGAAATTAAGGCCATCCTAACCAAAATAGTGGTTTTTCATAGGAAATACTGGGCAAATAGGCTACTAGAAGTTGTCTGGCCCTATAGAACTAGTTGAAAGACAACCACTGGTTCCACTCCTTTTGAGTTGTTGTATGGGAAAACAACTATTATTCCTATAAAGTTTGAACATAAAACTCTTAGGACTGCATTGGATCTTGGAATAGACATCACTGAAGCACAAAAGGATAGAATCCTATAACTAAATGCATTGGATGAAATGAGTTAATCAACACTTCATTGCATAGAGATAGTGAAAAATCAGAGAATAAAGTGGCATGAAAAGTTCATAAAAGACAAGAAGTTCTAGCCAGGTGACTATGAAATTCTATATGACTCAAGATACCAAGAAAATGTTGGTAAACTACAAACAAGGTGGCTAGGACCAGATGAAGTAGTTAAAGTCTTCTCCAATGGTGTTGTTCAGCTCACTACCTTTGACCTAGTCATATTTAAGCTACTTTTCAATGGTCATCACCTCAAGTTGTATCACATGCAAACTTCTAAGGAGGAATTCCTACAACAATTCACTCAACATGCAACACCCAAACTTCTTGTACCCAAAGGAAGCAAACCTAGTGTCCCTTCTTCTGGCTAACTAAGGTGCACAACTTATCATAATAAAGACTTCCACTTATGTGGGAGTCCACTCCACTTCATTCATTCATCTGCCCATCTATCACCACCTTTCTCTCTCTTCCATCACTTCATTCCACTTCACTTCATTTTATCTCCACTTCCATTAATTTCTCAACTGACTTTTTAAAAGGTGACCGGTACTTTATATTATTTGCAACAGATACTCAAAGAAATCAGGTACGTGTGCATCAATTTGTTACATCTTAATTATATTTTAGTGCATTTATTTTATTACTATAAATTAGTGTAGATGTTCTCAATAGCAAGTAATTATCCCCTACCCTATCAAATCATCATTACCATACTACATGTGAGGACACACACTCAAATTTAGGTTATGGGGGAGTGTGAATCATAAGTTCCACATGTCATCCCATGTTGGTCCATGTCAAAAAATTTAAATTGAGCTAACTTCAAATGATAAAGTGAAGTGATGGATTGCATGTGTGAAGTGACACCAAATCACTGCCATTTTTCTTAATAATCTCCTTCATTTATTATTCCTTACCAACTTATTGCCTTAGTCATAGCTCCTAAGTTTCCAAAAGGTAAATTCATATGACATTGGCATTGGGAATTCAATAGCATTGCAAGAAAGAGAAAAATTGGCTTTCAAAGAGAGATTGTAGGAAGAAAATTGTAGAAGTAGCCATTTGAATTGTAGACAACTAAACAATGGGAGGGAAATTAATTAGAAATGAACCTATAGTTCATGATGTAGTATTGTAGGATGCACCTTCCTAGCAAGAGTTCATAAATTGTGGGTGGTTATACTATTTCTTGAAGCTTAATGGCTATCATGATGACATTGCGCTTGAATTTGCATAGACACTATTTGAAGGAAAGGCCATGGTAAAAGGTTTGGAGGTAATTTCTATAGAAGAGAGAATTGTGGAGGTGATAGGGTTGCCTGCCAATGGTGAAAATTACCCTGCTACTAGAGATGCTAGGTTAGCTAGGGTTAAATTTACTGAACCTGGTGACCTTCCATTGGACATGAATAAGCAAGGTAGAAAGACAATCTCTCTTCTTAAGCCATGGAAGCAAGTAGTTGTCCACTTTGTGAAGTGCCTTACTTGTGAGGACCGATAATCAAATCTCCACTTTGTGCACTTCAAACTCCTAAATCATATGAGACATGGGAGAAGGATGAAAGTGTCAAATGTGTTATATCACCTCCTTTCAATTATGGGGGAAGAGAATAAAAAAGGTAGGGATAATTCCATCTCCCACCATTTTTTAATTAATTGGTAGAAAATATCTACATGATGTGTCTGATATGATGTGGGAGGAATTTTTAAATATTGATCAATTTAGACCAGAACATTTGTGACCGAGGGTTTTTCCTCCACCTCATAGGTCTAGTAGGAGAATGAGTGTTGTTGAAGCCACTCCTAGAGCCTCAACTTATAGTGCAGGCCCTAGTGCAAACCCTCCTGTAGCTGAGCAAACCATAGAACTTTCTGACAATGATAGCTCTTCTTTAGAATCTAATGATGATGTTCCACTTGCAACCCTAATTCAAACTAGGGCATAAAAGGAGGTAAAAATAAGGAAGGGAAAAGCTAAAAAGAAAACAATAGAGGAAGGGACATTAGGCTCTAGGAAACAAAAAGCTAACATTATTCTTGCTGTAGTCAAAGAAAAACATTAGGACCCATAAAAGAATCCCTAGGCTTTGAAAAACATTAGAACAAGACACAAAATCCCAAATGGGGAAGGAAAATGTTAAAGTAAAAGAAATATTTAAGGAATAGGTAGCCATAAGATTAGAAAAAATTGTTTCCCTTGTAGAACAAGTTGGGAGGAGGAGCATGATGAAGAACTCTGGTAGCATGATGAAGAATCCATGCAACATGAGCAAGAGTTCCTATAGCAAGAAAAAGAACCTCCACAACCCGAGCTAGGTGAACAATCACTGTTGTTGGTGCCATATGAAGAGTAGGAAGCAGTTACTCAACATGAAGTAGTGCCAAGGAAGATTATGGTGGGAATTCATAGAACCTCTCATTTCTCTTTGAAAACTATAGCCCTAAACCTGTGGAAAGAAATACAAGGGGAAGAAGAATGGAAAAAGGATAAACACATATTAAAAAAGGAGGCGAAAAAGAGAGATGCTGAGATTGAGGAAAAGAATGAGGAAATTGCTTCCTTAAAGGAAAAAGTGTATAATGTAGTAGCTTTGGTGCTGCAAATGTTAGAATGTAGGACTCCTCCCAAATTTTATGCACTATATTTGAAGGAGAAAATTATTTCTCTCAAATTTTCAAGGATTCTCTCAGGTTTGAAGCCTTCCAATGATACCCCTTAGGAATTTTTCTAGACTTATCAAGTTTCTTCCCTTAAAATTAAAATTTTTCTATGTGAACTCTATCTACATAATTATGTTGTACCCCATGACCATGATTGGAATCCATTGTTGTATGTGGGGGATCTCTAATTGAGGGAATTTATATCATGGATACAGAATGGGACTAGTTGAGGACAACAAAACGGGACCTATAGGAAAACATAATTCAATGTTCCCCTTCCTGTCAAGGCCAAATCTAGAAATCTTTTTGACATCTTCTGGGAGTGGCACATAATTCTTTACTGACCAAGCTATAGTAGAAGGATCCTATCTATGAGAGAGGAAGCTTACAAAGAGTATGAGAAGGTGGAAAAAACTATAGGAGAATTTGTAAATGGATATCTATCATAGAAGTGGAGCACTCTGATTGATGATTTAAAACAAGTTGAACCTCACTCCCTACAAAACTATGTTGATGCATGTAAAAGGGTTGAAAGATATATACAAATTGGAAGGTTGAAGGGATAGTTCTGGCTTCCACTAACTTTTCAACCACCTATTCTAATGTGGCTTGTGCCAGATTATAAGTTCTATAGGTATGATATAGCTGCACAAAAGCAAAGATGGAGCAAGTTGGACAGCAAGCAAGGGTTCTACTAGGACCCCAACTCATGCACTGCAAGAATTGATGTAGGGAAGCTAGAAGTTGCAAATTTTAGGGTACTGACTAAGAAAAGGAATAACCCTTCCACTGCTGGAGGACCAACAAAACCTTAGGTTGTGGGGAGTGATGAGTCAAATTTATGGCTCAATTTTGATAAGAGTTTATTGTCAATTTTCTGATTTTGTCATAAACTTTGATACTTGGTTATTGACATTTTCATGTTATTTCCTCAAAACCTTAGACATTGGGAATAAGTTATCTATGTGGCCTTTAAATGACATTAAAACATGTTATATGAACTATCTATGTTGATTTTACATGTGGACTAATGAATGTTTCTTTAATATAGTTATGGATATGCAATTGTTGTGCACGCTAATGTTGTTATGGAGATGTAATTCAAGCCTACAAAGTTGAGGAAGATTCTTCCAGTTGGTAATTTGTCATCAAGTGCAAAAAGGTGGCCATTCAGAGGTCAATGGAGGGAAAATCCTCATTCAATTAAAAATTCTAACTACATTGTAATTGATCACAATTGATTGTTGATAAAATATAGGATGTTTTGTTGTGCTAGATCTGTGTTGAGGAAAACTATTTTAACCAGTTTCTATGCATGCACAACCTCTTCTCCACTTTCTATGCTTTCCATAAAGTGGTATCCTCCTAATCTGTTGGAGTTTACCACCTTTCTAGGTAGTTAGTTTGTAGTTTTTCTTTCTATAAATAAGACTTAGATGCCCCTTCTTAGAAGGTTGATTGATCTAATATTGTACTTGGATACTTAGTTTTGAGTAATACAATCATAATGTTGCTCTATTGTAATCTTGCTTTTAATGAATAAAATGAAGTGACAAGTTTGTTGCATCTGAGTTAGTCTTAAGGAATACTCACCCAAGGGGGCCCACTTGGTGAGCATTCCATCCTTTTAGCTTAGTTATTACCTTTATTTTTAGTAGTAGTTACAAATGTAGCAACCGTATGTTCCTATAGCCACTAGAATTCCATTTTGTGACTATTCCTGCAACCAAAGCAGACATAGTAGTTCTGTATGCTTATATTTCCATTTCTATCAATTTTAGTTTAGTATAGTTATTTTTTGATGCTTAGTACTTATGTTACTTCCTTCTAAATCAATTTACTTTCAGCATCATGTCTTTTTCTAGTTGTAGAATGAATATGGCTACTATGGATTCCTAGTGCACATATTGTGTTGTCCCATTTCAAGTCTATATCCCTAGATTGATAATTAAATTCACCTTCATTATTATTAAGATGGATTTTCAAATCAAATGTCCAATATCTGAATCATGGCTTTAAGGTATTAGTTGTTAGATCATTGTAGGAGGCCAACAATTGGTATACGTTATATGCTTTGGCATTACCTATGTAGTGGGAGCTCCTGGTTATGTATGTTCTTCATTGACGAGTTTGGTACAGGGAGCTTGGTTGTAGTTTATGGGTTGCATATATTCTTAGCATGAGTTTACTGATGTATTGATACCTTGGAGGTATGGATGGTTGGATGTATTAGCATGTGTTGTAGATGTTATTTCTGATCGTGTGGGTTTGTGAGTTGACAATATCCTAGTTAGATCCTTTTTTATCTCTTGGATTTGATGCTTGTGCTCATGGATTGGTGCATCTTCATTGGAATGTTCCTTTTCTTCCATAGGCGGCATGTTGGGGGATGAGAGGAGTTCTTGCTTGAGATGGTGGTCACTTTGTTATTATTGTAGGTATCTTCATGGAGCACAAGAGCATGTTCGAGATTCATATGGTTTCATGTATGGCTATGATGATGTATTTCATGGAATGATCCCTTATGCAATGTATGAAACAAGTGGGTGAATGTTGGGATATGATGTTGTACACCATTACATAAAATAATTTCTTATAATGTTATAATTAAATAATTATTTATTTGTGATGCAACATGGTGATTTGGTTAATCACACTCGGTAATTATTTGGGGTCCACTTGACATTGTATTGTAACATTGTATTATTATTTAATGTGTGGTAGACATGTACTGATAACAATTTAATAGTTGGAAAATATTAAATAAAGTGATGTATTAATACCAAATATTAAATAAGGGGTTAGTGGTTTTGTATTCACATGGTTTTACCTTACCACTATTTTTATTTTGTGTGAGCTTGTTTCTATAAAAGAAAACACATGTGTAGTGGTTTAGGTTGGCTGGGTGGATAGGCTATCATTATTGAGTCTTTCTGAGGAGTTTGTTTGTGAATCATGGTATGGGATGTGTGCATTCATGCTTGGAAACATGGGAATATATTGGAGGGCTTGATGCTTCAAAGGTATTCATTGTGACTCTTGTATTGATTTATTGTTGAATAATATGATGGAGTATGGATGCATTTGGAGGTTGGGTTTTCCCTCTTGAGCATTTTCCTACGGTATATCTTGTGTTATCTTGTGGCTTGTTTATTTTATCTATCCATTTTGGTTACTTGTATGCATGTTTTTCTTGCATGGGGTTATGTAGGTCTAAGTGAGGACCCATTCATCCTAGGTCACTCACCTAGGATATACATTTCTCAATGAGAATTGTTATGTTAAGGCATTAATGAATGTTGGGTTTTCTTTTTGGAAAATGTAATTAATTAGGCTTGGATTTGAATTATAGGGGCTAATTAAGGAATTTTAAGCTCAATTAATTAAAGGATCCCTAAATAGGTGTGAAATTCTAAAGAGGTACACTTTACAACACCAAAAATAAGGCACAATTAAGTCCATTTTAATTAATAGGACCCTAAAGTTAATGTGAATATGTTAAATACATATTACAACACTAAATTAAGGTATAATTATGTTAATTTCAATATTAATTCCAAGTTTAGTGTGAGAATGTAAAGGGATACACTTTTCTACACTACATAAAAAATGTCAACATAACCTTTTATCTCATGTTCACTGACCTCATATCCCAATGTAGGGATCAATATACTTCTTGGTTCACTTGCTTCCATCATATATTCATCTATAGATACTAGAAAAGTGATATCATCTTTGTTTTTTTCAACCATAGTACTTGTAATCCTCTTCCTCTCTCATGCATTTTTTTCTATATTACTACAAAAAAAGAAATAAGGGCATCATCCTGTGCTTTAACATCTCCAAGGTCACTCATACAATCTACAATTTGATGTGTAATAGGCCTTCCACTTATCTAGTTTACCTTTTTAATTATTGGAAGCTCTTTTAAGAAAGATAAGAGTAAACACATAACCAAGGTTCCATATTTAAACACATATTTTCTCCTTCACCTACTTTAGATTCTTCATTAATTGTTGCCTAATCAAATCATAGAGGTCATAATCTACACCATTCTCTATCATCTCATATGCCACATTAATTATGTTGGAAGATATGGAATCATATCTATTTGTATAATAAATTTTGTAAAAAAAACCATAGCAACATATCTAATAGCTTGGTTTCTAATAGGATTAATATTTAAAGCTCTCTTATTTTATTTAGCACTAGTTTGTTTTATAACCACTTCATTTTTAATGGATTTAAAGATAGGGATGGGTCTGGTGTCCAGCATAGATCAATGAACTCTCTTATCACTTCCTTTGTTATCTTGTGAAGCTTACTAGTCCAAAAAAACTAATAATGAACTCTAACAAGGCCATTCTAATCCACTTGACAACATAAAAGAAATTAGGGAACCATTTCCATACATCTAGTTTCTTCTTAACTAGGTTTTTGTATTTTGGGTTTAGGAAAAAATCATCAACACTTACTCATTTTACCATACATCACTTAACTTAGTGGGAGAATGCTCTTCCATTTTTCCATGAATGTAAGACCTAATATACTTAGTCAGTAGAAGCCCCTATGGAATATGTGGGAATGCACCTAACAGGTCATCATCTATGGCTTTTGTAGGGTACCTTTTGAATCTTGGTTGTGGTTTCTCTATAACATCAATAATATTTGGCATGTCCATATTAATATATATTAAGACTAATTTCAAGAAAATATTTCTTAAAACTAGTATATAAAATATTCACAAAGTACCTTTTTACTTTGTTTGTCAAACTAGGGTTTTGGTGCTCTAAATATCAAATCACCTTATGGACTTTGAATTCTCCTCTCACAACTCTACTCCTATTCAAATGATTTTTTGAAATTATTTTTTATTAGTGATTTTTCTTATATCCCTTTGATCTACTGAAAATCTGCATTAAATGCTTCAAATCATAAAGTTGGAAATACTTAATATCTATGTACATCAACTTTCAAAGCTCTGCAAACTTCCACATCATCATATTTTCTTCTGCAATCTTCACAGGTAGATCAAGAGTATTGATCTACATCACATATCTTAATTTTATGGCATCAACACCTCTTTTCTTTTGGCGGGTAAAAGATATTCATTAAGGATCCCCCTAAGCCAAAGCTCTTGGCTTAGTTTTCAAAGGAAACATCTACACTAGAGGATGGTACAAATTCTTCCTTGTATTCTATCTCTTCCTTCTTTCTTCAAATATTTCCATTTATTTTTTTATGTCAACTAGATCAACCTTTTTAACTTGCTCATTTTTTTTATTAGATTATCCCTCCTTGTATTTTTCCTTTTGCAAAATTTGGCGATGTGTCCAAGTTTAATTCAGTTGTGACATATAACATTATTCTAAACAATATTCCTTCCATTCATTCTTGATCTACATCCATTAGCCTTGTGTCCAAATCCATAGCATGTATAATGATAACCATTGAAATTTTGAATCAATCTACCATTGTTATTGTTGTAAAAACAAGAGAATAACAATTGAGAGGGGTAGGGGGTGAATCATTTGTCTCAGAAATTAAAACTTATTAAACTTTACTTAATTTATTCTTAGATCTAATGAATGAACGTTAAAGCATAAACAATCACCACATTAGAAAACACACACAACAACAATATTTTTTATGTGGAAACCCTGTTAGGGGAAAAACCACTATGGAGGTTAGTCCACAAGATTATACCCTATTAAGAGTATAATGAAGATAAAAAGGGAATGTACATGCATTTAGGCACACTGCCTAGAGATCACTGCTCAAATACAAGAGGGATCACTACCCAAGGAAGACACATTGTCTTACAAAACTATTCGGATTAGATCTGCATGGTATTGAACTAAGAAAATAGCTTTTGCGAAAGCTTGATTATAGTTTCAGTTAAGCACAAAAATGCTTCTTCACACTTCTCTCAAACTTCTTCATGCTTTGCTCTGCATTAGAATGATTAGAACATTATTCACACACTTGCACATGCAAAACACTTTCTCTGTCACTTGCATCATTCAAAAAATCACTCGTATATATCCACAACATGGGATTACATCAACCACCTATCGACCAAAATAAAATATGAAAATATGATTCATGGACACAATGTCGGCCCAAATCAATGAATAAATTTTCAATGAAAACAAGACATAGTCAGCCACAACATAATGAAGAACTAAAATAATATCCTCAAGCACACCAAACTTTTAAAAATTAATACTCAAAGATCCACAACATGCTATGATTACCATGTTGGCCAAGAACATGAAAAAAATGAACACACACAAAAAATTTTCCTTACATGAGCACAATGATCAATGCAAATGTGCAACAAAGATAGAGCATGATCTAGAAACATCCATGAGCATCATGAATCATTAGAGAGGCATCTACAACAACTAAACTTACTAGAATCACATCAACTTCAATCAAGAATACTAACTGAAGCCAGAAAAAAATTGTCAGAACTATTCATAACACGATCAAATCTCGATGCAGATCTCTAAATATTTCAGTGGATAAGCTAGATATACTCAACAATAAACACTTTAGTCCACAACATCTGATCATCAACATACTGTGCAAGGAACCAACATGAACTTCATTGTACCTCTTTCAACTTGCAACTTCTTCAACAATTTTCTCAATATCCTCGACATATACAACCTCCAATACATCAATGCTAATAGTGTTGACATCAATGAAAACCACATATTAGAAACATCTAATAATCTCCCCCTTTGGAATTGATGGCAATACATGATGTGAAAAACACCATCAACGAAACTCTCAATTAGTACTTACTCCCCCTTAGATTCAGACTCCTTTCTCTCCACAATTCTTCCACATGACTCTTCTCCCCCTTTGACATAAATGACAAAGATAAGCATTATCTTTCTCCATACAAGCTCTGAACCATATATTTGCACATCTAACTACTCCCCTTGAGTAGCAGCCACCAAAACATCAATCTGGATCAAGATATAGCTATGAAGTGCACAAACTGATCCATGCAAATGCATCACTAGTTCTAATTAGGAGAGGTAATCACCCCTAGCATCCCTCTAAGATACTCAAAATTATCCTTAGGTAATGGCTTGGTAAAGATGTCTACAATTTGTTCCATGGTAGGCACATACTCCATTCTAACTTCTTTTTCACTCACTTTCTCCCTCAAAAAGTGAAACTTGATTGATATATTTTTGGTCTTTTAATGCTGCACCAGATTCTTTGAAATGTTTATTGCACTTGAATTGTGATGGTATACGGAAATAGGCTCATCATATACTACTCTGATATCCTCAGGCCTGGGAACAAGAATCCATGTATCATTCTTTTCTATCTGCATTAGTTCTTCCTTCATTACTTCCATCTAGTGTTCATCTTTACATGCTTCATTGACATTGTTAGGCTCGGTATTTGAAATCAAACAATACTCTTCTACAATTCTTCTTCTAGTCTGCACAACTTTTTTTTATCTCCTATAATCTAATCTTCAAAATGATTTAGCTTTACATACCTTGGAAATTTAGGATTTTCTCGAACTTCTGGTTCTTCTGTTCTCTCTTCTACACTTCCATTAGCCTCTCCTTCTTGACTTTCTTGATTCATTAGAACAATTTGAGCTTGATTATGTGTCTAAGAATTATTTCCTTTATCTATACTATCATGTTGATCATATGAATCATATCCAAAGTATTTGGATGATCTAATAGTGTCCTCATCAACCTTGAAATTAGTATTTTCAACCATTTTCCTTAATCTTCTATTGTAACACTAGTAGGCATTACCTTTAGTAGAGTAACCCAAAACGATTCCTTCATCGCTCCTCATATCAAACTTTCCTATATCTTCATCTTTCTTGATATAACACTTACTTCCAAAGATCTTGAAATATCTAATAGTAGGCTTATAACCACAACTCAAAAGGAGTCTTACCAAAATTACCTCTGACATTTACCCAGTTAAGAGTGTACACAATAGTACTTATGACTTCCCTCCAATAGATATGAGGCACATTTCCTTCTAGCATCATAGTTCTAAAAACATCTAGAATTGTTCTATTCTTTCTTTCCACAACTTCATTCTATTGAGGGGTCTATAGAGAAGATAATTGTCTCTTGATTCCATGCTCTTCACAGAAAGAATTGAACTCCTGGGAAGTGAACTCACCACCTCTGTTTGATCTTAGGCATTTAATCTTCAAAATTTTCGCATTCTCAGCCATAGCTTTGAAACTTTTGAATTTCTCTAATGCTTCAATTTTTTCTCTTAAGAAAGCAACCCATATCATCCTAGAGTAATCATCAATAAGTAACATAAAGTACCTTTCTCCTTGTAGATTTTTGAATCTGTAGCATGGTCACACAAATCAGTATGCACTAGCTCCATTACTCCATTTGAATGATGATGTTTTCTCTAAAAATAAACTCTAGTCTACTTTCCTATCTGACATTCCTTGCATATGGTGTTAGTAGGCTTCACTAGCTTAGGAAGATCTCTTACTACTTGAGTGGAGCTTACCTTGATAATATTGTCAAAATTTACATGACACAGCCTCCTATGCCATAACCAACTTTCATCAACTTGAGAAATTAAACAACTTTCACTAGCAGCACTCAGGTGAAAGATATTACCTCTTGTCTTTGTACCTAAAGCAATCACAATTCTAGAACTACCTAGTATTCTACACTTTCCATCTTTGAACTGAAGATTATATCCCTTGTTGACCATTTTTCAACACTTAACAAATTATGCTTCAAAACTTCCACATAAAGGACATCATCAGTATTATGTTTACCACCAAGAGAAATAGATGCTCTACCATGAATCACACCAACATTGTTATCTCCAAATCTTACAACACCACCATTGTACTTCTCCAAACATACAAATTTAATTTTGTCACTAGTCATATTATGTGAGCATCTGCTATCAATCACCCACTCATCTTTTTCTTCAATTATTGTTGCAAGAGCTGTCTCAACATTCTCATTACTAGCAGATTTAGTAGAAACTAGACCATTTGCCTTGATATCAATGAATACCCATTCATCCTCATTTCTATTCTCTTTTTTAAATTATCCATCTATAACACCTTCTTTAGCATAATAACATTTCTTTTGAAATCAAGGCTTGTTAGGTTTGGACCTAGGAACTCTTTAACAACACCTTGAAGAAAAATGACCTATCTTACTACAAGAGAAACATTTAATGGGAAACTTTCCTTTATACTTACCTTCTCCTCTAGCTTCTCTCTTGACAATAAGTGCTTCAAGCTCCTCCAACTTCCTTTCTTCTTCTTCAATCTCTTTCATCTCCTACTCATATTTGAACACCTTTCTAGAACTTTCTGCTGGATAATATCTTTGCTTATCTCTTCAAGATACAGTAGCTTTAAATGCATATTCCATCTTAGGAATAGATTCACCAAATTCACTCAAATCAAAGGTATCAAGCTTACTAGTCAACATATCTCTTGTTACATTTGTTATTGTCCTAATCTCTTCAATATCATGAGCTTTGGCTTTGTAAGAAGCAAGAAATTATCTGAGCACTTTAGCTACAATATTTGATTCATCTAAAGTTCCACTGGCACATCTAATACTCATCACAAGTTCATTTACTCTCTGCATAAAAGAAGAAATGTTCTCATCTTCACCCATTTTCAAAGTTTCATGCTTGCCTTTTAGACTTTGTAGCTTAGCAACCTTCACATGTGCATCTCCTTCATACAAAGTTTTTAGCTTCTTCCAGATCTCATAAGCCATTTGCAGCTCCATCACATTTTTCATCTTTGAATCTGTTAGAGCACTCAATAAAGCTTCCTTAGCCCTAATATTATATTCAACTTCTTTAATCTCATTAGTAGTAGAGGGTCCATTCTATGGAATAACATACACATTCTTTGTAATCGGCCAGAAGGGTTCACCAATGCATCTCAAATGACAACCCATTCTAGCATTCCATAGAGAGTAGTCTATTCTATCAAATCTCAAACTATCCTTCTAGTATGATTCCATCCTATATCACCCCAAGCTATTAAATTTCTTTTGAGGAACCTGCTCTGATACCAATTGTTTGCAAAAAAAGGGTAGACAATTGAGAGGGGGGGTGAATTAGTTATCTCATAAATTCAAACTTATTTTACTTAACTTATTCTTAGATATGATGAATGAGAATTAAAGCATAAGCAATCACCACATCAGAAACACACACAACACCAATATCTTTTACATGGAAACACTATTAGGGGAAAAACCACAGTGGAGGTTAGTCCACAAGATTATACCCTATTAAAAGTATAATGAAGAGAAAAAGGGAATGCACATGTATTCAGGAACATTTACTAGAGCTCACTACTCAAATACAAGAGGGCTCCCTACCCAAGGAAGACACACTTTCTTACAAAAAATTTCAGATTAGATCCACAGGGTATTGAACTAAGAAAATAGTTTCTGCAAAATCCTGATTGCAGTTGCAGTTAAGCACAAAAACACTTCTTCACACTTTGCTCAAATTTCTTCACACTTTTCTCTGCATTAGAATGATTATAACATTATTCCCACACTTCCACATGCACAACACTTTCTTTTGCACTTGCATCATTCAAACAATCACTCTTATATATCTGCAATACATAATTACATCAACCACTTGTCGATGAAAATAAAATATGAAACGTGTACACAATGTTGGCCTGAATCAATGAATAAATTTTCAATGCAAACAAGACATAGTTGTCAAAAACATAAATAATATCCTTGAACATGCCAAACTTTCAAAACTTAATCCTCATATATCCAAAACATGCTATGATCACCATGTTAGCCAAGAACATGAAAAACATGAACACACAAAAGAAAAATCACCTATCGCAAGAACACCGATCAATGAAAATGTGAAACAAAGATATAGCATGATATGGAAACATCCACAGGAATCATGAATCATTAGAGAGGCATCCACAACAATTGAACTTACTAGAATCATGTCAACTTCAATCAGGAACACTAACTGAAGCCACAAAAAAACTACCAGAACACAACTATTCATAGCATGATAAAATCTTCATGTGGATCTCTAAAACTTTAGGTGGATAACCTAGATATACTCAACAATAAACCCTTTAGTCCACAAAATCTTACCATTGACATACTGAGCAATTCACCAACATGAACTTCACTATACCTTTGTCATCCTACAACTTCTTCCTCAACAATTTTCTCAATATCCTCGACACATACAACCTTCAATACATTAATGCTAATAGTGTTGACATCAATGACAACCACATATCAGCAACATCTAATAGTTATATATATTCATCACTTGACTTCTACATTCACTTTCCCTATGTCCAAATTTATTACATATAAAACATTGACTGGTAAAGGATAGAACATTCTAATTCATTCTACTCCTATATTCCATTGATTTATGTCCAAATTTGTTGCAAGAGTAACAAAACCATTGAAATATTTGTACTTTTGAACATTTGGTTGTCTAATAGGAGGTCTTCTAGCTTTCATTTCTTTGATTTTGGATTTGTTGATTGTTCTGCTTGTCTTCAATCTTCTTTGGTTCATTGATCTTCTCTTCTGAATTAGATGTTTGATCTTCTTTTGAGCTTTCACCTTTCTCAAATCCTATGCCATCTTTGATTTTAGATACTTTTTGTTGTATAATCATCTCATCAAGCTTTGTAGTGCTCATTTTGTATTATCTTCATGAATTCTTTCTTTTTCCAAATCTAATCTCAGATTTACCACTTCTTTCTCAAGCCTTATGCATTCATCAAATTTTATTTTCACCATTGCATTCAAGAAATCTTCAATTCTTTTCTTTTTTTAATTTTCACTTTTAGTCTAGTGATGTTTCCATTTTCTTGTTTCAATTGCTCACTAACTTCCTTATGCCTTTCTTTGAACTTCTTCATTTTCTCTCTCAATTTTCTAATGCATTCATTTTCTTATTTGATATTTTCCTTCAGATCTCTATTTTCACCTTTAATTTTATCTAGATCTTCAAGAGCAACTTTGAGTTCTACATGATTTTCAATAATGCAATATTCTTCTATAAAATCAATAGTAGGAATCTCTTTCAAATGAATAGGAAATTTCCTATCATCCATGTGTTAAATCTCCAAGACCTTCCCAAAGTAGTTAAGCTAATTCCAAGGAACAAAGCTCTAATATAATTTTTTGAACAGCCAAAATACTAAGAGGGTGGTGAATTGGTATTCTCTTAAACCATTCAAACATTAAACAACCAATCACTAATTCATATTCAGCTATAGAAAGGAAATAATTCATGAAACATTCACAACATCACATAACACATGAACACCAAGATTTTTATGTGGAAAACCAAAAATGGGAAAAACCACGATGAGGTTTAGCTCACAATATATTATAACCGATTATAGTATATTACAAAAGTGCTCATTGTAAGTGGACTCACTGTCCATAGAGAAAAAGATAGAAGATAGATTGTGGCTCATAGCCTGATTTGAACTGATAAAATTGCATCTTATGTGTGCATGAATTATAGTTCCATTGAAGCACAATAACAATCTTTATTTGATTTTGATTCAACACTCTACCTCAATCTTCAAACACACAATTTTGATCTTCAACTTAACATTTACGACTTAACTTTGCATTTCTCTAATAAAATCTGCATGACAAACAATACACGTTGCATTCATGGCCTCAAAACACCAAAAGCCAATCAACATATATATTTGCATCACATATAACATCAATTACGTTAGCCTAATTAGATGTAATTCCTAACATGTCACTTGTCAGCTCAAAACATTTCATCCACCCAACACGCCATAATTCAAAACTCAAAATATATTAAGATAATTTAGCATGGACCTATAATAGATCCCACATAATATAGTAGTACATATTTATCCTTTGTATAACATCAAACGTGTTATGTTGGCTCCATATAAGACCTAAAAGAAAAAACTTCATTTTTGTATCCAAATCTCAACACATGGACCTCAAAACTTGAAACCATCTAGAATCCATGCTCTACTGAAATCTAGAAACTTATCTTCAACACCACAAGGCCAAAAACTCATCCATAAAGAAGTGCAAATTCTCCCACACAAACACACTATACAAAAAACAATTGTAATATGCCAGACCAAAATTTGTTATTCATATCTCTCAAACTAATTTTCCAAACAAGTTGAAATTTTATATTTAAGTATATCTAACACCCAACAAAACAATGTTAGAATTAAAAAGTGAAATACACATTTATAGAGTGGTGAAAAACCAAAAACTAACACACTATTACATTGAATTGAAAAATTTGGCACTTAGTCAAATTTCTATGCAACTAAACATACCAAACAAACTCACTTTTCACAAATGTCTTCCTTAACAACTCCAAAACCTATTAGTATTGATTAAAATGATTTCACAATAATTTTGACATCAATGACAGGGTATGTGCAGGATCATGATGGGCCAAAAAGTGGCAATATGATGGGTATGTGGCTGATGACTTTTTTTTTACCCAAAATTGATGAAACGAAAAGGGTTTTTAAAGGAGATTTTCAGCTTTCCACCAATATAAATTATGATTTAATTTGAATTTAATAAGTAATTATTATTCATTTTCTATTCAAAATATGACTAAAGTCTTGATTGATAGACTAATTGAAAAAAATCTATAGCTTCAAACGATATCACATTTTTTGAGTCCAAAACATGTGTCACATTCTATGCTTCGTATACTATAGGATTGAAAAAAATAAAAAAAGAATTTCATGAATTTTTGACCAAGTTAATGTGGTCAGACATACGAGTTTTTATATTTTTTAAAAGTTGTAATAAAAAATTCATAATTAATTATTTACTTGGAAAAAGATTACAAAAATATATGTATCACATCGAGACATGAGTTCTCTACTTATATCTAAAATATTATGAAAAAATATTATCATTTTATTTTGGTTAGGGCAGTCAGACATACACCTACTTCTTTATTTTTCCCTAAAATTTAAGTACTACTACATTGAAATTTCAAATTTTCACCAAATAGATTTTTTTTTTTTTTTAAATCTGGTAGTTTAGAAACTACATTCAATTTGCTACAAATTCTATTCTTACATATTTTTGAAATAATATAGATAACTTATTCAAATTTTTACATCAAGTTGCCTAACTTTAATTTTTCTGATTTTTTTGTCACTTAAGGCTCTGTTTTTTCCATGATGATCCTGCACATACCCGACAATATTGTATCAAACTATTATCTACCATTCATGCCCATTTTTCCAAGCAACTTCATCAATGACAAACTTCAACAATCTCTACAAACTTCCAACAACCTCTTCCTTCAAGGGTATGTGTAGGATCATGATGGGCCAAAAAGTGGCAATATGAAGGGTATGTGTTGGGTATGTGGCTGATGACTTTTCTTTACCCAAAATTGATGAAACGAAAAGGGTTTTTAAAGGAGAGTCTCATCTTTCCACTGATATAAATTATGCTTTACTTTGAATTTAATAAATAATTATTATTCATTTTCTATTTGAATTACAACTAAAGTCCTGATTGATAGGTTGATTGAAAAAAATCTATAGCTTTCAAATGGTATAACACTTTTTGAATATGAAACATGTGCCACATTCTATGCTTCACATACTATATGATTTAAAAATAATAATCGAATTTCATGAATTTTTGACCAAGTTAAGGTGGTCAGACATATGAAGTTTTTATATTGTTTGAAATTTGTAATAAAAAAATTCATAATTAATTATTTACTTAGGAAAAAATTACAAAAAAATTGCATCACATCAGGACATGAGTCCTCTACTTATATCTAAAATATTATAAAAAAATATTGTCATTTTATTGTGGTTAGGGTGGTCAAACAAACACCTACTTATTTTTTCCCTGAAATTTAAGTACTACTGCTTTGAAATTTCAAATTTTCACCAAATATATATTTTTTTAAAAGAAATAAACTTGGAATTTTAGAAACTCAATTCAATTTTCTATAGATTCTATTCTTACATATTTTTCAAATAATATAGATAAATTATTCAAATTTTTATGTCAAGTTTCCTAACTCTGATTTTTCTAAATTTTTTGCCACTTAAGGGACTGTTTTCTCCATGATGATTCTGCACATACCCTCAACTTCCCGATAAGAGGGGTGATGGTCACACTTGAGGATGAGTGGTGAATCCTATGTTTTCCTATTCAAAGTGACAAGATCATCTTAGATGTAGAGATGGGCACTACTTCTATGTTCTGGGTTCTTGGAGTAGATCATATGCATGTTGAGAGTGGACAAATCAACCAACAAAGGTACCATGGTAGGGTTAGTAATTTGACCCTTGTGATCAAAGGAATAATTATGGGATTCTTGATGCTAATAGATGCAACTGGGGATTTATCCTCAATTAGGGTGCAGTAATAGAGGGTATTGTCAAGGGCATATAGACTTATGCATGGGGACCATGAATTCTAGTGACCCTCTACCATTAAATGCAGCAGATGATATATGTAAGAGGTCATAGCCTATCACTAGGGGTTACCTTATTACACATCTAGGATTGAGAGCACATTGTTGTGATTTGACCTATGATCATGTTGAGGACCATTGATGAGGTAGATTGAGTGGTCTACCAATATGCAAGGATGAATACTCTTCACCATACCAGTGTAGTGGACATAGCGTACCAGCAGATAGTGATTGATGATATGATAGTGTTAAGGTTACAACCATATCCACAAGTAGAGCAGTGGGACAATGATCAGTCTCAGATATATTATGCATGTCATACATGATGGCTTATAGGATGACATATTCACATCATTGAGAGGTATTTACTAGATAGGGTGGCCCATTATTTTGGGGAGCACCAAGATGCTCCAAGTCCAAATTATAGGGTTGTATTTTTCAAGACCTATAGCGAGATCCACACTTGCACACCATAGATAGATCCATAGGTAGCAATAGGTGATTTCTAATAGGTCATCCCATAGCCTTGGGTTTATGTAGGGAGACTAGATGATCTTGGTACCACCCTTTATTTTTATGCATGGTTCTTGCAACATGCACCAATTAGGTTGATTGATTGAGCAAGGGTTGACAGTGTATGGCATGGCATGGGTAGAGGTAGAGGCAAAGAACATACACCCTAGTAGCCTCCTCATCATGATGGGAAAGTTCACATGATTGACTTGTAGCTAGGGGAATATAATAGCCAGGGGTCTAGTAGGTAGGACCACCTCTGCTACTACCACCACCATCACCACAACAGTAGGGTCCAGATCTGAGAGATCTATACATACAAGTACTTACTGTTGGAAATTAATAGGTTGTAATTGATGTCAACATATAATGGAATTTTTTTGATTACTAGTATCTTGTTGCTCTAGTTACAAATTCCTATTAATCCTGTATTTTGGTCTAGATTCTATCTTAGTAAAAGATATCATTACAAGAGTTTGTACACAAGATGTATTTTAGCTTGGTGTTTCATGATGATATGTGAAGGTATTTGAGAGATATGAATGACAGTATTCTATTCTATAGACCTCAATTAAATTTTCCTCTTGTAACCTATTATGGGAGATTCCACATTTCCTCATAATTGATTATCATACTATGTGGTGTCAAAGATAAGTAGTTTGATGATTTCCAAGGGAGAATTCAATCAATTAACAAGTTTTTGTGTTGCACATTTGATGGAATTTTTATATGTTTGGATTCTTGGCTTGACTCTGGTCAACTAACTACATATTGATATTAAATGGATCTATCTTAGGTCCATGCTAAAAAAGTTAGTTTTTGAATCAAGGTTTCTTTAATTAGGATGACCTAATTAAGAAACATAGAAACACATGTATATATATGGCATTCCTTTATGTGTGTGGAAGTGTGTGGTGAGAGAGAGGAAGTTCGCATGGAAGAAGTTGAAAATGAATATATGTGAATTGTATAGATGAGCAGCTGAGTGAGTTACTCATGCATTGTGCTTCACCAAAACTAAACTCCAACATAGGGAAGGGGCATTCTTTATTAGTTCAACCATTTGGCAGTGAGCCATACCTCGTGTATCTTGATGGGTAGCCATTCTTTTGTATTTAGGAAATGATCCTTTCAAGGATAGTGAGTCTGAGCAGTGAGCCCTATAATATTCTATAACTAAATATATTATTTTGTGAGTTAATCCTCACCATAGTTTTTCCCTTTTGGTTTTTTCCACATAAAAATTATAGTGTTCATGTGTGTTGATGCTTTCTTTTTATTTCATGTCTTCCTATGGTAATTCAGTCATATTTGTAATAATACTTAAGTGGATTTTATGTGAATGGTTCTATGGAATACTGATTCACCCCCCTCTCAGTATCCCAAATGTTTAACACTTATGACTAAGAAGATCAAGTCATACATGAGAGAGACATTGTGAGATAGGAGATAGCTACCACTCTCTAGGAGTGAGATTAGGAGAGTAAACAGAGCCAACAATTAGCCTTATAATTTACATAGGATATTACATGATGGTAACAACCTAAGGCTACTACATAGATTCAAGCATAGGTTCAAGCTATGGTACAAGTAAGCCTATATGGATCAACCATGGTTGAGGCATCCTGCTATAGGGAATTTTATGATTGAGAGGTTTTGATGCACCAACACCAGCCCAAATTTTCTCAAAAGAGTGCCCTAGACACTATTTTGATGTACAACATGATTATTTCATGTATATCCAGTCATATGCTCATTTTGGATAGCCCCATGTATATTTTGATGATATATCACACATTACTTTTGATATGTATCATTATATTCATTATATATATGAGACAATCAAATGTGGCAGTTATAGTTATGATGTGCCTCTTATTTCATACTTATGCTTATGTTGAGGTATGTATGGATGCATTTATGATTATGATATGGATGCAAATTTTTATGATATGCCTACATTATGATGTTTCCTTTTATTATGACATGTATGGTTTATGATTATGCTTATGATGATGTGGATAAATGTATGCAAATGTAATGAATGGTTTCTTTCCATGTATCTTTTCCTTATGATATGTAATGATGCAAAATATATGCTATGAGGTGTTTTTTTTTTTCCATAAGACATTTATGATGATGCAAGATGTATGTATTTATATTCATTTTTTATTGTCATGATACATTATGAAAATCTTAGCATCAAAATAAGATAGAAGAATAAGATGAACATTGATTAGCCATTTCTTTTTGAGATTATTTCAAAGTTCCAACAAGACTATTATTATTTGAGATTTTATTGGATATGTGATGAAGTAAGAATGGAATGATATTGCTTTGCTTCTAGGATTAGGATGAGTTCATCATAGCCTATTTTTTTTGATATAGAAAATAAAAACAATGCATCAAGTTATTGAAAAGTAGAATGGAATTGTATCTAATACAATGGAATTTGACTCTTCAAATAGATAGGAGTATCCTTGTTCACACCTAGCATACAAAAACCTTATACTAACACACAGGGGTATATGCAAGATCATCATGGAAAAAACAGGCCTTAAGTGGCAAAAAATCAAAAAAATCAGAGTTAGGCAACTCGATGTAAAAATTTGAATAAGTTATCTATATTATTTCAAAAATATGTAAGAATGAAATTTGTAGCAAATTAAATGTAGTTTCTAAATTACTAGGTTTGTCTAAAAGAAAAAAAATCTATTTGGTGAAAATTTGAAATTTCAATGTAGTAGTACTTAAATTTTAGGGAAAAAATAAGAAGTAGGTGTCTGTTTAACCACCCTAACCATAATAAAATGATAATTATTTTTTTATAATATTTTAGATATAAGTAGAGAGTGATACCTATTTTTTTATAATTTTTTTCCAAGTAAATAATTAATTATGATTTTTTTATTACAACTTTTAAAAACCTATAAAAACTTGTATGTCTGACCACCTTAACTTGGTCAAAACTTCATGAAATTCAATTTTTCTTTTTTTAATCCTATACTATGCGAAGCATAGAATGTGACACTTGTTTTGGATTGAAAGTTATAGATTTTTTTCAATCAGCCTATAAATCAAGACTTTAGTTGTAATTTGAATAGAAAATGAATAATAATTACTTATTAAATTCAAAGTAAAGAATAATTTATATCGGTGAAAAGCTGATAGTATCCTTTAAAAACCATTTTTGGTTCATCAATATTGGGTAAAAAAATAGTCATCATCCACATAACCATCATATTGCCACTTTTTGGCCCATCATGATCCTGCACATACCCACAGAAGGTATGAGGAACTTGATATGTCTTAGCCATTATTTTACCTTAGACTATCCCTGCACATGTAAGGAAAGTATTCATCAATGTCATATTACAAGAATATCCATCAAGAACAACAAATGAAAGAAATGATCAATGCTCCATTCCTTTCTCTCTAAATCACTTTTCATAGAGGGTGATCCCACAATACTGGTTTACAATTTTTGTCCAAACTAGACATTGAAATAATATTTTCTAACTAAATCTTCACTTTTGGGCACCTATAGCAACTAAACCATGAGGAATTTGAAGATTATGCAAACAAGTGATTTGTGACATTTTTTCTATAGATTATAAATATACTTTTTTCAAAAAATTTGGAATTAGATTGCACTTCTTTTTCCATCTCCTTTGAAAACTAGTTTTTTTCAATAAACAACATTTTTAAGGAGTGGAGCTCACCGTATAATGCATAAATTTTTTCCATGAAGGATAAAATTCTAATTTTCTCGAATTTAGATTTGTAACTACTATATCTGGTGCTTCCAATTGGTTTCATAGTGTTTTATTAATTTTTTTTCCTTAATCAAGTTTTGAAGTCAAACGAATTACAATTTAGACATAGGAGGGTCATATAACATATAATTTTTTTTGTATGTATTGAAAGTCTTTTTTTTGTTGGATCAAGGATGTCAATATTTGGTGCACTCATATTTTTCAAATTTTTTTTGATAACCTACTATTTTTCCACATGTGCAAAATAGAGAGCTTGATTTTTGGTCAAAAACCTACATTCAAAAGAAAAGAAAAAAGTAATAAAATTAAATTTATTTAAAATTATACTTTTTGGGAAGCTTATAATAAGAACTAAATACTTACAAAAAATAAATTTTAAATGAATTCATTTTATCCCCCAAAAGGTAAATCAAAAGTGGTATTTTATCAACATTTTGATACGTGTAAAGGAGACTCCGCTATATGTTTGGTTTAAAACTAGTGGGGTTCTATCTAAGGGGGTTTGATCTAAGGTGGTTTGGTCAAATCCTCTTCAATTGGAATCCTTTAAATGCAAATTTTCAAGGCTTAAATCATTACATTTTATAAAATTATGTGATTTCAGCAAAAATCAAGATCTCCCAGAAATTGTAAACTAGCTTTGTGGGATCACCCTAGACATCATCGAAAGGTTGTCAAATGGACCAATGAGATGAATCATAAGAAAAGATAAAAATGAGAAAATAGTCAATGTTATTCATTTCTCTTACCAAAGAAGGATGTAACTAAGGTAATTTCCAATGATGATGCCCATTATAGGAAATATGTATCCTAGGACATGTTATTAGATGTTTAACTTAAACTAACTATTTGATAGGAAATTGATACAAAAATTAACCAACATGTTTACTCATGATAAAAACTTAATATTTCTTATACTTTAAAGTATATTCTTCACTGATTGTTACATTTTTTAGGAGATCTTGATTTTTGCTAAAATAACATATTTTTTAAAAAATAATGATTTAAGCCTTGAAAAGTTTCATTTAAAAGGATTCCAATTGAAGAGGTTTTGATCAAACCACCTTAGATCAAACCCCCTTGAATAGAACCCTGCTAGTTTTAAACCATACCTATAATGGAGTCTCCTTTACACCTATCAAAATGTTGATAAAAAACCACTATTCATTTACCTTTAAGGGGATCAAATGAATTCATTTAAAATTTATTTTTTGTAAGTATGTAGTCCTTATTATAAGCTTCCCAAAAAGTATAATTTTAAATAAATTTAATTTTATTATTATATTTATTTTTTATTTCTTGTGATTGTAAGTTTTTCACAGAAAATCAAGCTCTCTATTTTGCACATGTGGAAAATAGCAGATTATCAAAAAAAAATTGAAAAATATGAGTGCACTAGATCTTGAAGTCCTTGATCCAATAAGAAAAATTAATTTCAATACATACAAAAAAAGTTATGCATTATACAGTCTACCTATGTCTTAATTGTAATTGGTTTGACTTTGAAACTTGATTAAGGAAAAAATATTCAATAAAACACTATGAAACCAATTGAAGGCACTAGATATCATAGTCATAAATTTGAATTCAAAAAAATAGAATTTTATCCTTCATGGAAAAATAGTTATGCATTATACAGTGAGTATCACTCCTTAAAAATGTTGGTTACTAAAAAAAAAAACTAGTTTTAGAAGGAGATGGAAAGAGAAGTGCAATCTAATTCCAAAATTTTTGAAAAAAATATATTTAGAATCTACAGACAAAATGTCAAAAATCACTAGTTTGCAATCATGTTTGAAATCCTTAGGGTTTAGCCGCTATAAGTGCCCAAAAGTGAAGATTTAGTTAGAAGAAATTATTTTAGTGTCCAGTTTGGCCAAAAAATGTAAACCAGTATTGTGGGATCACCCACCTTTTAGGACCTAGGAATAAATATTTTTGACATGTGTAGTATTTATGGGATCCTACAAGGGTTCTCCTTCAAGGGTTTACAGTTGATAAGCTTTAAAACAATAGCTAGCTATGACAAAGAATGTTCCTAACTAGTTAGGTTCAAACTTACCTTTGCTATCTAGATTTGCAATGTTGTTCTTATTCTCTTTTAGGACAAGGTATCCCACTTGGAAGCATTAACTTTTGTTGTTGTTATTATAGCTCCTTCTAAGCCTATTCGGATAGGCATGTAGATGATTCAATGCTTCAATATGATGTTTATCCAACAACTCTAGCTTATTTAATCTAGACACCCTATATTGTTCATCAGTGATGAGATGTTGCAATGACACTCTTAGTGATGGGAGCTCAAACTCAATAGTTAGGATGGTTTTGATTCCATAAACTATGGAGTAAGCTGTAGCACTTGTAGAAATGTATATATTGGTTTGATATGCCTATAAGGTAGGATTCCATTGAATATTTAATTCATGGCTATCTTCATTGATTATCTTTTAAGGATTTTTAGGATAGTTTTTTTAGAAGCCTTGGCTTGACCATTTTCTTGGGGGTAGTAAGGAGTGGAAAAATAGTGTTGACTATTAAATCTATGACATAGCTCATGAACATCCTAATTCTTGAAGGTTGTTCCATTGTCTACGATAATGGCTTGAGGAACACCATAAAAACATATGAGGTGATTCAGGATAAATTTGGATATTTTCTTTCCTATGATATAGGTCATTTCTATTGCTTCAATCCACTTTTTAAAGTACTCAATGGTTGTGATGATGAATTTATGAGGTGGGTATGATTTCTCCTATGAGGTTGAGTCCCCACTATGATAAAGGCCAAGGTGTAGTGATAGGCCTAAGTTCTTGAGCTAGCACATGGATGAGGTCCCCATACTATTGATATTGCAAACATTTCTTGACAATTTGATTTTCTTCTTGTTCCATGGTAGGCCAATAATATCCTATCCTTAAAAAAATCTTGGCCAGGTTTATACCAATTGAATGCAACTAAAAAATTCATTTGCGCACTTATTTTAATGTAATTGAAGCTTCCTATTGGTTAAGACATTGCAATAATTTTCCTTCAAGACTTCACCGGTAAAGGACAAATTAGGATGCTCTTCTAACAAAAGTATTTCTAAGGTTCGAAGTAAGGTCATATGGGAGGATACCTCTATACAGGTAAGTGAATATGTCATGATACAATGGGGAACTAAGACCAACAATTTCACACATGAATATGGATTCAAGGATATCAAAATCTATTATGAGAAGCTTCTCAATGAGGAACTCACATTTCAAACTATTGTGAGGAATGTCGAGCAAGGACCCAATAGTAGCCATAGCATTTGATGCTCGGTTGTTGATCCTAGGTATCTGTTCAAATGTTATGTCAATGAAATAATCCCTTATATTGTCCACCATCTTCTTGTAGGGTATCAATTTATCATCTAGAGAGAAGCCCCCCAACAAATAGAGAGACAACACCCCCCAAAATATAGAGAGAATAAAGAATGACTAAGTAGCCCCCGCAAAGAAGTCCAATGGTAGATGTTGAAAATTGGATGGAGAAGATGGTACATGATCATCAAACAATGTTTCTACCCTTAGGAAGAAAGAAAACCAATGGTGTATGCAAGTTATCTCTGAAAAACCTAAAAGGAATACTTAGGAACAAAGTACAAGAAGTATGAAGTCTCTAAAATTAGCTAAAGTATTTACATGTCAATGTTCAAGGTTGTCACAATTAAATCATTCATTCTAGGACACACTGCTCAAAATAAAAACCTAGAATGTCCTAGAGACTGATGTAGAACACCACCCAAAGACTCAAGTATCTCCTCTAAAGACGTCTCCTCCAAATGGTGATTGAAAGTATTCACACTCATGTCAAACTATGATGAATGATCATGTAGAGAATGAGTGATAGGTTCAAAGTGTTCCCTCACAATAATTGAAGAAGAATCAAATCCATGAAAGAGAAAATAAATACAATAAATAGTGTCTCTGAAATATGTAATATGTTTCTCCATAAAAAAGTTTGAAATCCCTATCAACGGATCATCCCACAAGGTTGAATCTAAAAGACTATGTATGTCCTACTGAAATGAATCACTGGAATATTTCAAATAAGCAAGAGTGAACTCCGAAGTAGCAATAGATGCAAGGACAAAAGAGTGGTCCTTAAAGAGAAGATGTATGTCCACAATAGTGTAATCTAGATTTGAGATGAGAGACTCTACAATAAATAAGAGATTCCTGGTAGAAATTGGTCCCAATGGACTGAATCTAGAAGACAATTGATATTCTTGCAATGAATTACTAGAGTCTCTCAAATAAGCATAGCTAGAATATGAAGTTGTAATAGGTATTGTTGATGGGGTATCAATGAACTAATAATTCACACAAGATGTATCCACATAGGATGAGGAAACATGAGTCTCAATATCATCCATAATAGCTTGGTTCTATAAGTAAACATCACTTTCAAATGAATATTGAATTCCTCCACACAACTATTAGATGATGGTATAAGTAGTGATAGGGAACTCAGTGTGCTCTATGTGATGTAGAGTGTCCTCAAAAATAGTAGGACAAATTAGTCCATAGACCATGTCATTATTGTTAAACCAAGCATTCTTATGATTAATGTCTCTTGGCTCAAAAATCATTCCAAGGAGATAGGGCAATAGATCCCATTTAAGGAAGTGATGATTTATCCCTTGTTTCCAAGAAAAATAGTTCTCTAAATTTAGCATGATAATAAAAGGATGAAATTTAAGAAACATGATTAACCCCCCTTAAATGAAACTTTATCTCGATTTGTGATTACAAAGTGCATGTATAATCCCACCAAAAGTGAGTGAAAAAGGCACCAAAAGAACACCAATACACTCCCACCCTTTTCACTAGTATCAAAAATCATCTACCCAAATTTTATAAGGTTGGCACTTTATAGTTTAGTGTGATTACAAAGTATTTTTCCAAAATATAATGTTTAATAGGTTCAAAATAGCCAAAATTACAAATTCTTATACAAAATGAAGCTGAGAAAAAATCTAGAAAGATTAGATTTATAGCTATGTATTTATTTTCAATACCTTATCAACACCTATTCATTCCAAAAATCAAAGCGCCAAGGTGAAAGTTATGGCATGTTGAAGAAATTAGCAACAAACAACTTCAACCTGAAATATCTATTACAAAATGGAAAAAAATCTTTTCAATACCTTTTTCAATGGAAAGTTCATGTCTCTAGCTTTCAAACAATATCTTATTTTCCAAAAATGGACATTGTGGTGAAAAGTTATGATTTTCTTTAAAAAATGATTGAAATTAGCCTACATTGATGACTCCCCTAACAAAATAAAAAATTTCCAAAAATCATATTCATCTAGAATAGACAAATTTTATATGGGAATAAGGGTTTTTGAGCCTTATGAATGCAATGGAAAGGTGCATTTGGGCTGAAAATACTCTTGCAAAAAGTTGTTCACTATATCTGAGCTTCAAACCCCCATTTGCAACTTTGTCAAATGATCTCTAGTTTGGATGAAATAAAATTCAATCTTGACTTTCCCAAGCCTTCTAGACATGTTGGAACAGTAAAAAGTGTTGTCAGTATAACCAAAAATTATAAAATCATGAGATCTAACAAGACATATATGCAATATGAAGAGGTTATTAGATCTTTGTGAACCCTTTCTAATTCTCCAAATCATTCAAAATGCTAGAGAAGAGCATAGGATAATTTACAAAATATTTACATGGAAAATCAATCTCTCAATCAAGAATCTATGAACTTGGATTTCTTAAAACAAAATCTCTACTACCATGTTAGAAATTTGAAAGAGATGAATAGATGATCAATATGAAAATACAAGCTAGGTGGTGAGTTTATATAGATCTAAGGAGAGGATGTAGGTGGAAAATGCAACCTGATGGAACCCTCAAAAAAATTTCTTGTTCCATCTTAAACCCTTATTACATTTAGGGTTGTTATCTTGAGGGTTTAAGGTTATATTCATTGCCAATCATTTTTTTAAAATATCTCATTTCATTCACTATCATCTTGTAACTGCTCCCTTGAAGCCTAGGTCTACATCTTTAATTTTATAAAGATTGGATAAATGATCTTTTGGATTTTATATCCTTTGTATTTCACCATTTGAAAAATCTTGACCCTGCTATTATCACATTTTCCTAGAGAAGTCCCCTAGTTTAGAACAACTTATGAGCACATGCCTGAAAAGTTTCCACTTAAGTCTTGATAGCCCTCATAGTTGTATCACTCATCACTTATTTTCTCAAAGGTTTACACCTTGAATTAGTGATGAGTGATGGAATGATGTCTCCCTTTGATATCTCTCATCGCTAATGGCTTTTGAGCCTTTAAATTTGTAATAGCGATGAGTGATGCTTTTAGCCTTTTGTTCTTATCACTCATCATAGATGGCCATTGAGAAGATAAACTTGAAGTAGCGATGAGCAATATGATGTGATATAATGTGATCATGGATATATTTGGAATGTAATTATCACATTAGAGATATGTGATGAACCTTATAAATGTTGTAAATCCTCTCATCACTAATTGCTTGCGAAATGTATGAGGATAATTAGTGATGAATGGAGGCCTTATGTTGTCACTCATTGCAGATTCATTTGATAACTTGAGTTCTATATTAGCAATAAGTGATGGGTATCCTCTAAAAGGTTTTTCTCTAACTAATTTGATATGATACTATTAGTGATTTTTTTTTGTGCCATTTACTTTGTGCAGGTTGTACGTGTCTAAATTTGGTGCCTCCATAACATCTTCCATCGCTGATAGGATCCTAGGTGTAAAGTTTGAATTAGCGATGCACAATGAAGGGATGAATATAACCAAAGGTCGGATCATTGGACCAGGCAATAAAGATCACCATAGGGATGTTTACATCATTGATGGAGATGGGCAAGGATAAAATATTTCAATGAAAACTGATGATTATTACATGGAATGGGAAACATGGCAAGATCCTAGGGATTTAGCATAAAGCAAAAGGAAAGCAACAAGAAGACTGAGGAACCATTGATAAAGTTTTAAAGTAGGATGATCCAATGGGCTGAAGTTCGGCGATGAAGCAATGAAACATATGGAGAAAGTTTCCCTCTTAGAAGAACTAGTATTGTGTACTTCGCTGATATTAATGAAAGCACAGATTAGTTTGGAAATCCATGCTAATTGGTAGATCAGATCTAATTTTTGAGGAACATGGCAACATTTGAGTTGGAATCATTGATTTCTATGAACAATTTGATAAAGGCCAGAAAATGAGACCTCAATCACTGTCGATGAATTTTTAAATGCTTTAAGATCGATGACCTAGATTTAAAGATGAATTTTTTAGTTATCAACTCGCTTGCTTGAAGATTTTCTAAATCATTGATACATGCTTACTCCAAATCATCTATTTAATGCAGCTCATCTATTGTTTACTTTCATCATGATTTATAGTAAGAGTAAGGCAAAGGGTTAGTAACGAGTGTGTGGGTATTAATCTTCTTGAAGAAGAAAGGTGAAGGCAAGTAAGTCTAGGATGATGGTTCATGAATATGAGGGGTTAAGTTCACATAAGTCTGAGGAAAATTCCCCTAAGGATGAAGTTATGACGCAAGGAGCTCCTAATAAGCCAAAAAGTGGAGAGCGACATGGGGAATTTGAGGAGTATTGTGTCAAGAGTAATTACCAACTATAGAACCAAATCTGCTCAAGTGAGGTGGTTAAATTCAAAGGGAAAAGGCTAGTGGAGCATAAGAAGAAAGAAAAGAAAAAGTGTAAGCACCACGAAGCTCACATGGGAGACCATAGCTACCCTAATAAGGATACTAATAGCCCCTCATGGAGTGAGGATGACATTAATTTGGGTTGTGATCATTATCTTCCTTCCTTGGTACCTTTTGGAATTTCTGAAAAGGAAGGGATAATGGTTCCACCATTTCCACCATGAGAAAAATTTGGGCAAGTATCCTCTAAGGCTAATGATTTAGAGTAATCACTCTGCCCCATTTTTGCTTTTGAAGAAACAATGGTTCATTTTCCTGGAGGACTCAATTTAGAGTTCATGTGATTTCTTGTTTCACATGTTGAATTGGAAGCTTTCCAGGCTCGCATATAAAGGAAATCCCAGACTACACATTTTTGGTGACCTATATATTGTTTCTGGATGATATACTAGTTTGTGTTGGAGATTCTATTGGAGAATCTTCTTTGGTCAACAAGGATGAGGATTCAACGCAGTTGCACACAAACTTTTCCTTTTGAGGAGTTGGTGTGTCTTCATTCAACGAATATGGCATGTGGTCTTTTACTATTCCATTTTCCTTAGATGATTACATGTAACAAAATAATAATATCTCAAATTTTGGTACAATTTTAATGAAATGTAAGTGTAATTAAGCTTGACGCTTGTTTGATGCTTGGTGATACCTTATTCTATAAAGGGGATTTCAGGGCTTATTACACAAGGTTGGATTTTGAAGTCTCAATAAGGTTCTAGGTGAAAACTATGTTCAGGAAGGGCACTTAGAATAGAACTCTGGAAATAGACCAGTAGTTTGTCTTGGATGTGAGATCATGTATGTAGTGATCTTAAATAAGTTTTATAGAGATTATTTATATTAGAACAAATATTAGTCTTTAAGAAAATACTCTCCTATCTATGTTCCTTATTAGTCATGAATGAGAAATACTAATGGTGTTATTATTATTCTTCAAATATTTCATTTGAATGTATTACTCTATTGTCATCTTTAATTCAAGTTAAATAAAAATACTTGAGTAGGGTTATAAACTTTGTAAGGAATGGCTTAGGATTGATAAGAAGTAAATATTTCTTGCATAGAGAGTTTTCATAAATGCAAAGCAGTATGGAGATAGTCCACTTCTTATTTAAATGAGTAATTTATAAATTACTGATCATTAGATATTTGACTTTGTTGCTCCAATTGATGAGACACTAGTCACTTTGTCAGAAAATATTGCATAGAATGAATAGATATTGTTCTTGGCCCTAGACGTAAGATAAGACAACATTCAAATAAAAAATATTTCCAAGGATAACATAGGTGGAATTATCCCTAATTCCTAGCAAATAGCTAGTCGCTCACTTGAAAATTTTCCAAATCTTCAATGAGGTAGACTTTATTTTCAATAAGTAGGAATCAATATGTGTATTAGTGTGTTACTAATTGAATATAGTATCTGAAATAACAATAGGGATCACCCTCCCAAGTCTCACAGAGCTTGAATTTAAGGAGTAAGGATTGCAAAATCCTATGCTCGTTGTGTTGGCCACTACATGTAGTTCTTCATAATAAGAGTTGGCTAATTTTTAGAGAATTGTTTGGTTCTACCAAAAAAATAACCAACAGAAATGGTGAATTTTCTGGGGAGAATTTGAGAATATCTGATAAAAGATCATCTAGTTTTAAGAGTCATTGAAGTTTCAAATCAGTTTGTGACAAGATATTGAAAATTTTTGAGTATTGTTTTCCCATCTCAGTCACCAATAGAAATGGTTACTCCACTAGGGATAACTTTCAGTCTTCAATCATAGATTTTTATATCATAGAGTCAAGAGATTGGTGAATATGGACGTTAGGTCAATATACCTATGTCTGGAAAAAATTCTATTGCAGTCATGTCAAAAAGTGTATGTGTGATTCTGTTGTGGGAGAAAACTTAGAAAGAAATGCATACTCAAAGGAACTTCATATTGTATGATGTTTTGATCCTCTGTGAAAAGAGGTGGTGACTCTATCAACAAACTTGATGAAGATATAAAGAACGTTTCAAATCTACAACTATTTCCATTCAAGAAGAAGGACTCTTTGCTACAACTTATCTAGGTATTCTTCAGTTTTTGGTTTTCAAGAAAGACAACTCTATATGTGAAAACCATAATTGTAAAGTTTTGTAGAACTTTTATCCCCTATTAAGTGGTTAGAAAATAAGGAAGGTAATAATGGTATCATTTTACATGCTTCCAAGTTATAAATTTGAAATATCTATTGTGAAATGAAGTGTGTAATATATTTTTAGATGATCCTGAGCAAGTAGAGATGAAATTTGCATTGTAAGAGCTTAAGACCAGGTTGTAAAAGAAGTTTGAGTTGCCCACTGTAATTGCATAGTGTAAGAAGGCTTATAGAGCTATAAGAAAATGTATCATCAACCTATGCATCCCTATGTAGACCCAAATGTAACAATGCATAGTGCTCAGCTCTTGTCATGTAATAAAAGAAGTTTCAGCATTAAAAGGTACACAACCATAAATTTTGATGGCATTTTTGTTTACCCAAATGTTATTCCATTTGAAATCAGAAATGAACAACCAAATTTTAGTGGTACAAAGTGTGAATCAACAAGTAAGCATCTGTAGGAGTTCAATAATTTAATTTATGATTATGAGATAGATCATGAGGATGTGATCATGAGGCTATTTGTTTAGTCTCTAAAGGGAGATTCAAGAGATTGGTTCTTTGATTTACTAGTATGCTCTATCCATTCTTGGAATGAGTTCAAAGCATTGTTCATGAAGTAGTTTGGTGAAAGAATCAGTGCTAGTTATTTTCTTAATAAATTTATGAACATTGATAAAGAGGAGGATGAGCTAGTCCCAACATTTAACTAGAGATTTTCCAAAACATTAAGGTACATTCCTGATGTTTTGGAGCTAAGTGATGTAGTGTGTTTGGTTGTTTATTTGGGAGCTTTTTATAATAAGATGTGTTACCTACTAAGAAATAAGGATCCCAAAGCCCTGCATCAAGCATATGGGATAGCCATGAGCATTGAAAACAACCTAAATTATGGAATGCATAAGGGTCATTTGAATACAAGTGTTTATTGTCATAGAACACCAAATGTTGATAAAAGGTGTAATTCAGAAGTTAAAAATGAATGTTAGAACATTTTCACCCCTATTGTTTCAGCTTGCACAACATTCTATAATACTAATCTCATAAAACCCCAAACACATCATCAAGAAATTATCATGTCTTCAAATTGCAATGATAACAATTTTGCTGCTCTATGTGGGTCAAGTAGTGAGATATCACATGAAGAAGAAGAAAGTAGAGCAAAGGTGGAAGAAAAAATATCTCAATGGATAAAATGAAATGAATGGTTTCAATTCTTGTGATCATTATAGTACTTTTTATCCTATGGTAAAAGTAAGACTGAGCATTCAGTATAATAATTCTTAACATAGTTGCAATATTGATGAGGCTTCTTGTTGTAGTAATGATGATGGCATGGGGTATGTAAATTTTTCTGTTGATTATGATTGTTCTCACAAAGAAGAGATGGAATCATTTCTTGTAGATGAGAAATTTTTTGATAATGATGTGAGTGCATTTGAAAATGCATCTATTTGTTCTTCTAGTGATTACAGTGATTCTGGATGCATTGATGACTTGAAGGAAGTAGACCTCCATGTTGAGAAAGTTGAGGATCGTATGTCAAGAATCAATGTAATAGAAAAACCATTATTTGATGAGTCTCCATCTTCACCAAAAATGAGAAATGATCCTTATTGGTGTAGAGATAATCAACTCTTTGTTGAGGATTCTAATGATGCATTTGAAATAGAGTTAGAGTTTGACTTTAAGAAAATAGAGCAACACATAGATGAGTTCCTTGAAGGCATTACATATTAATGTTTTTAATTTGATACAAGTGTTACAAACATGGTTGAGTATCAAAATTTCAGCTACATGAATTTAGAGTATGGATGTTTTCAGTTTCTAGTACAATTAGAAGGTATTTTGACAAAACATGGCAATATGATGAATAACAAGGAATGCTATTTTTAGTATGAATATGTTTTATGTTATAAGAATAACACGTATGTGTCATGTAATAATAAAATTATTTAGTTTATGCCTGATTATATAACACAAAATGATAGGGATTACACTGGCAATGTTATAATCAAAAGGGTTGTGAGAGATGTTGATACCAATAATTGTGATCAAGCAAACTCTCACTTGTTCAGAAGAAGCCTAAAATTTTTTTTGGTAGGATTGAAATTGATCTTTCTTCAGTGGTACAACAAGGGAAAATGTGGATGGAAAGACATTAGTTCTTTTAAGAGACTGGTCTTTGATAGAGGCAAAACCTTACCCAAGGTTTTTGTGGCCTATTGCCACCAATCAGGAGAATACAACTTGGTTAAACTGAAGGGTGCATACTATGATTCACATCTTTGGGAATTTTTTCATGTTGGTTGGGTGGAGATTGGATCTCCCTTTTCATGTTTTTTTGTCATGTGTATATCTTGTTCATATGTTGTTTCTTTGGTTTTGTTCTTGTGCCTGGTCTGCTTCACCTAAAATTTTGAGATCTCACCATGCCTACAAGAGGAATGTGTCCCTAGTAGGAGCCACTAATGGAAACCTCAAAGAATTTTCTTGTTCCATCTTAAACCCTTATTTCATTTAGGGTTTTTATATTGAGGGTTTAAGGTTTTATTAGTTTCCAATCATTTTTTAAAAATATCTCATGTCATTCACTATCATTTGGTAACTACTCCCTTGAAGCCTAGGTCCATGTATTTTATTTTATAAAGATTGGATAAGTGATCTTTTGGCTTTTATATCCTTCATATTTCACCATTTGAAAAATCTTGAGCCTAATATTCTCATGTTTCCCTAGAGAAGTACCCTCTTCTATAACAACTTATGAGCATGTGCTTGAAAAGTTTCCACTTAAGTCTCAATGGGCCTCATAGCTATATCGCTCATCATTGATTTGTTCATAGGTTTACACCTTTAATTAGCAACGACTGATGGAATGATCTATCCCTTTGATGTCACTCATTTCTAATGGCTTTTGAGCCTTCAAATTTCTAATAGTGATGAGCGATGCTTTTAGCCTTGTGTTCTTATCACTCATCACAGATGGTCATTGAGAAGATAAACATGAAGTAGCGATGAGCAATATCATGTGATATCGTGTGATCACAGATATATTTGGAATGTAATTCTCACATTAGTGATATTTCATGGACCTTATAAATGTCGTAAATCCTCTCATCACTAATTTCTTGCAAAATATATGAGGAGAATCAGCGATGAATGAAGGCCTTATGTTATGTTGCTCATCGTGGAATCATTTCAGAGCTTGAGTTCTAGATTAGTGATAAGTGATGGGTGTCCTCTAAAAGGTTTTTCTTTTACTAATTTGATATGATCCTATGAGCAATGTTTTTTGTGTCATTTACTTTGTGTAGGTTGTACATATCTAAATCTGGTGCCTCCACAACATCTTCCATTGTCGATAGGATCCTAGGCACAAAGTTTGAATTAGCAATGCACAATGAAGGGATGAATAAACCAAAGGTTAGATTGCTAGACCAGGGGCTAAAGATCATTGTAGGGATGTTTACATTGATAATGGAGTTGGGCAAGGATGAAATAAATTAGCGAAAAGGGATGAATATTACATGGAACGATAAATGTGGCAAGATCCTAGGGATTTAGCATAAAGCAAAAGGAAAGCAAGGAGAAGACTGAGGAATTGTTGATAAAGTTTTTAAGTAGGATGATCCAATGGACTGAAGATCATCACATACATAATTTCATCACTAATAACACTGCAAAATTTTGGGAAGTTCAGTGATGAAGTGATGAAATGTATGGAGAAAGTTTCCCTATTAGAAGAACTAGTCTTGTGTACTTTACCAATATTAATGAAAGCATGGATTAGGTTGGTGATACATTCTAATTGGTAGATCGAATCCAATTTTCAAGGAACATGGCAACATTTGAGTTGGTATTGCTGATTTCTATGAACAAGTTGATAAACACTAGAAAATGAGACCCGATCACCATGGATAAAGTTTTAAATGCTTTAATATCAATGACCTAGATTCAAAGATGAATTGTTCAGTTATCAACTTGCTCTCTTGAATATTTTTTGAATCATTGATATTTTCTTACTCCAAATCATCTATTTAATGCAACTCACCTATTGTTTACTTTCATCATGATTTCCAGTAAGAGTAAGGAAAAGGGTTAGTAACGAGTGTGTGGGTATTAATCTTCCTGAAGAAGAAAGGTGAAGGAAACTATGTATGCCATGATGGCTCAAGAATATGATGGATTAAGTTCACATAAGTCTAAGAAAAATTCCCCTAAGGATGAAGTTGTGACACAAGGAGTTCCTAATATGCCAAAAAGTGGAGAGTGACAAGGGGAATTTGAGGAGTATGGCGCAAGAGTAATTACTGACTACAAAACCAAATCTATTTGAAGTGAGGTGGTTAAATTCAAAGGGAAAAGGTTGGTGGAGCATGAGAAGAAAGAAAAGAAAAAGTGCAAGCACCACAAAGCTCACATGAGAGAACATAGCTACCCTAATAAGGCTACTAATAACCCCTCATAGAGTAGGGGTGACACTAATTTGGGTTTTGATCATTGTCTTCCTTCGCTGGTACTTTTTGGAATTTCTGACAAGGAAGGGATAACGGTTCCACCATTTCCACCATGAGAAAAATGTAGAAAAGTATCCTTTGAGGCTGATGAATTAGAGTAATGACTCTGCCCCCTTTTTTTTCATGAAACCATGGTTTGTTTTCCTAGAGGACTCAATTTGGAGTTCATGTGATTTCTTGTTTCACATGTTGAATTGGAAGATTTCCAAGCTAGCGTATAAAGGAAATCCCATACTACACATTTTTGGTGGCCTATATATTATTTCCAAATGATATAATAGTTTGTGCTAGAATTTCTATTAGAGAATCTTCTTTGGTCAACAAGGATGAGGATTCAACATGGTTGCAAAAAACTTTTCCTTTTGAGGAGCTGGTGTGTCTTCATTCAGGGAATCTGGCATGTGGTATTTTACTCTTCCATTTTCCTTAGATGATTACATGTAACAAACTAAGAATATCTCAAATTTTGGTATAGAACAAATATTAGTCTAGAAGAAAATACTCTCCTATGTATGTTCCTTATGAGTCATGAATGAGAAATACTAATGGTGTTGTCAATTCTCTTCAAATATTTCATTTTAATGTATTACTCTGTTTTCAGTTTTAGTTCAAGGAGTTAATTAAAAATGCTTGAGTAGGGTTATAAACTTTGTAAGGAATGGCTTTGGATTGCTAAGAATTAAATGTTTCTTGCACAATGAGTTTTCATAAATTCAAAGCAGTATGAAGATAGTCTTCTTCTTATTTAAATGAGTAATTCTTGAATTACTGATCATTAGATATTTGACTCCATTACTCCAATTGATGAGATACTAGTCACTTTGTCAAAAAATATTGCATAGAATAAATAGATAGTGTTCTTGGACCTAGACTTAAGATAAGACAACATTCAAATAAAAAAAAATTCCAAGGATAACATAGGTGGAATTATCCTCAATTCCTAGCAAATAGCTAGTTTCTCACTTGAAAAGTTCCCAAATTTTTAGTGAGGTAGACTTTATTTGCAATAAGTAGGAATCAATTTGTGTATAAGTGTGTTACTAATCAAATACACTATCTAGAAGCATAATTGGTGTCACCTCCCTAGGTCTCACAGAGCCTGAAGTGAAGGAGTAAGGATTGAAAAATCCTATGCTCATTGTGTTGGCCACTAACCATGTAGTTCTTCATAATAGCAGTTGGCTACTTTTTAGAGAATTGCATGGTTCTGCTGAAAAAATAACCAACACAACCAATAGGTATTAACCACAAAAAATAGATATAGACAACCAAAAATGGAGGATGCCATGAAAAGTGGAAAGTTTTTCACCCTTTAAGGGGACAACAAATCACTATCTCCTAGTAATAAACTCACTTTATTATCCTAAGAAATCTTAATAAAAGTGTAGGAAAAACATGGGACTAAGGTAAAATAAATTAACCCACGAGGAAAATAAAATCCTACGCCAACATATAACACCACTTTGAGGCCAATTGTTAAAAAAAATAAAATTATTTGAAAAACATGATGTTTTAATAACTCATTCTCATGCAAATAACATTTTTTTTAAATACAAAAATAGCCTTATGTAGATCCATAAATGTAGTTTTCAAAAATATATATTTAAATATTTTAATTATTGTTTATATTTTTTATTTTTACTAAAAGTAGGTTTCCAACACAAAATATTAGGTTGACTACTATGTCAAGAAAAAATACTCAAACTAATTCAAAAATTTGAAAAAATATTTTTCACTAGATAAAAGAATCTATATCAAAATGGTATTATTTTTTCTATTTTAGATATAATTAGTTAATATGAAATTTGATGTTGAATGGGAATAGTTGTGTTTCAATACACACATTTAAATGTTTATTTAAAAATATATATTTATCAAATATGGAAAAAATATATCCATGCAATAAAGTTCAAGTTATAAATACATACAAAAAATTTGAACGAAAAAAAAATTATTTACTATATAAAGATTGTCATCTCATGTAGCTTCACTTTTCAAAATTTTATCAACAACTAAATTATAGTGTCAATTTATAAGAAACTATATTGAAATATTTTTCTAATATTTTAAAAAAACTAGAAACATAAAATATGTGTATGCAAATGGTCCAAAAAATGACCTAGAAGAGCATCAATGCTTCATTTATTTCCCAATTCAAACAAATACTGACCCTTTATGAAAGAAAAGTAGTTTCATATCTAGATTTGTAGTTTGGGAACATGAAAGAAATGGATAATAGAGCACATGGGAGAGAACCATGTTGTTGGCATCATGTGCCGCATACTCCAACCTCAAAAATATCATCTCAAGGTTGAAAAACATGCCATCAATCATCAATATCATACCAAGAGTATTTTTCATCAAGATGTTCACCAATTGAATCCAAATTCATGTGTAAAATAATAAGAAAGTCTACAAAATCCATCAATAAAATTAGTGAAGAAAACATGAAATTTTTTTCTTGTAAAATTTTATCCACTATAATATTATTTGTGTCATCATTAGAACATTTTATTTGAATCCATACTTTCAAGGAATAAATAAATGTTTCTAAGTATTCTTTGACAAGTGTAGGGCCAAATTATCCAAAAAAGATAACCTAATTGGTTTCTACTTATCAACCACTGAAACCACTTCAAATACATGTAACTAATATTATCAATCCTTGTTTAGCAATGAAAATGTATTTTTATCAATTATTGAAACTTTATTGGTACATTAGGACCTTTTCTACTCTCTAAGAGGCTTTCCAAGTCATTCAAATGAGTTGATGGTAAGTAAAAGAGAGCTAAAGTTCTCAAATTTTGGTAGTAAAAAAAATCCACATCTCATACCCTTGTTTTGAGTGTAAGGTATAGAGGATGACAATTCATGTTGAATAAGTCTAAAGGAACAACTCTCGTGAGTTAAAAGAGCCTCAACTCACCTAAGACAGGATAATATTTGACTCATGCTTTGTAGCACTTTTGAGGGAGGTCCAAACATCAATTTTTGATGTAAAATACATAAAAAAAAATCATTAGTAGGATTTTAATGGAACCAGCAAAATAATATTGTTGCAAATGAAAGGGAAAAGTATGAATTCAAAGAAGTGAGTGAAATAACCAGTAGTCTTTGGGAGTTGGGCATGCCTTAAAAGAGGCATCAAGGTAAAAAGAATTCTAAAACCCCTAAAACACTAAAAATATATATATTTTTTGTTTGCATTTGAAATGAGCTTCAAGGACTTGAGAAAGGAATTGAAGCATATAAAATTTTGAAAGTCCAAAAGATAAACTTAAGAAATTTTTAAAAGGAAATGTATCAAAATGTTGGGGATGACAGAGAAAACGTATATGGGTAGAAGGATGATCATAATCTAACCCTAAAATATAGAGGAATTTTGATGTGAGAATTGAGAAACTAGAAGGAAGAAATTAGAGTAATTTTATTAGGGATGGTTTGACCTCCTAGTCCAAAAGACTTAGGGAATCGTTGGAAATAAGAAAGAGATTACAAGTTGTAGGAAGGTCCATTTACAAAGAGGAACTTTTGCGGGTTAAAATTAATGAGAAGGCATGGATGGATGAGAAAATTTTAAAAATCACAAGAGTGAGGAGTTTGAGTGCTTTAATTAATATTTTTTGGGATTGGGGATTAAGAATATGAAAGAAGCATTGGAAAGACAAACACAAGTTCAAAATTCTAACATTGTAAAGGTTTATGGTAAATTATTGAAACTTCAAAATTCAAGTGAACAATGGGGATGGTATGCTAGTTAGTAGATTCCTAAAAATTTGGCCCTAAAACACTTTAAACAATTTGGAATACAAAGGATTAGGCTTTTAGGAATTTAAGGGAAGTGATATGATGAGACAACCAAGTCCAAAATCCTAGATAACAAAATATTTCACTTCAAGAATAAGTTGTTAAGGGTCTGGGATTCAAAAGGTGATGGGAGTGGTATTAATGGAGGAACAATTATAACACTTTGGTGATAGAAAATATTCTAATCTTTTCACATATTTTGGTGTTTGGATAACCAACATGACAACCTTTATACGTCTTATAGGTTGAATAAATCAACACAAGGAAAATTTACAAGGCTTTAGACTAGATTGTTGAGATTGAGTGGAATGTATGTTAGGAGGATGAAGTTCAATAACCCAATAGAAGAGGTAAAGTGGAGATGACAAGCATAATATATTGGCATGGACATTTCTAAATATTTGAAGCTTTGAAAAATCACAAAACATAAGAAATCGGCCCATACAAGGAAAATACTTAATATTGTTTAGAATCTTTCTAGTGTATGAATCATGATGAGCACATAGCAGACAGTTTATGATAGATTTAACTAAAATATTTGGTAAGAGAAAACCTACTTATATTAATTTAGATAAATTATAAAAAGTGTGATAATAGATAGCCAATGTAAAACATAGGTAATCACAACTAAATCTATAAATTTTTGAACATGGATGGATGGAATCTACCATTAGACTCTACCTTTAAGTGGGAGAAGTTTATCTTGTTATGATTGTAAACATATTTATTATATCAATTCAATAGTGTTTGATCAAGATTGAAGACATGGTGAATGATTATGCAATGCGAATGTAATCATGAAATGTTATTATCTCTACTCTTTAATATAAATATTTCAATAATTTTATTATATTTCTTTTCATATATAATAATTAATAGAATCTATGATTGAGATCCCATAAGACCTGGTTGATATTTTGAAGAGAAACTTGTCACACACAAATGAGAAATTACATAGAGAAATATGTGAAATAATAATGATTACTGATTATGGAATGATTACAATGAAGGATTGAATATACTTATGAAGACTTAGGTGAACTCAACATGATACCTTGAATGATGGAGTTCTAACTAAGACGGGAGTGAGATAACAAAATTCATGAATCAATTAAGTGACTTTAACTTGTGTGCAATACAAAGAGTAAAGCACATTACTAATTGAAATGCATAATCAATGCAATAACACTTACAATGAGAACTAGATGACCTTTTCCTAAGTTTTCATTAAGAAATAGAGTAAATATTAATTAATTTACTCCAACAACCCCCCTAAATGAAAACTGAGGAGAAGCAAAAATTGAAGGAAAATAATGTAATGAAATCTCTCATAACTGGAGAAAAGGAGAAAACCACATGGGAAAAAATATTCTCCAAAAGAGAGAAAAAGAAATGACTGTAATAAAGAAAGAAGGATAGGAGGACTCAATGTGACCCCCTAAGGACTACTTTTGTCATGCAATTACAATAGATGTCCCCTCGATAGGAGAGATAAAATGAAGATATGAATCCCCCCATAATGAAAGAGCTATCATGCCAATGATGAATGTTTGAAGATAGAATATGATCCACTACATGAAAACAATATTTCTCTCCTTAGGAAGAAAAGGATCCACTAGTGATTGGAGAAGCCAAAAAAAAAGAATGGGTGATTTTGGAATCTAAATCCATATGATATGTGACTTTAACAACTGCTCACGTGTCCACATGTCAGAAAGTGATGATGTTGATCCAAAATCCTGTGAAGAGTGATAGAGAACAAGCTAAAAATGTGATGAAGATGGTGGGCCAATAGAAATGATGTGGCTATCAACAAAGAGGAAAGGAGAAAATCTAGGTGGAAAAACTCCTAACAATCTATTCAAACCAGAAGAAAGCTACAACTGCTAAAGAATTGCAAAGATGCCCTTGGATTGGGATGACGCCATTGTTTATCCAATGCTCGATATTATCCCATGAGAAAGAAACTTTGGAAGCACACAAGGATGTGACTCTAGAATCTCATGTAGACATGAGTGTAGAACAAAAGAACACTTAATATTTGTTCTGAATCTAGATGATGTGTGCCTCTAAAAATTGCTCATGTGTCCACATGTCAGAAAGCGATGATGTCAATCGAAGATCATGTGAAGATTGATAGAGAACAAGTTGTAAAGGAGATGAAGATGGTGAACCAACAATGGTGATGTGTATGTCAACAAAGAAGAAAGGAGAAAATCTAGGTGGGAAAACTCCTAGAAATTTATTCAAACTAAAGAAGAAAGTTGCAACTACTAAAGAACTGCAAAGATTCCCTCTAGTTTGGATGATGCCATTGTTTATCCAATGCTCAATATTTTCCTACTAGAAATAAACTCTAGAAGCACACGAGGATGGGACTCTAGAATCTCATGTAGAAAAGAGTGTAGAATAGAAGAACACTTTTTGTTGTCGATTGGAGGAGAAGTGCAGAGCTCTGTGGTTAATTAGCAACTTTTGATATTCTAATTTTGTTTATTCAAAAGAAAAATGAAAGAAACATAAACTAGATGCTTTAAGTAGAAACCTCCATATGGAACTTTATATAATTTTGACTTTTACAATGCTCTAAATTTTCCTAGATCTTTATCATATGGTGCTCGCAAAGCATGTACAATTTTTAAAGAATCAACAAGGAAGAAAGCAAGGAGCGTGCAAGAAAAATAGGGAAAGAAACATGCATGCATCTAGAAACAAAGGTTTACATTTTCCTCCATTGTGGTAAGAATCTTCATAGAAATATTCTTGAAAAATAAAAATGGCGCCCTCAAGAAGGAAAATCATACACCTAGATGTTTGAATCTCGCCCTCTATTGAAGAATGCGTGCTTGTCAAGGGAATTTGTGGCTTTACCAAAGGAAATCACCCTGGTTGTTGACAAAGTCATGGCTCCTAAGAGGTATTGTGTTGAGTATATTGGCACAACCTACAGATTAAGGGGTGCACCTCAAAATTGTGGCCATAGCCTCTGTGTATGAGCCACTTCTCCTTCACTACCAATGTGTGCTATGTCCTATGCAAAGATTGTGTCAAGCAAAGAAAATTACAAACCTCTTAATCAAAGTCACAACAATGCTTGATAGGCCACATATGAGTCTAAAGGAAAAATTGAAAGCTACCAAATCTTGCCAAAAGTTAGAAGGTCCTCTAAAGAAAATCGCCCATGGTAGAGGAAAATCACATAAGCCAAATACAAATAGCAATCACCTCTATGGTAGCCAATTTGTTCTGTGAATGTGAACAAATTCATCGAGCTCTTTAGGTGTTTAATTTTATTGTTGCTAAGTACCAGCTCGTGCCTCAATTGTTTGAACATCATCAGCGCCTTTTTGATGAACACCATCGACTACCACCACGTGTCCACTCAATGCCCTCCAAAGAGATTCTGCCCCTCTCTTTTTAACCGAGCCCCGCCATGCTTCCACATGTCACCTTGATAAAAAATCAAAAGCTTTCTCCCTTCACTTTTTTGTTGGGCCCCATCCGCATGCCACATAGTTTTCATCTATATACGCTTTCTGGCAGACCCCACAATTGGTGCCGAAGGAAAAGAATGATTCCATGTGTCTTCCCAACACAATATTTCAAAAGAGAAGGGGAAGAATGAACCATGAGCTATGAAATTCTATCATGTATTCTAACTGCCTCTCATGGGAAGTGACACTTGTCTACATAGGGTATGTTGGGACCACTACCATCATTCACAGGAGATGCATCTAGCTGGGAAGCAACTATGTTCCATGGTTCAAATTTTTTCTGTTGCAATGGCTAAAGGTGATCATTGCTCAGGATACAAGATCTTTTCTATTACTGCTCACAAGGCGGTGGGATTTTACCTATCTTTATTACTTCTTCCTTCCAAAAATGAGTTTGGAAGATATAAAATTTTAGAAAAGACACCAGGCCTTTTTACTATTTTTTAGATTATTGTAAAAGGACTCACAAACTGTGCCATTGTTTGGCCTCTCTATTTTATTAAGTTGTTTGATAAACATTATAACTGTGCTATTATTGTCCTAAATTATTTGTTTGTAAAACTTATATGATTTTAATACAAGTTTACTAGTTTAGATCATGTCTTTGACTCCTCTTGTCAGTGAATGCATATGAAAAATATTTTATATCATTGAATGAATTATTTAGGCTTCTATCTTTAATTTTTGTTATTCTAGGAAATAGCAGATTGTTAAATGAGCCCTTAAATCACACCCAAAAGATAGATTTATTGTGTCTTATATCTAAATCTTGGTGCATCATCTTAGTTAGATCTTTATTTTTTATATTTTCTTCTTTTTCCCATTCCAAACCCCAATTATAGAAGTAAACTTCTTTAAAAACTTGGAGGTCATTCAATTTAGCATAATTAGTCCCCCCATTAACTAAGTTTCTCATAAAGGTTGTTACCTTGCCAATTTTTGGTATAAATAGTTTCTTTTTTTTGGCATGCCTAGTGGGACCAATTAAATGAATTTAACTTTAAAAAGGGTGTATGAGCCATCAACCTATAACTAGATCCCAAACACCAAATAATCCTAGTTTGTTAGTGCCACCACTAGGAATAGTACAAGTTGTGACCCAGATAGTGAACGTTTTGCTTCTTCCACTCCTTTCGCTAGCCATGTTGCTAGGAACCAATAGAAATTATGTGGCATGTGATGTCGGAAGTCCCCCCATAGCATCAGTAGCCCCTATCATTTAGGCCCCTATTTCAGTCTCTTCTTTGAAAGTGATATCTAAACTTACCAGAGATGGCTCAAGAACACTCGTTGAACATTTGCAAGATGTGGCAGGCATATGTCTAGTGCACTAAGGTTGCTCGTAGCCTCTTTCAGAGGTAGGGTGTTGGATTGGTACCACACTCTACAAGCTAACACTATCAATACCTAGGATTAAGTAGGAGATCCTTTCTATGAAATATTTTTGAATGACGAAGATCGGTCCTTGCTATATTATCAACTGTCTACCATAAAGTGGGCCTCACATGAAGCCATGACTAACTTCAACACCTAGTTCCATATCACTTGACATAGAATCCAGGTTTCTATTCACCCACTAGCTAAGCTAGCATTTATGTTCTACTTGAAATCTTTCAACACTAACATCTTGATGATGATCTAGTCTCTTGGCAGAATCACTCTACCAGATGCATACACTGTCACTATTAAGGTGGAGAATAATTTGATAAACACTAGGAAGTTGTTGCCCCAACCCATCATGCCTATATTTCTAGAAATATCAATTCCCTCTCAAGAAGTAGCAACTACTAGTGTGCCAGCTCCTCTCCAATCTATGTACACATATCTGAGAACCCTACAGAATGTCAGTTCTACATCTAGATCTTCAAAGGATGATATAAGAAATGTCAAAGAGATGTTGTAGGTTATGGCCAATGAAATAACTACCATCAAGTGGAATCAGGCTACCCCTCCGAAGCTAAACTATCAAAATTATCAAGGCAGGAGATCTTCCTACCAGAAAAATTAATTCCAAGGAGGCATGCGCACAAATCCGTAGGCTCAAATGACCAATAAAATAGTACTTGTACCTTCACCATTACAGAGTGTGAACCCAAGGTCGAGTAGAGAATTGATGGTGGGGAAAAATAATTTAGTTGATGATATCAACACCTGGTGCTTCCCTTTTAGTGATGCACATATGCCCCATAATTTCCTATGTGATAATCTACAAAAAAAGGTGGCAAGAACAGTGAGCCAAGGTATGGCATCAAATGATGAAGGTTATGTATATGCCTCTCTCTAAATGGAAAATGTGGTGCTCATCGCAAAAATTCAAGGGATGTCCCTAGAGCAAGAAACAAACATTTCTCTCAATCACGTGCTCTTCTAATGGATGGAAGAAGAAGAGGAGGTGTTTGCTAGCAATGCATCCCCATCAAAAACAATACAAGTGCAGTTTGATTACAACACTCACTCGAAAAGGAGATTCATGGGCGAACCAGTCATCCCACAACCAGTAAGTCGACAACCCAAAAGTGCTTTTGAACAGCCACCAGACATCTTTGTAGTGGTACAACAATCTCTGCCACATAAGCAAATTGTTATAACCAAAGCTAAGGAACAAAAGTCTCCAAATCCGCCACCCTTCAATGTGGTGGAACAATTGAAAAAATCATTTGCTAATGTATCTATTTGGGATATATTAGCTATACCTGAGTAGAAGACATTGTTGCAAAAGGCCCTCCAAGAGGATGCAAGCACAAAGTCAATGGAGCAATTTCTCAAGGGAAATGCCATTGATCCATCACCTCCTACCAAATTTCTCACAAATAGCATAGAGGCAGCCTCTTCTAAGGTTAAAAATAAGCAAAAGCTAAAGCCCTTTTTCCTAACTCTTATTGTAGGAAAGAAATTATTGCATAATGTTATGATGGATTCGGGTGCTAGCACTACAACTATGCTGAAATAGATGGCTAAAGCTTTAGGGCTCAACTATGAACCTTTAAAGATGGGGGTTATGCAACTTGATGGAAACAAAGTTGAAACTATAGGTCTCATCAAGGACCTTCCCTCGACTTTGTTTTCCTACCCTACCATCATAGTGTTACAAGATACTATGATCATAGACATTCCCCCTATGTTTGGCCTTTGTCTATCCCATGAATTCACTTCAAAGGTAGATAGATATTTGTCCTTGGATTGGTTGCACATGATTCTCAAGACCAAGCACAAAGGTAAGATGAAGATAGTATCTAAGGCTCTACATTCAGAACATGTGGCTGATGAATCCATGATCAACTTTGAGTCTGCCCATACTTCTATCAGTAGAGAAGAAATGTATTGCACTGAGCTTCTAGAAGATGAAAAAGTGACCAAAGATTGGACCAATTCAAAGGAAGCTCTCTTGATTGAATATATAGACACTGATCCTTTTGGAAACTATGATGCTATTGGGTTGAGCACCAATTTCATCTATAATGAATAGCAAGTACTCTCAAAAATCAGAAAGGAATCTAAAAGTGATCAAGCTTCAGAGCTATGGACACTGCACTTTGATGGAGCAAGATGCAAAATGGATGTAGGAGATAGGATATGTTTGATATACCCACACAATGAAAAGAAATTAAGGTCTTCCCACTTCCAATTCACTTGCTCGAATAATGAAGTTGAATACAAAGCTATAGTACAAGGTTTAAGCCTTATGGAGTGGATGGGCATCAAACAACTAATGGAGTTCAAATATTTTGAACTAGTAGTCAATCAAGTCTGAGGGGTCTCCACTATAAAGAATATCTACATGCAATCCTATAGACATCGAGTCTGGGACCTGATTGAGGGTTTTGAAGCTTTCAACATCCAGATGGTGCCCAAAGAGTAAAATACATATTCAAATCACATGATAGTAATCAGATCCTAATTTGACCCTGCCTTTGACATCATTCACAAAAGATACTCTTTACAAGTGATAGCCCAACCAGAAATTCCATAAAATGATCAAAGATGGAAAGTGTTCGAAAGTGATGAACACATTGCCTCATTCATCTAGTAGTCAGGTGAGTTTTCTGACTAGCTCCAACCAAAGATCGTTGAGGCATATGATAGTCAAATCATTCAGTTAAAGTATAACAAGCTTCACAAAGGATTGGTCACTCTTAAAAGCCTCTTTGACTATGATGATGCAAGGAATGATAAAAGGAAGTTTGTAGTGGACAAAAGTGACTATGCAGACCTGCAGGTCAAAGATGGGAGAAAACTCAAAGTTAGGAAGGATGTCCCACATCATGATAAAGAAAGGCTCATCAAATTTTGTGAAAGGTATGAATGAGTGGTGGCACAAAACTAGTCCACCAAAAATAGAAGCTAGTGAACCCAAAGATTGAAGCACTAATAGCACAAGAGCTAACAAAGCTAATCCAGTCGTGGATTGTCTTATCAATCAAGCATAGCACATGGGTATCCAACTTGGTCCCAGTCTGAAAGAAGAATGAAGATATCCACCTATGTGTTGACTTTCGATACCTAAACAGAGCATCCCTAAAGGATCACTACCCACTGCATTCTATGGAGTCAATCTTACAAACAATGGTAGGATAAAAAATGTTTTCTCTACTAGATGGTTCTCCAATTACAATCAGATTCAGGTCAAAGAGGAGGACCAACACAAAATGATGTTCACTACCAAGTTGGGAATTTTTGCATATGCTAAAATTCCTTTCAGCCTCTCAAATGTAGGAGCCACTTTCCAGCGCGCGATGGATATCGCTTTCAGTGAGCTAATCAACAAGATTATCCTAATCTATTTGGATGATCTAATTATGTTCTCTATGTCCAAGGATGATCATTTTGACCACCTTGAGATGGTTTTCAAAGAATTTCAAGAGTTTGGGGTATCCCTTAACCTAAAAAAATGTGTCTTCAGAGTGCCGCAAGACAAACTATTGGGACACGTAGTGTCCAATGAAGAAATTTCAATTGATCCTAAGTGGGTGAAAGAAATCAAAGAGCTTCCCCTTCTGATGAACAAGAAATGAGTCCAACCTTTCTTGGGGAAGGAAAATTTTGTGAGAAATTTTATTTCTGATTTTGCAAAAATAATTAGGCCAACCACCTTGATGCTAAAAAGGGATCAAGCATTCAAATGGACAAAAGAAGCTAGAGAATCATTTGAAAAAGTTAAGGATGTTATTTCCTCAGCTCCTATACTGGTCAATCCACACTTATCAAAGGACTTCATAATGTATGTATTCAGTAGCAAGTCAAGCATTGCTATTGTATTAACTCAGAAAGATAATGAAGGAAAGGGAAAACATCCAATAGAATTTCACTCCTAGACCTTAAAGGAATATGATATGAACTACAACTTCATTGAGAGGCAAGCATTTGCAATAGTAAAGGGACTCAAGAAGCTTTGACACCTAATATCTTGTAATAAGGTGATTGTTTATGTTGTGCATTCCAATGTGCACGAGTACATCATGGAAGAAGAAATCATAGAAAAGGGGGCCAATTAGATCACCAAGATGCTTGAATATGACATTGAGGTCAAGCCTACAAAGACCGTTCGAGGAAGAGGACTATGCAAATATCTAGCACATGACAAAGAGATGGTCGTCAAAGAAGAGTAACTTTAGCTAGTTCTAACAAATGAATCCAAGTTTGAAGGCTACTGGCTAGCAGACCAAGTAAGAAGAAAGAATTATATGATGCCTCTCAATTCAATAGTAGTCAATGAGCCATTTGCATAATGGGTCCTTGATTTCATCAGAATGATCAATCATACCTCTGGCACTAGACACAAATGGATCTTAATGGCTATAGACTACTTCACTGGGTGAACCAAAGCTATGTCCCTAAAGAATACGACAAAGGTAGAGATAGTGGACTTCCTCAAGGAACTAGTGATGAGATTCAACCCACCCAAAACAATCATTTTAGACAACAACAAGGCTTTCCTAGGCTCTAAGGTATGTCAATTCTCACTCACACATGGCATATTCTTGAAAACTTCATCAAACTACTACTCACAACGGAATGACCTGGCTAAGTCAACAAACAAAAATCTAGTCTAACTCATCAAGAGGATTAGGTCAAAACACCAAAGATACTAGCACAAAAATCTTCGAGTAGTGCTATGGATGGACCACATAACTCCCAAGAAAGTCCTCAAAAATTTTCCATACAAGCTAGTGTATGGGAAAGAAGCGCTATTATATATCTCTATGGAGATTCTAGCACTGCAATTGCTCAAATATCTCAAGATAGAACAAAATGGCACCATGGAGGTTTGTCAATACAAGTTGCTAGAAGTGCAAGAAAAAATGGATAAGGCCCTAATCACTATGACTAACCACCAATAGGTGATTAAGAGATGGTTTGATAAAAAAAAATTGGACCAAGGTTTAAAGGGCGAGGACCTAGTGCTAAAATTTAACGAATGGGTTGCAAAGCTAGGTCAACACGAAAAATTTGACAGCCTTTGGGAGGGCCCTTTTAAAATAACTCAATGCAAAAAACACAATGCATTTGAGTTAGAAAACATGGAGCAAGAAGCACTAGGAATTTTGGTCAATGGAATTCACCTTAAATTGTTAAATTAAGCTTGCATTATCCTACCAGTGTAAATATGTTAATAGTGTATTTCTTTTTCTTTCCCTTTTTCTTTTGTCAACTAGTATTTTAATTATTTTTTTGGTACAAAGAAAAAGAAGCAAGTGAACCCATTATTATAAAGGGTAGAGAGAACTAATTTGCAACACAAAAGGCAGGGAAAATCAACACCCATATGCAAAATTGAAATGAACACATATATGTAGGAAAAGAAAAGACAATCCACATGGTAGAATCAAAAGAAAAAGGAGATAGAATGATTATATAAAGTTATATTTTCATTATATACATATACTTTGATATTCACATTTTCAAAATAGCTCTGAGGACACGTTGTTAGAGTATATATCTATATTATGCATTATTCTTCATATATGTATATGGTAAAGCCTTTTTCCATACATATATAAAAAAGGGACTAACGAGTATTAGTTCTTAAAGCAAGAAACAAGGGGATTTTTAGTCATAATCACGAGTAGGAATAGGGGCATTGCTAGCAACATCTAGAATAACTTCACCAGCAAGGACGTCACCAACAACAACAACAAACAAAGCAATGGAAGGTGGCGAAGGGAGCAACAGGTTCCTGAAGTTGGTGTACTAGTCAATGTCATAGAACGATGCCACATTGTTCAAGCGAAAGAGAAAGTGGCAGGCATGGGTTACCCTATGGTGATTCTCTTCTTACGACTGTATGTGAAACCCACTCAGTAATGGTACCCATGGTACCACTACATCTTCTTTGATGTACTTTCACAAGTCACTCACCATCAGCAAGCCTAGACCAAATGCAACATTCACCACCACCTCATCGAGGCCACCCAGATATTTCTTGGGAAATATTTCAAGCACCAGGCAGAGAATTAATGGCTTGGGAACCAAGATGTTGAGCATAAATGCAACAAAGTGAGAGCACACATCTGTGTTAACTCTATACTTATCTTCATATTTGATACAGTCTCTTCCTAGAACCCATTTCATTACTATTATGGCTAATGAATGCTTATTTTTGGTCATTCTCTTAAGGTGCCTAGTTGAAATCTCACATATAAATGTTGTCTAGGACTTCTTGCAAACTAGCCTATTTTAGGTGTTCATAGTGGCAAGCTCCTTGACACTACCTAATACTATTGTCATACAAATAGCCAAAGACTACTCCTATGCAAATTCTAAGCCAACTTCCCTTACCAATTTTTCTCAACTAGTAAGTGTGATTTTGCTATTACCCAAAGTGCCTATTTATGGAAATAACTAGTGTATGTGTGATAATTTGCATACCATAAGCATCATGCTAATCAAGTACCAACTTGAAAACCACACCAGGGCTGGCTCAAATTTCCCACCAAGTTGTGTCTGCTAGGTATGGCTCGCTCCATGAAATATTAATAAGGGCTAATTAATTAGCCTAAGCTAGTGGCATTCATTAGCGGTAGTTTGCATGACTAAATGTGAGGTGTCATTCTATAGGCGTTTTATGAACTCCAAAGAAAAACTCGTATATTTTCAAACACTTATGGAATCTTTGGCTTAATCATTCCTTTTAGGATATTAATTTCCAAAGCATGTGAATGCCTAAGTTGCCTTCAAATCATTAGCTCAACTTCCAAAGAAATCATGTTGTACAACATGACTACCAATGGTCATTATGAATTCTTGTTATTTCAAAATGGCAAGTAATTCATTTCGCACAAGCCAAAAGGTTGGTGGTACATGCCGAATTAAATGAAAAAAGATAGCCATTGTCCACCACTATGAGAAAAAATAGCTAAGTATTGCATATCAGTGGTTAACCATTGTAAAATATTTTAGGCACGCTACCCACAGAAAAAGAGTTTTGAGTGCAAATAGAGTTGAGGGTAAATTGTAGGAAATTTGAAAATAGCAAAAATTTAAAGAAGTAAAGGAAGATGGCTGAAATTTCTCAAACAGAAATGCAAGGAGGAGCCACACAAAGTCTGCTAAGTTGCATATGCACAACACCAGTGACCTATGTCTTTGAGGACATCTCATACACTTTGCCTGGTATACCAGAGAAGCTGGAGTGGGTGAATACATGAAGACCAAAAAAGAAATAGACATACCGAGACTAAAGCCAAATTAAGGAGGATTGGGATAATATTCATGATCCCATTCTCAAAAAGAACCCTAAGACTCTAAGGGAGGTGGCATGTGAAAGAATGGAGAAAATCACTGACATGGATTCCTTGGAACATAAATGTTGGTTTAATGGACTTCCACAATCCATGGTCCCTTTTGTGCACTACTGCCCAAAGCTAGTTGACGAAGCTATTAATCATTTCAACCCAGCTACCAATGCCATCGAGGGTCAAGTACTAAGAGTTAATATCTACAAGGAAGCTATATGGAACATGTTATGTATCCATGCAAAATGCTCCAAAGTAGACAAGATGGAACCATTCAATCCAAGGAAAGGGGAAAGAGTATGGAGAATAAGAGACTATCCTCTAGACTTTTATAACAAAAAAACTAAAAGGGTTCAGCTAGATAAGCTAAAACCACCACAGATTTTGGTAGTACACAATGCTTTTCCTACAGACATCCAGGATGCCTTCTCAATGATGGCATTTGCTTACGGCCTGGACACTGATGGCCATGTTCAATAATTTCAACTAGGTGTGGATTTTCAGTTGTGCAAGCAATACTATTTTGGTATGATTTTGCAGAATTCATTGCCAAGGAGATGTTGAGCTAGATAAGGGAATACGAGATGCAACATTGGTTTAGGTTTCTTTCTTTTCTAGCACATATGTTTTTGCATCAAAACCCTAATTTCTTCAAGAGATATATGAACTTGGCTATATTTGACAATGAGGGGGAAACAAGGCCAGTTTTTGTATGGACTCCTCTCCTCTCTTCAACTTATGACTATTATGCCTTTTTAGATTATTTCCTGATGACAATTCTACAAGATTTGAGAGGGGAGGATGGTATTAAATGGATCACTAAGGAATAGATGGAGTATATGTAGAACTTCACTCCCAAGTGTGACTGGTTTCTTGAGATGGATTTCATGTTCATCCAGATGTGAGGTTTCACTGACGATCCTTTCCAGCTTCTGGCATGTGTTACAAATCAGGTGTTGGCTCTCAAAATTTTTAGACAAGTATCAATTATTGATATTACCTTTTGTGGAGACCAGGCCAAGAAAAGAGGATTTTTCACTTTCTCGTTCAGTTTTAAAATAGTGGTCATGAGCAAGAATAAAATGCATAAGCTATTGGAGGAAAATTGGCTCAGTTGGGGTTGGTATGGATTTGCGACAAATGGAATTATAACCCCAACAATGACCTACCAAATAAATTTGTCAAAGTAATGTACAACTCTTGGCATTTCTAGGAAAAAAGATGGAACCCAATAGAAGGTCAAGATGATCTATTGGTTGACCTAATTCACATCCTCACTGATGACAGTAAGCCACCATGGCTTAAGTTCTACTTCATTGAAGCAAAGTATGATGAGAAGTACAAAATGGGAGTCTGCCTCCAAAGTAAATTATCACGACAAGGATGGAAAGAAGAAAAGATCAGATATTTTTGGGTATACAGCCAAGAGATCAAGCAACCTGAGGCCCCTTATGGAAGTGTGGAGTCAGATGAACAATTTGATAAGTTGTGGAATGATGAACACATTGATTTAGATACTAGCACTGATGAGGGAGATTTCAACCTAGAGGAGTCTCAAATGGATACAGGAAATGGAAAGGAGAAGGAAATGGAGGTGTCGATGGCCTTCGCTCAACAAAAGAAGAAGCTGATGGAGCAGCCTCACTATGTTGCTTCAAATGTGTGAATGAACGTATTGAGAGCCTCACAGACACTCACCTAGGCTACAACAAGGACAAGAACAACCCAGTAACAGTTGGAGGCTATAGAGGTGAGTGATTCCCCACCTAGCAAAAGGAAACACACAAAGGTAACTCTTGGAGGAAGTTCACAAGAACCCACCGCAACCTAGGTGCTCGCAACAAGCTAGGAGCTTGAAGTAAGTGAAGAGCCAACAATGAGCCAAGGACCCCCACCATCTAGACAATAGGTAATTTTTGCTCCCTCTTATCTTACTTCATAATCTTTAGTATCCCATGTTGTCTTCATGACGCCCATCACTACAAGTGTCGACCCCTCTTTTTCCACTTCTGCCACAATGGTTGTAGAAGGTTTCTCCCACAAACGAACTCCACCATGACTACTCTATCACTGTAAAACCCGATGAACCCTCCCGCTAGTTCACAAATTGAACTTTGGGGCAAAGTAGACTAGGCTTTGAGAGGAACTTGCTAAGTTCCAATCCTATGACCCCACCTTGGTCGATGCGCTATGATGAAGGAACCAAGAATATCAGAACTAGTTGGCCCTAGTAGAGTAGGGGATGAAGCAAAAATGTGAAGAGCTTGAACTTCAACATGCTCAATACGAGCAAAAGATATAGTAGAAGGATGTGGAATTTGAGAGTCAAAGGGCCCAATTGGAAAACAGAGTCCATGAGATGAAATAATCCCTTGAACAAGAATCGATGAACAAAAGCAAGGCCACAGAAAACTAGGATGCATAATTTAGAAACATAGACGGACAACTTGTAGTCGCAAAAAAAAGAATCATGGAACTAACACAAGATGATGCATCAAGGGATGCAAAGATCAATATTTTGAAGAGTGTTCCCCAAGTACCTACTGCCCAGATAGATCTCCTTCCAGTGGCCCAATAGTTATACATTCCATATTGGGATAAGGTTAAATTATTCATCTTGACCCTTCAACCAATGCTTCAATTTATGGTAGAGGTGACAAATATAGGCAAGGAAGTCCATGGAGCAATTGAGTAGTTCCTACAGATTATCATGGAGAGAGTTCTTGAGGAAATTTTTTTGTTAAATGAGCTTTACATGGTCTCAGATGAGGATTTAGCAAAGGCATGGATCAGAGATCGATAGGCCACTACCAAAACAACAAATAGGTTTATCCACTATCACATGTCCATTCTCCAAGCTCACATGTGCACAACCACTTTGAGCCAGACTATGGATAGCATGCGGGAGATTTTTTCTCGGCTAACTATGATGGGTCTGCCCTCCCCATATCTCATAGATGAGTCGATGGCCATAGTAGAACAAATTGCAACAAATATTGTAGAGAAACAACAAGACACATCTACTTTCTAGAACTTCATCCAGCCCCCTACTGTAGCAGATATTGAAGGTGTCACCAATCAAATTGTGAGGCTACTTTTTCAACTTGAGTCCAAGGCTAGCTTACCCGTAGCACTACCTTACAAAGAAATGATTGATCTGAGTGGAGCACAAAATAATCTATGTGACATATCGACACCATCTAAGGCTAAATGGCTACCTTTACTGGCCACTCTTTCTCTACTTTGACTCCATCGCCTAGTGAATGAGACTCTAGTCTGCAATCTAGAGAAATTTTGGGTTCCTTGTTCTATAGGAAAAATTCCCTTGGTCGTCGCCAAAAGCTATGAATGTGAAATTCATCAAGCTCCCTTCGGGTGTTTTATTTTATTTTTGCTAAGTACCGGCTCATGCCTCAATTGTTTGAACATCATCGACTCATTTTTTATGAACACCATCGGCTACCACCACGTGTCCACTCAGCACCCTTCGAAGGGATTCTTCCCTTCTCTTTTTAGCTAGCCCCCACCATGCTTCCATGTCTTGCCTTGGTGTACACTCAAAAGCTTTCTCCATTTTCTTTTTCGTTGGGCCCCGTTCACATGCCACGTAGTCTTCATCTGCATACGCTTTCTGGCAGACCCCACAATCGGTGTTGATGGAAAAGAATGCTTCCACATCTCTTCCCAATGCAAGCTTTCAATGAAGAAGGGGAAGAATTAACCAAGAGTTGTGAAATGTTGCCACGTATTCTAACTACCTCCAATGGAAAGCAACACTTCTCTGCACAGGGTATGTCGGGACCACTACCATCATTCGCATAGGATGCATCTGGCTAGGAAGTGGCTATGTTTTGTTGCTCGCATATTTTCTATTGCAATGACTGGAGGTGATCATTGTTGCTGGAATCATTGCTCAAGATACAAGATATTTTATATTACTGCTCACCAAGCAGTGGGATTTTACCTAAATATTGCTTCTTCCTTCCAAAAATGAGTTTGGAAGATACAAAAAATTTAGAAAAGACACCAGGGTTTTTACTATTTTTTAGATTATTGCAAAAGGACTCACAAATTGTGCCATTGTTCAGCCTCTCTATATTCTTAAATTATTTGATAAACATTATAATTGTGTCATTATTGTCCAAAATTGTTTGTTTGCATAACTTCTATGATTTTAATACAAGTTTACTAGTTTAGATCATGTCTTTGACTCCTCTTGTCAGTGAATTCATATGAAAATTATTTTGTTATTGAATGAATTATTCAAGCTTCTATCTTTAATTTTTGTTATTCTAGGACATAGTAGATTGTTGAACAAGTTCTTAAATCCTATCCAAAAGATAGATTTATTGTGCCTTATATCTAAATCTTGGCGCATTGCCTTAGTTAGATCTTTATTTTTTATATTTGCTTCTTTTCCCCATTCCAAACCCCAATTATAGAAGAATTCAACTTCTATAAAAACCCATAGGTCACTCGGCTTAGCACAATTGGTCCCCCCAATAACCAAGTTTCCCATGAAGGTTGTTATCTTGACAATTTTTAGCATCAACACATTCAACTATGGCTTGGAAGATTGACTCCCACCGGTTCTTCTGATGCAAAAAATTCCTCAAAAAAGCAAATAAGGATCTTCAAATCTAGAGCTCTGATTCCATGATAGAATCCATGAGTGAGATCCCACAAGCCCTAGATGATATTCTAAAGAGAAACCTATCACACACAAATGAGAAATTACACAACAAAACATGTGAAATAATAATGATTATTCACTACTGAATGATTACAATGAAGGATTGAATATCCTTATGAAGACTCAAGCGAACTCAACATGAGACCCTAAATGATGGAGTTCTGATTCAGAAAGGAGTGAGGTAACATAATGCATGAATGAATTAAGTGACTTTATTTTTTGTCCAACACAAAGAGTAAAGCACATGACTAATTGAAATGCATAATTAATGCAATAACACTCACAATCAGAACTAGATGACCTTTTCCTAAGTTTGCATTAAGCACTAGAGTAAATATTAATTAATTTACTCCAACAATAATATTCAAAAAATATGATGAATTGTAAAAATAGTTACTCGGACTACAACTAGGGGTTTTCTTGCTGGTTCTTTCTCGCCAATATGTCCGCCTGAACTAGCACTATGTAAATAAATATTAATATAAATAAAATTATAGTGGCTTAACACTTGTGTGTGTGTGTGTGTGTGTGTATTCAAAAAATGATCATTAACTCCTTTTAACATACAAAATATTAAATACTCAAATCTAGCTCAAATAGCATGCTTGATAATTAGATGTAATGAATTGGTTTTGACACAATCAAACTCAATACACATAAAAAATTTAAATCAAGATGACTGTTTTCCTAATAATCACAATCATGGTCACAATTAGAAGTGAAGTCTCAACTGAAAATAGATAGAACTAAATGAATAAATGGGCCAAAAGTTTGTGGCTAATGAGAATTGATGAGATGCAAAAAAATAATAATAATAATAATAAGGTGACAGTATATGAACAAATAAGTCCAAATCAAATATTATAAAAATATAATTTAGAGGCTGGAAAATCAAGTGCAAAATGAAGTAAACATAAAATTTTGGTAATTGATTTAAACATAATGTTAAAAAATACCCTTGAAATAATTATTCTACCTAAATAAGTTTCAAATCCCATTTCAGAGTTGTCTTTTACTGATGATCATGAATTGAAAATTTCAACAAAATTTTGATTAATGGATAAGAATGACCTATTCCGCTACAGATTTGCTTTCCAAATGAGATGCTCTACAAATTGAAATATCTTACATTGACTTTTCCAAATTGAAATATCTTACACGACTTTTCCACAAGGAAGTAGTTACCTTCCCTTGCGTGTACAACTGTAAGTCAAGGATCTCTTAAAAATCCATTAAATCAAGATCGACTTAAAAAATAGGAAATATTCATATATTTTTACGCCGAAGGCGTGTCTTATATGAACTTTTGAAGCTCACTTTGTCCATCAATGGTTCACAAACCCTGAGAGACCCGACAAGGTGCTTTAATCAATCTCAGCCGTGCATCATTTTTCGTGACTTTTTTACTGTTTTCCCTGCCTTCTGCTCCGGTTTTTAATGATGAACGCTGACGTTGATGGGTTCAAGCAAGCAAAATGACCAAAAGAGAGAAAATGAGGCACTGGCTATCCAGCCCCAGGAATGCACCGGGGCATGGATATGCTGCATCCATGTATAAGATGACATCTACGGTAAACGTACTGACAGCAATTATTTGCCCGTATCACAGCATCAGCATTCGGTTTTCACGCCTGGAGAAGGGAAGGAGTAAATTAAACAACAACGGCCGCCGCTATGCAGTAAATTTTCCCAACAACTTAAATTGGCGCCTAAATTTCCCGCTGATAATCAAAATGAGGATAAAATCAGTTTTAACCAGCTATCACCATTTTATCCAAGAGAAATCTCAGAGTTTCAAATAGAAGCCAGAATCAAGAGATTTGCGACCACCTGAAGGAGTTGTTTCTAATTTCCACGAATTAATCAGGTACCCGCTGGCGCATCTCAAACCATATATTAAAATTAAATGATTTTAAAATAGCAGTAAGTATATTTGATGAAAAAAAATGTATCACACATTTTCATTTTATTGTTTTTCTTTGCTTCTCAGAGCTTCTCGTATTTGATTTTTTAATTTTTATTATGATTATAAATTTACCCAAAAAAATATTTACTGTCTTTCTGCTTGTAACAGAATGTAGCAATAATTTTCACAATTAATCAGGTACTTGGCATCTCAAATCATATATTATAATTAAAATTAAATGATTTTAAACTTCTGTCAAGGCTTCTCATATATTATTTTTTAATTTTTATCATATTATAAATTTACCCAAAAAATTATTTCCTTTGTTTCTGTTTGTAACAAAAAGTAGCAATATTCTATGTTTATTTTACTGCTTTTAAGTTTTTTTCTACAGAAAAAACTCATTCTTGAATGTAGGAAAAATTGATAAATTATTAAGAATAGATTAAATTTCAGATTTGTAATAAATCTTTCACCCACCATGTTAAAGAGTGGAAGAGACAACGCCTGAAATTGTAACTAAACTAACGAGTGAAGGAATAAGTGATTATTAGGTAGTTATCATCCATAAAATATGGAAGCCAATGCACAATAGAAAGTAAAAATACAATATAGTAATGTATGTAACCATTGAAAATGGGTTCATTGATTCATTTTGAAAATATTTTAAAGTAGAAAAGAAATTACAATATATTTTATTATATATTTATTTACATATCAAATATACTGATTTAAAAAATTATTAATATAAATTAGCATTTTTATAAATTAAAATCATACAATTATTATAAATAAAAAATAAAGTAAAAAAATATTTTATAATATATTTTATCATATATTTATTTACATATCAAATATATTGAAGTAAAAAATTATTAATATAAATTAGCATTTCTATAAATTAAAATCATACAATTATTATAAATAAAAAAAATCATTATCATAATTTAACATTTGTATAAATAAAATTATATTTACTTACATATCAAATTAACTAATTTAAAAAAGTATATCAATTTCTAATTAAATTATTAAATGTAAGTATTTTTAATCGTAATTTTTAAATAATAATTATAATATAATAAAATTCATAATAAAATATTTTCAAATTAAATAGTTAAATATTTATGCATACTTAAAATAATATTACATATTAATAACACAAAAAAATTTCGCAATAATTCATATTCTCAATAAAAATATCTTTGTTGCATTATATAGATAGATTATTGAATAAGATAACTAAGTTAGTTTTATTCTTGTCAAAATGGAAAAATATGTTACATATTTTTAAAACTTTTTATTTGATTAAATATTATTGTATCCTTATTTCACCCCTTTATAATTTCTTTTAATCTTGCTAAAATGGAAAATTAATTTTATATATTGAATCTACATATGAAGGCGGAATCTACATATAAATATCACTTTTATGTTGAAGAAGTGATATAGAATAAATAATAGATTATCCAATAGTCTATTAGAACATAAAATCATAGGTATAATCATAAAGCATTAGCACGAATCACTAAAAAAATGTAACAAATTATTTTATTAATACACACAAAAGCCAAGTCTTATTATTTGTTCATTTAATTTTGTGTCTATTTTGAGGACATGTCTTAATACATGTACAAGATGATATAAATGGTGCAATCTTGTGTAAAGTTGAGCCCAATTACCTAGTTTTATCCAAACATGATCCTATATTTATTGCTTTATATTACTCTTATGTCTACACATATCTATAATTTTAGCTTATCTATTTGACTATCATGCTTGTACATGTACATTAATCCCTAAATAACCATTTTTTGTCATGATCTTAATTGTCTTCTTTTATCACAAGTCAAGTTTACAATCACAAGGTCATTCCCATTAGCACAAAATTGATCCACCCTAAATCAAATTCAAAAAATCATATTATGGTTGATTGGTCGCCTTTACTTTTCTTGGGCCACCCAAGGTCAACTAAACACATGTTTTTGCAATTTGATGTCATGTTCTAGCATTTAAAAGCATTTAATTGCATTCTAATGCACTTCTCATTTGACAAAATCCTAAAAGGGAAATCAATATCATCACTTTTGAATTTTGTGCTTAAAGAATTAAAAAAATGCATCCTAAGGCTTGTTTATTGTCTTCAATCTTATTTATTGTCAAGGGGTTGATCAAGGCAAAGAGCCCTTACAACTCAATCATATGGTAACCTATCAAAAGTGTATTATTAATACCACAACCCATGGCTTCTAGAGAGATTAAATAATCATATGTGAGATTGCTCATAGGACAAAAACTAGAACATATGATTAAAGTCAAATTTGTCAACAAGACCTAATTCACAATCACAAATCTACACCAAAATAGCAAAGTTAGCCTAGAGTATAATAGAAAAAATAATTTAAATAATCTTATACATTCAAATATCATAACCATTTTCTTTAATTTTGATACATACAATTTAACATCAACAAAATAGTAATGATCATAAAACTAAATTATCTTATCCTATTCTTGAATAATTTGATAATAATCCACATATGTAAACTAATTTAGAATTAAGTACATTTGATTGTCATTTGGAAAAAAAATATTTTCCTTTTCACATTTCATCTAACCCATGTTTTAACTGCTCCGCGTACATTTTATGCCAAATTTTACTTAGAATTTTAGTTATTTCCATCCATTAGATCTCTATAAATTAGTTATTTTAATTTAGTTGAAGTGGAAATAACTTTGCAGGCATGACATGCGCCCAGAAATTTACAGCCATAATTAAGGAAGATAACAACAAAAAAAACAAATCCCTTATAACAAGATAAAAAGTACATTCGTGCTTTCCCAGTTCTTGAAATATCAAAATAATATTGAAATCAAGAAAATCGACATTTAGACCGCAATCTCCATGAAATTAGTTCCACCAAAATCAAATCACAGATTCAAAACTATATACATTACAGTCATGCTGCACTTAAAATAATATTACAAAATTTTTGGCAATGCTCAATAAAAATATTTTTGGGTGCGTTATATAGATAGATTATTGAATAAGATAATTAAGCTAGTTTTAATCTTGTCAAAATGGAAAAATATGTTTATATATCTTTTAATCTTTTTATTTGATTAAAAATTATTGTATCCTTATTTCACCCCTTTTTGATTTTTTTTTAATCTTGTTAAAATGGAAAAATAAGTTTATATATTTTTTAATCTTTTTATTTGATTAAAAAATATTCTATCCTTATTTCACCTCTTTTTAAATTTTTTTAATCTTGTGAAAATGGGAAAATAAGTTTATATATTTTTTAAGCTTTTTAATTAAAAATGTTAAATACTTATTGTATTTTTATTAGTCAAATTTTACTTTTTATTATTGAACAAGCTCGTGTTTGAAAATATTCATAGAGAGCTGTAATATGACACATTAGATGGAAGATTAGAAACAAGAATCCAATTACAACTATCTTATAATTTTGAATACAAGTATTTGAAAAAAAAAAAAAAATCATTATTAAGTCTTATAGGTTAATTGATCTTATTTCTTTATAGCACAAAATTTCATTCCTTTTAATAAGAAATTTGAATCTTCTTAAAACAATTATTTAACAAATATAGTATGCACAATAAATTTCTCAACAGTTCTTTAACAAATGAAAGGTATTGACAAATATTCTACACAATATAAGCTCATTTGAGTTTACATATAGACATAAGCATAACACCTTTGAGTACTAACTATATTAATAGAAAAAAAATTGTAATTTTTAAAATACATAGTAAATTTTTATTTTTGATCTAAATATAAATTTGATAAACATATTAACAATAATTTAAAATAGTATTTTTTATTAGATAAAAGGGGAAAACTAGGCCCCTTCTCTTACAAAGCTTGAAACAACCAATAGTTCATAATCAAAATACCAAGAGTCTAATAAAACTACTAGATTGGCAATAGATAATTATAACTAACAACATAAGAAACACAATGATAATAATAATAATAATAATAATAATAATAATAATAATAATAATAATAAGAAGCCACCAACTAGCTACCTAGAGATCCAACCAATTCATGAAGGTTTGAAATAGCCTCCCCTTCTTTGGATATAATGTGAAACTTGACCTTTAGTGAATCAAACTCATCACTTGTATCAACCCTTTTAGATTTCCCCTTCATTGAACTTCACCTCTCTTAATAGGTTGATTCATTTTGGTAGAGGTTTCATTTTTAGTTTTTGATCTTTGGTATCATTTTCTTGGGGTTTATCCTCTTTTATAATTAATGTCCTTTTTCTTGACTAGTTGAACATTTCCCCCTTGGTCCTAATTTCCGCAATCTAGGTCTTAATAGTAGTAGGGGTCTCTTTTGGTTTTTTGGCACTAGTAATATTGCTTGAAGATCTTAGGCTCATGTTATCCATGCTTTTTTCTTCTTGGAAATAACTATAATTAGACTTAGAATTAACACTATCCTTATCCTTAGAGTTTTCATTTTTAGATTCCTTAGGTTCATAAGGTTGTCCTCTTCCCCATTAGAAACCGCTACATTAATCTCATCTAACTTGGAGTTTTCTTTCATCAAAGTCTAGTTGATCTCTTATTCTTTTTTGGGTTGGACTGACCACTTCCTCCCTTTCACACCAATCTCATCTTTGTCCACGGTCTTAGATAAAAATGTTTTGTCCTCAACTGTGGAGGATTGGGGATCACAAACCTTCTTGACTAGAAGAGATGGGTAAAAAATTTAGTGATTTTCTTGGTTTTGGAAGTAGGGATTTTGAACACTTGCAAAGGATAGTTAGCCATATTAGGAAAGTTGTTAAGTTAATAAAAATATAAGTAGAAAATGATCACCTAACGTAGGATAATGGTGGTAACTTACCTAACTCCAAGGGCTTGGGAGGTCCTCTCTCTTATAGTTGTTTTATAATTTCACAAGCCTATTATCTCCCACATGGATGGAATTGATGCAATATTTGTCTCTAATACTCTTCAAGTGTTTAATTTTCTTTCCCTTTGTGGAGAGGTCAACGGTTACACTAAAGAGATGTTCAACCACCTTGAAATAGATTCCTCTAATATTGACCTTTTATTCATTATGTGATTGAGAAAATTTACAACTTGAGGGGGAGTTCAAAGCCTCTCATGGATTCAAAATATGAGTCAACACCAACTCCTATTAACATGTTGTTTAAGCCTCCACTTAGGGACTTCTATAATTTTGTCTCACTTCATGTCGTTGAGACACATGTCTTCACTTGTGAGACATCTCTTGCATGCGCAGTTGTCACTCACTAAAACACTTGTCATGTGAGTTAACAAGTGTTTCATCATTGAAGGGTTAGTCATTCATTATGTTCGACTTTCCTACCTTCACCACCTTGCCTATATATGCAAGGTTACATTGTACATTCAAATCACCTGTTGTATCAATCTCTTGATAATATCATTAGGCTTATTTGTGTGCATGTATTTTGTGGAAGTTTCTAGTCTTTTTCTTTATGATCTTGGAAATCATAACATGGTATGAGAGCCATGCAAGAAAGACCCTTACCAAAATCTTGCATCTATCCTAGGATAGAGTTCCATGCAATTTTATTTGCATGTAATCTTAATCTTTGTTTGGTTGTGATCTCAAATTTTATTGGATTAATGTGATTAACATGCACATGAATGTTTGTAAATAATGTTAAATAAAAAATTTATAGATATTTTAAGTGCATCTACACATTTTAAACATAACATATAGATTCACTTGTATCCTATTTTCCTACAAATCTAGTTCAAACCTTAAATCCTACAATTACAAAAAATTGAATTTCAATCACATAAATTCCAAAATAAGTAAGGAAGTATCATGCTTACTCCTAGCTACATATAGGATATTAATAAGGAAGAAAATTCCTTATTATTCAAATACCTCTCTAAAAGGAATCAATGACTTATCTACCATTCCTCATAATAAATTCATGAGGGTTAATCATGCTCTTTGTATGTGGATATTAAGACTTTTGGAGGGATATATGACTAACAAATTATTAGATGCTACTAAATTTGAGATTAGTAAGCATAGGAAATAGTTTATCCTATTCCCAAAATTATCCTACATTAGAATGTAAGGATTCATTGGTGCTCCATATAAGATTCCCAGGCATCCCAATGATAAGATTATCTTGGTACAAGTATTTAGATAATTAGTGGGCACTCATGTGCATTTATAGTCCAAGCATAGATTTGGAGTTCAATTCCCCATTGTTCTTAGTAGATCATTACCTAGTAGATTATGTATATTAATGTACACACCTATTCTTTATAAATAGTGAATAGAGAGACAAGTGAGAAGAATGGAAAACACATCACACATCTACTCTAACAAATATTATATCAAACTTCACATATATAAATTTTCTATTAAATATTTCTTGTAGATGTACCTCTATTAGAGATATGTAGCAAGAGCGTGCCACTAGGATGTATTAGAAACATATTGTATTGTTTTTAGTTATACTTATAGTTGGTAGTGTGCATTTAGTTCATGCAAAAATTAACATCTATAATTCAATAAACCATTTTTGGGACTCTTTTGGTAATACATGGAATTTTATTTTTGCCTCTAATGCTAGAATATTTAGTGAAATCATAGATCTTACCTATATATACATGTAAGATAACAATATCATTATCATGGAGTGAATAGAAAAATTGATATAATTGTTCATATGATTTTTAAACAACATAGAGAACTACTAACTATATTAATTTTATTCAGAATGGGTAGAAAGTGTAAATGGCAATCACTCATTGAACTACATGTGCAAGACATTCCCAACCAAGGAAATCATTTCTCAAGTGAGGACCTTGAATGGAAACCTATTGGAGATGATGACAATATGGACTTATATGCTGCAATCCCTCTTGAGAGACTCCCTCAATTTATCAAAGGAGAAAGTTTACTAGATAGTACGGAGACATCATTTGTACGTAAATATCATAAAGAGAGCAACACATCAAAACCTACTAACCAGACTACCATGACATACTCCAAGTTTTCCTAGAATCAAATATAATTAATAAGTATGCCATTTTTATATTTAATTTTTTATATGAATTAATATATATGTTTTGTTTTGTGAATAAATAGATATTGGTGTTCTTTTGGCCCAGACGATCAAAGAAATAAATCTGAAAACATGGAAAGAACACAAAGGTTTATTCAAAAAAGGGGTTGTCAAACTCACTTTTATGTTAGGGTCATGTATGGTAGACCACATGTTGCATTAATTATGTATAATGATTGGAGCCATTGTGATGCAAATGGTGAATTTTTTCATGGAAAGGATGACCCTTCTGGTGATCCAAGGAGCAGTTTTGCACCGAGGTTATCAAATGAATGAAAATCATATATTGAGTCTTTATTACTAATGGGTGTGGGGATCAATACAATATGTGAACAACACTACTTAGACCATGGTTTGACTAAGTTGATGAATAAGAGGGATGCATGTCTATTAAGGAAGGATGTGTTGAATGCATGGAAAAGAGTACACTCCATTCAATCCCAAAAGAATGAAGATGATACAATAAGTGTCAATTTGTGGCATGCAAAGGAGAAGGATAACTTCTTCTACTATAAAATACCAAACACCATGGAAAATGTTCCATTTATCATAGGCATCCAAACACCATGGATGCGAGATATGATGGTCAAGCATTCACACAACTCAATTATTGCAATGGACTCAACATTTTCAACAAACAAATATGGTGTAAGTAAAGTAACATTTACTATAAATTTTTGGATTTTATTTTATCATTGATTTAGTTATTTAAAAATATTAATTTATCAATGTTTAATTCATGTGTAGTATCAATTATATACCTTGCTTGTTTTTGATGAACAAGAGGCTAGTGTACCTATTGCATGGGCCATATCCTCTAGAAATAAAGTTGAGGATCTAAATGAATGGCTAATAGAAGTTTATAAATGAGGGAAAAAAATTTGAGAAGATTGGAATGTCAATGCATTCATGACAGATGACGCTACTGCGGAGATTGAAGCTATCAGGTTTTTATTAGCCTTAGTTTTTATATTTAAACTTCAATCAACTCTTTATAAATGATTAATATTTAGTTTATAGAAATATATATTTCATAATTTATAGCTTAAAATAGTTTGAATATAACATTTTATTTTGTCATAATTTACTTATCAAAATTTATAATGTAACTTGAAGATTATCATTTCAATTCTGAGTACTTTTATGTATTTGGCATGTACGCAGAGCATGGCTGAAAAATGTGTATAGGTAAGTCAATATTTAATTAAAATATGTGGAAAATTATGTGTTTGAACCCCATAGATTGATATTATCTTTTACAATCTAGGTATGTCAGTAATAAGGATGTTGGTACAAATATGTTTGATAGATTGGGTGAGATAATGCATGCAATGAGTGACAATGTAGACATCACTACTCACCTAATAAAAAAATTCATGGAGGAATTCAAAGAAGAGAAGAAATTTATTGATTACTTCCAAAAAACTTGGTGTCATAATGAGGGTCGTATTGGTAAGTTTGTAAGATTATTCATTTTGGTTTGTATGCATTTACATCATTAAAGTTATTTTTTATGTTTACTAAGACATTTTTATTATTTTTTGTATAAAAATGTGGGCAATTTTTTTTTAAAACTTCTCTCATGAAAATCAAGAGACTAATGCTTCCATAGAGTCATACCACTTCCACATCAAGAGCCATTATCTAAGTGATCGTGCTAAGAAATGTACGAGGAGAATGGATTGGCTTATCCATACACTTCTTCATAGGGTAGAGCCATTTTATAAAAATAAAAGATATTTGCAGTTATCTGGATTTTTAACTAACTTTAAAAAAGAAAGATATTACAGTACTGCATTAGAGAGGTCCAAAAAAATACCTGACACAGATTGTTATCCATATGATCTCCTCCCTAACACATATAGGATAAGAAGTCAATCTGTTCCAACAAAATAGTATCTTGTTAGGAAGTTTGGACCAAATTTACATGTATTTGATTGTCAGTGGGCAAAAAGGGGAAACACATGCAAACATGTGTTGAAGATTTTAGATCTCCTAAAGAGAAACATAACAAATGAGCAGGATCAAGTTCTGGTAAGGGTCATTTAACATTTAAGTATTATATTTATATTTTAAATGACTTATATTTTTTTCTAATAGAAACTAACTAAAATAATTTTTTTGAATTACAGATGGTGTTGTTCCATTGGTTGATAATGATGATGATGTCAGAGGAAGTTTCAGTCATGAGAACAATGCCACTGGTAATGTTTGTAGACACCGAAATCTGGTTTTTAGCCTGCGGCTTCCATATTCGTCATAATTCTAATTCTTCTATTAATTAAATAATGTCAATTATTTAATTAATTCATCTTCTATTATTTCTTCTATTAATTAAATAATCTTAATTATTTAATTAATTCACACTTTTCTTTATTTCTTCTAATTAATTATATAAACGCTTGTTATTTAATTATCTTACTAATTAACCTTATTCTTTCGGTTAAATTAAATAAATCATTATTTAATTTATTCTTTATCATATTCCAACTATAATTAAATAAATTCTTAATTTATTTAATTATTCATTTAAAATCCCTTCATCACTTAATTAATTAAATATTATTTATTTAATTATCCTTTGAATATCGAGTCTTGAATTAAATGAATTATTTAATTCATTAATTCTATTTTAACACATTCTTCTATATTTTAGATAATTATGTGAATTATCTAAGTATTCACTTTTACTCAACTCGACATCTATTTTAATCGTTCAGTTAACTATTGATTTAATGTTTGAGTGGTGTCTTCGAGTAATCTCTTCGTCTAACCATTCAATCATCCACTTCTAACTCAATTGTGTGTACATGCAGATTAATTAAATATTCTTATTTAATTGATTAAGTGTTGTGCGTGCATTCGAACAGAGAGTTGCTTTAATCAATCTTTATCTTTGTCATGCAAAGATATTTCTTATGTTTTCGAATGCTGAACTGAAGATTAAATCATTTATTTAATCTTTAATTCTATTTCTAATTCGAATCACTCATGTCACTTCTATCAGTTATCTGAATGCATGACTAATCTGTCAATCTCAACTATCCGTCGATCTTTCGATCTTGGCCTGTCGTTCGAATAATCAATTTTCTATAAATTGATATGTCATTCTTCATTCCAATCTCTCTCTCGAAATATCTCTCTCACGAAATCTTATGACTTTTGAGAGCACTTTGTCTTGAATCTTTGATATTTTGCTAATCACTATCTTAGGCTATACTTGCACGAACTTGAAAATCTGAGGGCAATTATACTACACAAGCAAAATGGAGAAGGGCAATCGAGATGAATCATGGAAACACGTTTGGAATTGGTGAGATTGTTTCAGTTTTAATTACGTTTTTACTTTCCCATGTTCTTTGTTGCTTAACGTATGAATTTGCATTTTAGATTTTAGTATTGTATGCATGTGTGCTTCTAACGATCTTCCTTGTTGTCTATTGTGCAAAGCTTGTTTCATTTTTCAACGTTACAATGTTGATATGATATTTATAATAAACTATTAATTGATTTTTATAGTTCTTAAAATTTAATTAATGTTTTATTTGTAATAGATTATTGTATTCCACAAGAAGATCAAGATGTCATTGGGGTTTCCATTTGCAAAGACCAAAGAATTCATAAATTTTAATATCACTATTTTTAATGAAATATGAAAAACCTTTTTTATATTTTACGAACTTAATCTTTATTATTTTTATTGCAGATGGTTGTAAATCATCTGATGCTTCCAATGATAATTTCCAAAATTTTGTTGATTATTTGAATTCACTACTCCAAGATTTACCAACTAGAGTAGATGAAAAACATATCTTTAGTCAATGTGTTGAAAGATTTAGAAAAGATCTTCAAGCATCTCTTACATCTTCCAAACTTACACCGATCCCTGGCTCGAAGGATATGCCTATGAGAAGAATATCACCATGGTTTAGTCCAAGCAAAATGGGAAAATGTCAGTTTATTTGTCAAAGAGGCAATGCCATCCATCAAGACTTGAATGAAAGAGTTGAAGAGCATGAAAAATTTCAATTCCCCTCCATAGGTGGTAGAAAGCAAAAGAAGAAAAAGGTCTCCAATCGTTTAGGCATAAAAATAGAAGAAGAAAGGGTTATCATCAGAAAACAACATAGTGAGTACATTTATTCAAAATTATTTTAGTATTTTACATAGAAATAATTATTGTTTTTACATCACATATTAAAAATATGTCATTGTAGGTTTGGATGATCAAGACAATAATAGAAGACGTCGATTTCCCTTCTCTATTGATCTAAACCACACAACAACTGATGAAATACAAATTATTGATGGTAATTTTCTAACTATTAAATGTATTCATTCATTAAATGAGATATTTTTGAATTCCTATTTCTAACCAATTTTATATAATAAATCAAATAAATAGCAGATACAATTCATGAAAATCAACCATCACTTCTTAATGTTATACCTGGTCAAACATTTCAAAAAACTATTCCAGGTAATTTAGAATTTTAATAGTGTTTTGATTAAGTATATATTGTATTGTTAGACTTAATGTTGTATCTATGTTGATTTTTTAAATTCACATGTCATTATAGGTTTAGATGATCAACAAAACACAACAATTGATGAAATACAAATTATTAGTGGTAATTTTCTAACTATTAAATGTATTCATTCATTAAATGAGATATTTTTGAATTCCTATTTCTAACCAATTTTCTATAATTAATCAAATAAATAGCAGATACAATTCATGAAAATCAACCATCAATGCTTAATGTTATACCTAGTCAAACATTTCAAAAAACTATTTCAGGTAATTTCAAATTTTAATAGTATTTTGATTAAGTGTATATTGTATTATTAGACTTAATGTTGTATCTATGTTGATTTATTAAATACACATGTCATTACAACTTTAGATGATCAACAAAACACTGGGCAACATAGGTTACTATTTTCTATTGATCTTAATGAAACACCAACAACAATAGATGCAATGCAAGTTAGATATGGTAAAAAAATTATTAAATGATTTTTTAACAATTTTTTATGTTTAATTTTAAATCAATTTAATAACTAAACTATGTAATTTATAGGTTTTGATGACATTGCAATGGAGGATCGTGTTCAACACTATTATAGATAATCAATACAGTTTAAGAAATATATAGTTCAACTTATATTGTATATTTACAGATTTTTCTCATTAACTTAATTTTAAGAAATATATTGATATATGTTAATGAAAAATGGTATGATCATGTGTAAATTTATGGTTGATCCCTTAGAATTAATCAATTTACCAATTCATGCATTCACCTAATTTTCTTATTTATCACACTTGTTCATACACCTACTTCTATATAGCTACATCAGCCACCTAGATTTAATAATTTAGGTTTGAGAAGAGTATAAAGTAATTGATGTGATCTTGTGTAAATTTAGGTTATATGCTACATGTGTTTCTTGTAATATTTAGGTTTGAGAATATTTTGTGTTTCTTGTTACACCACTTATCAATTTATAATTTAATAAATTATTTATTATAATATGTAGGGAAAGTAATTTTTATTTGACAATGGACAATGGTCACTTACAATAAAGAGATTGTGAGGAAGAACAAAAAGAATAAATAATAAGAATAAATACCTTTGATAAAAATGATGATAATAGATATTATTATATAAATCAAACATATAAAAGTCACAACATAACATTTATAGACCATTGTCTAAGTAACAATACAAAACCTATTTAAAAATACTTTGATAGCACAATGAAGCATCAACACTAATAATAATCATAGAACCAAAAAAAATTAAATGAAGGACAAGGCACAAGTGTCAAAGGCATTGCACCTCAAAACATAGAAAGTAACTACTCAATTGACAAGTTTGAACCTAATGACCAAGAGGCCCACATGTAAATCTTAAGTAGGCAAACATGAGGTATTACAAAATAACTATACCATTTATTTGAAAGGATTAAATAAATATCACATGCCTTTGAGAATATAATACACATTGGAAGAATGCTTGTTATGATGAATCAATTAGGTGCGATTCCTAATTGTTAAATTTTATAGATTTTCTAAGTAGATACATTTTGTAAGAATGCATGATCCCCACATTAGTATGCATGTGAATAATATAAATCATGCATTTTAATGTAAAATCTATAATAAATAAAATTGATAGATAAATATAATATATGTAGTGAGGATAATTTTGAGAATGTAAATATGATGATATATCTTGACACAATATTATTACAAACACATAATATTAATATTATTATCATCTTGGATTCCTACAATTGATATCTCTCCACATTTTCTATATAGACTATATGATAGGATAGATACGCTAGTATAATGAAATTTATTATATCTTGCATAAATAATATTTTTTAATAAAATAGAATGTCTCATTTTTATCATATATATTATTAATTGAATAATAATTAGAACAAGTTAAACAATAAAAAAAGATAAATTTTAAATTAAAATAAAAGAAAGTAAAAATATAACGTATCAAAAAAAAGAAAGTAAAAGCATAAGGATTAAAATTATTTTTAATAGCCATTTCAACATGTGAAAACAAATATAAGTGGGTATGTAGGTAAAATATTAGAAACATTTTTTTATATTATAATCTATTAAATTGTTGATAGGACACGGGTTTAAATGATAGTTATATATATATATATATATGAATAATTATGGCAACATTTAATGGATGTCTAAACTAATGATAACATAGAAATCAATTTCAAATATATAGATTTTATTATTTTATATAATTAATTTATAAATATTCTTATTTTTATGAAAAGAATATCTTTTAATAAAATCCAATGCCTCATTTTTACCACATATATTTTTAATTGTATTAATCTAAATTATATATTTTTAATTATATTAAGTTAATTATAATAAATTATAAAATAATAATTACAAATTATATTATAGCATAAATATACTAAAATGTTATTTAAAATAAAAACATACATAATAAATATATTGATAATAAAAACATACAAAATAAATATATTGATAATAAATATATATTTTCATTTTTTTTAATTTTGATGGTGAATCACAAAAGTTGATAAAAACATGTATTCAATTAAATTTAACTTTTTTCTTTGATTTACTATTATAAATGGTAGACATGCATCTTTCATAAATAATATAATAATAATAATAATAATAATAAATTAATTGTATAAAATAATTAAATCTATATATTTAAAATTGATTTTTAATTCAAAAATATTTCTTGTTATCCTTCTTTTATACATCCAATAATTTTATTTTTTTAATATATTTTTTAAACAAATATAATTGTCATTTAAAGGTGTCTTATCAACAATTTAATAGATTAGAATTAAAAAAAAAATCGTTTCTATTATTTTGCTTGTATACCCATTCATTTTTATTTTCACATGTTGAAATGACTATTAAAAATATTTTTTGTCCTTATACTTTTACCTTAATTTGTTTCTTTTATTTTAATTTAAAATTTAACTTTTTCTATTGTTTAACTTGTTCTAATTATTATTCAATTAAAAATATATATGATAAAAAATGAAACATTCTATTTTATTAAAAGATGTTATTTAAAGATATAATAAATTTCATTATATCAAAAAATAATATAAAATATTACAATGAAATTTATATTTCATATCATTCAAATTAATTTATAATTGGAAAGAGGGCACATGACTATAAACATCAAAGAAATTAAGTTTTACATAGTTCAAAAAATATATTTAACTTTTACAGAGTTGACAGGACAGTGCGGACAGATAGCACTTAATACGGAAGGCAGAGAGTCTGACGCGGGCGAGAGAAACGAAGCAGCAGCATCCATGCGCATCATACCCATACATCCATGCCCCAGGTGCATTCCTGGGGCTGGACAGACGTTGCCAGAAAATGACGGGTTCTGTTTTTTTATGTCGTGCAATGCTATTTTAAAAATTTGCCGATCGAAAATCGTGTCACGAAAAGGAAATAATTGTCTGCAAAATGGCGCGTGTAATTATGCACTTGTGTGTTTTGTAATTTGTGACGTAAGTTAGAACATACTTGTCGTTTAACTGGAGCGCACGTATTTAAAAATTTTCTTTAGAATTTGGTAGTTATATATGAACGAGTTCTTCATTAATGCGATTAGAGGGAATAAAAACAATCCGTCCTCCTCCACTACTTAAAGCAGTACAATGATTATAAATGCGCGTCTGCTTCCCCTTAATGCAGTATTTGACGTTTCTATTCAGTTTCATTTAATGAATAGTACAAGAATTCAGTGTACACACAGTAATGCAAGTATTCAGTTTTATTAAATATGAGTTTTACAAGAACATAGATAATTTGATTATAATATAAATTAAAATTTAATATAAAATAGTCCTAAAATAAAGTATTGTTATATTATTATACATAAATCAATTAAATTATATATATAATAATTATTTACAAAGGTTATATATTATGAATTATTTGTCAAACTCTAGAATTATTAAATCCTTAATATAGTCGCCGCTTCACACAAAGTTTCATTCGCATATAAAACTGTTCAGATATATAATCTTTTATGTCATGTAAATTTTATAATTTATGTACTTTGTACCATTTTAAAACATGTTTTCAATTACTTTTAATTTTTTTTATTTTAGATTTTAAATATATTTTTAGTTTAATATTATAAAATAAAAGTCCTTATAATATAAAATATATAAAATTTAAGTATTATAAATTTTTTTGATATAATATTATATTTATTGTTTATATAAATTATACATTATTAAATATAATATATTATATAATTTTGACATAAAATATTAAATTTATTATATGTTTAGTTTTTATCTATATTTAATGTTTATATATATATATATATATATATATATATATATATATATATATATATATATATATATAATTTATTGAACAATATATTCAAATTATATTTATTATTACATATTATATTATATATAATGCACATTATTAAATAAAAATATTATATACATAATATTTTTATAAATAATATTATGTAAATTAATGTATAAGCAATCTAACAATTTAACTGATCTTTTATAGAGAGGGGGTCGGGGCCAACTATAGCCACCCACCACGGGTGGGAATATAAGGTGTCCGAGACTCATCCAACAAATGGTAGCTAGAGATGATTGAAATAGGGGGTGGAAAGTGAGGAAATAGATTGGAGGAAGGAAGAGTTACCACTTTAAACAATACAAGATGATAGGATTCAATTATCTATGCACTACCCAAGTCAATATATTACCATAATTAATATAAATTACCATAATAATGGAAATTTTAAATTGTATATAATAATATAATATAATTATAAATACATAAAATAATGGCATAACTAATAAATATTTATAACATAATATAATAGTTAATATGTTATTCTATAATAATAGTTAATAGAATAGTTAATAATATAATAATAAATACATAAAATAATGACATAAATAATAAATAAATACAATTAATAATAATATTAAAATCATTTTCTAAATGATCTATCAACTAATCTTATTTACTACACAAATGTGTACAAAAAGTAAACCTTTTTTTCTTAATTGACCTTTCACAGATCTCTTCGGCTTACCTATTGCACAAGGTGCCATAACTAGTTAAAATATCGATGCACTCAGGTCAATGAAGACAACGCGCAGATCTTTCTGACTATACTTCTAGGATAAGGCAATTGCTATTGTTTCGTGCTTGCACCTACGTCAAATATATTTACTAATAAAATTTGAGCAGTAAAAAATGTTATATTGGCGAATCTGACGGCCACCTCACCGGAAAATGAGGGAAGTATGAATGGTGTCCGTTCATTCCATGCTTAACATTTTCTCTATTGCGAGGCAATAAACCACACCCACATAAATATTAGGCCTAATTAATTTGTGAAAATTGAATAATAATATATGGTTTTAAATATTAGAGTTGATTATGTTTACGAACTATTATAATAGTAGAATAGGTAACAAAAAGAGGGGCAAAAGTTCTAATGTTTTTAGTATGAGAGGATATAGAAATTTTAAATATATTTCAGGGGTATTAGTTTATCATACATTTTGCAGAATTAAACATTGAAATTTTCAATAGGTTTGGTGGACTTCTTTTTTATTAATGTGAATTATTGATAGACAATAGGAGGATTTAGGAGACTTTAGAAACAATGAATGAATGTGATCTCTTCATCATTCAAAGATAATCTAGACAAATGAGGAAGATTATAAATACTAGCTAGAGGAGACGCCATTTAGAGTGAAAACAAAGTGTTGGACATTATACAATGAACCTACATTGAACCTTCTCTAGTAAACAGTTGGATTTCCATCAATGTGGTATGATTTGATACCTTGAGTATCTATGATTTCATTTAATGCGGTTTATCACTTTAAGTGATCCTTTGGTTTAACTCCAATATGTTTTATTGTTGACATTTTTTATTGGTATCTATTGTATGATTATGTATTATGGGATGCATATGCTATGATGATTATATTCTTGGATTCACATATATAGATTTTTCACATTATACTATTCTTATGTGCCAACATCAATATTGTCATTATACCTATTAATGTGCTTTCAAAATGATTATCTACATCAACATTAGTTCTACAATGATTATCAATTTGAACACTTATGTTTCTAGATCACATGCTTTTAGAATGAATTTTATTTGATGTAGTTATTCATGATATTTTATTTATATTGGATCACATTGGATTTTTAATTATGTTTCATCTATCTTGTATGGAACAAGTATACCTAAGGTATTTTTTTATTGTGCAAGGCACTCATTTTATCCCAAAGGTTGGTAGTTTAAGATAGTTTAGTCTAGGGAAATATCTTCTATATATTCCCTATCTAACTAAATTTGAGTTTTGAGATGTATTTTACTAACACCTACAAAATCATGATCTAAATTAGTATTGATCTTAGATCAATGTGCTGTGAATAAACCCATGAAGTGTTTGCTCTCTTTATGTTTGTTTATTTTATTATTTGAATTTTCTATTAGCATTTCTATTAATGTCCCCTTTACTTTCTATCAACAAATCTTTAAATGACCTTTATACTTTAAATATGAAATTAATTTAATATAATTACATCATTATATTGTCTTGTACATTTAAAGAGTGCATGATAATTTAAATTTCATTGTGAATGAAAAAAAAATAGGATTCAAGTAAAATATCACACATAAAATTTGATGGTGACCTCACTAGGAAAGGAGTGGAGTATGAATGGTGTCGATTCATCCCATGTTTCATGTGAGCTTTTCTTATTTTACAATTGCAATTTAATCAACCACATCTCACATAAATAATTGGCTTATTTCATTTTAAATAAGAAATAACAATAAATGCTTATTGGAATTAAGTATTTTGATTGATTGAAACATTAGTAATACAATAAAATATGTTAAAAATATGAAATAGATTGAATAACCCAAGGAACTTTTTAAGTGGAAATTAAAGTTACATAAACTAGAAAAACATAAAGAATGCAAACTAGGACTCTAAGATATTATGTAATGTCAATGTGACAAAATTGCATTAAGAGTATTAGAATTAGGAAGATCTAGGAGATTAGAAACAAGCACATGAACAATGCATAAGATTGTATTAGCTGACCCAAGAGATAATGAGTACAATACCTTGCTTATATAGGCAAGGATGAGGTAGTCCACCTATGAGGTGAATTAACAATTGCCCCATACGGTAGCACAAATGAGTAGACAAGTGCCCTATAGGTGTCAACCTTAGGAACACTTGGAGTGTGCAAACCAACAAACTCGATGACCAAGTCATCAACCTTGTGTGCCAAGTGTTGAGTGACCTTTGAGGTGAGATGGAAACGCTTCCAACCTCAAAGAGATAGCTCATAAGGTTTACCAAATAACTTGGTAACCTCTAGAGGTCTCAATGGTTGCATATTCAGTTAGATAGGAAGTTGTCTAACCTCATATTGACCTAAGTGAGCTTAAGTGTAGTGTGATTAGTAATTTCACACTAACACCCCCCCTTAAGTGATACTTAGGAAGTAGGCTAAACACTAAATATATGAGTCCCTGCAACAAAGCCTGATAAGGTACTCATTTACAATGTGATCTCTTACAAATGAAGTAGAAAGATCTAGAAAGCCCAATGGGAAAAAACTATCCTCCAAAAGACCTTTTCATATTTTCCTCTTTTTGTGATTTTGTTGCTCCTTGTATTTTTTTTTATCTTTAACTACATTTGGCTCCTTTGTTTTGGCTCCATGCTTAGTTGTGATCTTCAATTTTTATAAAACTAAAAGAAAGACATTTGGAGTGGATTTTTAATAACAACTCTTTGATACCCCCCTTTTAATATTTTTGAATTTCCCCTTTGTTTGACACTTTATTTTAGTCCATATATTTGCATACAAGAATGATGGTAAAAAAAGGGAACTTTATATATTAGTGTGAAATCACCATCATTAAATAGTTTGAAAATAAATTTTCACTCCATTGAAAATTTACACCAATAAAATTTTGCATTTACAAACTTGAGAAAATAAAATATTTTAAGTTAGAGAGAGGAAAGTAGAAAATAAATAAGCTTTCATGGCTGGAAAGAATTAGGAGTTAAAAAATCCATATGACCCCCCTTTTTCCAAATAAATTGACAACTGTAGAGATTTGAAAATATGATTTGAATAGAGTTTGGAATGCTTTCGAATCCTCCAACTATGCAATTTTTGTGCCTCCCTTCTTGTTTCCACCTCTACAAACAGTTTAGTGTACCTCTCCAGAACATAATCATACCTCTCCACCACTCAATTGGGCCTTTTATGTTTTAAATCAGGTCTCCCCTCTTCAACAGATTATGGCAGCCAAATGGATGCATTCTTGATGCATACATGGCATAGATTGATGCATTCTTGATGCATTCATGGTGTGAATCTCTCTACAAAATCTTCATGCCTAGTTGGGAATAAGGGCCACTACATAAAATGCAGGCTAAGAGATGGCAATGGAAATGGCTCATGCCAACCATGTCGAGCTGCCAATCATGCCACACAAAAACTACCCTCCTATGATGTCCTTCAATTTCCTTGCTAAGAAGGTGAGGCATGATGGAATGGAAAGAAACAATTATAAAGGTTCCTTCACATGCAGCTACATCCTCCTTCCTACGCCATGGATGATATGTGCAGGTCTATAGGTGCAAAAATCAAAGGCTCTGACTATAATGAGGGTGCCTCTATGTAAAAATTGTGACCTCTCCACTAAAGTAAGTTGACAAATGTATATGGCATGGCCTGCACTTTGTGAAGTGTGGGCTCTCTACTCAATTCACACCACTCCTTCTTGGAAGCTTTCGTGGCTTCAAATGAGGAAAACCCATCCTCAAAATGAAGACATAGACCATCTACAGATAAAAAAGCACTCCAAACATAGGGGTTTCATGCCCCCAATAGATTTAATTCACTCGTAGAACAAAGGAATTTCACAGAGGAAACTCATGGCCTAAGGTTTGAAATTATGGCCTCCAACACAAATATATGCACTAAGATGAATCTTCTACACAACAATGATGCTAAGCTTCATGACAAGCTGAATATTGCCCCTTAATTGTGCCTCAAAAGTTAGGCCCAAAACTACAATGAATCATAGGGGAGGGACAATCAAATTACCTATGGATGCCTATGGAGCCACAAAAATGGGGATGGCCTGAGGGGATGTCCTCAATGCTGCATTGCAGTTGCAAGAGGTTCCCTCCAAATTCACAAAACCACCTACTAAACACAATAAATTTGTTCATCTATGGATTTACCTATCTCCACCTAAAGCTCTAATACCATATTAGAATTAGGAAGATCTAGGAGATGAGAAACAAGCACATGAAAAATACATAAGATTGTATTAGTTGAACCAAGAGATAATGAATACAATACCTTGCTTATATAGGCAAGGATGAGGCAATCCACCTATGAGGTGAATTGACAAGTGTCCCATAAGGTGGCATAAATGAGTAGATAATTGTTCTATAGGTGTCAACCTTAGGAACACTTGGAGTGTGCAAACCAACAACCTCCATGACCAAGTCATCAACCTTGTGTGTCAAGTGTTGAGTGACCTACTTCAATGACCAATTCTTCAACCTTGTGTGCCAAGTGTTGAGTGACATTTGAGGTGAGATGGAAATGCTTCCAACCTCAAAGAGGTAGCTCATAAGGTTTACCAAATAACTTGGTAACCTCTAGAGGTCTCAATGGTTGCACATTTAGTTAGACAAGAAGTTGTCTAACCTCATATTAACCTAAGTGAGCTTAAGTGTAGTGTGATTAGTAATTTCACACTAACAAGGAGCATCCAAGATGAAAAGATACAATGCAAAGAATCATAAAATATGCAAATACAAGCTTGATAATGATTCTATATAGAATTAAGAAGGTGATGTAGGTGGAAAATCCAATGAATAGGAATCAACCACAAAAAGAGGATATGGACCAGTGCCAAAAGTGGAAAGTGTTCCACCCTTTAAGGAAGGGGACAACACATCCCTTACCTCCTAGTAATAAACTCACTTTATTATCCTAAGCAAGCTTAATTAAGTGTAGGAAAAACCTAGGACTAAGAGAAAATAAATTAACCCACTAGGAAATAAAAACCTACACTAACACCCACTCTTAAGCATCATTTAGGAGGATGTAAAATGTGATGAGTCCTAAAAAATGAGGCCATAAACATTCCTTTTGTGCTACTGCTATCACCTTATTCTATGTTGAACATTCTCTTTTCATCTGCTACTGCAGGGTCACCTTCCAATACAAAAACTAACTTCACCTTCTTCTCACTAACTCTAATGGTTGCAAAGACATTCCTTTTGTCTTTCTTGAAAATTCTCATGAGAATGAGGGCTACAATTCAAATTTTGAATTCACCTAATTCATTTAACGTTGTAGGTTACATTGGGGGGCAACTTGAAATTCTTCAACCTAGCATGGATGCTGACTTGGAGAATTAAATATTTCAATAATCCCCCTTAATTTGCAAGTTAATTATCAATCTGCAGTTTCCTTCCGGAGCTAATCTTTGAAGCTATCCACAATGCCAAGCCTATCTCTCAGGCATTCAAAACTATCCTTTGGAACTGCCTTGGTGAAGATGTCAGCGAGCTACTACGTGCATCTAAAATACTGTAATTCAATCTCACCTTGTTCTACTAACTCCCTTATGAAGTGATAATGAATCTTAATGTGTTTTCTTTGTCTGTGGAAGACTAGATTCTTTTTTAGCGCTATGGAGGACACATTGTCACAATTAATGACTATGTTGTCAACTTGTTGTTGTAAATCTGCAAGGATCCTCCTCAACCAAATAGCCTGAAAAGTTGTTGAATTTTTCACTATGTATTCTTCTTTTGTTGTGTTGAGAGAGACAATTGGTTACTTCTTCGATGCCCATGAGATTGCACCTGATCCCATGTTGAGGACATATCCTGATGTGCTTTTCCTTAAAATATTTTTTCCTGCTTGCCAATGTGTCTCCTTAGGTTCCTCCATGAACCTAGATATCAAGATTACTACATACATTAAATCAGGCCTAGTTGATGATAAATACATCAAACTTCCAACCATGCTTTTGTAGAGGGTTGGATTCACTTCCTTACTATTGTCAGACTTGCGTAGTTTCAGACCTATTGTTGTTGGTGTGAGGGTAGGTTTGTTTTTATTCATTTTAAACCTCCTTGAAATTTGTTTGGCATAATTAGATTGTGAAATAAAAATGCCATGTTGTGTTTGTTGAACTTCTATCCCAAGAAAATACTTCAACAAACCCAAATCCGTCATCTCAAATTCATTTTTTATCACCTCTTTAAAATCTACAATTTTGTTGTCACTGTTACAAGTAATAAATAAAATCATCTACATACAAAACAAAAATTAAAATATCACCTTCAGCTGATTTGATGTAGAGTGTGGGCTAACTACTACTCTTGCTAAATCCATTGCTCAACAAATAGGATTCTATTCTATTGTACCACTCCTAAGGTGCTTGTTTCAGCCCATAAAGAGCTTTTCGGAGCCTATACACTTTGTTCTCTTTCCCTGGGACTTCATATCTAGGCGGTTTCTCCACATACACTTCCTCCTTCAACACTTTGTTCAAGAAGGTTGACTTTACATCCATCTGATACACTTTCCACTGATGTTGTGTTGCAACTGCTATCACTGTTTGCACTGTTTCCAACCTTGCAACTAGTGCATATGTCTTATCATAATCTATATTGGGTTGTTGTTTGTACCCTTTCACAACTAGCCTTGCCTTGTGTCTTTCAATTTTTCCTTCTATAGTACACTTGGTCTTATAGACCCACTTCACTCCAATCACTTGTTTACCCTTGGGTAACTCAGTCAGCTCTCATGTTTAGTTCCTCTCTATAGCATCCAACTCTTCATCCATGGTCTTACACCACTTCTCTTCTTTCACCACTTCCTCAAAGTGTGTTGGATCACTATAGGAGAATAGTGCAAAATCCAAATTCTCGTGAAAATCAACATGTTGTGTGCTATCATAGATCTCCCTCACACTCTTTTTCTTACATGGCATCAATGATGCAAGTGTAGGGTCTGAATTAGCTTCTAAACTATTGCTACTCTGACCTCTGGAGCTACTGTACTACTGACTATTGGAGCTACTGCTCTGCTGAATTCTAGAGCTACTAGACTATTGTCTCTGTTCAAAGTTGTTATTCTATTAAACACTTGCAGAATTACTGTTCTGTTGTAGATCACTAGAGCTGCCATTTTCCAATTCTCTACGGTAGTTTCTCCTTGAACTACTTCTCTCTTGAGCTCCCCCTATGTTGCTATCATTTGCAACTTCATCATCATCAAGGGGTATTGTAACTGAAATACTCGTGGTGTCATCCACCATTCCATCCCATGTTTCATTCTCAATAAATATAACATTCCTGATAATCATAACTTTCTTGGTGATGGGATTGTACAATTTGTAGGCTTTTGACTCCTTACTATAGCCTATGAAGATACACTTCTCTCCTTTATCATCAAATTTATGCCTCTTCTCTTTTGGCACAAGTGTGTATGCAACACACCCAGATATCCTTAAGTGCTCAACACTCCTTTTTTTTTTTGTCCATACCTCTTGTGTAATCCTATCACGAACAACCTTTGTGGGGCACCTATTCAGTATATAGACTATTGTTGCTATAGCTTCTCCCCAAAATATGTGTGACATCCCTTTTGCTTTCAGCATACTTGTCGCCATATCTTGAATAGTCCTATTCATCCTTTCTGCCACTCCATTTTTTTGTGGGGTATACCTTGTTGTAAATTGTTTGTGAGTTCCCTCATTCCTACAAAAATTCAAAAATTTATTGGAGATTTATTCTCCCCCTCTAATTGTTCTAAGGGATTTAATATAGTGATCACTCTCCTTCTCAACTACTGCCTTAAACCACTTAAAATTCTCAAAGGCTTCTGATTTATTTTTCAAGAAATAGACCCAAATTTTTCTGCTATAGTCATCTATGAATGTCATAAAATATGTATTTCCAGCTCAAGTGTTGGTTTTCATGGGTCCACACAAATCTAAGTGCACTAACTCTAGTGGTGTTTTTGCTCTCCTAGAATACCTGGATTGAAATGGTTGCCTATGTTGTTTTCCTAAAATGCAAGTCTCACACTTGCCATCAAGTTCTACAATGGATGGTAAACCCCTAACCATTCCTTTCCTAGACAATAAACTTAAACTAGAAAATCTTAAGTGCCCATACCTTAAATGCCAAAGTTTGGATGGGTCTTTAATGATTGTCTTGAAAGTAAACTGATGTTCGACCACCTATTGTTGTGCGACTGTTGTGAGTTTCGACGAACAATGTTGATGCTATTTGTTCATTATGATTGTTGCAAACACTATGTGCATCCTAAGAGGAAACATTTTGTTTCTTGTTATCTGCACTGCAACCATCACTTTTTTGCTACCTCCTCTGTCAAATATCTTGCATTCTCCATTCTCTATCAGGATTTTGTAACCATTTTGGACCATTTGTCCAATGCTCAATAAATTATGCTTCATCTCAACGGCTTAATAAACATCTTGGATTTTTTGCTTCTCACCATTCTTGGTTTGAATGCTAACAACACATTTTCCAATGACAGAAACATTCTCATCATTTCCCATTTTGATCTCAATTTTCATACTGTTGTCTATGGAGGTAAAGAAGTTCTTGTTACCACTCATGGGGTTGTTGCATCCGTTGTCCAAGTACCAAACTTCATCATTGTTGCATTCAACAAGGTTGCAGACAATGAATACATTGGACTATTTGTCATTTTCAGCTTTGTTCTCATTTTCTATATTAGAATTTTGGCCTCCATTGTCATGTTGCTTCTTTCTACACTCACTAGCATAATGGCCATATTTTTTATAGTAATAACATTGCACATTGCTCTTGTCATTCCTTTGATTCAAACTGTTGTTCTTCTTCTGGTTCTAGTTTGCTGACTGTGAGTTGCTCGGCTCCTTTGTGCTGTCAGAACCTCCTCTTCCAGAATTACTTCTTCCTCTGCCTCTTTGACCTCTTCCTCTATTGTTTCTTCCTCTTTCCTGACCTCTTGCATTGGTTTGAGCTTTGAAGGCTTGCTCTAGGGAAGGAGAAGATTTGTTCAACCGTTGCTCATGGGTTTGTAGTGAACCATCAACTCATCTAAGGTCATCTGAGACAAATATTTTACCTCTTCAATGAAAATAACTACATAATCAAACTTAGTAGGCAGACTTCTTAGGATTTTCTCAACAGTCCTTTGCTCAAGATCCATTGTTTCTACATTGATTCTCAGCTGATTTACCAAGGTTGAAACCTTAGTGTGATGATCTGAAATTGACTCATTATCTTTCATTTGTAGAGTCTCAAAGTTTCTTCTCAAGAGCTACAACTTAGCTAACCTCACTTTATCAGTCCCCTTGTAACTATTTTGTAATATATCCCAAACTTGTTTTGAATAGTTTGATGTTGCAATACGTGGTAAAATAGCCTCACTCAAGGGTACCTCAATCAAACTGAGGGATTTTTCATCCTTCATTCTTATCTTTTTCAATTAATTCTTTTGTGCATTAGAAAGGGTTGCAAATGCATTTGGGTCAGTGATATCATTAAACCCATTTGTGAACAACTCCCATAGGTCATTTGCAACTAAGATGGTCCTCATCTTCTTAGCCCATATATCATAGTTCTACCCACCAAAATTTGGTGGCTGTTGAAAACCTTCGTTGTCACCTCCTGCCATTTTTTTTCAAACTTAATAAGAATAAACAATGCCTAGATAACGTAGGGCTTAACCCACAATAACAAATTAACTGACTTATTGACTGCCCAGAAAAACAAGGCTCTGATACCACTTGTTGGGAGTAGGGGTGCAAATAGACAGCTTTGTTGCTATTATTGGATTGACAAAACAAAAAAGAATACACATAAAATGCATAGAGAATGCACAGTGACAACAAATCTAAACAGACAGAAATTAACTTTGCATATATTCCTGGTTTGTTTCAAAATACAAAAACTCAGAGGACATGCTTTGTTTTACATGAACAAAATATAACTAAGCTATTTTAGATAGATTTCCAATGACTAGGTGCTACACTCACACCTTAAAAACTAAAACTGCTACAATCCTATAGCTGCAGCTAACAATGCGCTGCGACTGATAAACATTCCTTTTGTGTTGTTGTTGTCACCTTATTCTATGTTGAACATTCCCTTTTCATCTGCTACTGCAAGGTCACCTTCCAATACAAAAACTAACTTCACCTTCTTCTCACTAACTCCAACAGTTGCAAAGACATTCATTTTGTCTTTCTTGAAAATGCACATGAGAATGAGCGTTACAATTCAAAATTTGAATTCACCTAATTCATTTAATGTTGCAGGTTACATTGGGGAGCAACTTGAAATTCTTCAACTTGACATGGATGCTGACTTGAAGAATTAAATATTCCAATACTTAACTTTCGGTTTATCTTGATTTCAGGGATTGTCTAGAGACTCTTGACTTACAGTTGTTCACGCAAAAGGGAAGATGAGCAAGTAATTGAGATCACAAGGAAATTAGATCTTAGATCACATAAAGTAATTCATTTGAAAAGAAAATCTACAGCCACAAGAAGCACAAATGTCGAATCAATATTGGGTGAACGTTCAAGTAGTAAATAATAACAATTGCCTTGTGAGCTACGACTCAAAGAATAGTCAGAAAGATGTGAACCTCGTCCCCATCTTTCACTTGACAATTACATTGCATGTGGAGGGAGGAAGGTGCGGCAAATGGAGGAAGATGAGTAAGAATCCTCCATCATATTCCCTTGCCTTGTGAGCTCCAAGTCGAAGAATAGTAAGAATGATCTGCACCTTTTCTTCGTCGACATTTAAATTACATGAATTATCTTGATTTTAAGATGAGCAGGTATGTACTCGTGGAAAAGTCGTGTAAGATATTTCGATTTGTAATCTGCAACCACAGGAAATAGTCAGAATGATGTGCACCTCATCTTCATCGACATTTAAATTACATGAATTATCTTGATTTCATGTATTTCCAAAAGACTCTTGACTTCCAGGGAAGATGAGCAGGTACATACTTGTGGAAAAGTTGTGCAAGATATTTCAATATGTAACTTCAGGTCAGAAGGAAATGTCGTCCTTAATGGAATACAAATCAGAAGGCACACAGCAATTCATTTGAAAAGGAATCTGCAGTCATAGGAAGGATCGTAAGTCATTGAAAAGGTCGTCGCTAATTGCCATCAATCAAATAACGTTTTAGAATTTTCCATTGGAGAGCCTCAACAAAAGACAACCTAAGATTGAGATTTGAAACTGATTTGGGCAATACAATTATTGCAAGGGTATTTGTAAATTTATGTAGTTAATCGGTTTCCAATATTGTATTCTTTCTTATCATTTTGAACTTAGTTTGGCTTTAAAGTATACACTTCATTTTTTCTTGGCATCTTACATCAATTTTCTAAACCTATAAAATCTGGGTTTATCTATTCAATTAGTTTTTGGTTGAGATTTCATTTGTAATTATGAATTTAGATTGGTTGGGTAATATTGATCTTATATTTTTTGGTTTTTCTCTTAATTGAGTTTGACATCAAATTCTATCTACTATATATAATTATTATGTATCTCATTTGAGTTAGATTTAACTATTTTGAATTTTTTATTTATAGAAAAGAAATTTTCTATTTTTAGATTATCATTACATCTGAAAAATAAACTCATTAAACTGTTTATAACAAAAAAAACATACAAATTAAAACATTTTATGAATGCATTAATGCTATATGATTACTCGTTATATTTAGTATCTTGTTCAAATACCATTAAGTTTATAAAATAGAGATGACTACAATGAAATCAATATAAAATTCCACTACTTTGATGATAGGTCATAACAGTACTTATTAACACCACATTCACCTCACTGACATGACTGCATTAATATTTAAATTACATCAATTTTTAATTTTCTGTCAATCTTGTTTTCATGTATTACCTAAAGAAACTTGACTTCCAGGGAAACTTGTATTCCATTCCAAATGTAAGCTGACTAGGTAATTCCTTGTGTAATACCCCTCTGACATATTTCAATATGTAACTTCAGATCACAAGGAAATTTCGTATTTACATAGAGCAGAAGTCACAAAGCAATTCATTTGAAAAAGACATCTACGGCCACAAGCTGGCATCAATCAAATCAACGTTGGAATTTTCCATTCAAGACCCTCAGCAAAAAGCACCCCGAGAATGAGATTTGAAACATATTTGGGTAGTACAATTATCGCAAAGGTATTAGTAACTTTATGTTACAAATTTGTTTTCAATTTTGTATTCATCCTTACTTGTTTTGCAATTAATTTGGCATTCTCTAAAGTATAGTGTTCTAAAGTCTGGCTTGGCTTTATTTGTTCATGTGTTGATATAACCTCTCTTTTTTTTTGGGGGGTTGTGATTGTTTTGGTAATATTGATTCTAGATTTTAATGTATTTATTTCTTTATTGAGTTTGATTTTATTAAATTATATCCATTGCATATAATTATCATGTGTGTCATTTGAATTAAATTTGGGTATTGAAGTTTTGGTATATAAAAGAGAATTTTTTATCATTTTCAGAATATCATTACAAGTGAAGAAATAAATAAATAAATTATTAGACTATTTATAATAAAGAGCATAGAGATGAAAGAATTTTATGACTACATTAGCACTCCATGAATATTCATCATGTTTTCAATCTCATTCAAATACCATTGGATCTGTATAATAAGGATGATTGCAATCAAAACAAGATAAAATTGTCTCACTTAATGGTAGATCCTCACAATGCTCATTAGAACCACCATCTTTAGACAATATCAGTGCAATGAAATAATTTAATAAGTCACTAGGGAAAAATAAGGACCACAAAATGATCAAGGTTATACTTGTAGTAATGAACTGGGACATTCAATTATGATACAAAATTTCAATTTCTTTGTTTGAATTGATGCTTAATTCACAAATCAAGGTCATATATTTTTAGACCTATATTTCCCACATAACCATTATAAAAATAATTAATCTAATTGATCTTGATTGCAGATATAGTCACAAATCCATAATCATATATTAGATCTAGATATGAGGACCTTGATAATCAATTGTAATTATATGTCAATAATCAAATGTAGATATATAATTTGTCCTAATTCTTTGCCATTTTCACATAAAATGCTTTATTAATGAATTATAGGTCTGGGCTTAGCTCCTTTATTTAAGTTAATATGATCATTGTTTGTTTGTTGCATTTAGGTAGCCTAGATATTTATCAAAGACTTTATTTCCTTACTCTTCATTTTAGTGAACATATAACTTGCATGTTTACTATTTTAAGGTAATATTTCTAAAAAAATTATAGTTCCTTTTAATACATGTTGGGTTCATTTATAGTAGTTAATGATGATTATTCTTCTACATATCATGACGATTAATTATATTTCCATGATTATTTTCTCTCTATTATATCTAGTCTCTTGTAGAAAATAGAAGTGTTGTATTTTGTGGTTTCATGTTATATGGTGCTTGAAATTCTTATTCCTCAATATATCTTAAAATATGGTCTAGAATGTTGACTTAAGATATTTCAATTATTTCTTCATCTAGTGGTCATCCCTTGGGGATCCTTTGAGATTCATCCATAAACTCTATTGTGGCTAGTTACTTCTTGTGTTCTTTTGTCATTCCTTCATATCCACAATGTTTCCTATTTTTAACCTAAGCCACTTATCATTAATGAGGAAAAAATTAAAATAGATCTATTGTTCTTTCTAGATGCCTCCATTTTATAAGTAATCTTATTTGGTTGATACTTGTTGAAATAACATCATAAATGACAATGAAAATAATAAATAATAGACATGTGAGTTATCATGCCCATTGTAGGCATTGGGTAGGTTTGAATAAATCATTATCAACACAATTTTATTCATTGTCTCTCCCTTTAGATTATATATGAATAGGAAAATAAAATTTAATCCATAAAATAATAGACAAGCAATATAACAAATCAAAAAACTCATAAAATATAAACCATGAACATTGCATATATATGGAGAAACCCTTTGGAGATAAAACCCTACTCCAAAGAGACCTAATATTGTATTATTAAAAATAATTTAGTACAATAATATAAATTAATTTGTTTTATGATAGTATTTCTTCAATATTAGAGTATTTTCAAATAACCATACAATCCACTATCTTATGCCTCCAATATATAAAAAATTAGAAAAAATAAAGTAACAAGTAATATCTAAGACCATGAGTTAAAAAAACAAGCCATGATACATAATAATAGTTCAGCTCAGCGAGGTCTAATTGGATGAAGGATGAGAATGGTTACGGACTGAGAAGTCTGGGCTACCCAACACGCTGAGTGATACGTATCATTGTCTAGGGCATCAGTTCAGCTTCATTCCTTGGTGACCCAACCAACCTCTTGAGCAAGCAATGGTGGGTCGGCCCAGGCTAAGATAATGTTGAAGCGGGCCTTAAGCGTGTCGAGTCTAATGAAAGTATTAGAGGACTTGGGTACATCCACGTACTCAAGTTTAGAGGATGTGGTATGTGGACGGCAATCTAATTATCTTTCGAACACTATCAGCTCACTTGAGAATAAGTCCCATTGGGCCCTCTATGGGTGGGTAGCGTGTTCGGAGAAGAAGCGTGGGTGTGTTCGCTCGCCGCTAATGGAGAGCCATCCATCAAATTTCTTAGGAAGGGAGAGAGGGAGCCTTTTTAGCTCTCGCTGCATTTTGTCTAGAAGCCTAGGCCTCCGTCCTAGCGAAAACCTGTGGTGGCTTATGCAGTGTGGAAATAGGGAACTCACGGTTGGGTTGGGAATTAGAGCCATTACGACAACTCAGGGATAGTGAGTAAGGGGCGCAACCGCTATGGTGGGTAATTTTCGTGGGAAAACGATCTCAGGGAACGAAGGGAAAGATCCAATAGGGAAAGATTCTTCGTTAACGAATGCCAATGGAATTTTCCTACTCAACCTTCATTCACCGAATATGATGAGGCCCCATAGAGGACTACAACAGTTTTGGGATGAAACACTTCTAAGAGTTAACACTCTATGGGGCGGAGTATCTGGAATTCCCTCAACATTGTGGAGTAACGTCCTCAATGGAGACATTCCCTCATACGAGCTAGTAGATTGCCACCCTATCCTTAGGATGAAGGATAGGAGGCTACTAGTTTCCCAGGCTTTAGAGGAGTGGACAGGAACGATGGTTGCAAATTGGAAGTTATTTGTGGTGTGCCCTACCATTCTATAGGGCGAAGTGAAATGAAGTTGGCTCTGGATATTGGGTAGTGGGAACATCTATAATAGCGGTAGTGTGGGGGAATTGGTTAGTGAGCTGATTAGGAATGATTCATCCTATCAACAATCAACCAGCCACTAAAGGTTCTCTTTCTCTCATTGTTATATATCTAAAAATTGAATTTAGCTCCTCTTACACATATTACATTCTAGTTATGCATCATAGAACTTATATTCTATATTAATATTTAAATTTACAATGATCCTAATCTTTTTCACTATATAAGAGCATTTATTGCCTTGTTATAGCACCAAATATATTAAATCTTCGTTTAACTCAAAATATTAAGTTATTCCTTATAGATTCCCCATTAAATAAATAATAAATAATCCCCTCCATCACTTGGACATCCATCTTGGCCCCTTTCCAAAATGTCTAGGAACTAGACATTATTTATTTTATAGCTAACTAAACTATAATTACAAGGCTTATGAATTGCATGGAGCATGACACATATAAACCTAGAATTCTCTCAATTGAAATTTACATTGCAAGACATAATAGAAATGTAAAAATTAATTAATATTAAACACAAATAAACTTAAAAGTTTGAGAATGGTATTGTTCACTAAATAAATTACACTAATGATCAGACCATTTATCCTAACTTATTTCCTCTTAACAAATAACTAAATACACTCAATATTTAACCACATTACCTCTTTATGTAACTATTTTATATCCATATACTCTACTTCTATAGTGGACAACACTATTGTAGGGTGTTTCTTACTTATCTAACTAAAAACTCTTCCAAATATATTGAACATATTCTAGTCCAATCCAAATTAAAAAGGCCTTGTATATTAATAATTTTTTCACATCATGAATCTCATGATAATAAATACAATAATAAGTCCCTCATAAATATATGAAGACCCATTTTGTATATGTTGAAGGCTCTTTATGTAAGTTAGATAAAAACATAGCAATAGCATCCATTACCTAGGTAATCTCTATTCTCTTATAGACCAAAAAATGGATAATTCTTCCCAAGGAAAATTAGCACTAAAACTTTAAACATATCCTCAAAAAATTTATTCGACTTAGTACATTGATCCAATGATAATTTTGTATTGGTAAGTAGTGAAATGTCAATTTTCTTATAGTCATGCATCACAAATATCTACAAAATAGTTTGAACATACCTACTCTAACTAACCCAAAGGTTTATTCCAAATACTTCTTTAAAAATATGTATACCCAAAATGTACTTTCTAGCACCTAATTATTCTACATTTTAAATCACCAAATAACCTAGTTTTGAGTTCTTTAATTATTCTCAATGAACATCACCAATATATAATACAATGATTAATAATAGACCATCAACTAATTGAAAGGCCAAGCCTAGTAACAAAACCCTAATAAAGATCTTAGAATGTTTGATCAAAATAAGAAGAGATGGAATGACATGCTTAGGTATGCTTGCTAGGCTTTTAGAATTAGTTTCAAGTAGACCATAGGAAGGATTGCATTTGAACAAGTATATAGCATGGATGCTAAAATTCCTATCAACATAGAATTTCCCATATATCAACTACTACAAGATTGAATCAATTTCTTAGAAGGTCATGGTATTGATTGAATTAGATGAGAATCATAGATCTACATAAGATAGGAACTTGTATCACAAACAAAAAATGAAGCATCTACATGATAATAAGGTATCATCAATATACTTTCACATTAGTGATATGGTTCTTCTATGGAACACCAAGTCCAAAGATAAGGGAAAGCATGGAAAATTTGACCCTTCATGGATTGGGCCTTATGGAGTTGTTGAGAGGTATGATATTAATATAAATTGTCTCATGGATCCAGATGGAGAATTAAAGGAGCTTCACATGCATGGTCAACAACTAAAACATTAATTTTCATAATTGATGAATTTCCTTGCTTTTTATTGATGAACTTAAGTTATATATTTTTTTCTAACCATTCATGTCTCGAGCAGTCTTGACCACTATTGGTCATGATGGTGTGTTATTTTTTATCCCATCCTATGGCATGTTTCGTTATATCATTTTTTTGGTTTACCATTGGAGTCCTCTAGATTCTCCTAGTTCGTGTAGGAGGGACTCATCCCCAACAAGACCCACTATTATAGAGATAAAAATATAGTATTACATTCTTTCCAAGCCCAAAAATTACATGAAGATTGATAATGTTATAAGGCTTGAGTACATTTGTGTTTTCAAAGAAGTGAGACATATTTCTTGACAATGAGGTTCAAATGAAATTTTGAGCTTAATACATACTGTCGATAAACAAATTCTAAAGCTTGGTATAAAGAGATATGATAAATGCATAAGATTCATATCAAATGTGTGAAGATTGTAATATTTTCTAATTATTCATTGGTCATTGTGATGGACTTAGCATATTACTAACTATTAGAGTGTGTAGTTTATTAAGAACCTAGATATCATAATTCCATCACTCTTGGTGGTACATTTTCAATATTTTGGAGTTCTCTTGCCCTTTTTATAAAAGTTGCAAATATTGTCAATATTTGCTAGGGTTTACAAAATGTTATCTTTTTGATGTGTTTATAGGTCTAAAACCCTAAACCATCCTCGCATTGCACTTTTGTTTTAATCCTTCATTACCTTTTTAGGTGCCCTTGATCATAGCCTTATGTCCCCCTTGTTTCGTGAGGTTCCTCGTCCCCTTGTATTTCCTAGCGCGCGCTTAAAACTCTTTTACACATATGCTAAAATGAATTGTTTAAGTGAACCCCTGCTTTAACCTTCTGATGGCCCCACTTGAAACATTTTTCACCTTCGTATTGCAGCACATGCTCCTTATGCTCAATTATAGACACGTGTTATGTCCTCATGTCAACACTTAGGTCTCTTACAGTGCATTTTCATTTTTCTAGCGCATAGGTAAAATACATTGAGCATCCTTCAATTGTCAAGGGACAAGTGTTTCTTTGTGGTCCCAGGGCATTGTTTCTTCATACCACAATTTCATGTGAACAGTACGTAAATAAAATATGCTAAGTAGTAGCGCATAAAAGTGGGACATGTGTTAGTCCAAAAATTAAGTGTTGACTTTCTACCATCTTGTATCATCTAAATCAATGGTTGTAATTTAAACAAAAACGGCTACTTGCAGATGATTAGTTTTATCTGCACAAGTCATTACTCAAGAAATTAAGTCTCATTTACTGGTACTTTTAGAATAATAAAACAAAGAATTATTTTATTTGTTGCCATAATCAAGTGCTCACGAGAATTAAAAGATCTAAGCTCCTGGACACAAATAGAGCTAGGGTTTTTTCAAGCACTTTTCACGGGTAAGTTTTTCTAGTCACATGTATTCTCAAATTGTCTATGAATTATCGAAAGGGGTATAGGGAGGAATATTTTAAGGTTTTATTTTGTAAATATTAGATAGAATTGAAACCTGGGATAATTCAAATATAGTTTAAAAGGAAAACCTAATTGTTAGAGACTAGAAAACCTTCAAAATGAGTGAATCAAGTGTAAATTCTAGGGGAACTAAAAGATTTATGGAAGATAACTTGATGAAATAATTATTCGATCCACAAAAAGAGATAAGCATGCTCAGGGAACAGGGATTCTAACAGACATATTACTTGATAAGGCATCACATATTACCTAGATGCAATTATCCCTCAACATGGTTTGAACCTATTTGAGTATGGATATAAGAGAAGCAAACTTGATAAGCCGATATCAAAATTATGGACTTGAGATTTTGGGAAATTGGTTGTTCCCAATGTTTTCATAAGTGTTGACCTAATTAAAGCCCTAGCTCAAGGTTATTATATAAAAACCAGGATAATCAAAAGTGAGAAGGGATCCCCCTTGCTTGAAATCTCAAGACAAACCATTGTGGATACATTTGATTTGAATGTTTCAACAAGTGTCAACATTGATTTTGGAGCTCTAAGAAGAGAAAGAACAAAGGATAAGAATAACTATAGGGTTTTGTGGCTCCCTCAGCATCGAAGCAGAGGTCCAGATAGAAAAATGGTAAGGTTTTCCAAAGATGAGGTAGAGTATTTTGACTTTGACATATTTGAGAACTACTTTGTCAACACCTACTTTGCATTATGCCAAGTTTTTCCCATGAGGACTACAAGATCCAAATTCCTATCCACATTCAATGATGCTTGCTATTGATTGTTGGTGTGAATAAATGTCTTGTACCTAGTTAATTCACTCACTAGGTAATTAGGGGACATATTCATATGTTAAGTTTACTTAGGCTCTAAGATTCCTTCTAGAAGGATGAGTTTTCTTTTCTAGAACTTATCTTATCCTAGGTTATTAGTACTTAGTTGTCTCATGTGATAGGATTAAGCTTGTCATGATCTTGTCTAATCCTATCTCTCTCCTTGCCTATATAAGTAAGGCTTGATATATACATTTCATTGATCCAAAGCTTGGTTGAGTGTTGTGTAAATCCAATATATCATTGCAATTTTGAGTATTGCATATTGGCCACATCTTGCATCCATTGTTGCAATTTCAATTTTTTGTTTTTCCCTCTTGTGGAAGTTATTTTCTCTTGTGGGTGATTTTGGGGTGTTTGAGGAGTTCACCATAGTCTCCTATAGGTTATGGGTCCACCACGCTTTGATACCATGTAGGAGCTAAGATATAGCTCATAGAACATGTTTAAGTCACTCAAGGACTCGAGCCTCCAAGATCATCTATAAAAATCAAAAACTTTGCATAAGAGGGAAAAGCAAGAACATGAAATTCCAACAATGGATGCGAGATGTGGCCAATATGCAATACTCAATATTGTAATGATATATTGGACTTACACAACACTCAACTAAGCTTTGGATTGATGAAATGTACATATGAAGCCTTGCTTATATAGGCAAGGAGAGAGATATGATTAGACAAGATCATGAGAAGTGTCTTAACCCTATCACATGAGACAACTAAGTCCTAACAACCTAGGATAAGATAAGTTTTAGAAAAGACAACTCATCCTTCTAGAAGGAATCTTAGAGCCTAAGTAAAATTAACATGTGAATATGTCCCCTAATTACCTAGTGAGTAACTTAACTAGGTACAAGACATTTATTCTCACCAACACCCCTCCTTAAGTGCAACTTAGGAGAGAAGATTATTATGCAAATGATGTGCAAATATGCAATCCCAACTATGAGGCCATGTTAGGTACCCATGTACAAATGCAAATGAAATATCTCACAAGCAAAGAAAGGGATAAAACCCAGTGGGACAAAAATCCTCCCCAAAAGAGAGATGAAATACAATAATGTTCTCCATAAAAAATGAGAGGACAAAGCCTCATTCAAGGAAAAAGACCTCCCATAAGAGAGACAAAGAAGAAGAGACCATTTAGCGCCCCCTCAATGAAATGATCCATTACAAATCTAATCAATCTCCATCCACACAAGGATGATAAGAGAGATCATACAACCCCCCCCCCCCCCATAATGAGATAACATGTTGTGGAGAAACATTGGAAGCACACTTATGGAGTAACACCAATGGAATCTTGAATTTGACAAGCAAGGAAAGATACTTCTACTTTCTAGAAACCATACTAGAGTCACTCAAGGACTTAGGTCGGAATCATGATAAAGCAACAGCAGACCTGATGCCAAGGAACACTAGAAAACTCACAAACTAGCACAACTCTAGAATCTATGAAGCAACAGTTGATTGAGAAATGATTTAGAACTTAAATGAAGGGAAAAGAAAATGTAAACCGAATGCACACAAAAAAGGAAATAGTGCATGCACTGATGAATATTTGCATCTGCCTCCATGATGAAAAAACATTGGATCTATGTAGAGGACTAAATCAGCTTTCCAACAATATTTTTTTTTTGAAAACAAACGTCATATGCTTAAGTTATGATTTTTTGAAAAAAAGGGATAAATCGTGTCCGCCGACAATGTAGACACAACCCTTTTGATTTGATCTCTAGAAAATTTACTTGTTGCATACAAAAAATAATGGATACCCAGATAATATTTTGATGCTACCAACAAAACCCATAAAATTATTTTTAATCCAAAAACCAGAACATGTGATTTGGTAAAAAAGGTAAACTTCACCTGTAGGAAAAATAACTGCGCTAGGATATTTGATAATCGTTTCTACAAAATATACTCACTATTTGCAAAATTTAGTAGATACTTGGATGAGATTTTGAACCTCGCTACAAAACCCAGAAATCATTTTTCCTACAAAATGAGTGGAAGCTAGAATTTTGAAGCAAAAAAGAGAACGACTCCAATGAAAAATGATTTTCTTCAAACCCTTGCAAATCTGACAAAATATGTCACAATTTGACAAAACAAAAGTTGATATTGACTTTCTCTGATGCCTTGGATTCAATGCGGAGATTTTCAAGACTTAACTCACACCCAGCAAGAATTTCACACCAAGATTGGTCCCTCATATTTGGGAAGAAGTTTGCAGCACTGAAGCTTTGATACCATGCATTAGTTTATGGTGAACTCCTCAAACACCCCAGGATCACCTACAAGACAAAATAAATTCCACAAGAGAGAAATGGAAAAGATATCATTCTTGCATCCTTAATGATAGCATGATATTTCTACCATTTCTCTCTTGTGGAAGTTATTTTGTCTTGTAGGTGATCCTAGGGTGTTTGAGGAGTTCGCCATAAACTCCTACATTGATATTCAGTATAGGGATGTCAACAAAGGTTTTGATTTTTCTTTGTACATTGTTGAGGAAATATATAAGCAATTGAAATATTTGAATGACTCAAAGACTAGACTATACTTCAAGTGGTATTCTCTGTTAGACCACTTGATTTTGTATAGTGGAGTGAAGATTTGGAGTAGGCCTTTGAATTTGAAAATAAATGATGAGGGGAATAAGTTGTTAGTCCAGATGTGGACATATCTTTGGGATTCTTATTGTCCCTTTTCCAATTATCTATCCTTTGAGAATGCTTTTGTGCAAGGTATTTTGAAGAACCTTGAACTTCAGCCAAAGGAAAGAATATCTAAGAAGGTCATCAAATTTCTCGAGCCTTTGCAGTTTGATCTTGAGAAAGAGATTGATCACAACTAGTGAGATTGGTACTTGCATTCTAATTGTACAATCTTCAAGGTTTATGGTGCCCCAGTTCAACCATAGTGTCTACCAAGGTTTGAATCAAACAGGTTAGCGTTCATGGAGATAATGTGGAAATTCAATTAATTAGATAAATTCCACTTCAGGTTGATAAAGAAGGGATCACTCATCCATTCTAGGATGCATTTCTCACATTTCACTATTACTGCAAAGGAATGATTAGAGGTATTCCCTCTATGTTGCAAAGTTATAGAATGAAATTTGATCCTACAAGGAATTGTGATTCATAAGGATACATAAATCAAATGAGGTTAGCATGAGGAAGGTCAAAATATTATCACAACTTCCATTCTTTCGATAATGTGATTGGAAACCTTCAGAAAGATGAATTGGTGATGGAGATAAAATAACATTGAACATTCATAGTTCAAGTAAAGGAGAAGAGAAAAGTGAATAATCCCTCCTATAAGAATGCCTTTGTTGATATCTCAAATCCTATTGAGAGGATCGAGAAATTTCTCAATAGCTTTGATAATAATTCATATTTCAAAAATTGTCCCCTTGAGAAAAGGCCTAGTGAAGTGGAAATTGAGCAACCAATTCAACAAGAATCACTACATGTTTAATCATCAATGCACCCTAAAACTACCCATCCAATGCTAGTTGGTATTCAACTACTAGTTGATTATTCAATGAACCTTGAAGAGGTGGGAGAAAGTAGGCAAGAGGAAGAATATGTTGTTGAGAGCATGCCTAATGATGAGGAGGTAGATCAATACTTTATCCCTCCCCAATTTGATCAAGGAAATGAGCAAGTACTTGCTAATATTCTTATGGTGGATTTATATGATGAAGATATAATTGTTGATGATGTTAGACTCCTAGCATGTACCCAATTCATGACTGATGATAGTTTTGTAACTTCTAAAGAGTTTAAGGGTTTTATCATCAAGATCAAGAAGGATGAGTTTCATGATAGTTTGAATAGGGAAAAAGAAGCAGTACATCCTTCACAACATGAGGAAGTTACCAAGCAATTCCTCCAAAAGAGATGGACCTTGATGCCTCAAAGATCACTCTTGAAGAAGGAAGAAAAATTGTAAAGGAGAGTGGAGTACTTTTATTACCTAAATGGGATATCGCTTTAGCAAGTTCTCTAGATACAATAAGAAACCAGGAACCATCTCTACACACAACAACACATCATCTACCACATGTGCTTGTCCTCTATCCATATTATCTTATACTACCACATCTGAAAAATGAAATAACATCACAAATCTAATTTACCTCATCTTCGCTTGCAGCTACAACATCGAATTTCATTGTGACATCTTACACCTCCTCATCAGCTACAACTTCTTGTTCTTCACCTTTCGCTGCAACATCAAGCTTTGACGTCCACTCTTCCTCAATCGCCAATAGTTGTGCTAAAAAAGCTACTTCACCTTCATCATTTGCTATAACATATTCACTACTCACCTCGGTCTTTTCTTCTTCTCTCATCATGCCTTCCTCATGACATGTCTTCACTGCAACTTCAAGTTGTCTACATTGATAAGGGTTGCTCTCTCATATTTCTTCATTGATCTCAGGCTGCAATATTTTTTTGAATGTCCTCTTTCTTTGTCTCTCTTCTTCACCACTTTTCTCTCTCTTTCCAACACTCTTTTCCACTTTTTCTCGAACTATCTTTCCCATCGCTTCAATCATTTCATCCTCCACATTCTCCCAATACTACTTCCAAAATAGTATATGCACGAGTCTTCTCACGACCCAACCCATCTTTGTTTGTTGCAATCTTCCACAACTCACATTTTTCTCAGCTTTCAACTCTCGGTTTTGTTGTGCCTATAGCACACATGCCCCATTCAGAATGGGGACCCTCTTTTCGCTTTATCAGGTCACTTTTTTCGTTGCCTCATTTTTTCTGCCCCCTATTTTTGAGTCCTCATTGGTCAAGGAGTCTTAGAAGAATCATGTTGAGTTGACCAAGTTTTGCTACCCTCAAATTTTCAAGGCCTTAGGCCTTTGCGATATTTCCCTAGCTATTTTCCTTCAAGCTTTGAAACGGCTATCCTCCAAGCCCCACGGTTTGCCCATATGGTCCACTCCATATGGAGCGTCGCCTTGCTTTCGTCATTTCAAACAGCCAAGCTAACATGTCTTCCCACCCATCAGGACTCGCATCCTATTTCGCCATTTCAATTGCTAGCCTACCTAAAGGCCAAGTCTAGGGAGTCGTTCGCTCTGCGGACCCCATGGTTCCCACCGCCCTTCTCCAAATGTGTGCCCACCAACCACAACTGCCATCATACCTGCATTAATGGCATGCATTAAATGATGAAAAGTTTATAAATAGCCCATTCAAGTTGTCATTTTCATCATCAGGAATTTGAGAAGTTTGTTAGAATCACCTGCCTTAGCCGCCCTTGCATTAGTTGAGCTCCTTCGCCAATTTGAAGCCTTCACTTGCGGTCTCTTCATCAATTTCATCGCAGTTTTTAGGTTGGTTCTCCACTGCCATTTGTGTTTTGAGTTTTCTTTAATTTCTATGAAATTTGTTAAAATCTGAAGAAGGAAAACTTGAAATCTAATTAGCACAACCTTGGGCAATTAAAAACCACATTTTAGAATTTAGAATTCCTTTGAAAATCCATTCAATAGGGGCCTGCAAAACTCGGACCTCCCACGGTCATTCTTCAACAAGAGCCATCATACCCTGCGAGCCCACAATATACCTAGCGTCGTTGTTTTGCCTTAGAACATTAAACTTTAAAATCATCCTTCAACCTCGTTGGGTCCAGTTCAGTGAATCTCCTTCACGCCTCTACATCCGTATAAATGTTTACTCAAAGTGGTGAGGCTCTAAGGTTGCTCCATTGGTCGAGCCCCACCCCGACCATTTTCGTCAAAATTTCGAGCCCAAAGAATGATCCTCCAACCCGTTCGGGCCTACAAGCGCAGGCCTCCACCTACAGAATGCGCTTTTCTTCCCACCATCTCAAACAACTAACTTGCTCTGCCCTTCCGTCCATAGGTTGTCGTTTAGGGTTCATTGTTCCAAACGACCTTCACAATCTGTTTGCCTGCCTATTAGACCCCGCCTTCGTGGCCACTGTCTAAATTCCAAAACATGGTAATTTTTTTCTTGTGAACCATCCTTTGCAGGTTTTCATTCCCCTATTGTCACTGATCAAACAATCTCTCCAAACAACGAGACTCTGGAGTCCTTCCAACCTATGGGTTCCAACCCCACCATTGTCGTCCAGTCCTCCATGCTAAAAATTGACTAACTATTGTCCTCTTTGCAGACCCAACCTTGTTGACTCTCATTCATGAGCCACCATGGTGAATTTGTTGTCCTAAACAACCCCGGGTGGCCATCTTTCCACCCTGTGGGGCCCGAACCTGGCACATTTTTCTAAGCTGAAAAGCGAAAATGATTAAGTGTTAGGCACTAGGTGGGCCACCCCATGTAGGAGGCCACTTGTGGACTTCCGTCCCGCTCTCACCGCTTTGAAATGAACAAAACCTTCCACCAGCCCGCTATGCGAAACCCAAATTCATGAAAGTCATCCACTAAGTAATGAACTGATAACTTGATGACAAGGATTCCAAGACCAACCTTGCAGGTCGTTTTGCACAAACCGTTGTCCTCTTCTCGTCATCCCTAGGTGGAGATCGTCTGACATCTTTTTGCACCTCTTGACCCACAACTGACCAAATTGTTTGGTTCCAAAGAGTAAAAGGGTGACACCATCCATCAGAACCACGGGTCTCGGATGGGGGAACGTTGCTTGTGGGGCGTCACCTTTCCAACGTTGTTTTCAATGGCGACACCTCAAATGACCAAGCCACCCTCTGCTTCTGCCTGCCTTGGGTCCACACACCTAAATAATGATCTTAATGCCTCCAAAACCTCAAAGTAGATTTGACCCACATGCCAAAATTGTCTAACCTCCTCAACGGACCCCACTTTGTGACCAAATCTTGATGAAAGTGAAACCATGCAGGCCATCGTGCCTTGATTTCCATATGTTTATAACTGCCTCCAAAATGGCTGCCAACCTAGGGATGTCTGCATCCCTAGGCCTGCATTGCTATAACTCCCTCTAGTAAAAGGCCAATGTTGACCTATAAGAGATATTAGGGTCTTTGAATGCTAAATTATCTGATCTAACATCATTTTGTAGTATTTTGGCTAACATTCCTCATGTTTTATGCTTGAATGTGCTTACCACTCCTTCATTTGCAGGATATATGGAACCAGCTGCAGGACCGTCAGAGGCAACTATGGAGAAAGAAAAGGGCAAGAAAGCTGCTAAGGCATCCATAGGGAAAGAAGATAAGGACCAGATGAAGTATAAGTTCCAAGGGGAACCCCTCAATTCAAGGGTCGCCACAAATTGGAAAGAGATTTTAGACACAAATTTAGGACATATTGACATTGACGAATTCAAGCAGAGGGTCATCATCAACCCAACCAAAGAGAATTCCAGAAATATAAGGAAGAGTGGGTTGGCCAAGGCTGTTAGTTTCCCGACTACCCTCATTGCCCCCGAGCTTGTAATGGCCTACAGAGAGGCATATCAAGAGAACACAAGAAGAATTGTAGATAGGGATGGTAACATACTGATTTGTTCGCCAAGTCAATAGGGAAAACCTTACACATCCCTACCTTCAATGAAATGGAAGAGACAATGAAGGGATATGCCAAGACCACTTAGGATGCAGACCCCCTCAAGTGCAAGAAACTTATTAATCAATACTAGTTAAAAGAGAAGAGGGGCAGTGCAAACAAGGTGCCCCAAAAACTATTCAGAAGTGATTTCCACGAGGATTACCATGATTTGGTAACCTTATTAAGCAAAGTTATGGGCCTCATGACAGCAACTTTCTTCCAAGAATGGATGCTATATTTCATCGAGGAGATTATCCAGGGAAAGACCAAATTCTACTTGGCTGAAATGATTAGCAACTGCTTGCATGAGCATTTTGTAGTAGTCAAGAAAACCTCGCAGTTAAACATGTCATCCTACCTTGTCTATATGTTGGTTGATTGAGTGCAATACAGAGGCTTATCGAGGCAAGAATTGAAGGTATATGATAAGTATCCTTAGCTCCAATACAGAAACTTCAAGAAAGACTATTGCAAAGTCAATGACGCCTTCATGGGCCATATTATTAGATTGCTTGGAGGTGAATTTGAAAGAAGGGTCTCACATAGTGCAAATGCCTTCATCCACCAGTTTGGCTTTCTGTTCATTCAATTCCCAAATTTTACCTACATCTGAGCCAAGGGCTTCTCGAAGCGACCCTATAAATTTCCCTAATACCTGAATGACTAGATGGTACTGCTTGAGTTCTCTAGGAAATTGCAGCATGCCCACACCCTCCTAAGTGACAAGTATAGGGCAGGGATTCCTTATCCCCTCCCCTTCAACCAAGGCATGTACTCACTTCCTGCATCTCAATGTGCAGATTATTTTGAGAAGGAGCTTGTTGAGTATAACCTAGAACTCCACACTGCCCGGCCACGAATGGATCCATATGGAAAGCTTAAGAAGATGGTTGGGGTAGAATACACCCATGTGCATAATGTTGAGTACTTTTGGGTGAACTGCAGGGATGAAAAAGAAGTGCGAATGAGGCACTATATGTGCATGATAACATATTTTTTCAAGACGGTCAATTTTTTTCCCGTGCCAAATCAAATTGTAGAAGATGAGAGCACAGTGATTGATCCTTGGTACAATGCAGTTGCTAATCTACCGCTACCCCTGATTGACTGGAACGAGGAAGAGGTCAATGACCTCAATCTTCTGATGAAGCTTGTAGAGGCAAGGAAAAAACAATGGATCAATGGAAAAATTGCTCAACTAACACTACAAGGAGCCACCTTAACATATGGTGAGCTCAAAGATGAGATCGAGAGTGAGACCAAAGGTGCAACTACTGCTATCCCATATGGAGAAACTTCATCATCTCCTCCAACTACCCGATCCAAGAAGAGGAAAGAGGTGGTTGAACACTAGCCCAAACACAAAGTATATTCAAGGAAAGCATCGAAAGGTGAACCTTCCAAGAAATAGAAGAAGATTGGTGGATTTATAGAGATGCTCACCATTGAAGAGGACCCACTCCATGAGGGAAAGGAGGGAGAAATTAAGCAGCCAAAGTCACCACTTGTCACCTCTACCCTAGTTTCCACTATTTCTACCATAGTAGTCACCCCTCCACTTGCCTCCCAAGCAATGACCACTTCTTCTCTGCCCACGGTAGACATATTAGTCCACCTTGCTTCCACCTGGCCTACTATGTAGGTAATGGTGATAGATTCTTCCTCAGCCACCACTTCTCTATCCCAACCGAGCTTTCTAGGGTTCTAATGAATCTAATTGTACAAGATACCTTGGAACAAGTCGTTGTTGGTCTCCCGGCGCCTCCTCTTCCCAAGCCACCAAAAATGGAGACAACAATGCGAATCTCTGAGGAATTGGAGAGATAGACACGAGAAGCAATTAAGGAAATGGAGGAAGAGGTTGATGAATATCATGAACACCCTGAGCATTAGCACCTAATGATTGATGAAGTGGTCTGCGAGGAGGAAGAAATAGGATCCTTAAAGGAAGATGAAGAAGATGCCAACACCAAGTACATTATGGAAACCTCTGACCAAGAGCTTGAAGAGGAGTTTGCCAAGTAGGTAAGGGATGTAGGAGAAGAAGTAGAAAGGTATCCCCTTGAGGAGAAAGAAGAATCAGATGATGAAATGGAGGTAAACACTAAGCCTCCAACTAGGGAGCAAGAAGAAAGCCCCAAACATGATGAAGAAATGCCTCCTCTGTATGAGGGAGAAGAAAAGGAGGAAGAAAATAAAGAAGAGGATAAGCCTGAAGAAGAGGTTGAAACAAGAAAGAGCTCAGAAGAAGAACATCTTGAAGAACATGGGTAGAAACAAGAAGAAAAGGAAAAAGCCTTTGAAAGGGAAGAAATCCCCAAAGAACACACAACTACCAAATCCCTAGAGAAGGAAACAGTATTCATCTAGGATTTAAATGAAGAAGTAAAGATAGAACAAGGGGCTCCCGAGAATAAAGAAATGGAAATTTTGCATACCCAAGAAGGGGAAGGTGATCATGAATCACCAAAGGAGGGGTCTCATATGCCTGAGTGGCTTGAAAAGTAGTTAGAGAAGAAAAACCCGACCCTAAGGGATCCAAAGGTGAGACTCGAGGCCATCTTAGCTCGAGCATAGATAAGTGCAAAGGAGAAGAAGCCAAAGGTAAAATCCCATCTGACAATGGATCCATTAGGATCAAGGACTATATAGATAGCTACGCTGGTGATAGGAGAAGAGGGGGTTAGCTACAACATCTCCATCGTTGATCTAGGGACAACCATGAGAGATCAGAAGATCGACCATCTTCAAGGGTCTATTGCCACCATTGTGCATCAAATGCATAAGGATAATACCTCTAAGGAAGAACTAAAAGCATAGGTGGTGGATCTAGCAACTTATATTCAACAATGGTCGTCAGCTGAAGAGCTCCCTACCACATCGACAGTGCCACCCAAGCTATTGTCTAAAGAACATATCGACAAGTTGGAAAGAAGAAAGAATTGGACAAAAGCCACTAAAGAGTGGCTCCGACAAGTAATCTACAATGGAGATATGGTTCTGGGTCAAGCCGTCAAAATGACTAAAAAATTCATGCTTGTGCAACAACAATTGGAGGACATGGAGAAAGTATGCCTCTAATACTTAGAATTCTACAAGGCCACCAACCCAAAATTTGAGGTCATCCTCAAAATATTAGAGAAATCCTGGGAAAAGGAGTTTGGCATCGTCAAAGATAACCGTTGGTTGGTTGAAACATGGAAAATGTCCCTAGACCACTAAAATGAGGTACTGGAGAAGGTGCCACAAGATATCGAGCTCATTCTCGATTGGGAAAAAGAACAACAGGCAGACAACAAAGATTATATCAAGTTGATGACTGATCAAGATATGTCTGCTGAAGAGTTGAATGTGGAGAAAATTAAAGAATACTTCCATAAAAAGATGGAAGAGGGTGCAATAGATGAATTATCTCCACTCTTCATGAATTTTTCCTCCAAGGCATTTGTTCTATCAGAAAAAATAGTGAAGGCTACCCTGAGGTATACAAAGCATGTGGAGGAAGTGGCCAACCGTTCCAAGAAACTCCACTTTCAAATCCTCTAATCTGAGATCATTGAGAAGGATAAGCTTTGGATTCTAATGGGAAAATTTGTGGAGTATGCCACCGCCAAGAAAAATGAAGGCAATCCAATAATATATGATGAATTCCTCATAGTGTAGCTATAGCAAAAGAGAAATTTGCTAAAAGACAAAAGAGCTACAGTGTTGGCCACAAGAAGACAAAATAGGCTAAAGGACAAAAATGTATTTTATATTGTAAAATATTTGGGGGTAGGTGAAACCTTAATTTGTAGTGAATCTTGGCCACACAATGAAATTAAATCTTGGCCATTCATTTTTCTTTTTGGGCACTATAAATAGGGGGTCTCCTCTCATTTTCAAGAGAGAGTTGAGTTGTTGTAAAGACATGCTGCTGGAATTTTAATAGAAATTAATTGACTTTTGATGGATTTTTGAGTTCCAATTTCATGTTTCATGATTCTTCTCTCATAGTTAGTGAATTTGAATAGATTTACTTTGTTGTTTATGAGTTTTGCAAGTTATTAGTAAGTTAGTTAATGTTGTTCATTGGTATTGAAGAATTTTTTTGTGAGTTAATAACCTTCATTGTCCATAATTTTTGTTGTTTGTTGATGATAAATAGTACTGTAAACTTAGTCTAGACCTAAATTGAATGTTGCACTAAATTTCTATCTTTTAGTCATGTTTATGATGAATGATTGGTTGAAAATCTATAGTCCTTAGAAGATTGCACTAGTTTCATGAGACTGTTGGCTAATTTCATTAAGTGGAACTTAGTTTTGGGAAGGTTTTCCATAGTAGGGTCCTCCATTATCACTATTCATTGATAGTTTCAGGTCTAGGAACTTCCTCTCTTCCCTCCCCTTTTGACCTTTTTTTTAATAGTGACTTTGAACAAGGTTCATTGCACATTGTAAAGCCAAATCTAAAGTTGAAATAGGAGTTCTAGACTGCTATTTGAACCTGCAACACTTGCACAATGACTTCTACATCTTAAAACCTCCATTTGAAGGCTTAGCCTATGTAATTCTTCCCTGTGATTACCAACAAAATCACATAAGAACAACTGAGACATTCCAAGCAAGTCATGACCTGACACCCGAGAGACCTTAGGGTGATTTTCAACAACTTGTTGTTGGAGATTTCCTTTCAAGCAAGGTGATGCACCTATGCATTGTTTGTGTCAATGAGAAGTGCAAAAACACACATCAACAAGTTTCTCAAGGCTTTTCTACCTAAAAAAACCCTCTTAAGCTCTCCACAAATGCTTCACACATTTTCCTCTAAGTGTGAGTTTCCTCTTGGTCAACAATCTATTCACGCAACACTCACAAGTCCTAGTGGATCCTCTTCACTCTCATGACTACCTGCTCTAATACCAATTGATGCAGGAAGAGTACTCACCTCTGCTCAAACAACTCAATCACCAAGTAAAATTATATAGGAAATTCTCTGCCCAGATTCACAACCACTGAAACACAAATTGCAAGAAAACACATGTTTTATTAATTCAATTGCAAAATTACAATAGACGACCTTCCATGGCCTCAACCTTCCTAAACATTCAAATCTACCCCTCCTCTATTTTGGAACAACTACCTCTAAACATGTTCCTCCTGGCATCAATTCATTTCCCATTTGCATACTCTTCCATATCTGCTCTCAATTTTTCATTCTCTAGTTTTACTCCATAAGTTTTAGCTTAAGAAAACTCGTGTCTTCCTTATTCAAAAATTAAATAACTCACTATTCATATCCTTTTATTCTCTATGTGGAATCTTCCATAGACCTACCTCTCTCTTGTCACACGGCCTTGACATTTTTATTGTGCATTTGATTTCAATATTCATTCATAAGCTGCCCAAACTAGTTCAACGTAGTCTCCCTAACTCTCATGTGCCCCCTATTGGACTCTTCTCCACGCACTGCCTTTGTGATTTTCCTCATTTTTCTCTATATCGCAACCCTTTTTCTTCTCCTCTCATGGGCTCTCTCTTGCCAAATTTTGTGCACCCCCTTCTCTCTCCCCTCACATATTTTTATCTTCATTTTAATAGGTGATATGTACCTACATTGCCCATCTCATTCCTTCATATATGATATTTTAAATTTTAATTGATATTTACTCGTTACCCATTTTTTGGATTCTCTCAAGGTAGACTTTCTTCTCCAAGTTGATGCTTCTATATTCTTGCTACATGGGCATTCATCTTATGACTATGCACATATTCCTGCCAAAAAAGCTATAACGCAGCCCCCCTTGAGGTGTTGTTTTCTTTCTCCAAGGTAATATCTCCTCATCTTCCATCGCTACACACATACCATTAGTTTAGTGCCTCTTCATTTTCTTTTCTTGGTTGAATTCTAACCCTCTCTACCTCTCTTAATCCTACGACCTTTCGTTCTTCTTCATCGACTCCATTCATCAAAGATGGTAAGGCACATTAAAAATGTTCAATTCAAGATTCAAAATAATGATGTTATTTGGCCAAATGAATAGCTAATCTGCCAACATGAAGATAAAATATTATTCCATAAAATAAAATGACTCCCCTATCATTCTCCTTTTGAAATTCTATATTTTAAGTTTCAAATCAATTTTCATTAATCCCACCATTACATTTTATGTGATAATAGTTTCATGTGGCATTTGGTCAAATATTTCATGTACTTGGTCTATGATTTCACACTCCATATACATTTCAAACAAGGCAGTTGCAAATACAAAAAAAATCTCGACGCAGAGGAAGGTCTTGAGCAACTTAGTAACCGACCCAAGAGGCAAGGTACTCAAAGCTCAACTCCATTTTGCTTGCTCTTAGAAGTAATTTTCAAGGCTACTAACAAGGGATTCTTATAAAAACTTTATTCAAATACTTTGATATAGTGCTCATGCATGGTAGATCTTTCATGGATTCAGCAACCTTGGATACAATTCAAATGAGGTGACAAACAACAACTACCAAGGAAACATCTTGCATTGATCAACTAAATAGAATGGTTTCAATGTAACACAAAAGCAACCATTGGAGAACATTCAAACCACAAATTAGGCTTGGGAGACCTCTTTCAAACATTCAAGAGTTGATTTCATAAAGTATATAACCCTAGTTCCATGCACAAACCCCAACTTGATTTGATTCTCATGCTTTCCTTATGGTTGTCTAACAGTTCACTTGGGACAGTCAAAACTAAGCGTGTGAAAACATTTCAAAAATACTCCAAAACTATTGATTCAGGTATAAGAGACCTCTAAATACATTTCCCAACCCTTACCAATTCCAACCTATATGAATAAAATGAAAATATTTACACAAACACCACAGTGTAATGGTTTTACACTATTATTTTTAGCTAATTTGGAGCGGACTAGTGAATTTTTCTTCCAAACTCATGCATAATAGGACCTCCAACCTTGAAAATATTAAATAACATGTACAAAGATAGAATTTAGGGTGAATTTTTAGCATTTTTGAACGGTGGAATCAAAAGATATCACATTTTGAAAGTCCATGGGTTACTAGGGTTTGGGCAGATTTTAGAAAAATTGCTCTATCTTCCTTATTACTCAATGAAAATTCATGCCACCACTTGAAAATTAAAGAATATTCATCAAACTACAACATGTAATCGACTCCCAATTAGTATAAAGATCTTACAATCCGTACAAGCTATCAGAATGTGCTGCAACTATAGAAAGACACCAAAAGAACTTCATTCCATTCAATCCAAGTTTGAAAAATCAGTACAATAATGCTTTCCTTCAAACATTTCAGAATATTCATGCTTTTTCCAACCATTAAAATTTATTCGCACATTCTAACAATTGTATGTAATTGAAAACCACATTTTTTATAACTTTCTAAAAAAAGTTGCATGACAATTTGGCAACTTTTCACAATTGTTTGTAATTTTCTAACTTTTCCCACCAACGACTAAACCCACAACCAAAAATGAATTGAATACATAGGAGATGGTCATAAATGACCTTATTAACCACTAAAACCTACTTTCAACCCAAAAATACAAAAATACCAAAAATGAGCAATAATGAAGCACCTAGTGCCCTTGCACCATACACCCAAGGGGAAGAATACTCAAGTCCCACTTGAGTGCAGCTTGAATAGTGTATCCATGCTTGATCATATCATCTTCAAACATCCAAGTAGCATCTTCCATGGGAGGACCCCTCCACTTGACCAAGTATTGCAAATAGGTGGCGTTTCTTGTCTTCTTGAGCTCCTTTGTATCTAATATGCACTCCAAATCTAAAGGTTTGTCGGGAGGAAGTTCTTGGATACATTATTCATCTTAAAATGCTTGAGAACTTGCTTCATTACCTGCAACAACATCCCCTTTGAAAGGGTGAAGGTTAGAAACATTAAATATAGGTGAAATTCCAATTCAATTTGGTAGTTCAATCTCATATGCATTTGGACCAAACTTGTGAACAACCCTACAAGGTCCAATTTTCTTCATTTTCAGCTTGGAATACTATCCCTTAGGAAATATATTCTTCCTTAGATGAGCTAGAACCAAATATCCAACCTTAAAAGTGACTTCTCTCCTATGTGCATCAGCCCTTCACTTATACTTTTCAACACTCTTTTGTAGTTGATCCTTGACCTATTGGTGAATCTCTTTCATAGACAAGGAAAATTGTTCACCCTCAGTACTTATCCTCTCCATCCCACTTGTATCTCTCAATTCAAAGACTCCTCTAGGCTACAACCCATAAACAACTTCAAATGGACTCTTACCCACACTCCTATTGACTGAATCATTATATACAAATTATGCCTGAGGAAAGATTAGATCACATTGAGTAGAATGCTCTTTTGTAAGACATCTCAAGAGGTTACCAAGACTCCTATTGACTACCTCAGTCTACCCATCAGTTTGGGGGTGATATGCAAAGTTGAAACTAAGGTTGGTGCCAAGTTTCTTTCATAAAGTTCTCCAAAAATTCCCAATAAACTTCATATCTCTATCTGAAACAATACTTAAAGGAAAACCATGAATTCTTACCACTTCCTTGAAGAACAAACCTGCAATGTATGATGCATCATTAGTGCTCTTGCATGGGATCAAATGTGCCATCTTGGAGAACCTGTCCACTACAACATAAATAGAATCAAAACCTCTAGGTGTTTTTGGTAAACCCACTACAAAATCCATGCTTACTAACTCCCAAGGCCTATTTGGAATGGGAAGAGGTTGATGCAAGCCTACATTAGTACTATTGCCCCAAATTTTCTACTTGAATTTGTACTACAATCTTGTTGTTCTCTTGACCTTATTTGATGCAGAGAAAGGACAAACAACATAAAAAATAGACCCAAAAGGAAAATCACTCTTGTATGTTCTTCATACTTGCACCTAGGCGTACCTTCATTGCTTCTAACACAAGGATTCATTTAAAAATTTGGTTCAACACCCCTTGGAACAGTGTAGAAACCATAACAAACCTGTCTAGTGACTTTAAGGGCTATGAACAACTCAATGTGGTGATACGCAATACAATCCTTCATGAGAGCTACAACCATGCATTGTTCAATTAAGGAAAAATGACTTCAATGGGTTAAGGCAGACCTTAAATGCATGATTTCAACAACCTTGGATACAATTCAAATGAGGTGACAAACAACAACTACCAAGGAAACTATGCCTTGCATTGATCAACTAAATAGAAATGGTTTCAATGTAACACAAAAGCAACCATTGAAGAACATTCAAACCACAAAGTGGGCTTGGGAGACCTCTTTCAAACATTCAAGAGTTGATTTCTTAAATTATATAACCCTAGTTCCATGCACAAACCCCAACTTGATTTGATTCCCATGCTTTCCTTATGGTTGTCTAATAGTTCACTTGGGACAGTCAAAACTAAGGATGTAAAAACATTTCAAAAATACTCCAAAACTATTGATTCAGGTCTAAGATACCTCTAAAGACATTTCCCAACCCTTACCAATGCTAACCACTATGAAAAAAATGCAAATATTTACACAAACACCACAATGTAAGGGTTTTACACTATTTTTTTTAGCTAATTTGGAGCGGACTAGTGAAGTTTTCTTCCCAAAACGTGCATAATAGGACCTCCAACCTTGAAAATATTAAAGAACATACAAAGATGGAATTTTGGGTGATTTTTTAGCATTTTTGAATGGTGGAATCAAAATATATCACATTTTGAAAGCCCACGGGTTACCCTAGCTAGGGTTTGGGCAGATTTTAGAAAAATTACTATATCTTCCTTATTACTCAATGAAAATTCATGCCACCACTTGAAAATGAAAGAAGATTCATCACACTACAACATGTAATCAACTACCAATATATATGAAGACCGTACAGGTTGTACAAGCTATCAAAATATGTTACAACTACAGAAAAAACACCAAAAAAACTTCATTCCATTCCCTCCAAGTTTGAAAAATCAATACAATAATGCTTGCATTCGACAATTTCATAATATTCATTTTCTTTCAAACCATTTAAAATTTATTCCCATGTTCTAACAATTGCACGTAATTGAAAACCACATTTTTGACAACTTTCTAAAAAAAAGTTGCATGACAATTTTTGCAATTTTCCAAATTTTCCCACCAACAACCAAACCCACTACAAAAATGAATTGAATACATTAGAATATGGTCATAATTGACCTTATGAACCACTAAAACTCATTATCAACCCAAAATTACAAGAAATACAAAAATGAGCAAAAATGAAGCACCTAGTGCCCCTACACTATACACCCAAGGGGAAGAAAACTCAAGTCCCACTTGAGTGCAAGTCTGCAACAATACAATTAACCAAAATCCAACATCTAAGAATTATTTTGAATCTGCCCCACCATCTGCAATGATATCACCTGTATAGGGGTACAAATCATAAACCAAGTCTTCAATCTTGAAAGCAACTTTTCTTCTTCTCACATCTACCTTAGCACCTACAATCTTTGTATAATCACCTCCTGCACTTGTCATAAACTAGAAATCACCTTGGATAAGACAATTGACCCATTTCACCTTGTGATTGCAAAGAGGATGCTTGAACAAACCTCAGAAAATTCCTTGAAATCTACATTGTCTTTATATACTTCCTTGAATGCTTCAATACCAACACTCTGAAAGTGAAATTCTTGTACTATCAATATTCTTCCACTCCAAAGATCAAACACCTTAAGATTTTTCCCCTTCCTCTTCTTGTGCTTGAAAAGGTAGTGTTGAAGATACTCAACCCACTTGTTCTTCCTTACATTTGACAACTTTGAACCCATCTTGGATGACACTCTTTCCATGTGCATCTGCTCAATCTCACTCTCATCATTTTCCTTCCCATCAAACTTGTTTCCTTTAATACGGTCCAGATTCCTACCACTTGCAACCATCCAAGAAAGTTTGGGAATATCACCTTTGTGGACACCACCTTGTGCTCTAGATACCTTGCATTCTTCATAGGTTTCTTTACATAACAGACCAACCCCTAGTATTAAGTCAATATGATGATTTTTATCCTTGATTAGAGGCAATGAGTTTGGGATCTTAGTTATCACTAGATCAACATGCTCCTATAACAAATCTTGGATCTCCAAAGGAAATTCATCAATCCTAGTTGTTGTCATAATAGTCCTAGGTCTATTTATTCTTGCAAAGCCCTTTTCATCATTTTCTATGGTTTTTACAAACTCCTTCTCACTTACCAACATTACACTAGACCCCACTTGTGATTCTTAACTTTCTTCTTTCAATGGTGTGAGTGTGTAAGAAACCCCATCCTTTTCTATGACATATGTGTTATTTCTACCATCATGTTTGGAATTTCTATCATATTGCCATAGTCTACCAAGGAGTACATGATAAACATACATAGGGATGATGTCACACAAGACCTTGTCCTTATAACCTACTATATGGAATTATACCCAAATTTTTTTCATTCACTAACACTTGTTGCCCTTTTTTTAACCAAGAAACCTTGTATGGAGTTGCATGAGGTAACCTTTTCAACTTTAACTTCTCTACCATTTCAACAAAAACCAAATTGTCAATACTACCAAAATCAATAACAAGTTTGCATCATTTACCTTGGCGTTTGCATGTATTCCTAAAGAGTGAATTTATTTGAGGTGGTTCCTTCTCCATGGGAACTTTAATCAAGGTTCTTCTCATCAATAAGGACTCTCCAACTTCTAGTTCTACATTTTTTTATGGTAAATTGACACTTTCAACATCATCTCCACCTTGTGCAATCTGATTTCTTCTTTCATTTCTAACAAAAGTAGATGATTGTTCTTTAGTGAATTTCCATGTTTAATGGCCTACAAATTTATTACATTTATAACACTTTCCAATGAATCTACTTGATGCTCCTCTACTCCCAAACCTGCCCCTAAAATTTGATCTTCTTCCCCTAAATTTTCCCCTTGAATCAAGAGTTTGTCCCTGAGAATTACTTGTCTCTCCTTAACTCTCATGTGACTGTCCTAAATAAAAAACTAACCCTCTTCCTCTTAAACTTGTCCTTCCTCTACCTCTACTTTTATTTTCTTGTCTCCTTCTCAACTTTTCTTCAACCTTTATGGCTAACTAATGACATTCTTCTACTATTCTTGGACTTGTGAGACTTAATTCATCTTGTATACTATACTTTAACCCATTCAAATACCTTGCAACTTTGTCAACATCTTCTTCCATGTGACCTGATCTAATGCTTAGTTTTTAGAACTCTTATATGTAGGTCTTCACATCCATGTCCTTTTGCTTCAAATTTTGCAACTTTCTATACAACTGAATAGCATAATCATTAGGTAAAAATTTACTTTTCAATTTTTCAACCATTCTATCCCAAGATGAAATCTTTGCTTTTCCTTTCTTCTTCCTCTCTTCTTCTACATAATCCCACCATAGCGATGCATGTCCTTTTATCTTAGTTCTTTCCAATTTAACTTGTTGCCCCTAAGGTATCTTCTCAAACTCAAAATACTTATCTAGGTCTCCTATCCAATCTAGTAGTTCTTCTCCATTCAAAATCCTTGAATACACTAGAAGGTCTATCTTTACCTTGGAACCATCACTCTTAAATTCCTTTAGCAATCTCTCCAACCTTCTTTCTTCAACATCTCTTTCTTCTTCCTATTCTTCTAGGTGTGCATTTTCACCCATTTCTTAATTTTCTTGATCACTCAAATCTCATGTGAGCACTCCTCTTCTTTGGTTGGTCTCAACTGATATGAGTCTTGCATCAAGGCCTTCTTGAATGGCTCTCAACTCTGTGGCAAGAAAATCTCTCACCTCTCTAACAATCCTTTCCACATTTATCCTGAGAGGCATCTTGGAAATTCTTCAACTCAATTTATGTACTACCTTTACTGATCTCCCTAGCTCTAATACCAATTTTGATGCATAGGAAGGTCTTGAGAAACTTAGTAACAGACCCAAGAGGTAGGGTACTCAAAGCTCAACTCCATTTTGCTTACTCTTAGAAGTAATTTTCAAGGCTACTAACAAGGGATTCTCAAAAAGACTTGATTCAAATACTTTGAGATAGTGCTCATGCATGGCAGATATGTCATGGGTTCAACAACCTTGGATACAATTCAAATGAGGTGACAAACAACAACTACCAAGGAAACTACACTTTGCATTGATCAACTAAATAGAATGGTTTCAATGTAACACAAAAGCAACCATTGGAGAACATTCAAACCACAAAGCAGGCTTGGGAGACCTCTATCATACATTCAAGAGTTTATTTCATCAATTATATAACCCTAGTGCCATGCACAAACCCCAACTTGATTTGATTCCCATGCTTTCCTTATGGCTATCTAATAGTTCACTTGGGACAATCAAAACTAAGCCTGTAAAAACCTTTCAAAAATACTCCAAAACTATTGATTCAGGTCTAAGAGACCTCTAAAGACATTTCCCAACCCTTACCAATGCCAACCGCTATTAATAAAATGCAAATATTTACACAAACTCCATAGTGTAAGGGTTTTACACTATTTTTTTAGCTAATTTGGAGTGGACTGGTGAAGTTTTCTTCCCAACACATGCATAATAGGACCTCCAACCTTGAAAATATTAAAGAACATACAAAGACAGAATTTTTGGTGAGTTTTTTAGCATTTTTGAATGAAGGAATCAAAAGATATCACATTTTGAAATCCCGCAGGTTACCCTGGCTAGGGTTTGGGCAGATTTTAGAAAAAATGTTATATCTTCCTTATTACTAAATGAAAATTCATGCCACCACTTGAAAATGAAAGAATATTCAACACACTACAACATTTGATTGACTCCCAATCAGTATAAAGACCGTACATACCATACAATCCATCAAAATGTGTTGCAACTATAGAAAAAACACCAAAAAACTCCATTCCATTCACTCCAAGTTTGAAAAATGAATACAATAATGCTTGAATTTGACCATTTCAGAATATTCATGCTTTTTCCAACCATTTACAATTTATTCCAATGTTCTAACAATTGCATGTAACTGAAAACCACATTTTTCACAACTTTCTAAAAAAAGTTGCATGACAATTTGGCAACTTTTGACAATTTTTGCAATTTTCCAACTTTTTCCCACCAACAACTAAACCCTTAATACAATAGAATATGGTCATAAATGACCATATGAACCACTAAAACCCATTATCAACCCAAAATTACAAAAAATACAAAAAAGAGCAAAAATGAAGCACCTAGTGCCCCTGCACCATATATGGTGTAGGGGCACACTATGGTGTAGGGGCACTAGGTGCTTCATTATTACTCATTTTTGGTTTTTTTGTAATTTTGGGTTGAAAATAAGTTTTAGTGGTTACTAAGGTCATTTATGACCATATCCTATGTATTAAATTCATTTTTAGTTGTGGGTTTAGTCATTGGTGGAAAAAGTTGGAAAATTGCAAAATTGTCAAAAGTTGTCAAATTGTCATGCAACTTTTTTTAGAAAGTTGTCAAAAATGTGGCTTTTAGTTACATGAAATTGTTAGAACATGGGAATAAATTGTAATGGTTGTAAAAAGCATGAATATTATGAAATGGTCAAAGGAAAGCATTATTGTATTGATTTTTCAAACTTGGAGTGAATGGAATGAAGTTTTTTTGGTGTTTTTTCTGTAGTTGCAGCACATTCTAATAGCTTGTATGACCTGTGTAGTCTTTATACTAATTTGGATTCAATTAAATGTTGTATTATGATGAATCTTATTTCATTTTCAAGTGGTGGCATGAATTTTCATTGAGTAATAAGGAAGATATAGCAATTTTTCTAAAATCTGCCCAAACCCTAGCCAAGGTAACACGTGGCCTTTCAAAATTTGATATCTTTTGATTCCACCGTTCAAAAGTGCTAAAAACTCACCCAAAATTCTGTCTTTGTATGTTATTTAATATTTTCAAGGTTGGAGGTCCTATTATGAATGCATTGGGAAGAAAACTTCACCAGTCCACTCCAAATTAGCTCAAAAAAAATAGTGTAAAACCCTTACACTGTGGTGTTTGTGTAAATATTTGCATTTTCTTCATAGGGGTTGGCATTGGTAAGGGTTTGGAAATGTCTTTAGAGGTCTCTTAGACCTGAATCAATATTTTTGGAGTATTTTTGAAAGGTTTTTACACACTGAGTTTTGATTGTCCCAAGTGAACTATTAGACAACCATAAGGAAAACATGTGAATCAAATCAAGTTGGGGTTTGTGCATGGAACTAGGGTTATATACTTTATGAAATCAACTCTTGAATGTCTAAAAGAGGTCTCCCAAGCCTACTTTTTGGTTTGAATGTTCTCCAATGGTTTCTTTTGTGTTACATTGAAACCGTTCTATTTAGTTGACCAATGCAAGGTGTAGTTTCCTTGGTAGTTATTTGTCACCTCATTTGAATTGTATCCAAGGTTGTTGAACCCATGACAGATCTGCCATGCATGAGCACTATCTCAAAGTATTTTAATCAACTCTTTATAAGAATCCCTTGTTAATATCCCTGAAAATTACTTCTAAGAGAAAGCAAAATGGAGTTGAGCTTTGAGTACCCTACCTCTTGGGTTTGTTACTAAGTTGCTCAAGACCTTCCTCTGCATCAAATCTACCAAAGATCTATATCTCGTTAAAGCATAAAATTTAAGAGTTTTAGGAAATGATCGGAACAGGAGAAACTAAGCATGAAAAAAACCAAAATTGAAAGCAAACCAAACAATATCTTTTTGTTTTTGGTTAGTGCATATCACATGTCTTCCTATGTGCTCTTGTGCCAAAGTCCAATTGTCCAAATATTGAAGAGATAGGATTACTAAGGATCAATGGAGTTTATCAAACCCCTAGGATCCAAGATCCCATGGAAAACCAACATAAGGACAAAGGAACACATGTATGATATGCAGCAAGACAACATACACAAACATACATGTTAGAAAACACAAAGCATACACGATGAAAACACATGGCATGGAACATAAAGATGACAAAATGAAAACCAAAACTATGTAGAGATGATGCAAACATGAAGAAAACACACAAGAAACACACACAAAAACATAAGGTTAGTACTAAAAGATTCAAGTCAATAAGGAAAATATACCTGTCTTAAATTGTCTCAAATACTAAATGGTATCCATCAAATAAATGTTACCTCCCATGAGGACTAGAAAGTTGTGTCATGCCACATCACTCATGAAACACATGGATCCACTAGAAAGCAAGTTATGTTGTGTTAGGTTGCCATGTCAAAAAGGGATGCTCAAGTTCATGACCCAACAAGCTCCATTATGTTGAATCCATGAACTATCTTGCAAAAAATCACCTCAAGGGGTGCATAAAGTGTAACATCTTGGGGAACAAAAAAAATAACCTCAAGGGTGGACAAGGTATAACATCTTGGGGTATGAACAAAACTCACCTCAGGGGGTGCACAAGGTTTAACATCTCAACAGATGAACAAAACTCACCTCAAGGGGTGAACAAGGTTTAACGTCATGGGGGACAACCTCAAGGAGTGCATAAACGACAATAGGATTGGGCTAAAAACTCAAGGGATGTTATAGCAACACCACCACAAGAGATGATTTATAAAAACAACAAAGGGGATTTTATCAATACATACAAGAGTCACACCTTAGGGAATATCACACATGAAATCACCACTAAGAGAGGACACGTCAAGGAATAAAATGATCACACCTTAGGGAATACTAGAGCCATAGTATTACCACAAAGGAGAGCATCAAGCTCAATATTACCAGTAAAGAGACACTCACATAGATCAAGAAGGCCACACTTTGATTGGCAAGGTCACACTTCCTAGGAGATGTATGCTATGATCACTACGAAGGGACCATTTCAATGCAAACAATGAGTGGGTGACTATATGCCCCCCCTTAAAATATTAGTGTACTTGCTACACTAAATTTTTAAAGAGAAATGAAAGGATCCCAAGAAGTAATGCACCCAACACAAGGCTACTTAACCCTTGTCGAGCCCCAAGTGTAAGGACAAAGATGAGCCTAGAATGAATGATGATATACTGCTCCTTGCAAGACAAAATATGATTGCATAAAGCTTAATTTATAATACCCTCATGGATGCTAATGAGTGATGTGTTATACTACAACTACCAAATGACAAGGAGCAAAGAAAATGAATGTTAATCTATCATGCATTCAATTTGATCCCCATAAGGATCAAATTCTCTCAATTTCCTCTTTAAAGCATGACATTCGTTAGGAAGATGTCCAAGTGTTTTATGATATGCACAGTAAGACATATTTTTACTATTTCCTTATCTTCTCGATCACGGATGGTTGGAAATGTAATATGTCCTAGTTTGAGAAGTGTGTTCAAGGCCAATTCAGTCTTGGTTATAGGATGCACGAATGGTAACTTCTTAATAGGACCATGGACTTTGTATTTATTGGTTAGTGGGACCACTATTTGATGTGGAGGTTAAGGACTTCGGTAACCTATTCCTTTGGTATCTTTTAACGATGTTTGTTCCAAGAGGGGATTAATTTCATGTTCATTCTCTATGTCACATCCTTGTTTTCTTAAAATTCTAAAGCCTTGTCCATAACTTTGTTCCATCTTTATGGGTGTTTTTTGTAACTTTATGCTCATATGATTGGAGATTGGTTGATGTGTTTTCCTTGTCATTTTTATTGGTAGGTATCTCCATGCATGTTGATTGAGGTATGCCTTGTGATTCAATTTCTAGATGTAACCAAGTGAACATTTCAAGTGGTGGTACAGTAGGACATGTTGATTGTTGATATGGGCGATTAATCCATTGCATTGAAGGATAAAAGATTGCATTATTCTCAAGGTTATGTAAGGAATTTTGAAATAATTCATGCATTCTCTCTTCGTCTTGACCCAAAATATCAAAAAGACTTGTATTAGGAGATAAAGTATCATGAGTATCATTATTAGAATTAGGGTGATTGCCAAACACACAACTTGAAACATCAACCAAGGATTTCAAGGACATTCCAAACTTTACCAAAGCACCTAGCCATGACGATATGGGATTTCACAATACGATTCAAATTATTTTGCAACTAGTGATTGGAAAACAAACAACAAATCCGGATAAAGGCTCCTAAGAGTGTTATGCCACATGAAGTTGAGTTATGAATAGATAACAGAATAGGGGTGCCCAAGGGCATTTGAGTCCTGAATAGGGTATCTAGAATTTCAAAGTTTGACTATGTAAGACACTATTGAAGGATTATATGGCTGCTTGCAAACAGTTTTAAACAATGAATACTTTTCTAGAATTTGCTTAATTTATGCCAATGCAAGTCTATAGCAATATGTGAACAATAAATAACAATTTTGAATGCAAGTTTTTGATCTAAAATGCACAATATTGATTAATTTTAAGATTCCTAAATCTAAGAACAATGATTTTGATGTAATTCTGAAACAAAACTATGCAAATTTTGTCACTTCTCATTACTTTTTGACCCAAATGAAAGATTCCTACATGAATGCAAATGACTAGAATATATAGTTTATTCTTTCAATTCTGGATTCTTGTTCTTGCTTTCCTCCAATCATTTAAATTTTGGGTGGTCTCATAGTTGAATATTACACTTGCTATAGTTGATGTAAGAACACGTTAGATAACATTACTATCTTTAAACTGTGAGGTTGAGCCTATTGATTGGTATACATTAATTAAATTTTGTACATTAATTGATATCATGTTGTTTCATTTAACCTTTAAAAAATTGTTATTCATGTTTTATTAACTCTTAAGTGCATTATACAAATTTATTAGACATTTTAGTTGCTTATGAATTATTTTAGGTGATATTTTTATTGACATGTTATTAGCTTGTTATATTATGTAAATTTTGATTTTCAATGTTTTCTTCAATTGGTGTATATTCTTTACTTTATAGTAAAGTATATTTTGATTTATTAAAAATTAATATTTAGTTTGATTTAAATTAATAATTTTTAATCATTTCAATAACTAATTGATATGGGGTGAAGGGCCTAGCTTGATTGGCTAAAGAATCATGTTGCAGGAAAGACGCCACGAGGTCTAGTCTCCCCTCCGTTCCCATGGTATCGAGGAGTGTGTCGCGCCAGCGTCACCAGTCACGTGAAAAATGTTTACTAGGCACACTATAGTTTATAAGGGGGGCTACCTAATTCCAGCAATCTAAATTTAAATAAAATTAAAATTAAAAAATAAAATTTAACTAATTGATATCATGTTGTTTCATTTAACCTTTAAAAAAATGTTATTCATATTTTATTAACAACTCTTAAGTGCATTATGCAATTTTATTAGACATTTTAGTTGCTTATGAATTATTTTAGGTGATGTTTTTATTGACATGTTTTAGCTTGTTATATTAGGTAAATTTTAATTTTCAATGTTTTCCTCAATTGGTGTATATTATTGAATTTATAGTAAAGTATATTTTGATTTATTAAAAATTAAATATTTAGTTTGATTTCTAAATCAAAAATCAAAATATTGTTAAGAATTTGATATTTCATTATCAATCATAAATTCATTATTTCTTATTTTTATAGGTGATTTAGGACTTGTTTCTACACTCAAATCAATTGGTAACAATGATGTACCTTCAACTCCAACTTTTCCCATTCGACAAAACATTTGCATATGCTCTCTTTGTATTGTATTCGACTTTGATTTTCTCAAGAGTTCCCCACTTTTTATTTACAAGCATAATTGTCAATTCTTTCTTTCCACACAAAATCATCAATATATTTTCATTCAAATTGTCAATTAAATAAAAAGAATATAGTGACCACTAAAAAGAAGCATAATAAATATAAATAAATTCTTAAAATAAAAGTAAGTGGTTGTTAATCATAAATACCTACAAAATAACAAATTTATATTAATAGAAGTCGAAATTGACAATTAAAACTCCTAAGAAAACAAAAAAAACATATAATGATTAAATAGTTATTGATTTTCATTAATAAGTTATTTGTATTGATATAAAATAAAAAATCTCATAAAATTTCATAAAAAAATATGAAAAAAAAAACCATGTGCTAATTGTACTTTGGGACCAAATCATGAGTACCATTCTTTTTTGCCTATTTGTGAGTCATTTTGTTGTCTACATAATGTGCTTTACATGTTGTGATCATGTTATGTATTTAAACATGTATTCCCTCTACTTTAGATATGGTTTCACTTGGATAACAAGCATAAGAATTGGACATCTATTTTGTCTCTAAGAAACATGGTTTTCTTGTTTTATAGCATTTTTGAACTTCAATGTCACCATAAAATTATCACTAATATGCCATCATTCTTAAATTTTTAACTATAGAATTTGTGTGTATTTTGAATACGTCAACATATTTAATTTTATTTCCTTTCACTAGTATATATATATATATATATATACCTGCTTATTACGTCGATAAGTGTAACCCTACAATGGCAGCACAATGTCTATAAGAAGTCAATACAATCCATCACAAAAACAAACACAAAAATAGACACATTTTAGAAACAAAACAAAAAAATAGATTTAACTCATTTCAAAAGAAGAAAAATGTCCACTTTTGACCCCCTTTTTTCTTTATCATTTCTACACACTTACTCAAATAGAAAATCTATTGTAACATGCACTTTGTGTTCTAATTCTAATTTTGACTCAGATTTGTGGCTATTAAGCTTCAATAAATTAGGAAATGGCCTCCATTTTTTTATAGTTCAATCATGCACTTATAATTTTGTCATGTTTATGTGATTTTCAACCTACTTTGTAGCTTTAACCTTTATACTTTTAGTTTATAGAATCATTATCACCTATGATATCTAAAAATGGTGGTGCTTAGTAGGACTGTTAGAGCTTGCTATGTTAGAAAGTGAAATCAGCAAGCTTCCCTCCTTGAGATTTGATGGAACCCTTCAATCTATTTAAGGATTTTAAACAAATTTGCAAACATACCAAGAAAAATGCAAATGCTTATGTTTTCCCTTCCCTTATGATTTCAATGTAATGCTCTTTATGTTTAGCTTTTTATTTTTCTTGAATATATAAGTTTTAGCTCTTTTATAAATTGCCACTTATTAACTCAACAACATATTTACCATAAATAGAGTGACAAAAAAAACATAAGTTTTAGCTCTTTTATAAGTTGCCACTTATTAACTCAACAACATATTTACCATAAGTAAAGTGCCAAAAAAAAACAAGAATTCTGATGGAGTCACCACCTACTACATATATTTTAGTCAAAAAGGATGCCATTTGTTCATTTGCATTCTTATTTAATGTTTCTCTTATACTCATCGCTAGAAAAACATTCAAAGAACATAGTCTATAAATTTCCTACAAGCCCAAAAGCGGATTTCAAAGTGGCAAAGATCATTTCCACTAGCTGAAATGTTCCCAGCAAGTATCAAAAATCTCTACAACTCTATTTATTCCATCGATCACCACAGAAACCATAAACAAAGCCACACACAAATCATCAAAACACGTTAGAAATGGTTAGTTGTGCAAAATATCTCCAAACCCTAACCTTTATAAGGATGTTGTCCATCTAAAACCAGCAAAATATTATATTACAAATATGCAACCTACTATTATTTTTGCCCTTGGTCTAATGAGAGGAAAAAAAGAAAGAAAAAAGTCAACGTCGTTTTTACTCAATCTACATGGTCCCTCTGTCTGACCGTTTTTCTTAACGATCAAAGAATGCAAACAATAGTAATTCTTGTGTGCATGATGGTGCAGCCGATTAAATGCCCTGTCACTACAATAAAAGCCTGAAACATATTAAAAGGAAATGGAATGTTATTTTTAAATTTCTTCTTACTATTTTTAAGTATAAATGAAGCTGGAAAGAAGTCTTATTGAGTTTTGGCTTGCATAGAAATGTTGTGGCTGATTATATGAGACATGCTATTTTACTTTATAGATGGAAAAGTCGATGTTTGGCAGTTTTTGCAGAGTATAATATACACCACGAAGAGGAAAAGCTAAAGTTTTACTCTGATGTTATCTTCCAAATTGTTGTGTTGTGTTCTCAATTGCAGGTGGTGTCCAAAGTAAAGGTGAAGCTCAGCAATCACTTGGATGAGATAAAGTATCAAATGCTTCAGCTTTATAAAAAAGACTCTTTATGTTCTTTGCAGCTGCAATGTATGTTTAAATTTAGAGTTGAATGTTGTTCATAAGCCAGGTTTACGGCTGCAGTTTAGTGTTAATGTATTCAACCATGCCTTAAGCTTATGGTTGTCAGTAATATTAAGCTTATGGTTGTCAGTAATATGAATTGTAGATTTATTTGCATTGATTCAATAAAAAACAAACTAACTAACTTGTGTGAGATTGAAATAATTGATAGAATGGTAAGCTATCTTTCAAAGTTACAAGTTGTATTTTCAAACATCAGCAGTTTACTAATTAAAAAACTCAAACCATTTGATCGCTGTGCAGAGCAATGCATGTGTAGAATTCAATCCATAAACAAACATTGAGATGTAGTGCAAGCTAAGAGTTGGGATATTGATTTCGACTATTTCATATCATTGTGGATCATGGTTTGCTGCCTTTGATAGACTAAGAGAGAGAGATATTCAATGGATTTCTTCGTGAATGGTATAGATTGAGGCTTTTCTTCCTATTTTATTTCTTTTGGAGTAGATGCACAGAGTGAGCTACTTATTCAAATCACACTTATGACTAGTATTTGGAATTTTTTGGATGATTGGTTTTTAGTGATCTGCCTTATGTTTTTGGAACTTGTTTAGAAAATGGCAACTTGAAGTGACTGGATTATTCTTCAAGTTCATTCAACATCTAGATTTTCATTTCACTCTTATTGTATTTAGGAGCATTGCGTTATAATTTTCTTAGTTGAAGACTCTTCAAAAGACGATGATTGTACTTCAATCTTTGGGAATCAAATTCATATTTTGACTGATGAGAATGGATTTTCCAATATTTTAAATAAGAATGTTCTCATCCATTGTATTAATCCAACATTTTATAGTATTACCTCTTGGGGTAATAAGATTGATTTTCCATTAGACGTGTGATGGGTTTAATTTTTTTTATTTTGTTTTTGACGATTGGATTACCAAGGATAAGGTGAAAATGTGATAGTTGAGGTTCAGATTTTTTGAGGCACAAAAATAATTACCTTTCAAAAATGAGGGTGGAGATTCCACAATTTTAAATGAGAATATTCATAGGGGAATGAGATTGACTCGTCAGGGGGATGAGATTTACTCGTCATGGGTCTAATTTGGGTATTGGATTGTAAATAATAGTGTACAAAATATGGTAGTTTTAGGATCGCGTATTACATAGCAAGTAAAGAAAATAAAACATATGGGAAGTTTTCGAGATTGTGAGTATCACTTAAAGATATCTTTACATATTCAAGAGAATGTTAGAACCTCTTTTTTAAAGCTTGCACTCCATTTTTTTTAACCCCTCCAAGTTAAGTTTTAAGGGGTGTGTTTAAATATATAAAACTCATTTTTAAGTTCTATAGAATTACTGATTATTGCAATACAGCTTGAAGTTGTTTAATGAAGATGGCAGATGTTAGTGAGCTGACTTTAAAAAGAGGCCTACAAACATAAGGTATTTTTTTAATTAAAATTAATGCTCAAATTGTGCTTGCATGTCTTTATATCAAATTTATTAATAAGGTATTGATAGAAGTAATGCTCCTAACTATTTCATTAAATTCATATGTACAAATTATGTTTGATTAAACCCACTTTTATAATATGGAATTCACTTATTAGTGTCAAGCAATGTAAAAATCTTGTTATCCATTCAAAAAATTGTATTATGAATGGATAGACTTAAATAGACAAAATTATTTTGATGAAATAGAATGCAGTAGCTCCTTAAGAACAAATGAAATTTTTGAAAAGAGTTCAAGATAAATAAAAGGATCTTTTTCCACTCCTCAAATAGAGAGCTAAGGAATCTGGGGATTAAATAAAAGGATTTTTTCCTCTCCCCACATAGAGAGCTAAGGAATCTGGGGATAACTCATAATGTTGATATGATTCTATAATTAGCTATTCCTAATGTGTTCCTCTATTGTTGTCCATTCCTAAAGAATAAAATATATAAAATAGCTAATCAAGACACTTGTTAATAAAGGACACATCAAACCCATCTCTTCAACTTGTGGTAATCCAATAGTGTTGGACCAAGGAAATCACAAACTTATGTCCCACTCTTGGGCCACAAGCAAACAAGTGGAACAAAATCTACAACAAACACATGAGGGGTTTGATTGAACATGATGTTCAATTGACAAGGGATCAATTGAATTTATTTCCTACCACCTCATAGAAAGGAGTTTAATCAACCTCTAATTGATCAAACACATGTATGCCTCTATAAATGCATCCATACCCCCTTGTTTCCACCTTAGTCAATCAAATTGCTTCAAATAGTTGTCATCCCCAACCTCCATCCAAGTAAGTGATTTTTTTTGTGTTCTATGTTTTCAAAATAAGTGTAATTTATATAATACAATGTAGGTTTTTTTTAGGTTGATAAGCATTTGTAGAATACATCATGTAAAGTTAATTAAGCCCATCTATAGTTGATCTCTAATACTTTATTGGAGACTCTCATAAACTCACCAACATGCAAATTTCTTATGTAAACATTGCAACACACCTTCAACACACTATTTTCCTATTGTTCATGGCTATTACAACAATATATCGCATAGCAACAAAAATCGTTGGGAAAATCATCAGCAACCAAAAGATTAAAAAAACTTAAAAAAATTGGTCAAGAAAAAAATCATATTTTCAAAGAATTAAAAATAAATAAAAAGAAGAAAAAGAAAACCTCTACTTTTTAAATTTAAAGACATTTTAATAAAATAGAGATATAGAGAGAGCAAAAATGAAATATGGTAGGGGCAGGGGGGCTAGCTCGATTGGCTAAAGCACCCTGTTACAAGCAAGGGGCCACAAGGTCTAGTCTCCCTCCAAACCCGTGGTACCGAAGGACATGTCACCAACGCCATCTATCATGTGAAAAAGGTTTACCAGGTGCACTACAATTTATTGGGGGATGGATACCTGACCAATTTTTGCAATCTAAAAAAAAAATGAAATATGGTAGCTTTAAATTTTATTTGAAATTTACAAAGATGGAAATCAAATAATTTATGGTATAATTTAAGGCAAACATGTCCTACCCAATGTTAATAGTTTACATTGTATTTATGAAAACTAGAAGCAAATTCAATTTCTTGCATGGATCAAGGTCCTCATTCCACCATCTTCCAATCATTACAAGTGCATGCATAGCCTTGGGGGTAAGAATGGGCCTTGGCATCACATATATCAAGCTCAAATCCACTTGCAATATGTCCTTACACCATGAAATACATTCTTATCGGCTTAAAACAGTCCACAACGAACAAAACATTAAGGTTTTACAAGAGTGAACCCCTCAAACATCTTTTACAATGAATATATTCATTCCTCCCAACCTTCCTTTTGTTAGATTTATGATCAAATGTAAAGCATAGAAATTAATTCAAAAATCAACACAATAACACACAAATACCCTGGGAAAACCCTCCACTTGAGGGAGAAAAACCCAACAACAATATATCACTTATATATTGAATGTCACAAGAAATATCTCCTTTGCAAAGGGCCGATAAGAAGGGCAATAAGAAGCACCACAATCAGATGCAAATACAATAATAAGGTGATGCAATCTGTTGATAATAATCCCAGCCTTCTATAAAGATATCGATCTGCACTTGAGACAAAATTGCACTTGTGAAACTCGAACTTGCAATGAACAATGAATGGATATGTATGAATGTCAAACAATGAAACTCCATTGAACATATATACACAATGAAATGAAGGGCGTGACTCTTCAAAGCAATATGTCGTCCTTATAGAAGAATGTGTCTCTTCAAAAATCATGTCCAATATGCATGATGTCGTCCTTAACAAAATTGTGCCTCTTCATGAATCATAATTATCATTTCATGCAAAGGACATGCCTTTTCAAAATAAATCGCTATCTATAAATTAAATAGCCATTGGCTATTATTTAATTTATCCACATTGTAAAGGAGATCAGCTGGAAGAGACACCCGACGCTGTATGTTTCATGAGAGAACTAAACATGTTGAGATCAAATACCACTATACCAGAGATATGGTATTGAGGAAAGCAATTCAGTTGAAGTATATCAACACTGATGAGCAGACGACAAAGATTCTCACCAAGCCTCTCTCCAGGATAAAGTTTGTGTACATTCGAGACAAGCTTGGTATGGTGGAGAATCAAGCCCTAGCAAATGATCGGTTGGAATATTTTCACATTGTAAAGGAGAGCGAATGGAATATCTTCACATCCATCTGGTGAATCTTCCATCCTTTAGATGTTGCAATAGCAATGATGGTCCTGACTAAAGTATAACGAGCAACTGGAGCAAAGGTTTCCTCATAGTCAACTCCCTCTTTCTATGAGAATCCTCTAGCCACGAACCTAGCCTTGTACTTCTCAATGCTCCCATCAGTCGCATGCTTGATCTTGAAGAGCCACTTAGAAGATACCATAGATTTGCCTTCAGGTCTAGGTACAATGTCCCAAACATCATTCTTAAGAATGGATTGATAATCCTCAGCCATAGCATCTCTCCAAACCTACTGACTAGAAGCTTCAACACTAGAAGGCTCGGACTCAATAATCTACCTCATCAATGCAACATAGCTGGAAAACTTATGAGGTCTCTTACTTTCTTTGAAAGTTTCTCTCAGGGCTGCAAACCTTTCTGCCTCCTGTATTGTTTGCCTGGCCCAAAGAGGTCTTTTTCTTCCAATCACAATATTTGTAGGCCCATCAGTAGGTTCCAAGGGCTCAACTGGATCATCATCTTCTTTAGGTTCAAGAGCCTCCCTTTAAATCTCAGGAGCATGGTCAACTTCCATATCCTGAGGAGACTCTTCATTATCTATCTCCATATGAGTGCCTTTGGATCTTCTAAATGCAACATCCTCCTCAAATGTGACATCTCTACTAATCTCAATCAACTTCTGACCTAGAATGTAGATTTTGTAGGCTTTTGATGTTTCACTGTAACCTACAAATATCCCATTCTTGCCAAAACGCTCCAACTTCGTCCTTTTGTCCTTAAGCACATGAACATATACAGGACAACCAAAGATCCTCAAATGACTTACTTTCGGCTTCACCCCTATGAATGCTTCTTTGGGAGTCATGTTCTCCAAAATGCGGTGAGGGCTCCTATTTTGAACATAAACAACTGTCCTAGATGCTTCAGCCCAAAGGAAGGTTTGCACATCTTGGTCATGAATCATGGCTTTGGCTACTTCCACAATAGATTTGTTCTTTCTTTCAGCAACACTGTTCTGTTGAGGATTGTAAGGAACAAAGAAGTCCCTCTTAATCCCAGCTTCAATGCAAATGTTATAGAAGATTTCGCAAATGTACTCTCCTCCATTATCGGATCTCAGAACTTTGATCGTCTTCCCAAACATATTCTCTACCTAAGCTTTAAATTCTTTAAACCTCTCTAATACCTCCTTAGATTCTTTAGATTTCAAGAAATAAATCCAAGTCTTTCTAGAGTAGTCATCAGTAAAAATAATGTAATACAAGAAACCACTCAAAGAAGCAATAGACATTGGACCACATAAATCAGAATGAATAAGATCAAGAAAACATTTAGATCTACTTTCACTACTATGAAATGGACCTTTAGTATTCTTATCCAATGCGCAACCTCTGCAAGTACCTTCATGCTCTTGGTTGAGTTTCAAAAGGCTTGAAACCATCGTCTCCTTGGTAGGAAGTGCTCAAAAGTGAAGGTGAGCCAATCTTCTATGCCATAGTTCACACGAACTTGAAGAATCATGCACCAACACCTGAAGTGGACAAGTGCAAAGTCTGTAGAGGCTCTCATGTCGAACTCCAATCACCCGAGCAATCTTGATATTAGAGTTCCTCGTCCATGCAAGAACTTTGCCTTCTAAAAATGCAATTTGGTACCCCTTGTCCTCTAAGGCTGAAATCAAGACAAGGTTTCGCTTGATGCCCAGAACAAAAAGCACATCACTCAACTGCAAGGAAATGTTAGAATCCAAGTGAAGAGAGGAGGTCCCAACTCCTTTCACATAATAGCTAGCATCATCTCCAATAATGACTTGTTCACTAGAATCTCTCTCCACCAAATCAATTAGATGCTCTCTAAATCCGATAATGTGGCAGGAGGCACCACTATCAATTAGCCAAGTATTGTTGTCAGTAGGCACACTGCTTGAAAGAGCTTAATAGAATAGGAAACCATTTGAATCTTTTTGCGGAGAGATCTCATCAACATCAACAATGGAAGCCTGTTGCTTAGGCCCAGCTGGACAATCCTTTGCATAGTGACAATACTTGTCACATCTAAAACATTGAACACGAGATAGATCCTTCTTCTTCTTGAATGCAGGAGCACCATCAGATCCCTTATCTCTATTCCTCTTGAAATAGCCTTTCTTTCCATCTTTCCCTTTCTTCTTCGAGGATTAAATGGTAAGAACATGAATGTCTTCATTAGTAGAGCTTTGACCAATACCTCTCATAGCCAACCTAGACTCTTCTTGAATACAATCTTCCCTCAAAAGATCAAACTTGGGAAGTTTCGATCTCGCGCTGATTTCTTGAATGTAAGACTCCCAAGATGAAGGAAGACCATTAAGGGCTAGCATGGTCAATTCCTTGTCATAAATAATATGACCAATAGTAGAGAGTTGATCTCTCAATTCAGAAATCTTCATGAAGTAAGCGATGACAAATTCTCCTTTCGCCATCTTAACATGATGAAGTTGTTGCTTTAATGCAAGTGCACGGCTTGTGTTGTTGATCTCATACATCTCCTCCAAAATCTTAAGCATCTCTCTTGCTATCTTCAACTTAGAGATGATTGGAACAATATGATCCTTCACGGAATCAACTAACATCTTCTTCGCCTATAGTAATGTTTCAATGACGAGCGAACAGGGCGTGGGCGTGGGCGCGAATGCGAGAGAACTGGCGAGCGGGAAATTCAAATCCCCTGTGCGTACTAATGGCCGCGGGCTCCCTGCCTCTGATTTGGGGGTGTCTGCGGAGATCCCTGCTGCAGGAAGGAATCTCAGGGGCGATGGATTTGCTGCTGGCATCGTGGCTGGGCCTGGTGATGGCGTCGGGGCTAGTGTTGGTGCTGGCGTTGGGGCTAGTGCTGGTGCTGGCGTCGGGGCTGGATCTGGTAAGAGTGTCAAGGGTGTTGGCTCGTCTATGCATGCACCTAGATCATACATCAATATTAGGTAGAGTTTTCGTGGTTTCATCCCTGTGATAAACTCCATCACAGTGAAGCTTAAGGACGAGTTAGCAGGAGAAATAAGTGATAGTGTTGCAGAGCTTTCTGCTCAAGGGGTGATCTGTCGGTTTAGGGGCTTTTGGCCAAGCCTTCCTCAGCTGCACTCTTGGATCACCAAAGAATGGGAGCCCCTCATCACTGGTAAAGTTCAAATTTTCCCAAAGGCCAAAGGTTTTTTTGTTGCTAAGTTTGATAATACCTTAGATAGAGACACAATCTTGTGTGATAATTTCTTCCGCTGGGAGGACAAATACCTTCTGATGATTAAACCTTGGCACCCCAATTTTAACCCAACTTCTGAAACCTTCAATAGAATCCCAATTTGGGTCCGTTTGCCTAATCTCCCTCTTCACCTTTGGAATGACTCTCTCTTGGAGGAGGTTGGGGATGCCCTAGGTGATTTCTTACTTGTGGACAATGAATCTTCTTATCTTTATCACTCTACCTTTGCCCGGATACTTGTTGAAATTGATGTCTCAAAATGACTGCCCGCTGAGGTTCTCTTAAAATCTTCTAGGAGGTCTTGGACCTAATCGTTGGATTATGAGGGGGGTCCCTTTCCGCTGCAGAAGATGCTTCAAAATTGGACATGCTGCTGCCCAATGTGGATTCAAGAAAAAGACAAAGACAACTACTTGGTGGAATGGCGCTTCTCAACAACATTACACGGTTGAGAAGAAATATGATCAACTAAGGAGCTTCTCTGAGGTGGTGGTTTTTGACTCACATGTTGCTGGGACTTCTGATTCACAGGCTACTGGAGTTTTGACTGCTGGGGTTTCTCCATCCTCCGCTAGGGGAGCTACCATGATAAATCGTTTTGAGCAAATGATTAGACCGGTTTATGTTTCTGGTGATGGTGCTTCGGTTCCCATCTCTGGCAGCTCTTTGGTCATTTCCACACCTGTTCAAGAGAACTATGATGTTACCTCTAGGGCTGCGGATTTTCATCCTCAGGAAAATGATGGGTTGGCTTGGCAGGCTAAGGGAGCACAAGTTGAAGAAGGCTGGATTACTGTTACTGGAAAAAAATCTAAACCCTCTGGGCCTTCTTTCGATATGACTCTTCGCTCCAACAAGCGAAACTCTAATTGTAAAACCTAATGGTGTTTGTTTGGGAGCTGGTTTTTTGTTGACTGCAGGCTGTCTTTTCTGCAGTCTGGTCTTTTTGGCTGTTTTCAGCAGTTTGACTTTTTGGCTGTAAAGGGTTCCAGGTCCCTTCAAAATCTGTCTTCCCCAATATCAAAAACATCTTCTTCGCCTTAGTATCTTTCTTCTTCCATTGAATCTTCTCTTCCTCATCAGTAGGCTTGAGGACTTTGCTCTCCACGAACTCAGCCAATCCATTTTCCTCCAAGGTGAGCATAATTCTGAATCTCCAAGATGTGAAATTTGTTGCTCCCTCAAGTCTATCCTCAATCTTGAGTCTGTTCACCATCTTGATGAAGAGATAGATGTGATCAAAGATGAGAAAGAGTAATAAGACTAAATCTAATCTAGACTGAGTATGGTTTCTAGTGCTTGGATGCTTTGATCTCATTCCATGTGGATGTGCCACGTTTGCTGATTAGTCATGAATGCATAAGTGGGTTTGAGGATGGAGGTTCTACATGGGAGGTGACGAAGCAAGGTAATTTCAACATCTATGACATCAAGGTGTTGATGAGACAAGTCTTGGTGGCTGTTGGTAACTTCATTACAGCAGCAACGAGTGAAGATTTCAGACCTACTACTCAGGGGAAATGGGAAAAAGGTGAACTAGACTTTGGTGGGTGCACTCTTGACAATCCATCCCTTAGGTGGAATGATGTTTGGAATCATATTGATCAGTTTTGGGAGCTGAATTTGAAGCCACTCTATGTTTCATACTCCCTTAATGTGGAAGCTTTCATGGTTAAGCTTCAAGGATTTACTAGATGGGGCATCAGTTTCGTGAGAAGGCACTTGGTTCTCACTAGCACTTGGGAATGTGTAGAGATTTCTTTGCAGGGTGTTGAAAATCACCTTCAGTTGGGTATCCATGCTTGGGATTCTCAACTTGGGTTGTCAGAGTTTATTACTTATGGAAAAGATTCTTGGAGGGATAAGGGACAAATTTCCAGACTTGTTGATGTTGTTCCCTTCATTTCCAACTACTTGATGGTTCCGTTTGTTCTTCGACAAATGGATTGGAGAGAAATTTTGAATATGGACTGGAAAGATCAACGATCGGTAGTTCTTGGAAGTGACTTTCAGCTCATACAAGGGCTGATTTTGAGACACGAGCTTGCTGGTTTGAGGCAAACCAGCCACCTTACATGTTGCGTTTCTCACATTCAGGAGAGTTGGTTCATCACTCCTGATCAAAGAGGTGGTAGTTCTCTCATGGAGATGAATCTAGTGTGTTTTCCAACCACCTTGGAGGTGTCACTTTGCAGCTCGATGGTCATCTCACATGCTCACGCTTGGGATTTGGAGTGGTGTTGTTGTTTTCCCTTGGGTAGGACTCGAGAATCAGATTGCACTGCGCTGATCCTAGTCTTGATCAGCAGTAATTATTTGTTCCTTCACACTTTTCCTACCCTCCAAATTCATCTTATGATGGTTGATGATGTAAACTTTGACAGTTTACTCTCAGTATTGATTCATGACAGCAGTAGCTCACATGCTTTGGTTCACCATTCGGAGACTCATGGGGTTGGAACTATGATTGTTTTCTGTAGTCTTCATGGTTGTGCAAGTATAATTCAGATGAGGCATGGTAGCTTTATGCGGAGACATGAGTTTGAGTTTGTGGAGCTCTTGCAAAGGAATGCTTCCCTCCTTGCAAGAAGATGTGTAGAGGTCACACTTGCAGGCATGGTCCCGTTTGTTACCATGTGGAGGTATGGGAAGGAGTTCGATTTTGATTTGAATAGTCTATCTCTCCTATTGCTCAGAATGGTGATTGACAGTAGTATGGTTGATACTGTTAACTCGGGGGATCGTGGACATGAGATGTTGCATGATTTTGATTTCCTTCCTTTAAGATCTTTCAGTTTGAGAATCATAGATGGTAACACTTTGGAGTTACAAGGGGAGTCAGTGCAGCATTGGCATGATATTTTCATTGATGTGATCAGAGTGGTGCAGCATCGGCATGGTGGGTTTTTCCTGAGACGCATTTGGGAACCAGGGATCATACTTGTTGCGTATGGATTAGTCTTCAAATTACTGGAGTTGTGGCGGTATTGCTTGAGGACAAGCAATTTTGGGAAGGGCGGATTGTAATGTCCCCTTCTCAAACCTGATCTTTCCAGTAACCATTGGCCTTTTCTTTGGGAACCCGAAGGCTAGTCGGAAGATAAATTAGGGTTTCCTATTTTTGAGGTCATTGCTCAGAGATGATGGATTCAATGGTGGATTCTTTCTGGGTTTTCAGAGAGCTTCACAGGGGTATGTTCATCTCGGCATTCAGAGCATTTTCCAGGAATTTACTATTTTTAGTAAATTCTATTTTTGGCAGCTAACAGGTTTGTCTCAGGCAGTTGACTTTCCCTTTCAGTTGACTCAAGTGGTGTATTCAGTTTCGGACTTCAGAATGCAGTTTTGGAGAAATGAGATTATTTCACTTAAAAATAACATTATATTTTAAATGTTATTTTATGACCTTGGCCTAGTCGAATAACTTAATGTTATTTTAAAAGGTGGACTTGAAGGGTGGCGCCATCATTGAGGGAATATTAAATTTATGTTGAAATTTATCAAAGTCCAATCTAGGCTTTAAGGAGGGCGCATTTATTTAAGTGAAATATTTAATGAAATCAAAATTAATGATGCTTGGAAAAGGACGCCATTTTGTGGGATTAGGGTTTTGACTTTGGAAAAGGTGTTAGGGTTTCAAGGAAGGTCAACAGAAGCTTATAAAAGACAGCCTTGGGGTCTCATTTGGGGATCTTTGGTCTATGCTAATGTTATGCTGCCAAATTGGTTGCGGAATTGCTTCGAGGAATGAATGCCTCCTAGTCTGGGCTCGACTTCGTGCTTGAGAGACAACACCTAGTGGAGAGGTTCGATTATTTGAGCGATTTTATAGTAAGTTTTGCATTGTTGTAGAGTTATTGCTTGAAGTTCAGATTTTTGCATTTCATAACTTTTCTGGAGTTGTTGTTTTGATACAGCAGATCCATGTTTTTACTCATATCTCAAAAAATACAAAAATGCTAGTTCTGGGTATTGCATCAATCTTTAAGTTTGTAAGGAGCGTTCATTTTCTCCAATTTATAGGTCTTAATGTTGTGAATTGAATTTTTAATGCCAAGTCGAATTCTTCAGCTGGGCCGTACCATTTAATGACATTGGGATTCGTGCATAATTCATGTGTGGGTTTTAGATCTGTTTTCAGTGTCTCATCTTAGGCGTCTACTTGGTTAAGGCTTAGTGCATTTAATCTCTAGTCAATCGGAGGTCATACGTGGAAGATATGAGCATTTAAGTCATTCATTAGACTGCTGTTTATGCATTTAATGAGCAGATTTGTAACAGAAAACAGAAATCAGTATTTGATCCTTGAAAGCATTGTGGTTTTGATATCACTATCCAAGATAAGAGTGGTTCTCAATGATGTAATGCTGATCCTGTAATTTCATGAGATATTGGCAGGCGAATGCTTCTTGTTTGTAAAACTGACAGTAGTACTGGCAGTCTTTCTTCCTTGTTCAAATCTGATTGTAATTCTCAAATTCATTTAAGTTATTGTAATAGTTACAGCTCCGCCCTATGGTAGCTACTTTCCCAGCTTGGGTTAGCAAGCACAATCTGGGTGTCGAGTATTTCCAGTTTCAACATTTATTTCAAGCAATTAATTCTGTAATCACTCCGTCATATGGTCGCCCCTCACTCCGTCTCGGATTGGGTAGCACATACTTGACGTTGAGTTCCTTTCTGTATTTAGAGTAGAGATCCTCTGACCAATGCTCGCCATCATCGGCGCCATTTTGGTTAGAGTTGTTTTCTTGCACGTTTTGGTTTATTCTCTAACCCTAACGGGTGCTATGCTTTGTAATTTGTAAATCGAAAAACAAAAAAATTTGGCTCGGAATATTTCAGTGGTATCAGAGCCAAGATCCTGCCATCCTGTGCCCAACAAGGTTTAGTTGTCAGTCGTATGATAGAGAAATTAGTTTCTACACCAGAGGTCAAAACGGAGTTCAACTCAGTTTAGAAGTGGCAGATAAACATGGCTAACAGAGAAGAGATAAAGTTGGAACAAACACTTTTTGAGACTGGGAATAGACTTGACGAAGAATGTAAGTCAAGGGAAGATGAAAGGAATAATCTTCAAATATTGGAACAATGTTTGAGACAGGTGAAACAGTCACCTTCTAAAATGATGCAGTTGGCATTATCACCGGCATTTCACCTTTTAGTTCAGCCCTATTGGCTGGGACACCCAAATGAAGAAATCAAGCTGCTGATTACTTCTTGCTTCATGGAGTTAATGAGAATACTGGTTCCCATGACACCCTATGATGATGAAACCATGAAAATCATTCTGAATATGATTGTAGAAAGTTTCCAAGATCTTGATGAAACTGGAAGCAATCTATTTGCTAGAAAGGTTGCTATCTTAAAAACATTTTCAGATCTCTGGGTAAGTAACTTGCTGTTTGCCTTGGAAATGCATGATCAGATTTATCACTTGTTCCATTACCTCTTCATATCCACTTGGAGTGAGCAAGAAGAGGATGTTATTGCAGCTGTGAAGAAAATCCTTATTCTCACCATTAATGAGTTAGATGAAATTCCACCAAATGTCCAATCTCTCCTCTTGGACACATATGAGTGTAAAAAAAAGGATTCTCCTATTACTGCTATGCTGATCAAGGAATTATTTAATCAATGTGAAGAGAAATTGAAGCCACTTTTGGAGAAGTCTGAACAAGATGCAAGAATATTTAGTGATCCTGATGATATAGATAATTCCAAAGTCTATACAAGGTCATATTGAAGATTTGGTAAAAAATGATTCTCTTCATGTTGCTGGCTCAACTTTTGAAGAAGTTCCACATGAAGAAATCAGTGACATACTTCCTCATGGTGAAGATAATGACGGTGAAGTTTTCAAAACAGCAAGCAATGAAGATTTTTCACTTCATTATGATGGTGACTTTGGGCTTGAGCAGAAAACTCGATCTTTGGAGAGAAATGTTTTTGACGATATCAATTTGAGGGATTTGGGACTTGACTTATTCAAAGAGTCATCACTACAAAGGGAGCATGATAAGTTTTTTCCTGTTGATCATCTTAATCAACCCACTAGCATTTGGGATCCAGGTGTGTTGGCACCAACGTATGAAAGAGAACCTTTGTGGGACGAATTTCCCTTTGATCCTGATGAAGACCAAAGTTTCGTTTGCATCGCAAGCTATAAGGAGGGCACAAAAGGAAAAATTGTCTTTGATGAAGAAGCTTGCTCTGAAGAGTTCCATGGTGACCCTTTCGAGTTGGTTGCAGCCACCAAGGAGGATGTTGTTTCTTCTAAAACTTTCAGAACAACATTCGATGATTCTTCGTTCAAGTTAGGGGCTTCCATAGCCTTTGAACAAGAAGACCAAGTGGCTTTTGATGATGTAGAGTTTGAAGGTGTTACTAAACACAAATATGATTTTCCAATGCTTGAAGCTGATTGCAAACTTGGGGTCAAAGAATCTGTGAAGTATGATGTTTTTTTTGACAATGAGCACTCTCCACTAGTCAATGGTGAAGTTCATGAATGTTGGAGCAGCAATGAAGGCAGCAAAGACAAGGGACAAGGTGCTGATTTTCAGTTGCAGCCTATCAGCAGTTCATCATCTTTGAATTCTCATGATTGGGACAAACAATTCAAGGTGTCCATTGACAAGGAAGTGCAAGCTTTATCCTTGTTTGATCACACACATAGCTTGGTTGAGGAATTGTACTGGAAGGCTCAGCTTGAAGAGAGACAGAGGAGTGAGAGATGAAGTTGCTCTTCCCAATCTGCAACTTATTAGAAACTCTTTGGTAACCTTGAAGTCCGAGTACATGCACTTGGTTGAAGATCGTGATTATGCCATTGAAGTTGCAGAGAAGGCCATTTGTGCTTCTCAAGATAGAGTGAGAAAGATTGATGAACTTTCTCTGGAGCTTGGATCAACAAGAGCTACGCTAGAAGAAACTCAAATGGCATTAATGGAAATAGAAAATCAGTTTGCTGATTTCAAAATTTTCACATAGCAAGAGAATGCACATAAAGCCGAAGAAATAGCGCAAGTTTTTTGTGAGCTTGATAGTCTTCGAGAAGAGTTTGACATTGAAGGTTTCACGAGAAGGACTGAAGTTACAAGTGCAGATTTAGATCAGCAAGATGGATGGAATAACTTTTCAAATTTTGACAATTCTCTCTTTGAAGAAGGTGATGAAGGAGATTATGGCAATCATCTCTATGTGATGGAAGATGAAACAAAGAATGAGACTGAGTATGGTTTCCAGTGCTTGGATGCTTTGATCTCATTCCATGTGGATGTGCCACGTTTGCTGATTAGTCATGAATGCATAAGTGGGTTTGAAGATGGAGGTTCTACATGGGAGGTGACGAAGCAAGGTAATTTCAACATCTATGACATCAAGGTGTTGATGAGACAAGTCTGGGTGGCTGTTGGTAACTTCATTACAGCAGCAACGAGTGAAAATTTCAGACCTACTACTCAGGGGAAATGGGAAAAAGGTGAACTAGACTTTGGTGGGTGCACTCTTGACAATCCATCCCTTGGGTGGAATGATGCTTGGGATCATATTGATCAGTTTTGGGAGCTGAATTTGAAGCCACTCTATGTTTCATACTCCCTTAATGTGGAAGCTTTCATGGTTAAGCTTCAAGGATTTACTAGATGGGGCATCAGTTTCGTGAGAAGGCACTTGGTTCTCACTAGCACTTGGGAATGTGTAGAGATTTCTTTGCAGGGTGTTGAAAATCACCTTCAGTTGGGTATCCATGCTTGGGATTCTCAACTTGGGTTGTCAGAGTTTATTACTTATGGAAAAGATTCTTGGAGGGATAAGGGACAAATTTCCAGACTTATGGAAAAGATTCTTGGAGGGAACAGTATTGATTCATGACAGCAGTAGCTCACATGCTTTGGTTCACCATTCGGAGACTCATGGGTTGGAACTATGATTGTTTTCTGTAGTCTTCATGGTTGTGCAAGTATAATTCAGATGAGGCATGGTAGCTTTATGCAGAGACATGAGTTTGAGTTTGTGGAGCTCTTGCAAAGGAATGCTTCCCTCCTTGCAAGAAGATGTGTAGAGGTCACACTTGCAGGCATGGTCCCGTTTGTTACCATGTGGAGGTATGGGAAGGAGTTCGATTTTGATTTGAATAGTCTATCTCTCCTATTGCTCAGAATGGTGATTGACAGTAGTATGGTTGATACTGTTAACTCGGGGGATCGTGGACATGAGATGTTGCATGATTTTGATTTCCTTCCTTTAAGATCTTTCAGTTTGAGAATCATAGATGGTAACACTTTGGAGTTACAAGGGGAGTCAGTGCAGCATTGGCATGATATTTTCATTGATGTGATCAGAGTGGTGCAGCATCGGCATGGTGGGTTTTTCCTGAGACGCATTTGGGAACTAGGGATCATACTTGTTGCGTATGGATTAGTCTTCAAATTACTGGAGTTGTGGCGGTATTGCTTGAGGACAAGCAATTTTGGGAAGGGCGGATTGTAATGTCCCCTTCTCAAACCTGATCTTTCCAGTAACCATTGGCCTTTTCTTTGGGAACCCGAAGGCTAGTCAGAAGATAAATTAGGGTTTCCTATTTTTGAGGAGATCATTGCTCAGAGATGATGGATTCAATGGCGGATTCTTTCCGGGTTTTCAGAGAGCTTCGCAGGGGTATGTTCATCTCAGCATTCAGAGCATTTTCCAGGAATTTACTATTTTTAGTAAATTCTATTTTTGGCAGCTAACAGGTTTGTCTCAGGCAGTTGACTTTCCCTTTCAGTTGACTCAAGTGGCGTATTCAGTTTCGGACTTCAGAATGTAGTTTTGGAGAAATGAGATTATTTCACTTAAAAATAACATTATATTTTAAATGTTATTTTATGACCTTGGCCTAGTCGAATAACTTAATGTTATTTTAAAAGGTGGACTTGAAGGGTGGCCCCATCATTGAGGGAATATTAAATTTATGATTGAAATTTATCAAAGTCCAATCTAGGCTTTAAGGAGGGCGCATTTATTTAAGTGAAATATTTAATAAAATCAAAATTAATGATGCTTGGAAAAGGACGCCATTTTGTGGGATTAGGGTTTTGACTTTGGAAAAGGTGTTAGGGTTTCAAGGAAGGTCAAGAGAAGCTTATAAAAGACAGCCTTGGGGTCTCATTTGGGGATCTTTGGTCTATGCTAATGTTATGCTGCCGAATTGGTTGCGGAATTGCTTCGAGGAATGAATGCCTCCTAGTTTGGGCTCGACTTCGTGCTTGAGAGACAGCACATAGTGGAGAGGTTCGATTATTTGAGCGATTTTATAGTAAGTTTTGCATTGTTGTAGAGTTATTGCTTGAAGTTCAGATTTTTGCATTTCATAACTTTTCTGGAGTTGCTGTTTTGATACAGCAGATCCATGTTTTTACTCATATCTCAAAAAATACAAAAATGCTAGTTCTGGGTATTGCATCAATCTTTAAGTTTGTAAGGAGCGTTCATTTTCTCCAATTTATAGGTCTTAATGTTGTGAATTGAATTTTTAATGCCAAGTCGAATTCTTCAGCTGGGCCGTACCATTTAATGACATTGGGATTCGTGCATAATTCATGTGTGGGTTTTAGATCTGTTTTCAGTGTCTCATCTTAGGCGTCTACTTGGTTAAGGCTTAGTGCATTTAATCTCTAGTCAATCGGAGGTCATACGTGGAAGATATGAGCATTTAAGTCATTCATTAGACTGCTGTTTATGCATTTAATGAGCAGATTTGTAACAGAAAACAGAAATCAGTATTTGATCCTTGAAAGCATTGTGGTTTTGATATCACTATCCAAGATAAGAGTGGTTCTCAATGATGTAATGTTGATCCTGTAATTTCATGAGATATTGTCAGGTGAATGCTTCTTGTTTGTAAAACTGACAGTAGTACTGGCAGTCTTTCTTCCTTGTTCAAATCTGATTGTAATTCTCAAATTCATTTAAGTTATTGTAATAGTTACAGCTCCGCCCTATGGTAGCTACTTTCCTAGCTTGGGTTAGCAAGCACATTCTGGGTGTCGAGTATTTCTAGTTTCAGCATTTATTTCAAGCAATTAATTCTGTAATCACTCCGTCATATGGTCGCCCCTCACTCCGTCTCGGATTGGGTAGCACATACTTGACGTTGAGTTCCTTTCTGTATTTAGAGTAGAGATCCTCTGACCAATGCTCGCCATCATCGGCGCCATTCTGGTTAGAGTTGTTTTCTTGCACGTTTTGGTTTATTCTCTAACCCTAACGGGTGCTATGCTTTGTAATTTGTAAATCGAAAAACGAAAAAAATTGGCTCGGAATATTTCAGCAAGACAAAGAATCAAAGCATTATTGTATTTTACAATTATGTACGTGTAGGCAATAGGCATGCATGAATTCAATTGAACTAAAGAATACAGTAGGGCTTTTGCTTCATTATGGGGAGAGAATGTTAAAAAACAATCCCTCCGATAGAAAAACAGTTCTGTAATGAGTTAATGGGGGAAGAATGTTGGACAACAATCCCTCCAATTGAAAAACAGTTCTGTAATGAGTTAATGAAGGTTGCTTCAGTGACAAGTCCAACAAATAATCTTTCGAACAAGGGGTACAAAAACATCTAAATAGAGCTAATTTGAGAAATTTCAAATTAGCTTAATATGCATGTTAAAACATGTCAATTTGTAACTTCTAAATTGAAAAACAGTTCTGTAATGAGTTAATGAAGGTTGCTTCAGTGACAAGTCCAACAAATAATCTTTCGAATGAGGGGTACAAAAACATCTAAATAGAGCTAATTTGAGAAATTTCAAATTAGCTTAATATGCATGTTAAAACATGTCAATTTGTAACTTCTAAATTAATTGGCGTATGATTCAATCCAGTCACCAAGGCAATGAATAAATCAATGTAGCTTTCAACCAAATATCAAGGCCAACAACAATAGGCTCTTAAAAAGGATTCACAGAGATGTAATGTACTATGTATTTTACTTTTGTGAATTGTGCTTAAATGTCTATCCATAGGAATAGTGAGACAATGAGTAATAACTTGAGAAGTGTGTGTAATTAAACTTTTCTCATTTTTATTCTAATAGCATGGAGTATCTACTAGTGGGCAAAACATTATAGCGTATAAAGCATTTAACTAGAAAAGGATCATAAATGGATTCAACCACAGCTCTTACTGCCCTCTTCAAGATCATCTCTATCAATAATACTAGCATAAGTGGTCAAGATTTTCTATTTGGAATCGTTGTGAGAGTTATTTAGAAACAGCAGAGCACAAGGCCCATTTTCGGCTTCAACCCTGCTGCCTGCTGTAGCCACAGCCAACCCATGTCAAACAAGGCAATGTCAAAGAATAGATTGAAATATGATACAATGCATCATTTCCCTTTTTAATGTTAATCATAAAATGAATTTAATATGAACTTCACATCTAGCATATGTCTCACAAGCATATCATTGAAAATAACTACTGCTCAAACTTAACCCATGGCACATATTTTTCATGTGTTTTAAGACATGAAAGCATTAGAGAATTATGGGCAGACCAAAAATACAACATGAAAATTGCACTTCCAAAGAAAGAACATGTCAACCACAAGGTTCTTCTATACGTAAACTTCTGTGAATTTGAATCACAAAGCTCTCGTCAATCTGCTAAAGACAACATTTAACAAGATTGTTCCAAACAGATTGCTTCAAACATGCTCGCATGTTAAAGAAAAAACAAAACATTACAGACAAGTGTTTCCTCAAACTGAATAAAAGGCATGGAACATTTAAGAAGTGTAGGATTTGCATGTTATCTATTAACAGTTTATCATGTATACACTATATTTTCTAGAGTTCTATAGATGTAAGATTTTAATTACTCTGTTATCTCTAGTCAACATTTATCATGCATGTGTCATGAAGGGCATAGTGCAATGGTTAAGGCGTGTCATTGTTTCAACACCCGCTGATGGGCCAATGCACTTGCAGGGTTGGTGCCCCTGCTGGACAGTTATGCTCACAAGTTTGAATCTTGTCTCTCTCAGGGATGGACCCCCTATGTGTGATCCCATCATTGCTGGGGTCAGATAATGCTCAGACTGAGGCCAGGGGTCTATTGACACCCTCAATGTAATGATTTAAAAAAAACATTTATCATGCATACACTATATTTTCTGGAGTCCTATATATTTAGAATTTGAATGCAATTTAATCATTTAAAAACTTATGAAATCACTGAAGACTCATTTATAAAATATCTAAATCTCCACAAAAATTAGCCCCCAAAGAATGTCATCGATAAGTGAAATTTCTGATTCAGTTGCTTTCCATTTTAATGCTCGTGGATATTCAAATGAGTTCAAAGAGAGTAAAAATCAACTACATACTTAAATTCATTGGTTCAGGGAAGTTGCAATTCATCATCCAAACTTATTATTCATATATTTGTGTTATTAAGATTGGCAACTATAAATCTCCAAAATAATGCAACATCTTAGTCTTAGAAGCAAATATTCCAAGTAACTTGCTTTCAAATACAATGTACTTCAAATCTTCGTTAAATTTCAAATCAGTTCAAAGAGTAAGAAAATAGATAGCATTGCATTCATTGGTTCTTAGAACATGTAACCAATACTTGACTTATACGTCGACATTGTATCATAAATATTGACAACCATGCATATTAATGAAATATAATAATTTTCTTAGGCATATGCCATATCAATATCTAAGTACACAAATAGAAACATGTGAATCTACGGATACTTATTTCAAATGTTTACATATTACCATGTGAAAACTCATACCTTAATCAACTAGATAATTTTTGATGTACAATTGATCCACCAAACTCACCCATCTATCCTTCAAAGATTTTGTTCAATATCTTTCCACATCTGCTCAATTCCATCCATATGACCCATGCCCACCACAGCAACTACCTTCCCTTTACATTTCCTGAGATTCTCAAACATCATTTGGTCCCTATGAGTTATAAACACCCTCACCTACAAATGCCCAAAAGCATGCAATGAGAAATCAATAAACAATTCAAATTTCCAGATTGCCAACTGTCAAAAGTACAAAACAATACCTTCACTAAGTTGAGCAAACTCTATACTCAATTTTGTTTCCTTTGTAGCACAGTGGACATTCATAATAAGGCCAAATAGATCTTACAAGAGTAAAGAAGAAACCAGTGATGAATTTTCTTCACTGATGTAAAAGAAACCAATGGGATAAAGACCAACATCAAATCACTACAGTTTCCTAAGAGATGAATATAGATCAATGCTGAAAAAATTGCTGTTCGGAGTCCCATAGCAACAAAAATCAATTAGGGAAAAAATCGGCAAACAAAAAGAATAAGATTTTTGGAAAAATTGGGAAGAAATTGTGAAAAAAAATCGGATTTATAAAAAACGTAAACAGTTGTAGAAAAAGAGACAAAAACTAACTGAAAAAAAAAATTACAGGCATTTCCATAGCATAGAGATATAGAGAGAAACTAAAATAGAGAGTTTAACCCATGAATTGTATAAAATAGGATATTTTTTTGTTTATATTCATATCGCTGATTACATTGCATTGCACAAAGCATACTTCATAGTGCATAAATAATAAATAGATGGTTACAGTTGATAAAATTTAAATTACAATATAGTTTGTACAAAGTCAACATATAAACTAAGTACAATGTTTCAAAAAATCAAACGTAGCCAACAACTCATGCTACTAAAAGTAGAGCTATGCTGGAGGGCTGCAGGTCCTGATGATGAAGCTCTTGGTTTAGATCCTCTCCTAAGTTGTTCAACCTCGTGACTATCCAAGTTGGCCTCTAGGATCTCAAAATCCTCATGCTGAAGAAAGTCATTAAAAAGGCAAATTTTCTTTGTTGAGTAGAAATCATAAATTACAAAACGGGCATCAACGTTCGTATTTGTGATTTAATAGTACTTGCAATTTCTACAACAATGTCAAAGAGAACTATATGAAGAGTGAAAGGGAAATTATATGACAAAGGAAGCAATTGCAAAGTTCAACCTAATAGGTTTTGAATCAAATAACTCAAGATAGAGTAATAGAAAATGTATTTGAAACAAAATCTTAAATCTGAAAAGACCATAAATGATATTGAAATGTTCTCATTGATAACTCATTTAGCACATCTGTAAAAGAGTAAAGGGAGTTAAATATTTTTCCATTAGATGATAAAAAGCTCATGGTACAAAAGAAATGTAATGTCCCATTTTTACTACATGGAGAAAAATATAATATTATTTTAATTACTTAATATTTTCCCCTAAATGTTAATTCAAAAGGAAATATTATAATTAAGTGACTTATTAAATGCAAATTCAAAATTAAGTCACAACTGAAAATTAAAAGAGGAATTTTTTTTGAAGAGTTAGGCAAGGGAAAGCCAAGGGTCAAGGCCAAAGTTATAAAAGAATATTTTGGAGCAATTTGAAGGAGGTTGGATTTGGTTTTGTGAAACAAGCATTTGGTTGGAGTTCATCCAAAACTTTGTGAGGACGAAATCCTTCTCACAGAGAATATCATTTTCGGTGTTGGAAGATACACCCTGGATGGTGGCTGACAATCTCACTTCAGGGACTGTGTTGGGATTAATTGAGTAATTTGATGTAGTTCTATTTTAAAGATAATTTTAGAGTTATTAACGGTTAAATAGTTCAAACAGTTTAGTGCTGGATGTTTTGTAGATGAAATGTATTGGAATTTGAATATCAAATGAGGAATGAATTTTATGAAGATTCCAGTATTTTAGTTTGATATCTGGTGTTGAATTTTCAAGTTGTTTTCTGGTTTTGAGGATTTTTGGTTACTTTTGATTGTTGTACAAAATCAAAAACATTGTGGAGTATCACAAAAGGCACTACATTAATTTTTGGGAGTATTTGAAGACCATTCCAAGATATTTTTGCATCTGTAGAAGTCGACAGCTATAGTTCTTTATGACGTAGAATATTCAAATGAGGGAATTAATAATATCCGAGTGAGAATTTGCATATTAAATGCACTACACAAGAGCCCGATGTGGAAAAGATTGAAATAGGGGATTCCTTTACAGAAGGACGATTCATATCCCTATGACGACTCAGTTTCTCCTTCCTGGCACTGATATAAGGGAAAACATGGGAGTAATGAATTTGACGGGAGCTGCTTGAATAAAGCATTAGTTGCTAAGTATATTTGAAAATCGTAACTTTATAGGGAAAAAGTTAAAATTAATTATATATTCCTATATCTTCCATGTGTGCATGAAGGATGTGAATGGATGTATTGGCCCCATCTTCAAAAGAATTATCACAGTAGTATTGAAAGAAGAGCTGCTGAGACTTTAATAATCGGCGTAAATCCTCTTGGAAGTGTCGTGGGAATAATCGTCTTAAAATGGAAGAGTCAGTTTGTCTTCTTATGGCGAGAATGGGGAGTATCGGGAATTATTGAGGAGACTTGGAGAGTATCGTGCAATATTTATCAAGGAAGAAGTTGTTTCTTATAATTGGAGCTGCCGTTTAAATTTGAGAGGTATCGGGTTCCTTATAGCCTCTATTAAAAAAGACTCAGACGGGATTCCTCATTTTGTCTACCAATCTTTCATCAGTTCAAGCCTGTAAGGAGGTGCCATATGTGGTTATGAAGGAACTGGGATTATTATGCTTCTATAACCTTAGTCGTCATCCTAACTGAGGAAATCATAGCTATGAGCTTGGGTGAATATTAAAGGATGATGAGTGTTGCATAAGAGATCAATTTGTAGTGGAACTGAATGCTGCTTGTGCCGCTCTCTCAAGTATACCTTTAAGGATGTCGTAGTAAGTCTTTTGGACAACTATATATTTATCTGTTGACGTGGAGGGAGTCTTGGAGAATTTACAGACATACAAGTCTCAATTGAGAAGACGTTATATCAAAGCTTTGTCATCTTTTTGAGCCACCGTGTCTTTTTAAGGGAGTCATGTCTCATATCAAAGGGGACAACTATTTTATGTAACCCTTTATGTGTTGCCAGCAGGAGTAGTTAAATTGAGGAGCTGCTCAACATACTGTCATGGAAGTCTATTCATAACGTTCAGAAAAGAGAAGGAAGCTAGCTTTCAGGTCACAGTGGAACAAGGAGAGGAATTTGCTTGCCCTAACTATGCTAGTGTTAATGTGTCTCATTATTTGAATAACATTTAATATTAGAGAAGTTGTGTTGTATGTTGCAAGCTTGAAGCCTCCAAAGGAATTCTTTGTTATTATATAATAGATCGGCAAAGCTTCATTATATAACTGTGTATGCAATTTCAGGATTTAATAGTCAAATTGCTGAGTTCATTATTGCTTGTAAACATTCTCATCACATTGAGGAATCTCTGTTGTTTCTGTATTGTTCCAATCTATTGTTACATACCTGTAGCTATATTTGGAATCTGAATGAGAGTGATATGCATTGTGAAAATCATGTAATAAATGAACAAGACTGCCAAGTGTTTTTGAAAGAATACCTCAATCAAAGCATTGGTGAATTAAAAAAATTGATACAATACTTGTTGAGCTAAGTACAGAACAGTGTAGCTTCTTACAAGAAAAGAGCAACTATTTGAGCCACAATTTTAGCTATTATTATTCAAGAAAAAATTTCTTGATTTTGCGTATAAGTGGATGATGGAGAATAAAGATTGATGAACTTTAAGTTGAGAATTTGAAAGATTATAAGTACAAGTTTCAATGGAAAATCAATGCATGAGGAATATTCCCTTTCAATGGGACAGTTGTTGCTGAAATCTATCTGGATTGTTAAAGAGAAAATATATGAGGCTTACTTCTGGAGGTATTAAGATAAGCCCACAAGACAAGGGCATGACTTCTCTCAAGGCGCGTATTAGTTTGCCTAATACCTATTTAACATGCATGGAATGCTACACTATATATGTCTAAAGCATTCATGTATTGCTATTGTACTCCTTGCAAACCTTCTAAACCTCCATGTATATGACAATCCTAAATAGAATGGAGTTCCCAAACAAGTGTGGAGCATGCATTTAAGTAGTGAGTTTCACCAATTAACAAAGCATTAAACTTGGATAATATATAGGAAATATAAATATAACCACAATATTCCTTCATATTGATATAAATTACTGCTACAATTAATTTTTATTAGCACTGCAAGCTGACTTTTATCTTTTTGATAGGAACCCTTCTGCTTTCGGTTCCACAATGTCTATATAATTTTATGTATATACTTATGCTTCCCACTTGATTATACAATTGTCACTACCCTACTTGCTTGTCATTAAAACTTGATGGCTAGTTTTAAATTAAAGCTCCAAATTATTACACTTTGTTAGCATTTGAAAAGGAAAAATTTTCCAACCTAACCTTGATAATCTAAACAACCACCTCAATATTATTGTTGACAATTGAAATGTTAAAATTCTTTTGGATAGTTAGAATCACAAGAATTCAAAGAAAACAAACCTCTTTAGGTTGATATCAAGCCAATAGGGTTTCATTTCAATTTAGTCTTGCTTTTTATCTTTACTTTTGGCAATTACTCTTATAAGGTTCATATATGTTAAAAAAATAAGATAGAAGCCTTACTTAGCATTTATGATATTGTCTACTAATTCTCACTAAATTGTGTCTTTAAATTTATATACATGGACACCATCACTACAAGCCAAAGCAAATGACAATAGTGTGGAATATAGAGAAAAAACAACACATCTCTTAACCATTTTGTCTTAATATCCTTAACATCAAATGTAGAAGCCTACCAAGGAACGTGTCTCTATTTTAATGTCCTTGACATCTATTAGAAATATGCATTCATTCAAGGTTGCTTCCTGTGATTTGCCTCAGCAACCTAATGAAATCTAGCGAATCTTTAATGGTGAATCACGTCCCAATTAAATAGAGATTTAACACAATTAGGGTCTCACGACAAGTTGGTTGGGTAATTTTTTTGCAATTTAAACACTTAAAAATCTTTGAACATTGTTGAAAATCACGGCTGATTAAATCGGGATTTTTCGGGGACAAAAATCGTTTCGACCCAAGATTTTTTAAAACATGCATGCAATTTTGTAACAAATGTATACCCATTTTCAAACATGCAGCTTCATAATCTGAGCCTTGAATCAATACTAATGCTAAACATTTTTCAATGCATAAGAACTCAATATCTTTCTAACTTTTCATGTAGGATACTGTAATGTCTTGAACTGAATCTTCTTTGATTTTTAACAATTTCCACAATTATCAAATGCATGATCTTATCACCTTTTGATCACCGAGATCCTGATATGGGCAAGGTGAAAGCATACGGTGAAAGAATATGAATAATATTAAATTATTATACTTGTTGGTAGTAAGCTGCACAACTTCAATGCGTGTGAATCTAATGTCCCCAATTTTAATAAGTCAGCACTGCAATTAAAATAATTAATTTTAAGTTGTTGAAAGAGTCAAATTTAAAAGATAAATTAATTATTTTAATGGTATTAAAGTGACTAAGTTGGGAAAAGTTAAATCTTTGAAAATAAGTCACTTTTTGGCCAAATAAGGAGAAGATTAAAAGTACATATGTTATTTTCAAGAAAGAATGGGCAATTACAGAAAAGAAAGATAAAAGATATTTGAAGCTCTTTTACCAGGATAGGCTTGATTTATGTTCAAAACTTGGTTTTTGGAGTTGAGGACGAGAACCCTCAAATCCAGTGGATTGGACGAAAACCCAGATCCACTTGTAGGTGAATTTACTTCAGAATTCACACATTGTTTTGAAAGTTCAGATAGTAGAAGTGAATACAATGGTATTTGAGAGGCTAAATATTGAAAAAAAAAAACTTCTGGAAAAGCTTATATGGGAAGGTGGCAATGCAGTATGCAATCACTTCATTGAAGGAAGATAATCCTATGCATATTGAAGGGAAAACTCATCTTCAAGGGAAACGTGTATAGCTGGGAAGGGAAGATGAAAGGTCGTGGAGAGTAATTTTTGGGCCATAAAGATTAAGTGTTCACAACAAAGAGACAAGGGAGAATTCTCAGATTCAGGAAAAAATCAAAGAGTGGCGTTGAAGACTAACTTGAGGTTATGAATTAAATTAAACCTTTTGTGTGATCTCCGTGGTAATTCCAAAGGGAATTAAGGAAAAGTTAAACTAAACTATCGCAGCCGAATGAGGGAAGTCAAGAAGACCAAAAGTCTTTCGTGGAATAGTTTTTGAAGGCCTCTTCATTTAATATTTGTCGGTGCCATCTTTAAAGGTTGAGTCTGCCACTCTATGTAGAGGAGTCGTGGCGTATAGAGCTAGCTATGTAATGAAAAGAAAATATCAAAAGCTGCTTTAAGGAGTTTCGTTTGGTTTCCATCGCAATAGTATAAAGGAAGAATCAATATTTCTTGTAACCACAACATTGATAAATTAATAGTGAATAATTGTAACATTGTATGAATTGAAAGAAGCAATTTGTAATTTATCTAATATGAATTTAGATGCCTCTGCTTCATCGCCATAGATAAAGCTGAAATAGGAAACATATTCTGAAGTTCTCATGAGTATCGGGTTTCTTGGCTTGAAGCGATGTATCTCCAACAAACGTTGGAACTCAAAGCTTATAGTTTGCCATTGATGCTGAAGGAAATATAGTTTGCCAAAGGATGCTGAAGGAAATATGGTTTTCTAGAGGAGTTGACAAGGGAAGTCTATGTGGAGGAAGCTTAGTTGGCCAAGAATGTATATCAAGGCGAGCATAGCATATGGGAAGTGAACACAAAGTGTCGGCTATTTTGTATTTTAGAGACTGGGCATTCAACATGCATATGGGAAGTCCAAACTATGGCAAGAGGTCAGCACCAATGAATTACTAGTTGTATTCTTGTTGACAAATTTCTTGGTTGATGATTTTTTGTGTTAGTATTATCTCAATTGGATATTCTTGTTTGTGAAAAGAAGCAGAATGCATATGTTATGCTCTTTATTTGTGTTCTATGATTATGTTTATATTCATTTAAAACAAGGTTATGAATTCTATGTGATGAATGCAATATATTAAACGATCATCAAAATTCGGAGTTCAAAACTGTAAACAAGTACAAAGCTGCAATGAGACAAGTGTTTGACAAAATGCCTGAGTAATTCAATTGGTGAAATCGGAAAAAAATTATATGCAAAACAGGGTAGCACACTTCATTGGTATCAGAGCAATGAATGCTACCATCCTGGTAGGTTACACGTGTATGGACAGTTTACAGGTGTTGAAGAATGGAAGTTGTTATTGTTAATGTTGTAGTGTTGTGACCTTTTTCACACATCGCCCCATTGCAAATGGGGACCCCCTAATTTTTGCTTCGTCTCGAACTTTTGGCTTGATTTTAGTTGGTTTTCCTGTTGTCTCTCTCTCTTTCTGTCCTTTCTCTGCTGTCTGTCTTTCGGGGTGTGCCCATCTGATGTGGGATTTTGGCCAAGTCTGAAAATTAGGGTTTCATCTTTCCTGGTCAGTCCGAGGTCGAATAGGGTGAATAAATTGAAAATTGAGCTTAACATTGTTGTCAGTGTGCTTCCAGCAAGCTAGTCGTTGGAAATGTGTTTTCCTTCCTCAAGTGTCATATGCGCCCAAGTGTGTAAGGTGAGACTTGAATAAAAATTTCCTAAGGCATGGTGGAATTTAATATTCACCTTCAAATGGGATATGCGCCAAGTGAAAAATATTGCTAAGGAATGACAATTGCCAAGATGGTGAAAATAAAATAAGCTAGGCGTTGGGAGTGGAGATGAAGATACTACTAGGTGTGATGAAGTTAAATGTTCCTCATGGTGATGAAGTGCGCCTAAGGTTTAAATCGAGAATATTGCAAAGTGATAAAATTTTCTAAGGCGTTGGAAATTGCCAAATGAAAAATAAAATATGTTAAGTGTGATGTGCTTTCAAGAAATATTTTCTAAGAGAAGTTGATGAATTTTAGATGGATTGAAGAATGAATAAAATTTTCTAAGGGAAAAATTTTCAAAAAAAATGCTAAGTGATTCAAAAAATTTCTAAGGCACAAATATTTTCTTCCTTTAGAAAATACGCCTAGACTCTGAGTGATAAAATTTTCTTGAGGCGTGAGCAAATTTGCCGGGCATGAAGTCAGAAAGTGTCAACATTGCAGGATGAATTAGAATTTTCAAGTCAGATCAACATGAGATGTTCACCAAGATGAAAAACGGGATTAAATTTGTTGAAAATTATTTTTTCCAAGGTTCAAAATTCAAGAAAAATTAAATGAACCTGTTCGTTGGGTACTCATGGATTCGACGCATTCTGAAAAAAAATTTTCTTCTGGGTATTGAAAACCTTCAACAAGGGGTGGATTTTAAAGTCTTTCGCGCTTCGCCAAGCCTTCAGGATGGATATTTTTGATGGAAACCAGGATTGATGAGTTTTCCCAAAGAAATTTTCTAAGGCAAAGTGAAGAAAATGTGTTTTCAAGGTAAAATCCTCCAAACGATGAATTTGAAAGGAACTGCCTAGGTGAATTTGCTCAAGTTCTTCGTGAAGATAATTTTCTTGAACCGGAGATGAATAAAATCAAAATCGTCAATAACCCAGCTAATGAAATGAATTTCTCAATGATGATACACCCTTGAGAAAGATGGGTTGAAAATTTGGCTAAGGCATGAAGAATCATGCAGAAGGATGAAGTTGACTAGTGAGGACGATGAACGCTTGGAAGTTAGAGCATGAAAATCAGGTAAGTAAAGTGATTTTATATTATAAAGTGTTCTAATACTTTTCTCCTTGTTTGCAGGAGGAACGTCGAGACCGAACGGTGATGACTTAAGTGATGAAGAAAATACTCCGAGACTACATTTCAACCTCGAAGGAAGAAAGTTGCAAGAAAATGGCTAAGTGTTGAGACTTAGTGTAACTCAAGTGACAATGAATGGAAGCTCGAGCGAAGTTGAAGAACAACGTCAAGAAGAAGATTAAGAGCAGTTGAACTCCAGATTCTATCAAATTTTATTATCTGAGGAGGCAATCTTAGAGACTCTTTTACCCTCCTCCAAGCGATCAACAAAATTGGCTGAACGCGAACAACAGAGCAGTGTGAACGCATTTCAAAGCTAGAATCTTCTAGAAGATGGTGGCCATTAATGGCTCATTTATTACCCCTCCTCTTGGTGGCGGTTTTTAGGGCGAATCTTGTTTAGGGCTGAGGTGGCACAATCTGGGCCATCCATCGATTGTAATCTGAGCCGTCCGTTGGACTTGGCCATCTATAAAAGGGGGAGTCCCCCTCATTTGTAACTCATTAGAAGTAGTAGTTGAATCAGAGTAGAATTAGAGTAGAGGGACAACTTAGAAGTAGCTTAGTATAGATTGATAGTATAGTTTGAAGAAGAGGGAAAGTTTTCCCTTTGAAAACTTTGTAAGAAATTGTTGTGAACACTCTCTCAATAAAAGAGTTTTTCATTGATGGTGAATTTCGTCTTTGTTGTGAATAGCTAGCAAGGTTTCTTCGTCCTTCCGATTCAAATGGTAGCGTAAAATAGTTCAAAGTAGTATAATTTTCATTCCATGCAAGTAGATAGTAGGTGTGGAATGTGGTCTTCAACTTGAGCAAACTTCGTCTATCCATACCACTAGTGGGCCCGCTGATGATGAGTTCGCCTTGCGTGGTCAACTGGAACATCGCGGACTTAACTTCGTTTGTGATTCACTCGTTGGTATGCGTCGTTGTGACGGTATCTTCGCATTGAATTATGATCTAAACACCTTGAACTACTCCTCTGAAGATTGCACCAGTTCTGTGGAAGCTGTCCGAAGCGAGGCAAAGCAGAGCTTGGTTGAAGCTTGTGAAGATTGATCGCCATGTCCCATGCCTTAGAATAGATTTAGACTCTCTAAACCTTACACCATTTCAATTCAGTACTTTCTAATTAAAATAGGAAACCCGCGCTTCATAGACAAATCTTTCGAGCATTTGAACTTCTTTCTCCGCTGCCGAACAATTTCGTAAGTCCCCTTGAAATACCAGCAAATCACATCGAGCCAACTGAGCCTATTTGCACTGAAAGAACCTTGGAGTTGAACGCATGAGCTTTCTTGCAATCTTAGCATGCAGAATACTTTGATCAAGAGAGAGTAGGGTAGCCGTTGGCGACTTTATTCTGCATTGGTGCAGTCACAAAAAACACATCAACATGTAGCTGCAAGAGATATTTTTCTCCTAAATAAAATTAAAATAAATGATCTCCAAGGCAGGTCAGCCTTTGATTTACAAACAATATTTATATTTTCTAGAGCCGGCCTAGAGAAGAGGTCGCCTAGGTTTGTATGTAAGGGAGGTGAAGTCCTCTCATTTGAACATCAACTCATTCACTCTTCAATTCGCATTTCCAAGCAGCAGTTTACATCTTTTAGCAGCAGATCTGATTCTTTGAAAAAGTATTATCATTCGCTCAAAGAGAAGTAGCATATATTATTGTATAAGACTTGGTCTAATTAAAGGGCCTGATTTTGTATGCAGCCTTCTACATTTATTCTTTCAATTTATAAGAGAATATTATCTGATGGGTTTTTCTCCCTCGAGTAGGAGGGTTTTCCCAAGGTAAAACTGTTGTGTTCGTTGATTTGTGTGTTGTATTTCTGCTTATTTGCATTTCTGGTCTAAATATAACATGGTATCAGAGCGGGTATAAGCAAAGATCCGATCAGATTTGTTTAAGTAGTCAAGACAAACCTTTATCTAGGGCAATCTTTCAAAGAAACGAAGATGGTGAACAGCGTTGTTGTGACCTTTTCACACATCGCCCCATTCAAAATGGGGACCCCCTAATTTTTGCTCCATTCTGGTCTTTTGGCTTGGGTTTTTCTCTCTCTTTCTCTGTCTCTTTTCTAATGTCTGCCTTCCGAGGATTGTGCCCGCCACTGAGCTTAAACGAGTGAAAATTGGCCAAGTCTAAAAATTAGGGTTTCATCTTTCCTGGTCAGTCCGAGGTTGAATAGGGTGAATAAATTGAAAATTGAGCTTAACATTGTTGTCAGTATGTTTCCAGCAGGCTCCCAGCAAATTTTCATCAGTTTTTGAAGTACTTACTATTTTTAGTAAGTGTGAAGTTCAGGGCAATTCGTCAGCATTTTTGAGATTCCGACAGTCACACGACATTTAGGGCACACCAGGCTACTCGCATGCAAAATTTGAGCGAAAACAGACAACTTTCTATTTTTAGCAGTACAGCTTCCGGGACAAATTTCAGGGCTCAGATGCAGAGTTTTTCTTTGCATGTTGGCATATTCCTTTTGGGTTTTTCGAGACCTTCGCGATGATATAACATGCAAAACGAGACGACAACTTTCAGAATTCAGTCTTCCGGGGCTATTTTTAGGGTTTGCATGTCAAGGTTTCTTTTGCATGTCAGATGATTCCTGGTGGGTTTTTCGAGAGCTTCGCAGTGGTATGACATGCAAATGGAGATAACCACTCAGTAAGGAACTTACTATTTTTAGCAGGTGCGTCCCGGCAGCCGCTTCCCAGCAGTTCAGAATCACGAGCTGATCACAATGCAACAGAAACGAGGACAAACAGAGATCATTTGATACGCATGCAGAGCAAATTAGGGTTTCCAACTTCGGGGCCTGAAAAGAGGGATTAAAAGTCAGAATTTTCGAAAACCAGTGTAAACCATCGCGATCAGTATCCTTCAGGCTATCTACTGGTAAAATTTGAAGACAAACGGAGCACTTACTATTTATAGTAAGTCAATTTGGAAATTGGCTAAAAATAGCAAGTCAGGTGCATGCGCTAATGTCAGCAGTCAGGTCACGTGGTGAGGAGCGCCTCATTCAAATTTCAAATCAAACGGAGTTGTGGAGATATCAGAAACAAGCAGTTACTATTTATAGTAAACCACCTCCAGAAATGGGCTAAAAATAGCAAACTGACTAAAAATGGCAGTGTCGACAGGATAACAAGGTCATGAGGATGCAGTGTTCAAAATTTCAAGTCGTTCTGAGCTTCAGAGATGCAAAATCAGAGGGCTTACTATAAATAGCAGGGCATGAAAAGCTGGCAAAAATGAGAAAAAATTCTAAGTTTGGAACTCCATCCTGCAGCCATGGCAGAATGCGCCCAAGTTGATGAGGATGCAATGAAAAAATTCTGAGTGTGAAGCTCGTCCTTCACCTAGGCCAAAATGCGCCCAAGAGAGAAGTGAGTTAAAGTGGTCAACAATTTTCATCCAGTAGCTAGGCCAAAATGCGCCCACCTTGAAGAAGGAAAGTTGAGAAATTTTCTAAGTGTTGGATATCCTCCTCACCCCTCCAAATGCGCCCATCCATCTCAAGGGGTGAAATGCGCCAAGTTTGGAATAGGTCAAAGGAAAGTCAAACAAATTCATCCTTCTCCATAGGCAAAATGCGCCCAAAAGCATGCATGTGAAGACGAAAACAAGGGAGGTGAAAGGTCACAAAGGACATGGTATGAGTTTCATCCACCAGCTATACCTAAATGCGCCCAAAACAAGCCATGTCAAGACAAAAAAATGGAAGTTGAAGAGTCATCCTCTTGCCTAGCTCAAATGCGCCCAAGTTGAGGTGGTAAAAGTGAATGGAAGGTGGTAAATGGGATAAAAGATACTTCAAGGCGTGGTCAATACAAGGGTAAATGCTAGGCGTGATTTTGAATTTCCTCTTCAAGTGCTATATGCGCCTAAGGTGGTAGGTGTTAGAAAATTTTTCCAAGGCGTGTGAGGTGGTGAAGCCAAATGCTAGGCGTTTTTTTTAAAAAAAAAATCTCCAAGTATGCTATGCGCCTAGAATGTGAAGTGAGATAAAAGATGTTTTCCTAAGGCGTTGGAGCTTTAAATAAAATTGCCTTTCAAGTGTGAAGTAAAATGCAAAGTGGTGAGTGAGAAATAAAATGTGCTAGGCATGAATAAAATTTTTCTAAGTGAAGTTGATGAAATTTCCACCACTGGCAAACGAATAAAATTTTCTAAGGCAAATTTTCAAAGTGCCAGATGATTTAAAATATTTTCTAAGGCAAAAATATTGAACTCAAGGTGATGAATTTTCTTCTTAGAACACCGGCAATTTTTTCAAGGATGAAGTCAGAGATGGATGATAATGCAGGATGGATGATTCAAAAATTTCTCAAATTGGAGCAACACAGGATGATCACAGGCGAAGAATGGATTTAATTTCATAGAATAATATTTTCTAAGGTTCAAAATTTAAAAATTAAATGAACCCGTTCGTTGGGTACCCATGGATTCAAAGCATTCTGGAGAAAATTCTCTTCTGGGTACTGAACATTTGTGATGATAGACGGATTTCCACATCTTCCGCACTTCGCCAACACTTTTTCAGTGAAGAATTTAATCAGTGCTCAAATTGTGAGTTTTCCTAAGGGAAAATTTAAAATTCTCTAAGGCAAGATGAATAAAATGTGTTTTCAAAATGAATTTCTCCAAATGATGAATTCGAAATGAGTTGCCTAGATGATTTTGATTGAATTCTTCGATGATGAATTTTCCGGAGCTGAGGAGTTAAATTCGAATTCAAGTGACAGAGCTCCGACTGGTGAATTAAAAAGATGAATTTAAATCAAATTTTTCGAAAATAAATTCAAAGATGCCAGTCAAAGTCGAGTTTCTAGAAGAGCAAGATTCCTGACGTCGAGAGACAAGTGTCAGAAATACCAAAGAAGGAAAATTTGAATTCTTGAAGTGGAGTAGTGGAAATTAAATATACTAGCTATAATTGGCTCCTTCTAGAATTCGATTTTTGGCTATAAAATTGAGAGGTTTCTCACTTCTTTTCCACAGCTGGAGAAGTCGAATTTGCTAAGCATTGCTGAGGCTTGAAGTTCGAAATTTTTGCTAAGTCTGAGAGTTGCTGAGTGAAGGGCGTTGGAAATTTGCTATTGCTAAAGTTCGAATTTGTTGAAGGGCGCCTTGAGTTGCCAGTGCAAGTGAAGGAAATTTCGACTTAAAGAGGAGTTTGCTGAAGTTTGAATTTATTGAGGCTTGAAGAAGATTGTATTGCTGAAGCTGGAGGTGCGCACTTGCTGAGAGTTTAGAAAAGTGCGAACTTGCTGATTGCTAATTGAAGTAGCGAAGTCACTGAAGTTTACTTAGAAACTTTTTCTAAGTGTTGAAGCTCGAGTTTATTAGAGAAGAAGCTGAGGTTTGCGAAAAAGAAAAGTCATTGCAGCTTCTCAAGTTCTTGAAGTCGACTGCAGCCCCTACACTATGTCTTATTTATTTTATAAATTAATTTGCTGATGAATGTTTGTTGTGTTGCAGATGGCTGAGGCAAGGGCGACTGGCAAGGATAACAATGGTGCATCCAGACAGGCTGTGATCAAGAAGCTGAGCAAAACATTCATGCCAGAATCAAAGTTCATTTCGAAGTTGGGCAAGCTAACAGACACCAACTTGGGCTCCATCAACCTTGAGGCCTTCAAAAATAGAATGTTGGGGATTGGGAGTCATCGGCCTTCGACTACTTCGCACAGTATTGTTCGAAGCGGATTATATGCAGCTGCTGGTTTCCCACCAGCCATTCAGTGTTCGGAGCTGATGATGGAGTGCGCCAATTATTATGAGAAGGATCACAAATCAATAATGTCACCAGATGGCCAAGTGCTAGCCAATCTTACTCCTGCTGCCATTGGTGAAGCTTTCGGGATCCCGGTGCACAGAAATATGGTTTACAAATCCAGAGAGCGAGCTGAGCGAATGTACGCTTCCGCATTCGAGAGATGCACGGAGACAATTAACACTCACTGGATGAGCACTCCCAAGCCTTCTCGTACAAAGCTGCCGAAGCAAATCATAGCGGATGACTTGAAGCAAGAATACTGTGATCTCATTATGATGCTGAGCAAAGTTGGTGGTTGCCCATAGTCCTTTATTTTCAAGCCTTGGATGTTCTACTACATCAACCTCATGCTGGAGGGGAAAGATTACGTCAACTGGGCCGAGATGATCAGTGATAATTTGCATGAGCAGCTCCTGAGCCTTAGAAGGACAAAGACATTTTACATGAGCTCTTACATCATCTATATGTTGGCTCGTATGACGAAGTACAGAGGGATTTCTTACAAAGAACCTGTCGGATGTGGCTCTCACCAATTCAAGATCCATGAGGCTTGTCCACAGTTGCATTTGGCAAGCACTACTCACTACAAGCGTGTCAACGATGCCTTCACCATGTATATCACGAGATTGCTTTAGGAGCGATTACACCACAGAATCTCGAGGGAGGCCCAAGAATTGATTGAAAGGTATGGGTGCTGGTTCATACAATTTCCGAAATTTTCTTACATAAGGCTGCAAGGTTTTTCATTGTACCCATATAGGCTGCCTAAGTACCCAACCGATAGAATTTTAATGCTAGAGATATCTAGGCAATTGTTCACTTATGATAAGATTCAGAAGAAGAAGAAGGGAGGAATTGAATTCCTAATTGTCATGGGCAACTCAGATGAGGTGTGTCCCTCAATACAGGCAGCTAGAGAAGCTGAGAGTGAACTTCGATTTTATCACTTTTCATATCACACCAGCCGACAGCACTATGATCCACATCACAACATCAAATGGGTACTGTCAGAGGAATTTAAGTATAAGGCAAATATTGAGGACTATTGGGCTGATGCAGCGGATGAGATTGAAGTCAGGAAAAGGATGTTCTCTCGGTTGCCAATCACTTTGATCAGGGAGTGTGAAATTGTTCCGGTTCTAGACCAGGTGAACGAGGATATGGACGTTGTCCATCCAGATTATGCAGTAGTGAGAGATACTCCACTTCCACCCCCGGATTGGTCAAAACCTGAGGTTGCAAATTTGGATACACTTTCTATTCCGGTTCTGACATTCACTAGGGCATGGGTTGACAGGCAAGTGAACAGGTTGAAGGGTAGGTCAATTGCTTTGACCTACAATTTGATGGGAGATCACAGGACACCCACCACAGGCAGAAAGAAACAGATCGCACGAGGTCCAGAGTCCAAAAGGAAAGAGCCAATTCGAAAGGAGCCTACTCAACCAGAGCCTCCACGAGTCGCAGTTGAGTCACCCATGCCATTGGAGACACGTTCTCCAAGTATACAGGAAGTTTCTTTGTTTGTTGATAAGAGGAATGCATTGAATCAGGTGCAAGTAGTACAGGATAATATTCAGCCTCCACAGAGAGTCGGTTGGCCAGAGTGTCAACGCACCTGGTAGGGTTGATCAGCAGGATGATGAGGGGACTATTACTGACCCTCAGTTTCAGCAGGAGTTAGAGGTGGCTATGGATGATGATGATGATATAGTTTCAGGAGACACTCAGCTACTTGAGGACGATGAGCCTTGCCAGAATGATGTAGAGGTTGAGCAAGTTCGAGAAGTAGAGGCACAAGAACAGCAGCCCTTTGATATACAATACGATGTGCCTGATTGGCTTAAGGATAGGATGAGAAGAAGCCCTAGCGAGGAGATTGATCCAGCAGTTGAGATGGAAGAATTTTTGAACAGGATTAGTGCACCTCCACAAAAGAAGAAAGCACGAAAGTTTTCGAAGATCTCCACTGAAGAGGATGGTTCCCGTGCCCTTCACGTTGCTGTGCCTCAAGTTGATTGTGACCGAAATGAAGCAGTGCCTGAGAATTATGTGGTCACGACTTTGGATTTAGGACGCCCCACTGGTGCACAGATTGTAGAGTGTGATAACTCCTACCTCGCCCTCAAAGATAGGTTATTCAAGAAGGAAGGAAAGTATAAAAAGTTGAAAAGAGAACACAAGGCCTTGATTGGATATGTACAACAGTTGTCTCGTTCTCGAGGGCAGGAGATTCCAGTGATAGAGCCTCCAGCAGAGATACCTAGGGAGTCAATCAGTGGCTTGATGGAGTTAGGAAAGATGGCACAGGAAGCAAACAAGTGGGTCACAGGAGTCCGTGTTGAGACAAAGAAGTTTATGGAGGACCTTGCTTCTGCTTTTCAGCAGGCCTCTAGTATTTTGGCACAGATGGAGGTAGTTGATCATGCTTGGGGAGATGCTTCTATCTATCAAAGTAAAGTGATTCAGCGTCTTGAGGCATTAAGGCATGTTCCGTTGTGATTGTTGATTAATGGAGGTGTCATTCAGGAGAATGACAGGTATGACTTCTCCAGATGGTATTCTTCAGCAATCACCGAGCGTGGTTTCTACGACGCTGCACAAGCGGATTCAGCCAGGATACATAAGGCTATGGCCAATATCATAGATGGAGTTCAGAATACTTTTGAGGCCATATTTGCTAGGCGGCTGAATCCAGATGAGGTTAATGTTGATAATTTGAGGGGTAGGCTGGTACCTTTCTTTTCAGAGGTGAAGAACTTCACACAGGATGACTTTGAGAACACCTCCACTTTCTCCAGTTTGATTCAGAGCACGCAGGATTCCTTAGCTTCTTGGAGGAAGTCATGTGCATGGCATGAGACATCAGTCACAGTATTAGAGTTTCAGCTAGATTGTGTTCCACCCATTTCAGCTCTCAAGAGGTTGAGGATGTACTTGGCAGATTCGTTGAGTTTGCAGCTAGGGAGAAGGAGAACGGGAACGCATTGCTGGACGAGGATCTTCTAGAGGACTGATTGTGGGCATTGCCTTTACTATTTTTGGGAGTGAGTGGGAATCTTTGTTCATTTATTACACCACTCCCCATTCTGGCAGTTTTTAGGGTTAGGGCTAAGGTGGCACGATCCTAGCCACTCTATTAATTGTAACCCTAGCCGTCTTTTGGGACCGGGCTATCTATAAAAGGGGGAGTCCCCCTCATTTGTAATTCATTAGAACATTAGATTAGAATCAGAATTGAGTTAGAGCTTAGAGGCTAGAGAGTAAAGCATAGTAGATATTTTGCTTAGCATAGTGTGGAGAAGAAAGAAAGTTTTCTCTTTGAAAACTTTTGTGGAGATTGTTGTGTAACACTTTCATGATAATAGATCTTTTCATTGATGGTGGAATTCGTCTTGTCATGAATAGCTAGCAAGGTCCCTTCTTCCTTTCGGATCCAAGTAGCGTAATTTTCATGCAAGTAGTTTACTTTGATGTGTGGTGTTTTATTGAGATAGCTTCACTTTATTCCATACCACTAGCGACTTGTTGATGATAAGTTCGCCTTGCGTGGTCCACTGGAAATTGTCTCGAGCTTAACTTCGATTGTGATTTGTATGCTTATATGCGTCATTCTGATGGTGTATGTATGTTAAATTATAATTTGAACATCTCTCGCTATCCCTTTGAAGATTGCACTGATTTCGCTAAAGCTGTCCAACGTGAGGCTAAGTGAAATTCGGTTGAAGTCTATTGAATTTAAGCTCCACATATCCTGCATTTAGAATAGAACATCAGTTTCTTAGGCCCTACACTCTTTTACTTTCCGCACATTTCTGATTAGCTTTAGGAAAACAAACTATATTGCCAAACCATACACGCAAGAACCCCTTCAAAGCATACACTGACTGTTAACTACAAGAAGTCTGAACAATTGTGTAAGTCCCCTCGTAAGAACACAACAACTCACATCAAACCAACTGAGGGTATTCTAAGTATTCGGAACCTTGGAGTTGAAAGCATGATCTTACTCGCAATCTTAGCATGCTGAATACTTTGTTCAAGAGAGGATAGGGTATCCGTTGGGAAACTTTATTCTGTGTTGGTGCGGTCTCAAAAACCACGTCAACAGGTGTCAAAGTAGAAGATAGGCTTGATGGAGCATCAAATTTCAACTCATGAAAATTCAGAGTTCTCATTGCCCTAGAAGAGAATGTTCTAGATTTCATGGAAAATGATGTGCCCGAGCCATCCGATGATGTTGAGAAAATTCAATGGAAGAAGAATGGCACGAAGGCTAGAAAGATCATGATAGACTCCACAGAGGATCACCTAGTTCCGATCATCTCCAAAATGAAGACAGCCAAAGAAATGTTTGAGGCACTACAAGGATTGTATGAGATCAACAATACCAGTAGAGCCCTTGCTTTGAGACAACAGCTCAATCATATAAAAATGGCTAAAGGAGATTCAATCATCTCCTTCTTCATGAAGATTTCTGAATTGAGAGATTAGCTATGCACTATTGGAGACATAGTCGAAGATAGAGATCTGGTTATGTTGGCACTAAATGGTCTTCCTCAATCTTGGGAGCCTTTTATTCAAAGCATTAGTGGTAGATCTAAGTTGCCCAAGTTTGATCGTCTTCGAGCTAATTGTATTCAAGAAGAGTTCAGATTGGCAGCAAGAGGAAATGCACAAAATTCTCATAATGAAGAAAGTCATGTCCTTGTTGCACAAGCTTCCAGAAGAAAAGGAAGAGAAGGGAAAAGAGGCAATTTCAAGAGGAATAGAGACAGAAAATCAGATTCTGTTTTAGAACCGGAGAAGAAGGACCTCTCTCACATTCAATGTTATAGGTGTGACAAGTATGGTCACTATGCTCAAGATTGCATATCAAAGCCGAAGCAACATGCTTCTACCGCAGATATTGATGATGTGTCACCTCAAACGGAATCTAGAGATGACTCAAAGGGATTTCTATTCATCTCCACACTTTCAAGCAATGTTCCAACTGACAGTGACACTTGTTTGATAGATGGTGGTGCTTCACGTCACATTACAAGATACAGAGAGCATCTTACAAACTTAGTAGAGAAAGAGTCTAACTTGCAAGTGATAATTGGAGATGATACTTGTTATTCTGTAAAGGGAGCTGGGGTCACTTCTTTCCAACTAGATTCAGGTATCCCTCTTCATTTGAGTGATGTTTTGTTTGTACCAGGGATCAAAAGAAATCTTGTCTCCATTTTAGCTTTGGAGGCCAAAGGGTACAAGGTTGCCTTTTCTAAAGGGAAAGTTCTTGCTTGGCCTAAGAACTTTAGTATAAAATCAGCTCGTGTAATTGGCATTTGTTAGGAGAGCCTATACAAATTATCAATTCGTCCATTTCAGGCATTAGTGCACGACTCTATCAGTTTGAGTGAGCTATGGCACAGGAGACTTGCTCACTTACACTTCAGAGCCCTTCCATCCATGGAGAAGATGGTTATTGGTCTTCCTAAGCTTGGTCTAGAGCACAATGGCATTTGCAAAGGATGTGCACTTGGTGAGAATATCAAGAGTCCCTTGCATAGTAGTGATAGTAGATCAAGGGGAATTTTAGATCTTGTTCATTCTGATTTATGTGGACCAATGTTTGTGGCATCTTTGAGTGGATTTTGGTACCATGTGATTTTCATTGATGATTATTCTTGAAAGACTTGGATTTACTTCTTGAAATCGAAGAAGTTTGAAGAAGTACTTGATAGATTCAAAGAATTCAAGGCTCAAGTTGAAAACATGTCCAGGAAAAGGATTAAAGTTCTGAGATCAAACAATGGAGGAGAATACACTTCTGGAGGTTTTTGTAATTTTTGCATTGAGGCAGGGATCAAGAGGGAGTTGTGTTTCGTACAACCCTTAGCAAAATGGAGCTTCCGAAAGAAAGAACAAATCCATAGTAGAGGCAGCCAAGGCTATGATTCAAGATCGGGATTTACACACTTTCCTATGGGCAGAAGCTTCCAGAACTGTCGTGTATGTTCAGAACAGAAGCCCTCATCGAATATTGGGAAACATGACTCCTAAGGAGGCCTTCACAGGTGTGAAACTTGAGATTAGTCATTTAAGAATTTTTGGTTTTCCTATTTACATTCATGTGTCTAAGGATAAAAGATCAAAGGTAGAACCTTCAGGCAAGAAAGGTATATTTGTGGGTGTTGATGTTATAGCTATGGGTCTCATCCTTCTAGCAATTTAATTAATAAGCAAATAAATAAATATAGTCGTGGCTATTTATTTATTTGGAGCCAACTTTTGTGAAGAGGCACCTCCTTTCAAATTTGTAAATTATATCTTATTAATGATGACCGACCTCAACAAAATAATCACCACCTTTTGTGGAAGACGCATCTCCTTCTTGAGGCCGACCTTTCATCCATGAAGAGACGTGTTGTTTGATAGTCTCCATATTCACTTGTATAAAGGGTGGCGTTGCTCTCTCTAATATCAATTCATTATTATTCAAGACAAGTTTGCATTATCAACAGTAGAAGATCATATCTAAGAGCAGATCGATATTATCATCAAGGTGTTCGACTTTCTTCATTGGTTGTAACTTGCATCAAGAGTGATGCTACAGATTGGCCTTGTAATTGGCCACATTGTAAAGCTTATTGTTGGCATCTTTATTAATATATAAGTGATATTGTTGTTGGGTTTTTCTCCCTCAAGAAGGAGGGTTTTCCCAGGGTATATGTTGTTAGTTTTAGTGATCAGATAAGTGCACAGAAAATTAATTCAAAATTAGACACAGAAACACAGCATATACCCTAGGAAAACCCTCCTCTTGAGGGAGAAAAACCCAGCAACAAAGATCTCTCTTTTATATATATAAGTAAAGGCAGTAATTCTCTTTACAATGAGGCCAATACAAGGCCAATATCCAGCATCAACTCAAGATGCAATAACAGAAGATACACTGTTCTTCCTTGTAACCTGAATCTGCACTTTGGAGAAATTCGCAATCTGCTCTTAAAGGAATTCGCACTTGAATGAAGGAATAATTCGAACTTGCTTGATTATTTATCTGAATTGTATTGATGATGAAGAAGACACTAGCGAACTCATTATATAGCCAATTATAGAATATCTCCAAAAGTCGTGATCTTCCAATATGCAAAAGTCGGCCTCATATGAAAAGACATTTCCTTTTAAGAAATCGCGCCATTTAATGAAGTCGGCTATTTGTCATTAACAAATAATAAAGATTCATTATTTAATATTTATCTTTTCATTAGCAAATCGAAATGACTCTTGAATCGTGCCTTTAAGAGATCTTATAAATCAGATGAACAATTTCTGGAAGTGGCATCGAAGCTGTTTGAACATTAACATATGTTGTGTTCTATTGTTTGAAATTGCCTTATCTCTGCTTATTTAAATTATGATTCTAAAATTAACAGTGGGATACAGTGAGTCTTCAAAAGCCTACAGAGTTTATATTCTAGGGGAGAAACAGATTGAGATCAACAGGCATGTCTCCTTCGAAGAGGAAGTAGCCTTCAAAAGATCTAAAGTGTCCTACATGGAGATAGACAGTGAAGAGCAGGAGACTCCTCAGGATATGGACATATCTCCTGATCATACTCCTAACATTTAGAGGGAGTCCAACGAACTGGCTAAGACTATTGATCCAGTTGATCCTACAGAACTAACTGATGGGCCTAGAGACATTGTCGTACGTCGGAAGAGCCCTCTATGGGCTTGAAAAACTATGCAAGAGGCAGAAAAGTATGCAGCTCCTCGAGGCACCTTTAGGGAAAGCAAGAGACCGCAGAAGTTTCTAGGTTATGTGGCATTGATGAATCACATCATTGATTATGAGCCTTCCAGTTTTGAGGAGGCATCCAACCAGCAGGTATGGAGAGATGCAATGATAGAAGAGTATTAGTCCATCATTAAGAATAATGTATGGGATGTTTGGAGACCTGAAGAGAAATCAGTAGTGTCTTCCAAATGGCTCTACAAAATCAAGCATGCAGCTGATGGTGGCATTGAGAAACACAAGGCAAGATTTGTGGCAAGAGGATTCTCTCAGAAGGAGGGAATAGATTATGAGGAGACATTTGCTCCTGTTGCTCGATATACTTCTATCAAAACAATTATTGCTATTGCCTCTACTAAAGGCTGGAAGTTACATCAAATGGACACAAGTACTACACTTCTTAATGGTGTGATTGAAGAAGTGTACATCGAGCAACCAAATGGTTGTGTGATTCATGGGAAGGAGTCTCATGTATGCAGATTGAAGAAGGCATTGTACGGCCTTAAGCAAGCACCTCATGCATGGTATGAAAGGATTGATAGATATTTGATGAGCTTGGGATTCTCCAAGAATGATGCAGATTTCAATCTTTACTTCAAGATAGTTGATGGTGAGGCTTTGAAATTGGTTCTTTATGTTAATGATTTATTTCTCTCTAGAGCAAAGAATCTCATTGTCAAATGCAAGAAAGAGTTAGCCTCCGAGTTTGAGATGAAGGATCTTGGTCTTATGCATTACTTTTTGGGACTAGAAGCGTGGCAAAGACCTAATGAGATTATTCTAAGTCAAGGAAAATACATTATAGACATCTTGAGGAGATTTGGGATGATCGATTGCAAGTCCATGTCTACACCTATGGAAACAAATTTGAAGAAGTTGAGTGATTCAGCAACCGATTCAGATTTGGCAGATCCCACCATGTATAGACAATTAATTGGATCCTTGATGTATCTAGTCAACACCAAACCAGGCATTTGTTATGCAATAAGTGCTCTCAGTTAATTCATGTGTGAGCCAAGGCAAATACATCTAGTTGCAACAAAGCATATTTTGAGATACTTGCGTGGCACTGTGCGATATGGCTTGAGATATGCTTCTTGTGAAGAATTGAAGTTAAAGGGCTATTCCGATTCTGATTGGGCTGGAAGTGTAACTGATAGGAAGAGCACCTCTAGATGTTGTTTCAGCTTGGGGTCTGCTATGATTTCTTGGTGTAGTAGGAAATAGACATCTGTGGCTTTAAGCACTATAGAGGCTAAATATATTGCAACATGTGTAGCAGCTCGTGAAGCAATATGGCTTCGAAAGCTCGTTGCAAGATTGTTTGGTCAAGCATTGGAACCAACTGTGATTCATTGTGATAATCAAAGTTGTGTGAAGCTCTCGGTAAATCCCATATTTCATGATAGAACAAAGCATGTCGAGATCAAATATCATTACATCAAAGACATGGTGCTAAGGAAAGCAATTCAACTCAAGTGCATCTGCACTGATGATCAAACGGTTGATATCCTTACCAGGCCTCTCTCCAGAGTGAAGTTTGCACATTTTTGAGACAAGCTTGGGGTCGTAGAGAATGTTTCCCTTGCCGAGAGGGAGACTCAGCATCAGTGAGTCTTGCTATAATGCATATTTCTCTGAGATGGAGAAATATGACGTGAAAACCCTCGTACATCTCTAAGACTGAGATGTGTTTTCCACACATGGGAGTAGCCATTGTGGACGTCATATTGAGAGACTCCATGACGACATCACGTTGAACGACTCCGTGATGAACCCTTGTACATCTCTGAGACTGAGATTAGTTTCTTTCCACACATGGGAGTAGCCATTGTGGACATCATTGTAATGTCCCCTTTCTAGTTCAATTATGATGACAGGTTGCTTAGCCTATTCTTGACTTTCGTAGGCTAGAGAAGATGGTTAGGAGGTCACCATTGGCAGTGATTGAGGTTGATTTGCCTCCAATATTCAGTGGGAGACCAGGATTGAGCTTCGTTGGACTCTGTTTGCCACACTTACTATTTATAGTAAGTCACTATTCCGGGGAGTCAAGGTTTCCATTTATAGCATAGGCATCTGGTTAGTCTTCTGAGGCAGTGTCAATTTTGGTTTGAGCTCTGCAATTGTCACTGGGCATATTCTAAGAGACTTATTATATATAGTAAGTCAAGAGCAGGCAGTTACTATTTTAGGCAGGGCACCTGGTGACTAGGTATTTGCAGATATTCAGTGAATTATGAGTTGACTTCATTTGGATTTCATAATTAATAATGAAATCATTATTAAATGATACTTTAATATCTTATGTTATAATTTCACTTTATATCATTAAAGTGGGGCCATGGGGCTGTACCCCTTCAATTAGTTATCACTTAAAAGAATTAAAATATTTGGGCCCCTTTTATAAAGTCAACTCAAAACAACAAAAGCAAATTATATTTAAATGATGCTATGAAGAGCAAATCGAACTTCTCATGAAGATATATAAAGCCCTCTTCACAAAAATCGACCTCATTGTATGAGCATTTGATATTGTGAAATTTTATTGGGCTGTGTGCAAGTTTGCACAGGGGTTTCAGGATTTCACACCATTGAAGAACGCAAACTCTTCATTGGGAAGCTGCTTTGAGGTAGTGAAAGATCTACCAAATTGTGGCAAAGGGAGAGCTTCAATTAGGAGCTCTATTTTGTGCTCAAAACTGGAGATTTTGGTGAAAAGGATTCATTGTTTCAAAATCAGAAAATAAATCTGTTTATAAGGGCTACATAGTCAATCATCATACAGCATATTGCATTGAATTTGGCAAATGTGAAAGGCATTTATTATAGCTGGAAGGTGCCGTACATTCTCAGGGCCAAGGTATTTCATCTTGGAACCAAAGCACTTTGTCTTTTGGCTGGCTATCACTCCTAACAGGGGCGGCTAGACTGAGAGAAGACTCGGCAACAATAAAAAGGTGTGGAAATCAATATTATCAGCTGCAGCAATTTATCTAAGGGTTTCTCAGTTGCTTCTCTTCCAGGTTTTTCTTCATATCAGACTTGTATTTTCCTTTTTAGTTGATGAATATTAAGAAAGAAGTATTGATATCAGACTTGCAAAAATGTTTAAGCATTAGAATGGAAAAGAGTCAATCATTAAAATTATTCAGTACAGCTGCAGCGTCAAGAATGAATAAAAATTCAGTCATTATAGTGCTGAGTGAATTGTAGCTCAAAGCATATAGTCTATCACTACTGTTAAAAGTTAAAAGTCTGAAAAATACATTGCTAGCCAAGTGTTTCTTAAAATGCCCATGTGTTAACAGCTGTTGTAATAACCCAGATTGAGAAACAATTTAATTTCAGACCTTGTTGGGCAAGTGTTTGACGAAATCCCTCTTATTTACGATGCTGATTTGAAGGGATAGTCATTTAATTTCCTGAGTACATTTGTTAGTGTCACTAAATGTCAACAATATATCATTGTTTTTTGCACACTTGCATTGTAAACTCACTCTTAACACAAGCAAGCAATCTAAACCAAAACAAAGCACAAAACTCAAGTTCAGAAAATTATATTAGCAAGAGGAAAGGATCATAATTTTTGCATCAGCAGTGTGTGTTATCCAATTTGAGAGACACCAGGTCTCTTACAGTCATGTTGAGAGACTCCATGACGACATCACGTTGAGAGACTTTGTGATGAACCTTTGTACATCTCTGAGACTAAGATGTGTTTTCCACAAATGGGTGTAGCCATTGTGGACATCATGTTGAGAGACTCCATGATGAACTCTTGGACATCTCTGAGATTGAGATGTGGTTTTCCACAAATGGGTGTAGCCATTGTGGGCATCATGTTGAAAGACTCCATAACAAGGATATCTAGAAAAATACCTCCCTAGCTAAGAGGGAGTGTTAATGTTGTAGCTACAGGAGATATTTTTCTCCTAAATAAAATTAAAATAAATGATCTCCAAGGCAGGTTGGCCTTTGATTTACAAACAATATTTATATTTTCTAGAACCGACCTAGAGAAGAGGTCACCTAGCTTTATATATAAGGGAGGTGAAGTCTCTCATTTGAACATCAACTCATTCACTCTTCAATTCGCATTTCCAAGTATTAGTTTGCATCTTTTCAAATGAGACAGTTTCCAGCTTGATACATGTAAGAACCCTGGTGGTTCTCAACCCGAAACCCTGACTGAGATTGTTTTGTTTTTGCAAGTTTTTATTTTTTTTGTGTTTTGAGGTTTTCCAGACAAAAAGAGAAAGCTGCGATTTTCTAATAAATTGCTAAAAAATTCCAAATTAAATTCTAAATGCATGAAATAAGCTCAAATATGCTCAGAGAACATGGGCGCATCATTTATTTATTTTTTTAGAGCTTTCACATTGATAAAAATCTGAACAATGAATTAAATGTCATTTAATTGAAAGAACCTGGTGGCGGCTGCAACATGCAATGAAGAATGATGAATATGGTACGACAAACATACACCTCCAGCACAGGACCTCCAGAAATGTCCAGAAGACCAAGGCGCCCAATATGCAACTGTCAGATGCTGAAGACCCAAGATGTTTTCTTCTTGAAATGAAAAGTACGGCCCTTTTGCAGAAATGTACGGCCTGGTACAGCAGCACAATAAATGCAGTACGGCTCAAGATAATAAATGCCAGATCTCTGAAAAGATGTCTCTGATAAAGTCGCCTTATTTGACTGATGATAATTCTCTGCTGACTCTGAATGAATAGCTCAATAAATCCAATCTGTGATCTCTGTGTGAAATCACCAAGTGCAAGCTTAAACTGGTATTTCACAGTCTCAGTCTGCCTAATTCCTGAAGAGTTATCGTTCTCCAGAAACGTTTGTCTGCCAGAAACCCAAGGGTTTGCAAACTCCAATGCTCAGAGCAAAAAGACAAAAGTTGAATAGCAATCTCATAATGGTTCGATTTTGTCTTTCTTGAAAATATATATTCCCTTGAGAAAATTCGACCCAAAGCTCTTTTAAAATAATCATTTAATAAAATGATTTAATTTTGCCTTTAATACTTAGGAAAATAACATTTAATAATTGGCGTCTTATTTTAATGAATAATAAATATTCATTAAGTCAAAAATTTAATACTTTATTATAAAGTATAATAAATACTTTATAATAGGCCAATTAATTAAATATTTAAATATTTTAATAAAGTGACTTTAATATAAAGTCAAAATATTAAATATTCATTAATCATCAAAATACTCCTTATTTCTCCGTCTGATCATCAAACTGAAGAACTGGGTCGACTCTGAGTTGAATAGTTGAACCAGGTGCCCTGCCCAAAATAGCAGCTTCCGCCTGACCTAACTTTCTAAAAATAGAAAGTTCCTGAAAATGACTCCGGAAGATTCTGCGAAGGCCCAACCTGAAACAACTGCGA